>JAZHRO010000003.1:93438333-94852500 GCA_037157565.1 Thalassia testudinum
TGTGTTTTTAATGTGTTTCTTGGAGTGTTAGGGATAAACAGATTGACAGATCCCTAAAACCCCTAGCACTCTTGAAGGAAATTGATGAAGAGGAAGCTAAATCATGCTAGAACTCAGCTAATTCCAGTTCATCATGGCTGGATACCAGCTCCTTTGGACTAGGGTTAGCTCCATTCAGCTCACCTTAGTTGAATGGTAGCTCAAGGCAGCTTATCTCAGCTCAACCCAGCTTAAGCCAACTTAGATCCAGCTTAACTTAGTTGAGTCTAGCTCATCTCAGCTACTATCAGTTCACTGGGAGATCTAGCTAACTCAACTAAGTTGACAGGAGTCCATCTCAGCTCAGCCCCAGCTCATTCTAGCTCCACCCAACTCATGGCAGCTGGACTCCATGCTAGCTGAGCTACTACTTGTCAACTAGTAGCTTAGCTAGCTCTAAAGTTCTCAGCTAAGGCAGTTCCAGCTCAACCTAGCTCCAGCTAAGTTGAGGCCAACTTAACTTAGCTCAACTACCCAAGCCTAGCTACTAGCATAAGAACTAAGTAGCTTAGCTAAGTAGTTGAGCTCCCCATGTTGCTGCCTCATTAGATCCAGCTCCAGATATAGCAACCACCAGCTCCAGATTTATTTCCTCCAGCTCCCTTCATAAAACCCTAGCTCTACCACCTCTACCCTACTAGCTAAGCTCCCAACTAGCTCCACCTCTATGGTCATCCACCCTTTCCTCTTAACCCTAACTAAACCCTAACCTAACCCACCTACTTTTGGCACCAACCCTCTTCAACCACCACCCCATCACACCTCTTCATGTTGGCCCCCAAAACCACCCACATGCACCCCTTCAAAATGGCACCAACCACCCTACACATCACCACCTAAGGTTATCGCCACCCTACACATAAACCCCTTCTAGAAGCCTTAGGTGGTGCCAACCTTAACCACCTCTAACCAACCCTAAACCACCTCTAGTTGGTGCCAGAAACTCCTACCCATACCCCTTTATGTTGGCGCCAACATCACCTTAAATCTCCACCACTCCATCAACACCACAACCTATCCTAACCCTTCATCTAGTGGCGCCACCTAACCTTCTCCCTTAACCAACATAAAGTGGTGCCAACTCTACTTAAACCTGCACCAACCACCACCTCATACAACCCCTCACTTGGAGCCACCATATATCTACCACCCATACACCAACCACCACCCTACAACTCCATCCTAACCCTACACATGTCCTACATGCCACCTAACCCTACCACCATCAACCCTTAACCCTAGTCCCCAGCTAGGGTTGGCGCCAAATTGCCATGCATCCCCTCATTTGGAGCCACCCATTATCCACCCTATGATTTCCTAACCACTCTCTACAAGCCATCCCAACCCTCCATTCACTACCTACCCTTAACCCCCCTCCACTCCTATAAAAAGACTACCACCCATCACCATTAAATCACCTTTGGCTACATATTTTCCACCCATATTCTACCCTATAGCCCATGGCCAAGAGAGAAGAAGAAAAAGAAGATTAAGGGGACACTCTGTCCCCTTGGTGCCTTCCCCTCTTCTCTTCTCTCTTGTGTCCACGCCAGCCAAAGGAAGAAACCAGGCAAGGAGGATCCTTGGAGAAGGTCTTGAGGATGGTACATGCCCACCCTTGGAGGAGCTTTTAAGTTGGAAACCATCCACCTATGGAGGATCTAAGGCACGCCCATCTAGGGCTTTCCAGGAGGAATAGATACCTTGAAGGAGTAATTCAAGGAGAAGGAGAAGGAGGAATCCATTTCAATTACGGGAGTAGCCACAGTTGGAGCAAGGACCCTTCCATCTTCATCATCATCATCAGGAGGATATTGAGTTTTTATTTTGTTGTTTTTTTTATTTAGGAGAAGCATTTCTCTACTTGTCAAACAATATCTTCCTTTACTAAAATTTTGCCTTCTTTAATTTGTGTTGCATTTCTAGTTACATCTTGTTACTTTTTCCTAGTGTACACCCACTCTCTCTCTAATTACTCTGGGTCTTCACGTACCTAGAGTAAGCTTAGAAAGAGAACTTTCTTGTCACTTAGGTTTTAGTTTCAACAACTAAGGTGTAGTCGCCTTCTCGCTTCAATTTCGCAAGTGCCCCTATTTTTTCAAAAACCCAAAAAAATATAATATTCCAAACATACAAAAAGAAAGGTGAATTCCAATTTCAAGTAAGAGATTTATAACAGCAAAAATTGCCTCCTTGGACGACCATAGATACCCTACTAAGCGTTTGCAATTTCACGTGTTACAACAATTTGAAACCCTAATTACAAATCACGTGCATTTTTCACAACAAATGTGGATAAGTATAAGACTCGTTTTGGTCCAAAAGGCTTCACTCAAAAGGAAGCCATTGATTTCAAAGATACATTTTCCCTTGTTTCATCAAAGGACTCATTTAGAGCCATGATGGCTTTGGTGGCTCATTTTGATCTAGAGCTACAACAGATGGATGTGAAAATAACGTTTCTTAATGGTGACATTAATGAAATGATATATATGGTGCAACTAGAACACTTTGCCCTTGGTGACGCAAAGAAAATGGTTTGCAAATAAAAGAAAGACATCTATGGATTAAAGCAAGCTTCATGTCAGTGGTATTACAAATTTCATCAACTTGTTGTCTCATTTGGTTTTGAGATAAATTCAGTTGATGAATGCGTATACCATAAATTTGATAAAGGCAAACATGGTTTCCTGATTTTGTATGTCGATGACATATTACTTGCCAGTAATGATAATGGTTTGTTACTTGAAACCGAGAGATTCTCTTAAACAAATTTGAGATGAAGAATCTTGGTGCAGCCTCTTTTGCATTAGAAATCCAGATACACCAAGATCGCTCTCTAGGCATTCTTGGATTATTACAGAAGAACTACATCGAAGCCATTCTAAAGAGATATGTCATGGAAAATTGTTAGGAAAGAGACACTCTTATGGCTAAGGGAGATAAATTCTCCCATAATCAGTGCCTTAAGAATCAAGTTGAAGCTAAAGAAATGAAAAATATTCCCTATGCATCTGTAGTGGAAAGTTTGATGTATATACAAGTCTACATGCGACCAGATATTGCATATGTTATAGGATTGTTAGGTAGATACTTAAATAATCCCATACCTGATCATTGGTAGGCAGCCATGTAGGTTATGTGGTGATTGTCAAAAAATTCGTGTGAAAATATTTAGGCTTTCAGGAAAGAGAAACCTGAGTAGCTGTAGAAAAACCAGAGATCAAATAATTTTACCAGAACTCAGGTGAGTCTCGGATCGAACATAGGAAGACGACGTTTGATTTCGTGGGAAATTCATGTTAGTTTTATTTCTTTTTGGCATTTTGTGGCTATATAATTTTATGTAGAATTTTCTATAAGGCAGAATAGAAGATGGAATATTATTTAGCTAATCTACTTTACTAAGCAAGAAAGCTATTCTACTTTGCAAAAAAATAAATAGAGAGAGAGAAATTACTTCTATATAAATTTCCACAAATGTTTATTAGAAAATAACTACTACAGAAGTATTGCAGGAATTGAAATCTAAACAAGAAAGCAGTAAAAAGAGATGGGAAGAAAAGTTATTCTCCTCAACGGCTGCTTCAAGGACAGGTTGCGTAGACGACACCTGAAAGATGGAGGCAAGGCATAGTCGCGGTGTGATCCACTTCCTAGAACCGAGGATGAGGAGATGGTTGGCAAGAGCTCCACTAACGGGAGATGAGGAGGTGGAAAAATTATTATTGTTCTTAGCGGAGCATTCCCAGGGCTTGGGAACACCAGAATAGAACTTAGAATTGCTTCTTGAGCTCTAGAGAGGTGAGGAATGGAGTAGGAAGGGATGAAGATGAATGGGAGGGTCTATGGCCCTTTTATAGTAGAGAAATGGGGGCAAAATGGGCATTTCAGGCCCCCCAACTATGCATCCCAGCAAGCAGAACGAGGATCATCCGATCTTGATCAAACGACTATGATCTAGCCTTCATAGTGTGGTTCACGCACCTTCAACATGAAAGCGCCACATGGTGCAACATCAGCCATTCGCGCCTCCATCGCACATCTGATCAGTCTTCATGTGCCTCTTCGTCGCTTGCACCGCATGGTGCAACGAGGGCCCTTAGATCTTCATCGGATGGTCAAGATTTGGTCTTCATCATGCACGCTTCGCGTAATCGAGCGTATGATTGTGCATCATCTCTCGCATGCAGTGCGGACGTCACTCAGGTTGCCACATAGCCACCCTGAAGAGACCTAATCATGATCCTACGCCCGAAATCAATCACCTCGCCCTACAACGAATTGGATCCCCTTGCTGCAGCTCCAACCCGCATCGTCTACTTTGCGTTGAACACCTAACCACTGTGCCACGAGCTCAGATTATCACAGGGATGAAATGGTGGTTGAGTGCTCACAGCCGTTGGATGAAGATCCAACGACTGAGATTGAAGGCTGCTTGATGAGAGGAGATGGAGCAGGTGGCATAGGCATCTATGATGGCACCTCGTGGCGCCATCGTGGCCGTCTAATGGCATCACCATCATTCACTATAGCTAGCTTAATTTTGCTATGTTTTAAGGGTAAATTCACTTAAATCATACATAAAAAGGGTATAGCTCAATCAAGGCTGAGAAGAGAGGAATTAATAAATGTGGGGGTTAATTCTACAATTTTCACGAACAACTATAAATGCAGAATAGATGGAGGGTGAACTTATGGTCTATTAGGATCAATTAAGCTTAATTGTCCTAAAAGTGGGTTGGTACTGAATAATTCAGGATTTACATTCAATTTGAATGTTTAATTCTAATAAAAAATCCTAATTTCAACCTCACTTCAATTAAAATAGATCTGATGGAAATGAATGTAGTATAAACCTTCTAAAAATCATTTAAAAATATTTTATAAGGTTTGACATAGTCAATTTGATAATCGGAACTTGTTTTAACCTAAAACAGAATCGTAGGTGGGAGTTTGGTTCATTTTAGGTCTAATTGTAAATTAACCATTTAAAAATCATCAAAACCCAAAATTAAGGTCACCATTAAATTTATTATGTCCAAATTAGGTTACCATAAAAATTTAGACTCGTTTGGACTTGATCTTGGTCAGCTTTACAATTTGACCCTCAATTCCTTATTTCCTTACAAAAACCCCCTAGTGTTCTGATTTTCTTGCACTCAGCCCCTTAACTCTTCATCTCCTTCACGAGAAGGTCCCTCAACCTTCAGGTAGCCATGGCGTGTGGTGGGGCGAGTTTCGCGCACGAATACCGGCCACCTCAAATCGCGGTTGCATTCAACACTAAAGAGAAGTTGTTCTCCTTGTCGTTCCCCATCTACCAGTGGTTGTTCCACCGCCATTAGTCACCTCTGCCACCCACAATCGTTGGTCAAAGTTGGCATCGCTGATGCTTGCTGTTGCGAGAAAATCTCGCAACTTCCAGGCCATGCTTGCTCCAAATTGCAGCTATAAAGTTTCGTGCAGCTTCTTTGATTTGTTTCGTCTCATTCTGGCATAAGAAACCACCTCCTTCGTTCTTCGTGCCATTGATGACGACCAAGAGCACCTCCAAACTTCATCTTCACTTCTTCTCTCTGCCAACTGAGCATCAGATCTTCTTCCCCACTCCTCGCCGGAGCTTTCCGTCAAGTTTGGGCCTTCGATACCCCTTCATTGCTCCAAACTCACTCGCCGCTTCTTCTTCTTCTCCAACTCTGGCAACCATTCCAATAGCCTCTCCTCACCTCCTCGTCCATTTCTAGGTACCCTCTTGTTTTCCCCTCTCTCTATAGTGTAGTTTCCCCCTTTAGATCTAGGAACGACCCACCGCACGCCCTCTATCCACGTCATCTTCTTTGCGTCCGGCCACGCGTCTGGCCGAACTCTAGTGACCTCCACCATGTCAGTCTGGCCATTCTCCCTCCTCACCAACCACCCATGAAGCATCACCACGTTTTGAGGAGCAAAACCCCTCAACTTATTGAGGGGTTCGATGCCTCCAATCACCCACCGGATGCACCTCGCCGCCGCCGACTTCCTCGATTCGGCCCCACCTCCTTTGACCTCGTCGCCACAAATCGACACCTCCATCACCTCTAGTGGGTTTGGCGAAGCTCGCTGGGACCTTAGTTTGGAGCTTCGACGCCCCTCGCACCAAACCACCATCTCCGGCCAACCCACCTTCGTCGAGTACGCTGGCCCTTCTCCTACCAACCTCGCATGCTCAAACTCCGCAAGAAGCTTTGTGGCACTCCCTGGAGCATTTGCGGCCTGCTTGCGTGAGCTTTCAACCCTTAAACCATCTCGACCGATCTCCACCTTCTCCTCCTACAACTTTCATCGAAGAGAAGAGAAGATATGAGAAAGAAGAAGAGCAGGGACCTAAATGCAATTTGCAAGGACCTAAACGCAGGCATACAGCAATTCAAATGTGAGAAAATCATGTTCTCAGGGACTGATTTGTGATTTTAGCTATATTTACTAAGCATTGATTCCAATTTTTGAATATTTGGCACATTTGATGGAACACTATTAATCCTGATATATTTAGTGAGTAATTACTTTGTTGGATTATTATCTTTAAATTAGCATCGATTAAAATATAATTTTCTTACTTGAGATATTAACATTGCTTAATTAAGTATTTTTGAACTAAATTGATGATAAAGGGAATTTTAATTGCTTACGTCTAGTTCCTGGGCTTAAAATTCAAAATAGTGGTAGTCGCGCAGTAGGTTGCTCCTAGAGACGATCTCGAATTCTCTTTTAATTCGAGCATAAAAAATTTAAATGTTACTTCGCTTTGATCTCCTATACTACGACGCACGTTTTTAAAACCTGATCGAAGCGTGATTCAACATTTTTGGTGCCGTTGCTGGGGAGCAACGTGCAATTATCACTATTACTTGTGAATATTTCTGATTTCTGACACATCTGCCTTGTTTTGGTTATTTTTGCAAATTGAATCTGTGCATCTGGCTTCTTAAACCTGAGGACAACCACTCCATGGCAGGTAAAGCTCTCTCCTTTCTTCTTAATCCCCTCCTTCATAGCATAATAAAAAAGAACAAACAAAAAATTTTAGGATTCAATCTTGCCTTATTTTTTTAGAAATATCATTTGTTTCAAGAATTTCTAATTTTTGAGATTCAACTGTGGTTAAGGAGATATATATGCTTAGAAGACACTACCCAAAATTTTCTGCACCTATAGGGACTTATCTGAATTTAATTGAACCTTTGGACTAACACAGTCTTGATTGAGTAAAAAGGGATCATTGAACTTAAATTGGACTCCACTTTAGAGCCAAATTAGGGTTAAATTTTAGGATTATCTAGTACACATTTGCAAAACTATAAAGGAAATTATTATCCTCATTGTGTGCAACCTAAGCCTTGTTTGAATCAATTTACAATTTGAATGCTAAAATACAAGCTCCAAGATCACTTGAACATTAAAAGTGGTGACTTAATAACCTGCTTGTCGAACCAAAACAAGGTGATCCAGGTGAGTTAACCCGGGTTGCATCCTAAACAATAGGCCAGGTTAGGTGAAGTTGGTTCACTTGGTGAACCAATCAACATAGAAATTAGGTCACAACTTAAACCAAACTCTAAATCAAGTGATAATTCGAGGCACGAATAAGCTTAAAATTTGGTAGACCTAGGACCCAATTCACATGTATCCGGTCTACTTGGAATCGCAATGACAAGAAAGGTCGGGTGGGGAAACCCTGCAACCTGTGGGGGCGCTCTACCGTGTAGGGGTCTTCGCAGAACTCTCCCTTTCTGGCTACCCAAGTAATTCTCGAGGGGGTGGATGTGATCTAAAGGCCATTTGCCTCTAACCAGCCTAAGCCATGCAAAAATATTTGGATGTTCTGATTGGCTCTGATCAAAATCTGGTCCCTCATCTTTTCTTTAGTGCATGCATGGTAGGAGGTCCTTAAAACCATTCTTAAGACCTCCTCTATTAGTTCACTCACGTCGAGGCCAGCACCCGACTAACTTGTTTGGGTCCTCTTCTAATTCGATCCCTATCTCCTCTGACACATCTACATCCAACCCAGGTTCTTCTTACTCTGATTCTGACTCGATGGAGAACCCTAGTCCAGAAGGAGGTGACGACATTCAGTACCTGCAGAACTAGCTACAGACTCTCACAAATCTTATCAATGGATTGGCAAACCCCCGTGCAGGTCCACAAATGCGGGATGACTATAATCCTGCAGGAGTGGCTATAGAGCCCAGAGTGTGTATTCTGGTTGGGGGACCTGAGACTAAGCTCAAGCTGAATATTATCAGCTTGATTCTCCATTTCCATGGGATGGGTTCTGAAGACCCATTCCAACACATTCAAGAGTTGAAACATTTCACTCAGACCCTCGTGCCAACTGTTCAAAATTGGAACACTCTGCTCATGAAGATGTATCCTTTCTCGCTTAAAGAGAAAGTTGCCCACTGGTATCGGTCTCTGAATTGACCGATTAAAACTTGGGATGAATTGCAGGTCGAAAATACTTCCCAGTAGGGTGTACTAATGCCCTGAGGCATCATATTATGCATTTTCAACAAAATGCAGGGGAACCACTTCATGAGGGTTGGGATCACTTCCTCGATCTCATGTGGAAATGCCTGAATCACGGAGTTCCTAAATGGGAACAGGTCCACTCTTTTTATTGGGGACTCCGTGAAGATATCCAACTTTTCATCGATGCAGCCTATGGAGGCAACTTTATGGGCAAACATGAGGACATCATTTGGGAAATTCTCGAAAATATGTCTGAGAATTCCATAAACAATGTGTCCATGGGTAAGTTTGACAGGACGGCTACCTGTGCGTCGACAAACACATGCCGGACACATAAGGCACAAGACCTATCCACCTCTGTCAACATGGAGATTATGGTCGGTCAACTGGATAAGGTCACTATTATAGAGAAGAAGCTTGACGATCTGACTCGCCAGCTACAAAAGGTCACTTCTCAGCAAAACACACATGCACGTTCGCACGTAGGGAGGGAGGCTATGCATAATATTCACCACACTAGGATGGATGCATATCCATCCTCTTCTGACCCAGGTTTCAAAGGAAACTCTGAACCAGCCTATTCTAGTTGGGGGTCCCCTGAACGCTAATATTTTGATTTCTCTGGAGTTGCTCAACCCTGTGAGGAACTCCATGCGATCCAGAACAACCCCTATTTCAATTCCTACAATCTTGGATGGCGTAACCATCCAAATTTGTCCTAGTCGGAAAACTCCTATCCTCAAAATCCTAGACCACAATTTCAACCCTGACCACCAAATCCGCATTCAAATCAGCCAGCCCAACCTAGGCCAAATCCAAATTTTCAACCTGGGCCTATTAAAGATGATCAACTGAGCATGATTCTTCAGACATTGGCTGATATGCAGAAGACCAATGCTATTATGCAAAGGTTGCATACCGCGAATATGGCAGATATGCTCAACTAAATTGCATAAATGGTTGGGACTCGCTAGCCAGGCACATTACCTTCTCAACCTTTGCGAAACCCTAACAACGTATTGAACCAGAGGTATGTTGCAAACCCAAAACTGGGCCAAATCCACTATGTGCAACCAGGCTCGTCTGCACCTATATATCAAGACGGGTCAAAAGCATCAACTTCTGTACTTGATATGTCTCAATAGCAGCAGCCACCAATCCTACCCACTCCTCCATATCCTTTGGGATTACATTTTGTAACAACCTGCAATGGTAAATGTACTAAGGATCCTGAGCCTAAGAGATACACTAAACCTAATCCTAGTATATCTCAATCCGAGGTGATTATTAAGGATAACCAAGGATCAATAGAACCCATTCCGGATGAGCCTAGGACCACACCATTTCTTGAGGCCTTGACCAAGGGAAATAAGGGTAGGAAACCACCTCAAATTGAGGAGGACTTGGTCAAGCTCTTTGAGCAAGTTTAGATCAGCATACCCTTGATGGATGCGATTCATCATGCATTGACTTACCCAAGATCTCTGAAAAATTTATGTACACCAAAGTGAAAGCTGAAGAATTCTGAAGGAAGTCCTATATTGCTATCGGAGCAGGTTAGCTCCATTATCTTGAGCAAGCTTTCGCAGAAATTAAAAGACCCTAGCACCCCTCTGATCTCCTACAAGATAGGATATTTTGAATTTAACTGAGCTCTTTTAGATTTTGGTGCATCCATCAAACTTATTACCACATCTCTCCTTAAATATTTTGAGGTTACTGAACTTTAGCCCACGAAAGTGACCTTGCAATTAGCAAATCTATCTATTAAGTCACCCCATGGAATTTTAGAGGATGTAGTTGTAAGAGTCTGGCATTTCTATTTTCCGGTTAACTTTATTGTCTTAGACATGACATGGATACATCAGAAAACCTGAAAGAGACACCTATAATCTTAGGGAGACCATTCTTAGCAACTGCTAGGGCGAACATTAATTGTGAGGAGGGCTAGATGGAAACTAAATTTGGGGATAAAATAATGAAGATCGACATTTTTGAGACCCATAGAGGAATTAATTGTGGTGTGGTTGAGGAATTGAATAGAATCGATTCACTTCTTGAGAACCTGGTTTCTGATAATTTAGATTTAATACTCCTGAGCAAGAACCTCTAGAAGCCCAATCCCAATTACATCTTGAGGAACCTAGTCCATCTCTAGTTACCCCTCAGGTTAGCCTTGACCTTCCCGCTGCTATTGAAAATCAGGTACTTGAGTTGAAACCGCTTCCCGACAACCTCAAGTATGCCTTTTTGGGTTCAAACAACACGTTTCCTATGATTATCAACTCTTCTCTATCCACAGATCAGGAAATGCATCTGATTTTTGTCCTCCAAGGGCATCGCAAGGCCATTGGATGGACCTTGGATGATCTCATCAGCATAAGCCCTTCTTACTGTACACATCGTATCTTTACAGACAAAGGCTCAAGACCTACGCACGAAGGACAACGCCAACTCAATCCGAATCTTCAAGAGGTCGTGAAGAAAGAGATAATTAAATGGCTTGATGCGGATATTAGTTATCCCATCTCTGACAGCCATTGGGTGAGCCCAATTCATATGGTGCCTAAAAAGGTTGGGCTCACCGTTATCAAATCCGAGTCAAGAGAATCCATCCCCACTCGTGTTGTAAATTCGTGGAGAGTCTACAAGACTACAGGAAGTTAAATACCTCCACAAAGAAGGACCATTTCCCTCTACCCTTTGTTGATCAGATTCTTGAAAAATTAGCGAGAAATCAATACTTCTGTTTCTTGGATGGATACTCTGGCTATAATCAAGTGGCCATTCATTTTGAAGACCAGGAGAAAATCACATTCACTTGCCCTTACAGGACATTTGCATTCCGTAGGATGCCATTCGGACTCTGCAATACACCGGCCACCTTCCAGCGGTGCATGTTGGTAATGTTCTTTGACATGGTAGGTGAATTCTTAGAAGTCTTCATGGATGATTTTTCTGTATTTAGAAAAACTTTTGATTAATGTTTGGGTGATGGGAACACCATCATATACCCTAACTATCCACTTTTAGTCAGGTTTGACAGATAAATGCTCCTACATAATCATCTGAGGGTCATAATTCTATGATATTCTGATTTCAAAAGAAAATAGGAAATCAGAGTTAATTCTATAATTTGAATAGCACATCTTGAACACATATTAACCACAGGGTTCGTCAGGGGTTAATCAAAGGTCAAATGAGCACTAAAGTCTAATGAGTGGGTCTATACAGACAGAAATGGGGTTACATGCATTTCGAGAATCGCAACAGTACATAAAATCCTATTTTCAAACCTGATTAAATTAAAGAGGGTATGGTCAGGATAAAATTCATCTAAACCTCCTAAAATTAATAGAAAAATATTCCAAGAGGTTTAGTACCAGTAATTTGACCATCTAAACCTATTTTGACCTTAAACAGAGTTGCAGACGAAATTCTACCTTAATTTGGGCTTCTATGCAAATTGTCCAGTCAAACATGATCAAAACTAAAATCTGAATTTACCATAAGATTCCTTGGGTCCAAATTAGGTTGATACAAAAATTTTGGCTCAATCAGAATCCAGCTTGACCTAGTTTGCATTTCAGTCCATTACATCTCTATTTTTCGCAAACCCCTAAGTTTCGAAATTCCTTGCATTCAGGCCCCTAGCTTCTCATCTTTCTTGCAAAAAGGCCCCAACTGCCATTTGTTGGTGTGAAAGCTCTACAACCGACCTTCAATCAGGGAAATCTCTTTGATTCTTCAACCAAATCCTCCCAAAATTGGAAGGAACAATCTTCAGAAGATCCTCTTTCGATTGAACCACTTCATGATCTCCGATTCGCATCCAAGAGCTTGTGCGAACTCCACGAAATTAGGGATCCTTCTCCTTGATTTATTGACCCAATCAAGCTCTTTTCCTCATCTAGGGCTTGATTTGAAGCTCTATAAAGGCTTCCCTACGCTCGGCCGTCCTCTCTAGCCTAGTTTGGACCGAGAAATCTCCTCTTCTCTCTTCTATGGTCAACTACAACTTCGGCTCCGGCGACTCTCTCCAATCTCCTCATCCGGCCATCCAACAATCAAATTGGATTGCTCTCTCACTTCCGCCTTCCGCCGGTAAAAGCAGAGGTCCTCTACGCCTTCGTTGTCGCCGTTCTACTTCACTGCCTTCCTCGACTTCTTCGACGTCGACCAGCCAACGGCAACACCTCCTCTCCCCTATTTCTTCTCTTTCTTCTCTCTAATCTCTTCCTCACCTCTTCACTTCACTTTTATCCACTTTAGTCTCACTTTCAACCACTGAATTACCCCGCACATACTTCATCTTCCCCAGCGCCGGCGTAGCTCCGGCGAGCTCGCACGACTGCTACACTTCACCAATCTACCCGTTACAACTCCCAGAAGCTCCGCCGTGACATCACGATCAAAAGCCCTAACAAAATTGGGGCGATTGGTCATTGAAACTCCTCTCCGAACACCTCCTCCCTTCGCCTTCATCTTCATCACTAGCAGCTTACCACATAGCTTGAACCACCACGCACGCACCACTGATGAGAAGCTTATCATGGTCTCTAATTACCCCTAATTAACTAGTCTTCCTAGTTAATTAGCTAGAAATATGTGAATATATGGGTTAATTATTAAATAAGGGATAAATAGTAAAGGACCTTAAAATAAGTTAAAAATGCTATATTATCAACCAATTAATATTATTAATAATTTAATTAATAATTGGACTTGAAATATTATTAATAATTCATCTAATTAATGTGTTAACTAACTTAAGTATATTATATACCTAAGTATGTAATAACTTAAATAACATTACTTAATTAAATAAATTAATCTAAAAAGGTCCAAAATGTAAATTCAAGGTCTAAATATAATAATTGTCTTATTTATAATCATATATAAAAAGTTGAAAAAGATTTAAATTAAAATAAACCTTGAAAACCTGAGTTTACATTTTAGTCCTTAAATTTTATTTCAATCGGGTCCTTATTCTTCATTTAGGTCCTTAGGTTTCACTACAGACAAGTCTTTGAACTTCTTCTTTCCTTCTTCAACCTTCTGGACGGTTGACGACAAGAGGTGCGTCCGCGGTCTGATCACTGCCCATCCGATGTCATCCCTTCTTCTCCAAGCTCTTGGAGCTTGCGCTCACCATCTCCTTCTCATCCACCGGTCTGGATGATGCCAAAATCCTATTTTAGGGTTGGAGATAACCTCATCGGCGTCGGAGAAGACGCTGGTGGTTACTCCCCTCCTAGCCACTTCTCCATCCAGATTCCACCTCCATCTCAGTTGCCGCCACCTATAAATACCTCTTCACACCCTCAATTTCCACCAAGTTGGCTCCCTTCCCTCTTCTTCACTGAGATGACTTCGATAGGCTATTCTCTCCAAACTCCAGCCAACTTCCTCCGCCTCACCCATCTTCCTCCATTCATCTTCAATAGTTCTGGACCTCCGTCGAAGTCAGCCCAGTCTTCTGACACAAGTGCTGACTAGGAGCTCTCCTCTGCTTCACCTCACAACCGCTCACCAGAGATCTTTCGACAACCCTCTGATTTCCTCCTCCGTTACGAGCCATCGACGAAGATCCTCTATCCCCTTCGTCCAGGTAACAGTAGACTAGGTAGGTAGATTAGTTAGGCTAGTTAGTTAGGTAGATTAGGTAGTGTAATGCTAGATTTCGCATTCGTCTTCCTCAACTCCGGCGAGCTCCTTGAGCTTCTCAGGAGCAATGATTTTGTCTTTTTAAGTAACCGTTCACCTTCTTGAATCTTCCATGAACATTTCTATAATCCTTAATTACTGAATCGACTATTTAATGGCCTAAACCACCTTCACCTCCACCAACTACTCTTGCTGTCCATGGCAGCAGTAGTTGGGCTAATTCCACCTTCACTGGGTCCTCCATCATCTATTCATCACCTAAGGACCCTAATCCTCACTCTAATTTGAATAATTACCACCTATAACCTAAACGCCTAATTTTAATTAAGCCTCTGAGCTCACTGTCAATGACGGCTCAGGAGTAGTTCAAATCATTAATTATATATATATATTATCGCAATTATCTATTGACTTGTTTCCTTCACTCAATTGAGTGGGAAAACAAGTCCTGTGCCTAATCCAACTCAGATCTTTTGTAAAATGAATTCACTGTTATTCTTTACTTTAATAAACAATTGAAGGAATTAATTTGTTCCTAAGGTTCCTTGTGACCTCGGAAGCTTTTTGAATCATCAATGGCATAATTTCACATTTCTGTACACATTTCACCTTTTTTTGGACTCACCGGAGCTCCAGTAAGTCAAAACAAGCTCTTCAACCTGTAGAACTTAGTGTGAAGCTCCAGATCAATGATTTGAGGATTGAGGTTTACTGATCATGTTGAGACATTTTATTTGAGATTTTAGTGTCTGGAGTTTCTGATAGGACTTCATCTTCTCCAACTCCGGTAGAGTTGGAGATGATTGACAATTAGGTTTCAATCGAAATTAAAAGGTTTGAAAGCTTCAGTGTTGTGCCTGAGTTTTTTTCTATGCTTAAATCACTGTAACAAACCTTGGTTTGTCCTGACGAACAAACACCTTTTCAAGCTCAGGCGACGAGCCTGGAACCCTAGGAACCTTAGTTGAAACACCTTTTTTAAGGGCCTGAACTTGTTCTTAAAGCTGAAGAGAAGATGTTTAGGGCTTTAATTTTGTCTGAAAAGGCTAAACTCAGAAAGTCAAAATTCGAGGCTTTATAGTCAACCCTGAGTCTGATCCTTGGATTCTGGATTCAATTAGAAAAATTAAGGAGTTTAATTTGTTTCTAGGATGATTGTGAATGATTTAGATAAGATTTGGATGAGCTCTGATGGATTATGTTATAGAATTTGAATTCTATTCAGTTTAGGTTATTTTTGAACCCAAACTGACGACAGTAGCTTTGTGATGAGATTTGAATGCAAAATCTGCCCAGATGGATTTGTAACAACCTCTAAAGGTTGTTTAATTTGATTGATAAGGTTTGTAGTTGTCTGTTAGGACTTTTCAGAGTGTGAATCAAAGTTCTGAAGCTCCCTGAGAAGCTTTTAGCTTCTGCACCTCTCCTGAAGCTCCTGAGAGCTAAGTACCTCCATCAACAGTTGCGGAATTAACCTTTGAATCCCTGTAGTACTTCATCTGGAAGTTAAAGTCCAGTCTGTGGACTTTAGAACCATAACTCCACTCTGCAAGCCATTTTGAACGTAGACAACTCAGAACCTTCACCCTTCAAATTGAAGAGCTTAACTTCCCCTTTGTATAAAATTGACACTTCAATTGTGTAGAACATCTCAAGAGCTTTCCAACAAGCTTTTATTTGCTTGGAATGGAACTCTGAGCTGTCTGGAATCGTCGTTTGAAGTTCAATTTAGGAGGGGGTAACTTAGTCCTACCTCGGTAGAACCTAAGCGGTCGCATGGGTATAAAACATTTTTGTGTTATGGGCTCTTCAGTCGACTGCACACGGCGCAAGGTTACGAATGAGCATTGGGTGTGTGTGTAGGCGTGTGCAGTGCATGCCCGAGTGTGTGTGCGCCTGTGGGCATGCGAATGTGGGCCCATGAGGGCATGAGCATGGGCCTGGGAGGCCGTGAGCCAGTTTGGCTCGAGACTATGCGAACCGAGAATAAACTGAAACTAAATAAACCTAGCTTGGACCTAGTAGGGTCTGTCCCACCTTGAAAAGGGTGTTGTGTATCCCTGACCGGTCCAAGCCACCAATGAAAAACCTAATTTTTGGTTTAAATAAAAAAATCGGTTCGATTCAGAAAGAAAGGTCTACATGAGTTCAGAAGGAAAGGATGTTGAGGGCTCAAAAGGAAGAAATGCTAAGGCTAAGAAGAGAAGGAGAAGAAGCAAAGGAAAGGAAGAGAAGGAGAAGAAAGAGAGAGCTCGTAAGGAGAAGGAAGGTTGAACAGGCACTAAAGAGAAAAGGTTGAGAAGAGAAGAGAAGAAAGAAAGAAAAGAAGACTTGTAAAAGATATGAGTGTTGGTGCTAGAGCACCACGATCATTTGTTTTGATGATAACAAAACACGTGTTATTTAACATTTGCAATTTGAGTCCTAGATTTCAGGTCAATTGCAAATGTGGACGTGTTTAGACGGAGTTCAAGCTCGCATCCAGGACAGATTGGAGGAGCTTGACGGAAAACAGAGGAGGTTCGCGTGGAGCGAAAGATTGGAGATGGAAGACAAGAAGAATAGGATAGATTCTTTTTTATCCTTTCATGTATCTCTTGTATTTACTTTCTTGCTCTTTTTTATTCCTTAGAACATTATGTTAAAGAGCCTCAAAGTACCCTAAAAGTAGTCCTAGGAACACCTGCACAACCCTAGGATACTTAGGTTTTCTGTAGAATACTTAGAAAACCAATATAGGGCTCAAACAACATTTCCAGACGTCTAATTCCAAACTCAGACGTCTGATAAAGAATTTTAAGACGTCTGACTGTAGTTTCAGACGTCTGATAACTGTTAGGCTGGACTTAGTTTTCTGTCTGATGAAATCAGACGTCCAGACCCTAGACCAGACGTCTTAGAAGACGTCTGATGGATTTGCCAGACGTCCAGATAGTGGACCGTTGGCTAACTTAGCAAGCACGGCAGTATATGACCGTTAGAGCCTTATCAGACGTCCATAGGTCTTCCCAGACGTCTGATAAATGACCGTTTTGCCTCGGCTGACCCAAAATCTCTTCTCAGAGATTTTCTAGCCGTTGCAACGTTTGGAAATCAATTCCCACGGTAAAAGTAGGTTTCCAGACGTCCAGACTTAGTGCCAGACGTCCTGTATGTCGTCTGATGGACTTGCACAAAAACCCTGTTTAGATCTGATTCAAGTCAGGGAGAAACCCGCATAGAATCAGACGTCTGACCTTGTAATCAGACGTCTTAAAGTGGCCTTCCAGACGTCTGATGCCAGAGTTAGACGTCTGATAACCCTGTCAAATGCAATCATTGTCCTGATTTCGGCCTGATTCTCTTGGGCTTTGCACCCAACGGCTATGGAAGCTTTTCCAAGCCTTCCAAAACCTTCCTAAGGCCTCTATAAATAGAGGGGAGCCTTTACACAAGATACACACTAAGAAAGACACAAGACACACTTAGCTATACACTCTCACACTCTTGTGTCCAAGAAGCTCTTGCTCTCTAAGCTCAAGTTCTACATCTTGAGAGCATCCAGCCGTTGCGCACCCGCTCTCCCGCCGTTGTCTACGAGAGCGAAGTTGCGCCGTCGCGTGGCTCACGCACCCGCGTCATCGTCGACGCACTCCTTGCAAAGGGGAGTTTCCTAAATCCTATAGAAGCTTAGGTTTATTACTTTGTTGGCTCTATAGGTTTGTTGTTTTATTTTACCTTTGTAATTTGGTTGGGTATTCGCTTTGCGAATTCCCGTCTCCTTCGTGGGACAAAATCCTTCTCGTGGAGAGAAGGGGTTGAGGAACGCTACCCTCGTACTTGTAGCGTGGTTGTACTGAGGTTGAATCACCCTCGTTTAAAGTGATTCGTTTAGTGGATTTTGATCAACTTGGTTGATCGGAAAATCCTAACTCGAGAGGGTTAGGTGGTGGTTTTCACCCGGTTTGGGTTTCCACCTAAAAATACCTGTGTACATTTTGTGATTGCTTATTTTTTGTGAGATTGCTTTTTATATTTTATTTCCGCAATTATTTTTACGTCACCCCTCCTGGGAGGGACGAACCTTCAATGAGCTCGAGAAAGATTAAGAAAAAGGTTAAGAGAAGATTAAGAAATAAGTAAAAAGAAAAGAGAAAGAAAGAGAAAAAGGTAAAAGAAGAAGAAGAGAAAGAAAGAGGCTGAAGACAATGAAGAGAAATTCATGATTCAATTTCTTGCATTTTTTTTTAGTTCCCTTTTGATTTTAACGTTGTAATAAGGCATATTTCCATTAGTAATACTTTATATTGCCTTAATCTCTTTAAATAAAAAGAAATAAACATGTTTACTTGTTGTTATAGAAGATCATTTGTGTAAATTTGTTTTCTTTTGAAATTTTACATACTCTTTTAATTTGAAATCATTAAGCAAAGTTCATGTTCTTTAAATAAACTTAATTATACTTTCAATGAGTAGCTTAGACTTAATGGTGAATTCTAAATAAGCTATACCTCCCAGTGAACGACCTGGACTCAACCAGTTAAAAGAAATAAAATCTAAAATGTTAGGTTAACTTGACCCTATACTACTCAATCGACACAAATTCAAGTTGGCCTAAGTTACTTTCTTTTGCACATAATTAAGCACAATTAACATAATTAACTGCATTAAGAAAGCGATCCACCAACCACCACAGTACTCGGCAGACACCAGTGAAACTTCTAAACATATTTGCAAGGCCATAAGGCCATATTTTGATTCACAGGTACTCGCCGGACCTCCGCTGCTGCAACCACCTTCTTCGGCTCCGTTTGCAATCTTCTGATCGTCTCTAACCACAGCTTCACCTCCTACAGCTGCAGATTCACCTTACAGAGGAAGCTACGACTCCAATTGGACAAAGGCATCCCAGGAGCAGCTCTAATTTGACGCCTCAACCCCCTACAGCCATGCACAAGGGAAGCGAAGGAAGGAAGCAATCTTAGTGCCACATCGTGTGTGATAAGAGCTCCAACAACGTATAAGAGGATTTTGTGCTGTCAGCTTTCTGCCTCTGAGAGAACGAGGGTGAGATCCCCACGCATACCTTATAGCACGCACTTCACATGCGCCTGTGCACACCCTCGCCCGCGCTCATGCCTCGTGGGTTTGAGCATTGGGTCCAATTACCCAGATCCGGATTGATCTGAAGGAAGAAGAATCTGAAGGAGGGATGGGGAGGGTTTTGCACCTCAGGATTCCTGCCTTCTCCTCTCTCTACACTCAGCCTCTGAGGGCTTTGTGTGAGGCCCTTGTGCCTCTGTCTGCTGTCCCTTGTGCCTTTACTGTGTTGGTTCTACTGAGTTCTTAAGGCGTCTGAGGCCTTACATTAACGTTTGAGGCCGTGGCTTGATACTGGTTACCGTGGAGATATTTAATTGAGATAACTGATTGTGGTTACTATTGGTTTATTTAAGTTGATTTGTAAGCTTAAACTTAAGGGTTAATTTGGTGATTCAAGTCATCATTTTAACGCAATCTTTTTATACTGATCTTTATTGAAATATTATTGTTTCATTGGTTCAATTGCATATTATTATTGCTATTGTGATTAGTGAATTGAAATTGTCATATTTGCTCCCTGTGAACAACCTTAGACTCACATCAATTCAGGATTTATAAATTTAATTGTTTGCGCGAATTTCGTCCTATACTATGATGCGTATTTCTAAATATCGACGACTTCATGTTAAACATTTTGGCGCCATTGCCAGGGAGCAACGTGCTATTTTATTTCACTGATTACAATTCTGATTTGATTCGAACTTGCTTTATCTGATACGTTGTGTTTGTGTGAGCTACACGGGAGAAGATCAGTTGTACGACAGCCACTCCAGGGGTAGGTAATCTCGTTTCCTTCTTCTTAAGCCCCTATTTCTGGAAGAAAGTAAAAAGAAGAATCAATTAGGATTAACTCACATTCTTTCTAAGACTTAATCATTTGAGTGGCCTGATTTGATTTATTTAGACATCCCCATCCAAATATCTGCACCTACTAGGGACTTAAGGTGCTTAGGGCTATTCACCTTCTTGATTGGGCCCTAGGTGCCCAATTTGGAAAGAATTGGACCTAGGCAAGAGGCAAATTAGGGTTTCTATTTTAGGGTTTTGAGGAAAACACACTTGCCTGATTTAAAAGAGAATTGATTTCCCGCATTGTGTGTCACCCAAGCCTTAATTGAATTGATTTAAGAAAGAAGACCCTAAAGAAAAAAAGAAGGCTTTAACATTCACTTGAATCCCTAAAATTTGAGACATAATAACCTGTTTGAAAACCACTCAGGGTGATTTTGGGTTCTTTACCCAATTCATCCTAAACATTAGGGCAAGTTAGGTGAAGTTGGCCCACCTTGTGGGTTAACCAACTTTCAAATTAGGTCATAAATTACAATCAATTCTAAAGTTCAAGTGAAATTCAAAGCACCATAATTCAGGACTAAAATTGGTAGATTTAAGGGGTCATGTTGCTTATTTCGGGCTACTTAGATCTTCAGTGGCAAGAAAGGTTGGGTGGGGGAAACCCTGTAACCTGTGGGGACGCTCTACCTGCAAGGGTCTTTGAGAGGCTCTCCCTTCCTGGCTGCCTAAGTAATTCTCAGGTGAGTGACTTTCTGATCAAGAGGTATCATCCGCCTCGAACCTCTTTAATCATCCAAAGATTTTTGGGTGACTTGATTAGGTCCATTGCACACTATGTCCCTCATCTAGCTCTTTATTGCATGTTCGGGAGTTGGTCCTTAAGACCACCATTAAGGCCCCCATTAGCAACCCATTCTCGTTGAGGCCAAGCCTCGACCCACTTGTTTGTGCTACCATCCGACCAAATTGATATCTCTTCCAACTCATTTGCTTCTAAGCCCAGATCTTCTTCATTTGCATCCAGGGAGAATCAAGAAGAAGAACCCAATCTCCAGATCAGCTACAACGCCTCAACAATCTATTTCAGGCATTCATGAACCCACCACAGCATTAGATGCGAGATCAATACAATCCCATTGTGGTAGTAATCGAACCCAGGGTGCAAATCCCGGTTGGAGGACCTGATACTGAACTCAGGCCCAATATGCTCAATGCTATCCCTAAATTCCATGGGCTAAACTCCGAAGATCCTTTTCAGCACATCCAGCAGTTGAAACATTTGGCCCAGATCTTTGGGTCACCTGTTCAGAATTAGGATATCTTACTCATTAAGATGTCCTCCTTCTCCCTCATGGATAATGCAACCCACTGGTACCAAACTTTGACCCGTCCGATCAACACTTGGGCAAAACTACAATCTGAATTCTTGAAGAAAATTTTCCCTGTTGGCTAGATGAATGCTTTGAGGCACCAGATCATGCACTTCATGCAAAATGTGGGAGAACCACTTCATGAGGCATGGTACCGCTTTCTAGATCTCATGCGAAAATGCCCCCATCACAGAGTTCCTAAATGGGAACAGGTCCAATCTTTTTACCAGGGACTCTGTGAGGATATTGGGGTCTTTGTTAATGCAACTTGTGGTAGAAACATCATGGGTTATCATGAAGATACTGTTTGGGAGATTCTCGAGAACATGTGCGAGAACTCCACAAACAATGAATCTATGGGTGTGTTCGATCGGACGACCACTCGTGCATTGACAAACATGCGAGAGGTACACGAGACTCAAGGCCTGTCCACATCCGTCGATCTGGAATTGGTGGCCAGTCGCCTGGACAAGGTCTCAATCATTGAGAAGAAGGTGGACAACTTGACTCGACATCTACAGAGAGCCACCGCAGCATAATAGAACTCGTATGCACAACCGCCCTCCAATAGGGAGGTTGTGCATAACATTTACCACCACTCTTACCAGGGGATGGACTCGTATCCACCCCTGTCTGATCTTTGTTTCGGAGGAAACTCCGGACCTACCTACTCTAGTTGGAGGAACTCTGAACCCTCATACTCTAACTTCTCTAGAGTTCCTTAGACCTGCGAGGATCTCCACGCCATCTGATAACTCTACATTTAATGATGATAATTCCAGCAACTGGGGTTAGTTTTGAGGACATATGCGCATTAATAACATGTCATGATGGGCATAGGGGCAATGCATGCATTGTGATTTAAGATTGCTTATAAATCAATGTTTAATGGACATATGTACAAGTGCATGTTGAAATAGGCCTCAGATGAGCAATCATACCGCACAAATGAATTCAGATAGATGAATGGAGTCCAACGGACTTGAAATCACTTAAATCCGACATCTGGAGCTCCCTTGACCAACCTAAGAAGTTTTGGCCGTTGATCTGATGATCAACAACCCATAACGTGCCACATGGCGCCCCACCTGCCCTCATCCACTGCCCTCTCTCTTCATTGCGTGATCTCAGCCGCACATCTCTCATCGGATGATTGAGGATCCAGGAGCTCAACTCTGCACTCCCAATGCATCCAAAGAGCTTCAAGATCTGATCGTTGGATCTCCATCCAACGGTCAATATTGCGCACGCCTAACTTCGCTGCTACACCAACTCAAGGAGGCAGCGCAGAGGTCGAATGCTCGCACTTGCAAGGAGTGGCGAGCGATCGACTCTCGCTGCGCCTCAAATCGCATCCAAGCATGCACCGCGGGTGATTCAGACCGTCCGATCAATGCCAAGCGATGCGGATGGAAGCTACGCAGCACGCCCTCAAGCGCCCGATGGGCACGCACGCGATCACGCGCGAGGCATGCGCTCTCCTGCACACAAGCGCAATCTGGCCGGCACTTAGGGCACAATCTCAGCCATTCATCCTTTGATTGGATGGTCCACATGGCTCACACACAGATCACACAGGCAAAGAAGGCACGTGTGCGTGCTTGGACCGGTGGGCAAGGGGCTTCACTGAAGTTTCTGGAATGGGTTTAGCAGCGTCCGGGACATCGCTAAAGCCCTTTCTTAGTTTGGAAACCCCTCTTCTCTATATAAACCTCCTCAACCACCCCATTCAAAGGCATTCAATACACACACACCTTCCACACTACTCTAGCCTTCTCCTAGCTCCACTAAATACTCCATACCTGCCCCAGAGTTGTCAAGCCGTCGACGGAGACTCCCTCCACCGCCGTGGCCGCCTTGACTCCTTCTTGCACTCTCCCTTTACTTTAGTTTATATTGTACTTGTTTAAGCTTTCATCTATTGTTGTAGTTGCAAACAAACTTTAATTGCATGCTATATATTGATAAGTGTTTCATCTATTATAGCTTACATCCTCTTAATGCTTGTCATGTTTTAAGCACAATCTCTAACCCTACTCTCTCTCTCTCTCTCGTTTTCTCGCAAGCAAGCAAACCCACCATTCCTGTGACAACTAAAGTAATAAAATAATCTGATTTTATGCCTCCTTGTGTTCGACACTTGGACTCACCAACTCCATATCTTAAATTAAAACAGACGTTGCGAACGCATACTACAATAGCATAATTAAACAAACGCATTCCGCATGCGTCAGTTTTTAGCACCATTGCCGGGGAGGCAACGGATTTCTTTTGTCGCTTTTATCCTGCATTTGTATTCACATCTTCTAACTCATTTTGCTCTCTCTACTTGATTGGTTGTAGGAACTCGACGCTTGGGCGACGGAGGAGCGTGATCTAAGACAGTGGACCAAGAGTGAAGTGCTGTGAAGACGGTTGTGAGTACCACTTCATCCATTGATTGTTTGCTTGCCTAAAAAAAATATAAAAAATATAAAAATCTAAAATTGACATGGTGAATGGCTACTAAACCCACATTCAAAATTCATCACCCAACAAAAAAAATACACTCTAACATTCTTTAAGAGATAATCTTTTTGGAGTGTTCTTTCTTTTGAGTGGTGTTTGTGAAGCCACCATGATTTGACTTGGGCCACATCACTCACCATAATTAAAATCAACTCACCTGGTAGAATTGCATGAACACTAAGGTGAATACACTAGGGTTGTTTTTCTAGGGCCACAACTTTCTAAAGGGAATTGACTTTCGCCCATTATGTGCAAAACCTTGTGTGCCCACTTGAACCTTGTTTGAAAACATTAAGGAACTTCAACCCTAAAAAAGCATTAAAGCAAGGATAAATAATTAAAAGACACCACATCTTGAAATCCTTGCTTGAAAATCATGTTTTGTTAAGTGCGCACACGTGCTCAAATTAGTTAACTAAGAGGCACAACCCCAAACAACGCCTCATCACATTTCTTGAGCACAAGCACTAACCTAGCCCTCATTAAAATGGAGTAGACGTGCCATAGGCAGGACTAGTCTAAGTCTTGAAGGTGTGATTAGGTTTGCTAGGCACTTGGCCTTCATTCCTTTTGTAGAATTTGGTGTCTAAGCTGCGGGGAAGTGTCAAACGACCGCGGTTGTAGGGTCTACAGGACCAGCGGTGAAAGCCAAAGGAAGAACCTTCTCTTCAATCCCCTCGTAATCAACCTTGCTAGAATAATATCAAGAAGGGTGGTTAAGTGCTTACAGATCTGATCATTCCTCTGAGGCTTCTAGGTCACCTAAGGTATACATTATAAGGACTAGATTTGTTTACTTGTTTGTGCACGCACTTCTCGCACCTATCTCTCTCCGCATCCCTCCCCGTTCATCCCTAGTGTATGCACGGGAGACGATCACTGTATCCCAAGCTGTTTGTTTTAGGTAAGGAAATCAGGAGGATACTTGATTTTACATAAGAAATGGTTGAACCAAGAATTGATGAGGTTGAAGACTAACCCCCACCCAATGCTATGGCCATCATTCAGGCCCAGATCTCTGCAAACCACCAACTTCAACAACAACAAATCCAAGCCATCATGCAAGCCATACACAGATTGCAAAACCCTTAAGGGCAACCCCCACTGAACCCACCACAACCTCCTGAGGGCCAACCTAGGCCTCTCCATGACTTTTACGATCATTCTGCTATCTAGATCGAGCCACATCTTAGAATCCCTGAAGGGGAAGATGATTTTGAGCTAAAACCTAATGTCCTGAGCTTATTCAGAGCCACTTTCATGGGAGGTCAAATGAGGACCCCCTCCAACACCTTGAGGACCTAGACTGGATCACCCAAACTATGAAACCCAGGAACATCAGCTTGGACATTGTTTTGATTAAGATGTTCCCTTTCTCCCTAAAAGACAAAGCATCTCATTGGCTCAGAACCTTAGGGAGACCCATCTTCACCTAGGAGGAACTGAGGCATGCATTCCTGAAGAAATTTTTTCCCATAGGTAAAACCAATGCCCTCAGAAGAGCCATTACCACATTTACACTACAAGGTGGGGAACAATTCCATGAGGCGTGGGAAAGATTCAATGAATTGTTGAGGAAATGCCCACACCATGAGGTTCCAAGATGGCAATTGGCCTAGATCTTCTACCATGGTCTGGATAGTAACCTTAGGAACTTTGTTGATGCCTCATGTGGAGGCAAATTTTTGAACAAAGATGAGGAGAGCGTGTTCGAACTCTTTGAGTCCATGGGTGAGAACTCGCTCAACAATGCTTCCATGACCCAGTTTAATTGATTCAGTCAACCCCGTGGTGGGATCTATGAAGTGCAAGCCAATTCTGGAACGGTTGACATGGACATTATAACCAAAAAGTTTGATCGAGTTGAGTTGGTGGACAAAAAGATTGATGAGTTGTTGAACCAAACTAGAAACCTACTACAGACCATGTCCCTAGTAAAGGGAGCTCATAATCTAGATTTGGTGCATCCAATGAACCAAATGCACCTGGAACAACCCCTGACCATGTTCCAGGGAGGGACCTTTGCTCCCTTAAACCCTGATTGCTCCCTCCCCTCCCCCTCGACACCTTCTATCTTTGAAGATGTCCAGGCCATCTAAGGTTACTCCAAACCTGACCCCTTCTCCGACACCTACAATGCTAGATGATGTAATCACCCAAATTTTGCTTGGATGAACCAAAAACTGAACCAATTCCAGAACCAACCCAGGCCAAAGCCCCCATCGTATCAGCAAGGTCCACCAACTAGACCACCCTATAATCAGAATAGGGTAGCCCCTCCCCCACAAAACCAAATGGACATGCTGATAAAAATGATGGCTGATATGAATCAGAAACATCAGGAGGAAATGGAATTAGTGAAGGGACAATTGAGCTAGCTATTGGATTGCAAACAGCAGGGATCCCTTCCTTCTCAGCCACAATCGAACCCGAGAAATGTGATCAACAGAGGCCCCAATTCTCAAGGGTTCTAAGCCAATCCTGGACAGACCCACATGGTCCAGCAAGCCCCACAAACACCCCCTAGGTTTGGTGCTTCTTCTTCCTCTTCTTCTCAAGGATCTACCCATGGTCCCAACACCTCAGCCAACATGGTTACCCTGAGAAGCGGCACTAAAACCCAAGACCCCAAATGGCCAACCCCTCCCATGACCTCACTTCCTGAGATACCCGATACTGAGGATAAGCGGGGGGAACCCAAGGACCTAGAGACTGACCCGATTCAAACCCAAACACCATACCTTGAGGCCTTGGAAAAAAGGAAGAAAAAGAACGTTGTAGTTGAGAATGAGGAGCTGTTGGAGATTTTCAAACAAGTTCAAATTAATATTCTGCTCCTCGAAGCAATCAAGCATATCCCGGCTTATGCTAAGTTCTTAAAGGATGTCTATACGCCGAAGCTAAGTTGAAATCCCAAGCACCTAGGAAGGTAGTGCTCTCAGAATAAGCTAATTCAGTGATGTTGAGCAACCTGCCTCCCAAACGAACTGACCTAGATTTCTTGTAATATCGGGGACATGATATTTGATAGAGCGCTCTTGGACTTAGGTGCTTCGATCAACCTCATCCCGACCACCCTCTATCACCAGTTTGGATTTGGGGAATTGAAACCCACACCTATGACTATCCAACTAGATGATAAATCTATGGAAACCCCAAAGGGGGTAGTCGAGGATATAATTGTTCGGGTCAAGGACTTCTACTTCCCTGTTGACTTTTTGGTCCTCGACATGGAAGTCCTCAAATAGCTACAAAACACACCCATCATCCTGGGAAGACCCTTCTTAGCTACGGCTAAGGCAAACATTGATTGTGACACGGGATGCATGGAAATCTCCTTTGGAGACAAGAAGATGCAATTGGATATCTTTAGGGTGGCTAAGTCTTTTAATTATGGCTGGGTTGAGGAGCATGATCCCATGGAACCTTTGGTTGAAGAATGCCTCACTCTTAGCTCTTCAGCAGACCATCTGACTCAACCAGTTGATGACTACCTTGAACCACCCCAACCTGTGGAGGTTGACCTGTGTAGAGCTAATTAACTTCAACCACCTCCATTCAAGGAGATTGATGTTGATCAACTCCCCCCTTTCTCCTACCCATCAAATGTTGTCCCACCTACACCCAAACTAAAGCCTTTGCCCGATAATCTCAAGTATGTCTTCCTAGGATCTGATTAATCCTTCCCTGTGATTATCAATGCCCACTTAACTAAGGATCAAGAACTTAGGTTGACTACAACCCTCTCTAAACATTGAGCAGCCATTGGATGGACAATTTCTGACCTAAGGGGAATTAGCCCTATCTATTGCACTCATAAGATCTATTTGGAAGATGGGGCTTAACCTTCTTGCCAGATGCAAAGGCGATTGAACCCGAATATGCAAGAGGTCATTACAAAGGAAATAATCAAGTGGCTTAACATAGATATCATTTACCTGATTTCCGATAGCCCCTGGGTGAACCCCACTCAAGTGGTACCCAAGAAAGCCGGGCTCACAGTGGTATCCAATGACCATGGCGAATCCATCCCCACCCGCACCTCTACCGCATGGTGGGTGTGCATCGACTATAGGAAGCTTAATGAGGCCACCAAGATGGATCATTTCCCTCTACCATTCATTGATCAGATTCTCGAGCGATTGGCAGGCCTCATGGCGACCCGCCTGCCCGCATCTGCCGCCCTCTCTCTTCATCACACGATCTCAGCCGCACATCTCCCATTGGATGGGTGAGGATCCGTGAGCTCAGCACCGCACTCCCAGCGGGTCTAAAGAGCTTCAAGATCTGACCGTTGGATCTCCATGCAAACGGTCTATATCGCACGCTCCTAACTTCGCTGCTTCACCAAATCAAGGAGGCAGCACGGCGGTCAAACGCTCGCACTCGCAAGCAGCAACGAGCATTCGACTATCGCTACGCCTCAAATCGCATCCAAGCGCACACCGCGAGTGATTCAGACCATCCGATCAACGTCGAGCGGTGTGGATGGAAGCTACGCGGCGTGCCCTCAAGCGCCCGATGGGCACATGTGCGATCACACGCGAGGGCGCGCTCTCCTGCACACAAGCACAATTTGGCCAACACTCGGGGTGCAATCTCAATTGTCCATCCTTTGATCGGATGGTCCACATGGCATGCACACAGATTGTGCGGGCAAAGGAAGCATGCGTGTGCGCTTGGATCGGCGAGCAAGGGGCTTCACCGATGTTTTTGGAATGGGTTTAGCGACGTCTCGGACATCGCTAAAGCCCTTACTTAGTTTAGAAACCCCTCTTCTCTATATAAACCTCCTCAACCACCCCATTCAAAGGCATTCAATACACACACACCTTCCATACTACTCTAGCCTTCTCCTGGCTCCACCAAATACTTCATACCTTCCTCGGAGTTGTCAAGCAGCTGACGGAGACTCCCTCCACCATCGTGGCTGCCTTGACTCCTTCTCTCACTCTCCCTTTACTTTAGTTTATATTGTACTTGTTTAAGCTTTCATCTATTGTTGTAGTTGCAAACAAACTTTAATTGCTTGCTATACATTGATGAATGTTTCATATATTGTAGCTTACATCCTCTTAATGCTTGTCATGTTTTAAGCACGATCTCTAACCCTACTATCTCTCTCTCTCATTTTCTGACAAGCAAGCAAACCCACCATTCCTGTGACAACTAAAGTAACAAACTAATCTGATTTTACGCCTCCTTGTGTTCGACACTTAGACTTACCAACTCCACATCTTAAATTAAAACCAATGTTGCGAATGCATACTACAATGGCATAATTAAACAAGCACGTTCCGCACGCGTCACCATCCAGAATGATCCACTCTCAAACACCTATAACCCTGGATGGCGTAATCATCCCAACTTTGTATGGTCCGGGAATAATCAAAATTCGAGATCTCAATTCCAGCCCCAACCATAGGCCCCGTGCCCATATCGGCCCACTCAGCCTAGGCCCAACCCAAATTACCAATCTGGGCCGTCAAGGGAAGATCAAATGACTCTGATTCTACAAACCTTGGCTGACATTCAAAAGACCAACGCGGCTTTGAAGAAACAACATAAAGATGAGATCACAGAGGTTCAAAATCAGCTCGCACAAACATCGTGCCTAAGTGATCAAATCCTAATTCTACTTTTATACATAGCATTTAGGTTAATTTTGCTAGGGACTAGCAAAAAGTAAGCATGGGGGTATGATAAACACATAAGAATTCATGACAAGATGCTTATTTATGATAGTTCCTAAGTCTAGCATTGCATATCATAGTATAATATTGCATAACATTCATTACATTGCATTTAGGATAGTTTATATATTCTGTATATTAATTCCAACATTTATATGTCTAGGAGGCAGTGCAACATCTTTATGGGCTTCATATGAAGAATATGACAGTACGAATGGATCCGGAGCGACGATCGCAGTTCGTCAACGTGAAAATCACCCTGATCAGAGCTCTGTAGCATCCTCTACAAGATGAAGAAAATGGACAGCCCAAATGGGGTCACGTGACATGATGGGAACACCATCATGAGTCAGAACTAGCTCATTTTTACCCAACTAAGTCAATAAATGCTCCTACATAATCGCCAAAAGGCCACAACTCACTATATAAGCATTCTGAGGGAAAAATAAGAAACTAGGGTTAAAACTGTAATTGTACCAGCTTATCATGAATGCAGTATAGCCATGGGTTTTCTCAAGGTCTGAGTAAAGGTGAAATGGTCTTAATAAGTTAACAAGTGGGTTAGATCAGTCAAAAAAGGGTTTACGAATATTTTGAGAATTAAATGACTTTTGAAACCCTAAAAACAAACTCACTTAATTAACCAAGGTTCTGGTCAGTATAAAATTCATTTAAACCCTCCAAAAATCATAGAAAAATATCCTCTAGGGTTTAGTACCTTCAATTTGGCCATTAAAACTCATCTTGACCTCAAATGGAGTCTCGACAGGTATTTACCCTAATTTAGGTTTTTGCATAAATTACCCATTCAACTGTTGTCAAAACCAAAATACAACTTCACCATTGAATTCCTTAGGTTCAGATTAGGTTTGTACCAAAATTTGGACCCAAGATGAGTTTGCCTTGACCTAGTTTGCAAAAAGGTCCTATCTGATTACATTTCTACCCCTAACTTTCAAAAACCCTTGCAAAAAGTCCCCTAACTTCTTCGTCATCTTCACAATTAGGTCCCTCCAGCATTATCGCAGAGGAAACCTACTTTGGTGACCTTTGACAGGTGATTTTTCCTTAATTGCTTGGAGAATCTCTTCTAACATTGGAAGAGAGATCCTCTGAGAAATTCTCTCTAGTATGAACCATCTATGTGCTTGGATTCCCTCCCAATCTCTCATGCGAACGCATGAGAGATTTGGGTATCTTAATAGTTCCCTAGTCCAATGACCTATAAAAGACTCCCTTGGGTCCAACCGTTCTCCTCAGCTTGAAATTAGGTCGGAACTCCCCCTCTTCCTCTCTCCTCTTTGACCGCAAGTTTCTGCAAGCTCCGGCGGTCTCTCTTCGACCCCTCTTGTCGTCCTTCCACAATACCAGTGGTGGATTCATATTCCTCACCGTCCTCCTTGTCGCGCAATACCAGCCATCACCGTCCTTTCCTCGTCTTCGCCGTCGCCTCTCCTACGGAGGTTCGTCTTCCCCACGTCCGGCAACCACACCGGCATGGGATTCCTTTCCCTTTTCATCCTTAGAGTAGACTCTTAAGGTCCCTATCTCTCTTACTTTCTCCCCCTCTCTTTATTTTCCAAAAACAACCACCAACGCTACTGAACACCTTCAACTCCTCCATCTCCAGTGACTCCTCCGGCGAGGTGTTCCCACCACTATGCACCTCCATCCACCTTGCCGACAACCCGACAACCTCCATTGCCCCTTCCCACTCATTTCCCCTCACTCCATTCGCTCCATCATCCACCCAACCACCTTCTCGAACAAACCCACTCTCACCGACCGTTCGCGTCTCCGTTCGGCCACCGTAGCCACGCTCGCTCCAAGCCACTGCCACCTTTACATTCGCCGTGCCACGGTGATCCTGCTGAGCATTCTGACGTAGCCATAAGGCCCCTTTTCTTGATTTCAAGTAGCAAGCCCAAGACCCGCCATTGCTGTCGTGCTTTGAGCAAGCTTCAAGCTGCTCTAGGTCTTACTATGCCTAGAGGATACCTCCAAGCTATGCAGAATTGAAGCCTACAGGAATCCAAGTCCTCATGCAAGGGCTTCAGCAGCCGTAGCCTCGTCAATTTGACCAAGTGCCCTACTGCTGCGCTGCGTCGAAGAAAGGTGGGACATTTAGTCCCACCTCGAACACGAAGAGTCACCTACAGCCACATAAATTGAATAAGTGAATGGGGCCATTTGCCTCCAAACACTGAGGGTGAGGTCCTCCTTCACTTTCACCCGGCCTCGTCCGCGACACCTCACTCACGGATCTGGCCCGACTTGACCTGACCTGCACTCCTCGCTCACCACCGCATGGCGGTGAGCCTGGACTCGGGTATGCACTAGGTTCGATTACTCGACCGACTGTGGCTCTGGGAGAGCGAGACTGAAATAGAAAGAGAGAAAGAGAGAGGGGAGTTATGCGGAGGAAGGGGGGTTTTCTCCTTGAGAAGTTTGGCTCCGACACTTAGCTGGATTTAGAAGGCAAAGCAGGACTGAAGGAAGAAGAGAAGAAGAAGAAGAAGAGAGTCACAGGGTTAAAGGCAATAGAAGAAGAAGAAGAGATGAAGGCCTAAGGTTAAAGAAGAGAAGAAGTGAAGGCATGAGCTGAAGGCTTGAGAAGAATAGAAGAAGAAGGAGCAAAGCAGGGATAGAGAAGAAGAAGAAAGGAAGACTCAGAAAAAGAGAAGAAGAAAAGAAAGAGGCACATAGACAAAAACAAAAGGGGTACTGTAGCAAACGTCATTTAAGACGTCTGATTTCGTACTTTCTCCTTTAGTCAATTTGAGTAACTATTCTATGTATTAGACTTATAATTGGTGATTCAAATCACCTTTACTTTGTCTAAAATTCTTTTTGCTCTTCATAAACTCATATGCTCTACTTGCAAATTAGTTTTTGAGTAATATTTTATGTTCAAATTACATTAATTGTTAAGTTTAGTGTGTGAATTCCATTTGCTCCCTGTGTTCAACCTTAGAACCTTTTTCGAGTAATAGAAATAGTATTTGTTTGAACACTATTTCGGCTATACTGCAACGCGACACTATTTTAAACATCGATTTAGCACGACGAACATTTTGGCGCCATTGCTGGGGAGCAACGTGCAATTCACCACTATTCTCTGCATTATTTGATTATATTTGAGCACTGACTTACCCTATTTGCTTTTTTTTTATTTTGCGATGTACTTCACGAGGAGATCTTCCGCGCAAATCAACCACTCCAAGGTAGGTAGCTTCTCTCTTCTTCCCTAATCAACCTCCTAATCTTGGGAAAAAAAAAAGGAAACAATCATTTAGGAATCACCTGCCTTATTTTTCACAGTAATTATCATTTAAAAGGCAAGTTTCCTAACTTGCGAAATTTTTTTCAAATCTCATTGAAGTTGAAGCGATTCTATTTAGAGATCCTACCCCAAATTTCCTGTGCTTAATAGGGACTATGCTTAATTTCTAATCTTCTTGGACTATGCACTTCTTGTTTGAAGTCCAAGGAGAACATTTTTGAAGATCAAAGTAAACTTGGAAATAAAGTCAATTAGGGTTTTTGCATTAGAGTTTTGGAGTGCTAGTTCACACTTGCCTGCATAAAAGGAAACAAATCCACCCACATTTGTGTGCTACCCAAGCCCTTTATTGAAAAGATCTAATCAAGAAAAACCCTAAAATCAGGCTCTAAACTCACTTGAACCCTAAAATCCTTGGACCTAATAACCTGGGAGTCAAATCAGGGTGATTTCTAGGTCTTGACCTAGAACTCATTCTGCCATCTCTAGGGCATGTTAGGTAAAGTTGGACTACATTGTAGGCCAACCAACCTCCAAATTAGGTCACAAGTCAAATCAATGGCTAATTCAAGTGAAAACAAAAGCACAAATTAGCACATAAAATTGGTAGACTTAAGATGTCAAGTTATCCATTCTGGTCTACCTGGATCTTCAGTGACAAGGAAGGTCGGGTGGGGGAAACCCTGTAACCCGTGGAGGCACTCTACCGTGTAGGGGTCTTTGTGGGACTCTCCCTTCCTAGCTGCCCAGGTAATTCTCAGGAGGATGACTTTTTGATCCAGGGGTATCATCCGCCCCGAACCTATATAGTCTTCCAAAATCTTTGGGTGCCTTAATTGGGTCAACATCACATCCAGTCCCTCATCCCTTCTATTTAGAGCACACACATAGATTTTCTTTAGGAGTTCTATTCAGATCAAATCACTTCATTCTGAATCTAAATTTTAATTCTACATCTTGATTCCACAATCTGATCCAAAAATGCAGCCTGGCTACTTAGGAAAATTATTCAAGAAACCTGAATCACAAAGATCCATGAAAGATAGAATGGTTGAGGATGCCCTTAGATTTTATGAGATTGATTACAAAACCTTAAAACCAATTGAAGACATTCAGGTTAATTTATCAACAACAACGACCTTCATCATAAACTGTGCCCAATTATTATTAACAGAAGCAACAAATGGATCAATACGGGATATTCTCATAACCGGATACATCGAGATAAAAAAATTGCATAACTTTGAATATCTCCAATGAATGACAAATTCTGTACTTTGGGAACAACACCAAGATGATCTTGGAAAATGGGAAGAAATGATGAAATTGTTGAAATAAGTTGTCGATCAAAAATACCTGTACATGCCCAAAACAGTTAATGAAACATCTTGGAATAATATTGAGGATCAATATCGTTTCCCAAATCCCAGGTTTGAGACACAAGGTTGTTGTGGATTCCCAACTCAGATGGAATATGATATGCCTGATCTTGAAATAGGTTGGGAGGTCCCAATAGTAGGAGAACACGATTTTGAGCCAACCCTAGAAAACCAAAACTCTGGTTTGCCAAGCATAGAATTTGTAGACTCTTGTAATAATGAGATTGAATCAGAACCTCATGAGGGTATAAGTCCTGCCCCTTACTCTGATAAGGTGACCCTTGAAGGCAATTCTGACCTAGATTCTAGTAATTCAACCCACATCCTTAGCCTAGAATCCGGATCTGAATCTTCTTGGGATAATTACAAGGCCCCGTATGACGAAAATCAAAGTTTGAATTTGGATTATGACTTTAGGCCTTTATTTGATGAATGTACTTCTCTAACATCCTCAGAAATACAGATTGATTTTTCAAAAGTCACGCCGATCTACGATACAGAAATCGAGGAGTTGGAAGAGTGAGGTTCTGATTGGATCTTTCCTACAAGCCCAGAACTCGAGCCTCGACCTAATAATGACATCTTTTTGAGCTCGGAATATGAGAATAGGCTAGACACAAGTCAGGTTGCTGTGTCAACATCTTGTGATTTATTCTGTGGTGGAACCTTTGATCTCAAATCAAATTTAGAACTTGATTCTCGCAATTTCTCCGACGATTTTGAACCTTACTATGATTTTGGTGAACCACTGTTTCCTGACAACTACAAGCCAATCTACGACCTCAGCATACATGATCCATTCTTCGACTTTGACTCTGAGGACCCTGATCCCGAGATCACTGATTCAAAATCCAGTTCCATTAAGATGGACCATTTCCTTTTGATCCTCAGGAATAAAAACAGAAATTGCCAAGAGTATCTACATCCAAAGTTCGAATCTTTTCTTAACTCCGATTTCTTTCATCCTATAAAAACTCTTCAGGCATTTACCTTTGAGTTTGATGGATACTATGAGGACTTTATAAATGAACCCACCTTTGAACCCTTACTAGAAGAACCCTCATATACAATTCTTATTGATGCCACCTCATCTACACATTGTTACGACCCGGTTCCCGAATCCCTACAGGACACGAGACCGGCTCGACTCGACTGATCCCAAGACCCAGTCGTCTAACAAGAAATAACCAAAAAATAGGAAAGTAAACCACCTTCACTATGCTAAGTAACTAACAGTAAAATAGTACAACAGTAAAGGAAGTAAAAGCTGTTAACAGTACATATCACCACCACAACAGTAAAGTAGAAACAAAGTACAGAACATAAACGGTAACAAGAGTCTGAACTCACTAACAAAAAGGAAGTAAAATAATAGGAAACTACTGCTGGGCTAGACTGGGCCCAGCACCCTCTGCAGTCGGCGGCTCGGGCTGCTCAACTCCTAGACCTGTAAAGGGGTATAGGAAAAATGGAGTCAACGAACGCTGAGTACAGTGGTAACCAAACTAACTAAAGTAGTAAAAGCTAACAGGTAATTTATCTTTTCCAATTATTTTATTTTACAAGTCATTCCTTTTTACCCATTGGTTTACTTTTCAGATCTCTTTCTTGATCTCGCATGTTTCTCATGGGAACGATCTTGATTGTAGTCTTTTTCAAAGAGTAGAAGGCACACATGGTGCTCTCCTGGCCGGGAGAGTCCACCATGGTGATCCTACACCTAGTCAACCACCCTGAGGTCACGAATAGACGTAGCGGTGACTACGGTACGTGCGATAAGCGCACGAGTAGCTACCCCACCCTAGCACACGGTCAGTCGTTTCCGCTAGCGGGTACGCCCAAAGTACAGCACGGAACAGTATAGGGCCTAGCCCTCTTAGTAATAGGGGTCTAGCCTCTCAGAACCCAACAGGGGTCTCGCCCCTCCACAGTCCGCGCACCCTTGTCTGCCTACCTCGATTTGCCCAGTGGGCTTAACAAGTCAGTGTAGGGTGGCTAGCTGAACCCCGAGCCTCGTGGGGTGGCTAGCCCTCTCCCTACACTAGTAGCTCTCCCCGGTACAGTGTACGCGAGGGACAAAGAAGTCAGTGTGTAGTGGCTAATCCTAACCCCGAGTCCAGAATGCCTTCTTGACCTCCCACGTGTCTCGGATGTCTGGACAGCTTACCAAACGACCGGAAGCACTTCTAGACGACTGGAGGAGAGTTCAGACGTCTAGAGTTGGGTCCAGACGGTCAAGAAGGGCTTATGGGCGTCTAAAGTTGACACAGGAACCTGAGGTAAGACTTTGGATACTTTTAAGACGTCTGGACCTTGTGCTAGACGTCTAATTTAGGTCTGCAGTCCTATTTTTGACCTGTTTAGGGTTCGTTTGAGGTCCATTTTACGCAAACAAGATATCTGTGGTTTCCTTGTGAGTTGTTCTACACGTTAGGAGTCCTTTTGTACTATTCTAAACATTCCGTTGTGGTATGTCCCTTGGTATAAGACTTCGATCTATTGCTTGTTCAGGGCCTGCAGAGGCATGTGAGCCTGCCTTTCGAGCCCTCAGTACTTCCGGATTGTCTGGTAGAGTGGTTTCCCTTGTTTTAATTATAAATCATAACTGCATATGTGAATTTGGATAACTAGAAGCCTACGATGTGGCATGAATCCTAGGACGAGAATTACTTGCACTGTTTGTATGCGTGTTGAGATTGCAGTCTGAAATGAATGAATAGAAATGTAGACAACTACCTGTTAATAAATAAGAGCTACCTGCAAAATATGAAATGCCTGTGCTAGTTAAACAGATACTTGTGACATGACTTGTATATGCAAATTGTGGAAATATGAGCTGCATGTGTAGAATTTGAGAATGGAATTGTGAATGACGAAACCTGGTATGGAATAACATGGGGAAAACAGGCATGAACCCTACGGGGAATTAGGTGGAGAGCTCCTTTGGACAAATGGAATGGATCTAGAAATGTGAGTGGGAATTGTGCTGGCCCTTGAGTACGTGGTACCAAGGAGAGTGACTGTCCCGTGTTTAGTGTAGAGCGGAGCTAGTTGCCCTTGGGTTGGGACTCAGGGTTAGGATTGGCCACTCTACACCGACTTCTTTGGCCCTCGCGTACATTGTATCGGGGAGAGATACTAGTGTAGGGAGAGGGCTAGCCACCCCACGGGGCCCAGGGTTCAGCTAGCCACCCTACATCGACTTGTTAGGTCCACTGGGCAAACCGGGATAGTCAGACGAGGGTGCGCGGACTGTGGAGGGGCGAGACTCCTGTTTGGTTCTAAGGGGCTAGACCTCTGTTACTGAGAGGGCTAGGCCTTATACTATTCCGTGCTGTACTTTGGGCATACCCGCTAGCAGAAATGACTGACCGTGTGCTAGTGCAGGGTAGCTACCAATGCGCTTATCGCATGTGTCGTAGTCACCGCTACGTCTGTCCATGACCTCGGGGTGGTTGACTGTGTGTAGGATCACCACGAGGGACTCTCCTGGCCAGGAGAGCACCGCGTGTGCCTTCTACTCTTCGGAAAAGACTGCAATCAAGATCGTTCCCATGAGGAACATGCGAGATCAAGAAAGAGATCTGAAAAGTAAACCAATGGGTAAAAAGGAATGACTTGTAAAATAAGATAATTGGAAAAGATAAATTATCTGTTAGCTTTTACTGCTTTAGTTAGTTTGGTTGCCACTCTACTCAGCGTTCGCTGACTCCGTTTTTCCCGTACCCCTTTACAGGTCCAGAAGTTGAGCAGCCCGAGCTGTCGGCTGCAGAGGGTGCTGGGCCCAGTCGAGCCCAGCAGTAGTTTCTTGTTGTTTTACTTCCTTTTTGTTAGTGAGTTCAGACTCTTGTTACCTTTTATGTTTTGTACTTTGTTTCGGCTTTACTGCTGTGGTGGTGATATGTACTATTAGCAGCTTTTACTTCCTTTACTGCCGTACTCTTTTACTGTTAGTTACTTAGCATAGTGAATGTGGTTTACTTTCCTGCTTTTTGGTTATTTCTTGTTGGACAACTGGGTCTTGGGATCAGTCGAGTCGAGCCGATCTCGTGTCCTGTAGGGATTCGGGAACCGGGTCGTAACAAGTTGGTATTAGAGTAAGGTCGTCCCGAGAAATGAACCAACTAGCTTGAGAATAACCAATTCACGTACATGTAATTAGAGTAACCAGCACAACGTACCGCTTGACATCTATTCTGAGTTTCCTTTGCTGAAGTCCGCTAGAGTTGACTTCTTTTGTTCTATCTTCCACGTCTCCTTGCCGGAGATGCCTTGACGTGGAGTCCTTGAGGTGAGCCGCGGACGCGGCCGTGGATGAGGTCGGAGGAACGGACGTGCCGGGCCCGAGGTGCCAATTGATCGGCCACTTCACTCGGGCGTTCATGCCCAGGACCTCGCTCAGTTGATATGAAACATGGTACGAGAGGAGCTCCACCCGCCTCCACGGGTGCCTCTCCTTGGGGACGTGGAGGGGGAGTCCTCTGTGGAGCCGAGAGACCGACGCAACGCTGGACGAGGGGGAGGGGGTGGTCCTCCATCGCCCCCACCGCACTCTGACACTTCTAAGCATGAGCCCTCCCTGCCTGAAGGTGTGCCCGTTCCCCCACTGCAGCTGCACTACGAGCTTTTCGGGCAGTTCCAGAAGCTGAAGCCTCCCTTTTTCAAGGGGGATGAGGACCCATCTGAGGCAGAGAACTGGCTAGAGCAGATTGAAAAGGTGTTTGACACCCTTCGCCCCCATGCAGACTACCGCGTGGCCTTTACCACATATCAGCGGGAGAGTGTGGCACACAGGTGGTGGAGGGCAGTTAGAGGCCAGGAGAGGGAAGAGCCGACATGGGACCAGTTTGTGATCCTCTTCAGCGAGCAGTACTTCCTGCAGACTTGACAGGACCAGAGGAGGTAGGAGTTCCACACTCTCCGCCAGGGGACGATGACTATTAGCGCGTACCGCACGTGCTTCCTGGAGCTGTCACGTTTTGCTACGACAGCTGTAGCTACCGAGGAGGAGTGCTTATGGAGGTTTACTAAGGGGCTTCGACCTGCCATTCGGGGGGTATGTCAAGCCCTTGAAGCTGCCCACCTTCTCGAGAGTGGTGGAGGTAGCTATGACGTAAGAGGAGACCAACCCGGCCGCATGAGACACCGACAGCGGATGGAAGAGGCCCTACTTGCCAGAGTACTCACAGGGCCGATGAGAGAGGAGGCACGCGGCACCCACAGGAGAGCCGTCCCGTTTCGTGGGGCCGTTAGTGGCCTTTGGGGGCCCCCGACAGGGGGCCAACTGTCAGCCTTGGATCCCCGTTCAACTGTCAGCAGGGACCTATCGAGGGAGGGAGTCGAGTCCCCCTCTACTACCAGTGTGGCCAGCCGGGACACATCAGGAGGGACTACCCGTCTAGGGCTGGAGTGCAACAGATGCTCCCTGCACCGAGTGCTGCTGGTCGTGGTTCCCAGGTGCGTGGGGGAGGACAGCAGTCGCGGGAAGGGTACCGGCCAGCGGCTACCCATTCGACGTAGAGTGTGGCTGCTTCTTCTGCACCGAGAGTTGAGGGCCGTATCAACGCCCTGACACACAGAGATGCCAAGGCATCAAGTTTAGTGGTGGTAAGTATGGTTACAGTTTCCGGCAGATTAGTTTACGTACTTTTTGATTCCGACGCCACGCAATCGTTTGTTGCTGCGAGTTTTGCTGTCAGTTTGGGACAGGACTGCGTGTTGTTAGAGGATCCATTTGTGATCAAAGGTTTGGGTGGTCAGCTATTTGTAGCTGAGGAGGTCTACGCAGACTGCAAGGTTAGTATTAAGGGACACAACCTCCCCGCTGACCTGATCATGATACCGATGGAGGATTTTGGCATGATTTTGGGGATGGATTGGTTGTCCACTTACCATGCTTTGGTGGACTATTTTGAGAGAAAGATCGTCTTCTCCATACCGGAGATGCCTTCCTTTGAGTTTCACGGACAGCCGGTGGACGGAGGTTTCAGGTGCATTTCTGCACTTTGGGCAGTGAGACTTTTGGGTCAGGGGTGTGAGGGCTTCCTAGCTTGTGTAGTGGCAGAGCCCAGCCCTGTGGCAGACTTTCAAGGCATCCCGGTGGTCAGAGAGTACCCCGACGTGTTTCCAGAGGAGCTGCCAGGGCTACCGCTTGAGCATGAGATCGAGTTTGTGATCTCACTGGTACCGGGGACCAACCCCATTTCTACGGCACCGTACAGGATGGCACCACTTGAGCTGCGAGAGCTCAAGTCACAGCTGCAGGACCTGTTGGAGAAGGGCTTTGTGAGGCCCAGTGCGTACCCGTGGGGAGCCTCGGTGCTATTTGTGAAGAAGGATGGTACCCTGCGCCTTTGTATTGACTACAGACAGTTGAATAGGGTCACCATCAAGAACAGGTATCCGCTGCCAAGGATTGATGATCTGTTTGACCAGTTGCAAGGTGACACGGTGTTCTCCAAGATTGATCTAAGATCAGGATACCACCAGTTGAGGATCAGGGAGACCGACGTCTCCAAGACAGCTTTCCGCACCCGGTACGGACACTACGAGTTTTTGGTCATGCCATTTGGGCTGACCAATGCCCCCGCTGCCTTCATGGATTTGATGAACCGGATGTTCATACCGTATCTGGATCAGTTTGTGGTGGTACTTATTGATGACGTGCTTGTTTACTCATGGGATCAGGCACAGCACAAACAATATTTGTGGATGGTTCTGGACACTTTGAGACGGCGCAGGATGTATGCAAAATACAACAAATGTGAGTTTTGGTTGAGACAGGTGACCTTCTTGGGCCACGTGATTTCAGGGGATGGTTTGGCTGTGGATCCAGCCAAGGTTGAGGCAGTACTCAAGTGGGAGAGGCCACGTACAGAGATAGAGATGTGCAGTTTCTTGGGACTGGCAGGTTACTACCGGCAGTTTATTAAAGGTTTCTCATAGATTCCGCATCCTATGACTTAGTTGACCCGGAAGGACGTGCCCTTTGCTTGGATGGATGCTTGTGAGGCATGTTTTCAGGAGTTGAGGAGAGGCTGACTTCGGCTCCTGTGCTTACCATCCCAGATAGCAGTGGCGGTTTTGTGGTCTACATGGACACTGTGTTGCAGGGGTTAGGGGGTGTGCTCATGCAGTGGGGTCATGTTTTCGCTTATGCTTCGCGGCAACTAAAACTCCATGAGCATAGTTACCTTACCCATGACTTAGAGCTGGCAGCTATTATCTTCGCACTGAAGACATGGAGGCACTACCTTTACGGTGAGACCTTTGAGATTGTCACCGATCATAAGAGCCTCAGGTACTTGTTTGATCAGAAGTTGATTAACATGGGATAGAGATGTTGGTTAAAGCTCCTGAAGGACTATGACTGCAGCATCTCCTACCATCCAGGGAAGTCCAATGTGGTGGCTGACGCCTTGAGTCGGAAGGCACCCACCCACTTGGCCAGTTTACATGCATAGAGTTGGGGATTGATGGAGGAGTTGGGTAATTGGAGACCCCTAGAGTTGCAAGGGCATTGTGGGGCAGTTACGGTGACACGACCGACGAGACCAGCTAATAGACCGCATCATCACAAGACAAATGACAGATCCATACCTACAGTCGTTACGAGACAGAGTGCTGTCAGGGGACCCAGGAGACTTCTCTTTTACAGATGAGGTGTTACGCATGAGGGGACGTTTGTGTGTTCCCAGGGATGAGGAGTTGTTGAGAAAGCTCCTGACTGAGGAGCACGGGTCGAGGTTCACCATACATCCTGGGAACATGAAAATGTATCATGATCTGAGACATGACTTTTGGTGGAGAGGGATGAAGCGGGATGTAGGTCAGTACGTGAAGCAGTGTTTGGTGTGCCAGCAGGTGAAGGCCGAGCATCAGAGGCCTGCAGGGCCGTTGCAGCCACTTCCTATGCTAGAGTGGATGTGGGAGAGCATCACCATGGACTTGGTGGTGGGCTTACCCGTTACCCAGCGAGGACATGACATAGTCTGGGTGATCGTAGACAGATTGACGAAGATGGCACATTCTTACCGATTCGAGTCACCTTGGGACCAGCACAGTTGGCAGAGAGGTATATTCGTGACGTGGTACGTCTGCACGGAGTTCCGCATGAGATTGTATATAATAACAGCTATCACTCGAGTATCGGCATGGCACCCTATGAGGCTCTATACGAACGGAGGTGTACTGTGCCCTTGAGTTGGATTGAGGTGGGGACCAAGTAGGAGGTTGGCCCCAGGCTGATCCGACAGAGTCAGGAGGTGGTAAAGCAGATTCACAGACGACTTTGCACTGTCAGGAGCAGACAGAAGAGTTATGCCGATCGAAAGCGCAGAGAGGTACAGTTCCATGATGGGGACCACGTCTTTCTTCGCGTTTAGCCCATGAAGGGCCTGCAGCGTTTTGGGGTGAAAGGGATGCTCACGCCGAGGTTAGTGGGGCCCTTTGAGGTCCTGGAGCAGGTAGGACCCGTTGCTTACAGGCTTGCCCTTCCTCCCCAACTTTCTGCTATGCACGACGTGATCCACGTGTCCAACCTCAGGAAGTACGTCGCCAATCCAGTCACGTTCTGAGCCACGAGAGTGTCGAAGTGGGTGACGACCTGACCTACCCCAAGAGACCAATGCAGATACTAGACAGAGCCGTTCGGAGTTTGAGACAGAAGTAGGTACCCCTGGTGAAAGTATTGTGGCGGAGCCAGCAGTACGAGGAGGCTACCTAGGAGCCTGAGGCGACGATGCGAGAGCGGTACCCGAAGCTTTTTGAGGGTACGTTTTTTCGGACCAGCTTCGGTCCCCTTTAAATTTGTTTTGCTTGCATATTTCCTTTTTCGAACCCTAGCTAGCTCAAGTTTCAAGGATGAAACTTCCTTTAAGTTTGTTATGATATAAAGAGTCGTTCTGTTTTGAGCCCTTTAAGACGTTTGGACTGTCGGTCAGACGTCTGGACCCCTTCCCAAACGTCTGGAAATTGAAAATTTGTACGTAGCTTCGCGTCTGCACGCTGGCTACGAGCAGGCTGCCTTTTTCCTCTCTTCTCTCTCTCTTCCTTCTTCCCCGCAGAACCCTAGCGCCCCCTTATGAAACCCCTCTCCCCCTTCCTCTCTTCCATACTTCACCATAGCCACCTTCCTTCCTTCCTCTCCATTGCAACGAGAGGGGCGAGGCGAGAGAAGGGCGCGAGAGCGAGCGACGAGGTAGCGTGAGGAGAGGAGGAAGAGCTTGAGCTCGCAAGCTCGTGGGAGCTCGCTAGCGGATGCACGGCCAGAGCGGCATGTGTGGGAGGAGGAGCGCGTCGGGGGAGACGACCCTGACACTTTGCTACAGTCAGAGCTGCAGGCGAGGAGGAGTGGCTTTGGCTGTGCGCGGAGAGGAGGAGCAAAAGGTAGTTCTGGTTCTGGGATTTTCCCAGAATCAGACGTCTGGCGTGCCGTCCAGACGACGGGTTGGATGTTTGGTGATGACACCGGATGTCTGAAAGTAGTGTTCCATGAAGGTATGTTCCTCTTGCGGATACGGCCATGCAGGCCGCTTCACAGCTTCGATCCGCATGGCTAAATATAGGTGATATGGTTTGTTGCGTGCATGGATAGCTTCGGGAAGGCACAGGGCCTGCCCTCCCACGTGTCTCGGACGTCTGGACAGCTTACCAGATGACCGGAAGCAGCTCCAGACGACTGGAGGAGGGGTCGGACATCTATAGCTGGGTCCAAACGGTCAAGAAGGGGTTCTGGACATCTAAAGTTGACGCAGGAACCTGAGGTGAGACTCTAGATACTTTTAAGATGTCTGGACCTTGTGCCAGACGTCTGATTTAGGTCTGTAGTCCTGTTTTTGACACGTTTAGGGTCCGTTTGATGTCCGTTTTACGCAAACAAGATATCTGTGGTTTCCTTGTGAGTTGTTCTACATGTTAGAAGTCCTTTTGTACTGTTCTAAATATTCCGTTGTGGTATGTCCCTTGATATAGGACTTCGATCTGTTGTATGTTCAGGGCCTGCAGAGGCACGTGAGTTGCCGTTCGAGCCCCCAGTACTCCCGGATTGTCTGGTAGAGTGGTTTCCCTTGTTTTAATTATAAATCATAACTGCATATGTGAATTTGGATAACTGGAAACCTAGGATGTGGCATGAATCCTAGGACGAGAATTACTTGCACTGTTTGTATGCGTGTTGAGATTGCAGTCTGAAATGAATGAATAGAAATGCAGACAACTGCCTATTAATAAATAAGAGCTGCCTATGAAATATGAAATGCCTGTGCTAGTTAAACAGATATCTGTGACATGACTTGTTGTATATGCAAATTGTGGAAATACGAGCTGCATGTGTAGAATTTGAGAATGGAATTGTGAATGACGAAACCTAGTATGGAATAACATGGGGAAAACAAGCATGAACCCTTCGGGGAATTAGGGGGAGAGCACCTGTTGACAAATGGAATGGATTTGGAAATGTGAGTGGGAAGTGTGCTGGCCCTTGAGTACGTGGTACCAAGGAGAACGATTGTCCCACGTTTAGTGTAGAGCGGAGCTAGCCGCCCTTGAGTTGAGACCCATGGTTAGGATTGGCCACTCTACACCGACTTCTTTGGCCCTCACGTACACTGTACCAGGGAGAGCTACTAGTGTAGGGAGAGGGCTAGCCACCCCACGGGGCTCGGGGTTCAGCTAGCCACCCTACATCGACTTGTTAAGCCCACTGGACAAACCGAGGTAGTCAGACGAGCGTACGTGGACTGTGGAGGGCAAGACCCTTGTTTGGTTCTGAGAGGCTAGACCCCTGTTACTGAGAGGGCTAGGCTATATATTGTTCTGTGCTGTACTTTGGGCATACCCACTAGCGGAAACAATTGACCGCGTGCCAGTGTAGGGTAGCTACCCGTATGCTTATCGCGCGTTCCGTAGTCACCGCTACGTCTGTCTGTGACACTCGGGGTGGTTGGCTGGATGTAGGATCACCTCGGGGGACTCTCTCGGCCAGGAAAGCACCACGTGTGACTTCTACTCTTCAGAAAAGACTGCAACCAAGATAGTTCCCACGAGAAACATGAGATCAAGAAAGAGATATGAAAAGTAAACCAATGGGTAAAAATGCATGACTTGTAAAATAAAATAATTGGAAAAGATAAATTGCCTGTTAACTTTTATTGCTTTAGTTAGTTTGGTTACCACTCTACTCAGCGTTCGTTGACTCCATTTTTCCCGTACCCCTTTACAGGTCCAGGAGTTGAGCAGCCCAAGCCACCAGCTGTAGAGGGTGTTAGGCCCAATCGAGCCCAGTAATAGTTTCCTATTGTTTTACTTCCTTTTTGTTAGTGAGTTCAGACTCTTGTTACCGTTTATGTTCTGTACTTTGTTTTTGCTTTACTATTGTGGTGGTGATATGTACTGTTAGTAGCTTTTACTTTCTTTACTACTGTACTCTTTTACTGTTAGTTACTTAGTATAGTGAATGTGGTTTACTTTCTTACTTTTTGGTTATTTCTTGTTGAACGACTAGGTCTTGGGATCAGTTGAGTCGAGTCGGTCTCGTGTCCTGTAGGGATTCGGGAACTGGGTCGTAACACACATGTAAAACCTTCCCAAACCCGTTTTCAACCCCAACCCGCAACCGGGCTCAATTTTTATTCTAATTCCCCTCTTACTGAGCCAGTTGCAGATGATTCTCCTCCACATTTTTATCGGGTTTCGAACATCGATCAGACTACAAATCACGCCCCATCCTTCTCTGATCACTCCAGTAGGGTTCCTACATGCTCCACTGATTCTTTTTCATTTAAGGATACCTACTCTAATCAGGTTGATTCTACTCAGCCAAACCCCAACTATACACTTCCATACCCTTTCAGGTTCCAAAGTATTTGGTGGGTTCCACATCTCTTGATCTACATTTATCAACCCACCAGATTGATTGGGTTTGGGCTACATCATCAGCCTATTGATCTAAACAAGCACCTGGTTAGACCAACCAGGCTTTTGATCAAGGTGCTTGTTCTTCAAAACTCATATGATTTGACCACTCCTTCTCCATACCATTTCCCACTCGGCTGAAGGCATTGAATTTAGCGCTCAACGGGAGGCAACCCGTCATTCCAAAAAAATCGATATCCTTCCGATTATCCTTCTGTACTTCACGTCTATGCACTCTGAGTTTGATTTTAGAACAGTCGATCCCACCTTTGGTACACATGCCAGAGCTTGAAATTGTTCGCAACAGTCATTCCCGAACCGTTCGCCTACTCGATAATCCTGTTCTAATTCCTGAACTCAAAAATGTTGCACACCCTCCGTTTACAATGAGGACATTGCAAAACTTAGGCATGGGGGGTGGTAAAGTGTAAACATACAAAAAAATCAAAGTTCGTAAGGGTTCTCACAAAAAAATCACATTTTCCAAAAATACCAAAAAAAATAATAAAAAAATTCTTGAAAAAGAACAAAAATATGAGAGGAGAGGAAATTTTAATGGCATAACAAATTTTGCGGAGAAAAAGGGGAGGAGTTAAAAATGTCAAAAAGGAGCATAATTAGAAAAGAAAAAGAAATAATCATTAGTAAAAAATTAAGAAATTGACTTAGTTCTAGACCATATCAAAAGAAAATGAAAGATAAAAAGTCCTAATGAAGCAAAGAAAAGATTAGTAAGAACACTGATTTTAGGCCTTTTGGGCTATAATCCTAGGCTTAAAAATTCAAGTACCCACTAAGATCTGGATAATCCTCAAGAGGTTAGGGAAAATGCGAAGCTTAAGTATTAGGTCTAAGGCTCAGAGAGTGTTCGACCTCGTTAACTGACCTCTACTTTGCAGGACTCAGTAACCTAAGTATCCCAATTCACACACAGTCTGGTTCATTGTGCTTAAGTATCAAAATCACGCAAATGCGTTCAAATTGTTCTGAAAAAGTCACCTAGATTAGGAGTGGCGAATCAACGCAAGTTAATTTGGACGAGTTCCCGGCATGAAGAGGTGAGAAATTACCCTTGAAGTTGCACAATAACATATCATCTCCTCAGTGCTTGTCTCCTAGGATATCTATATATCCTATCGAGGGCATGTAAGCACCCTGTGCTAGTTCAAATGCCATGGGCGGCATTATCCCAAAATGTCGATTGCTAGAGTCTGGATTTAGCTACAGAACGCCATGGGTGGGATTATCTCGAACTCTTGAAAGCCAGGGTTCTGGGGGTTGCCATGGGTGGTGCTATCCCGAAGCATCGATTACCAAGGACCCTTTGAGGATTGATGATGGGGACTAGGAATCCGATATAGACCATGTTGTGAAGCCAATCCAAAGCTAGAAATAAAAAGAAAAGAGAGAGAAAACTCTCCAAAAGCAAAGAAAAATTCCCCTATCTCTCTCTGACAAAAATGCACTACAAACTGAACCGAGGCTAAAACATGTTACAAGCACAGGTGCTTTAACCACGGAGTTCAACGAACCTTAGGAAAGTTCCTATGGGCCTTAGAAACCTTCGCAGTAGACGGAGGCTAGAGTAGGTCAGGTCCGGATCTTGGTTTGTACTTGAGTACCTCTACGCCTACTAATGGCATTCTAACCTAATCTACAGAAGAAAGCACACATCAAAGTTTTGAGTATCAAAAGATTTCATGGTCAAGAATCAAAGTTAATACCTTGAAATTTTCCTAAGAGAGTAGCAAAAGCTTGGCATGGGGGTATGATTTGAACACCATCATGAGCCATAACTAGCTCATTTTGACCCAACTAAGTTAATAAATGCTCCTACATAACCGCCAGAAGGTCATAACTCACTGTATAAGCATTCTGTGGGAAAAATAAGAAACTAGGGTTAAAACTGTAATTTTACCAGCCTATCATGAATGCAGTACAACCACGGGTTTTTTCAAGATCTGAATAAAGGTCAAATGGTATTAATAAGATAACAAGTGGGTTACATCAGTCAGAAATGGGTTTGCGAATGCTTTGAGAATTAAATGACTTTTGAAACCTTAAAAATGGATCCACTTAATTAACCAAGGTTTTGGTTAGGATAAAATCCATTTAAACCCTCTAAAAATCATATAAAAATATTCTCTATGGTTTAGTACCTTCAATTTGGCCATCAGAACCCATCTTGACCTAAAATGGAGTCTCAGATAGATATTTGCCCTAATTTGGGTTTTGCATAAATTACCTTTGAAACTTGGTCAAAACCAAAATCCAACTTCACCATTGGATTCCTCAGGTCCAAATTAGGTTTGTACCAAAATTTGGACCCAAGATGAGTTTTCCTTGACCTAGTTTGCAAAAAGGTCTTGTTTGATTACATTTTTACCCCTAACTTTCAAAAACCCTTGCAAAAAGCCTCCTAACTTCTTCATCGTCTTCACAATTAGGTCCCTCTGCCATTATCGCAGAGGAAACCTACTCCAGCAACCTTTCACAGGTGATTTCTCCTTAATTTCATGGAGAATCTCTTGAAAATTGGAAGGGAGATCCTCTGAGAAATTCTCTCCAGTATGAACCCATCTATTTGCTTTGATTCCCTCCCACTCTCTCATGCAAACGCATGAGAGATTTGGGTATCTTAACAGCTCCCAAGTCCGGTGACCTTCCAAGCTTGGGAAGCTTGCTCCCCAAGCTCAAAACCCTCTCTGATGACCTATAAAAGACTCCCCAGGGTCCAATCGTTCTCCTCATCTTGAAATTGGGCCGGAACTCCCCCTCTTCCTCTCTCCTCTTTGGCCGCAAGTCTCCGCAAGCTCCGACGGTCTCTCTCCGACCCCTCTCGTCGTCCTTCCACAATACCAGTGGTGGATTCATTTTCCTCACCATCCTCCGCATTACGTAATACTAGCTGTTGCCGTCCTTTCCCCGTCTTCACCACTGCCTCTCCTATGGAGGTTCGTCTTCCCCACGTCCGGCAACTACACCGGCATGGGATTCCTTTCCCTTTTTGTCCTTAGAGTAGACTCTTAGGTTCCCTATCTCTCTTACTTTCTCCCTCTCTCTTTATTTCCCAAAAATGACCACCAACGCTACTGAACACCTTCATCTCCTCCATCTCCGGTGACTCCTCCGATGAGGTGTTCCCACCACTACGCACCTCTATCCACCTCACCAACAACCCGACAACCTCCACTGCACATTCCCGCTCATTTCTCCTCACTCCATTCGCTCCATCATCCACCCAAACACCTTCCCAAACAGACCCACTCAAACCGACCGTTCCCGTCATCGTCCGGCCACCACAACCACCCTCGCTCCACGCCACTGCCACCGTTACATTTGCCGTGCCACGGCGATCCTGCTGAGCATTCTGACATAGCCATAAGGCCCCTTTTCTTGATTTCAAGTAGCAGGCCAAGACTCGCCATTGTTGTCAAGCTTCGAGTAAGCTTCAAGCTACTCCAGGTCTTGCTACGCCCAGAGGATACCTCCAAGCTGTGCGGAATTGAAGCCTGCAGGAATCCAAGTCCTCACGCGAGGGCTTTAGCAGTCGTAGCCTTGTCAATTTGACCAAGTGTCTTGCTGCTTCACTGCGTGGAAGAAAGGTGGGACATTTAGTCCCACCTCGGATACGAGGTATCACTTGCAGCCACATAAATTGAATAAGTGAATGGGGTTGTTTGCCTCCAAACACTGAGGGTGAGGTCCTTCACCTTCACCCAGCCTCGTCGCGACACCTCACCCACGGATCTAGCCTGACCCGACCCGATTTGCACTCCTCGCTCACCATCGCACGCTGGTGAGCCTAGACCCGGGTATGCACTAGGTCCGATTACCCGACCGACTGTGGCTCTGGGAGAGCGAGACTGAAATAGAAAGAGAGAAAGAAAGAGGGGAGTTACGCAGGGGAAGGGGTGTTTTTGCCCTGAGACATTTAGCTCCGACACTTAGCCGGATTCAGAAGGCAAAGCAGGACTGAAGGAAGAAGGGAAGAAGAAGAAGAGAGTCACAGGGTTAAAGGTAAAAGAAGAAGAAGAGATGAAGGCCTAAGGTTAAAGAAGAGAAGAAGAAGTGAAGGGATGAGCTGAAGGCCTGAGAAGAATAGAAAAAGAAGGAGCAAAGCAGGGATAGAGAAGAAGAAGAGGAAAGGAAGACTCAGAGAAAGAGAAGAAGAAAAGAAAGAGTCACATAGACAAAAACAAAAGGGGTACTGTAGCAAACGTCATTTAAGACGTCTGATTGCAAAATCAGATGTCTAATTTCATACTTTCTCCTTTAGTCAATTTGAGTAACTATTTTATGTATTAAACTTATAATTGGTGATTCAAATCTCCATTATTTTGTCTAAAATTCTTTTTACTCTTCATATACTCATATGCTCTACTTGCAAATTAGTTTTTGAGTAATATTTTGTGTTCAAATTACATTAATTGTTAAGTTTAGCATGTGAATTCCATTTGCTCCCTGTGTTCAACCTCGAAACCTTTTCCGAGTAATAAAAATAGTATTTGATTGAATGCTATTTCAGCTATACTGCAACGCAACACTATTTAAACATCGCTTTAGCGCGACAAACATGGCACCATCCAGGCTGCCCTACCTGAGCCACCGCACCCCAGCCTCGCCTCAAGGAGAGGATTCCAACCATTGGATCTCAATCCAACAGCTGAGAATCGCCCAAACATCACCCAACATCCTCCAAAATCACCTCATGGGAGATCTGATCACAACCCTTGGATCCTCATCCGACGGTCGAGGCCGCAACAAGCTAAAGTATCCGCGCGACCAACCAGTGCCCTCACCATAGTGGCAACGCACCCATTTCGCAAAGGGGGGACATGAGATCAAGCGGCGATTCACTACGCCTTCTTCAGTGCTCGAGGAAATTGGACCACTCGATCTTTATCGAGTGGTCAGCATTGCACACACGTAAGGAAATGCCACTTGAAGACGTGCAGACTCACGCTCAGGCAAACGTGCGCCATCTGGAGTGCTCGCTTAAGTCGACCGGGCACATCATTCGTCATTCAATCTTCACGATCACACGATGCACGCAATTCAAATCTCGCTAGAGGCATGCTATCTCGAAGCATCGAAAGCCAAGGACCCTTCGAGGATTGATGGTAAGGACAACGAATCTGATACAGACCATGTTCAGGGCTAATATGAGGTTGTATTTTGGGAAAAATGAAAAATAAAAGAGAGAAAACTCTCCAAATGAAAAAAATCTTTCTCTATCTCTCTCTTACGAAAATGCACTGGAAAACTGAACTCGGACATGATATGTCTACGCACGGGTGCTTTAACCACTGGGTTCAACGAACCTCTGGGCAATTTTTGCGAGCCTTAGAAACCTTCATGGTTGACTCAGGCTGAAGTTGGTCAGGTCTGGATCTTGGCTGGTACTTGACTACCTCTAGACCTATTGTTGGTATTTTGATCTAATCTCTTGAGGCGCAGCATAGTAGGGCATCGTGACGGTTACATCCGACCTCGAGACCTTGTTTGTTCCATAGGATTTTTACTAGGGACTAGCAAAATCTAAGCATGGCGGTATGATGGGAAGACCATCATAGGCCTTAACTAGCCACTTTTAGTTAGCTTTGAGAGATAAATGCTCCTACATAATCATCTGAGGATCATAATTCCATGATATTCTGATTTGAGAAGAAAACAGGAAATCGAGGTTAATTCTGTAATTTGAACAGCACATCTTGAACACAGATTAACCACGGGGTTTTTTAGGGGTTGATTAAAGGTAAAATGAGCACTAAAGTCTAATGAGTGGGTCCATACAAACAGAAACGGGGTTTCATGCATTTCGAGAACCGCAACAACACACAAAATCCTAATTTCAGACCTACTTAAATTAAATAGGTTATGGTTAGGATAAATTCATCTAAACCTCCTAAAATTTATATAAAAATATTCTGAGAGGTTTGGTACCCGTAGTTTGACCATCTGAACTTATTTTGACCTTAAACAAAGTTGCAGACGAAATTCTACCCTAATTTGGGTTTCTATGTAAATTGCCCAATTAAACATGGTCAAAATTGAAATCTGACTTCACCATTTGATTTCTTGGGTCAAAATTAGGTTGGTACCAAAATTTGGGTCCAATCAGAGTCCAACTTGACCTAATTTGTATTTCAGTTCATTAAATCTCTATTTTTCTCAATCAGACCCCTCTATTTTTAAATTCCTTGCGTTTAGGCCCTAACTTCTCATCTTTCTTGCAAAAATGCCCTTGCCTCCATTGTTGGTGTGAAAGATCTACATCCGACCTTCAATCAAGGAAATCTCCTTGTTTCTTCAACCAAATCCTCCCAAAATTGGAAGGAACAATCTTCAGGAGATCCTTTTTCGATTAAACCACTTCATGATCTCCGATTCGCATCCAAGAGCTTGTGCGAACTCCACAAAATTAGGGATCCTTCTCCCTTATTTATCTACCCAATCAAGCTCATTTCCTCATCTATAACTTGATTTGAAGCCCTATAAAGGCTTCCTTATGCTCGACCATCCTCTTTAGCCTAATTTGGACCAAGAAATCTCTTCTCTCTTCTCCAGTCAACTACAACTTTGGCTTTGGCGACTCTCTTCGATCTCCTCATCTGACCATCCAACAATCAAATTGGACGTCCGTCTACCTTCCTCTCGCTTCCGCCTCTCACCGGTCAAAGCAGAGGTCTTCTACGCCTTCGTCGTCGCTGTTCTACTTCGCCACCTTCCTCATCTTCTTCAGCACCATCCAGGCAATGCCAACACCTCCTCTCCCATATTTCTTCTTTTTCTTCTCTCTAATCTCTTCCTCTACCTCTTCACTTCACTTTTATCCACATTAGTCTCACTTTCAACCGCTGAATCACCCGCATATACTTCATCTTCCCCAGCATCGACGTAGCTTCGGTGAGCTCGCATGACCACTACACTTCACCAATCTACTCGCTACAACTCCCAAAAGCTCCACCGTGGCATCATGATCAAAAGCCCTAACAAAATTGGGGCGATTGGTCACTGAAACCCCTCTCCGAACACTTCCTCTCTCCACCTTCATCTTCGTCACTGGTAGCTCACCACACAGCTTGAACCACCACGCACGCTCCACCATCGTACTCGGCAGACACCGGCAAAACTTCTTAACATATTTGACAAGGCTGCAAGGCCGTATTTTGATTCATAGGTACTCGTCAGACCTCCACCGCTGCAACCACCTTCTCTGGCTTCGTCTGCAATCTTCTGCTTGTCTCCAACCACGGCTTCACCTTCATCTACAATCTTCAGGTCCTCCAATGATACATCGATGTAAGTCTAGTCCTGAGCTGGGAAAAGAGCCATTTTATGGTTCCCCAAGGCATCGTTCTTGAACACCTTGTGTCTGAACAAGGTGTCCAGGTTGACCGAGAGAAGATCAATTTGATATCCAAACTTCCTCCTCCCTCAGTCAAAGACATTAGATCCTTCTTGGGATACGTTAGGTTCTACTGACATTTTATCTTTGATTTCTTAAAAATCTCCAGGCCCCTTACTCATTTGTTATCGAAGGATATTCCCTTTGATTTCTCGGACGAGTGTGTCGAGGCCTTCAAAATCCTTAAGGACCGAGTCACCAAGGCACCAGTATTGCAACCCCTTGATTGGTCTCTGCCCTTTGAGATGATGTGTGATGCTTCAGATTATGCTGTGGTTGCAGTCCTTGGTCAAAAAATAGATGGGAAACCCGTAGTGATCTACTATGCAGGTAAAATGTTGGACGAGGCCCAACGAAATTACACGGTCACTGAGAAGGAACTTTTGGCTGTTGTTTTTGCCCTGGAGAAATTTTGGTCGTACCTTCTCGGGTCCTGTATAATCATATACTCGGACCACGCTGTAATACAGCATTTACTCACCAAGAGGGATGGGAAGCCTCGTCTGATTCGGTGGATCTTGGTTCTGCAAGAATTTGATTTAGAGATTCATGACAAGGCGGGTAAAAAGAACGTAGTTGCAGATCATCTGTCCCACCTTCCCTCATCTATCATTGATCCTTCAGTACCTATTACTGAACATTTCCCGGATGAGCATCTTACGGGCATAGATGCTAGGCTTCCCTGGTATGCAGACATTGTGAATTACTTGGCATCAAACTAGATTCCGCCTGATCAGCCGAAGGACAAGAAGAACGAATTGATTTTAGATGCCAAGTATTACTTCTGGGAAGATCCATATCTTTTTTGCATCAGAGTGGATCAGATCATCCGACGATGTATTCCTAATATAGAGATTAATGATATTATTAATTTTATCATGACCAAGCCTGCAGTGGTCATTTTTCAGGGCATAACACCGTAGCAAAAATCCTCCAAAGCGGCTTCTATTGACCGACTTTATTTAAAGATGCACACAACTACTGTAAGACATGTGCTCGTTGATAGGATCGATGATACCACTTGAACGAGCTCTGATACCAATTGATAGGATATGTAAATCACAAGCACACTAGAAGGGGGGATGAATAGTGTGGGAAATAAAAATTACAAGACAAAACAAACCACAAAAATAAAGGCACAAGATATATAGTGGTTCCCCTCCCTTGGGTACTCCACTACCTAAGCCTCCCAGCTTAGGATTTTTAATCTGATTCTCTCAACCCCGAGAGAATCATTTACTAAATTGAGGTAATTAACGGGTTACCTCAACCCAAGTACAATAACGGATTTGTTACAACCCAACGAGCAACAAGCTCAAAATACAAATAAGAACTGGTGTAAGAAAGAGAACTCTTACAACAAGAATTACTATGCCTCCCAACAATAATTAAAATGAATACTAATTTGAGAGCCTAGGATGGACGTGAATCGCTTCGTAGATGCATGAGAAAAACACGTCGTTGAGCTTGAAGAATGTAGAGAAAGTGAATGGCAGGCTTCTTTCTCTCTTGAAAAAATGGTGGAAATTTGAAATATAGCTCTAGAATTTTTCTTCTCGATTTCTTATATCTCTTGTATGCAAACAAAGAGTCCTAGGGTCATTTTATAGAGTTTAGGACCTAGGATACTCATCTACTAAACGTTGGGATTTAATTCCCAATGTTCACATAGCCTAAATAAATTTTCTAGCTGTTCAGAATTGAGCCAACGACTAGCTGGTACCGGTACTAGCAGCTCACTGCCACCAGTACATGAGTCCTGGTACCGGTACTTATCATGGGTACCGGTACATGTAAGGTTTAGGCCAGAATTAAGCCTTCAACCTGTGGCCAACATGTACCGATACTCATGGTTAGTACCGGTACTTGTTGTTCACAATCTGAGACTAATTCTCAAACCTGTGCCTTGCAAATACCAGTGTTGATGAACAGTGCTGGTACTTTCTTACAAGTACTTGTTTTAAGCGTTTTAATCCATTACGTACTTTGAAAACGAATGCCATATAAATCCTAATTTATCTCTAATTGATTTTTATGATCTAAGTTAAATTCTCTTGTTAAGAGGCATACAATCTATGAAAACCTAAACTAAAAAAACAAAGGCTCGAAGATGATCTTCTTCTTCTCGATCCATCCTTGTCATCTTGCCTCCTCCTTGCCATCATTTTCTCTTTCTCATCATCATGCTTCCATCACTTCCTGTTTGCCTTGATCTTCACCTAAATCTGAAATAACTCAATTGCAAACATTAATCCATAATAATTTTGTTAACACTAAAACAAGATGTGGAACAAGGTTCTGATGTAAACACATTTACACTACTTAAAATGTCTATTTATCCATGTTCTTAAGCATAGGATTACATTTCATGATATAAATATTGCATAACATGCATCTTCTTGCATTTAGAGTAGTTTGAATAAAATGGAGGTTAATTGTCTCCTTTTATGTGCTTGGATAGGGCAAACATTTTGTCGGGACCTCAGATCAAAGATCCAACCATATGGATGTGATCAGGGCGACGATTGGAGTTCAATGACTCCAAGATCACCTTAATTAGGCATCCGTAGCATCAGATAGTGACCGAGGAACCCTAGAAGATCAAGGGTCAGGATGGTGAAAATCCGCACTTTAGATGATAAATCTGACCGCACGGATGAATTCGGATCGACGATTGCAGCCCAAAGACACAAAACTCGAGTCAATCCGACATCCGTGGCACCATCTACAACTTCCAGAAGATGGACGGCCAAGATAGCGCCACGTGGTGCCATCTCAGTCGCCCAAGCGGCCGCTTCATCTTGTGAAGGCCCCACGACCGATCGCTCTCCGCCGTTAGATCTTAATCCAACGGCTGTGGGCGCTCGCTTTTAAAAGCGTCCGCTCGACCATCCGCGCCCCATAGCACAATGGTCGAACGCGCTATCGCGAGCGCCGGGTGTGGGTTCGAGCCGTGGCGAGGAGCAACAGGCGCGGGCGATTGGGCGCGGGTGGAGCGTCAGATGGAGATCGGACGTCCGCGTGCGCCTGATAGCGTCGACGCGCGATTGGATGCGCAATCAGACGTGCAGGCGGGCGCGCGATGCAGCGGGAGAAGGCGCGACTTAAGCCGTCTGATCGCGGATCGCTGGACGTGCGTGGACGTTGATGAGGGGGCAGACGAGGAGGCGCGCGTTGGCGCGGAAGCTACGCCCACGTTGGGGCTTTAGTGACGGATTTATCCGTCACTAAAGACCACTTATTTTTTTTTTGAAGTTGTAATGTCCATTTTGTCCCCACTCGTTACAACTATAAAAGGAGACCCCCTCCATATGAAATTCTCATCCCTTCTTTCTCCTCTCTACCCCTCCAAAGCTCAAGAGAAGCTTGTCCCACACCCGGGATGCTTCTTGCGAGATAAAGTCCAATTTTCGTTCCCCTTCGGAAGTGGATCCCACGACGACGACAGCGTGTTGCTCCGTTCCTGTTCTTCTGCTTCGTCCTCCTTCATCCTGCTTTGTTCTCCTTCGTCCAGGCGTCGTTCCGTCCGGCTCGTCCTCCAAGCAATCGTCGAGGAGGATAACTTCTCTCTCCCATTCTTATTTACAGCTTTTCTAGTGTAGCATTTTCCTGCTTTATAGTGTAATTGATTTTCCGCATTCTAGTGTAACTTTTATAAACAATTGAAATATTGAATGCATGTTCTCTCTCTCTCTCTCTCTCTTTCTTTTAGTCTGATAGCTCCATTGTAATTATATCGCCTTGCTTATAAAAAAAAATCCTAAAAAAATATAATTGCGAATATAGATCAACGTAGCCTCCCTGTGTTCGACCCGGAATTCTTTTCGGTATAAATTTTATTTGTTGAACACGAATTCTTCGCTTTCGAACTACAACGACAGGTTTTCCAAAACCAAACACGTAAGCGTAGCATTTGAAAATCGTTCAACATTTTGGCACCGTTGCCGGGGAGGCGACGCTCTTTGATTTCTCTTCGCGTTTTGTAACTTACAAATCATTTACCTCACTTTTCTCTTTTCTTATTGTAATTGCAGGTACTCTTTTGAGACGGGCAAAAGTGGTAGATTGGAGTAAAGTGCTGTGGAAGGTTTTATAAGTTATCACTTATTCTTTCCCCCTCCATAGATTTCATTCGCCACATTGAATCCAAATTCCAATTAACCTTGGTGTTTGCATAAATCCTCAGAATAGTTTGGTTGTTTGGATTCTCACTCACATTCATTCCACCTTCCTTTATATAAAAAAACAAAAAAACAAAAAGATAATTCTGTGGGGCAATTTTCAACAAACACACAACGTACACCCACATTCAAAGCCACTTAACCAAATTGATTTGTTTCTACTCAACCAGGTTCTGATCTGTGGAACCGGTACATATAAAGCAACACATAAAAGAGTAGAAATCATTCTAGGTTAACCATCTTTGTGTGCCTAACTTAGTGGTTCATATGTGGCCAGTTGTTTGAGTTGTTTGGGCCACACCACTTCAATTAAAATCAACTCATCAAGTAGCTGCCAATTAGGTTCAACACATAGGGATTTACCAGGCACTCCACATTCTTTTTAAACTTTAAAGGAAACATCATCACCTGTGCTTGCAAAACCTGGTGTGCCAATGAAACTTGTTTGAAAACACCTAAAATTGAATCCTAAAAGCTACTAAGCAAGATTTGAACATTAAAATTCACCACATCAAAAATAATCTTGCTTGAAAACTACTGGTTGTGCACACACACACAAATCAATCAATCATTAAGGGCACAACCCATTTAAAGGGCCCATCACATTCCAAAGCACATTCAAACCTAGACCTAAATAAAGCAGAGTAGACGTTGGCCTTAAGGATTGAACTCGCTCTTTAGAACTCAGAACGAGATTATTTTTGGTTAGTCTGTTTCTACTGTTCAATCTGATGTCTATCTAGGGGAGCAGAGTCAAACGATCGCGGCTGGGGGGTACACTAGGAACCGGAGGCGCAAGCCGAAGGAAGAACCTTCTCCCCAGTCCCTCCTTCTAACTGGTTGGATTGAATAGACAGAAGTAGATCAAATCGTTCCTTTATCTCAAGACGGGTTTTGGGAGTCTGTAGGTCTATAGGCTAACCTATTTAAGGACAGGTTTGATTGTTTGTATTGCAGGATACCTTTCTTCCTCCCGTGTCTCATGAATCCTTCCACATATTTCACGCATTTCCGCTCTTTCCCTCCTGTTGTGAATTACCCTCAACATGACGATTATCCCAACTCATATTGTAATCAACCATCAGTCAGTTGGGATAATTCGGATTGGGGATACAATTCCGGATCCCCGTGTTTAGGGTCTAACCCTGGACACTTTGATTCTGATTTCTATCCTTCTCAGAGCTACATCGATTATAGATCGCCTTCCTTTCATGCACAACCTAATACAATCTACAATCAAGAAGGATACACCGATCCTTACCCATCCTCTGATTTCACTGCCTTTAGGTCATCACCATCTTTTCAACAATCTGAAATGACCTATTATCAGGAAGGGTATAACGAATCTCAATTCGTTAATTCCTCTGCATTGATGTCAAACCCGCCCAACCTTGAACCAACTCATTTGGTTCAGGTTAATCAGGTTCAAGGTAAGGTTCTGGCTAACTTGAGGAATATCATTCAATCTTTAGAAGTTCAGCCAATACCTTGCATTGAGAGATTGGAGCCCCTGATTGAGATGATTGATGATTTAAACAAGTCTTTATTGGATTGGCTCCAGGATGTTAAGGATAAGAACCCGGGTGAGTTTCTACTTGGGAAATTAGCGAAATTGAGGATGAGATTCATGGTTGCTTTGATTCAATCTTGCAATAATTCCCAGGATGAACCCTCTTCAGGAATGCCAATGACAGAACCCGCTCAGGCACCTGTTGGGGGGACACGTGTTACGAGGCTGACCAGATTGAATTAAAACAACCAATGAAGGATGATCTGATTTCTTCACCTGAGATCCCTAAGCCGGGTTACGAGGAAACGTATGTCTCCTTGGAACAGAAAGTGACAAATGATTTTGGGACATACATTGATACGGATCCTGATGGTGAAGATTCAAGTTGCGAAGTCTCACGCGAGTTTTCTGAACATGATTTCTGTGAGACGATTGGGCCTGAGGAATCTGATAGATCATTTGATAGCCCAATAACTGAGGACACTGATCTTATTAGGGCACACATTACGGATCCAGAATCGCATTTTCTGGAGGAATCAATTCAATGCCCTGATTATCAGTTACACCCTGTTGAGCTTATTGATGATTCTAATTCTGAGATAATTAGACCCAAGTCAATTTTGATTCTGCCACATCATTTAGACTTGGAGATTTCAGACGGGGTGATGAATATACAAGAGGTCCTGGAATTTGATATGCTAAATGAGGAGGATAGGAGCTGGGAAGTATTGATTTGGGAAGTTAATTCTGGAGGAAATGGAAGATTGAGTCGAAGGGTTCCTTGTAAGCTTAAACCATCAAATCAGAACCCTTACGACAATTGTTTCGAGGATGTTCAACTCAAGCACACATTCAACGATTACCCTTTTGAGCTTCAATTCTCTGTAACCCGACTTTTTGGTCTTGGGTTGCATCCTCATAAATCGTAAGCCCGACCCCGCTTGCATTCTGATTTTAGGTTTTGGGTAATTTTTATCCAAAACCTAAGATATTCTCGATTATGGGGTGTGGGTCTGCACCACAATCTGGTCCACATCTGTGGACCTCTACTGACAAGTCAGAGAATTCTTCTATTTTTTCTAATTCTGACCTGCACTTGTGAATTCTTCATTTCTTTTCTTTGTATAGTGTGCCTCGCTGAAGGCACTAAACTCAGCACATATACAGTTCTTCTTAATTTTTCATCTCGGAGCGGACCTGACATTCACGCAATTCAGGTGCTTTCTTCGCTTTTCCACTCTATTTTATGACTTTTTAATACAATGAGGACATTGCATTAGATAGGCATGGGGGGGTGGATATTTATCTCTGAATTCATTCATCAGCTCCGTAGATTTGTTTTATTTTGATTAAAAAAAAAATTGAAATTAGGAAAGAGAATTTGGGTTTAAGAAAATTTTCAATCTTAGGAAAAACTACATTAAGATCTGAACACAAAGACCCTTCAGGTATTTGAACTTAATCAACCCGTGTATCCACTAAAATATGGATTTGTTTTTCGAGTTCTCACCAACTTGAATTTTATCTTAATTGGAGTAAATAAGTTTGGGTGACAAGTACACGACTTATCAACCCGCCCTCTGATTTGAGGGAATTTTGAGTCTTAAGCATCTACACACTTCTTTTTTTTTTCACTGACTCGTTGTTCGGCGATTCTAACGAAAATTGGGTAGCTAATTAACCTTCTAGGGTGATATGGCTGGCAAGTTATCATGGGTAACAGCCCATAGGTAGGTTGTCCAGAGCCCAGTCACCGGACCTTTCTCTTTTTCCTGCCCTTAGGTAAATCTTAGACCAGGAAAGCCACCTATTTAAAAAAAAAAAGAGAAAAGAACAAAAAAAAAAAAGCCACACTTCGCCGCACGAGTATGGCTGGCAAGTTGTCGGTGGTAACAGCTCATCGATCGGTTGTCCAGAACCCAGCTCAGAAAATGCACTAAAAATTCCCGAAATACTTAGGAAGAAGCGGAGAAGTAGAATAAACCGGGGAGATATACACTGGATTCACCCTTGTGTTGACCCCGTAAAAAATAAAAGTAGGGAGAAAGCTATCGGTTGTAAAGATACACCTTTGGGGAGAAGTCTTTTTGAAGTCACTTAGAGGCGTATAAATCCGAAGTTCGTTCTAACTGCCGGTCAATGAGTCTATCACAATCACAATAAGATGCTTAAAGCTTAGGGTTCTCATCAGATTTTGGGTGAGTTGAATGGCCGTAGAAAGCCACTCTTAAACCCGAAAATTTGAAAATCAAAAAAATTAGAAAAGAGAAAAAGAGAAAAAGAAAATTTTCTTTTAATAAGGCGAGGGCTTGAGGCGGTCTGCATTTTGGCTGATACCCGGGCACTGTTGTGTCTTTGAAAGTTCAGTTCCTAAGTAGACAATTTATTAATGATTGAAAAATAACTCAAGTCCAAATAATCTAACCTAATTCTTTTATAAATAGCATATAGTTTTTGCTAGGGACTAGCAAAAGATAGGCATGGGGGCATGATGTAAACACATTTACACTACTTAAAATGTCTATTTATTCATGTTCTTAAGCATAGGATTGCATTTCATGATATAAATATTGCATAACATGCATCATCTTGCATTTAGAGTAGTTTGAATAAAATGGAGGTTAATTGTCTCCTTTTATGTGCTTGGATAGGGCAAACATTTTGTCGGGACCTCAGATCAAAGATCCAACCATATGGATGTGATCAGGGAGACGATTGGAGTTCAACGACTCCAAGATCGCCTTAATTAGGCATCCGTAGCATTAGATAGTGACCGGGGAACCCTAGAAGATCAAGGGCCAGGATGGTGAAAATCCGCACTTTAGATGATAAATCTGACCGCACGGATGAATTCGGATCGACGATTGCAACCCAACGACACAAAACTCGAGTCAATCCGACATCCGTGGCACCATCTACAACTTCCAGAAGATGGACGGCCAAGATAGTGCCACGTGGCGCCATCTCAACCGCCCAAGCGGCCGCTTCATCTTGTGAAGGCCCCGGGCCCGATCGCTCTTCGCCGTTGGATCTTAATCCAACGGCTGTGGGCGCTCGCTTTTAAAAGAGTCCACTCGACCATCCGCGCCCCATAGTGCAGTGGTCAAGCGCGCTATCGCGAGCGCCAGGCGCAGGTTCGAGCCGTGGTGAGGGGCGACAGGCTCGGGCGATTGGGCGTGGGTGGAACGTCAGATGGAGATCGGATGGCCGCTCGCGCCCGATAGCGTCGACGTGCTATTGGACGCGCAATCGGACGCGCAATCAGATGTGCGGGCGGGTGCACGATGCAGCGGGAGAAGGAGCGACTTAAGCCGTCCGATCTCGCGATTGGACGGCTGAGGATCGTTGGACGTGCGTGGACGTTGATGGGCGGGCAGCCGAGGAGGCGCGCGTGGCCCTTATTTATTGTTTTGAAGTTGTAATGTCCATTTTGCCCCCACTCCTTGCAACTATAAAAGGAGACCCCCTCCATACGAAATTCTCATCCCTTCTTTCTCCTCTCTACCCCTCCAAAGCTCAAGAGAAGCTTGTCCCACACCCGGGATGCTTCTTGCGAGATAAAGTCCAATTTTCGTTCCCCTTCGGAAGTGGATCCCGCGACGACAACGGCGTGCTGCTCCGTTCCCGTTCCTCTGCTTCATCCTCCTTCATCCTGCTTTGTTCTCCTTCGTCCAGGCGTCGTTCCGTCCGGCTCGTCCTCCAAGCAATCGTCGAGGAGGATAACTTCTCTCTCCCATTCTTATTTACAGCTTTTCTAGTGTAGAATTTTCCTGCTTTATAGTGTAATTGATTTTCCGCATTCTAGTATAACTTTTATAAACAATTGGAATATTGAATGCATGTTCTCTCTCTCTCTTTCTTTTAGTCTGATAGCTCCATTGTAATTATATCGCCTTGCTTATAAAAAAATCCTAAAAAAATATAATTGCGAATATAGATCAACATAGCCTCCCTGTGTTCGACCCGAAATTCTTTTCGGTATAAATTTTATTTGTTGAACACGAATTCTTCGCTTTCGAACTACAACAACAGGTTTTCCAAAACCAAACACGTAAGCATAGTGTTCGAAAACCGTTCAACAGGTTCCAACACTCGTTGCCAGACCTTAGGCAACATGGACCATCTCGATATGATACCCTTGACCCAATTATTGTGTGCGAAATTTTTGATATTTGGGGGATTGATTTTATGGGTCCATTTCCAAACTTGAATGGCTTCAAATATATTCTTCTTGTTGTAGACTATGTGTCCAAATGGATTGAAGTCGTTCCAACCTAAGCCAATGACCATAAGGTCGTTATCACATTTATTCATGATAACATCTTCTCTTAGTTCAGCGTTCTGAAAGCAATTATCTCTGATGGAGGGACCCATTTTGTGAATGTGCATTCTAGTCCATGCTTAGAAAATATGGGTTATCTCACTGCATTTCCACCCTATATCATCCGCAAACAAATGGACTGGCCGAGTTGTCAAATCAAGAAGTTAAAAAGATTCTGTAGGTCACAGTTCGACCAGACAGAAAGGATTGGTCAACCCGACTTCCGGAAGCATTATGGGCTTATAGGATCTCCCATAAAACCTAGTTGGGAATGTCTCCTTTCAGGATTATTTACAAGAAGGCATGTCACCTTCTTATTGAAATGGAGCATAAAGCCTACTGGGCAGTACGGAAATGCAACCTGGACCTCGGAAAGGCTGGCATTCGCCGTCGCTTGCAAATAAGCGAGCTTGATGAGTTACGCAACGACGCGTACGAGAACTCACAAATTTACAAGGAACGAATAAAAGCCTTGCATGATAAGCACATTTCACGAAAATCATTTAATCCTGGTCAGAAGGTACTTCTATTTGATGCCTGTCTCAAACTGTTCCCAGGTAAGCTCAGATCTAAATGGACTGGACCATTCCTTGTAAGTAAGATCTTTAGCAATGGAGCTGTGGAAATCTCACCTCCCAATCTTGACTCCACACCATTTATTGTTAATGGCCAATGTCTCAAACCTTTTCTTGAACTTCATGACTTGAGCACGATCAGCGAGTCTCTTAACCTTCATTCCACCTAAGTCACATTGCGCCCAGCTGATGGCAGTAAACTTAGTGCTTAACGGGAGGCAACACGTCATCCTTTTGAAAAACCCTGAAACCATTCTTAATCTATTTGAAATTCACTCATACTGCACTTTAGGGTTCCTAATTTAAGAAGTAACTTGTTCTAATATTATGAACTAAACTGAATATGAACCCATCATGTTTGCAATGAGGGCATTACAACACTTAGGCATGGGGGGGATTAAAGTGTAATTTTCTGAAAAGTTCTCACCAAAAATATACATAGATTTAGATAAAGGAAAAACAGAAGGAAAGAGAGAGAGAAAGGAAAGAGAAAATTCAATAGACATTTTTAGTTTATTAAAACCCTTAGACATTTAGTTATAGAGTCAGGAAAATTTTCTTCCATAAGATACACCAAACAATTGTGAGGTGAGAGTAGAGTGTCTACTGGGGCTCTAAGTCTAGTACGAGGACTCTTAAGTTTTGCATAATTAGATAATGATACTCAGAATTAGACATAGTTTTTTCTCTTAGCTCCTGTGTGCAAATATTTTGTGTGAATTCTTGAGAGCCACCAAATAAGGCAAATACACAGAGACTAGGTTCTAATAAAACTAGAACTAAGGTGGATGGTTATGACCTTTATGTAATTCTCGACTGAAGAAGGGTGTTTGTATCAAAGGTCAGAAATACATTTTCATATCCATTCCTTCCCGGTGCTAAGAGTAGGCACTTCCACCAAATAAGCCACACAATATCCTCTTGAATACCATCGTTTCCCAATAATGCATCACAAATAAAAGTTGTGTTGCATTGTGTTGTGTTGATATTTGATTATAAAAAAAAGAGAAGAGAAGGAAAAATAAATAAATATTCTCGAAAAAACATATATATAGATATTTTCGAAAAAAAAGTGTTTAAGTTCATATTTGTGTTTATGTGTTGATTCGTTATAGATAAATTTCATTGAGGCAACAATACCCACTATCATTTACGATCCACCAAATACAGCCTTGACCTACCTTTTTGTGCTTCTGACCGACCGAATGCTGGTTGAGGAATTTCGACTTAGTTATAGGGTTATCAAAACTTAATCAAAGTGTTAATGTATTGAGAAACCACCAAAGTATTTTAACAAATCTGGTGAGATCTTGAGCTCTTTTATGATAAAAAAAGGAGTGAGCACAAAGAAACTAAAGGAGAGCACAGTTTTTCAACATTTCTCCGACTTGATTTGTTTGATAGTTTAGAAATTTAGAGTCTAAAGTACTAGATTACATGCAACACCAAAAGAGTATGAGTCACCGGAAATAAAACCCTTTGACTCAGACATCTTCTACCTAAACCTAAAAGCCAGGTTAAATCACAGATCACCCGCTATATCATCACCAAGGGTTAAGAATAAACTTTAAATGCAGATTGGTAATTAGTAAGGACTAGGAAGAGAGATAAATTCTTTTTGAGCTAAAATGAAAAAAATACCCTTACACTAAAAATCTGTGCTGAAGTCTAGGATTTGCGAACAGATTAGCAAATGGTAGGCATGGGGCTATGATGGCATCGCCACCATTCACTATAGCCAGCTTAATTTTGTTAAATTCACCTAAACCATACATAAAAAGGGTTAATCAAGGCAAAATAAAAGTTGGGGTTAATTATGCAATTTTCATGAACAACTATAAATGCAGAATAGCTGGAGGATGAACTTATGGTTAATTAAGAGTTAATTAAGCTTAATTGCCCTAAAAGTCAGTTGGTATTGAATAATTCAGGATTTACATTCAATTTAAATTTTAAATCTAGTGAAAAGTCCTAATTTAAACCTCACTTCAATTAAAACATATATGATGGAAATAAATGTAGTATAAACCTCCTAAAAATCATTTAAAATTATTCTATAGGGTTTCGCACAGTCAATTTGATAATTGGAACCTGTTTTGACCTAAAACAGAATCATAGATGGGAATTTGGTACATTTTGGGTCTAATTGTAAATTAACTATGCAAATATCGTCAAAACCTAAAATTGATGTCACCATTAAATTTCTTATGTTCAAATTAGGTTGCCATAAAAATTTGGACTCATTTGGACTTCATCTTGGTAAACTTTACAATTTGGCCCTCAATTCCTTATTTCCTTACAAGAACCCCCTTAGCTTTCTAATTTTCTTGCACTCATCCCCCTAACTCTTCATCTCCTTCATGAGAAGGTCCCTTGACCTTCAGGCATCCATGGAGTGTGGTGGAGTGAGTTTCACGCATGAATACTGACCGTGGTTGCATTCAATGACTGAAGAGAAGTCATTCTCCTCGTCGTTCCGCATCTACCAACGGTTGTTCCAACACCATTGATCGCCTCTGTTGCCCGCAATCATCAGTAAAAGTTGGCACCGTTGATGCGTGTTGTTACGAGCAAATCTCGCAGCTTCCAGGTTGCGCATACTCCAAATTACAACTATAAAGTTTTACGCAGCTTCTCTGATTTGTTTCATCTCGTTCTGGTGCAAGAAACCACCTCCTCCTTCCTTCTTCATGCCATTGACGATGACCAGGAGCACCTCCAACATTCATCTTCACTACTGCTCATTGGCAATTGAGCATCAGATCTTCTTCCCCACTCCTCGTCAGAGCTTCCCATCAAGCTTAGGCCTCTGATACCCCTTCGTCTCTCCAAACTCACTCTTTGCTTCTTCTTCTCCAACTCCGGTGGCCACGCCAACCGCTTCTCCTTGCCTCCTCATCCATTGCTAGGTACCCTCTTGTTTTCCCCTCTCCCTATAGTGTAGTTTGGAGCTTTGACGCTCCTCACACCAAACCACCATCACCGGTTGACCCATCTTCGTCGAGTCCGCCGGCCCTTCTCCGGCCAACCTCCCGTGCTCAAACTCTATAAGAAGCTTCATGGCACTCCTTGAAGGATTTGCGACCTACTTGCGTGAGCTTTCAGCCCTTGAACCAACTCGGCCGATCTCCGCCTTCTCCTCCTACAACTTTCATCGAAGAGAAGAAGAGAAGAGTAGAGAAAGAAGAAGAGCAAGGACCTGAATGCAATTTGTAGGGACCTAAACGTAGGCATCCAGGGAGTCAAATGTGAGAAAATCATGTTCTCAGGGACTGATTTTTTTATTTTAGCTGTATTTACTAAGCATTGATTCCAATTTTTGGATATTTGGTACATTTGATGGAACACTATTAATGCCTGATATATTTAATGCGTAATTACTTTGTTGAATTATTATCTTTAATTAAGCATTGATTAAACTGTAATTTTCTTACTTGCGATATTAACATTGCTTAATTAATTATTTTTGAACCAGATTGATGATAAAGGGAATTTTAATTGCTTACGTCAAGTGCCTGGGCTTAAAATTCAAAATAGTGGTAGTCGCGTAGTAAGTTGCTCCCAGAGACGACCTCGGATTCCCTTTTAATTCGAGCATAAAAAATTTAAATGTTAATTCGCTCTGATCTCCTATACTATGATGCACGTTTTCAAAATCTGATTGAAGCACGATTCAACATTGTCCATCTTCTTCACTTCATATCAGGTGCTACAGAGCTCCAATCAAGGTGATTCTTGCATTGTTAGACTGCGATTATTGCTCTGAGTCCATCCGTACGGTCGGATTCATCATTCGAGGCTTCGATTTATGATGCCTTGTTCCCTATTAATTACAATAGGGAAATTAATATATAAATTATATAATCTATTCTAAATGCAAGTGATGCTGTTATGCAATATTTACAGTACTATGTACATCTAACTAACCTAGGAACATGCATGAATAAGCATTTTTCTTTAAATAAATGTCTTCACATCACACTCCCATGCTTATTTTTTGCTAGTACCTGGCAAAATTGAAACACGAAAAGCCTACGGAATGCACGGAAGGCCAGCGGAAAATGCGGAGGGCGAGTGCATAGGCTTTTGTTTTATTTTCTTGAAAGCAAAACAATCTATGCAATACCTTATTTTTATGAAACCGTTAGAGAATTAAGCTAACTTCGAATCAAAGACATCAATTAGATTTATCACCAATGAGGGAAAATTGTGGATAAATCCTTAACGACAAAGACTCAACAGTTCTCGAGTACCAACTCAAATTCGGACTGCCCAAATCAAATCACGAACCCTATTAGCCATCAAATTCGAGTTGCGAAGGTAACTTTCTTCGACACGGTCAACCCATCCAAGATTTGAAGCAAATGCGAGACCCAAGCATCTTGCGTGTAAAATCGTTTGACTCGCCATAAGGGACAACAAAATTGACTCGTAGTATTCAATAAAACTTAGAATATTTCTAGCTTCCCTCTAAGACAATCCAGTCTTCGATTAAGCCATACTAGAATTTGGCAGCTTTCTCCTCACCACTTTTTTACCCCGAAGTGAACACTTCGACTGGTTCCTAGCATCTCCGTATTTTTTCAAATCTATAGGTGAACACCCATTTGTAGTGAGGTGTTTTTGTTGTGGTGGAAAAAGGGTAGCATCCATATATAGTGAGATGCTTTATTTATTTGGTGGAAGAATTTGCGCCCATTTGTATCGAAGTGCATTTTATTTGGTGGGGTTCATAGGATAAGACTATTTTTTTTCCTTCTCATTTTCCTTTTTCTCAATTTTTTTATTTTCTCCAAATCTTTTTTCTAGGTGAGTAGCTCTCCTTCATTCGCTCTAAATGTGTCCCTTACAAACAAAAATAGTCCTAAAAACTAGAGTCACAACAAAAGTCCTTTGGATCTTTTGCCCTAAGTCTAAATTTTATTGACTACTAAGGACTCAATAAGGTCATCCAATAGACTAGTATGTGCAAAGTGTAGTTTAAGATGCATGTGACTTAAAGACTATTCCAATCACAGGGTGAGGAGATAAGTCATTCACTTATAACCCTTTAACTCAATACTTTGAGCTTTTTTGGATCCCTTCAAAGACTTGAGAAACAAATCCAAATTTAGGTAAATACTCGAGATAATTAAGTCTATTAAGACCTAAAGAGTCTAGGCGGAAAGACTTTGTTTTACATTTCCTAAAGTTGATGAATCCTCAAAATTGAGAATAATTGATCTTTTTAGCTTAAATTCTTAAAACAACTTTTTTTTCTTTTCTTTTTCTTCTTTCTCTTTCTTTTTTATTTATAAATAGTTTACAGATGGAAGAAAAAATAATTCTGAAATCAATCCAACCCCCATGCCTAACTTATGCAATGTACTCAATGTAAATAAAGGCATCAAAAGGACAGAATAGAGAAGATAGTACCTAACCTCAGTCGAAATTTAGTCAGCTCAGAATATATACAAACGATATAAGATGTTGAGTTTAGTGCCTTCAACTAGGCGTAGTCCGGCCAAAGAAGGTAGACCAAGGTCAAATCAACCTCATCTAAGATGGATTCAGGTAGAACACGGTCAACATAGGTTTGAGACGTTGTCCGTTGACCTTAAAAGAGTTACCCATCTTCGAGTCATAAATCTCAATGGCTCTGTTAGGAAAATTTTGATTAATGACAAACGGGCCATTCCATTTAAATATAAGCTTGTCAGGAAAGAGCTTAAGTCAGGAATCGAAAAGCCAAACCTTCTAGCTCGGCTCAATGCTCTTACAGGAAATCATTTGGTCATGAAGAGCTTTGGTCCTAGCCTTGTAGATCATAGCATTTTTGTATGTGTCATTTCTAAGCTCATCCAACTCAAATAGTTGGAGTTTCCTGATTTTTCCGGCCAAGTCTAGGTCGAAATTATACTTTTTAATTGGCCAGAATGCCCTATGTTCAATTTCAAAGGGCAAATGGCATGACTTACCAAACACCAGATGAAACAGAGACATGGCTATAGGCATCTTATACGTAGTATAGTAGGCCCAAAGGGCATCATCAAGCTTTTGAGTCCAGTCTTTTCTATCAGACCTAACCATTTTATGAAGATTACTCTTGATCTCCCAATTAAAGACCTCGGCTTGTCGATTTGTTAGGGGGTGATAAGGTGTGGAAATGTGATGATTCACCCTGTATTTAACCAGTAAATTCCTGAACTCAGCATTGGTGAAGTGGGTACCACCATCGCTGATGATGGCCCAAGGGATCCCAAATCGACTGAAGATATTCTTCTTTACAAAGTCAATGACCACCTTGTGGTCATTGGCTCAAGTGGGAATAGCCTCGATCTACTTGGACATGTAGTTGACAACAACCAAAATATACTAATATCCAAATGAAGGAAGGAAGGGTTCCATGAAGTCGATGCTCCAAACATCGAAGATTTAGATAGGAAGGATTAGGTTTAGGGGCATTATGTCCCTCTTAGCTTTGCTCCCAAGGATCTGACATTGGGAAGATGACCTCAAGAATTGCTGGGCATCTTTAAATAAAGACAGCCAATAAAACCTAGATTGCAGAATTTTCACGACTGTCTTCTTTTCGAAAAAATGTCCACCACATATAGATGCATGGCAAAACTCAAGTATACTCTGGACTTCATTTTCTGAAACACATCGATGAATAATCTAGTCAGTGTTGATGTGGTATAACTCAGGATCATCTCAAAAATAATATTTAGCCTCAGATATAAGTCTATCTCATTATTGCTTAGACCAGTCTTGAGGGACTTAACAAACGGCCAAATAGTTAACGATGTTCGCAAACCAGGGGATTTGGACAGCCGAGACTGCAAGGATAGTCTCATACGAAAAAGTATCAGAAATTGGAATATCTGGATGAGGAGAGTCAATTAGGATTCTCAAGAAATGATTCGCCACTACATTCTGTGCTCCAGCTTTGTCTTTAATCTCAAGATTAAATTCTTGAAGTAAAAGAATCCATTTAATGAGCTGGGGCTTGGCATCCTTCTTGGCCAAGAGATATTTCAAGGCCAAGTGGTCTGTATAGATGATTACATGAGAACCTAATAAATAAGTCCTAAATTTCTCAAGAGCAAAGACTATGGCTAGCAGTTCTTTTTTAGTGAAAGTATAATTCCTCTGGACCTCGTCCAGAGTTTTGCTAACAGAGTAGATAACGTAGGGCTTTTTATCTATTTTCTGACCCAAGATAGCCCTGACCGCATAATCAGAAGCGTCGGTCATAATCTCAAATGGGGTTGTCCAAATCGGTGGCTGCAACACCAGGGCACAGGCGACTGTCATTTTTAATAAATCAAAGGACTTGCGACATGATTCATCAAACTGAAACGACTTATTTTTGGCCAAAAGATTGCTTAAGGGCTAACCAACCTTGAAGAAGTCCTTGATGAACCCCCGATAAAAATCCACGTGACCAAGAAACGAATGAATTTGTTTAATAGAATCAAGCGGTTAGAGATAGCATCAACCTTAGCTTTATCGACTTCAATGCCCCGACTAGAAACCACATGACCCAAGACAATGCCTTCTTGTGTCATAAAGTGGCTATTTTCCCAACTAAGGACCAACCAAGTTCTAATGCATCTCTTAAGGATCAAATCTAAGTTAGCCAAGCAAGACTCAAAAGAATCTCAGAAAATAGAGAAATCACCCACGAATACTTCAAGACAATCTCCTACCATGTAAGAGAAGATGGGTAGCATGCACCTTTGAAAAGTCATGGGTGCATTACAAGCCCAAAAGGTATTCTATGGAATGCGAAGGTTCTGTAGGGACAGGTGAAAGTTTTCTTTCCCTGGTCTTCGGGATGGATAGCAACTTGATTATATCTCAAATAACCGTCCAGGAAACAAACATACTTTTGTCTAACTAACTTTTCAAGGATTTGGTCAATGAAAGATAAAGGGAAATGATCCTTTTTTGTGGCTATGTTCAGCTTCCTGTAATTAATACAGACTCTCTAAGAGGAAGCTGAATGGGTCATAATGGATTCCCTTTTCTCATTAGTTACTACGGTTATTCCCACCTTCTTAGGCATAATCTGTTTGAGGCCAACAAACGGGAACATCATCATGAGTCATAACTAACTCAATTTGATCTAAAAAGGTTGACAAATGCTCGTACATATCCATCAGAAGGTCCTAAGGGTACAATATCCTGTTTAGAAAAGAAGAGAAGAATACAAGGTTATTTCTACAAAATTAACAGCATTCCACAAATACAGAATAACCATGGGGTATTCTAGGGATTTATTAAAGGTAATATGGTCATTAATGTGTAATAAGTGGGTCCATGCAGAACGAAATGGGCTTTCATGAATTTAAAGATTTAATGGACATCTAAAACCCTAAAAACAAACCTTCTTAATTAACTGAGGTTCTGGTCAGGATAAAATTCACCTAAACCTTCTAAAATATTAGAAAAATATTTCCTTAGGTTTGGTACATTTGATTTGACCATTGGAACCATTTTGACCTAAAATAGTCTCAGACAGACAATTACCCTAATTTGGATTTCTGCACAATTTATCCAGTCAAACTTGGTCAAAACCAAATCCAACTTCACCATCAGACTCCTTGGGTCTAAATTAGGTTTTCACCAAAATTTGGGCTCAATCTAAGATCATCTTGACCTAGTTTGCATTTTAATCCTGTTCTGACTCTTTTTCTTACAAAAAGCTCCTCAACTTTCAAAAATCCTTGCGAACTACCCCCCAATTTTGTCTTCTTCTTTGCAGATGGATCCTTTCCGCCATGGCAAGTGTGAGCCCACATACCCGAGGTTTCAATCAAGGATTCCTCCTTGATTACTTGACTAATCCCAAAATTGGAAGGGATGATCTTGAGGAAATCCCTGATCATCTAAACCTATTTCTAGTTTCCAAATCCTCCCTTGTGGCTTGTGCAAATCCTTGGACCTCAACCTTTCTTCCCCTAAAAATTTGAGCTTCTCAAGCTTATTTCCAAGGTTGGAAGCTTGCTTGAAGGCCTATAAAGGACCTCCAAGAAGAACCTCACCTCCTTAGTGAGAAATAGAGCCAAAAATCCCTCTTCTTCCACCAACCTCCGGCTCGCTCCACCTCGCTTTGGTGATTCTCCACCTCCGACATCTTCGCCGGCCACCACGTACAATAGGCAGTCGGTTCTTCTTCCCAACGTTTTTCTGCACCTCTCAATACTGGCAAGGTGCTCCCTATCCCTCCGTCATTGTCGTTATCCACCTCCGGAGCACCTTCCTTATCCGGCGTCGACCATACCAGACTTGGCGCATCCTCTGTCCCCCTTCGTCTGCTACTTAGTCTCCTCGACTCCTTATCATCTGCTCATCATCACCTACTTCCAAACTCCAATTTTGACTGCTTACGCACCAGCTCCGCCATTGTCTCCCCTGTCTTGGACGTACCTCTGGTGACCTCACGACACCGTCTCACTACACCAAACCACCCCCCACGTATCCCAAAAGCTCCACTATATCCTAGCGACTAAAACCCCTTAAGAAATTGAGGGGATTGGCCGCTCCACTGCTTCAACGAACTCACCTCCTTCTGCACCACAATTTTGAGGTTCTACGACCTCCTCACCCACTCAAACTCACTGCCATGACCACCATCACATTCGCTACCTTCAGGCGATCACCCTGAGTATTCTGATTGGGGCATTTATCCTATACTTTATATTTCAGGTGTTTGCCCTTCGGCCGCCATTAACGAGCTCCTCCAAGGGAGCTCGAAGCAAGTGTTCTTGCAACATAATGGTCTAGGACACTGCTCCAGGTGACACGAATTACTCCCAGGAAGAAGTCCAGACTCTCAATTGGGAGCTTCGCGAGCTCCTTCATCCTCAATTGGACAAGTCTTCAACCACAGCTCGCACGTGAAGAACAAGGGACACAATAGTCCCACATCGGATGCAGATGAGCTCTCCACGCCAAATAAGTGGAATTTCTGTTCTCATCTGTTTTCCCAAGATCATTGGGGGTCAGGTTCCCGCTCACGTGCCTCCTCGCCCTCACTCCTCACCTGCTACACCACGCAGGTAGGTTTGGACCTCTGACCGCATATCCGATTACCCGAATAGTCGGGTTTGAGAGAAAGAAGAGAAAAGAGATAGTGGAAGAGGGGGGGTTTTTCCTCGCTCTCTAACTCTCTAACACTTGTAGAGAAGTGGCCTTCGCCTTTGTGCGTGACTTAAGGAAGAGCTGAAGAAGAAGAATGGCTCTCTATAGAGCATTGTAGCAGGGGGTTGTTTAAGTCATCTGATTTGAGCATTCGATGTCTGATTCCACCACTTTGTGCTTCTGAGGCTATACTGCTCACTTATCTTGTGTGAAATTACTTGGTTGATATTGTGCATTTATTTGGTATAATTGTAAAGGGTAATTGGTGATTTAAATCACCATTTTACCCCCATTACTTTTGCACATTGCTACTAATTCTCATATATATATCATTCTTGCATAGATTTTTCATTATAAATTGCTTATCTTTGTGGTTATATTGTGATCTTGAGATTAATTGCAATACTTGGTCCTAGTGAATGACCTTAGACTTCAAATTCGAGTATAAATTGTATTTGTTTTTGTGTGATTTTGACCCATACTACAACGCATCTTTTATAACAACGATTTCACATGTAAACACTAACCCAGGGACTATTGGGGATCAGGTAAATTATTCCTACATCGAGCCACTTTAGGATTTCCTTTTTAACCACTTCTCGCATATTCGGGTTTATTCTGCTCTGCATCTCACGAGAAGGGCGGGATCCATCTTCCATATAAATGCAGTGATTACAATAAGATGGCTCGATCCCTCTAAGATCATGGATGGTCCAACCAATTGCCTCTTTATTTATTTTGAGGACCCTAATCAATTTCAATTCTTGCTCCTTAGTCAATTTAACACTAATAATCACAGGGCACGTCTTTTTGGGTCCCAAAAACTCATACTTCAAAGTTTCAGGCAATGGTTTCAGCTCAAGCTAGGGTGAGTTTAGTACAAAAGGTAGGAAAGATGCTAATGAAGGCTCATTAGAACGATCTAGACGAAGAGGTTGGGAATAAATAAAATCAACAACCTCTTAAGGGTGTGGCGGGTCTATCATGAAGGATTGTTGGTTAGGCTTGTCTATGCTAGCGAAATCCTCGAGAACATTAATCACCATACATGTCTCCACATTATAATCTATATCCTCAAGTTCCTTAATAAATCCACAATCCTCGAATTTATCAATCGCCTTAAAAATATCAAGTTTAAGCTTCCTATCTCCAAAGGTGATCTCCATGCTACCACTTTGACAGTTTATATTGGCCTTTGCGGTAGCTAGGAATAGATGCCCTAGAATGATGGGCGTGTTCCTTAAGTCTTTAGGTACATCCATGTCAATGACTAAGAAATCTACAGGAAAAAAGAAATCCTTGACCTTGACAATAACATCCTCAATAACACCTTTCGAGGTGGTGACCGAATGGTCTGCTAACTGTAGCATTATTGAGGTTGGCCTCAATTCACCTAACCTAAACTTTTCATACAGAGAAGTCGGTATTAGGTTAATAGATGCACCTAAATCCAATAGTGCTTGATTAAAAGTGCAATCCCCAACAACACATGAAATCAAGGGGGCACCTGGATCTCTCTTTTTGTAAGGAAGGTGATGCAGGATAACAGAACTAGCCTGCTCGAAGAGTATTACCTTTCTTGGGTAGGTTCTTTTGGCATATGCTTTTGAGTACATAGATCTTTCAAAAACTTCGCGTATGCTAGGATATGCTTAATGGCATCGAGGAGTGAGATATTGATTTCTACACTTTTAATAATACTCAGAAGCTCCTCGTTGCTGTCTATAGTTTTGTTTCTCCTAGATTTTAGTAAGACATCAGGAAATGAGATATGGGTTGTGCCATATATGTCGGGTTCCTGAGCCTTATTCTTTTCTTCAATTTTCTCCATTTCTTCCTCAGGCTCACTAGAATTTTGTTTACTAGAAGAGGGTAGTTCAGGGTCCTGGGTTTGCTTTCCACTCCTCAAGGTAGAAGAATTTGCAGAAGCATGTGGGTTCGGGTCTTGGGGAGGGTTGGGAAAGATCGAAAGGGCTTGGTTAGCCAGATAACTAGGAGTAGATGAAGGACCCTGCTCAACAACCTAAGCGTGTGCATGTGGGTCCCTCTGATTCCCGTACCCTTGGGCCCAATTTCCCTGATTTTGTAAATTTTGAGGGTTGGGTACGGGTTGAGATGGTAGAGATTTAGGTTGTCGGGTATTAGCAACAAGCCTGGATTGCAACTTTTCCAACGAGGTTTTCATCTATTGCATAAGCTAGAGCATGGATCATTGCATCTCCATCATTTATCGATTCAAATCCGCTTGCCCTATGGGTTGTTGGGCATTCCAAGTTGGCTGATTGACTTGTCTCAGGGGCAGCTGGGTGTATACATGACCCTGACCCATAGGTTTCTGAGGTGCATAGTTGCTAGGTCGCATCTGGGTCTGCTACCCTGATTTTTCTAGGGGAAATTAGGGTGGTTCCTGATGAGAACCTCGTCACAAACCCTAAACTAGCACCATTTAACCCTGATTTGCAAGAAAAAGCTCCTACATAACCTTAGAAAGGCTTGGCTCAGAGAGATTCTGAGTTTACAAAGAAAATAGAAACTGAGGGGTAAAAATGTAATTTCACCAATCCAATCTGAAAACAGGGTAACTCAGGGTCAAAACATAGGTCAAAACAACCTAATAAGAAGAAAAGTGGGATGAAATGACTCAACAAGGGCTACAGCAACACCTAAGAATTAAATGACATCCTGTAACCCTAAAAAGAAACCCACTTAAATACACGAGGTTCGAGCAGAGAAAAAATCAACTAAACCCTCTAAAATTCATAGAAAAATAATCTCTAGGGTTTAGAACCTTCAATTTGGCCTTAGAAACCCAATTTGACCTACATTGAGAACCACGCCCAATTAACAACTTAATTTAGGTTTTTGCGTAATTTGACCGGTCAAACAAGGTTTAATCTAGAAATAAAATTCACCATCCGAATCCTTAGGTCCTAATTAGTCATGTATAAAAGCTTGAGCCTAAGAAGAAACCTTCTTGACCAACTTTACACTTTGGTCCTCATATATTTACTTTCTGGCCCTCAACTTTTGAACCCTCACATTTTGGCCCCTAACTCTCCTTCGTTATTTGCATTTAGGTCCCTCCTGCAAAACCTGAGCAGCACCATGCTTCGGCGACCTTGCGCGGAGCATGGCGCCGCGTAGGGTAAGGGGGGGCCTGCCAAGTCAAATGGGGGTGCCCTGCGTCGTCAGCCGTCGTAGGAGCACCCCCCTGAGTGCTGCAACCACCCATACCGGCCGTACGAACGCACGGACGGTATGGGTCTCCTTCCTCCGGCGTCCTCCGGCGAGGGAGACATGTCGTCTCCCTCCGCCCTCCTCTTTGGCTCTGCCCCTATAAATACCCCCGTCGCTCCGCCGTTCTTCCCAGCTTGGATCTGACGGAGAAAACCCCCACAACTTTCCTCTCTTCCCACTCCGGCAGAAGCCCTCTAGCTCCGGCGGTTCCTCCTCCTCCTCTTCGCTCTGCCGCAATACCAGCAGCAGAGACTTCTTCTTGATTCTCCTCCACGTCGCGCAATACCGGCGCGCGCTGCCTCTGCCCCGTCGTCGCCGCCGTCCTCCCCCACTGGGCATTTCTTCTCCAGCTCCGGTAGGTACAAGCCGGCAGCCTCTTCGTCCCCTTCGTCACTTTATCTAGGTTAGAATTAGTCTTCTCTATCCCCTCTTTCTTTTCCTCCCTATTTTACAGTCAATTACACCCTCGACCGACCCGACCACCGTCATCTTCCACGCCTCCGGCCAACCTCCGGCGAGTCGCTCCCATCATTCTGCTACTCCACACGACTCGCCGACCCTCACAAAACCTCCGCCTCATCACACCGACCAACTTCCGCCCCTCCACTACCACTCCTCACCTCCACAACACTCCCCCGAACAAACCCATTCCCCCGACCACAGTCCGAACTCGGGCAGTCCCTTAGGCTCTGCCCCGCCACCTGCAGACCCCCCGACCACCTTCACCGTACTACGGCGAAGGTCCTCCGCGTATCTGATTAGGCCGAGAGGCCGTTTCTCTGTGAGCAGGTACTTCGCTCGCCGCCGCCATTGCTGAGTGAAGCAGCTTCTTCGACCTGCTCCTCTAGGCGCGCCACGCCCAGGTCAGACTCCCAGGCTGCGCGAGGCATCTCCGCAAAGAAGTCCCAGGCTGCAGTTGGGGTGAAGCCCTCGCGTGAAGCCTCGAATGCCCGCTGCTTCCTCCGCGCGGGTGCCCAAATTGGGGTGGGACATTTAGTCCCACCTCGGAAACTCACTGAGGCGAGCAGGCGCTTAAAGGCAAAAAGTGCCTTAAGCTATTCGCCTCAAATCACGGGGTGAGGTCCCCTTCACCCGCCCGATTATCCGGCCTCGTCCACCTCACGCCCCGCGGACCTGGCCCGACCCGATTAGCCCGACCTGCACTCCTCGCCCACCACCGCACGCCGGTGGGCCTGGACCCGGGTGCGACCCGCGTACCCGACTATCCGGCAGCTCTGGGAGAGCTATCCTATGAGTGAATTTTGAGAGAGAGAGACGCGGGGGAGGGTAGAGTAGGTTTTGCCCTCTAATCGAACTTTGAGTGTGCAGGCACAGGTGAAGAAGAGGAAGCAGACCGCAAGAGAAGAGAAGGAAAAAGAAGAAGAAAGCCACAGAGGAAAGAAGAAAAGACACACTGTAGAAGCAGCAGTTTAAGTCGTCTGATTAGAAAATCAGACGATGTCCTGAAGGCAAAGAAGAAGGAGAGGAAAAGAAGAAACAGGACCGCAAGGAAGAAGAAAAAGAAAGAGACGGACAGAAAGAAGAAGAACAGAAGGAAGAAGACAAAGAAGAGAAGCAGAAGACGAAGAGAAAGAAGAACGCACTTGGTCGAGAAAAGAAAGAGCATAAGAAGAGGAAGCAGACCGCAAGAGAAGAGAAGGAAAAAGAAGAAGAAGAAGGCCAAGAAAGAAGGACTGCGAGAAGAAGAAAGAAGAAGAAAAAAAGAGAAGAGAAAAGAAGACAGACGAGAAAGAAGAAGGAGAAGCCAACAAATTCTCTCTCTCTCTCTCTCTCTATTTTTGTCATAAGAAGAAACACTGTACTTCTAGAATACAACTTGCTCCCTGAGTTCGACCCCGGGAACTCTTTTATTTTTCGAGTAAAAAATATCTGTAATGATGGCAATGACTAGCTGTACTACAACGTAATTTCTACAACAAAAGCTAGTCACAACGCCGTTCATCAGTTCCTCCAACCCGAGTTATAGGTGTTCGAATATGGGTTAGACTTAGAATTCTCATGTATAGCATGCACATCCACATAGGGTGGGGATAGCGGGAAGGAAGGATCACAACAACTGGGATCAAAGGTCCCAATTTGGAACCCATAAGGTTCCAAGAAATGTTGGCTCATAGGCTGAGCTGACTCGAGCCGATTTACAAACTCCCATCCTGTGAAGGCTTATGAAGAATGGAATCCCGAGGTCTGGGATTGAGTGGATCTAGAACTGTTAGAGTTTCCAACCATCCACTCTTCCATTCTTTTCGCAACCAGATCCACGTTATCTAATTTGTTACAAATCAATTCCATGTCAAATGAATGAGAGTTCTGGACCTCATTAGCATTTAACCTGGGCTGCTAGTATTGATTGAAGGTCTCCATGGAGGCGTGGTTTATTGATTAGTTTGCGCTCATTTCCTTGAACAAGTAATATGCGCTATCTACATCCTTGTTAAGGAAATTTCCTCCGTAGGAAGCATCCACTTGATTGCGAAGTTGCTTTGTCAAACAGTGATAGAATATCTGCACGAGTTGCTATTTTGGCATCTCGTGGTGTGGACACTTCCGCAATAGATCTTGGAATCACTCCCAAGCGCCATGAAGCAGGTCCCCCAATCGTTGGACGAAAGTGGTAATCACCCGTCATAGAGCATTGGTACATTCGACTAGGAAGAATTTCTTTAGGAATGACAATTTAAGATCAATTCAAGTAACAAGTGGCCTTCCAATAGTCTGGTACCAATGTGCAGCCTTATCTCTGAGAGAGTGGAGGAAAAGCCCTATGTTCATTTGCTCCTCGTTCACATTCCGTGCCTTGGTGGTCTGAACCAATGTGGTGAAGCCCTCCAAGTGCTGGAATGGGTCCTTGGAGCCAAGCTCGTGAAAGTGTTTGACTAGGGTTAGTACCTAGGGCTTGATTTCTACATCTTCTACAAGGATGATAACACTGGGATAATCCCCGTAGTTTGAAGGATCATAGAAATCCTTCAAGGGTCGAGTGCCCTGACCATTCATACGCTGAACCATTCTTGCATCTACTGTAATTAGTCCAGTTGCCTCTAAATCTGCTCCTACTAGTTTGAAGGTGGGGGAGGTGGTGGTTGGTTAGTCATGGGATCTGCTTAGCTAAAAACTCAACCTACGTCTCCAAGAATGGTCTAAAGGTCCTTCCAATCTCGAATTCAGTGACCTTCTTCCAAGCATGCACTGGAAGGAAGTCGGAAGGACGGGAAGAAAGGAGCCCTGAAGTAGAAAAATATAGACCTATCCTTAAGTTGGGTAGCCTAAGGACCTATGCTCCAAGATAAATCTTAACCACAAGATGAATTATATGTTGTCCTTAATCCAAAAGCTAGTTAAGTTGGGTTAGAGAAGCAAGGGGAGCATGTCCCGAAGGCTGCTAATTATGTCAAGCTCTTTCTTACTTAAGTCATTTGACAATCAGGCCCCTCAACTTAGCACCTTCTGGAAAAAGTAGACGTCACAAATTTGAGTTACAATATGGAGAATACCCTGAAACAGACTGGATGAATCCTTAGGGCCAACATCTACTCAGTTTTAATTAAGGTTTGGGATAATAGTGCTTTTGGAATGTGATGAGCCCTTAAATGGGTTGTGCCCTTAATGATCAATTCAAGAGTGTGTGAGTGCACAACCAAGGGTTTTCAAGCAAGATTATTATTGATGAAATAAACTTTAGGATTCAAATCTTACTTAATAGCTCTTAGGGTTCAAATTCAGGTTGATTCAATCAAGTTAATAAGGCAAACCAAGTTGTGCAAGCACAGGTGTAGATATATTCCTTTAGCAATCATCAAGAATATGGAGTGCTTGGTTTAGTCCTAGAATTTGGATCCTACTGGACAAGCTACTGAATGAGCCTATTTAATTAAAGTGGTGCGGCCCATACAAAACAGACAAGTGGCCTGAGGCACCACTAATTAAGGCACATAAGAGTGGTTAACCTAATCTAATTTCCACTCACTTATTTGTATAGCCAATGCAGGTGTACCGAGTCCACAAATCAGAATTTCGATTAAGTGGTTGAATCAGCAAAATGATGTGCCTTAAGCGTGTAGGTGTTTAAAGTGTGTATATTTTAGCTTAATCCCACAATCAGAGAATTTTCTTTTTTTATAAGTGGGTGGGTGATGAGTGGCTACTCATCATGGCTAAAAAGCTGAAGTTAAGCTAAACACTGAGTAAACCAACATCAAATTAATAGATAAAAAGGGTTAAGTGCGGGAATTAAAGAAAAAGACCTAAAACCTTTACTCTGTGTTAAAATTTCATAATTAGGTCACAAAACGAGATATTCTGAAAGTAAAGTACAAATGATGATCCATGCATCAATTGAACACATAAATAAGTTTGAAAGGCCAAATCAGAAGTATAATTACTGTCTTAAATGTTCAATTAGGCACATATAAAAATTTGAAGGCATTTGGACATCATTTAGGCTATGAAATAGGTAGTTTACACTTAGGTCCTTCATGCATTACACTCTTGCCTTTAAAAACTCCTCTTTGGACCTACTTGTAAGCTGCAGGGACCCTTTTGAAAGGCTGCAGGGTCCTTCCTGTTGTAATTCTTTTCACTTATGGGCCTCCACGCAAATCTTCTACCCCTTCGCACAAGGGTCTGTCTGCAATTTTCCCGTTATTTCAGAGAACGGCCTACCGCTCTTCGCACGCACTATAGCGCGCGAAGAACACAGCCGATCTCGACCGTCCGTTGCTTCTCACGATTCTGATCTACGGTTGGATTTGAATGGAAGCTTCGCGCGATTCAGCGCGTGTGATCACCCCTTTCCCCAGATCTCATCTGACGGTCAGATTTTGAGTATAGCTTGCTGCGCGCTCCGCTCCTCTCATCCTCGTCGCCGATTACCTTTTGATTATCCTCACCTGCGCGGTGATCTCAGCCACTGAGTATGCTACTTAAGCACCTCAGTGGTGTCGCACGTAGGGGATCGCTCCCTCCTACACCTCATAGCGATCATTCGTCCACTCCAGTTCCTCCTCCCCATCAAGCCTCTGATTTCACAGCCACCGGCTATGAAATTATCACCTTCTCTCGACCTCCTTGTCGCTAAGGACTTCGTAGCACCCTGGAGCCTCACTAGCAGACTCTTCTCTCCACTGGAGTCATCTTCCTCCCTTCTTCCTCCTTAGCCACCGGCTAAGGACCCATCGATCCCATTCTTCCTATTAGAATAGATTTATAATTCTACAGATTAGTTGTAGCTGTAGTTAAGTAGGTTTAGAGTAGAATTAATGTAATTGGTAGTGTTTAATTTAGCTGTTAGGATAAAGTAGCTGTAGTAGTAGAATTAGGCTTTAAATTCCCCCCCTCACCTCCTCTGATCATTCCAGATCAGAGGGGAAGGTTTCACATAGCCATGTTTTCAAATTCTCTCCCTCTCCATACTTTCATATTCATTTCTGATTTTCCACGACCTGTTTCTCGCTTTCCACCCATACACTCTAACCCAATTTCAGATCTGATTGGTTTTAACCTCAGATCTAAAATTGGCGTCAAAAAGCACTTAAGGGCTTCCCATTCACCTCACTCTTGGTCACAAAAAGCCCCTGGTTTGAGTTGAAATTATCAGTTTGTCAGATTTCTCTTTAATTTGGATTTCAAGGATTTTTCCTTCAATTTGGTTTTAACTATTTGATCTGACAAATTGAATAAATTCTGATTTGAGTTCATTGTTGGCAAGGAATCTGAGAGGTTTTCTGGTGTCAGAATTCATCGTAGAAGAGCCATATACAGATCTGATTTGATGAAGTTTTTAATGCATTGAATGCAAGTCAGAACTAAGGAGAATCACTGTAGTGATTCGAAGTTTGATCTTGCATTCATGAGTTTGTTTTGAATGGATGTTTTGGTGATTTCCTAACCTAAGGAGTTCTCAATACTCCTTAAGGTTTCAGAAACTGGGATTTGAACTAGGGACTTCAATTGACTGAATTAACTCTTTCTTCATGCTGTCTATAGCATTAGGAAGAGTTAAATCAATGTCTTTTGTTGATTTAATCTAATGTGAAGTTTTTGATAAGGGTTTTTGCATTTGAATTGGTTCAGTTTTTTTTTTATGAGAGTGAGACCCTTATCAGATGAAGGATTGAGAGAGAATTTCTGTTTTTGTTGGATTTATGATTTTTTTTTAATCCCATTTCACAGTAAAGTGCTGCATTTTGCAGCTACATTCCCCTTCTTTCCCTACTCATATTTTATTCCAAATGGACTATCTGCAGCAGCAGTTAGCCCATCTAGAATTAGATCTGAGCTGATGCAAGGTTTTTCTGTAGGATCAGTGCTACTGCTGCTGTCTAACTGTTTAATTTCTAGTGGACCAAATCTAATGTAATACCCTGTACAATGTGCTTTGAATTGTAGCTAACACACATAAATTTTTATTCCATTATAAACACAAGCTTTCCTGTTAGATAATTCCTCTTTCATTTCTGTGAATGCTTGTTTTTAATTCTTTCAAGTGCTGTTAGCTAGTTTAACTAAAGCTAACCATCCAAACATGATTTAAAATGGGAAACTTAACTGAGGACTGTTTTAAAATTGGTAAACACCTCCTAAATCACATGCTGTATGGAAATAAGGTATTTATGAAACTTGATAAAAAGAGTTATACTTAAAAAGACAGTAAACATGCCTCTTTCTCTCCTCAGCCAACTCTTCCCTTCTTATCTCCTATTTCTGTAAGATTTATAAAAATAGTAAAAAGTAAAAAACACCCAAAAGGACAAATATATATATATATATACATATATATTACTTTGTATATTAAGTATACTCCTATAGACATAAGCTCTATACTAGGCTATATCTGTAAATAGGTAATATATATATATACTGTATAACTAACTATGTAAATATATTGTATACTGTAAATTAGGTTTCTGATTTAGTTTAGACAGTATGTACATTAATTATATAACTATCTATAAATTAAACTAATATATATGTATTATTAGACCAACTAAATCAGTAGATAGTATAAATAAGGAAATTAAACTATAAAACTGTATAAATCTATGGATATGTAGATTATAAGTAAATAAAATCCTGTACCTTAATTTAATCGTTTATACATAATAAATAATGAATTTATTAAGTTTATAGCTAAGTTGTTAAATTAAATTAGATAAATTAGTAATTTAAAGTTATAATTAAGTTAATTGAATCTGTATACTTAGACTAATATACCTTAAGTAATTTAAGCTAATTGAAGTATATTTATACCTGATTATATTATTTTAACTTAATTTATAAGTAAAACAGTCAAAACTGCTATTTAAGTGTAAATAACACAGAAATTAATTCAAAAAAATATAATAAAAATGTCTATAAAACACTTATACACTTATTCTAACTCTGTATGAGGTCAATTGGACCATTTAGTAGCTAATTTATAAGTAATTAAACAATAAAACACCAAAATCAGTGTGTAAAAATAGTATACTTTAGCTAATTTATTTATATAGTAAATCTAATTAAAATTTCAAATTAATTGAACAATTGTATAGTATTATGTAAATACTTCATTTTCCATAATTTATTTTTATTTTTAAATAAATTATGGCCCTCGAATTGAGGGCCAAAATCTCCTTCAGCATACAGTTGCACATGTTTTTCGACGCAGATGTGGCACTCGAATAACGCCACATCGTTCGCTGCAAAACGCGCACAACGGTATAAGTGGAATTTCTTCCTATGCAGCGTAGTCGTCACGGGCGCCGGGCTCCCGAAACAACATACGCTACATACTATACTGAGCATATATTTTGAACATTTGAACGTGGGGCCGGGGGCCCGGTGAGGTGTGCTGTGTGCGGGGGTTGAGAAGGCCCTGAGCTGAGTTTGGTAACACGTAATTAAGTGGCCTAATGAGAATTAGGGCGCACTTAGTAGAGGTTTGGTCCCACCCTCTGGGTGCTGTGTATCCCTCGAAAAGCATGCCCGCAAGTTAAACACATTTTTAATTAATTAAAGAGAGATAATGACGATAGTTAATTGACTCTCCGTTGCAGTGTGTGAAACCTATTAAAGCAGAATTAAAACAAAGAAGAATAACTGAAGAAGATTAGTGTGGAGTAAGAGAGAGAGAGAAGATGTACATACGAAGGTAAATACAAATACAAGAGAAATATAAATATATATATGTATACATAGTATAGCCAATTACTTCTATATAAATAAACTTATACATTTACTAACAGAATAAAACGTCGCCATAATCGTCGCTAAAGACCCCAGTTTCCCTCCTTGAGTTTGTATATAGTATTTTCTAGGATCTAGCGACACTTACATCTGTCACTATAACTATTGTATGTGTTACTGTAGGTATCAGATTAGTAAGTTAAGTTAGTATACTATGTAATCTTAGTTGATAATGTACTTTCATGTAAGTATTAATACTATAACTTGTAAAGAGATAGTTTAAAGTATAATGATGAATTGTTTGGTGTTTGTTATAGTTAGTTTTTGCAAGCATTGCAATTAATTCATTGTGAGTAGGCAAACCATGTCTACATTCATTCATTCTTTATTAGATGTAAAGCTTCTTTTTGGAATTAGAGGATAATTTTGAGATCAAAGAGCGATGTAATTCAATAATTGCCTCCCAGTGAACGACCTGGAATAAAATCAAAAAAAGTTAGATAAGTAAATAATAATGATTGTAATGACTGGTATCCCATACAACTCACTACAATGACACTAATGGTGTTTTCAACAATCAATTACACCACATAAACCCATCATTCCACAATACAAAACAAACCTTATTAGTGGGTGAGGCAAGTGAAGTGATGAACAGCACAAAATCTAGCCTAGGGTTTATGCAAACACCTAAGTCAAGTTAGCACTGAATTATTTAGTGGCAAAATGATCTAATGGGTCAGGAAGTGGGGGTGGACTTACAGATTTTGCAAACCTGCACTTTACTCTGATCTATCACTCTTTGGTTTTCTAAAAAAGAGAGGATAGAAAATGCGTAAGGGGAGGAAAGCTGATGAATCAAAATCCATTGCCTCCCCGACAACGACGTCAAAATGATCATCGAAAAACTCGTGCGAAAATATTTAGGGTTTCCGAAAAGAGAAACTTGAGTCGTCACAGTTGCAGAAAAGCCCGAGATCAAATAATTTTACCAGAACTCTGGTGAGTCCTGGGTCAAACACAAGGAGGTGACATTTAATTTCATGGGAAATCCGCATTAGTTTTATTTCTTTTTGGCATTTTGTGGCTATATAATTTTTTTGGGTATTTTTTATAAGGCAAAATAGTAGATGGAATATTATCTAGCAGATCTACTTTACTCTACTAAGAAAGAAAGCTATTCTACTTTGCAGAAAAATAAACAAAGAGAGAGAAATTATTTCTATATAAATTTTCATAAATGTTTATCAAAAAATAACTGCTACAGAACTACTACGAGATTTGAAATCTAAACTAGAAAGTAGTAAAAAAAGAGAGGGGAAGAGAAGTTATCCTCGGCAGCTACTTAGAGGATGAGTTGCGTAGGCGGCGCTTGGAAGACGGAGGTAGGGCATCATTGTGGCATGATTCGCTTCCTAGAATGGGGGATGAGGAGATGATCGGTAGGAGCTCCACGAATGGGGGATGAGGAGGTGGAAAAATTATTATTGTTGGTAGTGGAGCATCCTTAGGGCTTGGGAACACTAGAACAAAGCTTAGAATTTCTTCTTGAGATCTAGAGAGGTGAGGAATGGAGTAGGAAGGGATGAAGATGAATGGGAGGGTCTATGGCCCTTTTATAGTGGATAAATGGGGGCAAAATGGGCGTTTTAGGCCCCCCAACCATGCATCTTAGGGTGGTAGAACAAGAATTGTCCAATCTTGATTAGATGGTATCCAGCCTTCATCGCAGGCTTCATGTGCTTACTATGCACATGCGCCACGTGGTGCAATGTTAGCCGTTCATGCCTCATCGCATGGCTAAGATCAGTCTCTGTGTGCCTCTTCCGCACTTGCGCCGCATGGTGCAACGAGGGCCCTTAGATCTTCATTGAATGGTCAAGATCGAGTCGTCATCACACTCGCTTTACACGACCATGTGTATGATCCCGCATCATCTCTCACATGCAGCGTAAACATCGCTCGGGCTGCTATGTAGCCACCCCTGGAGCTGCCTAATCACGATCCTACGGCTGAAATCAATAACCTCACGCTGCAGCAAATTGGATCCCCCTATCGCGGCTCGAACCCGCATTGTCTGCTTTGCATTGAACACCCAACCACTGTGCTACGAGCTCAGATTACTGTGGGGATGAAACGGTGGTCGAGTGCCCACAGTGTTGGATGAAGATCCAATGGTTGAGATTGAAGGCTGCTTGATGAAAGGAGAGGGCGTAGGCAACTTGGGTGGCTATGATGGCACCACATGGTGCCATCGTGGCTGTCAATCTTCTTCGCTTCATATCGGGTGCTATAGAGCTCCAATTGAGACAATTCTCACATTGTTAGACTGTGATTGTCACTCTAAGTTTATCCGTACGGTCAAAATCATCATCTAAGGCTCTAATTTATGTCAACCTATTCCCTAGACATTAAAATAGGAAAATTAATGTATAATTATATAATCTATTATAAATGCAAGATGATGCTATTATGCAATATTTACCATGTTATGTACATCTAACTAACCTAGGGACATGCATGAATAGGCATTTTTCTCTAAATAAATGTGTTCACATCATGTGGTATCTTCAAAACACAAAAGACTTCATACTCACATACAAGAGATCGGATACATTGGAGGTCCTAGGGTATTCAAACTCCGATTTCGTTGGATGTCAAGATTGTCAAAGATTCACTTCGAGTTATATTTCGAGGAGCTATTTCATGGAGGAGTGCTAAGTAAATGATGATAGCTACCTCTACAATGAAAGCAAAATTTATAGTATGCTTTGAAGCCTAGAATCAAGGAATATGGCTTAGGAGTTTTGTGACAACCTTACGCATTATGAATAGTGTTAAAAGACCACTACAAATCTACTGTAACAATAATTCGGCAATGTTGTATTCCAACAACAAAATTTTGTTGAGGTCAAGGCACATTCATATAAAGTTTCTTGTTGTTAATGAAAGAGTTCAAAGTGGCTACATGTCCATTGAACACATAGGTACTCACTCCATGATTGCGGATCCACTCATTAAGGGGCTATCACCTAAGCTCTTTCATGAACATGTTGCTTGAATGACTATTGAATCATTTCCATGATACTACAATTTAGTGAAAGTTTGTTTCATTTAGTGTTCCTTATGTATAAACATGTTCATATTTTTGCACAATTCAGTTTTAATTTTCTTTGAACTCATTTAGTATCATTTTTGCTCTCTTGTTATGATAAGGATGGATCAATTGAAAATAGTCACATATGGATCACATTGACATGTTATTTTCATGCTACGTAACTATATCCGATCCATGTTATTACTTGTGTTAATATTTGTGATTATTGAGTGATTTAGTCAAATAAATTTTGTGATAAAAACCGCATTGGCCCCACGAATAAATAATATGGATTACATTGGTGGAGGTGTATTTATATATGATATACAATTTTTTGAACTCATATAGTTATAAAATAATGTGTGGTTATATGGATAATATATCTAATCCAAGTAAGAGATTGTTAGAATCATTATGTAGGCTTACATATATTATCTTAAGGAAACCCACATTAATAAATATCATATATTTGTCCGTAGGGTGATCCGATAAGTATTGGACAAATTGCACCTCTAATAATATAGGATAAATTACGTAGAAATCATTTTGGGGGAAATTTTAGTTCTTTGATGGGAATAACCATTAATTTCAATATAGTGGTTATGGTCCCCGTGAGCATGAGAGGAGTAGGTGGTTACGTTTCTCTTTATCCCATCGTAGAGAATATAAGGGCCTGGGAAGTGAACTCAAGAGATACCACGCCATTCTCTTCTTTGGCTTACTCTATACACCCTTGGAAGTGCAATAGGTATTGCCATAGAAAACATTCCAACTCTGAACGATCTCTGCATGCATCTTCCATTTTTCATTCCTAGTAATGGACTTAGGTATACTTCCATCTCTATGTTTAAGGTTGATGACACGATGAAAGTAATGATTTTGGGATTTATCGAAAACCTCTACGGAGTTTTGTTTGTATTGATTCGATTTTCAATAGTGCTAAATTTATCAATCTTGTCTTCTTTATTTTCACATTTTCGTAAACAAAATGCAACAGACAATGTTGACACACATCTAGTTTATAACAATGATGTGAATGTCAGTAGTGATGGTCATGGTAAGTTCATTTCATACTTGCGTGATTTCCGTGAAGAAGGTTTTTTGTTCTGGAATCTCAGCTGTGATGTGCTTGTAATTTGACATGTTGAACCATTCATTTTTCTCTAAGACGTGTACTAGACGCTACATCTTTGATTATTAATGCTATGGACATACTTGACGGTGGTGGAGGTAAAACGTTATAACGCTTTATTTATTTATTTGGAGATATATTATTTCTCTTAATGTTGTTATTCGTTGTGGTATATGGAAATGGAATTTGAGAAGTTTGAGTACTTGCTGTGCCATGCACAAAAATATGCTCATGCATGCGGATTTGAGTTCTTATTGAAGTGAACTAACTATGATTAGATAAATAAGTCTTCTACGGAGTGCAACTTTGATATGTTCTCCATCGGGTATGGGACTTCCAAATCCAGTGAACAACTCTATAAGAAGCAGCTAACTTGTAAGACTGATTGCAAAGTGAAAGTTAAGGTGCACTTTTGTGGTGATCGGAAGTATGTTATAGCTTATATGAGGTTGGAGCATAACCATGGATTACTTCAGTAAGATTTGACAAGATTTTTAAGAACAAAAAAGTGTACAGCTGCAAGTAAAGGATGGAGCATCGAGTTAAATGATCGGTCATGTATTGGTTTATCGAAAATAATTTTTTCACTTGTTGTTGAGCATGGAGGTTATGAGATCATGTCGTTTACTCAACAAGACACTACATATGAGCTACATAAGTTAAGAAAGCTTAGGCTTCATGAAGGTGATGCGAAAGCACTTCTTGACTACTTCTCTTGGATGCAAAGGATGAATTCCAACTTCTTCTACATGATTGATTTAGACGGTGATGGTTGTCTTAAAAACACTTTTTGGGTTAACTCTGCAAGTTGCATCGCATACACACTTTTTGGTAAAGTTGTGAGCTTTGATACAATGTACTTGACAAATAAGTACGACATGCCATTTGGTGTGCATTGCACTCAAGTCATAAAAGTCGCACACCGAAACTTAAACTGACTTAATTGTATTGTGTAAACTGCGAGTCAATTGAATACTTAGAGAGATTATATGAATACGTTTTATCATGCGTTAGACAAGTTCAAGATTTTTTTTGGGATTTTTAGGAATATTTTCTAATTGTTTTGAATTTTTTTAAGTCGAGTAAGTCATAAGGACTATTCTGACCCCCTATTACTAATTAGATTGAACACTATACCTAAGAATCCTAGAAAAATGTGCCAAATTTATCCCTGATACTAGACTCAGTAAAAAAGAGATAACCACAAATGTCGCACAAATGAAAGTTGCATGTAATTCACTAAAAATCCAACAAGTTAGAAATTTCATGTTCTTATTTTAGTGCAACACCTAGTCAGTGTGAGAAATTTATTTATTTTTTTATAAGGAATTAGACTCTGAAATTTGGTGTAGATCTTCCATACTTGAATACCTAAATCCAAACAAAATTTTATCATTTTTGGACTCCTAGAATTTACTGCAAAAAGTTACAAAACGAAAGTTAGAATCAGTGCGAATGCAGAAAAACATATGGATGTAAAATGGAACTCAATCAATGTGAGCCTTCGCAACAGATTTTGGGAATTAGATTCAACAACTAAAAGATAATTAGACAAGTTAAAATTGATGATGATTGCTCTCTCCTAGGCTTGTCACATCCCATGCAAACCCGCTAGGGTTATACCAAACTTGGATACTAGATCCTAGGCTTGGACTATCCTATGCGTGTCTACACACATATGAAACAACTCGATTTTCTAACAACCATACAAGAGCGAATAAAAACCCGTCTATGATGAAAATATGTCAATATTAACCCCTCAACCGTACGTGAAAATGAATTTAGCCACACATAGATATGACAAGAACACAAAACAGCTCAAACGAAATAGCCATCATCATTAAAATGCTTCAAAAGTTCTGTAAGAAAATATAAGGACAAAGAGTAAGAGGAACCCTTGAACCTATCTATATGTGTGTGGTTCCATGTTCAAGACTCCTTGCGATGAATTCTGAATGCTCCAAGTCCTGCTAATCTCTCGCAAAGCTCCTCCTCCAAGATCCTCCTCCAAGAATGTGTCTTCTCATGAAAAGAAAAACATGAGGGATGTGGGCATGAACATGGAGATGATACCAATGGAGAGAGGGTGCCCAACCTTAGAGGAAGGATTATGGATGTCCAATATGGTGTATGAAGGTGGTGGTTAGGGTTTTGGAAGAAGGTGGAATTCGTGGCTTTAGAGGCAAGGGAGAGGATATTTATAGAGAGTGTTGTAACAACCTTTTAAGGTTTCCCTAACTTGTATAGAAGTTACGGCCACCTTATGTTCCAAATTTTAATTTATACATAAAATGTAAGTTGTAGCCTCGGAAATCATCTTTCAAATGCAACTTGAATTACTCAATTTGGATTTATAATGAAAAGTTATGTTCAAAATACTAAAGGTGTGTTAGGCTATCTCAAATTTTGGAGTTACGATTCTAGAATATGGAAAGTAGGAACATGATCTTTGAAAGGTGGATGGTGGATGTCCAAGGCCTATTTTGAAATGTTAATTAGTGTGGAAAAAGGCCTTTTCGAATTTCTAAAGGTGCCTCCAATGTGAACCCAAAGTGAATATTCAATGGGTGTGTTCATACTTGAGAGGATTAAGGAAAGAGAATCAATCAAGTCTAATTGATTGAAATTAAAGGTTCTTGATTGATTTTCTTCCAAGAAAAAATATCACATCAATAAGAATGGATTTTTGGTGGAAAAATAATGTGGAACTTGGACCATTTTGCCCTTAGGATTAGGATTTTAAAATTCCTCTTCCATTTTGATCATTTCTGACCTCCCAAAACCATTTCTGATCCATTTATGAGTTCTAGAGCACTACTAGCATCCACTTTTCTCTACATCATCCTAACTCAGCCTGCATTAAATCATATATTACCATTCTAAACCAAAAATAGGCTTATCAGCATAGAAATAACTCACATGCATGCTGTCCTAACCTAAATGCAGAAATGCAAAATATGAAGTATCTAAATGCAATTAGGCCTTTACTACTATGAAGCTAACATTATTTAGGCTTTATTTAGACATATATAAGTGTGTGTGCGTGTTCATCACACCTCCATGCCTAAGTTTTGTTAGTCCCGAGCAAGATGTAGTAAAGAAAAGTAGCAAAATTTCGAGTTTGGAATTCAGAATTCAGAGGTACCAATCATCAAAAAATCCAGAAATATGTAGAAATCTCACCACATAGGCTCAACAGTGCTAAAGTACTAACCAGGATAAGAACCACTTTGTCCCATCAAATTCTAACAAACTTCAGACTTTGGTCTCAAATATAAGGTTTGAGGCTTAAAAATCCACCTACCGGTTTGATTGACTTCAAAAAAATTGGGTACTCACATGTATTTAGCTAATCTAAAAAGTGGCATTTTCCTTAATTTATATCCATCACTCTATGTCTCCCACTCAGATTTGCTTTATTAAGTATAAGAGTCATTTATGAGAACCTCATCATGTGCCCTAACTAGCATATTTTGACCAAATAAAATGAACAAAAGCTCCTCCATAACCAAGAGAAAGGCTTAATTCAAGGGATCACTAATCTGGGAAGAGAACATGAAAAAAAGGGTAAAATTGTAATTTTACCATTGCAGTATATCAACGGGATTTCTAAGGGTCTAAACATAGGTCAATTAGACTTAATAAGAGAAAAAGTGGGATGGTTCAGTTAGAAAAGGATTATTGTGAAATCTAAGAATTAAATGACATTCTGTAACCCTAAAATAAGCCCACTTAAATTCACAAGGTTTCAGGCAGGATAAAATCTATTAAACCCTCTAAAATTTATATAAAAATATCCCCTAGAATTTAGAACCATCAATTTAGCCTTTGGAACCTATTTTGACCTAAATTGGGGACTAAGCCCAATATTTGACTTAATTTGGGTTTTTATGCAAAATATCTAGTCAAACGAGGTCAAACCTAAAATCCAACTTCACCATTGGATTTCTTAGGTCCAAATTAGGTTTGTACCAAAATTTGGACATAAGGGAAGGTCATCTTGGCCTACTTTGCAAAATGGTCCACCCAATTACATTCTGGCCCTTAACTTTTGAAAACCCTCACAAAAACCCCCTCAACATTTCGTCACTTTCTTCATTTTTTCCCTCTACCATTGCAGTAGGGACCCATACCTCCGGCGAGGTTTCGAGACATTTTTCTCCTCGTTTCCCCAGGGAGCGACTCCCAAATTTGAAAGGGGAGCTCTCTGCAAAGCTCCTTACCGCATGAGCAACTCCCCAAGCCCTGAATTGCCCCATACCTCTCGTGCGAATGCTCGAGAGGTATGGGTTCCACTTCGGCCATGCCTCCGACGAAGACTTTCACCCGCCTCCTCGCAACTCTTCCCACTGTCCGTGCCTATTTAAGCAAGCCTAGATCCCTTCGCTTCTTGGAAGCTTGTTCTGGCCTGAGAATCCCCCTTAATTTTGCCTTCCTCATCTCCGGCCATCTACTCGCAAGCTTCGACGACTTCCTCTTCCTCCTCTCGTCACTCTACCACCATACCAGTGGCAGAGTCATCTCTCCCGTGCTCCTCTGTGCCGCGTTGTACCCGCACGTACCCCTCCGACCCCTTCCTCATCACCGCCTCTCCATCTCAGGGCTTTCATCTCCAGCGACGGCTAATACGTGCCACTCGCCCTTCACCTCCCCCCTTCATCCAGAGACCTATAGATAAGCTCCTCTCTCCCTACCTTTCATTTTCCCCCTCTTTATTTCTATTTTCGCACCTCGACTACCACTGACCACCACCATCGTTCCCACCTCCGACCAGACCACCGGCGAGGTGTTCCCGCTGCTACACGCCTCTATCTACCTCGCCAGACCCCTCAAAACCTCCACCACCATCCATTGAACACTTTCCCCATCTTCACAGCCCGCCACACACACTCCACACCTCCACCGAACAACCCCACACCCACGGTCACAGTCCGACCTAAGCACGCACGCCTAGGTCGTTCTGAGCCACACTGACCCCCGCCTCACCTTTGCAGTGATACGACGAAGGTTTTCCTATGGTTTGACAGAGCTGTAAGGCCATATTCGTGTTGACCGTTGTCGTCTCCTGTTCCGCCATTGGAGCACAAGCAAGGAGCTCGTAAGCTTGTTCCAGGATGCAATGCTCTAGGCTTCCAGGTTCAGGTGATGTGCAAGGAGTGTGTGCACACATCCAACAAGAGCACGACCTCGAGCAAGGACCCCAGTTACGCCAATTGCGCAGACCTTCCTCCTGCAGGTGCCAGCAGAAGTGGGTGGGACTTTAGTCCCACCTCGGAAATGCCCAGCATAGGTGAGCACCTTTTATTGTTTTCGTGTTTTCTTTAGGTTGCCTTAGAACATGGGGGTGAGGTCCCTCGCCCTCACTCTCTCACGCCTCGTCCGCAACTTGCCCCCGCAGATCTGGCACCCGACCCGATTACCTATCTCACGCACTCATCGCCCACCACACATGCCGGTGGGCCTGGACCCGAGTGCGCTTGACCCGACCCGATTATCTGACTCTGGGAGAGCATTCCTAAGAGCGAAGTAAAGAGAGAGAGAGAGACACGGAGGAGGGTAGGGGGTAGGTTTTGCTTCTCTGTGTTGTGCAGGGAGAAAGGAGGAGGAGGAAGCAGCTGCGAGGAAGAGGAAAAGAGAAGAAGAGGAGCAGCTGAAGGAAGGAGAAGGCGCGGCTGAAGAAAAGAAAAAGAAGAAAGAACAGAAGAGCAAGCAGCTGTAGAAGAAGAAGAAAGAGGAAGGCAAAGAGGAAGGAGACTGCAGAGGCCAAGGAAGAAGAAGGTGAAGACAGAGGACGAAGATAGGAGAAGAGGAAAGCCAAGCACAGAGAAAGGAAGAGGAAGAAGGAGCTGCAGAAGAAGAAGAAGACAAGGGAAGACAAAGAAGAACAGAAGAAGGAGGAAGCCGCAGAGAAAGAGAGAAGAGAGAAGAGAAGCCGCAGAAGAAGAAAGAAAAGGCCAAAAATCGCAACCAAGCACTGTAGCAAAACCCTTTTAAGACGTCTGATTTTTCGTCAGACATCCAATTTTTGGGCATTAGTTCTTCATTTGAAATTACTTCTTAATTGTGATTGAATTGGTCATTGCTTTTCTGTATTAAATTGAAAGTTGTGCTCTTAAGTTTCTAAAATACTAATTTGCTCCCTGAGTTTGACCTCAAAATATTTTGAATTTCGAGTAAATAAAAATCAATAATTGTTTATATGACGATTTCAAATTGTGCTGCAACGAATGTTTCTTTAAAACACGATCTCGTTGCGTAAGCCAATTATTATTTTTTTGGCACCGTTGCCAGGGATTAACAGGTGTTTTAGAAGTTTTAATCACAACTTTTGATCCAATACTGACTTAATCTCTCTTTTGTTGTCTTTGTTGCAGGAAAGCCGAAGAGAGAAAAGCATCCGCACAACAACCACACCAAGGAACAGGTAAACTTTTATTAGCCCTCTCTCTTAATCCCCTTAAAATCTAAAAAGGAAAATAAAGAAAAATCAATCTAAGGCTATCTATTTCTATAATTAGACCAATCACAAAAGTTGCCTGATTTTTAATTTCAACACATTTTAATTGCACATCCACTCAAGGTAACTAGGGCTAAAACTTCTTGCTTGAGCCCTAGATACTAATTTGTGAGGCAACTAAATTGGATCAAATAGAGCCAACTTAAGGATTACAAGCTAGGGTTTTAGAGACACATCTTTTTCTAAGAAAAGAAGCAAAAACTCCAAAAAGAGGTGTGCCTAAGCCTTGTTTGAAAAGACCTATCCAAGAGAAACCCTAAGCAAATCAGGCACTTAATCTACTTGAACCCTAAAAGCAAGGACCTAAAAGCTCTCAAAGGAACAAAGAGGTGAAGTTGATCCTTTGGGTCAACTAACCTTTAAATTAGGTCACTTTGCACTCAAAAGGCTTAAAGTTCAAGTGGAACCCTAAGCACCTTGATCTTAACTAAAAGAGGTGGACTTAAGAGGTCAAGGTCCCCATTCTGGTCTACCTGGAATCTAAGTGACAAGAGAGGTCGGGTGGGGGAAACCCTGTAACCCGTGGGGACGCTCTATCGTGTAGGGGTCTTCGTGGGACTCTCCCTCTCTGGCTGCCCAAGTAATTCTCAGGTGGACGACCTTCTAATCCAAGGGTATCATCCGCCCCGAACCTCTATAGTCACCCAACATATTTGGGTGCCTCGATTGGGTCCAGCACATTCTAATCTTATCCAATCCTTCGGTGTATGTTTGGCAGGTGGTCCTTAAAACCTCCTTTAGAGATCCACTCTCCCCTAGGCCAAGCCTCGCTATCCTTGTTTGTGCAACAACCCATCCACATAGATCTTTCCTTTGGTTCTAAACCAAGTTCCCCTTCTTCCATCGTGGCACAACCTGTTGAAAAAGAAAACAATCTTGAGCACTAGCTTCAGTGCCTAAATGATCTCTTCCAAAACTTCATGAACCCACCGCAGTGTCCCATGATGCGAGATCACTATAATCCCGCTACGGTGGCAATCGAGCCTCGAGTCCGAATCCCAGCTGGAGGTCTTGATTCAAAACTCAAGCCCAATATGATTCATTCCATACCAAAATTCTATGGGCTTTACTCCGAGGATCCATTCCAGCATATTAAACAGCTCAAGCATCTGGCCCAGACCTTCGGGTCAGATGCACAAAATCGAGATATTCTGCTCATGAAGATGTTTTCTTTCTCCCTCATGGACAAGGCTGCTCATTAGTACCAAACTCAGACTCGTCCGATCAACACATAGGATGAACTTCAGTCTAAATTTTTGAAGTTCTTTCCCGTTGGTCGGACAAACGCCTTACGCCATCAGATCACTCATTTCACCCAACAAACAGGAGAACCTCTTCATGAGGCATGGGACCGATTCTTGGATCTCATGTGAAAGTGCCCCCATCACGGCGTTCCTAAAAGGGAACAAGTACAGTCTTTTTACCAGGGACTCCGTGAGGATATTCGATTATTCATCAATGCAACCTGCGGAGGAAACATCATGGGTCAGCATGAGGACATGGTGTGGGAGATTCTCGAAAACATGTGCGAGAACTCCATTAATAATGACTCCATGGGCTTATTTGACCAGACAAATGCCTGTGCATCAACGAATCTTAGGGGAGCACATGAGACGCAGGGCTTATTCGCATCCGTCGACTTAGAGCTAATGGCCAGTCGGTTGGACAAGGTCTCTATCATAGAGAAGAAGGTGGATGAGCTAACTCTGCATTTGCAGTGAGCCACCTCTGCGTAGAACTCTTTCGCACAGCCACCTCCCGCGAGGAAAACTGTGCAAAACATCTTTCATCGATCTTCTCAGGGGATGGACTCATATCCACCCCCATCTGACTCCAGGACCGGAGAAACCTTTGATCCGCTCTATTCCAATCGGGGGAACTCTGAACCCCTATACTCTGACTTTCCTGAGGCTCCTCAGACCTACGAGGACCTCAACGCCATCCAGAATAACCTATTTTCTAACACCTACAACCCTGGATGGCGAAATCATCCCAACTTCCAGTGGACGGGAAATTCCCAGAATCAAAGACTACCCTATCAACCCCATCTACAAGCCCCTCGTCCATATCAGCCGCCTTAGCCTCGGCCCAACCCCACCTATCAATCTGGGCCAAGCCAAGACCAAATGTCTCTTATCCTTCAAACACTGGTTGACATTCAAAGAACGAATGCGGCAATACAACAACAACACAAGGATGAGATTACAGAGGTCCGCAACCAACTCTCCCAGATGGCGAATTCCCACCAACCGGGCACACTTCCTTCGCAACCTCTACCTAACCCAAATAACATGTCAACTCAGAGGAGTGTTATGAACCCAAATCCAGGCCACGCACATATGATTTATCAGGCCCCTTCTGTTCCATCACTTGACGGGATGGAAGCTTCAACATCTTATGCGGGATATCAACAGCAGCCACCCATTCTACCAACCCCAAACCAGAACCAAGCAGGATTAAACTCTGTAATAACCCATAGTGGTAAAGCAACCCAAGACCCACCTTATCCAGACCACTCTAAGCCTGGTAGTGACCCAAGCCCTAGGATAGTTATCCAGGATGTCCCTATCCCAGATCAATAACCTGGACCTATTCCAGAGGAACCAACCAAGGTTCCATTTCCCGAGGCCTTGACCAAGGGAAAAAGGATAACCAAACCCGTGACTCCTGAGGAGGACCTGATCAAGCTCTTTGAATAGGTCCAGATAAACATCCCTTTGATGGATGCAATCTACCACGTACCGACTTATGCACGATTTTTGAAAGACGTGTGTACATCCAAGCATAAGCTGCGAACCAAAAGTGAGAGTCCGATCGTACTGTCAGAGCAAGCCAGCTCTGTAATCTTGAGTAAACTCCCACCCAAGGCAAAAGACCCAGGCACTCCCCTGATTTCATGTAAAATTGGTGAAACCCAATTTGATAGAGCATTGCTAGACTTAGGTGCCTCCATAAACCTAATACCCACATCCCTGCTTAACCACCTTGAAGAGTCTAAGCTTAAACCAACAGAGGTGACACTACAGTTAGCCGATCGATCCATCAAGTCACCTAAAGGAATACTCGAGGATGTCATTGTTAGGGTATGAGATTTCTACTTCCCAGTGGATTTCATAGTTCTAGATATGGATGCACTTGAGAACCTAAGGGATACACCAATTATACTAGGGATACCTTTTTTGGCCACTGCTAGGGCCAGCATAAGCTGTGAGGAGGGCCAAATAGAATTGAAATTTCGGAACCAAACTCTTAAGATTGACATCTTTAAGGCCCAACAAGGGATTTATTGCGGTGTTGTAGAGCAAGTATGTGATATCAAAGCCGTGGTTGATGAACCGCATATTGAGGACAACCTGATTATCCCCAATCAACCACAAGAAGATCAAAACCCGCAATTAGAGGAGTTTGAACTTGATCTAGATACATCCATAACTCCTACCCTTGTTCCTCACACACACTCTGAACCACCCGCTGCTGTTGATAATCCTGTCTTGGAACTCAAGCCCCTTCTTGATCATCTGAAATACGTCTTTTCGGGTTCCAGTTAGACATTTCCTGTGATTATAAACTCCAGACTCACACCTGATCAGGAATCCCGTCTGATTACTACTCTCCAGCAACATCGTAGAGCCATTGGATGGACTTTCAATGATTTGACTGGTATAAGCCCCTCTTATTGCACACACCACATCTATTCCGAAGAGGGCGCACGATATTCGCACGAGATGCAGAGACGTTTGAACCCTAATCTGCAGGAGGTCATGAAAAAGGAGATCATTAAGTGGTTAAATGCAGGGATCATCTACCTGATCTCCAACAGTCGATGGGTGAGTCCAATCCAGGTTGTGCCTAAGAAGGCAGGGCTCACCACCACCACGACTGAAACTGGAGAGGTCATACCGACCCGTATAGCCAACTTGTGGAGAGTCTGCATTGATTATAGAAGACTCAATTCCTCCACAAAGAATGATCATTTCCCACTACCGTTTATTGATTAGATCCTCCAAAAACTAGCGGGAAATAGATTCTTCTACTTTCTTGACGGGTAATCCGGTTATAACCAAGTGGCAATCCATCCAAAGGACCAAGAGAAGACCACGTTCACCTGCCCCTTCAGGACATACGTGTTCCGAAGGATGCCTTTCGGTCTCTGCAATGCACCTGCGACTTTTCAGTTGTGCATGCTTGCCATATTCTCAGATATGGTAGGTGATTATCTGGAAGTCTTCATGGATGACTTTTCAGTATTTGGGGCATCATATGACGATTGCCTCCAGCATTTGGTTCAAATACTCAGCTGATGTATTGACGTGAATCTGATTCTTTCCTGGGAAAAGAGCCACTTCATGGTGCTTGAGGGGATCGTCCTGGGACATCTGATTTCAAAGAGAGGCATCCAGGTTGATCGAGCCAAGGTTAACTTGATTTCCAAACTCCCTATCCCTAGCTCAATCAAGGACATCCGATCTTTTCTAGGGCACGTCGATTTTTACCGTCGATTTATCCCTGATTTCTCGAAAATCACGCGCCCCCTGACCACTCTTCTCTCTAAGGATGTACCTTTTGAAATCTCCAAGGAATGCACTCAAGCATTTGAGATCCTTCATGACCAAGTTACCTAAGCCCCGATCCTACAGTCCCTTAATTGGTCTCAACCCTTTGAGATCATGTGTGATGCATCTGACTTTGCTGTAGGAGCGATTTTGGGGCAGAAAATTGACCGGAAACCCGTGGTCATTTACTACGCTAGCAAAACACTTGACGAGGCTCAACATACTACACTATTACTGAGAAAGAGCTGCTAGCTGTAGTATTTGCCCTAGAAAAATTCAGATCTTACCTCCTGAGTTCCCATGTTATCATCTACTCGAATCACACAACTGTGAGGCATCTCCTTGCAAAGAAGGATGCGAAACCTCGATTAATCCGATGGATCTTACTGTTGCAAGAATTTGACCTCGAGATTCGTGACAAAGCGGGAAGACAGAACGTGGTAGCTGGCCACTTGTCCCGCCTTCCTTCTGAGATCATTGACCCTTCCAGACCCATCACGGAACATTTTCCTGATGAGCACCTCCTGACTATCGATACAGGGCTTCCATGGTTTGCTGACATAGTAAACTACTTAGCATCACATCAGATCCTGTCTGATTGGCCGAAGGCCAAGAAGGACAAATTGCGCTCCGATGCCAGGTATTACATTTGGGAAGACTCGTATCTATTCTACATTGGTGCTAATCAAATTATCCGACGGTGTGTCACGGAAGCAGAAATCAAAGACATACTCTCTTTCTGCCATGACCAGGCATGCGGTGGCCATTTCTCTGGACACAAAACCGCATCAAAATTCCTCTAGTGTGGCTTTTACTGGCCCACAATTTTCAAGGATGCATACAATCACTGTAACGCATGCAACTGTTGCCAGACCTTAGGCAACATGAGCCATCGTGACATGATGCCTTTACAGCCAATTCTGGTATGCGAGATTTTTGACATATGGGGGATTGATTTTATGGGACCCTTCCCTATCTCGGACGGCTTCGAATACATTTTGCTCGCTGTTGATTATGTGTCCAAGTGGATCGAAGCCATTCCGACCCAAACCAATGATCACAAAGTTGTTCTCAAGTTCATCCACCAAAACATCTTCTCACGGTTCGAGATTCCACGTGCAATCATTTCTGATGGAGGGATCCATTTCACAAATTCTTAGTTTAGATCACTGATGACCAAATACGGGGTGTCACACAGAATCTCTACTCCTTACCACCCCCAAACTAATGGTCTAGCTGAGCTATCAAACTGGGAGATCAAGAAAATCCTCTAGGTTACTGTTCGACTTGACAGGAAGGATTGGCCATCCCGGCTTCTGGAAGCTTTGTGGGCTTATAGGACCGCCCACAAGACCCGATTAAGCATGTCTCCTTTCAGACTGGTATATGGGAAGGCATGTCACCTCCCTGTCGAATTGGAGCATAAAGCCTATTGGCAGTACGGAACTGTAACTTAGATCTTTCTAAGGCTGGAACCCACAGAAAGCTTCAGATAAGTGAGATTGATGAATTACGCATCGATGCGTACGAAAACTCGCAAATTTACAATGAGCGTGTTAAAGCCTTTCATGACAAGCACATATCTAGAAAGATCTTTCACCCTGGTCAAAAGGTCCTACTCTTTGATGCCTAACTCAAACTTTTCCCAGGAAAGCTGTGATCTAAGTGGGTCGGACCTTATTTAGTCCGACGAATCCTTGGAAATGGAGCCGTTGAGATCAGTCCACTTAGCCACGGTTCTAAAACCTTTGTCGTGAATGGTCAAAGACTCAAACCGTTCATTGACATGACCAATACAGATTTGGTTGATTCATCCTTTATCCTCCATTCTCCCTGAGCTCATTGCGCCCAGCTGATGGCGTAAAACTCAGCACTCAGCCGATGGCGTAAAACCCCACATTCTTTGAAAAATCAGAAACCTTCCCTGACATTTTTATGATGATTTTATATTACACTTTAGGGTTCACCCATTAGGACAGCCGACTCCACCTCAGGTACCCATACTCGAGTCTAGAAATCGTCCGCAACAGGCACCTCGACCTGTTCGCTCACCAAACACCTGTCCTGATGAAGGCACTAAGCTGAACTCGAACCCACCTAATTTACAATGGGGACATTGCAAATCTTAGGCATGGGGGGTATGAAAGTACAAAATGTATGAAAACTCATATCAAGAAAAGGCTTCAATAAAAAAATCACATATCATCCAAAAAAAAAACTGAGAAGAGGAGGGAAAATTTTTGTGGGTTATACAAAATAGGAGGAGGAAAAAGAGTACAATGATAAAAAAGGAGTACAAAATGAAAAAGAAAGAGTTAGTCATTAGTAAGAAATTAAGGGATTAACCGAAGTTCTAGACCACATCAAGAAAAGTAAAGAAAAAGTGCTAAAGAGACACAAAAAGATTAGTAGGAACACTGACCTTAGGCCTTTTTGGCTAGACTCTTAGTACCTGCTAAGATCTAGATAATCCTCAAGAGGTTGAGGAGAATGCAAAGATTAAGTATTAGGTCTAAGGCCTAGGGAGTATTCGGCCTCGTTAACTGACCTTCGATTTGTGGGACTCGGTAACCAAACACCCCAATCTACACACAATCTGTTTCAGTGCGCATAACAATCAAAATCACACAAAAAGCATTTTAATGTTCAGAAAATGTTGCCTAGATTAGGAGCGGCCGATCAACACAAGTTGATTTAGACGAGTTCCCGACGCGGAGAGGTGGGAAATTCCCCTCGAAGATGCATAACAGTATATTGTCTCCTCAGTGCTTGTCTCTTAGGATATTTATATATCCTACCGGGGGTATGTAAGCACTCTGTTGGTTCAGATACCATGGGTGGCATTATCACGAAATGTCAATCGCCAGGGTCTGGATTCGACCACGGAACGCCATGGGAGGGATTATCTCGAAAACCAGGGTTCTGGGGGTTACCATGGGTGGTGTTATCATGAAGCATCGACTGCCAGGAACCTTTGAGGATTGATGATGGAGACGAGGAATCCGATACAAACCGTGTTGAGAAGCCAATCCGAAGCTAGAATAAAAAAGAAAAGAGAGAGAAAACTCTCCAAACAAATAAATCCTCTGTCTCTCTTTTACAAAAATGCACTGCAAACTGAACCAAGGCTAAATATGTCTCAAGCACGGGTGCTTTAAACAAGGAGTCCAATAAACCTTAGGGTAGTTCCTACGGGCCTTAAAAACCTTCGCGGAGGATCGAGGCTAAAGGTGGTCAGGTCCAGATCTTGGTTGGTACTAGAGTACCTCTAGGCCCATTGTCGGCATTCTGACCTAATCACAAAAGAAAAAAGCACTTATCATAACTAGTGAAAGAAATTCATGGTCTATAACAGAAGTTAAAACCTTAAATTTTTGCTAAAAGACTGGCAAAAGCTAGGCATGGGGGTATGATGAGAACCACATCTTGTGCCCTAACTAGCATATTTTGACCTAATAAAATGAACAAAAGCTCCTACATAACCAAGAGAAAGGCTTAATTCAAGGGATCACTAATCTGGGAAGAGAACATGAAACAAAGGGTGAAACTACAATTTTACCATTGCAGTACATCAACGGTATTTCTCAGGTTCTAAACATAGGTCAATTGGATTTAATAAGAGAAAAAGTGGGATGGTTCAGTTAGAAAAGGGTTATTGTAAAATTTAAGAATTAAATGACATTCTGTAACCCTAAAACAAACTCACTTAAATTCACAAGGTTTCAGGCATGATAAAAATCTATTAAACCCTCTAAAATTCATAGAAAAATATCCCCTAGGGTTTAGAACCTTCAATTTGGCCTTTGGAACCTGTTTTGACCAAGATTGGGGACCAAGCCTAATATTTAACCTAATTTGGGTTTTTATGCAAAATATCTAGTCAAACAAGGGCAAACCTAAAATCCAACTTCACCATTGGATTCCTTAGGTTCAAATTAGGTTTTTACCAAAATTTAGACCTAAGGGAAGGTCATCATGGCCTATTTTGTAAAATGGTCCACCCAATTACATTCTGACCCTTAACTTTTGAAAACCCTCGCAAAAACCCCCTCAACTTTTGTCACTTTCTTCATTTTGGTCCCTCTGTAATTGCAGCAAGGACTCATGCCTCCGGTGAGGTTTCAAGGTGTTTTTCTCCTCATTTCCCCAGGGGGCGGCTCCTAGATTTGAAAAGGGGAGCTCTCTACGAAGCCCCCTACTTCATGAGCAACTCCCCATGCCCAGAATAGCCCCATATCTCTCGTGAGAATGCTCGAGAGGTATGGGTTCCACTCTGGCCATGCCTTCGGCGAAGACTTTTGCCCGCCTCCTCACGACTCTTCCCTCTACCTGTGCCTATTTAAGCAAGCCCAGATCCCTCCGCTTCTTAGAAGCTTGTTCTGGCCTGAGAATCCCCCTTAATTTCATCTTCCAAATCTTCGGCCTTCTGCCTGCAAGCTTCGGCTACTTCCTCTTCCTCCTCTTGTCACTCTGCCACCATACCAGTGGCAGAGTCATCTCCGCTGTGCTCCTCCACGCCGCGTCGTACCAACGCGCGCCCCTCCGACCCCTTCCACGTCACCGCCTCTCCATCTAAGGGCTTTCGTCTCTGGCGACGGCTAATACGCACGACTCGCCCTCCGCCTCCCCCCTTCGTCTAGAGACCCACAGATAAGCTCCTCTCTCCCTGCCTTTCATTTTCCCCTACTTTATTTCTATTTTCGCGCCTCGACTTCCACTGACCACCACCATCATTCCCACCTCCGATCACACCACCGGCAAGGTGTTCCCCCCGCTCCATGCCTCTATCCACCTCGCCAGACCCCTCAAAACCTCTGCTACCATCCACTGAGCACTTTCCCCATCTCCACTGCCTGCCACACACACTCCACACATCCACCGAACAACCCCACTCCCACGGTCACAGTCCGACCTAGGCATGCACGCCTAGGCTGTTCTAAGCCACAGCAACCCCCGCCTCACCTTCGTCGTGATACGGTGAAGGTTTTCCTGTGGTTTAACAGGGCCGTAAGGCCATATTCGTGTTGACAAGTGTCGACCTCCTTTACGCCATTGGAGCACAAGCAAGGAGCTCGCGAGCCTGTTCTAGGACCCAATGCTCCAGGCCTCCAGGTTCAGGTGACCCGCAAGGAGTGCGGGATTATCTCGAAATCTTAAAAACCAGGGTTCTGGGGGTTACCATGGGCGGTGCTATCACGAAGCAACGATTGCCAAGATCCTTTGAGGATTGATGATGGGGACGAGGAATCTGATACAGACCGTGTTGAGAAGCCAATCCGAAGCTAGAATAAAAAAGAAAAGAGAGAGAAAACTCTCCAAACAAATAAATCCTCTGCCTCTCTCTTACAAAAATGCACTGCAAACTGAACCAAGGCTAAATATGTCTCAAGCACGGGTACTTTAAACGCGAAGTCCAATAAACCTTAGGGTAGTTCCTGCGGGCCTTAAAAACCTTCGTGAAGGACCGAGGCTAAAGGTTGTCAGGTCCGGATCTTGGTTGGTACTAGAGTACCTCTAGGCCCATTGTCGGCATTCTGACCTAATCACAGAAGAAAAAGCACTTATCATAACTAGTGAAAGAAATTCATGGTCTAGAACAAAAGTTAAAACCTTAAATTTTTGCCAAGGGACTCGCAAAAGCTAGGCATGGGGGTATGATGACCTCATCATGTGCCCTAACTAGCATATTTTGACCTAATAAAATGAACAAAAGCTCCTACATAACCAAGAGAAAGGCTTAATTCAAGGGATCACTAATCTGGGAAGAGAACATGAAACAAAGGGTAAAACTATAATTTTACCATTGCAGTACATCAACGGGATTTCTAAGGGTCTATAAATAGGTAAATTGGACTTAATAAGAGAAAAAGTGGGATGGTTCAGTTAGAAAAAGGTTATTGTGAAATTGAAGAATTAAATGACATTCTGTAACTCTAAAACAAACCCACTTAAATTAACAAGGTTTCAAGTAGGATAAAAATCTATTAAACCCTCTAAAATTCATGAAAAATATCCCCTATGGTTTAGAACCTTCAATTTGGCCTTTGAAACATGTTTTGACCTAGATTGGGGACCAAGTTCAATATTTAACCTAATTTGGATTTTGTGCAAAATATCCAGTCAAACGAGGTCAAACCTAAAATACAACTTCACCATTGGATTTCTTAGGTCCAAATTAGGTTTTTACCAAATTTTGGACCTAAGGGAAGGTCATCCTGGCCTACTTTCCAAAATGGTCCACCCAATTACATTCTGGCCCTTAACTTTTGAAAACCCTTGCAAAATCCCCCTCAACTTTTCATCACTTTCTTCATTTTGGTCCCTCTGGCATTGCAGCAGGGACCCATACCTCTGGCGAGGTTTCAACACGTTTTTCTCCTCGTTTCCCCAGGGAGCGGCTCCCAGATTTGAAAGGGGCGCTCTCTGCGAAGCCCCCTACTGCATGAGCAGCTCCCCATGCCATGAATCGCCCCATACCTCTCGTGCAGATGCTCGAGAGGTATGGTTCCACTCCGGCCATGCCTTCGGCAAAGACTTTCACCTGCCTCGTTTCGACTCTTCCCTCTACCCGAGCCTATTTAAGCAAGCCTAGATCCCTCCGCTTCTTGGAAGCTTACTGTGGCCTGAGAATCCCCCTTAATTTCGTCTTCCTCATCTCCGGTCGTCTGCCCGCAAGCTCTGGCGACTTCCTCTTCCTCCACTCGTCACTCTGCCACCATACCAATGGAAGAGTCATCTCCGTCATGCTCCTCCGCGTCGTGTCGTACCTGCGCGTGCCCCTCCAACCCCTTCCTTATTGCCGCCTCTCCATCTCAGGGCTTTCGTCTCCGACCCCTTGGTGTGGTTGTTGTGCGAATGCTTTCCTCTCTTCGGCTTTCCTACAACAAACACAACAAAAGAGAGAGATTAAGTCAGTATTGGATCAAAAGTTGTCATTAAAGGTTCTAAAATACCCGTTGCACCTCGGCAACGGTGCCAAAAAAATAATAATTGGCTTACGCGACGAGATCGTGTTTTAAAGAAACATTTGTTGCAGTACAATTTGAAATCATCATATAAACAATTATTGATTTTTATTTACTCGAAATTCAAAATATTCCGAGGTCGAACTCAGGGAGCAAATTGGTATTTTAGAAACTTAAGAGCACAACTTTCAATTTAATACAGAAAATCAATGACCAATTCAATCACAATTAAGAAGTAATTTCAAATGAAGAACTAATGCCCAAAAATTGGATGCCTGATGAAAAATCAGACGTCTTAAAGGGGTTTTACTACAGTGCTTGGTTGTGATTTTTGGCCTTTTCTTTCTTCTTCTTCTTCGGCTTCTCTTCTCTCTTTCTCTGTGGCTTCCTCCTTCTTCTGTTCTTCTTTGTCTTCCCTTGTCTTCTTCTTCTTCTGCAGCTCCCTCTTCCTCTTCCTTTCTATGCGCTTTCCTTTCCTCTTCTCCTATCTTCTTCCTCTGTCTTCAGCTTCTTCTTCCTTGGCCTCTGCAGTCTCTTTCCACTTTGCCTTCCTCTTTCTTCTTCTTCTTCTGCAGCTGCTTGCTCTCAGGTTCTTTCTTCTTCATTTTCTTTTCTTCATCCACGCCTTCTCCTTCCTTCAACTGCTCCTCTTCTTCTTCTTCTGTTCTCTTCCTCTTCCCCGCAGCTGCTTCCTCCTCCTCCTTCTTCCCTGCATAGCATAGAGAAGCAAAACCTACCCCCTACCCTCCCCCGCGTCTCTCTCTCTCTCTACTTTGCTCTTAGGAATGCTCTCCCAGAGCTGAGTAATTGGGTTGGGTCAAGCACACCCGGGTCTAGGCCTACCGACGTGTGTGGTGGGCAAGGAGTGCGTGGGATAGGTAATTGGTTCAGGTGCCAGATCCGCGAGGGTAGGTCGCGGACGAGGCGTGAGCGGGTGAGGGCGAGGGACCTCACCCCTATGTTTGAGGCAACCTAAAGAAAACACAATAACAATAAAAGGCGCTCACCTGCGCTGGGCATTTCCGAGGTGGGACTAAAGTCCCACTCGCTTCTGCTGGTGCCCGCAGGAGGAAGGTCTGTGCAATTAGCACAACTGGGGTCCTCGCTCGAGGTCGCGCTCTTGCTGGATGTGTGCGTGCACTCCTTGCGGGTCACCTGAACCTGGAAGCCTGGAGCATTGCATCATGGAACAAGCTCGTGAGCTCCTTGCTTGTGCTCCAATGGCGGAAAGGGGGTTGACACTTGTCAACACAAATATGGCCTTACGGCACTGTCAAACCATATGAAAACCTTCACCGTATCACGACGAAGGTGAGGCGGGGGTCGGTGTGGCTCAGAACGGCCTAGGCGTGCATGCCTAGGTCGGACTGTGACCGTGGGAGTGGGGTTGTTCGATGGAGGTGTGGAGTGTGTGTGGCAGGCAGTGGAGATGGGGAAAGTGCTCAGTGGATGGTGGCGGAGGTTTTGAGGGGTCTGGCGAGGTGGATAGAGGCGTGGAGCGGGGGGAACACCTCACCGGTGGTCTGGTCGAAGGTGGGAATGATGGTGGTGGCCAGTGGCAGTCGAGGCACGAAAATAGAAATAAAGTAGGGGAAAATGAAAGGTAGGGAGAGAGGAGCTTATCTGTGGTTCTCTGGACAAAGGGGGGAGGTGGAGGGCGAGTCGTGCGTATTAGCCGACGCCAGAGACGAAAGCCCTTAGATGGAGAGGCGACAATGTGGAAGGGGTTAGAGGGGCGCGCGCTGGTACGACGCGGCGTGGAGGAGAACAGCGGAGATGACTCGGCCACTGGTATGGTGGCAGAGTGACGAGAGGAGGAAGAGGAAGTCGCCGAAGCTTACAGCAGACAGCCGAAGATGAGGAAGACGAAATTAAGGGGGATTCTCAGGCCAGAATAAGCTTCCAAGAAGAGGAGGGATTTGGGCCTGCTTAAATAGGCACAGGCAGAGGGAAGAGTCGCGAGGAGGCGGGCAAAAGTCTTCACCGGAGGCATGGCCAGAGTGGAACCCATACCTCTTGAGCGTTCTCACGAGAGGTATGGGGCGATTTTGGGCATGGGGAGTTGCTCATGCAGGAGGGGGCTTCGTAGAGAGCTCCCCTTTCAAATCTAGGAGCCGCCCCCGAGGGAAACGAGGGGAAAAACACCTCGAAACCTCACCAGAGGTATGAGTCCCCGCCGCAATTGCAGAGGGACCAAAATGAAGAAAGTGACAAAAAGTTGAGGGGCTTTTGCGAGGGTTTTCAAAAGTTAAGGGTCAGAATGTAATTGAGTGGACCATTTTGCAAACTAGGCCATGATGACCTTCCCTTAGGTCCAAATTTTGGTAAAAACCTAATTTGAACCTAAGGAATCCAATGGTGAAGTTGGATTTTAGGTTTGACCTCGTTTGACTAGACATTTTGCACAAAAATCCAAATTAGGTCAAATATTAGGCTTGGTCCCCAATCTTGGTCAAAACAGGTTCCAAAAGCCAAATTGAAGGTTCTAAACCCTAGGGGATATTTTTATATGAATTTTATAGGGTTTAATAGATTTTTATCATGCATGAAACCTTGTGAATTTAAGTGAGTTTGTTTTAGGGTTTGGGCACATGATGTGGTTCTCATCATACCCCCATGCTTAGCTTTTGCCTGTCCCTTAGCAAAAATTTAAGGTTTTAACTTCTATTATAGACCATTAATTTCTTTCACTAGTTATGATAAGTGCTTTTTCTTTTGTGATTAGGTCAGAATGCCGACAATGGGGCTAGAGGTACTCCAGTACCAACCAAGATCTGGACCTGACCACCTTCAGCCTCGGTCCTCCGTGAAGGTTTTTAAGGCCCGTAGGAACTACCCTAAGGTTTATTGGACTCCGTGTTTAAAGCACCCGTGCTTGATACATATTTAGCCTTGGTTCAGTTTACAGTGCACTTTTGTAAAAGAGAGACAGAGGATTTATTTGTTTAGAGAGTTTCTCTCTCTTTTCTTTTTTATTCTAGCTTCGGATTGGCTTCTCAACACGGTCTGTATCGGATTCCTCGTCCCCATCATCAATCCTCAAAGGTTCCTGGCAATCGATGCTTCGTGATAGCACCGCCCATGGTAACCCCTAGAACCCTGGTTTTCGAGATTTCGAGATAATCTCGCCCATGGCGTTCCGTGGTCGAATCCAAACCTTAGCGATTGACATTTCGTGATAATGCCACCCATGGTATCTGAACCAATAGAGTGCTTACATGCCCTCGGTAGGATATATAAATATCCTAAGAGACAGGCACTGAGAAGACGATATGCTATTACGCATCTTCGAGGGGAATTTCCCTCCTCTCCGCGTCGGGAACTAGTCCAAATCAACTTGTGTTGATCGGCCGCTCTTAATCTAGGCAACATTTTCAGAACATTAAAACGCTTTTTGAGTGATTTTGATTGTGATGCGCACTGAACCAGACTGTGTGTAGATTGGGGTGCTTAGGTTACCGAGTCTCACAAACCGAAGGTCAGTTAACGAGGCCGAATACTCCCTAAGCCTTAGATCTAATACTTAAGCTTTGCATTCTCCTCAACCTCTTGAGGATTATCTAGATCTTAGCAGGTACTAAGTCTAGCCAAAAAGGCCTAAGGTCAACGTTCCTACTAATCTCTTTGTGTCACTTTAGCACTTTTTCTTTACTTTTCTTGATGTGGTCTAGAACTTTGGTTAATCCCTTAATTTCTTACTAATGATTATCTCTTTCTTTTCATTTTATGCTCCTTTTTTAACATTTTGCTCTTTTTCCTCCTATTTTTTATAACGCACAAAATTTTCCCTCCTCTTAGTTTTTTTTTTGGATGATATGTGATTTTTTTATTGAAACCTTTTCTTGATATGAGTTTTCATACATTTTGCACTTTTAGTCGTAGTCCCTTTATTTATTTCTTCATATTTTCTTTGATATGCATAGATAAATATATTGAGGGCTTTGTACTTCGATGCCTCAGGATGACACCGTAAGAGGCACCCTCTAGGCAAGCCTTACACTCTGACGTCTTGGGATGACACCAAAAGAGGCACCTAACCGGCCACAATGGATATTTTGATATCCGCCATTTGGCTATCAAATATTTATCATTTAAGCACAACTTTTCACAATTAAAGGACTCCTCTTTATTAATTTTCAAGCTTTTCTTAATAGGAGAACACAGAGACTTCGGACTTATATTTTTTTTGGTTGCCACAAGTCATTTCAGAGTGCAAGTGCAAGAGTCATTTCTTAATATAAGTCATTTTGGACTTATATTAATATAAGACTTCGAACTTATATTTCTTAATATAAGTTATTTCAGACTTATATTAATTCCAGCTCCCGAAGACTTAACCTAGCTCAACTCAATTGAGCTTAGCTACCAGACCTAACTAACTAGCTAAGAAGTCTTCGAGAAGATCAACTTTAGCTCACCTCAGCTCCAGACCAGAAGAAGCCAGCTCAGATTAGCTTAGCCCAACTGTTAGCACAGAACTAGCCAGCTAAGCTAGCTACAGAGCTCTCAAGCACCTCTCTTCAGCATCGGTCTAGCTCCAAGAAGCTACATACAACTCAAGATCCCTCCTCTCCAGCTAAACCCTAGCTCATCCTCCACTACTCTACCAGCTAAGCTAGCTTAGCTGGCTCAGCTTAGCTCCACCTCATGGCTTACTACTCCACCACCCTCCTACCTAAGCTCCACCAAAAATGCCACCTACTCCCTTCCTCTTGTGGCGCCAACCTAGACACATCCCATAACCCCATAACCACCACCAAAAGACACCTTACATGTGGTGCCAAAATCACCTCTAACCACTACCATTTTGGTGCCAAAACAAAGATGCATCTCCACCCTACACATCATCACAACCAACCACATCCACCCTTGATTTTTCCCTCCAAAACCTTCCCTTCTAGAAGCCCCTTAGGTGGCACCAAAACTTGGTGCCCTTCCATCCCTAGCCGACCACCACCCACAACCCTTAAAGTGGTGCCAACCCTCCTCCACCATTGATCCCATAACCACCTCCCATCAATCCATCCTAGCCCTTCATCTAACTCCACGCCAACCCCCCTTCCTATCCCATAAATACCCCCTCCTACCACCTAAAAACTCATCCTTGGTTGCACATTATCTCTACTAAAGATACACCTTACACACTGATGGTCGACAACTGTGTTGCAATAAAAATTATATTTTTAAGTGTCGTTGTTGTAATATATTTGTCACAATGCAAACAGATGTCGTGTCATTTTATTTATTTACTTAATTTTTACTGATTTATTCCAAGTCGTTCACTGGGAGGCAGTTATTAATATACATCACTCTTTATGTCCAAAATGTTCTTTTATCCCAAAAATGTCAATTTTATTTACAACATGAATCAATGAATCAAACAATGAATAAATGCGTTAATTATGTACAAAGGAATTAATTAATAAGCACTATAATGCCTTGAACAAATTTACAACTAACAGGCATCAAAAACTATGTGTAACTACACTATATTAGTTATATACAACTACTCTAAATAACACCTAAGTATAGGTACAAAAATAGCTATTAATATGTATTATATTAAGTTGTAAATATGTGTCGCTATAGCCTTAGTAAAATATGTACAACACATAAGGCAAAAGAGTTATCTATACTAACAAATGTGCTACAGTAACAGATTCAATTGTCACTAAAGCCTTAAGGTTTATTTATGTATATGTAAGGCTCAAACAATACTTTATTCTATTTATATTCTACTTATATACATATACATATACATATATACTATACATTCGTATTCATTATTTACATATATTTTATTTAATATATATATACATTTACTATTACATACTTACACATATAAGTATACATATACACACTGTACTCACACCTATTATACATATATACACAACCCTGTATGCACAAGCACACAACACACACATAACATTATAACACTTACCTGATTCTCACACTCTTCTTTCCTTCTCTTCTCTCTTTTTCTTCTTTCAACACTTAGTTAAATTTCGAACCTCTCTTGCACAGCCCTTTTTGTACTGTTCATTCATCCAAAAATTTGATTTTTAGTGGGTGGGCTGGTCCAATTCATGGGATACACAGCACCTCATAAAGGTGAAACCAGACCACTACTATGAACCGACCCTAGTTTCGTTAGGGTGCATTTTCATTTCAATTTGGTTCAGGCCCAATATCAGGCCCACATTCAGCCCACTACAATGTAGGGCCCCTAGCCCAACATTGTACACAATCATGCTTATATGCTCGAAGAGAGAGGATGGTTAATGGGTATATGGTGCGTCGAGCACTAACGATTGAAGCACTTGCCACCAAATACCTATTATACAACGTCACTTGCTTCGTGCCACACGATGTGACGCTTTGTTAGCGCTCACTTAAGCACCGAGTTGCGTGCAAAAACGTGTTGATTGCTTAACTTGGGCCCTTAATTCGAGGGCCATAATTAATTCTAAAATACAAATAAATTATGTATTTATTAAGCCCTAATATAGGTCTACATGATTGTATAATTAATTTAGGAAAATAAGCTATTTAAATATATATTAAAATGAGTTAAAGTTAGGAAATTATGCATGTTAAATTAAGGTTTAATATGTTAATTACGGTACAAATTAATAAGTTAATCATGCAATTGACTGTATATAGAGTTAATTTATATAATAAATTATTTATTACACATTTTTAATTTATTTTTGAGTCTTTATTTTAATTTATTTACATTTAAATACACATTTTAAATAGGTATATACATATTTAAGTTATAAATACTATAATATGATATAAATATAGTATAAATAGGTTAAACATATTTAAAATAATACTATACAAGAGTACATGACAAATTACTTCGGTATTAACATAATTTACTAATTTATTTTATTTTATGTTAATAATCTACTTAATTAACTTAATAACTTAATTATCTAGTAAATTTACATAATTAAATTAATTTATAGGCATGGTACAATATATAGTACTTAGTTAAATTCATATGTACAGTATGAGATATAATTATATTCATATACATAGGTTTTTATAATTACTTAGGTTTATATACATTTAAGTTAATATAAATTAATATATAATTATATAATAAAGTTATATACATAATAAATCATTATAAATATTTAATTTAATATATAAAATACATTTATAAGTTAATTATGTACATTATTTACATATTTTACAATATATACATATAGCTTAGTATTAACACATATTTACAAGTATGAATATACTATACATGATATTTTTAGGCATTTTTGGGCATTTACTGGTTTTTATGGTTTTTATATGTATAATAGAGATACGGGATGAGAGAGAAAGGGTGACATCAGAGAAGAAGAGATTCTTTTTGGTATTTTTAGTTCGGGGGTTCAGAATACTTTGCAACTTCGCATACGCTTAAAGAAGTACATGATCTTACTCAAGATAGGTTTATTTTATTTTTTTCATCATTTTTTTATGATTTTTATTTATTTTATAATCTAACACACAAGAGGCATAAATGAGTGTTTGGTTAAGGAACCTGAGACCTCAACACGAGTCCTATGTGTTGAACACGGGATATATGCACTTGAAAACATTCAACACATAGTATGAAACATGATAGAACAATTAAATTAGATTTTGAACAAGATTTTCATTAAAAGGACACAAATTGGACAGTTGATTCAATAAAATTACTGACAATGAATTTCAAATTTGATTCATAAGCACTTCTCAGTAAATTTAAATCTAATTCAAGTACATGAATTCTTATACCTCAAGTTCTAACATTACATAACATGTCAACTCATCCAATTCTTCAAAACCACCCCAAAATCCAACATGAACTACTCTGAATTTCATCCAAATTACTACTGCAAGGAAAACATCAGCAGTTGTTGCTCAATTTTAGCAGTAACTACTGCTGATGTTGCTGTTGCTCTCAGATCAGATAGCTTAACAACACACTCAACAACAAATATCCAAATCTGCTACCTGAACAGCATGATTAGATGTTGCTGTCTAATGTGGCAGCAAACATCAAAGGCAACAGTTAATGGTTACTGTTCTCACTGAAATAGACTTAGATCAGATCTGATCCAAGGCAAAGTTCTCATCCAAATACCTTTTAAAAGCATTTATGAAAATCTGAATCCAAAGAACTTAATCAATATAGTTTGACCATTACCTTACATTATAGACAATGTAAAGGCAATGGATCAAATTACATCTCAAATTCAGTTGATACATGAATCAGAAACTGCATAACAGTCCTCAAAAACTCTTTTAAACTCTTGAAATCAGATGAAAATTGTTCTTAAGTTCAAGAACCATATTGCTCTATTTTGGGATTTTATTGTCATTTGATTACTAATCAGATCATCTGATCCTCTTGAACACCATTGATTGGTATTCAAGGTGATCTAGTGATCATTTCAAAATCACTTGGATCCTTGTTCAACCTCAAATCAGTATCACTGATTATCCTTGGTCAAACTACCCAAAATGAACCTCAATTTGGGTTTATGCACATTTGAAAATTAAAAAACCAAATCAAATACCTTAGATTCATCGCATTGCACCCAATTGAGTGAATGAAAACTTGAATCGTTCAATTGAATCCGTTTAAAACCAAATTGACTCCAAATCGCAAAATTGGGCGTTAAATCCAAATCTGAAAGAATCAAGTGAATCGATTCAATTAAAATCAGATTCGAGGGACTTTGTAAATTTATGGAGTGAATGGGAGACCCCCTAGGTAAATTTGAGGCACAAATTTAGATCTAGATGCTAAAACTTCATATCTGAATTTGACCTTGGTGAAGACGTGAATGTTGAATAAATATTTGAGGAGAACTCAAAAATGAGTGTTGAGTGCAAGGGAAGATCAAATGAACACTATGAAGGGGTGAATTCATCTCCTCTGATTTGACTTGATCAGAGGAAGCGGATTTGGTGAAAAACTACCTTATCTACTCTACTCTTAAAGCTATCAATTAATCCATGAAGTTACTACCTAATTCTACTCTTAGAATGTAGTAAATCTACTTTATGAAAGAAATAAAAATCCTAGCTAAGTGAAAGAATGGGATGCCTGGGCTGCAGCTAGTCACTGCAGTGACAAAGAGGGATGAGAAGATCTCCGGTGAGGAATGGGGTCCCTGGATCCATAGCAGGTTGCTATGGAGACGAAATTATGGAAGAACTGCCCCTATCACAAACGGCCCTAATGAAGGAGAAAGAAGAATTGGAGATGTGGACGAGGACCAACTCAGGGGAAGGGAGTTGATGTCGCATGTGAGGATCAAAGGAGCTTCTTAAATAGACATGCAAGTGATTGTGGTGACCGCTAGGTGTGATTAGGTGAGTTTAGGGCGTACAATGGATGAGAGGTCGAGAGGAGCGTGGGAAGGTTTTGGATGAAATCTAACCATAGGATGGGATCTGAGAGGCGAGGTAATGCTACGCGCGTGCACAGCTGAAGATTGGACGATGATCGACTGTAGGATCATGGGTGCAAGGAATCAACAACTTCTGTAGCTCATGTTCTTCACGAGCTACAGTTGCCTCGTGAAGCAGCAGGTCATTTGGTGCATTTGCACCGAAGGGCTTTAAGTGCAAGGATAAGAATTTTGCAAAGTATCCAATAAGTGATAAAAATGGTAACTAGTAGGTCCCTGAAAGCTATCAAAAAGGTCCTTGTAGGTTTTTGGCATATGGAAATGTGAAGGATGAAGGACCTATATGTAATGTCATGAATGCAAGGTCCTAATGATGTCTAAATGCCATGAGATTTTAATGTAATGCTAATTGAGCATATTAGAACATGATTTCACTCTTGATTTGAACTTTTGAGCTTAGAAATGTGTTCAACTGGCAATTGGATCATCACTTTGCCTTTGTGAATAGAATATCTCATTAATTAACCTAATTATGCATTTTTAACCCAAATTTGATGTTTTAGGTCATTTTTGTTATTTTCCACATTTAGCCCATTTCTTGTGTTAAGTATATAGTGTTTAACCTAGTTTCTAACTTAACTTGGGCATTTTAGTTATGATGAGCCACACCTTATCACAAGCCTAAGGAGAAGAATAGGAGGGTGATTAGGAAGACTACCTTGTCTTCCTAGTGCCACCTTCTTCCTCCCTTCTTCCTTGGTCCAAACCAAGGAGCAACTACCTAGGAGGACGGCCAGGCAAGGAAGAGGCTAAGGGTGGTGGACGTCTACCCTTGGAGGATGTTTACATGCCAAATGAGGGGTTTTTCTTTTTTCGAAACAGAATCCAAATCGGGGTTTTAGAATCACTTCATTGCAATATAGCTGAAATAGTGCGTGAACAAATACAATTTGTAGCTTAAATTCAAAAGAGTATCCAAGGTCGAACACAAGGAGCAATTATAACGCAAATAATCTCAGAGATCATAATAGAATCACAAATATAAGCAATTACAACAAGAGGAATAATGATATATTAGAAGATTCAAGTATGAAAGTGAAAAAAGATTAGAGTAAAATAGTGATTTGAATCACCAAATTACTCTTTAAGTTTCACAAGCACTTAATATATGAAAGCTTAATTTCAACCACAGTATATCACTCCCTCATAATAGGTGCTCAGATGCCTTAACCAGCAGAGGCAAAGGGCCTTTCTTCTTCTCTTCAGGTCACGCATAGAGGCAAAGGCCACTTCTCTTTAAGCCTCAGGGAGAAGCACAGCAGAGAACAAAGGCCTCCCAGCGACTAAGTGTTGAGAGAGCACAACAAAGGGCAAACCCTCCCCCACCTCTCTCTTTTCTTTCTTTCTCCTCTCAAACCTAACTAATTGGGTAACCGGATCTAGACTTGGGCCAGACCCACCTGCATGAATGGTGGGAGAGGCGCGCGTGTGCTGTAACGACCCGATTCCCGAGTCCCTACGAGACACGAGAACCGGACCGACTCGACTAATCCCAAGACCTAGTCGTCCAATGAGGAAGTAACCAAAAGAGCAGAAAAATAAACCACATTCAGCATGAATATAACTAGCAGTAACAAAAATACAGCAGTAAGAAAAGGAACTACTACAGCATGTACCACCACAATAGTAGAACAACATTTATAACATAACATGAACTACGAGTAAAGAAAAGTACAGAGAGTAACAAGAACTACTCACTACAGTGGAACAAAAAGGGCACAAAAGAACAGTGGTAACTCTACTGGGCCCTACTCGGCTGGAGGGGCTCTTGGGAGGAGCACCTGCCCCTGGCGGAGTTTGTACAGACACTTGGGAGCGCACGATACAGACATTGAGGCACACGTTGTATGCAAACTCCGCCAGGGGCAGGTGCTCTTATGAGAACCTCATCATGAGCCATAACTAGCTCATTTTGACCTAATACAAAGGATAAAAGCTCCTACATAACTCAAGGAAAGGCTTAACTCAGAGAATTCTGAGTTTAGGAAGAAAACAAGTCATAAGGGGTAAAAATGCAATTTACCAGCACAATCTGCAAGCAGGGTAATTCAGGGTCCAAACACAGGTCAAACAAACCTAATAAGAGGGGAAGTGGGATGATCTGATTTAATAAGGGCTACAGCAACTCCAAGGAATTAAATGACAATCTGTAATCCTAAAACAAACCCACTTCAATTCACGAGCTTCGAGGCAAATAAAAAATCGAATAAACCCTCTATAATTCGTAGAAAAATAACCTCTAGGGTTTAGAACCTTCAATTTGGCCTTAGGAACCCATTTTGACCTACATTGAGAACCATGCCCAATTAATGACTTAATTTGGGTTTTTACGTAAATTGACCGGTCAAACAAGGTCTGATCTAGAAATAAAATTCACCACTAGAATCCTTATGCCCCATTTAGTCATGCATAAAAACTTGAGCCTAAGAAGAGACCTTCTTGACCGACTTTGCATTTTGGTCCTCATTCATTACTTTTTGACCCTCAACTTTTGAAACCCTCACATTTTGGCCCCTAACTCTTCTTCATTCTTTGCATTTGGGTCCTCCCTGCAAAACCCTGAGCAGCGCCATGCTCCGGCGACATTGCGCGGAGCATGGCGCCGCGCAGGGTAAGGGGGACCCTCTGCCAAGTCAACCGGGGGTTCCCTGCGACCTCTGCCATCGCAGGGACACCTCCATGGTCTCTGCAACCACCCATACCTTCCGTGCGAACGCGCGGAAGGTATGGGTCTCCATCTCTGGCGTCCTCCGGCGAGGGAGGCACGTCGTCTCCCTCCGCCCTCCTCTCTGATTTCGACTCTATAAAAGCCCTCGACGCTCTACCGCACTCTCCAGCTCGGATCTGACGGAGAAACCCCCCCCCCTTTTCCTCTCTTCCCACTCCGACAGAAGCCCCCTGCTCCGGCGGTTCTTCCTCCTCCTCCTCGTCGCTCTGCCGCACTACCAACAGCAGAGCTGCCTTCACCTGCTCTCCCCGCGTCACGCTGTACCCAGCGCGCGCTCTCCCGCTCTCTCCTTGCCGCCGCCATCTCTCTCTGGGCACCTTCTTCTCCGGCGATAGTCAATACGACTGTCGCCCTGCTCCGGCCCCCCTCATCCCTCCAAGTAGGTACAGTTCTTCCCTTTCCTCCTCTCTTTCTTTTCCCTACTTTAATTTGCTCAACCGCCCTTCGACCGGGCTTAATCACCCTCACCTTCTCCATCTCCGGCCACCCTCTGGCGAGACGTTCCCATCGCTCCGCAGCCCCATACACCTCGCCGACCCTCACAGAACCTCCACCTCCTCACCCTGATCAACCTCCGCTCACCCATTACCACTCCACACCCCCACCATACTCCACCGAACAAACCCATTCTCGCGGCCACAGTCCGACCTAGCCCCGCCACTAGACGCCATCCCACGACCTGCCACACCCCGCACCACCTTCGACTTGCCACGGCGAAGGTCCCCCGCGTGTTTGATTAGGCCGAAGGGCCGTATTCCTGTCTAACAGGTTCGCTGCTCCAGCCGCCATTAGCGACGACTGAAGCAGCTTCGAGGCGAGCTCCAGGCCCTGCAGCCCCAGATTCCCAGGTACTGCAGGTTCGGGCGAAGTCCGCGAAGGCTTCTGCCTCTTCAGTTGGCCCAGACATCGACTGCAGCTGATCAAAGGGCAAGGTGGAGTCGTCCTGCGGGTGCACGCGAAGGCAGCAGAAGTTAGTCCCACATCGTGGGATTTCGAAGCCGCGCACCCGCATAAAGGCAAAACGTGCCTTAGACTCTTTGCCTCCTGACCACGGGGTGAGGTCCCTCTCACCCACTCGACTCGGCCTCGTCCGCGACCACACCACGCGGACCTGGCTCGACCCGTTTACCCGACCTACACTCCTCGCCCACCACCGCACACCAGTGGGCCTGGACCCGGGCATGACCTGTACCCGACTACCCGGCAGCTCTGGGAGAGCTATCCTACGAGTGAATTCTGAGAGAGAGAGAGACGCAGGGGAGGGTAGAGTAGGTTTTTGCCTTCTGACCAAACTGTGAGTGTGCAGGCACAGAAGAGGAAAGAAGAAGAGAAGGCAGACCGCAGAGGAAGGAGAAGAAAGAAGGAAGGAGGACGCACTGTAGCAGCGGGTTACTTAAGTCGTCTGATTGAAAAATCAGACGACGCTCCGAGGACGAAGAAGGAGAAGAAGAGAAGAATAGGACCGCAAGGAAGAAGAAAAAGAAGAAGAAGAAGCTCTGAAGAACCCAAGAGAAGAACAGAAGGAAGAAGGAGAAGAAGAGAAGAACAGGACCGCAAGGAAGAAGAAAAAGAAGAATAAGAAGCTCTGAAGAACCCAAGAGAAGAATAGAAGGAGAAAGACAAAAGAAGAGAAGCAGAACACGAGAAGAAAAGAAGAAGAAGCTCTGAAGAAAAAGAAAGAAGAAAGCAAGAAAAAGAAGAACAGAGGAAGAACAAGAAGAAGGAAGAAAACTGAAGAACCAAAGAGAAGAGAAAAGAAGAAGAAGCCAACATGACAAATTTTTCTCTCTCTCTCTTTATTTTTGTAATAGAAACTTTGTATCTCTAGAATATAGTTTGCTCCCTGAGTTCGACCTCGGGAGATCTCTTATTTCCGAGTAAAAATTGTAATAGTGGCAATGACTATCTGTACTACAACACCATTTCTATAACAAAACAACAAAACCTAGTCATACCGCCACTATGCTCCTCCCAAGAGCCCCTCCAGTGCAGTACACAGGCACGCAAAAGGTCCTCAAGTGTCTGTATCGTGCGCTCAGACTGTCCGTCCGTCTGGGGTGATAAGCTATACTAAACCTCAACCGCATCCCCAGGGCCTGCTGAAACTCAGCCCAAAACTGGGACGTAAAGCGGGTATCCCGGTCGGATACGATTTCCCACGGAACTCCGTGTAGTCGTACCACGTCGCGAATATACCTCTCTGCCAACTGTGCTGGTCCCAAAGTGACTCGAATCGGCAAGAATCGTGCCGTCTTCGTCAGTCTATCCGCAATTACCCAGACTGCGTCGTGTCCTCGCTGGGTAACAGGTAAACCCACCACCAAGTCCATGGTGATGCTCTCCCACTTCCACTCTGACACTGGAAGCGGCTGTAGCGGCCCTGCAGGCCTCTGATGCTCGGCTTTCACCTGCTGACACACTAAGCACTGCTGCACGAATTCACCCACATCCCGCTTCGTCCCCCTCCACCAAAACTCGCGTCTCAAGTCGTGGTACATCTTCGTGTTTCCGAGATGTATGGTGAATCTGGAACCGTGTGCCTCAGTCAGGAGCTCTCTCAACAGCTCCTCGTCCCTAGGAACGCACAACCGTCCCCTCAGGCGTAGCACCTGGTCTGTGAAAGAGAAGTCCCCTGGGTCTCCTGACAGTACTCTATCGCGCAAGGACTATAAGTACGGATCGGCCATCTGTCATGTGATGATGCGGTCTATCAGCTCTGGCCTAGTCTATCGTGTCACAGTCACTGCCCCATAGTGCCCCCGTAACTCCAGGGGTCGCCAACTGCCCACCTCCTCCAAGAGGCTCCAACTCTGTAACTGCAAACTGGCCAAGTGTGCGAGCGCCTTCCGGCTCAAGGCGTCAGCCACCACATTGGCCTTGCCCGGGTGATAGGAAATGCTGCAGTCGTAGTCCTTCAGGAGCTCCAACCAACGTCTCTGTCTCATGTTGAGCTCCTTCTGATCAAAAAGGTATCTGAGGCTCTTGTGATCTGTGAAAATCTCGAAGGTCTCGCCGTACAAGTAGTGCCTCCAGGTCTTCAGCGCGAAGACGACAGCTGCCAACTCCAGGTCATGGGTAGAGTAGGTATGCTCATAGGGCTTCAGTTGCCACGAAGCGTAAGCGACAACGTGACCCCTCTGCATGAGCACACCTCCTAACCCCTGCAAGGAGGCGTCCGTGTACACAACGAACCCGCCACTACTGTCAGGGATGGTGAGCACGGGAGCCGAGGTCAACTTCTCCTTCAGCTCCAGAAAACACGCCTCACAGGCATCTATCCAAGTGAAGGCCACGTCCTTCCAGGTCAACTGTGTCATGGGACGCACAATCTGTGAAAAACTTCTGATGAATCGTCTGTAGTAGCCTGCCAGTCCCAGGAAACCGCGAATCTTAGGGACTGAACGGGGTCTCTCCCACCTGAGCACTGCCTCGACCTTGGCTAGGTCCACCGCCAAGCCGTCTCCAGAGATCACATGACCTAAGAAGGTCACCTCCCTCAACCAGAACTCGCACTTGCTGTATTTGGCGTACAGCCTACGCCGTCTCAGTGTATCCAAAACCATCCGCAAGTGCTGTCCGTGCTGCGTCTGATCTCGAGAATAGATGAGTACAACATCAATGAATACCACCACGAACTAGTCCAAGTACGGTCTAAACACCCGGTTCATCAGGTCCATGAAAGCAGCGGGGGCATTGGTCAGCCCAAACGGCATGACCAAAAACTCGTAGTTTCCGTATCGAGTGCGGAAAGCTGTCTTGGAGACGTCTACCTCCTTGATCCTCAAGTGGTGGTATCCAGACCTCAAGTCGATCTTGGAGAACACCGTGGCACCCCGCAATTGGTCAAACAAGTCGTCGATCCTCGACAGCGGATATCTGTTCTTGATGGTGACCCTATTCAGCTGTCAGTAGTCCATATAAAGGCGTAGGGTACCATCCTTCTTCTTCACAAACAGTACCGGGGCTCCCCAGGAAGACGCACTGGGCCTCATGAAGCCCTTCCCCAAAAGGTCCTGCAACTGAGACTTGAGCTCTCGTAGCCCAAGTGGTGCCATCCTGTATGGTGCAGTGGAGATGGGGCTGGTCCCTGGTACTAGTGAGATCTCAAACTCGATCTCCCGCTCGGGCGGTAGTCCTGGTAACTCGTCTGGAAAAACTTCAGGGTACTCTCTGACCACCGGGATGCTCTGGAAGTCTGCCACCAGGCTGGGCTCTGCTACCACACAAGCTAGGAAGCCCTCACACCCCTGGCTCAAAAGTCTCGCCACCCAAAGTGCCGAAATGCACCTGAAGCCTCCGTCCACTGGCTGTCCGTGAAACTCGAAAGAAGGCAACTCCGGCATGGAGAAGACAATCTTCCTCTCAAAATAGTCTACCAAGGCGTGGTAAGCAGACAGCCAGTCCATCCCCAGAATTACGCCAAAGTCCTCCACCTGTATCATAATCAGGTCAGCTGGTAGGCTATTTCCCCCGACGCTGACCTCGCAATCCGTGTACACCTCCTCAGCTACAAACAGCTGACCACTCGGACCTCTGATTACTAACGGATTCTCTAACAGCAAATAATCTTGGCCCAAACTAACTGCGAAACTGGCTGCGACAAACGAGTGCGTAGCGTCGGAATCGAAAAGCGTGTAAACGACTCTGCCGGAAACTGAAACCATACCTGCCACCACCAAGCCCGAAGCTCTGGCATCCCTGTGTGTCAGGGCGTTGATACACCCCTCAGCTCCAAGTGCAGACGAAGCAGCCACACTTTACGTCGGACGGGCAGGTGCTGGCCGGTACCCTCCTCGTGACTGCTGTCCTCCTCCTCGTGCCTGGGAACCGCGGCCTCCTGCGCGCCCTCCAGTGCTCTGCGCAGGAAGTGTCTGCTGACCTCCTGCCCTAGACGGGCAATCCCTCCTGATGTGGCCCGGCTGGCCACACTGGTAACAGAGGGGAACCTGACTCCCGCCCTCAGTGGGTCCCTACTGTCGGCTGGGCGGGGGTCCGGTGCTGGCGACTGGCCTCTGTCGAGGGCCCCCAGAGGCCACGGATGGCCCTGCAAAATGTGACGGCTCTCCTGCGGACGCCACGTGCCTTCTCTCTCGCCGGCCCTGTGAAAAGTCTGGCTGAAAGGGCCTCTTCCGCCCGCCGTCAGTGTCTCGCGCGGACGGGTTGGTCTCCTCGTAAGTCATGGCTGCCTCCACCACCCTCGAAAACGTAGGCAGCTTCAGGGGTTTGACATACCCCCGAATCGCAGGCCGAAGCCCCTCGATGAACCTCCAAAGGCGCTCCTCCTCAGTGGCAACCGCTGTCGCTACAAAGCGGGACAGCTCCAGGAAACGCGTGCGGTACGCACTCACGGTCATCGTCCCTTGGCGGAGAGTGTGGAACTCCCGCCTCCTCTAGTCCAGCCACGTCTGGGGAAAGTACTGCTCGCAGAAGAGGGTGACGAACCGATCCCAGGTCAGCTCGTCCCTCTCCTGTCCCCTGACCGCCCTCCACCACCTATGTGCCACACTCTCTAGCTGGTACGTGGCAAAGGCCATGCGGCACTTCACCGGGGGGCGAAGGGTGTTGAAAATCTTCTCCGGCTACTCGAGTCATTCCTCTGCCTCGGTCGGGTCCTCATCCCCCTTGAAGGAGGGGGGCTTCAGCTTCCGAAACTGCCCGAAAAGCTCGGAGTGGCGCTGCAGTGGGGATGCTGGTGCACCTCCAGGCAAAGGTGCCTCGTGCACAGAAGTGTCGGAGGAAGGTGGGGGCGGCGACGGCCCATCCCCTCCCCCGTGTCCAACGCCGCGTTCGTCGGGTGGTCCCACAGAGGACTCCCCCTCTGCAACCCCAAGGTGAGGCGCTCGGGGTGGTGGGTGGAGCTCCTCTCGCACGATATCCCGTATCAGTTGGGCGAGGTCCTGGGCCTGGACGCCCGAGAGTAGTGGCTGGTCCACTGAGGCGTCGGCAACGGCACGCCCACCTCGCTGACCTCATCCTCGGCCGCGCCCGCAGCCCACCTCACCAGTCCTGCAAGGAGACGCGAAACAAAACGGAACACGTCAATATGGAACGATATCTAACGGAAACGTCTAAGAGCTCATGTCAAAAGATATGTTGTGGTGGCTACTCTAGTTATAGACATGTGAATTGGTTATTTTCCAGTCAGTTGATTCACTTCTCGGGACGACCTTGCTCTGATACCATCTTGTAATGACCCGATTCCCGAGTCCCTACGAGACACGAGAACCGGACCGACTCGACTAATCCCAAGACCTAGTCGTCCAATGAGGAAGTAACCAAAAGAGCAGTAAAATAAACCACATTCAACATGAAATATAACTAGCAGTAACAAAAATACAGCAGTAAGAAAAGGAACTACTACAGCATGTACCACCACAACAGTAGAACAACATTTATAACATAACATGAACTACGAGTAAAGAAAAGTACAGAGAGTAACAAGAACTACTCACTACAGTGGAACAAAAAGGGCACAAAAGAACAGTGGTAACTCTACTGGACCCTACTCGGCCCAGCGTCCTCTGCAGCCGCTGACCCTGGCTGCTCAACACCTGGTCTTGAAAAGTAATGAGTGTAACACGTCAGCGAAAACGCTGAGTAGAGCGGCAGCTAAAACTAAAGAAGCAGTAAAGTGTACAGTAGCTGTTTTATTTTCTTTCTTCCTTTATTTACGTCTTTCTATTATTTCACAATTATATATATTTCTCAGATCCTTCACTTGATCTCGAATGTTCCTCGTGGGAACGATCTTGATTGCAGTCTTTTTGGAACAGTAGAAGTAACACGTGGTACTCTCCTAGCTGGGAGAGTCCCCCGTGGTGATCCTACTCTCAGTCAACCACCCCAAGGTCACTGACAGACGTAACGGTGACTACGGCTCACGCGATAAACGCACAGGTAGCTAACCCGCACTGGCACGAGGTCAGTCGTTTCCGTTAACGGGTGCGCCCAAAGCACAGCACGGAACCAGTACAGGGCAGAGCCCTCTCAGTAACAGGGGTCCAACCCCTCCACAGTAACCAAACAGGGGCCTTGTCCCTCCACAGTCCGCGCACCCTCACCTGACTACCCTGGTTTTCCCCAGTGGGCCTAACAAGTCAGTGTAGGAGGCTAGCAGAACCCCGGGCCCCGTAGGGTAGCTAGTGCTCTCCCTACACCAGTAGCTCTCCTCGGTACTACGTACACGAGGGCCAGCAAGTCTGTACAAAGTGGCCAGACCTAACCCCGGGTCCCTGGGGCAGCTGGCTCCGCTCTGCACTAAACAAGTAACAGGTGCTTCCCCTGGTACTACGTACCCAAGAGACAGCACACTACCACGTCTTTCTTTCTCAGTTCCATTCCTTTCTCTTTCCAGGAGTTCTACTCCTAAATCCCCGTAGGGTTCCAGCTCTTTTAACTCAGAACATCTAGGTTTCACCTTCCAGTTTCACGTTCTTACAATCCATGCTCTCAATCACGTTTATTTAGTCATAACAGGCAGCTGTTAAATCAAATTACAGGCAGCTATTTATTCCTTTCCACTTTTCCAAGACTGCAGTATTCATATATTCCACTAGTTTTCCCATCCTCGGATTCATGCCATACCCTAGGATCTATCATACAATCTAAATTTCCAGCCCTAGGATTCATGCAACACCCTAGGATCTATCATTCAATTTAGTTTCTCATTCCTAGGATTCATGCAATGTCCTAGGTTCTATTTATGGTTCCATAGTTTAACAGATTATGCTAATAAACTTAAAAGCCACTCTACCAGCTACAACGGGAGTACTGGGGGCGTGGTCGGGAATCCCGCGTGCCTCCGCAACCCCCGAGACTACAATGGAACGGGGTCCTATCACAAGGATCAACACAAGGTGTTTCTCAAAATAGTATGTAACTACTGTAGACGGGTAGAGGATTTAATTCCGAAAAGAACGCAACTCGAAACGTGGAAAACGGACTCCGAACAGGCCCTAAACGGGTCGAAAATGACGAAACAGTGCAAAATCAGACGTCTGGAACCTCTTCCAGATGTCTTAAAATGAGGATCAGATGGTGCCTTCACTCTGTACAGTCTCTCAGACATCCAGAAGCCTGCGGGGGCGTCTGGCCTAGTTCCCAGACGTCCGATGGTCACCCCGGACGTCTGGAAGTCTTTCCCGTCGTCTGGCACTGCAGCCAGACGTCTGATTCGCGTTGGATGGCGAATCTCAGAACCTGCGAGTACCCATTCCTCGCTCTCAGTATGGACGGTCGAAGAAAAGGAGAAGTACGAAAATAACTTACCTTTCAGACGTCTGGACAGTCCTCCAGACATCTTCCCCGTCGTCTGGTTGGAAACCCAGACGTCTGATTCTGGAAAAACTTCCAGAATCAGAGCGCTACTCGCCCTCCGCCCGCGACGCACGGCCGCGCCGCGCCTCGTTCGCCTGCTGCTCGAGCTGCAGTAGACCTCCCGCGTCACTCTGTGCCCGCTGCGCCCCCGCCGGCCGGCTCTCGCTGCCCTGGCAAGCTCGAGCCCTCACGGCCGAGCACCTCCTCCCGCACTCACCGTGGCTGTCGCTGCCGCCGCTCGCTCGCGCTCGCACTCGCTGGAAGAAGAAGGAGGAGGAGAGGAGGTGATGAGAGTGAGGGAGAGGGTGAGGCTTTTTAAAGCCACGCGGGGAGAGGGAGAGAGAGAGAGAACGCAGACTGCAGTCGCAGGAGGAGAGAGGGAAAAAGAGAGAGGTGCAGCGGTTGCGGGTCTGCACGCGCCTGCGCGCAGACACAGCCCCGCGTGCCACCCAAATAAAATCCCAGACGTCTGGAAGGGGTTCCAGACGTCTGTTCAGACGTCTAGGCCACCTCCCAGACGTCTTAAAAAAAATATCTTGGAATGCGTTCGTAACATGGACTATGCAAAGTTTGGATGATTTCGCCACCCTGGGTTATAAGTGGCAGAGAACGGGTTGTTCCCCAGGGTGCAAGCGTCTTCTATGCCAGAAGACGCGTCCACATGTAAATACGCATCCGTGTACACAGAGGCTTGGTCCTCCGTGTCAAAATACTGGCTCGCAGAAGCCAGATCCACATGACTTACCGAATCGCTCAGCCCGACACTCGGTAAGGAAGGTATTACCGGGTTTCTCGGGATAAGCCTGGTGTTGGAAGAATTGAGATTGTGACGAAGTGGTGATGTGGGAGTGTTTGCCATAGAACGGGCGGGGTTGGCCAAAAGCTCGTCCAGCTTCTTGTGCATGACGGAAACTTCATCCAATTTCTGTGCGATAAGGCTGAGATCAGTGGATGAATGGGAGGGTCCCGTGTCAACTTCGTGGACATTACAGGGCAGGCTGGTACGATTAAAGGCGACAATGGAAGCATTGTTCATTGAGTTTTCGCTCATATTTTCAAATAATTCGAATACTCCATTCTCGTCTTTATTCATGAAGTTCCCTCCACAGGAAGCGTCTGTAATCTGCTTCAAAGTCTCATTTAACCCATAGTAGAAAATCTAGGCTATATGCCACTTAGGCAGATCGTGGTGTAGACACTTCCTGAGGAGGGCATTATATCTCTCCCATGTCTCATGAAACTGTTCATCGTTTTGTTGTGTAAATGAAGTGATAGCACGGCGAAGTGCATTGGTTCGCCCGATTGGGAAGAACATCTTGAGAATCGCTGTTCGCATCTCCTCCCAAGAGTGGATGGTTCTCCCAAGGGTGTATAACCACTGCGACACTTTATCCCGCAATGAAAATGGGAACATTTTCATGAGGACTATAGGTAACTCAATATTTCTTGGTTTAACTGTTTCAGCTAATCGGGTTAGGTCTTCCAAGTGGAGAAAATGATCTTCACTTGCAAGACCATGGAAGTGAAAATTTATCAGGCCAATTATGTTAGGTTTCAATTCAAAGTCGTCCCTGCCCATGGGGACCCGAATTTGTCCTATGGTCTCTGTAGTAGCGGGATTCTGATAGGAGCTAAGAGACCTAGGCTCCTCCCATTCGGGAGGGTTCTGCATTTCCTCTAATGTTTCCCTAATGGCCTCAATTTGTTCATTATACATTTCCATTTGGGCTTGGAGGTGGGTTATGGGATCCAAGGCTCCACCACCTGGTGTGTTTTGAGGGCGGTTTCCTCCCTCGAGATTTGGAGGTGGGAGTGCAACCAAGTTTGTGGAGGAGGAAGACGATTCGGCTTCTTTTCTAAAATTATCAGGCAATTCACACAGTTCAGGGTTTTGTGACCTCCTCCCAAACATGCACTACCACAGGAAGAGTTGGAGGGATACGAAGGGAAAAGAGATGAGAGAAATGACGCCGCAAAGGTACACTTGATGACAAATCAATACAATCAAATTCCTAACCTCTACAATGTGCCCTTAGACTTAAATATCTAGGTTACCTACTATCACGACCTACGAAATCGAATGCGAGCACCGCGGAACCACCGGGCTAGATTGAAAGGCCGTTTGCCCTAGTCTTAAACACCCGATAGCACGCGGGAACCCTCACCAACACGTAGGCGCTACACGTAAGTAGTTAGACCTCCAATCCTTAATAAGTGTCAAGTTGCTACCAATTTTAGTTAGAGGCTTAGGATCAAGTGCTTCTAGAATGTGAAGGGCGTTATTTACGGGTAATGCCCAAGTGATTGATTTTGTAGAGTGTGTAAACGAAGCATGCAATGGGGAAATCTCCCCGAATTAAAGTTTTAATTGGTGAATGGTTTTTAGAATTCAGCCTTAAGTAGTATGGATTTTAGGATTTCGCTGAATTACCAATTCAACCAATCTCCGGATTTTGAGAGAATACAAGTTTTCTTCTAAGCCCAACAAACCCTTCTTCAATGTCAGTTGGTTAATGCATGCTAAAATGCAATGGGCTTCCCTAGATGGAGATTTCTATGTGTGGATGCACGAATCAATTTTAGATTAGTGTGAAAGAGAGCCAAAGCACTTCAATTCAAGTGCTCCCAATCACCAAAATGATTTCCACACACAAGGTTCAACCATAAGATAAAGAAAATCAAATTGTTGGGGTTGAAGTATTCGGGATCGAATCTTAGGCACGTGAAAGGTCATGGTGGGGTTGGAATCAACTCAATTCCAAGTCTTCCCACCAAAAAGGTGATCCCAAATTGCAGATAAATGAGGCAAAGAGGGATAGCAATCAATCTATTTATCTTTGCCTCTAAGAATACTTCACACGGCGAAAGATTCAAGAATCAAGATTCTTGGATCTTCACTATGCGAAGTTTAGCGGGAAATCCCAGGGCAATGAGAGTGATGGCAAACAATTAAACAAGTGATTTTTAATCCACATGCCCCAAGAAATCCCAAGAAGTTTTTTTTTTATTATTATTATTAAGGTGACAAGTTGACCTAAGTTGCTAAGAAAGAAAGAAAGACCTACTTGTTCAGCAACGTGTGCGAAGCTCTAGTGCAGTGCCGGTGTCTTCACACTCTCGTTCCCGCCTTGGATCTACCCACGTCTCTGACTTCGTCTGCCTGCCTTCTCCTTGCAACTGGTTCACCTGCACACCAATAAACAGAAACACCCGTGAAGAGAAGGGTGTGAGAAGAGAAAAATTAAAGGAATGGAGTAGAAACTTACTTGAATGAGCACTTCCCCGGCAACGGCGCCAAAAAAAGCTGTGGTGTAGACCCGGATAGGTTGTGTTAATATGATGATTTAATCGTTGAAATGCGTATAGTGGTTAACCTAAATCGGGCCTAACCATCTTTTTACAAAAAATTTTTAACCTAGCCTACTTGATTTTATCTTGGTCACTTTTAGGCCCAGGGTCAAACTCAGGGAAGTGGGATTAGAGGTGAATAAGTTTCTACGCCTTTCCTACAACAAATCTCTTCCGTTCGTTTATTATGTTTTTGGTGTTTTTCTATTTAATATTTTTTTCTGATAATTTTTATCCTTGAGGTACACCCAAAAATCAGGTTCTTGGCTTTGAGCCAAATTATGGTTTCAAAACTAGTCTTGCTATTTGCAAGACTCAGTACCTGCAAATCAAGGATTATCTTTTCTCTTTTATATATATTTTTTTACCTTTTTAATTGCAGAAAAGAGAAATAGAAATAAGATAAATATAGTATATATATATGTATATATTATATATGTATATAGGGGTGGGGGTGGAGGTGGAAATGGCATGTAGCATGGTGTCGAGTCGGTCGTCGTCTAGGAAGACGCAACCAACAGGACAAAGTGCCGCATGGAGTGTAGGATGGATGGGTCGAAGATGTCTGTGAAGACACTTTCTGTACGCGTGTACCAGGGAATATCAGTAACTGGTGCAGATATTCCCGCGATACAATGTTTGGTAGGTGATATGAAAATGTATATATATGTATGTATATATGTAAATATATATATGGTTATAATTATATAGGTGTATATGTAGTTATCTATGTATATATATATATATATGTGTGTGTGTGTGTGTATATATATAAATATGTATATATATATAGATATGTAAATATATGTGTATGTATGTATATATATATATAATTAGATATATATGTAGATTCCCTACTAGGAGGGGGTGACGTAATAAATTGTGAAATATAATATAAATAATCTCACAAAAAATTCAATCACACAATGTACACAATTATTTTTAGGTGGAAACCCAAACCGGGTGAAAACCACCACCTAACCCTCTTGAGTTAGGATTTTCCGATCAACCAAGTTGATCAAATCCACTAAACGAATCACTTAAACGAGGGTGATTCAACCTCAATAACAACCACGCTACTTTATACGAGGGTAGCGTACCTCAAACCCCTTCTCTTCATGAGAAGGATTTTGTCCCACGAAGGAGACGGGAATTCGCAGAGCGAATACCCAACCAAAGAACAAAGATAAATAACAACAATCCTATAGAGCCAACAAAGTAATTTTTAACCTAAGCTTCTATAGGAATTAAGATGCTTCCCTTTGCAAGGAGTGCGTCGACGACGCGGATGTGTGAACTACACGACGACGCAATGTCGCTCTCGTGAACTACGACGGGAGAGTGGGTGCGCAAATGCTTGATGCTCTCTAGATGAAGAACTGGAGCTTGGAGAGCAAGAGCTTGCTTCTTAGGATCAAGAGACACAAAATGGTGTGAAAGTGTATTACTAGGTGTGTCTTGTGTATCTAGGTGTCTTTTTGTGTGCAAGAGGTTCCCCTCTATTTATAGAGGCCTTAGGAAGGCTTTGGAAAGCTTCCATAGCCGTTGGGTGCAAAGCCCAAGAGAATCAGGCCGAAATTAGGAACAATCATTGTACTGACAGGGTAATCAGATGTTTGATCATGGCATCGGACGTCTGGAAGATCAGTTAAAGACGTCTGGGAACAAAGTCAGACGTCTGATTGTAGGCAGGTTTCTTCCTGACTTGAATCAGATCTAAACAGGGTTCTAGTGCATGTCCATTAGACAACATATAGGACGTCTGGCACTATGTCTAGATGTCTGGAAACCTACTTTTCTGCGGGAATGGATTTCCAAGAGAGTGCAACGGCTAGAAAATCTCTGAGAAGAGATTTTCAGGTCAGCCGAGGTAAAACGGTCATTTATCAGACGTCTGGAAAGGCTTAAGGATGTCTGATAAGGCTCTAACGGTCTTATTCTTCAATGTATGTTAAGCCAGCCAACGGTCCACTAATTGGATGTCTGGCAAAAATATCAGACGTCTGGTCTAAGGTCTGGACGTCTGATTTCATCAGACAGAGCTAACTAAGTCCAGCCTAAATGTTATCAGACGTCTGAATCAACAGTCAGGCGTCTTAAAATATATTATCTGACGTTTGATTTTGGAATTAGACATCTGAAGAAGCTGTTTGAACCCTATATTGATTTTCTACGTTCTCCACAGAAAACCTAAGTGTCCTAGGGTTGTGCAGGTGTTCCTAGGACTATTATTAGGGTACTTTGAGGCTCTTTAACATGATGTTCTAAGGAACAAAAAGAGCAAGAAAATAAAAACAAAAGTACATGAAAGAAATAAACAGAATTCTATCATATTCTTCTTGTCCTTCCATCTTCAATCTATCGCTCCTCGCGAATCTCCTCTGTTCTCCATCAAGCTCCTCCAATCCATCCTGGATGCGAGCTCAAACTCCGTCTAATCACGTCTCCATTTGCAATTGACCTGAAATCTAAGACTCCAAGTGCAAATGTTAAATGACACGTGTTTTGTTATCATCAAAACAAATGATCGTGGTGCTCTAGCACCAACAATATATGTATGTATATATAACTATATATAGATGTATATATATATGTATGTATTTATAGCTATATATATATATATGTATGTATATATACTTATATATATAATTGTATTGGTACTAATATATATATATATAATTATATATAGGTATATATATATATAAGTGTGTATACAAGGGTGTACAAGTGAGAGTGTGTGTGTGTATGTGTCTGCGGGAGAGAGAGAGAGAGTGCTGTGAGAGAGAGAGGGAGAGCGTCTGCTGAAGAAGAGGCGCGGCATTTAAGTCGTCTGATGCAACGGCCGACGTCTGATGTCCACGAGCAGGCGTAGGCGCATAGGTGTACGAAGACGTGCACGCACGCAGGAGGGAGTGAGCACAAGGGAGGGACCGCAGCACACCGCGCTACGCGCTGAGGCAGGTGCGGGCGAAGAAGCGGGCGGGTGCAGATGCAAGAGCGAGCCCAGGGAGAGACGCGGGCGTAGGCGTGCGCGGATGGGCTGGCAATGGTTGCGGTGCGGAGAGAGAGCGTGCAGTGACCGGATAAGTGAGAAACTTTCCGGTCACCGCACTGTAGCCACAGTGTTGCACTCTCTAGCGTGAACAGTGGCTACAGTGTGTGCTCTGCTCGCGTGACCGCCTGCGCCCAGTTCAGCGTGCGTGGGCACTGTGGAGCGGCTGGCGCACGCGCGGAAGGAGCTACACCGAGTGCTGGCGTGTGTAGTGGCCTACGTGTGGGCGAGAGGTGGCCAGCGCCTTACTGCAGCTGCGGTTGAGCTTCAAAGCTTGACTATGCGGCAATGGCGGAAATGGCTGGAACGACGAAATCAGGGTGGTGAACCACCACTCCCACCGGCTCTTTAATGAGCTGGGAGATGGTGGGACTCACAGTGGTGGTTGTGCACCACTGTGAGCTGCTCCTGCCCGCAGCGTAGCTCCTTAGAAGGAGGAGAGGCTGCGTATGGAGGGGAGAGGGGAGGAGTCGGCCTGGAAGAAGAAGATGTTGTCTATGTGGTGTTGGACCAGGCTTAGCCACAAGGAAGAAGACTATGCTCTTTTTAAAGAGGAAAGAGGCATGCACAGCCATGCCCTGGGCTGTGCATGGCTCTGCATGCGGCTGGCAGGGCAAGCAGAGCAGAGCATGGCGCGAAGAAGAGCTGTCATGCCTTGCTGCTGCAGAGAAGAAGAAAATCAAAGTCAATAAAAAATGAGGATGGTGATTTTGCGAAGCAACACTTGAGGAAAATGTTAATTTCAAGGTCATTTTATTCACTCTCCTCCCCTCTCAAATAAATGCATGCATGCGTTTATTTTTACAAATGCGACTATGGCCATCTAATATACACTAGCAATGCTTGGAAATAGCACAAGATGGCACAATTGTTGGTGTATTTTTGCTGTGCAATCAGTACCAAACTTTAGAGAATATTTTTCTATGATTTTTACAAGGTTTAGGTGAATTTTACCCTGACCAGTAACTCTATTATTTAAGCGGATTTATTTTTAGGGTTTCAGATGTCCGTTAATTCTCGAAACGCATGAAAAACTCATTTCTTTCTGCATGGACCCTCTTTTTAGACATTTATGACCATTTGACCTTCAATTAGTCCTTGGGATACCCCGTGGTTATTCTACAGTTGTGAAATGTTGTTAAAATTGCAGAAATAACCTTGATTTCATCTTTTTTTTTCAAAACAGAACTCCAAGCATTTTGGATCCTCTGATGGTTATGTAGTAGCTTTTATTACCTTTTTAAGACCAAAACAGGCAAGTTATGGCTTATGATGGTGTTCCCATCAAAGGAGAAGAAGAGGAAGAGCACCATCAAGGAAAGGAGTAAGGAAGAACCTTCTTCAAACACGGGAGCAGCCGTGTTTGAGTAAAGATTAGTCCAGGCTTCATTTTGGAGGATTTTCTATCTTCATCTTTGTTTTATATCCTTTGTATTAGCTAGTCTTTGTAACAAGCATTCCAGTATGCAACTCTTATTTGCAAAACGAGAGAATTAGTAGCCTTTAATTGTTGTGTTTCTATTTCTAGTTCCTTTAATTTCCTAGTGCACCCACTCTTCCTTGATAATTATCATAGCCACACTTGCCTAGGGTGATTTTAGAAAGGAGGATTAATTCTTGTTCACGTAGGCATAGTTTTTATCATCTATCTCGATTGTCCCGATTACTTCTTTAAAACCCAAAAAATTGCAAAATCATAAAAACACAAAAAAGAGGATTTGAGAGAGCGAGGGAGAGAATAAGCTAATTGACTAAGAATTTGGCTTTCTTGGACAACTCTAAATATCCCACTATCTAGGAATATAAATTTAAGAATTTATCAAAATTTACGCATACAACGACATAACAACCCGCATATACAAAACATACATTTTCTGCTTCAAAAACCTAGCAAAGCCTAGATCCTCTCCTTGCCTAACAACCGAAGTAGGTGCCCCCTCCAAACCTAAACCCTAAAGCCCTTAGCTGCCCATTCTAAACCACCACTAGGGCTAACCATGTACCTTAGAACAAATCCTAAAATGGCTACCCACCTTAGATAGAAAATCCCTAACAGCTTCACCTAGATCTCCACCCTTCATTCCAAATCCTATGGCCCATAAAATCACTTATCCTAGCCGTCCACCTAGATCCAATCTAGGCCCTCCACCTCATCAATCCTAAGCCATCTAGATTGACCAATAGGAAGCCTTCCTATTCCCTATTTATACCCCTAGGCACGCCCCCCTTGACTTCAATTCTTCCTACTTCCAAATAGTGCCACCAACTAGAACTAGCCTTCTTCCCTCTACTTGCACGCTCTCCCCTTGGAGTTCTTGGATATGCCTTCACATCTGCTATTGCGACTCTACCCTGGACTTTGCCTTTGAAGCCCTTCATTTCTAGATTTTACATTCTAGTTCTAGTTATAGATAGATTTGTTCTAGATATTCTAGTAGTTGTAATCTTCTTCACTACTTGTACTTTGATTTGCAATAAAGTGCTACTTATTTTTCTTCAACTTGCCTTCAAGTTATCTATTTACTTGTAGTTCTTATTCTAGTTGCTATATCTAGTAATTGCATCCTAGTAGTTCTACTCCAGTTCTAGTTGCTATAGTTAGCATTAATTTTGCCTCTAGATCACTTTGTCTATTCTTAGGAAGAGAATTAATCCATCTACCTCTCTCTGTGAATAACTCGGACTCTATTTTGAAATTCTTGATTGCCTAATTCTCAAGTTCATTTTGAAATAAATTTTAAGAGTTTCTTCACACACTTACTACAACGAAAGCACACTTTTGCGTATTTATTCTGCATGTAGAACAATAAGCAAGAGAAGGTATATGGAGATGATTTCAACTCACTATATCACCTAGTACCTTTGCAAACGAAGTTTCTGATGGGGGAGCAAATTCGAACTATATACACTATCATGGTTTTTAGATTATTTTAGGATGAGATAGTAGCAACCATGTATTGCAACATCACTCAATCCACTTTCAATGTTGTTGACGACTCACTTTCTTTAGAGGTTTCAAAGTAAACATGAGATGGGATGCTTAGATTATCCACGTACTTCCACAAAGAAACATCAACATTATTCTATGAGTGTCGTATATTTAAGACAAATGGTATTATTTGCAAGCATGTCGCTTGTGTGCTTATAGATTAAGGCGTGCGTAGTGTTCTTGGTAAGTAAGTTCTCGATCGTTAGCGCAAGGACTTGAAGCTTCCTGACCGATATAGAAGTCCCACATAGTTTCCCATTGCATTAGAAGATACGGATGAGCAAAACAAGGATATATGTTCGTGAATTTTGAGGTTTGCCAACTTCGATGTGTTATTTGCTAAGAATTATGAATGTTGTGTGCAAGTTCTTGAGAAGGCATACAATGATATCCTTGATATGCATGGTATCGATACCAACATACATGCACCTTTTTTTTTACTGTAGTTATTCATTTGTGAATTACAATTGTAGTGCATTAATTTCTGTATGTTACTTGTTTACATCTTATAGGTTGACAAAGGGAATGCTATTACTCCTATTAGGAAACTTGGAGAGCCCAAGCATTTTAAATGTGTTAGATGCCCTCCAAGAGAAAGAATTCTAGAGTTGAGGTCACACTTTCTCGTAGGAGAAAGAGAAGATCATTAGAATTCACTTCACAAGGTAGTTATATCACTAATCAATCATCAAATGTGGTAAGTGAACATTTCATCGTTTAATAAAATGCATGCATGTTATCATTCTCTTATCAGGTCATTTTTGAAGGCATCGAGTTCCAACGTTGTCCATGTGACTATGGCAGCATGAATTCAGTTGTTTGGACCTTATGTTGGATTGCATTACTGGGAAAGATGTTCATAGACATTCTTACCTACCTATTTGCTTCTTTCTTTGTTTGTTGGCAAAGATATTGGAGTAACATTTCTCATTTTGTGACCAATCTCCAGGCATTTATATAACTATTACAAATATTTCATCAAACTTTTTGTATCTGAACAATTTTAACTTTGTTTCGTATTGAAGGCTAAGTATGAAAATATTATGTATGTGACCTGCTATATTGAAATCATGACTTCTAGCTGTTACTTTCTTTTCAAGTCCTTACATTTTCATGGACTACATAGTGTGCTTTGATTTCATGTCGTAAGAAAACAGAAGTGCATGAATTTCAAACGTAGAAGTTCATTGTCACATGAAAACTATAAAAAACACATCAAATGATAAAATTTACAACCAGAAGCTACCCAAAATAAATTCATCGTAAAAACAATAGTGTTGAAATGCATAATACAATGAACAACTATAAAAATCAACTCAAACTAGAGAAGGTTCAAATGCAATAGAAAGTGTTCAAATATGGAAATTTTCATATTGTCTAGCTTTTGCCATACCTAGTCTTCCACGATCTCCCATTCACGTGATGTGCTTGTTTATATTGTTCAAGTACCTATGAATTCATTCAGTCTAAAAAGCAAACTAATGTGATGCTAGTGCATTCCTATATTACCATGGATCATTGTTTGTGTTGCTTACAATTTCACATGCAAAATTTTTACACTATAGGACTCCTTAATGACGACATAAGCTATCGTATCTGACTACAACCCCATGATGAAGGTTGATCATGAGCAAGTTCCAATGTGAATTTGTCAACAATGAGATTTTGATGATATGACAAGTCTTTAGTTGCTCCCCATGGAAAAGCAGCACTCTTTCATACCTTTCCTCGTCATGTAGGTTCAGTGATTGCAAGATGGTAGCTGGAAGTAGATGTACATTTAGTGTATTTTCGTTAGCCTTGCTCTCATTCATCAAGATGCTTTGAAATGCATTGATGACTTACCGCATAATTCCAATGGAATTTTCAGTGTATAGTTACTCTACTAATATTAATGAAATTCTTAATTTCCATGGATTTGTACATTTATGCTTGTAAATCCTCCATATCTAAGAATGTTTCACATGCCCTCTCTAACAACATGCGACCAAACTATGTGATCCCTATTTTTTGTTGCCTATGCCAGCTATTTCAACGATTCTTTTCATCCTTCTAGAAGTTCTTCAAACAAACTCTACTCTATACCCCTAACACACCTCTTTCTCATCTCATACTTTTTCTTAACCTCCTTTGCACGATGAAGGAGGTCGCGACACCCCACCAACTCTAAATGTCTTCTCCGTGCTATTTACAAAGCTCATGGTAAAGCTTCAAATCATTCTTCAGATACGCACACCTTGCAAAGTAACCAAAGGCAGTCTTCTTGAACTTAGTTTTGACCTCATCACAGCAATTCACAAACTTTTTCATGGGACATCTACATGATATATGTCATCTCCTCTTCAAAGTCTTCCTTCTCAACAATAATATTATTAACTTGTTGATACCAATTTATAATGCAAGGTAACCATAATACTTATTACTTAAAATTCTCTAGAGTTGTCATCTCTAGATGATGTGCTGACCCGCACAAGTACTGTTTCTATTCACAAATGAAGGTGTTAAGAACATGAATGAGGACAACAGCAAGTTCATTTTTTGTAAATGAATTGCACCATTCTACCTGGGTGTTATTTTTCCATCCTCTTCCTCTTGCTACTAAAAACTCCCCTTTATTCGTTTGCCATCCCCTTTCCTAGATTTTTACATACAATTCAATACTTCTCCAAAGTACATACAACTACACTTTTCTATGCATCTTCATGAGTACATTATAAAGTAGATCTTCAACTTGTTTGGTGATGGAGATGATGCAGCACTATGAAAGTTCATACACAGACATTAGAACATGCACTTTTCAATGAATGCCCAAATCTCTTGTACACAGTTAATTATTGTCATGGTAATACAATTTATTGAAATCTTATAACTATTACTCCACTAAGACATTAGGACATGAGATTATTGCATCCTTTACCGACGAAATGCACATGCATATCACCAAAACATTTCAACATGCCATAGAATGTTTAAAAAAGCATGCATGTAACATTACATGACATACTTTTGATATGTATATTTGAAACGAATAGGACAAAAGTACATAATATGTGCATCCTTAGTATGCATCCTATTCCAACAAAGCTTTCAAAAACAAATTAAAAATACACATAACATTACCTACATACTTTGGATATACATATCCCTACCGAAAAATGCACGTGATATTCATCCTCACCATTAAAAGTGATGACATGCATATCATAATAAAGGTCACGATCCAAAAGTTGATTTAAGTAACCACAAGTGGATTTCATTTTGAAATTTGTCCAAGCAACCGAGCAACATTCCAAATACCATTAGGTACACAACAAATTTCGTGGAATGTGTAAGAAAAAATGCACATTTCCTTCTTCATCTTTAGCATGTGCAATGTGTGACAAAAAAAGTCAAGTGAACAAAACCAAGAAATCCCATCTACATTAGATGTTCTTTTTTACAAATTACATCCTCCAATTTCGTGCAAAGCAGTCGATGCTTAATTTTCAATGTGCTCCTTTCACTTGAAAATACATATGCATCTTTAACGAAAGTTTTGGACATTCCTGTCCACTGCATAACCACATATAACATGAAGTAATATGTGAAGCAAGCAAGTAATACTTTTTTTGCAGGAGGGTATTACTTCTAATACGAATGCAATGGAATAAAAGTTGGCGAAAAGAAGGCATTCGATCAGAAGTCTTCGTATCCTTAATGAGCATCCTATACTGACGAAATGCACAGGAATTTTTGACATGCCAACAGCTTCTACAAATAAAATAAAAATGCACGTAACATTTTGTAAACGCATGGATCCTTACCAAAGAATGCACGTCATATTCATACTCACCATCAAAAGTGGTGACATGAGTAACCATCGTCCACATACCGCCATCTCACATACACATGACATCGGAAATTACTCCCTACGATCCACGCATTAGAATCCTTCTTGCTGTTCCATTTATCCCTACAATCTTCATTTCAACCACCATCGGAAATTACTCCTTTGCCGCCTCGCGCATGGGGAAAAAATATGGGATAGGAGACCACTCCAAGGTTGACGGTCTTGAGTGGATCAGCAGTTATGGGTGTGTCATTTTATGCACTCGGTTTAGACTTGGGTTGTATGTGGACAGAACCCGTGTCATCCAAGTCAATGCATGACCTGACATGCTCCTTGGAGGCAGTACTGCACACCCCTTTGCCACGCTCCCCAATGTCATTCCATTTACATGAAAGACTCGTAAACCAAACCTATTATCCAATGTGCATGTGCAGTTTTCCTCCATTTCCTTGCAAAATCTTGGACGAGTCTTCTAAACCAACCTACACGCAACTGTTGTATCCGGACAAATCACCCCATTCCAATGCAGTTATCCTCCTTTGATGCCTATTATGCATGTATGGTCATATTATTTTCCCTTATCTTTGATTTACTAACTTCTGCATTATTTCAGATATAGGTCTCTCACCGGTTGCGTTTTTATTTGAACCACAACCATACTACTACCACACTCGTAAGAGATATACAACAGTACCAATGTCAGTAAGCCATATTCTTTTGTGACTCATATGCAAAATTTCACATTAAGAGTTACAGAGACTTGGAAATAATTCAGCAAACGTGATAACTAAATAGGAAAACTCTTCAATAATCATACATGCTCACATTTTAGATCATGTAAGACCACCTTACAAATATAATTGCTACCAATAAAAGGGATACATGCCAATACATTACAACACCCTAACAATGACATGCACCTACAGATAATCTCTTCCCATTGCCTTCTACGACATCAGAGTGTGCTCCAGTCATGGTAAACGTTGAGTACATGTTGTATTTTTCTACGGAGCCTTCTCTTCTCATCACAAAGGTCTTCCATATATGGTAACTTGTAGCCTACATGCTCGTGCAAGTCTTGAACTTCACCATCGAGTTTGCAAATCTCCACCCCCAAGATCTCAATATGATTCCCGACTATCCACACGATATCCCTCAACCAAGGTGCCTCCGGTGGCATCTCGCCACCTAGGTATACATCTTGGAACCATAGTGGTCCTTTTAAATCAGTCTAAAGGATAATCTGGTAAAATCCACAGTATAAGAATCTTTTAGGCGTACCGTACCAACTTTCGTGCACATGCAGTTAACACGGTGAATTGAATGTCTACTCCAAGGTACACTCCCACAGTCGTCTATCATGAGTCTAGCTACCATCCTACAGTTACAGTATACAATGCCTCCCTTGATAAATTTTGCTTCTCCCCGCATCATCGGCCTCTTAATTTCCTTCTTTGAGTCTGCCTCTGCAAACAATTTCATTAACGTCAAATCCTCGTTCCACGATAGCCTGAATTATAAAATTAACCACTAATGCATATGCATTCCACAAGAACACCCTCTATTTCCACGATGGGAGGATTCGTACTATTAACTTTTGTTATCTTCATCGTCCCGGCGATCTCTTACACACAATATCTCTAAATTCATATTGTACCATTTCTTACACCCATGGGCGCCAGCAATGTACATCACAATTTTGATCCAGTTATCATATCCACCTCAAGTATAACCCCATACATTTCTAAAATCGATTTACGACGTTTTAAACATATAGTTGCCGGTGTACCGCAGAATGGTAGTCATATATTTTATTACCTGCCACTAATCTATCAACTTATTCACACGAGAAGGTTCGGACACTTCAATTTAAACTATCCATTTACTAAGGTTCGGCCACTTCAATTTAAACTATCCATTTACTATTACTGCAACAAAAAGAGTCAGAATGATGAATATTTTTTAAAAATATAAACAAATAAATCATTGTGTTATAATTTATTAATAAATAATTTATTCATCATCATAATCATTGTCATACAGATCATTATTAAATTTTTAATAAATAACTTCGTTGGTAAATTCAAGATAACAAATAAAATCATCGTTAAGATCATATCTACCATTTAATGACAATTAATTTCGTTGTCTTGTGATAGTATATTGTCATTAATTTCGTTGTCTTGTGATAGTATATAACAAAGGTTAATTCATCATTATATACAAATGATATCAAAGGTAACCAATCATCTTCTGCAACACATACATCTTACTTGTACCTAATTATTATTTATCAAATAAACAAACATTTACAACATTCATCAAAAGTTTTATATTTCATGACAATTTTATAAAAATACACCTAAAAATTATAAAAATTATAAATAAATTTCCAATAAAACACACCTAAAATAATTTTACATGATAACACCGATAAAAAAATAAAATAAACCTTTGATAAAATTAAAAGGAATAAAATCAAAGATTTCCAATGTGAAATCCATCACAGACAACTTAAGCAGTACAAACATTCTTAAACTACACCAATTCCTTTAGGAGCTGTTTGGTTGATAGAGTAGAAAGGGAGTTAGGATCAAATTTAATGTTTGACAACTTTTATTTCAACATTACAGATTCCAGAATTGAGAGATTTTTAGAATAAGCGCATTACATCGAAGAGGTAGAATTCATTTATTCCATTGATTTATTCCACCTCTCTCATCTCCATCTCTCAACTTCACCACATAAAATTCATTTATTCCTGCTACCAAACACTTCAAGTGAAATAAATACTCATAATTATTTGATGTGACAACAAACACAATCAAACACTTAGCCAAAATAAAAATCCCTAATTCTCATACTCTTTTACATCTTGTTTTATCCCTTCAAATTATTTTTCCAACCAAATAAACCCTTGGAGTAACCCTTACATCCCCAAAATTTAACTGCATACCTTGTTCACTCCTGTAATCCTAGCCATCACCAATTAGGATATGGTAGCTGTTACGACCCGAACCCGACTCCATATGAAACTCAGGGCAGATCGCTCAACTAACCCAAGACCTAATTGTCTATTGAGAAATATACCAGATAATAAAAATATTCCACGCATACAACATAGCTAAAGCATTACTTGAAGGGTAGAAAGTTGAATGGTGGACTGTAAATAAACACGTCACAAGAAAAAAACAAAGTTATCAACATAGCCATCACAACTACAATTCAAAAACAGAAAACAAAACTACTAATTCTAAACAGAGATACAACAGCAGTAAGAAAGGTCCAACTATAGCATAAACGAAAAGCTGAAACAGACTAAGGCTAGGCTCGACTAGGCCCAGCTCCCTCTGCAACCGATGGTACTGGCTGCTCACCTCCCTGTCCTAAACACAAGTGGTAGTTGTCAGCAAAACCTGAATAGAGTGGCAAACATATAATCAATTTAATTTAACTTTTCAAAGCAATAAACATTTCAGGCAATTGTAAACATTTCACACATTACCATGATTCGTTTCTATTTCTTTGTACTAGCAGTTTTTATGTTTCAAATAATCTAACAAAGGTCTCATTCCTCTTCGTTCACATGTTCCCTAACAGAACTATCTTGTTGCAATTTTTCCCGCGATGTAAAACATGCACGTGATGCTCTCCTGACCAGGAGAATACCCCGCATTTTTCATACACCCGATCTACTATCTGGGGTCACGATCGCAACATAGGGGTAATTACAGCACACAATAAACGTACGGGTAGCTATCCCACACTGACACACGATCAGTCCTTTCTACTAATGAGTACACTCTCAGTCGTACAACATAGAACAGAACAAGGGTCGCATCCCTCACCAGTCTGCATACCCTTGTCTGACTATCCCGGTTGACCCAGTGAACCTAACAGGAATCAATGTAGTGAGACCATTCCTACCCCAAGTCCCAACCTATGGAAAAGCTAGCTCTCTCCCTGCACATAGGGTAAATAGCTCTCCTCAATATATGCATACTCAAGGACCAACTTGCCCCCAAACTAAAATCCAAACAACAGTCGTGCCTCACGATCGACAAATTATTCTATCATTATCAAAGTTTCATACCACAGCAAATAAATTATTCTTCTAATGCACCTTAATGTTCAAGTGCATTTTTACTATAATTGCTACCAGGCTCATTAAATGGTAGTTCCATCCATTAAAGAGAAACACGCATCATTCACGTTTATTTTATATCAAACAAGCTCCATGTATTGAAGATAAACATGCATCATTCACATACTTAGGGTTTATTCTATATCAATCAAGCTCTATGATATCATACACATTTAGCAAACACCTTTAGATTAAATTGTTAATTATAACCACCACTATATTGGCTAGGGCATGGATAACAAAATCACTTATACGCCAAACCCATAAGCTTAAGGTGAGCACTCATCAATTCCGTAAACAGACGAGGCAAAATAGACTTCAAACTTGTATTGCATAATGTTAAGACCCCGACATCAAATGTCGTTTAAGACATTTAGGAGTTGATCCAGACCTCTGATCAGACGCCTGAAAGTCTTCCCAGACGTCTGGAAATTAATTTTTGTGGCGTACGATTTCGTGTCTACGCGCTGACTCGCCGCCCTCTTTTCTTCTCTCTTCCCTCCCCGTCCTGCAGGCGCATCTTTTTCTTCCTCGCTCCCCACAACGCCTTCAAATATCTCCCCCTCTCCTCTCCCTCACCACCACTCCACCGTCTCCTCCTTCCTGTTAGCGTGAGAGTGCGAGAACGAGGGCAGCAGCTGCTACCGGGTGCGCGCGGGGAGGTGTAGCAGGAGGGAGAAGACGCGGAGCGCGTGAGTAAGAGAGGGCGAACTCGCCGAAGCTGCCAGGGCCGGCCGGCGGGGCCGCGCAGCAGGAGCGTAGCGCTGGGGAGGTGCTGCTGCAGCTCAGGCACCAGGCGAGCGTGGCGTGACGCGGTTGTGCGCAGAAGGCAGAGGGCGAGGAGATCCTGATTCTAGGAAAATTTCCCAGAATCAGACGTCTGGACTTACGTCCAAACGACGCGAGAGACGTCTGAAAGGTAAAATATTTCTTTTCTTCTTCCTTCCGCGTGTACGACCATGCAGGCCGTTTCGTCGAAGGATTCTGCCTCTTTGCCGTGTTGAGGTCGGTTGCATACGTGTGCAGGTTTCGTTCGAGAAGGCGCAAGGGCATGCCCTCCCACACAGATCACACGTCTGGACACAGCACCAGATGGTGGGGAGAGTCTCCAGACATCCGGAGTGACAGTCGGACATCTGGAACTAGGTCCAGACGGTTTAGCAGGATTCTGGACGTCTGAACCATCGTTTAAGACATCTGGAAGATATTCCAGACGTCTGATTTGAGGCAGACTTATCATTTTTTGACCCGTTTAGGGTCCGTTCGAGGTCCGTTTTCCGCATTTCAAATTTCGTTCTTCTCAGAATTAGTTCCTCTACTTGTTTACAGTACTTATATCCTGTTCTGAGTAGTTCCTTGTGTTTGATCCTTGTGTTAGGACCTTGTCCCGTTGCGGTTATGGGGGTTGCGGAGGCACGCGAACCTGCCGATCACGCCCCCAATACTCCCGATTTTGCGGGTAGAATGACTCTTTAATTATTTATCAACATTTATGCACTTGTGAGATAATTAATAAATTTTAAGGTATGACATGAACCCTATGATTGGAAAACTAGATTAAATAATAGATTCTAAGATATGACATGAATCCTACGACTGGAAAACTAGGGTGTGGCATGAATACTAGAAACAGAAAACACCAAAACGAATGTCGTGAATATATAAATTGCAGTCTCGAAAAAGTAGAAAGAAAAATGATAATTGCCTGTAATTGGATAACAGTTGCTTGTTTATGAACGAATATTAACTGTTGAAAACATGGACTATATTAAAATAAAGCTGAAATAATGAAACCTAAATTTGCTTAGTTAAAGAAATATGAGCATGAACCCTACGGGGAATTAGGAGTAAAGCTCCTGAGAAGTGAATGGAATGGAAATTGGGGAAGTGAGCTGGCCCTTGAGTACGGAGTACCAAGGAGAGCGACTATCCTCCCTGTTTAGTGCAGAGCAAAACTAACCGCCCTAGGGATCCGAGATTAGGTCTGGCCACTTTATACCGACTTTTGACCCTCACGTACAAAGTACCGGAGAGAGCTACTAGTGTAGGGAGAGCACTAACCACCCTACGGGTCCCGGGGTTCTGCTAGCCTTCCTACACCGACTTGTTAGACCCACTAGGAAAGCAGGGTAGTCAGTCGAGGGTGCTCGGACTGTGGAGGGGCAAGTCCCCTTGTTGGTTACTAAGGGACTAGACCCCTGTTACTGAGAGGGCTCTACCCTATACTGGTTCCATGCTGTGCTTTGGGATGCACTCGTTAACGAAAATGACTGACCGCGTGGAAGTACGGGATAGCTACCCGTGCATTTATCGCGCGTGCCGTAGTCACCGTTACGTCTGTCAGTGACCTTGGGATGGTTGACTAAGGGTAGGACCACTACGGGGGACTCCTGACCAGGAGAGCATCACGTGCTACTTCTACTTTTCGGAAAAAATTATAATCAAGATCGTTCCCACACGGAACATTCAAGATCAAAAGAAAGATCTGAGAAATAATTCAAGAATGAGTAAATAGAAAATAAAGAAAGAAATTAAAAAAAACAGCTACTTATCCACCTTTTTATTTTCTTAGCTAGTTGGTTGCCACTCTACTCAGCGTTTCACTGACATGTCACCTTTGTCACCTTTTCAGGACCAGGTGTTACGCAGCCAGAGCCTGCAGCTGCAGAGGGTGCTGGGCCGAGTAGAGCCCATGTAACGACCCAGTTCCCGAGTCCCTACGAGACACGAGAACCGGACCAGCTCGACTAATCCCAAGACCTAGTCGTCCAACGAGGAAGTAACCAAAAGAGCAGTAAAATAAACCACATTCAACATGAATATAACTAACAGTAAGAAAGTACAGCAGTAAGGAAAGAAACTACTACAGTATATACCACTACAACAATAGAACATTTATCATATAACATGAACTGCAGGTAAAGAAAAGTACAGCGGAAACAAGAACTACTCACTATAACGGAAACAAAGAGGCACAAAAGACAGTGGTAACTCTACTGGACCCTACTCGACCCAGCGTCCTCTGCAGCCGCTGACCCTGGCTGCTCAACAGCTGATCCTGAAAAAAGTAACGAGTGTAACACGTCAACAAAACGCTGAGTAGAGTGGCAACTAAAACTAAAGACAACAGTAGAGTGTGCAGTAGCTGTGATGTTCTATTACTTTCTTTATTCACATTTTTCAATTGTCTCACTATTTCATTTATTCCCCAGATCTTTTTCTTGATCTCGAATGTTCCTCGTGGGAACGATCTTGATTGTAGTCTTTTCGAAAAAGTAGAAGTAGCACGTGGTGCTCTCCTGGCCGGGAGTCCCCCGTAGTGATCCTACCCTTAGTCAACCACCCCAAGGTCACTGACAGACGTAACGGTAACTACGGCACGCGCGATAAACGCACAGGTAACTAACCCGTACTGGCACGCAGTCAGTCGTTTCCGTTAACTGGTGCACCCAAAGCACAGCACAGAACCAGTCCAGGGCAGAGCCCTCTCAGTAACAGGGGTCCAACCCCTCCACAATAACCAAACCGGGGCCTTGCCCCTCCACAGTCCGCGCACCCTCGCCTGACTACCCTGGTTTGCCCCAGCGGGCCTAACAAGTCGGTGGGGGAGGCTAGCAGAACCCCGGGGCCCATGGGATAGCTAATACCCCCTACACTAGTAGCTCTCCTCGATACTACATACGCGAGGGCCAACAAGTCGGTACAGAGTGGCCAGTCCTAACCCCGGGTCCCTGGGGCGGCTAGCTCCGCTCTGCACTAAACAGGGGGACAGTCGCTCTCCTTGGTACTCCGTACTCAAGGGCCAGCTCACTTCCCCAATACTATTCCATTCACCTTCCAGGAGTTCTACTCCTACTTCCCCGTAGGGTTCCATCCTTTTTACTCAAACGTTCAGGTTTCACTTTCCAGTTTTACATTCTTACAATCCATGTTCTCAACCACGTTATTTATTCACAACAGGCAGCTATTAATTCAAATTACAGGCAGCTTTATATCTCTTTCCATTTTCCAAGACTGCAGTATTATACATTCCACTAGTTTTTCCCATCCTAGGATTCATGCCATATCCTAGGATCTATCATACAATCTAGTTTTCCAGCCCTAGGATTCATGCAACACCTAGGAGCTATCATATATTTCTCATTCCTAGGATTCATGCAACGTCCTAGGTTCTAGTTATGATTCCATACTTTAACAGATTTTATTAATAACTTAAAGCCACTCTACCAGGTACAACGGGAGTAATGGGGGCGTGATCGGGAATCCCGCGTGCCTCCGCGACTCCCAAGACTGCAACTGAAGGAGGTCCTATCACAAGGATCAAACACAAGAAGTGTCTCAAAACAGTGTATAGCTACTGTAGACGGGTAGAGGAATTAATTCTGAAAAGAACGCAACTCGAATCGCGGAAAACGGAACCCGAACGGGTCAAAAACGACGACACTGTGCAAAATCAGACGTCTGGAACTTCTTCCAGACGTCTTAAAAAGTGGATCAAAGAATTACCTGTTCAGCGTGGTTTCCCAGACGTCCAGAACTCTGCGGGGACGTCTGGCCTATATCCTAAACGTCCGATGGTCACCCCGGACGTCTGGAGGTCACTCCCGCCGTCTGGTACAACAGCCAGACATCTGATTCGCGTTGGATGGCGAATCACCGAGCCTGCGCACACCCATCTCCCTCCCTCAGTACGGTCAGTCGACAGGATGGAAGAAGAAGACGGAAAACTCACCTTTTAGACGACTGGAAGATCTACCAGACGTTGCCCTCGCCGTCTGTCTATCAACCCAGACGTCCGATTCTGAAAATTTTTCCAGAACAGGGCTCCACCCGGCTTCCGCTCGCGACGCCGCCCGCGTCGCACCTCGCGCGCCTACTGCTCAGACCACAGCAGTCCCCCCTCCGTGTCGCTCCGCGCCCCCTGCGCCCTACGCCGGCCGACCCTAGCAGCCCCGGCGAGCTCGCCCTCACGGCAGAGCTTCGCTCTTGCACGCAGCACCTCCTCCGCGCTCACTGCGGCCGCCGCTGCCGCCCTCGCGCTCGCACTCACGCTCACTGGCTGAAGGAGAAGAGGGAGGAGACGGTGGAGACGACGGGAGGGAGTGCGTGGCCTTTTAAGGCCGCGCGAGGAGGAGAGAGAGGACGTGGCAGGCGTCTGCAGCCGCAAGGAAAGAGGGAATAAGCGCGCAGACGACTCGCGCGTGTCGAAATTAACGGATTTCCAGACGTCTGGAAACGATCCCAGACGTCTGGTAAGACGTCTGGACCACCTCCCAGACATCTTAAAAGACGTCTGGGGCACACGTTCGTTACAGCCCAATAGGTTTACTTGTGTTGTACCTACTGTACCGTTTCTTCTGTTGTAGTGAGTTTTCTGTTACAACTGTACTCTTTTATTGTAAGCATCATGTTTATGTACCTGTTTAATTCTCTACTGTTGTGATAGTGTGTACTGTAGTAGTTTTTTTCTTGACTGCTGTACTTTAGTTACTGCTAGTTATATGTATGGTGAATGTAATTTATTTTACTGCTCTTTTGGTTACTTTCTCGTTGGACGACTGGGCTTGGGATCAGTCGAATCGGTCCGATTCTCGTATCTCATAGGGATTCGGAAATCGGGTCGTAACACATAACTTAGGTTTCAAAATGGAATTCATTAACTTAGAACATTCACTTAACCAAACAAAAGAAGCATAGAAGACCACTCTACCTAGTACGAGAGATATGGGGGCACAAGCAGCGGATCCTGACACCTCTGTAGGTCTCACACGTACCACAGGCTTGGGGCCTACACCAATTCAATGGCCAAACGAGGCATCAAACACGTTGACCGACATTTCAGTATGCTAAACAGTCCAAAAACATAGAAACAATTCTAAAATGTAAGAAAATCTAAGAGTTTTCCAATGGTACCTCACTTGCAAGATTCGGAGACTGAATGAACCCCGAACTGACCTTGGAAGGTTCTGATTCACTTGAACCAGACCAGGTTGGTTCAATCTGGCTGCCCGATCACCCACCTGCTTCAGGAAATGCCTGATGCCCAAATCAGACATCTGAGACACTCCTCAGATGTCTTAGACAACGTGGAACTCCAACTCTCCTCAGACGTTCAATGGGTATCCTAGTTGTCCTGGAACCGCTCCAGACGTCCGATACACTATCTAGACGTCTGAAAGCACCTCAAAGTCCGCCCGCACGCAACTCCCTTCGCGAACTCGCTCTGCACGTGTCACCTCCCCATGCGAGCTCACTCCTCGAGGTCGTCTCTGCCACAGACACCTCGGGCAAGCCGCGCCTCGTGCCTGGTGCATCCTCGAATGTCTGAAGTGCACCTCGATCATCCGCGAAGCCTCCCAGCCGTCCGCAGGGTGTTGCGGACATCTGATGAACGTAGGACTCACCCCCGCTCTGCGCACCGAATACGTCACGTCTACAATTGCATCACCTCGCACCACATGCATCCCGTGACGCACGCAATTGCAGTCCCCACTGTCCCACCCTCGCTCCCTTCTCTCCCTCACTCTCCTCTCCTACTCTTGCTCACTCAAGCTCCGATGGCGTCGCTACAAGAAGATGGGAGGAAAGAACAATGCGAAAAACGAGGAAAAGAGGGGTTTTATATGTCTAGGATTTTAGGGTTGGTTGGGTTTTAAGCGTCATGGGAATAAGGCAGGGTCGGAAAAATTACAGGTTTGACCCTGCAGAGCTAGTCTTTTCCCGCAGAGCCTCTAGAACAAGATTTGAGGTGTTAGAATTTCTATAGCACCCCGAAAATCCTAGGAATCCGTAGGAACCCCTTAGGAAGGGTCATTTTAGTAGCCATTATCATACGTTGCTTTACAATGACTCAATAGAAACATTTGAAAATCTTCATCTACTTTGAAATCAGCCACTGAATCTTTTGAACTCAAAATATGCGAGACTAATCTAGATATTGCTTATTTTCATGCCGCCAATGCAGCTACACACTGCAGCTGCTTGGATTGATGTGATTCCTCTTGTTGTGGAAGACCACAATGCTCATGCTACTCACCCTGTTCATGCAGCTGTCCAAGATGTTCCTAGTGCTCACCATGCACATGCTGCCCCAAGTGCTCATCCAACTTATACAGTTGTCCTAGATGTTCCCAATGCTCACCTTGCACATGCTTCCCTAAGTGCTCACTTGCACAAGCCGCCCTAAGTGTTCACCCAGCTCATGCAGCTGCCCTAGTTGTTTGCAATGCTCACTCTACTCATGCTGCCCCAAGTGTTTGCCTTGCTCATGCTGCACAGGTTTCTCACACTCTTCATGTTGCCCAAGTTGTTTACAATGCTCTCTCCGCTCATGTTGCTCTAGCTTCCTAATCTGTTGCTCCTGCCCTTGTCATCTTCCACGAGCTTCCTACCCAAAATGTTTGTGTGAATGCATCTTCTCATGCCCAAGCTACTCAGACTCATGCCTATGCCCAAGATGCCTCTGCCCAAGATGCACAAGGCCTTCCTGCGTCAGCAAGTGCTTGCCTCCCTAGATGGTAATGGCTAGAGAGAATGTTTGAGTTATCTAACCGAAAGTTGAAATATCAGTAAGATGGATTTTCCTTCTCAATTGCTACATTTTCCTTGTTTATGTTCTGCATCATGATCAATGTAAGCTGATAACATATCATAACTGTTTATTTTTCTAACAAAAAAAATGCCTACACCGACCCACACAACACAACAAATAGTTTGAGGAACCAAGCAAATTTGGAGGGCTCCGTAGTGTCTTTCAAACCTTTCAAATGCCCCCGAAGAACAACAAAATCACTTACTTGATATATAGAAATTTGAAACATCAAACGTTACTGGAAAGTAATCATAGAATAATCATTTAAGCATGATACATATAAATTCTTACCTCTGTACTGCACATTATGAATCATCAATGTTACGTCTCCTCAGTTGCTTAATATGCAAGAAAATCGAGCAAAAAAGCCTTGATTAAATCACAAAAATCGAGTAAGAAAAGGAATGGTTGCTTAATATGCATTCATTGATCTTGTCAACTGATGGATCATGAAAAAAAAGAAAGTAATTAATATAATTTGAAATAATGTTAACATAACAGGAAGACAACAAAATTGCCATAGAAAAAGATATAATTTTTCTTCACACCAACAGATTTGACGATATCCTCAACACAATCTATGCTAGATTTCATATCCTTCAAGTAACTGAGGGTAGGAATCATCTCCATCTGCTACCTTGAAGTAATTTAGAGACATCCTGAGCATCTCCCACATATCTAGCACCATTGACCATGCCAACAAGAGTTAAAATTGGATCGCAATCCAAGAAGATACCATGATCCTGTGCCATAAGATATAAATAACAAGAAAAACCCAAGAGCATTGTATTTCTTAATTCTACATTTTTTTTTCTTTTTACCATTCAATAGAATGATGGTGCAGAAATAAGGCTCCCTACGAATACTCCTGAAGTTGAAATTTGAATATGGCATCCTCAAATTCTTTCTCATACCCTTCGAAGAGGTTGAGAGCCACCACAACTAAGACCAGTGCCTTTTAAAAAAGAAACCAAGAACTTCAAGGTTTGAAGATAGGGCATGATTTTTTTTTTTTTTGGTTGAGAGATTTAAATAAAGAGTTAAATTCATCATGGTTCTACTAGCAATAGCTCTATTTCTACTGATGTCATCATGCTAAACTTAACTGAAACTACGAGTTTACCAATTTATTGATATGAAAAATACAAGACGCAATTGATTAGGTACAAAACTGAAGCACTTCCATAATCAGACTATTTTACTATCAAATCTTTGCATGCCAAGAAGAGACCTTATTGTTTATTGGAAAAAAAAAGAGAAACAACTGCAACAGGAGATTACCTATTCTGAATACAGTATGCAAATATAGAAAAGTAAAAAAAAAAGGAAGAAAAGTAAGAAAAGGAAAACATACTTCTCGTTGTATGAACCATGTTGCTTTCAGCGAGTTCTACCTAGCTAAATCCCCAAGAGATGGTCCTTTCCTGAGACTTGAAACCAAATTGCAAGGCCAATGTGATGTTCATACACAAAAGGTTTGTGTGCACTGAATCTGCACTGCACACCCATTTGAAAAGGGATAAAAAAAAGAATCTCTCAACATCTGCAAATAATTTAGCTTGGCTCCTGAGGAACCAATTTCAAGCTCTGCATCCACTCAATGAAGCTATAATCATCAAAGTGAACTGTGGGAATCTTGCCTCCTGAAATCAACCCAAGAACGGAAACAAGAAATCACCATTCAGCATTTGAAGAATATTGTGAAATTAAAAGGTCATGACAGGCCTTAAGAAACAGATGATAGGCTCCTCATGTCACGTTTTTAAAGTACAATCATAAATTTCACTTATTAAGCACTAGAATATACATCAGGTTCTTTGTCTACAAATCCTTACTTCATAGATTACAGCCTCCTTTTTCCTGTTATGCTTCATCATATTAACAAGAATTTACCAATAACGTAAAAAGGACTCATTTACACCAATCTAGTTAGAAGGCTCCACCCTAAGCTTACAAGATCAAGTCTCCTCAATATCCATGTTTCAAGAAAGAGTATTCTTCTTTTCTACACCAACCTCTAAACCCATCTCCCCACTTGCGAAGGGCATACTCCCGAAACTGTGAAATTAAGAGGGACCTGGAGCAATTTTCTCCTGAAACAACATTATTTTGGGTTTTCTAAAATTCAACTGCAACCAAGTCTTTTCAACATTACATAGGATCAGAGGTACATGGATCCATTAACTCCATTCAGATCTACTTGAGATCATTCTACAAATTGTATAAAAAAATAAAAATAAAACAATCCTCAATAATTTCCTTCCAATATTTTTTCCTCCTTCCCCTTCCCTTCTTCTCAGACTGAACATCCAAGTTCTCACACCTTTGGACCAATGCGTTGAAAGACATCTCTAGATGTCCATACCACCTCATACAAGTGTGTCTCCTTTTTTCCGAAAGCAGCCTCTTCCCTTTTATCCTCTATTACTTTTACACCAACTTTTTCTCTAATAATCTTGTTTCAGATATGATCCCTCATTGTGTGGCCCTACGCATCCACCTTAACAGGTTCAACTCCAGACATTCACATCCATATAACATCACCAGTCTTAATGTTGCTCTATGACATTTGCTCTCAAATTTCAAAGAAATTTTGCTGCCTAAACCACATGAAGCCCCTCTCTATAATACTTATGTCAGCTATTTATTCATTTCTAATGACATTCACAAGGACAGTACCATCTGCCGTGATACTTCATTTGGATGTGTTTCACTTTCACCAACTCCTAGAGTGAAAAGATAAGCACCCAAAAACCTTGGTATCAATGTTAACTTCAAAGCAGTCTGAATCTTTAATCAAGCTATATCTCCACGATATCTATCCCTTATGAGGTTAATATATGACATAGATACCCCTCTCTTCTCTAAAATGCTCCACAATATAAACCATTCTTAAGATAGTTTAACTTGCAATCCAAAATAAATAACGTTTATATATGATATATCTTTCATTTCTTATAAAAGTATTTTCTTTCACTAGAAATGGCGATACTGTTTCTAAAAACCACATCCAACCACACCAAGGATTTTAATTATTCATCCACATTGAATAAAGCATCCTATACCACAATTATAATGGTGAGGACATGGCTGGAAAAAAATACTATAGGTGGAAACTTCAGGATTCAATAATTTCCATAAATGAAAAGCACAAGATTTAAAATTGCTCACAAGAGAGAGAGAGAGAGAGAGAGAGAGAAACCAGATAGAAACATGGCAATGCTTCCAACCCAACTATTATGATCATTGTGTGGAAGCTTTGCTGCCCCAAATTTCCTTCCAACAATATCAGCAAATCCTACATGGCTATATGAGTAAGTACAAAAACAAATCAAATAAAGTCTTTCGAGAAAAAGTTTACCATCTCCACCACTCATCATAGCCAATGAGACTATTCCAATGGGTGAATGAAGAGAACACAGAGCAGCAATATGATAACATAATAGAGAGGTCCCCTCAGTAATTCCCTGAAGAAAATTGTCACTTCACAAGATCAACTGATTATAAGGTTGGAAAGAAGAAGATGGGAAAGTGTAATCAGAAAGTACTTGGGCTTTCTTCCACGGGTAACTGATTTAACAAGTTCTTCATTATTGACAAAAGAAAGGCCACAGATAATAAGTCTAAAGCAATTAAGAAGTGAAATTACAGCTGCAAAATTAGAGTGCTTCCATGGAGGAGCTGTACAAAAAACAAAGGTAAACTGGTTCACGAGGAAAAAGAAAGGAAATCAACTTTGGTTAATTTTAGTAGTTCTAAAAATATTAATAAAGTTCTAAACATGACTAACATGTACCCGAAAAGTGACCAGGAACACAAAAAGCACACCTGATAATACATGAATAGCTTTCCTGCTCAATTTCTGCTCTAAAGTACAAGAAAAAAACAAAAAAATAAATAATGTAAACACCACATAAAAAGCACACCTGATAATACATGAATAGCGTTCCTGCTTGATTTCTACTCTAAAGTACAAGAAAGAAACAAAAAGTAAATAATGTAAACACTCCAAGAGACATGAAGAGGAAGAGTAAAGAAGTTATAATCAGGTTAAATGATTAGGAAAAGGAACTTCCTCCTGAAGAAGAATCAGGGGACTTGTTAAATAACTATATTCAGGCACATTATCCCTCTAAACAATCTCAGGAACTTTCTCGTGGATCCTTAGATGACTACCAATATCAAACATCAAAAGAGAACAATGAAGGATCAGCAACTAGAGCAAGGAATGAGAGAATCTTGCGGTCCCTGAAGCGAGGCGATGCTACAGTGGTCTCGCGGAGGCGAGGCGACGATGCAACCTAATCGCAGCATTACTCCTCATCCCCCTAGGCGCGGGGTGCGTCGAGGCCTCGGCTTGTTCGATCATGGCGCGGAGGCTCCACAACATCGCCTCGTTGCTCCTCGCCACGTGGAGCCAGATCCTCCCCTCTGCAGAGACCTGCACAGCCCTCTAATCTAGCTTTTTCATGCCTCCTGGTCGCCTCAAGCTCCGCATCCTTCTCCCTCAGTCACCGCTGCACGAGCCGCAACGCTGCCGCGATGGCCTCCTGGAGCTTCTGCCTCCCTTGCTCCTCCAACGCCGTCCACAGGACCTCGAGATGGAGATGAACCAATGCGTCGACCTCGACGTTGATCTCAACTGGGTGATGACGAAGTAGGAGAGATCGGAAGAGGTCGCGATTGACATCGATCGAAGCATCGGGGATGGTCGTGCCGGTGATGGCACGCGAGAGAGCTTCCCCAGTCTTGATCGCGAGAGGGCTTGGGAGACAGTAGGGAGAGAGCGACAAAGGTTTGGTTTGAGAGAGTGACAGGGGCTTGGGAGAGGGCTTGATGGTGAGAGGTCAAAGGATTTTATTTGGAAAACTTGCATATTAAATCTTACAATTTTTAATTAATAAATAATAATATATTAACGATTATTTATTGCGATTAAAAAATAATGACAACAATTGTTTTTTAAATTTAACGCCGAATGTGTAAAGTCGTAGTTATTTTTGAAAAATATAATAATAAATAATTTAAATCATTGTTATATTTAAAATACAATCATGAATATTATTAATTATCTTATTTTTTTGTACTTTTTATTGTAATGTATACAAGGTATCATAAAATGATTACAATCATTTACATTTTTCCTGAAGTTATTTTCATGAAGAAAATTTTGTACACTTTCATATCTCAAACGTGTGCATATTAATGATGCTTATATTTACCCACATTTACTTTCATCTTTATAATTTATGAGTGTGAGTTTAATTTAAGTAGATGTTAACGGTACTTGCTTTCATGTACATTCAAATATTTGAAAAAAAACCTAAAGATTTTGCCTCTAAGGCCTTATCCACCCAATTTTTGCACAGGTATCGATATTTATTTTATGCAACATTCAGAAGTTCTAAAAAAGTGTACGTCCTTTAGTTCACACTTTTCCACAAGTTATATTCGAATGTTATAGGTTACATTTGCTTTGGGGTTAAAAAGCAAAATAGGGAATAGCAGGTGGGATGGGATAGAAATAGCATTGGTTTTAAGGAATTTTCTCTTCCCACATATTCTCTTTTCCCATCACATTAAAATCTACTACTTTCTTTTTCCACTTATAACTCAAAAAACACTATCTAATAATTACAATCCATCACATCAAAACCTGCTAGCTCTCTCTCCTTTTTCACAAAACCAACATACCAATAATTAACAATCTCATCAATCATTACAATATCACCAACCAAATACCTTCTATATTTATTCCACTCTTATTCTATCTCAGTATAGTACTATCCCCCTACCAAACACAAGGATTCTTTGATTCAGGACCTTTGTTTGTACGGTATGCACAAACCTATGCTTCTTTTCATCTAGCCACACACGTCACATTCTTTCAAATTTACCACCCCATCTACTTAAAGTGCAACACAGACTTCACAGATTCCCAAGACTCTCACCTACTTCCTTTTGCAGGGACGACTCCCCTCTCCATTTTATTGCGAAAATGGATATTTTATGTATTTGAAGATGTGACATACAAATGTTAAAATGATCAAATATTGGGGATGTTTTCAAGTTAATGCATTCCATGTACATCCCATTCACAACCATACAATCCCTATTGCAAAATCGAACAAATAAGCTGCCACATACTTCCAAAAAAATCAGCAGTAAAAAGGGATGCATTGCGTGCGTGAAACTCAATTTCTCTGTGTAATGATTCCCCTTCAAGAGCAAAATAAAATGTCGACATCTACGAAATGAGAAAAGTGAGAGGAGATCATTTTACCTACAAAGGCATTTGCTCTGCTTTCGTCGTCTCCTAGATGGAACACCCTTCACTTCCTACTCTTCCTTCAAGTTCCACCTCTTCCACAATGGCACACCTAGTGAGACAATGATGGAGAAGCATGGGCTCATCGAAAAAAGAAACATAGACAACAACAAACATGTTCAAGGTTTGTTACCTACAACAATCTTTGTGTTGTCAAAGTCCAAGATTTCCTTTTGTGACACCATGCTAGTTGAGCGAGACCTTCCTTTCTCTGCACGTGGTGTCCGTCTGCCTTCTCTTCATTCGTGGTGGCAGGGGTGAGGTTAGACCAGGGGGAGAGTGTGGGTGGGGGGGAGATGATGTGGGGATTTGGTGCCAGGTGGTGAGGGCTTAAGGAATGGAGAGGGATAGGGGAGGGTGGGGACACACACCCCTTTGCGTGTTCGTGTGTGTGTGCTCGTGCATGCATGCGTGTGCGTAGGAGAGGGAGAGGGAGAGGGGAAGGGTGGGGAAAGGACACTTTGTATAGCTAGAAGGGTTTTTTTGATACTTGTAATCAACATAATCAGCATACACTCCTATGCACGTTGGAGCTTGTTATTTCCAAGACACTTTTTTACACTTATATATTGGCACTTATCTTTTTCACTATGCTTCTAAAGGTCCACTGGTAATAACTTCGAGTCCCCACCACACCATGAGTGCCATAAGATCCTTGATTAGCTTTATTATGGGATCTACTTTTTACTTGGTGGACCACTCCTTTTGTATTGGATGTCTATAATCCACAAGAAATCTTCCCCACATCTATCCCCGCCATATCTAGGAGGTATTTTTGTTTTCAAATTAGAATAAAAAAGATTTTCACAACGAAAGGGAAAAATCTAGAAAATAAAAGTAAAGAAAACCTAAATTCTTTTGGATCAAAATTTTATATATTTTGTGCTTGCAGAGGGGAAAGGGTGAGGAAAATAAAAGTTCACATGTGGAAATCAAGTTTCCTTTTCATTTACTCCAAATACAATATGCAAAAAGTGATTTTTATGTGATGAGAAAAATGATATAAATTTCCTGATAAAAGAAAGAAGTGTGTTTCTTTTTTCTTTTTCCCTCATGTTCTAAAAGAGTAACGGATAATTAAACACTAGTTTATCATCATTTTTAGGCTAAAAATCACATCTAGTTCCGAGGTTTTTTGCATTGCATTATGATATTGGGTTGCATTTAGCATTTCATACATTCTAGGGTTTAGTCATGATTAGCATTATTTCTTATCATTTCATGTTCTCATTTGTTCCATTTGTTTGATAGGGATGAGGAGACATTAGAAATCACCTAAGCCCTAGCGATATAAAAGGCACAACCCCCAAAAGAAGAAGATAGTATCTCATTTCAGTTGGATCCCAGCTTAATCCAGCTCATCTCAGTTGGATCCAACTCATTCTCAACTCCAACTAGCTCGGATCAACTCATCTCCAGCTCATGAAGACTCAACTCAGCTCAACTTAGTTAAGCTTAGCTACTGGACATAAGCTAACTAGCCAGGCTAGCTAAGAAGTCTTCAGGCTGATCATTTCCAACTCACCTCAGCTCCAGATAAGTTGAAGTCAGCTTAAGTCAACTCTCCTGGCTTAACTAAGCTACTAGCAAAGAATTGGTTAGCTAAGCTAGTAGATGAGTTCATAGGTAGCTCTCCTCCAGCTCCATGCAGATTTAGACTAGCTCACAAAAGCTCCTCCTAGCTACTCCTAGCACCTACTAGCTACTAGCTTGATAGCTAGGCTAGCTTTTATTCTACTCACCTCTACAAAAAAGTGGTGCCAACTTTTTCCCTCCAAAAATCACATAACTACCACCCAAAGGTATCTCTTTATTTCCCTCTCATTTTTCCCTCAAAAAACATCCATGCACCCCTTCATTTCCCTCCAAAAACATACACCCGTTCATTTCCTTTCAAAAATACCATACCCACCACCCTCCTACACTTCTATATAATACCCCCATAACCACCACCTTAGAACCACCCTTGGCTAGCCCTTTATTTCTACCTATATAGCGGGCCAAGGAAGAAGGGGAGAGAAGGTGATCAAGGAGGCTACCTCGTCTCCTTGGTGTTCATCTTCTTCTTCCCTCTTCCTTGGTACCAAGCCAAGGAGCATTAAAGTGGAGGATGGCTAGGCAAGGAGAGAAGACAAGGGTGGTGGTCGTCCCCACTAGGAAGAGTCAAAGAGGAGTCTCCGTCAAGATTGGGGCAACCTTTGTTGGAGCATAGACTTTATCTATCTTTTTGGAGCATATGGCTACCTTCTTCTTAAACTTTCTCTAGTTGTTTTCTTTTATCGTATTAAGCATTCCTCTACACTTGAGGATTACTTGGGTGGATCCTCCACACAAGTGATCTTCTCAAGTGTATTAATTTGTGCAACTTGATTTTGTTATAAAAAGTTTATTTTCCTTTCATTTTGCTTCCTAATTGCTTCATGCTTCTTTAAATTAATAGCACGCACATCTTTCCTAATTATCCTCGGCTACACTTGCCTAGGGTGAGCTTAGGAAAGTTAGGTTTCACCTCTTTACTTTTGTTGCAATTACTTAGGCATATCTTCTATCCTTCCGTTGCCCATCTCTCAAAAACCCTAAAAAAAATTATCAAAACCAAAAATACCAAAAGAACATTTGAGAGAGTGAGAGAAAGAACATCTTGATAACTAATAAATTGGCCCCCTTAGACAACCCTAGATACTTCCACTATCTAGGTTTATAAATTTAAAAGTTGGTCAGATTGTACGCATTGCAACGACAAAAACTTGCATTTACAAAATCGCATAAATTTCATATCAGTAACCCACAAGAAGAATCCTCAATTGGGATTTTTCTTCCTAGTTTATCCCTGATACAAGCCCCTCTACCTCTACTTATTTCCCTTTGAAGCTCCCCACCAGATGCCTCTCCACGTCAATAGTCTTAGCTCCCTCTCTTTCTCAACTTTGACCACCATGCCTGCTACCTCCTCTGTTAAGTATTTGAAACCCACAAAATTGATAGTAGAGTCAACATTGTCCCTAGACACATAGGTGGTGCAGAAGCACAAACTATGGATAAGCCCCCATGCTTAAGGGGAATCAACAACTATATGAAGCCAACATTTTGGACTTGAGGGGGCAAATGCAGAGATGTGTTCCTGGGTTAACAAGGGCACATCTTTGGTTTAATTATCATGAATTCAATTATATATATTCATCTATACAATTTATAAAATAAAGTTGAAACAACGGATGCCATCATGCCAAAGATAGAACCAAAATCTCTTAGTTTGAAGCACTAAATGATAACTATATACTTATGTATTGTGATTCTAAGGTCAATTTACCATGGTTACAAGTTAACCCCAAGGATGAGAAAAATAATTTTGAAGCTCGAAAAAGATGTTGGAAAATCTCATTGAGGTCCATGCATAAATCCAAGTGTGAGGGCCACTGTTGAATGCCCATGTGATTTAGGAAGAATAAGATCTCATGCAATATATGTGATATTAATAGTTTTTACCCCCACCCTTTGGTGTGTTCTGCCTCTTGAATCCATTCTTCGAGGTATTGTTGGATGTTAATGGAACAAGATTATGTTTTTGATCTCTTTCAAAAAAAGATTATGTTTTTTATTTAATATGGAATTAGATGAGAGGAATAACATACAAAAATTTTATTTAATGATGCGCTATGAAGAAAGATAGAGTAACTATATTCCATAGAATATAGAATGATGTTTAATATTCCTTAATTTGACTTAATATGGGTATTTGTATCTTAAATTATGAAATCAAAAGATATGTATGTAACAACTAAAATAGGTCACCACTAAGATTTGGTGTTTGTTATAAAAAATATGCATATGACTAACATGCTAAATAAAATAGGTCAACATAAATACATTTCAAATGAAATGACTAAGTTTATCGATGGGATGAGTTTACATTTAAGTAACCACTTATAGATAGTGATTAGTTTATGTTATTTACAAGGAGTTGGTGTTTTGTAGTTATCGAGCCAATTTTACATTTTCATGATAAGTTTACATCAGCCAAGCCATTAGTTCATGTTGTTTACAAGGATTGGAAATGAGGAGAAGGGGGATTGTATGTAACTATTAAGTCAAATTAGAGGACAAAAGTAATTCAAATAAAAATTAATTATAAGGACATACAAATACATTCATTTCACTATTTGGTGAAATTTTTATATCAATCTACCTCTGATGAAAAGTTGCAAAAGATATATAAACAAATAGCTCTATTAATTATTACATTGGATGTAAAATATTTAATAGGTCCTTAATATATTTTGGAAAATATGAATAAGAAAGTAGTAGCAATGTTGAGGAACCATCCACAAGACATTAGGGTTAACTTCCAAGTCATAGATCATCAGCCCTACCTCCAAATGTGTTGTATAGTAGAAATCCTTACGTATTTTGAAGTTTAATCTACAATTCCTAGAAGAGTCTATTCTTAATGATGTACTAATGCACTTATCTATAAGATGTTCCCAATTATTGATCAAAATTATATTGTATGTATACCTGATGAGAACCTCATCATGAACCCTAACTAGCACATTTTGTCCTAATAAATTGAACAAAAGCTCCGACAAAACCTAAGGGAAGGCCAAAATCTGGGAATAAAATAATACACAAGGGGCAAAACTGTAATTTTACCATTGCAGTACATAAACGTGATTTCTAAGGGTCTAGACACAGGTCAAATGGGCTTAATAAGAAAAAAAGTGGGATGGTTTGATCAGAAAAGGGTTATGACAAAATCTGGGAATTAAATGACATTTTGTAACCCTAAAACAAACCCACTTTAATTCACAAAGTTTAAGGAAAGATAAAAATCAATTAAACCCTCTAAAATTCATGAAAAAATATCCCCTAAGGTTTAGAACTTTCAACTTGTCCATTGGAACCTATCTTGACCTAGATTGAGAACCATACCCAATTTTTGACCTAATTTGGGTTTTTATGCAAAATGTCTAGGCAAACTTTGTCAAACCTAAAATCCAACCTCACCATTGGATTCCTTAGGTTCAAATTATGTTTATACCAAAATTTGGATCTAAGAAAAGGTTACCTTGACCCATTTTACAAAATGGTCCTCAATAATTACTTTTTAACCCTTAACTTTTTGAAGCCTTGCGGAGACCCCCCTACCTTTCCCGTCTTCTTCTTCAAACAGGTCCCTCTGCCACCTGCATGTGCAGGCCATACCTCCGGCGACTTTGCGCGGAGGATGGCGCCACGCATGCATAGGGAGACGGCCCCAGATTTGAAAGGGAGACTCCCTACGTTGTCCCTTTTAGCATGGGCCGGCTCCCATGCCCTATCGGCCACCATACCTCTCGTGCGAACGCTCGAGAGGTATGAGTCTTTTTCCGGCCATACCTCCGACGAGGTATCCCCATCTCCTCATGATTCTCTCTTGGCCGACACCTGTTTAAGGAACGACAACCCTTGTCGCTTCCTTCAAGCCTGATTTGGCCGAAGAACTCCCTCAATTTTCGTCTCCTCCTCCTTCGGCCATTTGCCCGCAGGCTCCGGCGACCCTCCTCCTCCTCTCTTGTCGTCCTGCCACCATACCAGTGGCAGGAGTACTTCCGCCGTTGTCCGCCGTGCCTTGCCATACCAGTAAGCGCCCTCCAGTCCCTCTTCTTCGTCGCCATATCTTCTCCTGCGTATCTTCGTCTCTGGCGTCGGCAGATACGCGCTGACCGCCTCCTCCCTCCTTTTGTCTGTTAAGTAGGTGACAACTCTTCTTCTCTCTCCCCTCTTCATTTCCCCTCTCTAATTTTGCACTTTCGACCTTTCTATGCCACTGTCCACCGCCACCTTCTCCACTTCCGGCAGACCACCGGCAAGGCGCAGCCACCGCGTCACACCTCCACACGCCTCGCCAGTCACCCCACGAGCTCCGCCACAATCCAATGATCACCTTCCGCACATTCACTAACTGCCAGCACCGCCCTACACTTCCACCGACCTAACCCACCTCCACGGCCACAGAGCGACCTAGGCACGCACGCCTAGGCCACCCCGCAGCCAGCCAACCCCCACCTCACCTTCGCCATGATACGGAGAAGGTTCTCCTATGATCTGACAGGGCTGCGAGGCCACATTCATGCATTTCAAGTTCTCACCTCCGCCGCCATTAGCGAAGGTGTGAAGGACCTTGCTCGCTTGCTCCAGGATGACCCACTCCAGGCAAGCACATCCTAGGTGTGCGAAATCCCTCTACGAGTCTTTCGCAACTGGTAATTAGGGTTTGCATCGCCTGCAGCTCCCTAATTGGACAGACCTTCCTCCTGCGGGCGCACAGGCAGAAGCGGGTGGGACTTTAGTCCCACCTCAGAAGTTTTTGAGCGGGCGCATATGCATAAGTTGCAAAAGTGACTCAGGCTTATTGCCTCAAGTCACACAGGGGTGAGGTCCCTCGCCCTCACTCACCACGCCTCGTCCGCGACACTTCCCCCGCGGACCTGGCAGCTAGATCTGACTAACCCTGCCGATGCAGACCTCGCGCACCATCCACGCCGGTGTGCCTGGTCCTGGGTGCGTCACCCGACCCGCATACCCGATTAAGGCTCTGGGAGAGCGAACCCTGGAGTGAATTTGAGAGAGAGAAATGCGGGGAGGGTAGGGGTTAGGTTTTGCCTAACCGGTCACCTATGCAGGGAACAGAAGAGGAAGCAAAGGAGGAGGAGCAGCGAAGACTTAGTTGCAGGAAGGCAGCTGCGGCCAGAGAGAAAGGGAGAAGGACTTGGAGCAGCAGAGGAAGAAAAGGAGAAGGAAGAAGACGGCACTGTAGCCGTAGAGAAGCTGAGGCAGAAGGAGAAAGAAGAGAGAAGAAAGCAAAAAGGCCCGCAGCAGAGAAGAAGGAAGAAGAAGAAGACAAAGAGAAGAAGAAGAACAGCAGTAGCAGCTGAAAAGAAAAGGAGAAGCCCTGTAGCAAGTGGCATTTAAGGCATTTAACCCTTGGAGTCAGATGTCTTAAAAGAGAGAAAACGGAAGACAAAAGAAGAAAGAGAGAAGACAAGAAGAGACATTTTCTTTCCTTTCTTTAATCTTTTGTAAAACAATATATTGTAAATTATGATTTCCTACGCTTCTAGAATCAAGTTTTGCTCCCTGAATTCGACCTCGGAGAATTTTTATTTTCGAGTAATAAAATATAATCAAACCGGTCGGTCTTACCTCCGATCAATACCTTTCACTTGATGACATGAAAAATGAGTAGCTATGGAAAATACTTGTATACTTACTAGAAAACATATTAACAACATGCTTCACATATGATTAATGGATATTAATATATAAATATAAATGAAATGTCCATATTATGATAGGAATTAAAAGTATTTTATCTTTACAGAAAGCCATAACAATTATGCATTGAAATAGGTTAACGCACTACCTAGAACAAGTATAAACCTACTTTCTTTGGTTGGGAATTAGAAGGTCTTGTGGCGAATATGGTTCAAATCACCCACCCTTGCATGATAATATTCATACATTAGTGTAATTCCCTACTTGGAGGGGGTGAGATCAGCGTGACATAAAAATAATGCGGAATTATAAATGGAACAATCTCACAAAATAACAATCACACAATGTACACAATGATTTTTACGTGGAAACCTAACCGGGTGAAAACCACCACCTAACCCTCTCGAGTTAGGATTTTTCAATCAACCAAGTTGATCAAATCCACTAAACAAATCACTTAAACGAGGGTGATTCAACCTCAAATACAACCACGCTACTTTATACAATGGTAGCTGATGAGAGCCTCATCATGAGCCATAACTAGCTCATTTTGACCCAATAAAGAAGATAAAAGCTCCTACATAGCCTAGAAGAAGGCTTAACTGAAGGAACAAGTGCTTTGAGAAGAAAACATGAAATAAAGGTTAAAACTGTAAATTTACCATTGCAGTACATAAACGGGATTTCTCAGAGGCAAAACATAGGTCAAATGGTCTAAATGGGATAGAAAGTGGGTTGAGTCAATCAGAAATGGGTTTATGTGCAATCTAAGAATTAAATGACACTTGGTAACCCTAAAAACAGACCCGCTTAAATTAACAAGGTTCCAGTCAGAATAAAAATCAAGTAAACCCTCTAAAAATCATGGAAAAACATCCTCTAGGGTTTAGAACACTTAATTTATCCTTTGGAACCCAGTTTGTCCTAGATTAGGGTCCTAGCTCTTCAATTAACCTAATTTAGGTTTTTACGCGAAATGTCCAGTCAAACGTGGTCAAACCTAAAATCCAACTTCACCATTGGATTCCCTAGGTCAAAATTAGGTTTATACCAAAATTTGGACCTAAGGGGAGGTCATCTTGACCTACTTTGCAATTTAGTACACCCAAATCACAAATTGGTCCCTATCTTTTGAATATCTTTGAAGAGAGCCCCCTAAGTTCTTCGCCACCTTTGCAATCCGGTCCTGCCGCCATTGTTAAGGCAGAACCGACCTCCGGCGAGGTTTAGAGAGGGATTACTCTCTAATCCCTCAGAGATTCCCTCCCAGAAATGGAAGGGGGATTCTCTGAGGAATTCCCTTCCATCTAAAGCAGATCACGATCTCTGGTGTGAACCCAATCTCTCGTGCGAACGCACGAGAGATTTGGGTATCCACCCTCTTTCCATCTCCGGCGAGCCGGCAGAGTTGATTGCGTGGTTTCCACGCACTAGAAGGAGCGGCCAGCACCTATAAAAGACTCCCCAAACCCTGCCGCAGATCTTAAGCTTGAATTCGACGGAGATCCCCTCAAATTTCCTCTCTCCCACTCCGACCAAAAGACCCGCAAGCTCCGGCGACCTCCTCCCCTCCTTCTCGTCGCTCTGCTGCCATACCAGCAGCAGAGTCAACTCCGCCGCTTCCTCCCACGTTGCGCCGTACCAAGCGCACGTGCCCCTACCCTCATCCTCGTCGCCGCTTCCTCCCTCAGGGTCCTTCTTCCTCGACGATGGCAGTTACGTGCCGTCCACTCCGCTGCCTCCATTCCTTCCAGATCACCCCAGATACCCTCTCCATCCTCTCCTCTCTCTTTTCCCCCTACTATTTTATCCAATTACCCCCCGACAGTGCCTGACCACCTCCATCGTCCTCGCCTCCGACCGCCCTCCGGTGAGCCGCCCACACCACTCCGCCCCTCCACACGGCCCGCCAACCCTCTCGTGAGCTCCGCCTCACCACCAGGAACTTAGTCCACCCCTCCACTGCCACTCCAGACCTCCACAATCACCCCCCGATCAACCCCACACCTCCGACCACAGGTTGACCTAGTCACGCACGCCTAGGCCAACCTAAGGCCTGCAGCACCGTCCACCGCCTTCGCCGTGCTACGGCGAAGGTTTCTAGGTAATCTGATTAGGCCAATAGGCCGTTCTTGTGTACGACAGGTTGCAGCTCTTGCCGCCATTGACGGCCGAAGCAGCGAGGAGCTCGTAGCAGCTTCAGGCACCAAGGATCCCAGGCTGCAGGTGCAGCAGACTCACGCGAGTGTCGCGAAGTGAGTGAGGCCAGCACGTCGCACTGCGAGGCCAGCAGTTGGGGCAATTGCACGACGGAAGCTCTACAGGCGTGCGTGAAATCGGGGCTGATCAGATAGTCCCACATCGTGGACTCACGAAACACAGGTATAATATAAATTATTTTTGTGTTTTAAGCTTACTGCCTCCGTAAGCACAGGGGTGAGGTCCCTCACCTGCCCTCACACCCGCCTCGTCCGCGGCTTGACCTCGCGGATCTGGTGGGATCCGACCCGGACCCAATCCTTGAGCACTCCTCGCGCATCACCACCTACCGGTGCGCCTGGTCCCGGGTGCGAAGCCAACCCGATTACCCATGTAGCTCTGGGGAGAGCGTCCTTGAGCGAATTGCAGAGAAAGAGAGAGACGTTTGGGTAGAGGGACGGGGGTAGGTTTTGCCTTGGTTGTGGTGTGCGCAGGAAAGAAGAAGAAAAGGAAGAAGGGAACACTTAGCAGCTGCAGAAAAGGAAGAAGAGAAGAGACCAAGGAAGAAGAAGCCTTGGCAGAAAAGAGAAAGAAGAAGGAAGGCAAGGAAAAAGAAAGAGAAGAACGAAGAGAGGCCAAGTGAAGACTCTGCAAAGATCAGAAGAAGAAGAAGAAAGAAGGAAGGCAAGGCAGGAGAAGAAATAAGAAACAAGAAGCAAAGGCAGAAAGAGAAAGAAGCAGAAAGGAGAAGAAGAGAGAGGGGATTACATTTAAGACGTCTGATACAGAAATCAGACGTCCAATTCTATTTTCTTTTACAAATCCTTTTTAAAGTTCTCTCTTTGAATCACTCATTTTCACTTAATAGTTGTATTCTGTGGTTTTAAAAAGTACTGAGATTGCTCCCCGTGTTTGACCTCGGATACTCTAGTTTTTCGAGTAATAAAATTCTTTATATTTGTTTAAATATTTTGTCGGTTCTACTACAACGTGATACACTTTAAACCCGCACAAAAACGTGAGAACAGTAGCGTACCTCAAACCCCTTCTCTTCACGAGAAGGATTTTGCCTCACGAAGGAGAAGGGAATTTGCAAAGCGAATACCCAACACAAGCAAAGTAAAATACAAGAATAGTCCTATAGAGCCAACAAAGATATTTTTAAGCTAAGCTTCTATAGGAGTTAGGATGCTTCCCTTTACAAGAAGTGCGTCGATGTGGATGCGTGAACCACACGGTAGCGCTTCATCGCTCTCGTAACCACGGAGGGAGAGTGGGTGCGCAATAGGATCAAGCTCTCTAGGTGTAGAACTAAGCTTGGAGAGCAAGAGCTTTCTCCTGTATGATCTTCTTCTTTTAGACACCAAAGAATGGAAAGTATGTAGCTTGGGTGTGTCTAGGTGTCTATTTGAGTGGCAAAGGTTCTCCTCTATTTATAGAGGTCCTAGGAAGGCTTTGGAAGGCCTTTGAAGGCTTCCATAGTCGTTGGGTGCAAGCTCCAAGAAAATCAGGCCGAAATCAGGATTAATCATTACATTAACAGCGTTATCAAATGTCTGATCCTGGCATCGGACGTCTGGAAAACCAGTTTAAGACGTCTGGGAACAAAGTCAGACGTCTGATTATAGGCGGGTTTTCTTCCTGACTTGGATCAGATCTAAACAGGGTTCTAGTGAATTGTCATCAGACGACATAAAGGACGTCTGGCAGTAGTCTAGACGTCTGGAAACCTACTTTTCTGCGGAAATGGATTCCCAAGGGAGTGCAACGGCTAGAAAATCTTTGAGAAGAGATTTTGGGTCATCCGAGGCAAAACGATCATGTATCAGACGTCTAGGGTCCTCTACGGATGTCTGATACGAGACTAACGATCATTTCCTTCATTGTTTGCTAAGCCAGCCAACGGTCCACTAATTGGACGTCTGGCAAAAACATCAGACGTCTTCTAAGACGTCTGGACGTCTGATTTCATCAGACAGAGCTAACTAAGTCTAGCCTAAATATTATTGGATGTCTGAGTCAACAGTCAAACGTCTTAAAAGTCATTATCAGATGTCTAAGTTTCAAATTAGACGTCTGAAAAGGTTGTTTGAACCCTATATTAGTTTTCTAAGTTCTCTACAGAAAATCTAAGTATCCTAGGGTCGTGCAGGTGTTCCTAGGACTACTGTTAGGGTACTTTGAGGCTCTTTAACAGATATTCTAAGTAACAAAATAAAGAGCAATAAAGGAAACAAAAATACATAGAGTACAAGGAAAGGAAATCTATCATATTCTCCATCTCCTTCCTTCTTCAAGCCATCGCTCCTCGCAAAGCTCCTCTGTTCTTCGTCAAGCTCCTCCAATCCGCTATGAATGCGAACTTAAACTCCGTCTAACCACGTCTCCATTTGCAATTGACCTCAAATCTAAGACTTCAAGTGCAAATGTTAAATGCACATGTTTTGTTATCATCAAAATAAACGATCGCAGTGCTCTAGCACCAACAATCTTCCCATTTTTGATGATGACAAAATCATAAATAATAATACAAAAAATCCTCCCCCTTTTTGACATTATCAAAAATGTTTAATTGATTTTAAATTACCTATAACTCCCCCTTAAAACATGCTCTTATATGAATTTCTTTTAACAAGAGTAATGTCCTCCCCCTTTTTGTAACAACAAGATAGCTATTATTTTTCTCTCCATTACTAAAGGAACTATAGCTAACTTACATCTCCCCCTTAATAATTGATAATAAGCTCATAATTTAAGCTCCCCCTATCTATATGCTTAATGATAAAAGGATAGGGTAAAGGGTCTTACTTCACCTACCATGGCCAATAAAATGGCCTAAATGGAGGTGGTGGATGCCACATCGGATGGGGCTCCCATCCATAGCTTGGAGGCCCTGGCATTGGCGTCGGTCTCCACTCTGGCGGTCGACGTGCAGCGGATCCATCGTTTGTTCGCCGTCTCGTCGGTCTTCTCGTTCTCCTCCTTGGTCTACTCTTTGGTCCTCCCAACTCGAGTTGACCAGCCTTGAGCTTGTAGGTCCAGTCCTTCGTGTTGTAGTCACCCTTGAAACCTACAAAACAAGATTCCACGTCTTTCTTCGGTATCCAAGTGAGCTTGGATCTAGATCTGTTAGCGGGTCTCCTTGACGGAGATCCTTTCTCAACCTTAGGGCTATATAAGTTATCTACCTTATTTATCAAATTATTTGATTTCTCCCTAAGACATGCAATTTCTTTTTCTATAATATTCATCTTAGTCTTTAAATATGAAATTTCTAACTTTAAACTAGCATTTTCTTCAATTAACTTATTATTTTCATTGAATAAGTCATCATTTTTAGGACTAGCTTCTAGATCCTTAAGTTTTTTTTCTAACATTTCATTTTCATTTTTAAGAAAACTAAGGTTCTTTTTAATATTTTTATTTTCTACCTTAAGTGATTTACTAACTTCAAAAAACTCATTAAATGCATTTTGTAAATCGGAATTTATCTCGTTGTCGGAGTCACTTCCACTTTCGTTGTCGCTATTACTTCCTCTGGCCATGAAACCAAAGCAAGCGATTTCATTCTTCTCAGGATTTTCTTCTTCCTCTTCCTCTGAGCTTGAGTCATCCTACGTTGCTTGGAATGCCTTCTTCTTAGATTTCTTCTCCTTTTCCTTCTTCTTCTCCTTCTTGAGAAGCAGGCATTCTTGTCATAGATGCCCTTTCTCGTTCAGTGGTAGCAACATCTCGGACTTTCTTTCTTCTCCTTATTTTCTTTCTTTGATTCCCAACAAAACTTGGAAATTTTCTTAAGTAAAATTTTAAAGTCCTCGTCGTCGGAACTTACCTCGCTATCTGATGCAACTCTGAATGCAAGGGTCTTCTTTGATTTTAGCTCCAGTGTATCCTTCTTCTTCTGCTTTAGCTTTGTCTCGTAGGCCATTAGGTTTCCTAGGAGATCCTCCATGTTGAGCTCCTCCACTTCGTTTGCCTCCTCGATGGTAGTTACCTTCTGCTCCCATTCTAGTCCAAGGGAACGGAGTAGCTTTCCTTGAAGCTCCCCCTTGATGAAGATCTTCCCTAAAGCTTTCAAATTATTTACTATAAGAGTGAACCTAGTGTTCATCTCACTTAAAGATTCGTTAGACTTCATAGAAAAAGATTCAAATTCTTGAGAAAGTAAGTTTATTTTAGAAGTATTTACCTTTGAGGTACCTTCGTGAGTTACTTCGAGTGTGTGCCAAATCTCGTGTGCGGTGGCGCACTGTGAGATTCTGTTAAACTCCTCCGGGTTCAAAGCGCAGTACAACACGTTCATAGCTTTCACGTTGAGTGAGGGTTCCCGGATCTGCTGCTGCGAGTATCCTACGTCGGGTCGCTCCGGGATCTCGTATGGGGTTTCGCAACGTCCCCATAGAGCGAAGTCAGTGGCGTGAAGTCACATCCTCATCCTCAGTTTCTAGTAGCTGTAGTTGTTTCCGTCGAAGTAGGGTGGTCGGACGGTGGACTGCCCCTCGGATGTTCTGATCGCTGATATGCTTCCCTCCATTTGATCTCTTATCGGTGTGTAACGCCGATCTGCAAGACCTGCTCTAATACCAAGTGTAATTCCCTACTTAGAGGGGGTGAGATCAGCATGATGTAAAAATAATGCGAAATTATAAATGGAACAATCTCACAAAATAACAATCACACAATGTATACAATGATTTTTAGGTGGAAACCCAACCCGGGTGAAAACCACCACATAACCCTCTAGAGTTAGGATTTTCCAAATCAACCAAGTTGATCAAATCCACTAAACAAATCACTTAAACGAGGGTAATTCAACCTCAAATATAACCACGCTACTTTATACGAGGGTAGCATACCTCAAACCCCTTCTCTTCATGAGAAGGATTTTGTCTTACGAAGGAGACGGGAATTCGCAAAGCGAATACCCAACACAAGCAAAGTAAAATACAAGAATAGTCCTATAGAGCCAACAAAGATATTCTTAAATTAAGCTTCTAGAGGAGTTAGGATGCTTCCCTTTGCAAGAAGTGCATCGACGCGGATGCGTGAACCACGCGGTAGCGCTTCGTCGCTCTCGTAATCGCGGAGGGAGAGCGGGTGAGCAACAGGAATCAAGCTCGCTAGGTGTAGAACTAAGCTTAGACAGCAAGAGCTTTCTTCTATATGATCTTCTTCTTCTTTTAGACACCAAAGAGTGGAAAGTATGTAGCTTGGGTGTGTCTTGGTGTGTCTAGGTGTCTATTTGAGTGGCAAAAGTTCTCCTCTATTTATAGAGGTCCTAGGAAGGCCTTTGAAGGCTTCCATAGTCGTTGGGTGCAAGCTCCAAGAAAATCAGGTCGAAATCAGGATTAATCATTACACTAATAGGGTTATCAAACGTCTGATCCTGGCATCAGACGTCTGGAAAATTAGTTTAAGACGTCTGGGAACAAAGTCAGACGTCTGATTATAGGCGGGTTTCCTTCCTGACTTGGATCAGATCTAAATAGGGTTCTAGTGAATTTTCATCAGACGACATACAGGACGTCTGGCAGTAAGTCTAGACGTCTGGAAACCTACTTTTTTGCGGAAATGGATTCCCAAGGGAGTGCAACGGCTAGAAAATCTTTGAGAAGAGATTTTGGGTCATCCGAGGCAAAACAATCATGTATCAGACGTCTGGGGTCCTCTATGGACGTCTGATACGAGACTAACGATCATTTCCTTCATTGTTTGCTAAGCCAGCCAATGGTCCACTAATTGGACGTCTGGCAAAAACATCAGACGTCGTCTTCTAAGACGTCTGGACTAAGGTCTGGACATCTGATTTCATCAGACAGAGCTAACTAAGTCTGGCCTAAATATTATTGGACGTCTGAGTCAACAGTCAGACATCTTAAAAGTCATTATCAGGCGTCTGAGTTTCAGATTAGACGTCTGAAAAGGCTGTTTGAACCCTATATTGGTTTTTTAAGTTCTCTACAGAAAACCTAAGTATCGTAGGGTTGTGCAGGTGTACCTAGAACTACTATTAGGGTACTTTGAGTCTCTTTAACAGATATTCTAAGTAACAAAATAAAGAGCAACAAAGGAAACAAAAATACATAGAGTACAAGGAAAGGAAATCTATCCTATTCTTCATCTCCTTCCTTCTTCAAGCCATCGCTCCTTGCGAAGATCCTCTGTTCTCTGTCAAGCTCCTCCAATCCGCCATGGAAGCGAGCTCGAACTCCGTCTAACCTCGTCTCCATTTGTAATCGACCTGAAATCTAAGACTTCAAGTGCAAATTTTAAATAACACGTGTTTTGTTATCATCAAAATAAACGATCGCGATGCAATAGCACCAACAATTAGGTATGCACACATTGGGTTTCCCAATAGTAGTCTAACAAAAAAAAGTAGACTTAAAATTAGACCCCAAAAAACCATAGTGGTTATTAGCTATACTTATTAGATGATGAAAATGTGACAGTTAGATTACAAGCATCATCAACCATCCAAATTGTGCAAGCTCATACTTGGTGGGGTTGCTAGATGAAATTCCAGCCATCCAAACCAACAAACACACGATTATTCCATGGGCATACATTTATTACCCTCATCTCTATGATAAGGGCTACTCACCATTAGTAAAAAAATGGGAACTAAAGTTACAGCAATAAATTCTATTCAACACCTACACCAAGAATGTTAAAACATACATAGAAAAGAAATTCTCATAGAAATAATAAAAATCCACCTATAGCTACAAGCCTACAATTACATGACAATTTGTTGAATGTATTACAAGGCATACCAACATACATAATATGAAAAGCATAAAGTTCTACTTAGTCACATGCATTAAAGAAAAGCATGACATAAAACAACCATAAAGTACAAAAATATGATAGCCTCAAATTTTAATTTAATGTTAAGAGAATACTTAAACATCTTGTAGATACAGCAGATTATGGTTCATTTAACCCAAAATCTACTAGTTTTAGTTTAGTATCGTATAGTGGCATGGATTATGCAAGTGGTAGAAAGGATTGCAAGAGTATTAATGACACTTGTCATTTCCTTAGTGACTCTCTAGTCTCTTGATTTTCCAAAAAACAGAAGTACATAACATTGTCCACAATTAAGGCAAAGTATAGTCACTATTATGACTTGCTCTAAGTATCATGGATAAAATAAACACTAAAGGACTTTAAACTAAGTTGCACAAGGATTAATTGTGATAATACCAGTGCAACTAACCTATTTAGAAACCTAACAAATTACTCCAATATCTTAGAAATAATGTGCTTAAAGTAGGAATCTCATTGGAATTTATCACTATAGAGGTTCAATTAGAGATCATCTTCACTAAACCTCTCACTTATGATTAGATTAAGTGTCATTAGGAGAAAATTAGGCTTATTCTCTTAGACATAAAGGTTTAATAATCTCTATTACATAGTGAAACATTAGCCATGCTTAGTTGAAACTTAGTTAACATCTTATAGAAATAGACATAGGGGATTCTTTTAACTTTAACCTTCCTCGAGGATGAAGATGAAACTTCCCAACTTTTGCCCTCCACCATTGTTTGTATCCCTCATTTCTACCTCTATCAACATCTCCATCACATTTCCAAAAGAACACAAAGTGGAACCTACGATCCTTGTAAGATCAAAGTTCTTGGAAGGATTTAAGGAGTGCTAGAGAGATCCAAAGGAAGGTTCAAACCCTCCATTAATTAGATACTTTGATTTCCATCTCATTCTTCTTGATACTTTTAATTTCCATCTCATTCTCGTTGATTTGATTTAAAATTTGTACCGAAAATCAGGACTTTTTAGATTCACTAATTTCTAAATGTTTTTGGTTTGATTTATGATGTTTTTTGCAAGCAAGACTCTATTCTAATGTGTCATCCCATCTGAGCAATGATGTGGTGGTCTTGAGCCAATAGGGGATGTTGATTTGCTAACACAAGTATTGATGAGCAAGATTTTGTTGCAAAAAGTTGAGTTTAGAAAACCCGAGTAAGAAAATGTGCTATCAGATAAATTTATCGAAACTTTGGTGAGTCCTGGGTCAAACACAAGGAGGTGAACGTTTGATTAAAAATCACGTTTAGAATTATTGTCACAAAATAGAGTAGCTGGTTGAAATTAATCTACGCTAGCAATTCTACTTAAAAAATAAATAATAGAAAAGAGAGAGAATAATACAAAGAAAGAGAAAATAGGGAGAGAATGAACAAATATTTTATAACCATAGGAGAATGTTCATTACATCTACTTGCTACAACTACAAAGCTGAAAATCTACATTAGAAAGCGATAAAAAGATAGGGATGAGAAAATCCTCCTTGACGGCTGCTTGGAGGACGAGCCGCGTTGACGAAGTGCTCGAAAGAAGGTGGTGAGATGCTGGACGAGGGAAAACGGAGTTGGAGGACAAAGAACGAAGTATGGGGATCCGCTTCCCGAATGGGAGCATGAGGACAACCACGGGCTCTCCATGAACGGGGGTGAGAAGATGGAAAAATTACTTCTAAGACTCTAGGGGAGCATCCTGGGTATGGGACTAGCTCTTTAGAGCTTTGGAGAGGGTGGGAGGAGAAGAGAAAGGATGAAGAAATGTGTGGTAGGGGGGGTCCTTTTATAGGTGTAGTCATAGGGGTAGTTTGGTCATTTAAATGGTTAGAATTTAATATAGCGGTCTTTAGTGATGGATGCATGTGTCGCTGTAGGCGTACAACACTATAACCATGCCTCAGCGAGGGTTGTCCATCATGCATCTGACCGCTCTTAACGCACCACGTCACGCAGCCATCCACCTTCAAGCGTTCACATGCTCTAAAGTGCTGTGCCACTCTCAACCATCCAATTGCACAAACGGACGACTGAGAATTGCACGTGCTTCGCCTTCAGCACGCTTGCAGCGCCCGCGTACAATGGCACATCTGATGGTGTGTCATCACAAGCGTGCAAAGCGCTCCTTCATCTGGCACACGAGACGACCCCATGTAGCCGCCTCCATCGTCGCTTATCATCGATCGAACGACGCAATTTCGCATGTCCGCTTTTCTCGCGAATTAAGCCCCCTCACCACGGCTTGATCACATGTCGCACATTGCGCATAGGGTGCTCAACTGTTGCATTGAAGGGCTTTCCTTGTCAAGTTCTTGTTTTAAGGCTGCAGCACTCTCAGTCGTTGGATCTCGATCCAACGATCGAGATCGTGTGGCCTTTGCTGAGGAAGAGCGTTGAAGGCTTTGGGCAACTTGGATGGCACTACATGGCGCCATCTAGGCCATCCATTTTCCAATGCTTGTAAATGGTGCCACAGATATCAGATTGGGTCGATTTTTGCGTCGTTGGGCTACGATCGTCGATTTAAACCCATCCATGCCGTTGGATTTGTTATCTAGGATACGAATTTACACCACCTTACCCCTTAATCTCTGATCTTCCTTGGACTACATCTGATGCTACAGAGGTCTGACCGGGCCGACCTCAAAGGCGTTGGACTTCAATCGTCGCCCTGATCAGATTCGTATGGTTAGCTCTTCAATCTGAAGCCCCAAAATGATATCACCTTGTCCCCTGGCCACAAAAAGGGAAAATTACTATACAATTTATACAAATTAATCTAAATTCATGATGATGCATGTTATGTAATATTTATGATATATGATTCTTCTATGACACTAGGAACATACATAAATAGATATTTTAGGCTAATTAGATGTATGCACATCAAATACGCATGAACTATGTAAGGGTTAGGATTTTACTTATGCTTAATTAACTACTTAAAACCTTAATTTGGTCACTTAATGATTGATTAAGGGCGTTGGAAATGGAAATCCCTTGAAATAGATAATAAAAAGGATAAGTGATAAAAGTTGAGCCTTTTTATAAGGATCACTTGGTTCAGGGCTGATTGCGCAGCAATCATAAGTCTTAATTGACCTAGATTAGGCTAGAACTTAGCATAAGTCAGGGTTATTCATGCATGCATAAGCATTATCTGCATCTTTACTGCTTTACTTTAGCTATGCATAAAATAATGTTATAATGTGCTGATTAAGTGTATTATGTCGATTGCAGGCAATAAGTTGATCTGGAGTAGGATTTGAAGCTAGATTAGGAATAACGGGAGTTGCAGCAGAGCTGGAGCAAAAAGCTTAGATTAGATGTAGGAATAATGATGTAAGAGAGTTAAAGGTTTGCTATTCTATTAGGTAGGAATAAAATAGTAAAATGTGAAGAGCTTAAGTCCATCCTAACCCTAGGATAACCTAGAGACTTCCCCAAGCCTTAGCCACCCTTAGATTAGGTCAAAGCACCCTAGGAAGCCCTGAAACCCTAGTTCCAACCCTTATTTGAACGTCTAGATAAGTTATAGGACGTCTAGGACCCCTAGCCAACTCCCGCACACCTCAAACACACTTCTGTAGTGTTATTGGATGTCCCGACACTTTGTCAGATGTCCAATTTCTGTAGAATATCCAAAACAGAACCTTGATTTCCCCCTAACTCAGATTGGACGTCCAGAACTGAAGTCTGGACTTCTGATTTTTTAGTATAAGTTGTCTGATCATAGTTTTAGACATCTACTACTGGTCTACAGTCCCTGTTTTGAGATTCAAGCCTTGATCTTGGATCTCTAGCTCCCTAGACCTAATCCCAACCCCATAGGAACCTAAATTAAGGTGTCCTAACCCTAGTACATCATCTCTAGACCTACCTAAGGACCTAATTAGGTCCTCACCAAATCAAATTGACTTAGATCAAAGTCAATTACCTTCACCTAAGTCAATTAGACTCATTGAGTCCAATTGAGCTTAGATCTCAACCCACATAAGTTCAATTGGACCTAGTGAGAGTCCAATTGACCTAAACCCAACCTAATTGATTTATTTCACTCTCAATTAGGTTCACACTCACCCAATTAAACTTAGGTTAAGTTTAATTGCAAATTCCCCTTAGCAATTAGGGTTTGTAACCCTAATTCAAGACATACACCTACCTAAACCCCTTAGGACCCAACCTAAACCACCTAGCCACATAGAGCACGACCACACACACACACACACATCCATTCACGCACACACACTTCTCTAGAGTTCTCTAGAACTCTCTTGAAGTGGCGCCACCTCTTGGTTGCTAAATTTAGCAACCAAGAGGCATTCATAACCATATGGCCGGCCACTCTTGGACTCTCTCTAGAGAGTTCCACACCTCTCTAGAGAGAAGCCCTTAAGTCTATAAAAAGACCCAATGGGTGGCCAATTGCATGCATTCACATTCTTGGCACCCATTCACTTCATTGGCTCCATTCACACCCACCTCCACTTAGGCTAGCCACTCCATCTCCACGAGTTCACCACCACCATGAAGGACACCATGCCGAGATGCTGGATCACTCCTCTCTCTCTCCAATGGTCGGCCTAAGCTCCATTGGCCGCCCCTCATTCTCCTCCCGACCACTCCAAGGCCATCGGGGACCACCCCCGAATGCCCTTTTATTCTGCTAGATCTAGATTAGTAGTTTACGCTCTTTATAGTTTTACTGCTTTTTATTACTGCTTAGTAGCGTCGTCCTTATTCTCCCCAAATGATGCATGTAAAATCCTCCCGTATATTCTTATATGCGATCATTTTCTGGTAGCTGGATTTACATTTTAAGCATTTATGTACAAGCTTTCCTCTACAGTTCTTGTTGCAAACAACTCTCCAATGGAATGAATGAAAAATGCATATATATATATATATATATATATATGCTTTGAAATCACCATGAGCTTATTGATTGCCATCTGGTTTGCGTGATTCAAGTTGCCTGTTTTCAATTATTTATCTATTCCACAACAAGCATGTCGTTTCCTGAAAATATAGAAAATCTAACAATAGACGTGTTTTCTGTAAATAGTCACCACCTCACTAGAATCATGCGCACAAAAACTCATGCGTTCACCTTTGTGATTCATCTAACACATGCGCACGTAATCAGAGTTCATAATAGAAGTGGTGAAATCTTAATCATGAGATTGGAAACCGACGTGCTTTTTTAAATAGAGTAGAACGGTATAAGATCAAATTCTAAAGTAGAACAAACGCCTCCTAGAGATGAACGACCGGGACTCAAGTCTCATAATTTTTACAAACTTATTTTTTATGAACATTTTTGTGCAGCTATACTACGATTCCGACAACTTTCAAATGCGGGAAAATAGTTTCCATCAAGGGCCTTTCTTGGAAGGCAAGTAAGAAAATGGATGGGCTCTGGGAGAAGCTTTTCTAACCTATATATATGTATAAAGGCAATTAAAAAAAAATTAAGAAAGAAGAACCTCTCTACTGGCTTCTCTCTCAAGCTTTCCTCTTGCACTACTAGAAAAAGGGATATCTCATCAGTTGTTTGCCATCAGATTTATAAAATGACGGGAAAAATATTTTTATTGTCGCTTATTTAAATAAGTGACAGTGAATGCCTGTCTTCCCCCTTACAACAATTGAAAAAAAGTGATGGGCGCGCGGTTGTCATTAATATTTACCGTCAATTATTTAAGTGACGAAAAATATATTTTGGTCATCGATTAGTGTAATAAGTGACAGGGGAAAGTCGATCAAAATTAACGGCTAAAATTTGAGTGGGATGAGGGATTTAATTTAGACTTATACCATTAATTAGTCTAATAAGCGACAGTGAAAAGTATATTAAAATTAGCAGCCAAATTTGGGCGCGAGGAGGGATTTAATTTATCCTTTTACCGTCAGTGTCTACTAGAAGCGACAGGAAATGTATGTTCATCATCCTCGTGCATAGAGTCCTCTCCTTCCCGCATAACTCACAAAACCCTCGCCGCCTCACCACTCCTCTCCTGATCCTCCTCGTCTGCTTTTCAACGGTGGAGCACTCCTTCCCTCCCCATTGCTCCCTCTTCCAACACCAGCCAACCACCAACAGCTACCTTGCCACTGGGGTTGCTGCAAGGGAAAAGAGAAGAAGAGGTGTTGCTGCTGCCACTACGATAGCTGAAGCTACTACTGCCATTGCTGCCTTTGTTGTGACTGTTGTGAGGAGAAGAGGGGTAATGGGATGCGAGTAAGAGGTAGGGATTCTCCCCTTGAAATTCAATCTCTTGTTTTCCTTATGATTAGGAAGTGTAAGAGGAATGATTTAGGTCTAAATAAGGGTTTGCATGCAAGATTTTGGGTGATGATTATGGTGTATTCATCCCATGGGGGGCTATAATTGTGGCCTTGTAATTTTTCTAGTTAGGGATCATCTTAATGTTTGCTAGGGGAATTGATTGACTCATTTTGCTCCTTATATGTGTGGGAACTGGTGCTCATGGTTTCATGAGGTTTAGTTGAGTTAAGGGGCTGTTTTGTGGCATGAATGGCCGATTTTGCAAGTTTAGCTTGCTGTTGTAGCCTAACCTAATGTTAGGTAAGTGTTACCTAATGTTAGGTGGTTGTTGGATGGCCTCCTAACGTTAGGTAAAGGTACTTAACGTTAGGTATCCAGTTAAGTCTATTCTTTGGCCTGGAATCAGGGTTTTTTATGCTAAGGGGCCTAATAATTGATCGAACCTAGTTTATAACCTAATTGGGGGTCTAGTAGGTGCCCTAATAGGCGGGGAAATGGTTAATTGCAGTTTAACCCTAGATGGGTAAGGGATGTTTCTAATTGAGCTTGAAGCTCTCTAATTGGACTAAAAGTGATCTAAATTGGCTATGTAACGAATTGAACCTCACATGATGACATCAATGACTCGGTTTGAGTCGAATAAGGGAGATGCTTGGATCCTAAGGTCTTGGATAAGATCTCAAGTGATCCAGTAGGTCTTTAGGATTGCCTAATCTGGTATGGATTAGGGGAAAAAGGACTTAGGATCGATTAGGTCAAATAGGTGAGCTCGTAGGGTGAGACACCGAGACTTCGTGGACGGTGAGTTCACTATTGTGGGTTGGAAACTTGGGAATCTGGTAGCTTGAGGCTATCATAGTTCAACCTCGAAACTATAGTAGTTCTTGGTTGGGGTAGTACCAAGTGCTGTCATGGAGATGAGGCACTAGGAGGTGTCTTAAGTCTGAGTCAACGAGAGGCACCATGAGATCTTCTTTGGAATAGTTTCTAGATGTCTCAGGTCTGTGACTTGAGGGATCTTGAGTGGAATAGATTCCAGGGATCCTCAGGTGACAGGGATCATGCAGATCTTAAGTGGAATAGCTTCCAGAGATCCGGATGGGTGAGAGAGTGTGAGATCTTGAGTGGAATAGCATCCAAGGATCTCATTCAACGATGTGAAGGATCTTGAGTGCAATAGATTCCAAGGATTTTAGCATTGGGAAATGCATTATCTTGAAGGGAATAGTTTCCAGGGATCACAGCTAACGGAAAGTCGGTCCCACGGAATCTTTTGGATCGGGTACCCAAGGATGTCTTGAGTGGAATAGTTTCCAAGGACTCTGAATATAGTTAACGTTCCGACGACTGGAGAGGGTATCCTTTGTCTGGTGGACATGCGTGCTTTAATCTTTCCTCTGGCCAAGGAGGGGTTAGGGTACAAGTGTATCATATAAGAGGGCACATCGAGATCTCCTTCAATATGAAGGGATGATTTAGTGTTACGACCCGGCTCCCAGATCCCTACAGGACCCGAGACGGGCTCGTCTCAACTAATCTCATGACCTAGTCATCCAACAAGAAATAATCAAAAGTAGGAAAATAAACCACATTCACGCATGCAATATAACTAAGCAGAAGGAAAGAACGAAACAGCAAAGGAAAGTAGAACAACTGTCTCAAAAATAGTACATGACACCACAACAACAGAAAATAGAAAGTAACGAGAACAATAATTTTAAAGTATAGTACTCACGACTACAACAGAAATAAAAGAGATGGAAAGAAAACTACTACGGCTGGGCTCAGCTGGGCCCAGCTCCCTCTGCAGCCGAAAACTTGGGCTGCTCAACTCTTGGTCCTGAACAGGGTTACGAAAAGACGGAGTCAACGAATGCTGAGTAGAGTGGTGTTTACATTATTTATGTGCAAGTAAAAAAAATAAGCAGGTTTTATTATCATTTCTATTTATCGCATTTATGTATTTCTGGTTCATCTATTTCACAAAGTATCCAAGTATTTCTTAATCTTGCTTGTTCCTCATGGGAACGATCTTGATTGCAGTCTTTTCCATAGAGTAGAAGGTACACATGATACTCTCCTGGCCGGGAGAGTCTCTCGTAGTAGTCCTACACCCAATCAACCACCCCGAGGTCACTGTCGAGATGTAGCGGTGACTACGGCACGCGTGATAAGCGCACGGGTAGCTACCCCGCACTAGCACGCGGTCAGTCGTTTTCGCTAGCGGATACGCTCAAAGTACAGCACGGAATAGTATAGAGCCTTGCCCTCTCAGAACAGGGGTCTTGCCCCTCAGAACCAAAGAGGGGTCTCGCCCCTCCACAATCCGTGTACCCTCGTTCAACTACCCCGGTTTGCCCAGCAAGCCTAACAAAGTCGGTGTAGGGTGGCTAGCTCAACCCCAGGTCCCGTGGCGTGGCTAGCTCCCTCCCTACACTAGTAGCTCACCTTGGTACCACGTACACGAGGCCAACAGGTGTCGATGTAGAGTGTCCAGTCCTACCCCGGGTCTCAACCCAAGAAGTGGCTAACTCCCCCTCTACACTAAAAGGAACAGTTGCTCTCCTTGGTACCGTGTACACAAAGGCTAGCTCACTTCCCGTCTACATTCCAGATTCCTTTCATACACAGGAGTTCTACTCCTAATTCCCTGTAGGGTTCATGCTCATATTCATCTCATTTATCCATATTGAGATCTCATGTTTCATAACTCGTTCCTCATCCATATACAGCCAACTCGTGTTTTCACAATTTAATTCTCAATCATTTACAGGCAACTTGTGGTTTCATCGTTCACTTTCTCATTCACATACAGGCAACTCATATTTTTACATGCATCTCATAATTACACTAATACCAATTTCTAGTAATTTATTTTAAATATGCATTCACGTAAACAATACAGCTCAAAACAGGCTCATACATTTCTACCCTAGGGTTCATTCCATATCCTATAGTTCGATCCGATTATTTCAAACAAGTACGTTCTTATTTAAATATTAACAACTGAATTAAACCACTCTACCGGGTATCACAGGAGGAATGGGGGCCTATGCTACAAATCTCGTCGTCTCCGCGAGCCTCGAACACACCACCTGCTGATAACTTTTACCAGCGACTAATTTACATTAGACGAGCTCAAAACAATAGATACTCAACACGAACACGTAGGGAAGCTTGAGTGGAAAACAGCGATACTTCATTTACAGGAATCCGATTCCGTTTGGACCCTAAACGGGCTAAAAACACGGTTACTGACCAAAATCAGACCTCTGGGACTAGTCCCAGACGTCTTAAAAGACGTCAGATCAAACCTTGCACTTCCTGCGGCTGCTTTAAACATCCAGACTTCCTCCACAATCGTCTGGGGGCAGCTCCAGACGTCGGATAAGGCCTCCGGTCGTTTGGAAGTACCTCCGAACGTCTGGTGACATGATTAGACATCCAAAGTACTTAGAAAAGCGCACCACGCGCCTTCCCAAAGCCCTCACCTACGTATGACAATTGCAGGCACAAACTCAGCCCGACATCTCCTACGCTACAAACTGCATGGTGGAAAGTAACGTAGGAAGATACGTACCTCGCGTGATATGTGCTTTCAGGCGTCCGGCTTCAACTCCAGATGTCCTGGTTCCTCACCAACCGTCTGGACGATACTCCAGACGTCTGATACTGGAAAACTTCCAGTACCAAAACCTACTCCGCGACACTCTTCTCCTCGCAATGCCGCCCGCAGCACATTGCAATAGGTTCAGCAGCTGCAAAGGGCCGGGAGGTCACCTCCCCGTGCCCTTCCTCCTGGCACGTGCACCCGCCGCCGGCTGTGCGAGCTCCACTAAGCTCCTGAAGGTCCCCTGACCTTCCACGCTCTTCCTTCCTCTTTCCCTTGCTCACCCTCTCGTCCTCCCTCGCTCGCCTTCCCTCTCGTCACTCTCACTCTCCCTCGCCACTACTGCACAGGGAGGAATGCTGGAGGTGGTGGTGGCTGGTAGTGAGGGTGGTGAGAAGGGAGGGTTTAAATAGGATGGGTTTAGGGTTTAAGGGGGTTAGGGAGCGGAGGAGAGAGAAGCTTCTGTGCGCCGCCCGCATGTAGAGCGCAAAGGGACGTACGAAAATTCCCACTTTCAGATGTTCGGGCATGTGTCCAGATGTTTGGACAGACGTCTGACTGAAACTTCAGACGTCATATCTGACTAAAAAGGCAACGGGTCATTTCAATTAGTCACTCCAGGACTTGGAGTGGTAGGTAACAGGATCTTGTATCGTAGGATAGTTATGTTAGAATGTGTAGCATTAATCAAGAGAATGATTAGTGGGCTAGGACCATGATGGTTGGTTGGGTTAATCTGGGTTAGGGTTGAAACCTGGGGTTTTGAGTTTAGACTAGGGATCTAACTGGTTAGCTAAGTTGTACACTACCTTGTTTTTATTAGATTACAGTAGTTGCTTATTTCCTACTAAGCTGATTGGCTCATCCCTACTTTGTGACCTAATTTCAGGCGTTGTTGTCGTGCATCGTCAATGTGCGAGATTTCTATGTAGTGCAGAATTTACTACGTACTGCTGGACAGGTAGCATTTAAGCTTTAGTTATGATGGTTTTCTATTTAATTTATGCCGTACCTCCTATACTTTCTTCCATTTTGTTGATTAATGAAATGCCTTGGTAGCTTGACGTTGTTAGTGCAACCTAAATTAAATAAATCAGTGCATATTTCCTATTTTCACCTTCAAAACCCAGACCTTTGTTAGGGGCTTGAGTTCTAAGGCGTGACATGCTAGGTGGCTTGGCGTCCTAGAGTGAGGGACGACTTCCTTTTGGACATAGGCCTTCTACGCACCTTTTCCTACTTTGATTTCATCTTTAATGCTACTAGAGACATCTTTCTTCTCATGTAGCACAAATCTTGCGGTAACAAAGTAAAACCTACAAGCAAGGAAGATTGGATTAAGGGTGAATCTTCTTTCCCATTCGTTAAGGGCAACCAACTTGAAGATGAGGTATCCAATTTGATCTCTGGGTCTCCCTCATGAACTCGAGTGCCCACTAGTACCTTTAGGCTTCTATTCGTTAATTTTTATCCATGGTCGGCTTTGCCCGATCCTTCTAACTTAGGCAGTTCATGGGTAAGCTTCAAGGAGAAGCTCATTCCATATTAGATCTAGGCTTGGATTTTCCCTCATTTTGACCCTATGGGTGATCCAAGAAAATACAGGGTATTCATCATTAATTCAAAGAATCATCTCCATTTCCAAATGTCCTTTGATTCTATTTTCCATAATGAACGAACACAGATTATTTTGTACCAAGGTGGTAGCATAATGGGGGAAGTAGATTGATTGGGAAATAGGTAAAAGGGGGGAGATTTCTTTGTTCCCTTTATGAAATTTATAAAAAACAAAAAGTATTTTCCCTAGTTACGAGTTTATGATCAAACAGGGTTCTAACAAGATCTTTTGCGCTTCAAATCCTCAAGATTCCTTATGGAAAATGGATCCTCACCATATTGGTTTATACACCAACAAAGCATCTTATCCTCTCACCTCAACCTCCACCTCACCCCCCTTCCTCAACGTCCATCTCATTTTCTTCCCTAAACCTCATCCCTCCCATCCACTTCCACCGCCACCTCATCCCTTTTCTCTCTCTCATCCTCCTCTTCTCCTATCCACTTCATCATCTTTCTTCCTCCTTTCCCCCTTTTCTCATGTCTGTCAGTGCAACCTCTTTAATTCTATTTTGATGATTTTACAAAGTGTCATTAGGATTAATAAAGAATGGATAAATATGTATGCTTCCTCCATGTCTATATGTATGTGTGACAAGTATGCAAGAATTAAGTTCAAGGGTGTTTAAAGAGGATGGCTACAAGGATTGAAGAAAACCCTTGAAGAGGAAGGCTATAAGTCTTGCTATTGTATTTTTGTTATAAAAACTCTTTTGACGTATTTTTCTTCCTTATAAAATCTTTATACGGAGACCTTAGACCCTTAGTTCAACCTAGGAACCCATTTCACCAAGATAGGAACCCTTCACAAAAATTTCTACGTGAATTGTTCTCTTTATCAGCCATCTACCCTTTAAATCAGACGTCCTATAACCTCCTCAGTCATCTGATCCATTGATCAAACGACATCTATTCAATGCTAAAAAGGAAACCTTTTTATCTTCCCTTATCAAACATCTAACATGTTCATTAGATGTCTACACCTCTCTACATATGTATGATAGCTCTCCTAGATGTTGCATAGAAAGGCATTATAGATTAAAACCAACTATTAAAACCTTCACAGTTTTGCAATGATCCTTTCTACTTTTTCAGATGTCTGACCCACCATTTATATTGTCTTTCAAATGTCTAATAGTCTCTCCAAACGTCACCCAAGATGTCTGATGGTTAGGCCCATATACCCTGCAGAAGATCTTATCCATTTGGTCAATTCCAGGAAGCGCAACCCATTTAATCAAATGTATAGCAAGTTAATCAGACATCACTTATTTCAAAATAAGGCATCTGACATTTGAACTAGGCATCCAATGCTTTGTATAATTGTTTGTCCTTTTTCCTAACTTGTGCAAGGCATACGTCCAACCTTATTGAAAATGTCTGGTGATGCAAATCAAATGTTTGATAACTCAATTAGACAACTACTAATGCATGTCTGTTGAATAAACTTTTCTAACCGAGAACTACCCTCACCAAACTATGTGTAACGACTACTAGACCACTCCTAAGCCTTCTCTTTTCTTTTTCCTTCGCAAGCCATCTTATGACTTCTATAAGTATGACACAACACTTCTATGTCATGTTACAATCTTTAGAGACTCAAAATTCATTTGCTCACACTCCATTGTTCCCAATACTCTCAAAAGCTCTCTTGTCCTCTCAAATCTTTGAGAGCAAACTCCTTAGTGCTCAACACTAAATTCAGCAATCACATCAGCGAGTATTTCTAATGTCAGGTCTCAGTTTTCTCCCGACCCCCCTTCCTCCAGAGTGGTTAGGGTTACACGTAATCAATTTAATAGTTATTAAGCCTATCTACCACATAAACTTAGTAAATGTTTCGATTTCTGCATGGCATATAAATTTGAATGGGTAGTAAGAAAAATATCATAAAACAACATATGTGGCAAAAGCAGGAATAACCAAATTATATTAGATATATCACTGCGCATCATATAAAATATACACAAGATTTGTAAAGTTTGCGGTCCACACATGTGACAATAGTTAATCATTACTGAAATTGCAATATAGGGGAGGTGAATGATGAAATTAAAATATAATATAGAAATAAAAATTCAATCACACAATGAATACTAAGATTTTTAGGTGAAAATCCAAACCAAGAGAAAATCACCACCTAAGTCAACCTTGACTTAGGATTTATTATCATTATGTGATCAATCCACTAACCACACCACTTAACAATGAGGGAGGTGTACCTTAATACAAAGCCTACCTTTGATCCCTAAATGGAAGTTTCTCCCTTCACAACGAAGAGACGGGGATCCGACAGGTTGGACACCCAAGTATAAGAAATAAGAAAATAACTGAAAAATAACACCTTATAAAGCTCCCCAAAATAGATATAAAGATGATATAGCTACCATGGGTGAATAAGAGACTCCCTCTGAGCAATCGTAGTAACAAAGTAGTGAGGTAGACAAAGTGTATGCCTAAGGATTAGAGTGCACAGCAGTAGGGTAGTAGAGTATGTGAGTTGAGCTAATATAAGGCTTGGATTTTATCTCCTATTGTTGTACTTTGCCTAAGGGGGGTTAAGGGGTATATATAGGCCTCAAAGAAACCTTCAAGAAGGTTTGGGAGGTTCCTCTAGCCATTGGAGGCAAATCCCAATTGATTTGGTCGAAATCCAAATCAAATCAGGCAATTATTATTTCTGGAAACAAAATCAAATGTCTAAGAGATACGTCAGACGTCTGATCTAAGGTCTCTAGACGTCTGATGTAAAGTCTGGACATCCAAAAGGTAGGATCAGTGTTACTGGAATCTATTGGACCTAAAGAGTGTTCTTGTCTCAAATGATCAGACGTCTGATAGCACATTTTAGGACATCTAAGAATATTTATGCACGTCTAACAATGTGTGGGTTTGTTCCTAGATTGGATCAGATCCAAACAAAGATCTAATGTATAATAGTCAAACGTCTACTGGATGTCTGACCATATGATTGGATGTCTGATGGTCATAATGACCTTAGACTTTGGATTTCTTGTGATTCCAGGAATTAAGATTATCTCTGCCAAACCTTTGTTTAGTTAAAGTTACTCGAACGTTCCAATGTTAGACATCTGGAAGCATGTCCAAATGTCTAAAAATAGTATTAAAATATTCTTAAGTATGATTGTGAAGATTGTTTTCTGTCCAAGGTGGATTAGGCTTAACAGTTTGTTATTTGGATGACTGATGGTGTGTCCAGACGTCTAAAGTGAGCTATGGACATCTGGAACTATGTCTGGTCATCTAAAGCCTAAGTGTGTAGATCCTAAGGTAGTGTATATGGTAATTGGCCGTCTGATCTAGATATCAGACGACTTATCTTTCTATATCAAATATCTAGATTTATAGTCAGATGTCTGATGCTATGGTATATGTTTGTTCAAAAATTGAATTTTGTTTCTAGGATTTTCCTAAGTGTTGTAAGCCGAAGCCTACTGCTCCTATATCTAGATGGGGGCTCTTTATAACTCATCTAAACTCAACAAATATAAAATTACAACTCTTTATATAAAAGTATATAATTGCACCTAAGACCTAGACAAATGATAACTTCATCCTTTGATCTTCCTTTTGAGATGATGAGATGAAACAAAATGAGACCTACAATTGAGTTATGATAACGATAGAAATAGTATTTTAATTGATTTTATTTTTATTTTTGTTATTTTGTAAAATCATCAAAATATATATTAGGAGAGGTTGAATTAATAATTACAATGTTATAGTAATAAAAGCAGGGCCTAGCCACAACGTACAAAACAAACAGGGTCTACAGGTATTTGAAACAAAAAAAGTACTAACTATGCTACGGTTGTGAGCTCCATCAAGGCCTCCTATCACACGTCAGTGGGAGGGTCCCACAATCGTGCTAGGTGTAGCAGCTCCATCGTCTGGGCCTTTACGCTCAATAGTGCCTAGCAAGAATGGTGCCTCACTAACGCCCAGTAACCCAGCTTCAACTTGCTTGTAGTTGTAGTAGGGCCCTATGGCCTCGAGCCCTGAAAATAGGCCAAAAAGTAGGGATGAGCCAACCGACTTAGTATGGAAAAACTACGTATATCACAAGAAATGATAGGTAGTGTATGAGCTACTATACCCTAGGATAACTGAACCAACTACCCCATTCCAATACTTATTCCATGCATTGCATTACAATTGTCAATATTCTCTCACCTGAGAGGATCAAATTCTCAAAATCATTCCTCTCTATTAGAGGGGATGTTGGAGTATCCTCTTATGGAACCATAACCTGATAGTCCCTCCTTGATCAGGGGAGCGACCAGTAGTGATAGTGATCCTCAAGTAGGCAAACCCATCCTCACGTCGCAAGAACATTTTATGGCTTCAATCAGAGAGTTGGGCCTCTTGCGAGCTACCCAAGCCAAGTGCTTCGCGAATGGGATGAGCAAACTCAAGCCAAGTCCAACAAAGTTAGGTCATTAATTGTTTTAGATCATAATACAAGGTTGGTTAAACATTATTGGGTCACATCTATGCTCCCACTTTGAGCTTATATTCATATGTGCCATCTCAATCAACTGTCAGATAAGGCCCCACCATCCCTCATGGTACCCCTATGTCATTCGCTCTTGCAAGCGCCTTCTAAGTTTCTCGCTATGAGTAAAAGGTACCCCAGCATCATCTACACTTGCAAATGACTATTATGCTTCTCACTACAAGTACCTTATATTGAGTCAAATTCAGTGATGAGAACCTCATCATGAGCCCTAATTAGCTTATTTTGACCTAAGAAAGAGAATAAAAGCTCCTACATAACCTAGAGAAGGGCCTAATTCAAGGAAGAACTACTCTTAGAAGAAAACATGAAATAAAGGGTAAAACTATAATTTTACCACTACAGTACATTAACGAGATTTCTCAAGGGCTAAACATAGTTCAAATGGTCCTAATAAGATAAAAATGGGTTGGTTCAGTCAGAAATGGGTTCATGTGAAATCCAAGAATTAAATGACATCTTGTAACCCTAAAATAGACTCGCTTAATTTAATAAGGTTCTGGTTAGGATAAAAATCAACTAAACCCTCTAAAAATCATGGAAAAATATCTCCTAGGGTTTAGAACCTTCAAATTGGCCTTTGGAACCTATTTTGACCTAAATAGGGGTCCTAGCTAAATATTTGACCTAATTTGGATTTTTGTGTAAAATATCCAGTCAAATGTGATCAAACCTAAAATCCAACTTCACCATTGGATTCCTTAGATCCAAATTAGATTTGTACCAAAATTTGGACCTAAGGGGAGGTCATCTTGACCTACTTTGCAAAATAGTCTACCCAATTATATTTTGGCCCCTAGCTTTTGAAAAATATTGCACAGACCCCCCTATCTTCCTCTCCACTCTTGCAATTAGGTCCCTCCACCATTAAAGCGGAGGAGTCCTACTCTGGCAAGGAAATGAGGGGGATTGCTCCCTGATTCCTCAAAGATCTCCTCCCAAATTTGGAAGGGGGATTCTCTGAGGAATTCCCTTCCATCTGAGCATGATCCCATGACGTGATTTGCACCCAATCTCTCGTGCGAAAGCTCGAGAGATTTGGGTATCTCCCTGAATCCTTCTCTGGTGAGGACTCTTGCGCTTGGGAGCTTGTCTCCCAAGCAAGAGAGCCCCTGCCAACACCTATAAAAGAACCCTCATCTCCGACCGCACATTTTCAGCTTGGCTTGGCCAGAGAAACACCCCTAATTTCGTCCCTTCTCCTCCGGCCAGGTGTCCAGCAGGCTCCGGCGACCCCTTCTCCTCCTTCTCGTCGCTCTGCCACAATACTAGTGTCAGAGCCATCTTCGTCTCCTTCCTCCGCGTCACGCCATACCTGCACGTGCGCCTCCAGCCCCGTCGTCGTCGCCATTCTCCCTTCTCTGGACTCATCTTCTCCGACAACGGTAGGTACTGCCAGCCGCTCTCCTATCCCCCTTCGTCCACTTAGTTAGGTTAGAGTGCTTCCTCTCTCTCCCCTCTTCATTTCCCCTCTCTTTCTGTTCACTTTAAAACCCTCGACGCCGCAGACCACCACCACTTCTTCATCTCCAACCGACCACCGGCGAAGGTGCATCCACCGCTCCGCACTTCCACACGCCTCGCCAGACCCCTCAAAACCTCTGCCATCACCCACTTAGCATCTTCCACCCCTTCACTGACCGCCAACACCTCCACACTCACCCACCGAACACACCCATTACCACGGCCAAAGAGCGACCTAGGCATGCATGCCTAGGCCGCCCCGCGGCCAGCCTCCCACCGCCTCACCTTCGCCGTGGCACGACGAAGCTTCCCATGTGCTCTAATGAGGCCGCAAGGCTGTATTCATGAATTTTAGGTTAGGCCCCTGCTGCCATTGAGGCACGAAGCAAGCTTCGCTCCAGGTCTCCAGGTCCAGGGGGTGCGGGTTGGAGTCACGCACTCATCTAGCCAAGTGAGAGACCTTGAGAGGGATCACAGCAGCAGCAATTAGGCGAAGAAATCACCTGCGGGCGCATGCAAAAGCAGGTGGGAATTTAGTCCCACCTCGGAAACGCTCAACGCAGGTGGGTAGGATAAATTGAATTTGTGTTCTCTGCTTATCGCCTCAAGTCACGGGGTGAGTTCCCCTCGCCCATGCTTACCTGCCTCGTTCGCGACCCACGCTCCCACGGACTTGGCTGACCGACCCGATTAACCTCGCACTCCTCGCGCACCACCCATGCCGGTGCTCCTAGACCCGGGTGCACAACTCGACCCGATTACCCGGCTGGCTCTGTGAGAGCAAACCGAAGAGAGAAATAGAGAGAGAGTGTATGCAGGGAAGGGTAGGGGTAGGTTTTGCTCTTCGCTGTGCAGGGAAAGAAGGAGAAGGAAGAGGAGCTAAGGCAAGCCAAGCAGAGAAGGAAGAAGAAGAAAAGCAAAAGCTGAGAATTGAGGAATTAAGGTAGAAGCAAGGTAGAGGAAAGGAAGAATAAGAAGGAAGGAGAAATCAAGGAAGAAGAAGGCCAAAGACAGAGAAAAAGAGAAAGAGAAGTCAAGGCAAGCACGTAGAGAAAGAGAAGAACCAAAGAGAAAAGAGAAGAAGAAAGAAGAAAGAGGAAAACCTAAGGCAGAGAAGAAGGAGAGAAAGAGAAGAGAAGATCAACAGAAGAATCAACTATTTTTACCTCTAATTCAATCTCTCTATTTTATTTTTGCTACATTTTAATTCATAAACTCTTACATTATATTCTGAATTAGATTTTGAGTAGAATTAAGTGTTCAAATTACATTATTGAAATTAGTGAATAAATTCCATTTGCTCCCTGTGTTTGACCTCGAATACTTAGGTTTTCGAGTAATAAAAATTTCTCATTTGTTTTCAATGCTTGATCAACTATACTACAATGCAACTGACTTACTCATTTAAAACTCGATCAAGTGGTTGTTAACATTCAGGTACATTCAAGTACCTCATTTCGATGACAGCCCGTAAATCGTCACCACAATTGGGAACTATCTAAGTTCCAAGGTTTATCGTTGGTAGTTGCTAGCTACCCTAGTTTCTTGGGTCTTCAACCCACATTCATAAGCCCACAACTCAAAAGGTCAAGGTGTTTAGCTTTACGGGCCCCTTATTCTGACCTAAACATCTTAGTCATTTTTGTTTTCAATTTCATTTGGGGTTCCATTCAGGACCCTCAAACTCGCATCCCAGACTCTAAATAGGGTCTAATTCATCCCTCTTTTGATATTTGGCTTGGATTTAGCCAATTAGATCAGGTTCTTAGTCCTTGTGAGGAATTTCTTATTGAAACAGGACCATATACCACTTATTGGATGTCTGACCTAGTGCCAGACGTCCTAAATGGCAAAATAAGACTTCTGACCAATGATCAAACGTCTCCTGATGAAGTAGTAGTAGGACTGTCTTCCTGCCTGTAGCATCAAATGTCCATCCATGTTGTAACGAGTGCATGCCCCAGACGTCTTTTAAGACGTCTGGGAGGTGGGCCAGACGTCGGACAAGACGTCTGGGATCACATCCAGGCGTCTAACCAGACGTCTGGGATCGTTTCCAGACGTCTGGAAATCAGTTATTTTGGCACGACTCTTCGTCTGCGCGCCTCAGCGCGCAGGCCCACGAATATCCGATTTCTCTGCGGCTGCAGACGCTCTGCCGCGTCTCTCCCTCCTCCTCGCGTGGCCTTAAAAAGGCCACGCCTCCCCTCCCATCATCTCCACCGTCTCCTCCTTCTTCTCCTTCAACCAGTGAGCGTGAGCGTGAGCGCGAGGGCGGCAGCGGCGGCCGCAGTGAGCGCGGAGGAGGTGCGGCGTGCGAGAGCGGAGCTCTGCCGTGAGGGCGAGCTCGCCGAAGCGGCTTGGCCGGCCGGCGGAGGGCGCAGGGGGCGCGGAACGACGCGGAGAGGGACCTGCTGCGGTTTGAGCAGCAGACGCGCGAGGTGCGACGCGGGCAGCGTCTCGAGCGGAGGCCGAGCGGTGCCCTGTTCTGGAAAAATTTCCAGAATCAGACGTCTGGGTCTATAGCCAGACGGCGAGGGAGACGTCTGGAAGATCATACAGACGTCTGAAAGGTGAGTATTCCGCTTTCTTCTTCCTTCCTGTCGACTGACCGTACTGAGGGAGGGAGTTGGCTGTGCGCAGGCTCGCTGATTCGCCATCCTTTGCGAATCAGACGTCTGGAAGTTGTACCAGACGGCGGGAGTGACCTCCAGACGTCCGGGGTGACCATCGGACGTCTGTGAGCTAGGCCAGACGTCCCCGCAGACTTCTGGACATCTGGGAAACCACGCTGAACAGGTAATTCTCTGATCCACTTTTTAAGACGTCTGGAAGAAGTTCCAGACGTCTGATTTTACATAGTGTCGTCATTTTCGACCCGTTTAGGGCCCGTTCGGGCTCCGTTTTCCGCGATTCGAGTTGCGTTCTTTTCAGAATTAATTCCTCTACCCGTCTACAGTAGCTATACACTGTTTTGAGACTTTCCTTGTGTTTGATCCTTGTGATAGGACCTCGTTCAGTTGCAGTCTTGGGAGTCGCGGAGGCACGCGGGATTCCCGATCACGCCCCCATTACTCCCGTTGTACCTGGTAGAGTGGCTTTAAGTTATTAAAATCTGTTAAATTATGAAACCATAAATAGAACCTAGGACATTGCATGAACCCTAGGAATGAGAAATAGATGGAATGATAGCTCCTAGGTGTTGCATGAATCCTGGGACTGGAAAACTAGATTGTATGATAGATCCTAGTACATGGCATGAATCCTAGGATGGGGAAAACTAGTGGAATGTATAATACTGCAGTCTTGGAAAATGGAAAGAGATATAAAGCTGCCTGTAATTTGAATTAACAGCTGCCTGTTGTGAATAGATAACGTGGTTGAGAACATGGATTGTAAGAATGTGAAACTGGAAAGTGAAACCTGGATGTTTGAGTAAAAAGGATGGAACCCTACGGGGAAGTAGGAGTAGAACTCCTGGAAAGTGAATGGATTAGTTTTGGGGAAGTGAGCTAGCCCTTGAGTACGGAGTACCAAGGAGAGCGACTGTCCCCCTGTTTAGTGCAGAGCGGAGCCAGCCGCCCCAGGGACCCGGGGTTAGGACTGGCCACTTTGTACCGACTTGCTGGCCCTCGCGTACGTAGTACCGAGGAGAGCTACTAGTGTAGGGAGGTACTAGCTACCCCACGGGCCCCGGGGTTTTGCTAGCCTCCCACACCGACTTGTTAGGCCCGCTGGGGCAAACCAGGGTAGTCAGGCGAGGGTGCGCGGACTGTGGAGGGGCAAGGCCCCGGTTTGGTTACTGTGGAGGGGTTGGACCCCTGTTACTGAGAGGGCTCTGCCCTGGACTGGTTCCGTGCTGTGCTTTGGGCACACCCGTTAACGGAAACGACTGACCACGTGCTAGTACGGGTTAGCTACCTGTGCGTTTATCGCGCGTGCCGTAGTCACCGTTACATCTGTCAGTGACCTTGGGGTGGTTGACTGAGGGTAGGATCACCACGGGGGACTCTCCCGGCCAGGAGAGCACCACGTGCTACTTCTACTTTTTGGAAAAGACTGCAATCAAGATCGTTCCCACGAGGAACATTCGAGATCAAGTAAAAGATGTGAGGAATAAATGAAATAGCGAGAAAATTGAAAGATGTAACAAAGAAAGTAATAGAACATAACAGCTACTGTACACTCTACTGTTGCCTTTAGTTTTAGTTGCCACTCTACTCAGCGTTTTGCTGACGTGTTACACTCGTTACCTTTTTCAGGACCAGGTGTTGAGCAGCCAGGGTCAGCGGCTGCAGAGGACGCTGGGCCGAGTAGGGTCCAGTAGAGTTACCACTGTCTTTGTACCTTTTTCGTTTCTGTTTTAGTGAGTAGTTCTTGTTTCCGTTGTACTTTCTTTACCTGCAATTCATGTTGTATGATAAGTGTTGTTCTACTGTTGTGGTGGTATCTACTATAGTAGTTTCTTTCCTTACTGCTGTACTTTCTTACTGTTAGTTATATTCATACTGAATGTGGTTTATTTTACTGCTCTTTTGGTTACTTCCTCGTTGGACAACTAGGTCTTGGGATTAGTCAAGTCGGTCCGGTTCTCGTGTCTCGTAGGGACTCGGGAATCGGGTCGTTACACATGTTGCCAAATGTCCAAAGGCCATCATTAGATGTCTATACTAGTGGATCAAATGTCCAGTGCACAATGCCACATCCCTGGAGCTAGAATAGGTTACAAGGGATGTCCAAGCTGTTAATCAGACGTCTAACCATATTGTTAGACATCCACTAATCAAGGTCTTCTTCCCTGGAATTGGTGTTTTGCTATAGGGAGTGTCGAGCATGTTGGTTAGATGTCCAAATTGTAGTTCAGAACCACACCTAAGTTCCAAAACGTAATTTCTATCATTTCCAACTTGGGTACATCTATTCTAACCTCTCTAGATCATCATATATCACTTCTATTCAAATTGTTTCGAACTAAAACATTTAGGTTCCATATGGATTCATCATCACAAGAAAATCCCCAAATTTTATCTCAATGCACATGCTAACATCAATATCTCCATAATTTGAAACCTATACGCATGTTCATTCATATACAACATCTTCAAATACCTGATTCCACTTCCATTCGATGTTCTAACTATAGGAAACCAAAAAGGAAACTCCATGAGAGGGGATCCGTACCTTGATGCAATAACAGTAGTAGCAACAACGTAGCAACAACAGTAGCAATAGCAATAACAATAGCAATAGTAGCAACTACTACAGCCATGAAAGCACTAGAGGAGGGGTGAATAGTACTTAAGATGGTAAACCAATGCTAATTAAAAATAATTCAGCTGGGAATAGAAGCAAGTAATTCAAATTACAAATGATTCACAAGCCACAACACAATATTTATAGTGGAAATCCAACATCGGAAAAAACCACTACCTAGGTCTCCCAACCTTGGATTTTGCCCCGAGTCAATCTTGGAATACTCAATGGTACTTATGGAGAACCAAACCCTTTGTACAAACCTTCTTGATTTTCCAATCAAGAGTAACACTTCTTGCTTGAGAGGAAAGGAGCCCACATTCTGAGTCCTCAAATTTCCAAGATAATAAATGGAGAAAGAACTAAAATTTAAAACAGATTTTCTGCTCCTAAGGATAGCCCCAAAGAGATATGCAATAATTTATATGAAAGAGCTATCTAGGATGCATGAAAGAACTTCCTTAGTGATTGTGAGAAGATGGCACAACTGGGAGTTAAGGTGCTTGAGCTCTGAGGAAGTTGAGCTTCAAGATCAAGAGCTCCAATCACCTCCAAGAACACCAAAATTTAGATTTGCTAAATGTGAGTTTAATTGTGCTTTTGAATGTAGTGTAGGGTGTTCTCTAACCTCCAAAGAGTGGGAAAAGCACTCATATATATAGAGGAGTGTTTGGACTAGAATGGGTGTGCACAAACCCCCTCATCAACGTTCAAAAAGTTTCGCAATTTAATTTACCAACGGCTAATGAATTTGGTCAAAAAGTGTTTTACCTAACGTTAAGCATATGTTATCTAACATTAAGTAAACTATCTAACTTTAGATGCTCAGCTAAGTACAAAGTTCGTTGTCTGCTTATCGCACCTTAACAAGCATAGAAGAGTCTATCTAACAATAGGTCAAACTTGTTTAACGTTAGATTAACTGTCTAACATTAGATACTTAATTAGATATAAAGTTCGTCGTCTCTTGGACACTACTAGCTGGCACTGGGTTCTTTACCTAACGTTAGGTCATTAATACCTACTAAGGTGTGTTTAGGGTCATTTTAAGATATAATAAACTTTAATGTAATATGTTAGCACCTAATGACTTAGTTGAAGATAAATGAGGCCTATTTGGGTCAAGTCAAGTGCTCTTGTGAAGTTTGCATATAAGATTCCTAAGTGTTTGCTAATATAAAATCTAATTGGGGCTCTCCTTACAATCCAAAGAATATGAAATTACAACCAATTTTCCTATGTTACAAAGGGATCTAATAAGCAAAGAAACTTGGAGAACATGATCTCCTCCTTCTTCTTGACTCTAGATATCATCACTCAACTTCAAACCTGAAATTCATTCTCACAAGATCTAGACATTAAATCCAATTTTAATCCTAATGTTTGTAATCATCAAAGCCATTATCATAGGAAAATGTGGTGCCTAATCGCTTATGCACCTACAAGCCGCTCCTCCTCTTTTCTTGCTACTGGTAATGAGTGCAGAGAGTGAGTGCAGAGAGAGGGAGAAAAGAGAGGCTCAATGGTGGTGAGAATGATGAAATGAAAAGGAGGGAAGAGGTAAATGCAAGGGAAATGAAGTAGGATATGCCTCGCCATTGTAGTAGTTAATTGGTGAAATATCACATCCACCCAGTAGCCATCACCAAGTTACTAACAAGGTTACTAACTCAAGTAGCCCTCAATTGGCCCCATATTCCATTAACATTTTCAATACTTCAATCTTAACCAAAATTCAAGAGTTTCAAGCTCAATTTCACCATAATTCCAATACTTCACCTTAATTAAGGGTTTGATTATTTACGATTCAGTCATTAAAATTTCAAACCCTTACATCTAAAACCTTAGTAGCCTACTTAACTCTCTATCTTTGGGCTATTTAGATTTTACATTGTATTTCATTTTTGTTGTTCATTATTGTAATTGGGTATTCGACTTATCGTATTTCCATCTCTTCCTTGTGAAAGGGTAAAACTCCCTAGTTGGGACTAGAGCGAGGCTTTGTAAATTAAGGTACACCTAGGATTGTCAAACAGGTTGGGTCGGGTTGGAGCCAACCCATTTAGACCAAACCTGTTTATAAACGAGACCAAATCCATTTATTAAATGGGTGTATATACTCCAACCAGAACCTGACTTATTTACACTCATCAAACCCAACATGACCTATTTAACCCATTTAATAACAGGTTAAATGGGTTAAACGAGTTAAATGGGTTAACGTGGGGATTTTTTTTCTCATTAATCGGATTCATTGGATTGAGCGGGTTCATGGGGGTAAACCCAAACCCAACCCATTTAATAAACGGGTTTGAACCCATTTAATATAAGCAGGTCGTGGTCGAGTTTGGATCTATTAATCAGGTTGAGTTCAAGTTAGGTTAAGCGGGTTTAATTTTTTTTATAGCCTTAGGTACACCACCCTCGTTTAAGTAGTGTGGTTAGTGAATCTTTGATCGCCTTTGCAATTGAGAAATCCTGAGTTAGTGAGACTTGGTCCGATAGGGGTTTTCACTTAAAAATTGGTCTTTTGTGATTTGTTTCATTTGTGCATATTCTATTAATTTAAAATTTTATATTTATATTTGATTGCACTAATCACCCTCCCCCCTTCCCTCTAGTGCATTTGCAATGTCTTCACTCACTTCCATCATCCTCTTCCTCTCCTCCATCCTAATGCACCTCTATGACCCATCCCCTACTCCATCTCCCCTCCCTTCCCAATCCCTCTTACTACTAGTCCACTTCATTACTCCAACTTGTTGCTTATTTTCTTCCAATAGCACCTATAATTATTTCAAATCTCCATGTTCTTCTCTATAATAAGTTTAAAATCTACCACAAGCATTCTCATTTCTTCATGCTTTACTAAATATTACAAATTGAAGCCAAACACAGAGGCCTCTATGCGAAGTAAGGGTTGTGATCCCTCTACCATGTATTGGCAATAGCAATTCCTCAACCAAATACCAATGTCTTACCTCTAGATTATGCTATGTAGCAATGATGAACTTGACAATTATGAAAATTCTCTACACCAAGTCTCAATGTTATGCTAAGTTTAGCGATTGTAATATCTAGGGCATACGTTCCTCATTCGCTTGTGCCTCTTCACCTCTAAATGGATGGGACCTACAGGACTTCAATGAACCAATTCAACAATTGAGAACCAATTTGTCAAGAATAGTCAGAGGAGCCATTGCATGAACCCTAACTCGAAGGGAGTTGATAGGAGCATGTTGCCAAGGACCACGAGGAGTAACAAGATATGGTGGATGGGATTTGTTGTAGAAATGAATTAGTAGGAGGAAACAAGAGACTAACGGGGATTAGAGGGGCACTAGAATAAGGAGTTAAACTAGTGCTTCCAAGGTCCTCTAGCTGATGTGAGTCTCTTGCTGAATTGTAGAGTTCATGGGGTTTTCCATCCAAGAAGAGCTTGGTCAAATAAAATGGTAGACACATTGGAGAACAAAATCAAAGAATTCAATCATACAGGAATACGGCAAATTTTTCTACCATATTTCACTCAATTGAGTGTGCACCTTAAGCAGAGATTTAATCCTCTATTCACTATGTATAAAAGTATATAACAAGACTCTCATCCTCACTTCCAATTCGTTCAAATATACCAAAATTCCCTCTGATCAGATGATCCTACAGTCTAAAGCTTAAGACTTGTAATTTTAGTGCTGAAGCTTCTTAGAAATGTTCCGATTGAAATTTATCGTCAAGATAGCAATCTATCTGCCTTTCATCATGATCCATATACATTTGCTTTGACCTAATGGTAATGGCACATGATCCAATGTCAGTTCCGTTGTACAATATTATCAAAAAGCTTAACTCATTAGTGACATAACAGCCATCGACGCGCAAGTCACTTGAGAATCAAGTTTGTAAAAGGAGAGCAGGTTACACACTTCAAAGGTCAAACCAGATTCTACTAACACAGCTTACCCATCTAGACTGATTTTTAACTGCCTAATCAGCAAACTCTATCTAGCTGAATGCAAACAATTTAATTAATCTTCATTCACACCTATAACTTGTTTGGCAAGGCATTTTGGATTCCATAAATTAGATACCATCCTGCCATCCCTTTTTAACAATTTGATCAAGCCAAGCACCTCAGAAAACGAGGCCAACTATAAATCTCCAAATCTAATGCCCTTCAATATAGGCATAATGCTTGAAAACTTTCCGTCTCTTTCTTGTGCCTTTATCCGAGGTCGAAAACCAAAGAAACTTTAACATGCTATGCTTTTTCCGTCTAGATAGCAACAGACCGCACAGTCTGAAATGTTACAAAACACTGCGAAAGGGCCTCCAATATGCAAGAACAAGTGTATTTAGATCCTTTTAAACTGAAACTTCATAATTAGTGGCCATTTTTGCAAATTAATTTTAACTTTGACGTAATCTGAATCCTTGGACAGCCTTTAGTATTCAAGCCAACACAAACAAGTTGATGATTAACCCATGCAACTCAAAACTGGTGGAGCATATTTATACAAGGAGCTAACCCATTTAACTTCAAACTAGTGGAGATTATACAAGGAAGAAACATCGCAGGACATTTATGTAAATTAGAATACATGCAGGGACAATTGCAAAAGTTTTCAAGCACATATATGCTAAAGCCCTAAAATAGGAGTAGAACAATTCACTTAGTTAATCTCGTATAATGAGACTATCACCATCTGTTTAAAAAGATTAAACACACTACTAATTGGTTAACTACCTTATTACAACAAGAAAACTCAGCCAACTTCCCAAGCTGTTTCGAAATACACCACAAGCAAATTTACTTTTCCCTGATCATACCAATGCAAAAAACTATTCTTTGATAAAAAAAAAAAATTGCACATCCTACGGATACAAACAGCCGACTCTTTCAACATCTCTATATTTGAATAACACCAACACAAGGTGATAGCTGATTAGAATTGTACAAATAAAAAATAGCCCTTTTTAATGAACGACCAACAAGTTTCTACAATATGAAAGGCATTGAAGGAAGACATTGTGCTTCCCTGTTTAGCCGATACTATTAGTGCAAAAATAGTAACTCTCCTTCCTGATAAAGATTTCAGGTGTGTTGCTACCAGCTTCCTCTATGTAGACCACAGAGCTCTAGTGCTCTGAAATCAAAGGAGTTTTCAGATTAGAACCACAAGAAAACGTCATATGATGAAATTATATGGCCTCATTTCCCAAGAATCTCTTCCTCCTTTGCTTTGCACATATCCTCTGCAGATTTGACAAATCTCTTTGTGATGTCTTCGACCTGCCAGAATGCAGAGTGAGCATGAGCTACAAACTTTGTGAAGAAAATTTACTTGGTTTTTGCAGAATGTCACCCACTTCCTTCTCTAATCTTTTCACATCATCTTTGGAGGTGCTCAATTTGGCTTTCTTGATCATATCTAGTGCCTAGAGAACATGAGCATTTCCGTCAGTGAGAAGAATTTGACCTAGCTGCTGCGTAAAAAAAGGGGCAATGATTTTCAAACCCCTAGCTGGATGCCCCTCCATGTGTGCATAATGGGAGTCATCCAATCAGCAGGAGAGTAGTATGATTCAAGGGGACTCTCCAGCACACACTATACAGGCACTAGAACACCCTGTCCCAATCAGCAACAGGTTTCCCAGAAAAATTCTTCTCAGATTATTATTTCGTATAGCATGCCAAAATCGTTCAGGCTTAGTTTTTTTCCTTTTTTGAGAAGTAGGACGATTACTTGAGAACAGTGACCATCCTATTTCATTTCAACTTAAAACACTCAGAGCTCAAAGTTACAAGCAAGCGTCCCACGGCACACATGAAGGGAGGGTGGCATCCATGGCCTATGTAAAGAAAGCGCGGCGTTAACAACATTATCAAAATAGTATCTTTTCCACAAAATGGGGAACTACACTGAAGCCAAAAAAACCAAAGAAAAGCTAAAGCTATCTCCCTCACAGTCATCAGTCTATTGCAAACAATCCTCAAAAATAAATGATGAACCCCTCCAAAAAATTCCACGGAGGAACAATCAGCCCAAGCAACATCAGTCTTCTCTCGAACTTCATTTGCAAAAGAGCAGTAGAACTTCATAACTAAGGCAAAGAAAAACTCATTTCACTGACACAAGATAAACTTGATCAAACAGCACATATAACTTTATTTTAAAATTTTTGTAGTAGACTAAAAGTCTGACAGCTTTACTTGCAATTTTTACCGGTCATAATATTGATTCTTAAACAGTAAAAACATTTGATTGACAAATTTTTAATTAGTTAAACACCATCAGTTTTTTGAAAAAAGATAAACACCATCATTGAGAAGTTATGAAGAAAAGTAAGCAAAAAGCTCACAAGATATACCAGTGAAGGAAATGACAATTCTATATAAGACAATATCACATAGTAAACATAAATATGCCAAAAGAAACCAATGTCCAATATCAACAAAATGTGTGCACTGAGGAATGCTTTCCAATCAAGTGATTGGGTGTTCTGAGGGCAGAGCTGCCGTGACAAAAAAAGGGAACATTTACGTTGAGATGAATAATCTTGTGCATACAATAAAAACAAAGAAAACTTCAGATAATAAAATCCAGTACCTTCTGCCGTGCTCTTCTGATGCTTTGTTTGACATCTTCAGAATGCTTGCTGACGACCTTGTTAAGTGCCTATCAACAAGAACTTTTGTTTGGAGTTAATATGGGTTCTTACAGAAAACAAAATGAATGCTAAAAACCTCTGAACACACTTACCTGCATGTTCTCCTTCGTGAGCCTAGAACATAGAAAGAAACATTAGTAGTAGGCAACCAAATCGTTGACAGAGTAATTGCAGAACAGGAAGAAAGAAGGTTAAGCAAATAAACAAGCACATCAGGCTCATGAAAGGAGGGTGAAACTATTGGGAAGCGAGTCCAGATTCTCTTAGCATGCTGGGAATAGGTAAAACAACCAGAAACGATGAAAGAAAATGATGATTCCTTGAAACTCACGGTGGAATTACTGCCAGCAGTCTTTGCCCATCATCTGTCGGATTCAAACCTAGAGGAGATGAGATAATGGCTGTCTGTATGGGCTTCAAGGCCTGACCATCAGAAATTGAGATAAAAAGAACACGTCATGCAAATTTGATAGTGAAAAGTTCAAAACGAAAAATAAAGATAGTTAAGATTTCAAACCTTCCAATAGGAAGTCGGCAAGAATATACAAGTTGTGACTTTTCATAATGAAATTCTAAGCATAGAATCTTCCCTGGATATAGGACATTCTTTTTTTTTAGGTGATTAAAAAAAATAATTAGTACAATTATATTGCAGTATTCAGTAGAGAGTACTGATATATTTCCACAAGAAAGAATAAAACACACAAGGTTCAGAAAGTCGGCCACAGAAACCGACTATGCATCTGAGTACTCGTTGGCTGCAAGGGTGCCATACCAAGTATCGGTAAACGGCCCATTATGCAAGCTGGGAGAATACTCAGGCTGAATATTCCACATATGACGCCAATACTGAACTGATCATGAAATAAAGGTGACCGTGAGTGTTTTTTTCTTTTGAGTTCCACTCGGTTGAAACTCCCACCTCAATCGAGGGACTTCAATGCCAACTGAGAAATTCTTCCTTAAGACCCTCGAACACGAAAATGAAAAAAAACCTACAATCCCTCCAAAATCCTTGACCGATCGAAGCCAAACCCAAACCCCACATCCCTGTCACCAAGCCCTCAATTGACCGAACCCCTCCACTACTCAATCGATTAGCCCTAACCCTTGCTCTCGCCCTCCCTCAATTGTTCATCAATCTTCCAACGAGCTTCGAGCTGCTGGAGCTTCGCTTCATTGCCCTCACCCTATTGAAGCTTTGCTTGAAACGCCCTTGCTCTGCTGGAGCTTCAAGTGATGTCATCGACAAGAACCATTGCCACCACCATCACCTACTGGAGCTTTGGCATGCCACACAAGTGAGAGCCTTCTGCTAGAGCCTCAGGTTTAGATATTTTGATTTGGGGATGGTTTCCCAAATTTCTCATGAGCACTTATTCTTTTCCCGTGTTCATTTGCCCTCATGCTGCATGAAGAAGAATGCTGAAAATGAGGGGTAGCAAAAATACAGTGAAGTAATGTTGCTTTCCAGGTGATCTGATAGAAAACCTTTGAAAATTAGACTCTTTGAGTTGCCTGTTCATGTTGGTGAATATTTATGGTAATGATTTTGCTTCTGAGTCCTAGATTTTTGTTTCTATCTTTGAGGTGTGGAAGATTTTTAGATTGCTCCTCAAAGCTAGACATTAGATTTTAAGATTGCTGCTTAAAGCTATCTATTTTTGCAAATAAAATGCTCCTTAAAGCTAGATTTTAAGATTGCTCCTTTTGATTTTAAAGCATGATCACTCCCTAATGCACCTTCAGATTTCTTTTTTAAAGTAAGATAGCTACGTAAGATTTTAAATTGAGATTGTTTCTTAAGTGAAATCAAGGTTCTTTTTGTTTGAGACAATGTGTTCTTTTTTTTCTTTTTTTATGAAACATTGCAACATGTATTCTTATGTTAGACCATTTGGAAAGGGGGATTTCCATGGATCTCCCATATTTGGGTGGGGATAACTTAGAGGATAGAAAATCCTGATTTAGCATCCTTGTCCCGGGATAAAAAAGGTCCCACTATCCTTCACAATTTTATAGTTACCCCTCTTCCAAACAGCCTACCCAAATAAAGTTAATTTCTTCTTCCAAATACTGAAAAAGGGACTTCCAAGTTCTATTCCACTGCACAACAGTTATCCCATCACTTATCCCCCCCTTTCAAATGGACCGTTAAGAACTTATGTTTTTGATTGTGGTGCTTAAGTTTGCCTAAAGGTGGTTGTTTTTGCATCAATATTTATTTAATTAGTTGTGCAAATTAATTATTATATTTTTTTTTATTATTAAAAGTATGAATCCACATTCTCACCTGCATACTTCCCCTTATATTGAGTACTCACTATGTGGTAACCTATCCAGCTACATACTGTATTTCGACTTTTTGAACCTTGAATATAACATAAAAATCATTCAAACAATAGGAATTTCAAATTGATGAAGCATATGATGGTGCACTGCGAGAGTGACTAAAACGAGGTTGAGACAAGTCTCTAACATAACAGAGAAACTATGTAACTTCACGCCTATCAAGTCTACTGATCATACTGATTTATATGATTTTTATTTATGTAGAGAAGGCTTGTGATTTTGATCTAAGAGGTATTTGGTGGAAACATTAGAGTGGTGCTAATTTTGTATATCACCCTTAAATGGTATGTGGATAATGGACGTATAGCTTTTGCAAGGATCCATACTGCATCGACTGAATACCTTGAAATTAGCATCAATCTGCCACGAGGTTCAACTTTGAGTCCATTTTTCTGTCCACCCTGATGATGGCTAAGTTGGGAAAGCACATTGTTGACATACCACTCTAGTTATCTTTCCTTACTATTTTTGGACTGGTTCAATTATTTATTTTATTCTCTTGGACTTATGTTTGCAATCTTCCCAACACCTCTCTATAGAGACGTGTAGGATTTCTTTTGAGAAATATGATTATTCATTTTCTTTAACTTGATATCAGAGCTGCGATCTTAGATCGATGCTCTGATATTCCACCCGCACAAGCCTTCATACCCCTCCACCAAAAACCCTAGTCTCCCTTGTTGACACCCGTAGGAGCCTCTACCGGCGCTCCATCAGCCACCACCAGTCCCAGTAGGCCGCCACCTATGCCCTACAGGGTGCCGCCGCCCCCTACAGGTTGCCACCTACGCCCCACAGGGCACCATTGCTCCTTTGCTAGCGCAAAACCGCCACCGCCTGCAAAACCGCCTGCTGCAAGCCGTCACTGCCTACAGAGCCATCTACCACCGCTGCCTACTACGTGCTGCAGGTAGTGGTGGTTGGTGGCAAGTTGTTCTCGCCAACAAGGGGGAGTAGCACCTCTTAGAAGCGTTATTAGGACCTTTCCCATACCCTAACATGCGCTAAGCTATGATCTAAGAGGTGCTTGTGACTCTTAGGATGTTATCTAGGATCTCTAGATCTTAGATCTCATGATCAAAAGATCACGTTCTCTCTTATTTCGAGTTTATCAGATCTGAATATTTTTTTCAGATCGCGTCTATGATATCTTGTGGCAGTCCTAAAGCACGATGGCTTCTTCAGGGTCTTTGAAGGTGTCGTCGGTTAGCGCTACGAACAATGAGAGTTACAAAGCTCCCTTCATTGTTCCTATTGCCAAGTTAAGTGAGACTAATTATGCCAAATGGTTTCAGATGTTTCTCACAACTGTTGAGGGACATGATAAGGGACATATTTTGTTGGAGTTGGAGCCACAAGACAACAACGACGACGACAACAACAACCAAGCCTTTTCCCACACTAAGTAGGGTCGGCTATATGGAGCCACAAGACAAGATAAGGAAAAATGCTACGTGGAAGAAAGATATGTAACGGTCCGTGCTTGGATCATGAATTCTGTGGAGTCTCAAATTGGTGATGGGATAATGTAATACAAGACGACTGAGATGTGAGATTCTCTATGTGACACGTATTCTCTCGAGAAGAATTACAGCAAAGTGTTTGAGATTCACCGCACCTTTGGTGGTCTGAAGCAAGAGGGCCAGTCACTTTCTCAGTATTATGCTACTTTGAAGGGTCTCCACGAGAAGTACAATGCATGCCGTCCTGTCTGCACCTGTGCCACTCAGAGGGCACATAGGAAGGAGTATGTTGTTCGTCAGTTCCTGGATGGACTTGGACAAGACTATGAGGTTGTAAGGTCCCAGATCTTAACTTTGGCTGAGCTTCCATCACTTAAGGAAGCCTATAGTAAAGTAAGCAAGGTGATGGTTAAACCACCCCTATCAGATGTTGGACAAACTCCAATCTTTGTAGCTGCTGCACGTAGTGGACATGGTGCTCCATCTACTAGGGGGAGACGATGAGGTGGTCGAGGTACGATTGGCAGACCCCACACCATCTATTCGCACTATGGCAAGGTAGGCCATTTAGAGGCCTCCTGCAGCACAAAGCATGGTAGGCCTTGTATGGCCAACCAAGCTATTTCTTCTAAGGAGGGGAGCGACATGGTGTCACGTACTGATTACGATGCCGTTGTCCAGTGTCTCGCCCAGTTGACCCAAGAGATTACTACTACTAATACTACTACATTAGCCTCCTCAGGTATAACTCCTTATAATTCTAGTAGTGGTATTTCTGATAGCGCCTTGTGTTTAGTAGATTCAGGCGCCTCCCAGCATCTCAGTGGTGATCAAACATGCTTTAAACAGTTTCAAATAGTTCTTTCTAGTAGATTTGTTCAGGTGGTAGATGGTAAACAGTGCAAAGTACATGGCAGAGGAGATCTGGCAGTGCCTCCTTCACTGACCCTGCCTAATGTTTTTTATGTTCCTGATTTTCTGATTAGTCTTTTGTCTGTTAGCAAAATTACAAAAGACTTGCACTGTTGTGCTATTTTTGATGAGTTGGGTTGTATTTTTCAGGGAAAACTCATGGGAAGGACAATTGGTGGCGAATATGAGGAGGGGGTGTGTATCGCTTGATCCAAACTCCATTTGAGAGTAGCATCGTCGTCTCGGGCATCCATTACTAGATAGGCTACGACGCGTCATTCCTCATATGTCGCCTACCACTGAGATTGTGTGATGCATGCCGACTGGGAAAGCATCACAAAGTTTTCTTTCCAATTCTTCTCAAAGTTCTACTGCGATTTTTGATTTATTGCATATGGATGTATGAGGTCTTAGTAGAGTGTCAGATATACTTGGTCATAGATTCTATTTGCTTGAGGTGGATGATTTATCTAGGATATCATGATTATTATTAAAGAATAAATCATATGATGGGCCTGTGATTGAAACAGTTATCTTACAAATAAAGACTCAATTTTCTATCTTGTAGGATATGATAATGCCCTGGAGTTTTGTACAGCTAAGTTAGTATCTTTTTACATACCTCTTCGAATTATTTATCAGACATCATGCCTCCATGCCTTGCAGCAGAATGCTATAGTTAAAAGAAAACACCGTTATGTCTTAGATGTGGCTAGAACATTATTGATATAACATATTATGCCACAGGTGTACTGGGGAGATGCAGTATTAACTGCATACTATTTAATTAATAGATTGCCCAACTCAGCTATTTAGGAACAAGTTTCATGGCAAGTTCTCTATCCAGAGAAGGAACTGTTTACAGCACCACTTGTGTTTTTGGCTGTGTAGCCTTCGTCCATCTTTTAGGACCTGGCAGAGATAAGTTGGCTCCAAAGGTGGTGAAGTGTGTCCTTCTAGGCTACGGTAGCACCCAGAAAAGATACAGATATTATGACCCACGAGACAAGAAACATTATGTGACTGCAGATGTCATTTTTCATGAACCTATTCCCTACTTCTCTAGAAATGGTCACCAAGTGATGCTTAAAGGAGGCTCTGCTCCTATGCCTGTTCCACCAGTTCCCTTGGAGCAGATTCCTGTCACATAGTGAGGATACTACTATCACATAGACTTCTACGAGGCAGGAGGCAAAAATTACTCAAATATACAGGTTACCTATCACATACAGACAGCATGCATGGCGCCAAGAACACACCCCTCACCACCTTAGTCACTTGTCTCCTCTGATCAGGTATATGTTGATACTGACATGAGTTGTCCTAGTAATGCTTACGCAGATTCCTCAGATGATTCTCGCTTTAGTAGGCTACATCTCCTATTGATACTGAACCCATAGAGGAGGATCTTGACCTTCCAATAGCTATTCGGAAGGCTTCTCATAGTTGTGCCCATTACCATTCTGCAAGAGCAGTGTCTACTGCCAATCTTGGGAGATCATTTGCTATGTTCACAGCGGCACTTTCGACGACACAGATTCCTATGTCCTATCAGCAAGCCATGCTGGATCCAAAATGACGTCAAGCCATGGAAGATAAGATGGCTGCTCTATGCTGGGAACTGACTACTCTGCCTCACGCCGAAATAGTGGGGTGTCATTGGGACTTCACTCTCAAGTACAACCCTTGATGGCACTATTTCTCACTACAAGGTGAGGTTGGTAGCAAAGGGATTTACCCAGACATATTGGATAGATTTCTTTGATACGTTCTCTCCTGTAGACCAACTCCCTACTACTCGCATTCTGCTATCTGTTACTACTCACTATGATTGATCTCTTCATCAGTTGGATGAGAAAAATACCTTCTTATATGGAGATCTTCAGGAGGAGGTCTACATGCAACAGCTTCTCGAATTTGAGAGTTAAGGGGAGTGTGTATGTAGACTAAAGAAGACCATTTATGGCCTGATGCAGAGCACGAGGGCTTGGTTCCACAGATTATCAAAGGACGTACAAACCATGAGAGTTGTGAGATGATCCGCTGACCATTCACTCTTTGTCAAGAAGAACTCGGGGGGAGTTGTGGCACTCGTTATCTATGTTGATGATCTCATCCTTACTAAGGACGACATTGTTGGGATAGCAAAGGTGAAGAAGTTGGTTGAAGCCTTTGTGATGAAGGATCTAGGTGAAATCAGATATTTTCTTGGCATTGAGGTGACACACAACAAAGAGGGTATCATACTCAGTCAGCACAAGTATGCTTTTGATTGTTGCAGGAAACAGGGATGATGGAATCTAAGCCTGCTAATATACCTATGGATCCTAAAGGATACCTTTATGATACAAACTCTTCACCTATAGGCAGTAGATCGTATAGACAATTGGTTGGTAAGCTGTTATATCTTACTATTACACGTCCTGATCTTTCTCTTGAAGTAGGAAAACTCAGTCAGTTCATGGATAAACCAACCGAGCAGCATTAGGATGCTGCTATGCAAGTGCTTAGATACGTGAAGAAAGCACCTGGTAGAGGTATTCTGTTTTAGAAGAGCACATCTATGAGTAGTGTTGACTATTCTGATGCTGACAATGTAGGTTGCATGGTAGACAAAAAGTCGACAACTGAGTTTTGCACATGTGGCAAGTAATCTCGTGACCTAGAAAAGCAAAAAGCAGCAAGTAGTATCCAAGTCCAACGCAGACTCAGAGTATCATTCTACGGCACAGACAGCTACAGAGATGGTCTGGATCAGATCAGTGTTATAAGATCTCCATGTCCAGGTGGAGGGACCAATGGAGATAAGGTGTGATAACCGCATTGATACTTTCATTGCAAACAACCTAATGTTTCATGAACGTACAAAGCATGTTGAGGTTAACTGCCACTATACCAGAGACTTGATACAACATGGGATTATTTACACTACGTTAGTCACTTTTAAAGATCAAATTGCAGATATATTCGCGAAGCCTCTTCCTAGATCCACATTTGACAGATGTTCCAAACTTAACATCATTGATATACATGCTCTAGCTTGAGGGGGAGTGTTAACATCACACTCTAGATATCTTTCCTTACTATTTTTTAACTATTTTATTATTTATTGTCCTCGTGAACTTATGTTGCAATCTTTCCAACACCTCTCTATATAAAGCGGTGTAGAATTTCTTTTGAGAAACATGATCATTCATTTTCTCTGACTTACATCTAAGGTGGAACGAGATGAGATATGAGGATATAGAAACAACTTGAGCATTTGAGTTGAATCTAAGGCCTTCCCTCTAAAGTGGAGAATGGTTGAATATTTAGAATGCTATTTAGTACTAAAGTACACATATATGAGTCAAAACAAAAGATTGACGCATCCATTTAGAAAAAAGAGGTTTTAATTATTTTAGATCAACACTTGAACAAAATGAGGAATAGATGGGCATGTCACTTAAAGAACCAATGCAAGTTGATGGAAGAGTGAAATTTCAGGTAATTTCATTTTAGATGGTTGGAACATGAAAAGTAGTGCATCACTTTAAAGGCATGAAAAGTTAAATGTTGTGCCTAACAAAAGGGACTTTGAAGACCTAAGAAGCATTGGAAAGAATCTATTATGCACAATGTTGGTTATTTTCTTTGAAAGGTTGTATGATCTTGGTTGTATGGATTTAAATCCTTGAACAACACAAACTAGATCTAATTAACACCACATAACATAGGAAAAAGGCTAAGTGGTGATTGTTGTTGTTGAACTCGCAAATCAAGTTTGAGCTTTAAAATTGTAGAGAATGAAGTTAGCCATATGGACTGCCACGTGGACAGTCCACATGGCAGTCAATCTGGTAATCGGTCAAGCCGTGTGGCCTAGAGTTTAGTGGGTGGCTTGTATGCCAAGTTATGCCACATGTGGCAATTTTGTTTTAAGTAACAGGAGTTCAAATTTAGGAAGAGATAATTTAAGATTGGTAATTGATCGAGTTGTTAGGATTGATTTGATTTGATATGAGTTGTTTTAGGAAATAGGAGTCAATCTCTTTATAAGGAGATCAACATTACTTATTTGAGTTGAGTTGTAATAAACAATTTCTATTATCACCAACTACCTCTCCTCCCTCCCTTTCATCGTCGTTTCTCCATCTCTTTCTTCACCTCCATGCTCCATGCATGGATCATCCATGCACCCAGGTCTATCTCGCTTCCACGAATTTCCACATGGCATCAGAGCCACCAATCTAGGCCTCTGTTCACCCACGCATCGAACAAAGAGTAGTGAGAGGAGCACGCACAAGAAAGTCCAGTCTTATGCGTCAAGGTTCGAAATGCCGATTTCGATGCCGTGCCGATGAAATTGTAAGTGTACATTTCGTGGGCATGCCTAAGGCATGCCGTGGAAATGCCCATTTTTCGATGACAGATTTCAACGATTTCGATAGCCCAAAAAAATGCCATTTCAGAGACACGCAAAGGGCATGCCGACAAAAATGACAAAAGTGATTAAAATAATATCAATTGCAAAAAAATCAAATGTTGACATGTTAAGAACATGTTGAAGGCCATGTTAGGTAAAAAATGACATATTGAAGCCCGAACTCGTGTGTGTCTGTGTGTGACATGTTAGGAACATGTTGAAGGTCACGTACGACTAAATAAGGACATGTTGAAGCCCAAAATATATGTGCGGTCACTTGAAGGACATATATAGGTAAAAAATGACATTGAAGCTCGAACTCGCACGTGTGCGTGTCCCTCCAGCGGCACCTGTCGGCCTGCCAGCGATAATTGTCGGCGTACCGCCGAAATTATCGATATTTCGCCGACATGCCTGCAAATCGATACCTTAACCGTATCGGCACGCCCTCCTCCCGAAAACCCCCTTGCTGGTGGCATGTCGACGGCATTTAAATCGCTATTATGTGTTAGCCTCCACGTGCATCAGAGCCTCAACTTTCAAGGCATCTTCGTAGACAAGAAGGGAACCCCAACGACTCTCTTCTCTTACGTATCCGACTCCTTACACGAAGCATAGAAGTAAAGGGAGCTTGTTCTTCGAGAACGAAGATAGCTGAAATCGAGAATCAGATTAACATCGGAGAAGGAAAGTCATTGTTCAAGGCACCATGATCAAGCTTTAAGGTGCCTCGAAGTCTAACTATGTTTTGCTAGTGCTCATGATCTTCATAGGCAGCCATGACAACCTACATGTCCTACTAAAGGACGAGCCCAAATCCAAGGACATGACAAAGAAGAAAAAGTGGGAGAAAGAGAACTACATGATGATGAATTGGTTGGTGAACTCGGTTGGTCCATGCATTGCCTCCAATTTGCTATACAAGAAGTTGGCATTTGAGATGTAGGATTCCTTAGAGAAGAAATACTCCAAAAGTCAAGCAATGGTTGTTGCATCACCAACATATATACCCACATCTAGACTGCAGATCAAGAGGATCTCCCTCTTGATAGATATTATTTGAAGATGGAGGCATTATTTGAGGAGCTCGAGATTTACGAGTCCGTTTGCTATAATAAGCAGATTGCTACATGTGAAAGGTAGCAAGCCACGAGATTTCTATCAAAGTTACATCCCTGATATTAGCTAACACGTGACCAGATCCTGGTGCAGGACAAGATGGATCTTAAGACGATCTACAGTCATTTCGAGAAACTTGGAGAACCAAAGGCAAGATCCAGCAGAGTTGTGGTGTCTGAAAACACCACTTTGGCTACTTTTGATGGAGGTGCAAGACGCAAAAGAGGACATGGTCGAGGCTATCCACCATGTCAACATTGCAAGTGCACCAATCACCCACAAGATCGATGTTGGGATAAGTTCAGGAAACCTGCACGGGGGGCTACTAGCACCTCACGTGTGGATTCCCTTACACCTGCAAATCTAAAAAAGATTCAAGCCATGTTCCAAGAAAAAAAGACCATAGGGGTCGTCACGACAACTATTAAGGTTGCTCAAAAGGCAACGACTTTGGAGGCCATAAGATGTTACACCGTGACTTCCAATAATGCCAAGTTAGAGAGCTCTGGGCTCGAAGAAGATGGAGAATGATGGGGGCTCTAGCCTTACCACGAGTTGATCAAGTCATCGTCCTCCCGACCTCGACTTGAGGGAATGTGGAGAATGAAGTTGGTCACGTGGACTGCCACGTGGCACAGTGGACCATGTGGACAATCCACATGGTAATCAGTCTACCAATTGGTAAAGTCATGTGGCCTAGGGTTTAGTGGGTGGCTTGCATGCCAAGTTATGCCATATGTGACAATTTTGTTTTAAGTAATAGCAGTCCAACTTTAGGAAGAGATAATTTAGGATTGGTGATTGATTGAGTTAGGTTTGATTTGATTTAAGTTGTTTTAGGAAATAGGAGCAAATCTCTTTATAAAGAGATCAACATTGCTTATTTGAGGTGAGTTGCAATAAACAATTTCTATTATCATCAACTCCTTCTCCTATCTCTCTTCATCGCCAGCTCTCCTCTCTTCGACCTCCACGATCCACACGTGGATCATCCATGCGTCAAGGCCCATCTCGCTTCCACAAATCTCCACAAAAATTATTTTCAAAAAAAAAAAAAACCAAAGCTTTATAATGGAAAAGAGAGAGAGCATAGCATTACATTCAATACGTGTAAGATAGAGAGCTTTGCTTTTATCAAGTCACATTCTAAGATGAGCAATTGCATCCAATCAAAGGTCCAATAACACATGGTTAATGGGACTATGCTCACACCTTTTAGGGTCAGGATTACAATTGTGATTTGGAGGATATGACCATATATAAAGTCCATGATATTGGCATTTTCCCTTGAGAAGAATCAAAGAAATATTAGTTGCTTCTACCATAGTTTTTCCCTTCCCTTCTTAAAAGGCTTTTCCACATTAATCTTGGTATTTGTGGTACTTATGATGCTAAACTTCTATATTTTATCATTATCACCGGGATATCAAAGCAAGAAATTCTTAGGATTATATCTTGAAGTTTGTGAGATTTGTGGAATTCAAAGAGTGATATACCAGTTGAAAGAAAAATGTGTTTCATACCCATAGCAAGACATGAGACTAAACATCAATGGCACAAGGCAAATAAATGAAATCCCATAGTTTCTCTTTTATGAAAGATCTAGGGATGCTAATTTGACAAAGATCTAAGAAATATATTATGCAGCAAACTTTTACTTAAGGCTATTGGAGGGCTTTGATCTACTAAGTCCTTCAATACTCGATTCCCAGAATTGTTTTCCTCTAGGTTTAATTCTTCTAGTTACATGGTGAAGAAGGAATAAAGCTATATGGAGAGTTAGAATAACTAAGTTGATTGATTTATGATAAGTCCCTAGGCTCTCAATATGTAGAAAAGTCATGCACATAGCCTTTAGCATAAATAAAATATAAAAAATGACAAAGAAAAGATGTCTCAATACTCCCCCTCAAAGTAGAGCGAAGATATCAATCACACTTAACTTCAAACAGCAGCCCTCATGGAAGCACTTATTAAAGACATTAGCACCTTGTTCTACAAATGAAATATGAACTATGTATCAACCCCTTCTAAATCAAGTCTCTACTATAGTGACAATCCACTTCAACATGTTCGATTCTCTCATAAAATATTAGGTTATTAGCAACGAAAAAGGCAATCGTTTGTGCCAAGGTGAAATACTCAAATTATGCACTTGACTTGCTTCTTATTCCTCCATATTACTAGATTCCCTACTACATGCATGCAACAACCCATATTAGAACATCTGTAATTGAGACTTATTACATAGTTTTCATCACAATATGCTACAATGTCCTAGGATGTTTCCTAGAAAGGACTAAAATCATCTTGGTTGCATCCCAATTTACCTTGATAGGTATCTTCATAAACTGGCTAATATTGTACATTGCCAAAGGGATATCAAGTGGAATGATGGTTAGCTAAAGTAGTTTACGTACGAATCCTCTAAATTGTTGTACATATGACAACTCAACTCAGCTATGTTGTACAAATGCACCTTTGGTTCATTGGAATAGTTGCAAGCTTATCCCCTAGCATACCAATCTATTGTAAAAAGTCCATGATGTACTTTGGGATAATGCAACATCTCATTTGCTAAGGGGGGGCTTCAATCCCTAGAAGCTACTGCTAAGGACCATGGTCTCTAGTAACAAACTTCTTAGCCAAGTTCTCCTTGCCTTCAATTCCATCTGCATCATCTAACCAACAAGACCATAATCCCTCTAGCAATCCTTTGCATAAAGACAAGCCAACTGATGCCTAGTGGGACTAAGATACTCCACAACTTCCGCTGATATCTACAACTAAGCACGTGGACTCTATGTAACACCATAAATGACCTTTTTTCAGCCTACAAACCTTATGGCACTCACCCGAACCTTGAAACCAAGGATTACGACATGTAAAATCATGTCCTGAAGATCTTCATATAGATAGCAATTCTTCATGTTAAACTAGTGAAGAGGCTAATCTAAGTTGTACAACTATAAAAATGACAGACAATTGGTAATTAAGCATGCCATATGTAGAGTATATCCCTTTGCTACCAAGCTTGCTTTGTACCCACTTGAAACCCATTACAGTAGCATGAAATAAAGGATTTATAAGGACCCCAAATATCAAACCTATCTAATATAGCTCATTGTGGCACTATTAGTTTGGTCTAGCTGCAAGCTTACCAATGAATCTTGTTTCATGAAAATCACAGTTGATAGCTCAAGTCATGCAAGAAACACGCAAGGCATGAAAACATGATTAGACCGAGACCAAGGTATCCAGGTGACCCAAGTGACAAATGAGGCTAGCTCTTGGGACACTTTCAAGACCGGTGTTGCAGCAGATCCATAAGTCAAGGTGCAAGTAGCAACTGCCTTTTGGGCACTATGGCAGCATTGGTGTGTGAGGATTTTTTTTTTTAGAGGAAAAAGGATGATGATCGATAACCATCCAAAATATCATTTAATCAAAAAAAATGGAACGACTTACAAATTTTTCAGCCACAACTCAAAGTGACAACACCTCTTTTATAACATTTTCAACCCATGCTTTCTCCCTCTTAAAAATAGAATTATTACGCTACAAACCAAATCGATCAGAGTGCTGCCACAACCTTCATCCATCCTCTCGTATCCACATGTACAAGAAAGCAGAAAGAATCCCACCAAGCAACAAAAGAAGACATCTACCCATCGTACACCACATCTCGACCAAACCTCTGAAGACATGTCATGTAACATCTCAAAATTCAGGTTCCGAGTCATTTCAAAGTGGTTCGGGTCAGTTCAAATCAGGAAACCCGATCAGGGTTTGGTACTGGTGTCAGAACCTCCATAAATTGCCAAGAATCATGTATTTCAAGTCAAACTTTGTCAAAGGGGTGCCATATATGAGATCATTGGATTCCTCTCGTCACAAGCTTTCCGACGTGCTTGTTTCACGCGATTCCGAGTTGTATAGCTCAAGTTGTAGCCAAAAGAAGTAGCCAAGGACCTAAATGTAAGGTGGACCCAACCCTAGAGGCAATTTAGGTATTTCACCCACCTATACCTACTTGCACCCACCCTTACGTCAATAAAAGGACCCCCTTGGATTTTCCTTCTCAAAAATCAAAAAATTTCTTCGCAGAGACCTCGTGATTCCGAGAAGTCCGGGCTTCCCACCGCAACAGTCGCGGCAGCTGTGGCAGCGTGCAGCGAGCGTGTGACACATGGTGACGATGCGGTTTACAGGCGCAACGCGTGGCTGGAAGTAGCGCGCAATTTCGCGTGGCCACGCATGGGCACAGGTACGATCCACGTAGCGTGCATCGAACAATTGAGTGGCGCGAGCGCAATCGGACGGGTGCACGAGTGTGATCCACATGCGCGGGCATGGGCGAATCCGCGCACGACGTGTCGCGTGCAATTGAGTGTGCACAAGCACGTCGAGTGGCGCATGCGAGGGCAGGTCTGGTTTGACTCTGAACCCCTCGCACTATTTCGTCTGGTTCGAGGCCTTCTCAACCTCGGATTTCGATAAATAAGGTGCCATTGGAATTGTATCAACGTGTACTACGCGTTGGTATGGTTTATTTCCACTTGAGTTCGTTCCACTTATTGAAAAATTAGAAACATAATTAGGTGTCTCCAACCCCATCGTGGGTTCGATTGAACCAGGTCCTCTCCCTAATGCATGCACGGATCCCGAGGTGGACGTGGAGACTATTTCCAAGCCCAGTGCGCACGGTTCAGAGTCACCGTGACCCTCCGGTGGCATTAGGTAGAGTAGTCTATCATTCTTTTGATTCAACCGATCTTTCGGGTAATTAAGGACTCAACCTGTGCAATTTTTATGGCTACTACCTTGGTGTGTGTGTGTGTTCTCCTTTCTGCTGAGTTGGAACCCGTAGGTGTTTTCCTGATTTTTGGCACTATAAACAAGAAATAATGGGTTTACATACCTGATAAAGAATTACTAAGAACATATACCAATGTTATCGCATGCATCAAACGAATCCTGTGTTCCATAAAACAAGTTCTGATATCTTTAGAAATGTCTAGATAAAATGGCACCACATGGAAATTACTTGTGAATGAATAAATCAAGAGATAATATGTAACCCTTGAATTAGTAATACGAAATTACTAAGGGTTCTCGAAATTGACAAAATAAGAGATACAATTATCTAAAAATGGGATATATAATACGACAGGTATGTCCGGAAAATAAAAGGAATAAATAACTGATTTCCAGCCCCGCTACTTGCCAGATTTTCGGCCATAGCTTTAGATCTTTTCAGATCGGGTTCAGGGGCTGGTTTAGGGAGTGGCTGACCTCCCTACGACTCTAGTTAGGCTTAGCGGCCAACTAAGATAGCGGACTGCAGAGCTTAAGGGTTGGAGTGGCTTTTTTCTCGGCCGGTAGGTAGGTCATTGGTTGTCTATGGTTCAGCGTGCATAGCGCTTATACGTGTTCACTTTACACAACGTAACTACCACCCCTTTTTGCAATAACCCCAGGGTGATGGAGAGCAATGACTTGGTAGATATAAGCGGTCTTCCTGACGTGGAGGGTGGCTTATACAGGTCATGCGCTGCAGGAAGTTACACGAAATTGTCTCATGCCCGAGATGACCTGACAGTTTGAGAATAATAAGAATATGGGTAAATTACATAAAAAGGACTAGATATGAACTAAACAAACAAATTATCAATATAGTGCCTTTTTCCTGTACTCCGTTACTTGAGTTACATGTTTAGTTCTACTCTAGTCAGTTTTCATTGATGTTTTGTCTCATGTTCTGTACTCAGGTGTTGCTAAGCAGTCGAGTGTCACAGTTGCTATGGGTCAGACTTCCACGGAACCGGGTCCTACCTGAGGAGACGGTCCGTACTGAGCCAGTGGCTCATAGGAGTAGTTTCTTTCCGCTGTTAAGCTTTTATTTCCTGTTTTCTTGGTAGCTGTACGAGACTTTTAAATTTCTACTCTAAGTGAACTTTGATTTTATTGTCAGCACTTTAGTTTTCTTTCATTTAATGCTTTATGAATGAATGTTAGCTATTGATGTTTTATGACTCTATGCTAGGTGACTGCAACCTTGCGAGTTTTTCATGTTAGCACACGGCGACTCAGGTCTCGTCGGTTAGCGGGACACGAATCGTCACGTCACACTGAAAGGACAGGTGCTTAAGATTTTCGATCGCCGTTCCACAGAAGACACAACCCAAATCATCATCACCAACCCATCTGGAACAAGCCCATCAAGTGCATGAGGACTTTTAGAGGAGAAAACATTTATGTTGAGAATATTAAAAGGAAGCATCATCTTTTATTCATTTTTGGTTAAGCACCTTGTAAGTAGTTATTTTACTTTGCAACTAGCTCCTTTGAGGTAATGAAGCCAGACGATTACCGACCTTTGGTAATAATCCTTTTTCTTCTAAAAAAAGTAATCATTAAAGATCTCTTCCTTTCTACATGCTACCTCTGCGACCATCTCACAAAGCATCTTCATGCACCAAACTTGTCTCCATGTCCTCATGGTACACTAGCTCTTGGTGTCTCAACGGTTGGGTATGAAAGCTTTTGATTACCCACTTTCTTGCACTTGAAACACACAAGATCGCAACAATCCTTCACTATATGCCCTTTCCTATGACATATATAACAATCCCTTCAATCTTTTGCCCTACAACTGCACTTAATCGCTTTTTTGAAAGAAGGGTTGTGGTGGGCTACATTTAGTCCCACATAGTAGAATGAAAAAGTGTGGTGTGTGGGAACCTATATAAAGGCATTGTACCCCCTCATTTGTTCTTAGAGAAAAATAGAACTATCAGCCTATCGGGATCTTGTCCAGTGGTTTTCTCCCCTCTTCGCGAGTAGGGTTTTCACATAAACCCAAGCATTCTTATTGCTATGCTTTGATATTATTGTTTGTCTCCACTCATTTTATATTTCAACATGGCATCAGGACAGTTCGATCTTGAGTTTTCTCATTTATGATTGAAAACTTTTTATATGTACTAGAGTTTTTTTGTTCACTGTCCCACAAGGAGATCGGTATGGAGGCGCTGATTGAGAGAAAATTTGTAGTGCAGCAGAAGGGCGACGTTGCACCCTTATGACGATGCTACACAAGAAGAAAGGGGTGGCACTGCACCTCTTGTGGATCTCAAGCATCGATAGAGATCTCACACGAGAACACTCAAGGACGAAGAAGTGGCACCAGTGGCAACAAGGTGTTGTACAAGATTGGGTGAAGTTGCGATAAGGCAATCTTTGTGGTTAGAGAAGGCAACGTTGTTGATGGCGACAATAAAGGCAGCAACGAGGAAATTGAAGAAGACAAAGAAGGCGCTCGACAAGTGTAGGCGGCACTATTGCATTGCCGTTGGAGTAAGGAGCGATCTCCAACAATGTGCAAGGTGGGGAGGTCGTGGAATTGAAGACAGCAAGATTGCAATGTCAATCAACCATGATCGGTACACACGAAGATTGCGATGTTAAGGGTGGAGCTAATGGCGACGATGCAACAATGAAGGTGCCGCGCTGATGACAAAGGAAGACTTATGCCATTTGTTGCATGTTGTATCTCTTGGGTTCTTTTGAACCCTTGATTTTTTTTTTGGTGACTTTTACCTATTTGTTTTGTTTCCTTTTATTTGTTGAGTATCTTTTTGTATTATAAAGGAGAAGTGCAAAAATATACAAAAAAAGAAGAAAAATATATTAAAAAAATTAGAAAGGAGAAAGAAAAAGGAACAAAGAGAAAAGAAGTAGAAGGAAAAGAAAAATATAAAAAAAATGGAATAAAAAAATTTTTAAAAATGATGGTGTTGAAGAGAAGAGGGAGAGAAGTTATTCTCTATTTTATTTTCATTTCTTCTCTATGGTATTTTCTTAGTGTAAGAACCTATTTTTGTGTACCCTATACGAGACTCTTCTCTTTGAGGGCACCACATGAGAGACTCTTTGTTGTTGATTTCTAGATGAGACGACCACTATCTCGATCTCCAAAAGAGAGACCTCTTTTGTTGAGTTTCCGTGTGAGAGAGGCCAAGTTTATTGGTCTCCATGGAGAGACCTTTAGAGTCTTCAAAATGAAGGGCACAAGCACCAACACTAGCTTCAGTGATTCTTCTCTAGACTCTGACCTACACCCACCTACAAGCAAGAATGACGATACAAGGAAGTTGGCAACACAAGATGTGTGGAAGCAGTGACCCTGCAACATCATTTAAGTTATGTGTTATGTTCTACTATGTAGAGTGAGGATTTCTTTTGTATAAGTTGAGCATTCTATGCTCCAGCTTAAGGAGTGTTGAGAGATGCATTGTAGTGGGCTACATTTAGGGATGTAAGTTTCAATAAATCCAACCCAAAAAGAATGGGTAAAACCCAACCCAAACTCGATCGAGTTTGGGTATGCGTTTTATCCAAAAAAACCCGATGGGTTTGGGTATGGGTATGACTATACCCGAATACCTAAATAAAATCCTCATTTACACAAGATACATAAGTCCCACCTTAAGTCCCTCATTCCCCCAACCCTAATCTTCCTCACTATATCTTCCATAATTTTGAAGGTCAAGAATGCTTCTGAAACTTTCATTGAACATTTATTTCACAGATAGGGAATTTTTGTTTGAAAGATATTTGTAATTAGTCTTTCTTTGTATTTTTTGTATTTTTATTTTTGATGTATTCCCCTTGAAAGGCTCTTTTTGCAATAATTTTAGTGGAAATTAATAAAATTTGAGTAACACAAGCTCTTATGTTTATAGCTTGTTAAAAATAAATAATTAATGAATTGTGTTATAGATTTTTCTTTTTTGACTCTAATTTGACATGATTTGATTGTAATATCAATTTATAAATGAATACCCAATGGGTAAATGGGTACCTAATAGGTAGATGGGTATGGGTATAGGTTTAGATTTTTGTACTCGATGGGTAAATGAATAGGGTATGGGTATGGATTTTATAAATGGATATGAGTATGTGTTTGGCCAAACCCGACCCGTTTGCATCCCTAGCTACATTTAGTCCCACATAGTAGAATGAAAAAGTGTGGTGTGTGTAGGAGCCTATATAGAGGCATTATACCCCCTCATTTATTCTTCAAGAAGAATAGAACATCAGCCCTATCAGGGCATTCTCTCGTGGTTTTCTCCCCACTCTTCGTGAGTAGGATTTCCAAGTAAACCCAAGCATTTTTATTACTTTGCTTTGATATTATTGTTCGTTTCTACTCATTTTATATTTCAACAGCTTTCTCCTTCTAACCACCATTTTAAACCTCCATCCTCAAGCCACTCTTTCCTCCCCGTTCTTCCCCCTACTCTCCTCATGTCAATTACTCCCCAAATGGCAAAGGGAATACCCAAACTGCATCTAATTTCTACCAAGTCCTTTTGGAACAAGACTAAAATCTTTTAGTCTAATTAAATACCAAAGCAAATATCATTTAACTCTTTAAATAATATTTGAATAGTCTCCAAGTACAACTCTATCAAAATCAAGATTCCTGAATCTTCATTGTCCTACTTACCAAGGGTTACACGTGTTTATATTCTCTTCGTATTAGTGGAAGGAGAATTAAGACATTTGCCTTTCCTAAGGGTCTGATCAAGACCCATATGACCATGCATGGAATTCATACATCCCAATATGCACAAAATGAGCTCTTGTTTTTCAATCTATTACATACACCTACATATCATATTTATGTGATTCATTCAAAAGATCGTATGTCTCTTGTACTTTCATATACACACTAGCTTTCCAATTTCAACATCAAGGTAGGTACATTACCCATCAGTCCACCAAATGTGTGTATCCAAGCACAAGGACGCATATTTCAAGTCAAAGATACACCTTCACTATAATAGTGATAAGAGGACTTCTCATATATTTGTCTCATCAAGTCAACTTCTTGACTTAACCTACATGACAACACTGAATCTCTACTCACCATGCAAAGGATGCACGTCAAAAGCATCTGTCAGGCAAAAGTCTCTCGAGAAGATAAACATCTCTTCAACGACCGAAGATTGAGATACTTGGTTGGATATCATGAAAGGTTCTTAATGACTTATCAAAATCCTCAACCTAAAGTACTTGGATCTTCAATACCTTCCCTTAGAAGATCTTCGATACTTGTCATTGGGCTTCTTGGCCACAATACTTTATCCCAAGACCCAACTAACCATATTACTATGTTCATATATTCTGACATTTAGATGCTAATCACTAATCGAGTGATTTTTATTTAGGTTGGGCTCACCAAGGGCACATAATTCCAACACAGTAAACCCAAACCCCACTTATTTTTTTAACAATCATAATTATCCATGAGATTAAAGCCTTCATCGATCTAATTATACCCCCCAACTAATAACATTTTCCTAGTAACATCCAATGCTGTCAAGGCGCTCGCCTAGGCATGCCTAGGTGCCAAGTTGAGGCGAGGCAAGGCCCTTGCGCCTTGACAAGGCTCACCTTGCCTGATTTGCCTAAGGCGCCGCCTAGACGAGCACCTGGGCCAAGGCGCTAGGCACCCCGAGCGAGCATCTGAACCAAGTTCGTTGGTTTTTCATTTTTTTAAATACTTTTAAGGGTTTTAATTTCTTTTTACCTAACTATTGGATACTCTCTCTTAGCTAAACACACATCTTTTATGTCTTTTGTATGTATATACGTAAATGTCAACTTATACATACAAATATATATGTACATACACATGTGCATGTGCATAAATATATCATATAAATATACTTTGTACATTTACATATGTGTATATGTAAATGTACAAAATTGTATGCACACTTACGATATCTATCAATGTGCATATGTATGTGCATTGCTCTTGTTTGTTTAATCACTTATATATCTTGTATATTATATATATGCAATCATAACTTACCATATTTTGGTTACTGTGTGTATACGTATGGCGATATATATATATATATATATATATATATATATATATATATATATATATTAACACCTCATTTTTCTCGGGCGAGCGCCTAGCACCTCGGGCATCTTGGACCCTCGCCTTTTAGTGCCTCTCGCCTTTGATAGCCTTCATAACATCTACTCGTTACTAGCAACATTCTCCTATTACAATTTACACACCTACAATAAGAGTCCATCAGCACCTTTATGACCAAAGATAGCCCATCCCCTATAACTTTTGCAATCTACTAAGTGAACAGAGCTCAATTCATCAAACGTAGGACTTACACTCCAAGACCCTCTTTGAAAACCAAAAGATACACTACTAATTGACCAAGTAAATCCCTTTAGAAATCTCAAATGCCCCTTATGGAAGAATCTTTCCTAAACCCATCTCCACCTTGGCATTTTGAAACTAATAAATAAAATATCACTATGCCTAAAAGGACCGTCATCAATAGTTCCAAGCGACCGACTCCTAAGAGAAGGCATATTCTCCAACATTTTAGATTCCTTCTCATCCAATCCATCACTGGATTCCAATCCCAAACTATCAAGGGAGAAAATGCCAAAGGGAGTCCTAATAATTCAGTGGAGGAACTCTAATAGCTGTCCTCAAAGCCTTTGCACAGGTTAGTGCCTTAAACTCCTCCAATCCAAATGAAATAATAGATTACTTTTCATCGACTCACAATGTCGAGAAATCTTCAAACAGTTGCCAAAGACAAGAAACCTTCCTAGTAGTATCTAGTAAGCCCTCCACAAAAAACAAGGTATTGGTCTACATACTGCAAAACTGGAACCAAAGTCTCCTGATCTACCCTCAATATAAAGCCACAAAATAAATCTACATTACATGCCTAACCCCTTTGCATGGCTAGGTCCACCCACCTTTCAACTTGTCATTCACCAATACAAAAAAAGACGCAATGGTAGCACAACTTTTCATTTAAGAAAACCATATTGCAGGGAAACCTCTCTTCTATAATGAAGCACCACAGAAAAGACCATCTGATAGAGTCATAAGCCTTTGAGAATCCACCTTTCCACAAAAAGCCTTTGACCCCCCATCTATACCAATACTCCAATAGAAAATGATCCTTGTAGCTGTCACAACATTGTCCATTAAGTGTTGCCCCTTGATAAGTGTCGACTACATCTCCATTACCTCCCTCAGCCTGTTCACTAACCCGTTTCCTACGATCAGGTAATGGCATTTGAAACAATGATTGGCAAATAGTCCTCACTTCATTAAGCCCTTAGGCAAAAGGAAGTGCAAGGATTTGTTGAGCCACTCAAAACCTTCGTTCCCCTCGAAGAACTCCACTAAAGTGGCCATCACATCATCACTTAGCACTCCCCAAAACCCCCTGAATAAGAGCAACAGGAAACCATCTAGTCTAGGAGAGCTTTCCATATTTAATCCCTTCGAAGCCATTAAAACCTCCTCTAAAAATGGCTTGACCAACCCCTTAGCCTCCGCAGTGGTACCTCTTGCCCTAACCACCTCCATTGTGGTGTAGGGCCCTTTCCTAGTAAAGTTCCAGAAGTATCGCACGAGCTCCCATCCAATCTCCTGCTTCCCTCTGCAACTGTACACAGACTCTCAACTTATCTATGAAGTTCTTCCTCCTGTCATTTGCCATCATGTAAAAAACTTTGATATTTATGTCCCCTCTTTTAGCCAAACCTATTGCAATTTCTACCTCCATCAAAGCTCTTATTTAAAATCCTCTTCAAAGACTATTAGCTACTATTTTTTTCTTGTCTTGTATTTCTTCAAAAGTTAGAGCTCCAGTATCCTCTATCCAATCAAACAAGGAGATGTCTTGTAAAACACCCTCTTCTTTTTTGTTACTCCTCTCATGATTACTTGTATTGAATGAAGTGGAGAGCTAAGTCCCACAACCGTGTTGCCATGGTGGCAGTAGCAGTGTTGAGAGATGCAGCCTCCTTCCACGAGTTTTCCACTGTACCTCTAAAATCACTTTCAAGTAACCATGACTTTTCAAATACAAAATATGCCTTTGGGCATAAGTCTTCGTTGGACAACTAAAGAAGAGTTGCACGGTCTGAAAAGGTGTTCTCTAGGGCCTGCACACTTGCCAACCAGAAGATCTCCGAGAAATATATAGAGCAGAAGAAGCAGTCTAGTTTCAATGTGTGATCTGCTGAGGCAATACTCCTCCAAGCGTATAGACAATTGGACATCTCCAACTTCCGTAGCTTTAGATCATTAACCAATCAAAATTAACCAAGATTTTCTCCATTTCATACTTTGTCTTCTACATGATTTTGCTGAGTCTTTATACAAAAAAAAGAAACTATGCTATTCTTCTCAAGGGCATTGCGTAAAAGAGGTCCATTGTCCAAGGTCCCTATTAGAAAGAGACCCATTGAGGTCTCCATATAAGAGAAACCAATTACTATCTTGAACACCCCTATTGGAAAGGCTCCACTTTCTTCGTAAAGTTTCTACAAGGTAGAGGGTCCATACCTGGAGATAGAGGTCTTTGAATTTCTTAACAATCAACATAGAAGAGATTTAATGATGTTCTCTTTACTTGAAGCAGCAAACACTCCTGGAGGATGTTTTTGACAATTTATCTTTTTAGTAAAGTTATTTGAAGTACATTCTTGACTTATCTCATTGGTGAATTTTTAGTATATCTACCTGACCACATGAGGATTAGCTCTCCAACCTATCAGCTAGTTCCTTCTGCCTGACAATGTGTTAGGGAAAAGAGTATTCTATTTCTTATACAACAATCTGGAGCTAAATAAGGCCCAGCTAAAGGACTAGCATTAAGGTCCCGTTTGTCGGTGGGGTTAACCCAGGTTAAGGGTTATCCCAATTTTTTCCCAAATTTTTCCCATTATTTCAACACAAACATCACATCAATACATCAATCATTCTCCACTCCCACTTTTACTAATAAAAAAATACCCACTATACCCTCCACTCTCACTTTTAATAATAAACAAATACCTACTAATATTCTCCACTCCAACTTATACTATTAAACAAATATCCACTAACATCACATCAATACACTAATCATTTTAACCATATACTTAACACTATCCTTATTCCACCACCCAAACAAACACAATTTCCACTTATTCCATTTTAACCCCTCTTAACCCCACCACCAAACACACCCTAATTGTCATGCTATTAGTTGATGGTAATTAGTTCCAATCAAATGTCCAATTAACACCTGCTTAATGAATCTTTTCAAAAAAAACACCTGCTTTATGAATTTGCTCCAACAATAGGATAAGAATTAAGGTTGGGTATAGAGAAAAGAAGTGGGACTACTTGAATTCTATAGTATTGTTTTCCCTTTAGAAAAACCAATATTCAATTCTCTCAGCCATATGGCCGCTTGTCCTATTGTTTTGCCCCCACATCCCTTGAGAAGGATTTTCCACATAAATTTTAGTGTTATTGGTATTTATGATGTAATGATTCTATATTTTGTTATTACGAAGTGCATTATTCTTCTAGGAGAAGTGAAATGCAATGCAACTACCATAATAGAACTTTAATCAAATGCTTGCAAGTGGAAGCAAATTATACCTCGTGAGGTACTCAAATGAAGTATCTGTTGCACTATGGCAAACTCAGACTCATCCACAAGCAATTATTATGTACATCTATACTTGACAAAGCTACAAAGGAGAAGATTTCACCAATGCCAAGTGAGATTTTCCATCTTTAAGGAGCTACATCTTTGATATCTAGTTTGAGATTCAAACGCTCTCTTCTCCATCAACTACCAGAAGTTATAACGTGCCATGGAACTGTAAAAAGAACCGAAAAAAAAATGCAATTCTGTAAACATAATCCTGAAGGAAAAGATGATTGTATTACACTTTGATCATATGGTGTGACAGACAGTGTCTTTGCATCAAGGACAGAAACAGCAGCAACATGATTTAAGGGGATCTTTGCCCCATGTAGATCAACTATGATATGATCAAGTATTCCTATAGAAGAATAACAAAGAATACAGAATGTCACACGAAATTTGATTCTTCAATAAGATACAAAGGGATGCATACCTGCAGATGCTCTTCCAGTTCGTAATTTATTTAGTTCTCGAGACAATGCATCAATTGCAGCCTCCATCTGGGAGACAGCAGTAGACCTTACTGTGGGGACGATATCGGGGACAACCTCAGCAGTGTCTCCATCATCACCGTTGCCGTCCTCATCTATGAACTCTACAAATATAGAACTGATATACATAAGAAACAGGCATTAATAAAAGATAATGTCACCGTCATAGATACAGATGATATATCAGCGATATATCAACGATATATCCGTATCCCCAACATAACTCATATCGATATCATAAGAATATCTCTTTTACAAGATATCGGTAATATCTGACCCATATCAATCGGTCTTGATCGATATCTCTAAATATTGGGGGATGTTGATGTCGTTGATAGAGATCTCATAAAAACATCTTTCAAGCAACGAAAGAAATGTCACAACATATATGCGATGTCGCCGATATGTCGATATCACCAATAATACATGTGTCGACATTGCCAAAATATCTTTTTTCCAAGATGTTAGGAGAAATATTGCCCATGTCGATGTGTCCACGATATATCGACGAAACTAAAGCACATATGCGCATTTTTTTCCTAAATATTGCTAATCTCTGATGACATCGGATGATACCTCTGCAGCTACTCTATAATCTCCTCTTTTTTTTGCTTTCTTCCTCTTCTCTCCTCTCCTTCATTCTCTGTTGTTGCTCGCTGTAAGTGTTCATCGATCTGTTTGCCTCAATTATTAGGTGATTTGGAATCCTTATTAATCTCTCAACAAGGTAATTACCTTAATCTTATCATTTTTTTGCATCATTAGGCATAAATCACATCGATTTAACCTCGATTACTATTCATACCAAGTTTAAATCTTATGTTACACACTTGATTATTGTATAAATTGATGTGGTCTATACATTATTTAGGCAAGATCCCTAATTAATCTCCAATTTGGTAATGATTTGTAGCCTAAATCACTACAATTTAGCACGTTTTTATTATATTTTCATTCAAAATTTATGATTTTTATCTTTTAGTCATTTCTTCGTACATGTATTACTCATTAAAATGTTAATTTTCATCAAATTTGTGACATTTTACGTCATTTTAGATTTTTTGAGCTATTTCCCCAAAATTAACCAATATCAGCAATATATCCCCGATATATCCCCGACATATCTCCTTTTTGACTTGTCGATACGACATCGATATCAACATTTAAAACCCTTGGTCACCATCTGCAGATGGGAAACCAGGTTCCAGCTCTCCAACCTAGAGAAAAATGAGTCATAGAAAGTTGTTACTAGTAAAAAAATATTCACTAAACCAGGGTGGATTGCAAGGTTTTCAATATCGCGATATATTGGCAATATATCACCGATATATTGCATATCACTAGGTGGAGTGATATTGATACCCCTGACATATCATTTTTCCAATATATCACCCATATCGGTGGATATCGATGATATATTGATTTTTTTAAGCCCTTGTTCACAAATTTCCAATATTTTGCCGATATCCACCGATATAGGCGATGCATGTCGGCAGATCTACCCCATCGTGTTTCTTTGCCCTCCCTAGACTCCACTGCCATTTCGTCCTCTCTACTGCTGCTGCTTCCTCTTAGGTGATTTAGAGTCCTCTTTCATCTCTCAGCAAGGTAATCACCCTAAACTCCTTAAGTGATCTTGTTTTCTTGAATTTGTTTACATTGTTAACTCCAAATCACTATGTTTACACCATGGTTATTATTCATACCAGACTTTAATCTCTTGATATACTCGATAATTGGTTAGATTATTATTGTCTACACATTACCTTGCTAAGATCTCTAATTAAACTCCAATTTGATGATGATTTCATAACCTAAATCACAATATTTAAACCACGGTTATTGTTCATACCAAACATGACTCTCTTAATATACTCGATTATTGGCTAGCTTAGTGTTGTGTGCACATTCCAGTACTAAGATCCCTAATTAAACTCTAATTTAGTGATAATTTCATGGCCTAAATTACTATGTTTAAACCATAATTACTATTCATATTGAACTTAAAAAACTCAATTATTGGCAAGATTATTTTAAGTGATTCATGTTAAATTGTGAATAATCTCTTGTCAAACTATGATTAATGATTTAAAATGTTGATCTATGTCTTTGTAAACATCCAATCATGTTGGGAAAAGGAAGACTCAAAGGGTGAAGATCTTACAAAAATTAGTTGGAATTATGGTACTCCCATAAATGGAAACAAAGCAATGCCACATTGCAACTTTTCTAGTAAAAAGATGACGAGAGGTATCATAAGGTTGAAATAGCACTTGGTGGATAGGTACAAGAATGTGGCCAAGTGTTGTAGTGTTCTTTTTCCTTTTTTAGAGGAAAAGGGACAATTACTGGAGGTCAATAATCATTCAAACTTCATTAAAAATAAAGAACGGGCTTACAGATTGTTCAACCACAAATCCAATACAACACACGTCTCCCATACAATATTCTCTACCCATTCAATATAGTTTGGTTCCTGCTTCAAAACCAAACTATAGCAATCGCCTTTACCCATCCGAAAGTGTCCGCATGGACTAAGGTCCTGAAGGAAGCCCATCAAGTTGAGAAAGAGGAAACATCCGCATGCCAAACATCCATCCTCATTCAAACATCCCGCGAGAGGTCACATCGAAAAAATAAATGGTTGATATCCTCCAAAGTGTTACCACCTAGATCTAAGCTCCTCCTCATTAACCAACATCCCCCTTCAGTAAAGCCACATGAAGTTTTTTACTTTCAACAACAGAGGCATCTTCCATATCAAAGAACATTCCTCCCAGTCCAACAATGCTCATCCCACCACAAAGGCTATCTTCTTATAAGCATTTTCCATAGAAAATCCCCCCTCCTTCCACACAAAACCATCCCGAATGCCATCACCAAGAGATATCCCATGCAGCAAACCCAACCTTGCAAATTAGCCAGTGAAGCCTCAAATAGTGCCGGTTGCAAAACCAAAGACCACGAGCATGACATAGAGTCCCAAACGTCTGAGACAAGCGTATCTTTATGGGAAGCCAACCCGAATAAACGAGGAAATAATTCTGCAAAAGTGCTACCACCTGTCCAGTCATCCATCCAGAAGCGGAAGGAGCTCCCCCTTCCCAGCCTTGGACCAACCAAATCTGAATTGAGACCCTTAGTGCCATCAAACTCCATAATGCAGATGGTCACACAACTGAAGAGCATCCTTAGGCAACATCAACCAAGTCCTCATAGGAATCTCGGAAGAGCCTATCCAAAAGACTGTCACCACCTGCTAAGAAGCGGACAACCCACTTCATGAGAAGAGACATTAAGATCCTTAAGCAACCTAATCGCAAGAACACCCTTCTTGGGCCTGCAAATCTCTCCTCACGACATCAACTACATAGACTAACCCTCGTGATCCAGGCCCTTCTATCTTTTTCATGCCATCTCCAGCTTGGACATGACCTTCTTAGGCGACTTGAACATAGACAAATAGAAAACGAGGACAACAAACAAGATCGCCTTTACTAACACCAGCCTTCCTCCCCTAGATAGGAGCTTCCCACTCCAGCCACTCAATCTTCTAGCCAATCTCTCCTCAACCGACCTCCAATCCAAAGCCACCAATCTCTTCCCCTTCAAAGGGAGACCCAAATGCATAATAAGGAGGCAAGCCACTGGTGTACCAAGAGCTTCAAAGGCAAGTTCGGGGATCCCTTCCATATGAAAAGGTATGACTAACGACTTGCTCCCATTGATAAGCAAGCCAAAAATATCATTGAACATTTGCACCATCTATGAGACATGCTCTGATTGACGAACCTTGCCCTGAATGAAGAAAATCGTCATCCGCGTACTATAGCAATGGGGTCAACAAGGAGCCATCCGCCTTCAGGGTAAACCCTGAAAATAAACCACATGTAAACGCCTTAAAGGCCAAACTAGCCAGAGTATCCATAGCAATATTGAAAAGCAAAGGAGCCAACGGGCAACCCTGCCTGAACTCCCTCTGCAGTTGGGTCCACACTCCAGAAGGTCTTCCATTCACAAGAACAGAGAAAGAGGTTGTCGTGATGCACCTCCTCATCAACTGAACCAAAGTCTTAGGAAAACCCCTCCTCAATATCCCAGAGATACGCCCATACCACAAAATCATAGGCCTTAGACAAATCCACCTTCCACATAATAGCTAAGAAGCTAAACTTGGACCATGTTGCCACCATCTCTTCAACTAAAGCATAAGAATTAGTAAGGTTATCTTCTTAAAATAAAAGCCGACTGAACATGTAAGATAAGATCTGGAAGGACTCGACATAACCAATTTGCCAAGACCTTCATAATAATCAAGTAGATAGCATTTGATAAAGCTATGGGCTTATAGTCATCCATTGCCTCAACACCAAACTTCTTTGGGAGCAAAAAGAAGTAAAATCTGTTAAGTTGCTCAAAACCACGGTTCTCCTAAAAGAATTCCCTAATCAAAGCCAAGACATCAGCCCCAACTATATCCCAACATTCCCTATAGAAAATGACTTGAAAATCATCCGGACTCAGAGAGCCTTCCACCTTCAAACCACGTAAGGCAGCCAAAACCTCTTCATCGATGACTGCTTGAAGTAGATCCACTCTAGCAATATCATCAAACGTAATGTTCAATGAGAGAATGTAGGAAAAATAGTATGTTGGAAGAGATGACTCTGATGACAATTCTAATATTCAGTACCCTACTGATGTTGAAACTCCTGCACAGAGATTGACATATAGGAATGTTATTAAAGAATCTTTAAGGAGTGAACATGAAAGGCAAGAAAAAAAAGAATTTAGAAGGTTGTTCTATGAGAGAGTAAGTGGAAGAGCCTATGCCACCCTTCCCAAGCATCCTGCAAAAAAAGAAGGGGGCAAAAGTTGTGATTGGGTGATTAGCTAGTATGAGGTATGTACCTGGCACAGACAAGAAACAAAAGACCAACAAGAGTATATTTGGCAATGTTAAAGAAAAGGTAGGGAAAGCCATCTCTACACTATTCTTTGCAAAAGCAATTCCAACAAATGTAGCAAGCAAACCATTTCTGCAACACGCTATGGATGAGAATGCCCAAGCAAGAACAATGGAGGCTCCTACCCCTCATAAGATCATGAATAAGTACTTGTGCATGACGAAGGATGACATCAACAAACACATAGATGGGTTGAAGAGGTTATGGTCATATTATAGAGTTTCCATTATGTGTAATGGGTAGACTAGTTTCACAAGAAGGCAAGTAATAAATTTCCTTATTTATTCTAAAGGAAAGACCATCTTTTTGAAATATGTAGATGCACCCGATCAAGCAAAAGGCTACAAATACATATACCGTTTGATGGTGGATATTGTGAAAGTTGGACCTAAAAATGTAGTGCAAATTGTTATCGACAACGATAGCAATTTTAAGAATGCTGAAAAAAAATTGATAAACTCCAGCAAGTATGGAGATTTTTAGACTCGTATCCCATTGCATTGATTTGATTATGAAGGGCTTTGAAAGAGGAAGTTGATAAACATGCTTATTCAAGATGTACAATCAATCACAATTTTCATTTACAATCACCGATAATAATCAAAAAGTTATGTAAGATGAACTAATAAAATCAGCCATCACTTGATTGCAACCAATTAAATTACATTGCATAGTATTATACACAACAAAGTTGGATTGAAGCAAATGTCTATCTCCAATAATTGTATTCAAAAAGAGAGCAGAACTAAGATTAGGAAGGTGGAGGAATTGGTGACCTCAGCAAGGTTCTAGGACAATTGTTTGCAAGTTATGAAGATAATGGAACCTATTGTGGTTATGCTAAGATGGTTGATGATGATAAAATCCCAACCTTCGCAAGTATATTGCAGCTATGGCAAAAATGAACAAAAGGTCAAGGAAAATGCTAGTTAGTCACTCAATAATACATAAAGATGATGAGAGATGGCAAAACATGCTTTCACATCTGCTTCATAAAGCTAGTATGAATTTACATGACTATTAAGTTTCCTATATTTTTCATTATGGCCTTGTAATAATTAGTCTTAAATCCTAATTTGCATGCAGCATATTATCTAAATCAGAAATATCACTACAAATGTGGACTTCGTAATGATCATGAGCTCCTCAAAACGATGCAAATAGTTTTCTCTAATCTCGTGAAGGATGCCTAATAACAAAGAGGTTGTATGAATAAGATGGTAAATTATTTGTACTTCTAGCTTACGCTATTACACATGTTACTCGTATTATTATAGAGAACATAATACAATTTTAGTTCATTACTCTTTGCAAATAAAATATTTTAGAAATGAGTTGCTATCTTTCAAGACAAACAACGTCACACATGCACGAAATAAAAGTCTTCAGATATGGTTGTGATCTAAATATGAAAATATCTTTGTTAATTCATTTCACAGGTTACATAAATTAATAAGTTCACTTTCATTTTTCTATTGTAGCTAAATGGTAGTACTTACATAGCACCAATGCTCCTAACCTTTGCAAAGTTATTATTAAAATCTTATCTCAGATAGCATCCTCAAGAAGGTGTGAAAGGAACCAAAGCACCTTTGACTTGATTCACTCACATAGGAGAAATTGCCTCAATAATGACAAGTTGATGGGCTTGGCATTCATCCATTACATCATTGATTAAAGATGAAATGTATACAAGAAGAACAGAAGGGAGAGTACATGGACTCAATTGATGTCACATATCTTTTTGGAGAGAGATGATGAGAATGTTTTACAAGCATGGTTAAATAGCAACGGAGAATCATTACTTGATAAAGATAGTGGTCCCAATCCTAAGATAGAAAAAAAAAATGGGTGCAGATGTAGAGGAATTTATGGGTAGCAGGTCTAGTAAAAGAGTAAACCATGGCATTGAAGAGAGTTCAGATAAGGAGGAAGATTCACCTTTAAGAACAACAAAAAATGATGATGATGGATGATGGAGGAAATGACAATGCCGAAGCAATGATGGTTGAACTCAAATCTCAACAACAAAAAAGTAGCAAAGGAGGGGGGAGATATCGTAGTCGTACTAGTAGGGATGAAGAGGATGTTAGACATCAATAATAAGAGGGACATAAAACTATACATAGAGACCCATTGCCAAGTCCAGCTCATGACCATGATGTAAGGTATGGCTCAGCTTCTATGATGTCCATTGCTGATTTAAATTCATCAATGGAATCACTTAATGTAGCAGATTCAATGTTTAGAGGTGACCCTACATCATCGTCATCAAGTTTTCGTGGTTATGGATTTCATTACATCAGCCTTTAATACCAACCCTCCTACCAAGATGAGAAAGGGTTCATATGATTTCTTACCTAGCTATTATTCGCCATCATCGATGTCCCAAGACTTTCAACCAAAGCCAAGTCAACCTCTATCTTATTATGGTTCCTATGGCTATGGATACAATAGCGGCCAAGGTCATACTAGCCAAAGTAATCTTGTAGCACAAGGATATGAGGTATTCCTAAAACATTTTGCATCCCAAGATCCCTAACTATCTTATCATTATCAACTTTCCTAGTCTATTGCACAACTTCCTCCTTAACCACCACAAACTTCATCGACGAGAAGGTGTAATACTCTTGAATCTTCAGATTCTACACTAAGACGAGGGAGTTCTACCAGGTTAAGAGATTCAAGCAATGAGAGTCAATCTAGAAGGAGCTCCACCAACAGTCACAACCAATATCCACGTCTTGGAGTGCTTATATACTACAGTGACAAAGACTACCAACGATACATCCTTGAATATAATACTTAATACAATTTCATGGCGTAGAACTGCTGTGACTACGTTAAGAGTATTACAAATATAGGAAGAAAATCAAAAGAGAAGTATTCAACCAGGTTAAAGCTCCACATGGTATTGAAGAAGTCATGTATCATGATTTGGTGGCACTGGTACTATTATATTTTAATTTTTGCAAGTATTATTATAATAACTTAAGTTATTATCATGTTATATGCTTTTTCGTCTCAATATTATAACTTACAATGATTGTTGATGTACTAATAGTAATTTTATATTATATTTTCATTCAAAATTTATGATTTTCGACTTCTAAGCATTTCTTCATGCATGCAGTGGTTATAAAGAAAAAAATTAGAAGAAAAAGAAAGATTACCAAAGATCGGCAATCATTCACCACCTTTTATTAAAAAATAAATGGAACTTACAGGCTTTGAAGATACAATTCAGACAACAAACAAGTCTCCCCTAATACATTCTCCATCCACACCTGCTCATTTTTAAACACCACAACATTCGTTGGAGCGTAATTATTTCTATGGTGGAATGAATCATTATGGGTGATTATTTGTTGGATAATCGTCCTTCACCTTTTCAAAAAAAAATATTGTGTTGGAGCCACAAAAGCCACAAGGTCACCAGACCCATTACACAGCCCGTCGAATTGGCATGAATGATCCTATGAAATGAGTACTAGAAGATAGCAAACGAAGAACAATATGCACCACGAATCCACAACTCCTTCCACAACGGCACTAAGAATGGGAAGGAGAAAAATAAATATTCAACGTCTTCATTTCTTGTGCCACACAAAGGGCACAACATGTCCAGGTCATCCGACCATCTCAATCTGTAGGGTTTCATGGCCAATTTCTCCCTCCTAAACATCCACACGAAAATCTTTATTTTAAGTGGTAGTTGAAGTGTCCAGATCATTGAATGATCACTTCAAAATAAGGTTTGAAATGCCAATTTTGACGCCATTTTGATAAATTTTGAAGCGTGCATTTCGGAGGCATATCGAGGACACGTCGTGGAAACGCCTGTATTTCAATATTAAATTTTGATGATTTCGATGATTTCAATGTCTCAAAAATAATTTATTTCGAAGACACGCTAAATGCATACCAAAGGCATGCCGATGTATATCGACAAAAATACCAGAAGTAGTCAAAATGATTAAAATTTCAAGAAAATCACAAGTTCAAGCATGTTTATGTAAGAATAATAATGTTATATCTCAATATTCATATACAACATATAGTCTACTATACAATATTTAAGTACAAGAATCAAATATCAAATAATTATTGTGCAAATTGAATTAATTCATATAAAGATAAAATATTTAAATATATAATTTGCATAAAACTAAACTAAAAAGTTAAAAGCTGAAATTTAAATATTTAATCAATTAATCTTAAATTAATTTATCAGTTAATTTGAGATTTTTCTAATCAATTTGAATAAATCTAAATTACCATAAATATGTGTGTTTTGTTGCTCATTTTTATTTATGTCATCCCTAATGAGCCACGTTTAGATATAGTTGTATCATATTTATGTATAAAAAATATAAGTTGTCACCTTCAAACATGGGACCATAGTTTTCTAGGTTGGGTGTTATTCTTAAAGTAAATGATGATTAATTCATGAAGTAAATAGGCCATTAATGTTTGCAATTTTCAAGTTATGCAAGTTCTTTATTCTTTAATGTTAACCCAAATTTAGGATTTTATTTTGAGAAATTAAACACATATTTCCTCAATTCTAAATTGTAATTAAACCTATATGTTTGTAATAATAATAGATTTAGAGTCTAGTATATAAATCTACTCTATAATTATAAATAGGTGTGGAAGCAAACCTTAAGAGAGTTGGAGAGTAGCGAGATGAGAAAGGTGAGCAACAATAGTACTAGTAGAGAATAATGGAAGAACTAAGAGTGAGAAGCAGAAGTTGAAATGTCGAGTGCATTTCGTCACTCGCTAACATTTCAGTAAAGTTCCTAGGTTTCGACATTATATTGATGTCAATGGCCTAACCCTAAAAATAGCCATTTCGACAACATACCAGCGACACGTTATCAGAATTTAAATCACTTATAAAAGTAGTAATGGATAGAAATTGATTATTGAGACACCTACATTGACCTTAAAATATGGTATCGATTTAAAAATTATACCTAACACCACCCACTTCTCCGAACTTATCGATATATTATCCATATTTGACAAAATATTGTCGACAATCTTGCATTTCAACATTACACGTGCCAATATCAACCCACGTCAAAAAAAGGTTATTTCATAGGAACATCGTGGGCATTTAGAACAATGCTTCAAAGGTCCAAAGGCAGCCCCTCCTCTCCTGCAAGTCTCTTATATATCTTCCCTACAGTACATCGACCATCCTTCCATACAAAACTGTCATGCCTACTATCATCAAGTCTACATTCCAAAATAGTCATCATACCCTAAAATTCCAACAAAGCGATCTCTGGTAATCCCACCGGAAGGATAGGGACCCAAAAATTGGAGGACCCATCCCATACTTGAGACACACCAGCCTCCTTATATGCTACACAGCCAAACAAGCGTAGGAACAGAGTAGCAAAAGGTCCACATCCTACCCAATCATCTTTCCAAAATCGAAACAGCTCCCCAATTCCTAAAACTGGTCTAAAAAAGTATGACTAAAGCTCCTGCAAGAGGACAATAAACATGCTAGACCAAAAAGCCAACAAGCCTCTTTGACTCAAGCACCCAAAAACAACATCCACGAGTGAACCAAAGGAATCACATAACATCCTCTCCACAAGGCCATCTCACTCACCAAGGAGTTTAGCAGCCCATTTCAAAAGTAAAGCGTAGTTGAATTCTCCCAACTGCCACACACCCTACCAACTCTAGATTCCGGTCTACAAATCTAAGCCCATGGTATCAACTGTAAGAAACATCCATCATGATCAGGCCATTTCCAAAAGAATCTTTTCCTGACAACCTCCAATTTGGTGAGCACCTTCTTCGTCAACCTGAACATAGATAGGTAGAAAACAGGGATAACTAACAAAATCAACTTCACCAGCATAAGTCTTACTCCCCTAGAAAGAAGCCTACCACTCCATCCACAGAGTCTCCTCCAGACCCTCTCCACCGCTAGGTTCCAATCCGTAGTCAATAATCACTTTCCCTTTTAAGGGAAGGCCCAAATATACTAATGGCAGGCAAACAAGGAGAGTGTCAAGAACCAATAAAATAACCTCCTCCTGGCCACTATCCAAGTTGAAAGGGATGAAAGCTGACTTCCCCCATTGATAGAGAGTTCAGAAATACCTCCAAAGATTTTAACCAAAGACGATACATTTAATGCATGTTCTAACCCTCCCTGTATAAAGAAAATGGTGTTAGTTGCATACTGTAGCACCGAAGTTAAGACTGAGCCATCCGACTGTAGGGTGAATCCAGAGAAGAGTCCTCCCATGCAACCTTTGAAAGCAAGACAAGCCAGCATATCCATTGCTATATTGAACAGTAAGGATGCTAGGAAGCAACCATGCCGCAGTCCTTGCTAAGGCTAGGAACAAGAGCCACAAGGCTTCCCTTTCACCACCATTGAGAAGGAGGTAGTCATAACATGTTGCGTCATAAGTCGGACCCATCCCTCTGAGAAACCCCTCCTCAAAATCTCCTACAAGTTGGCCCAAGTAACAGAGTCGTAGGCCTTAAAAAAATCCACCTTCCACATGAACACCGATCTGTTACTCCTTCAAGCAGCAACCATCACCTCCACTAGGAGAAAAGAGTCCTACAAAGATCTGCCCGAGATAAAAGCTAACTCCATAAGGATATTAGTCGTGCCAACACCACACAAAGCCTGTTGACCAGCACCTTGGTCACCAAAAGATAGTGTTGGAGAGGGCGATAGACCTATAGTTATCAATGGTCTCGACTCTCGATTTAACAGGAAGAAAAAGATTCTATTAAGCCTCTTGAAGCCTTGATTCCCATTAAAGAATTCCCACATCATGTTCATAACATCCTCTCCAACCACATCCTATAACTCCTTAATGAATAGAACCTACAAGCCATCTAGGCCCAGGCATCCCTAGGCCTTGAGTCCATGCAGAGCAACAAGGACCTCCTCCTTCGTGACCTAAAGTAGGCCCGCCTTCTCCTAATCAACAAGAGTGGGCATGTCTAAAGAGCCCAATCTCCAGTCACCAACAGGTCATCCCCCAGTGAAATCATGGAAGTGTGAACCCACCACATCACAAATCTGAGACCTTTGGTCTAAGACCACGTCCCCCACTCGCAAAGATTGGATAAGGTTTATCCTCCTAGCATTTGCAACCATGTGAAAGAATCACGTATTCGCATCCCCCTCTTTAAGCCAGAGTTACCTTGATTTCTGTCTCTAGTCCATCTTCCTCTTGTGGTCCTCCCTGACTTTAGCCTACAATCTGCACCTCTCCTTCTGCTCAGTCCCTCCCCACTATCCCAAAGTAGCGAGGTATGGTCAAATAAGGGTCTATCATTTGGCCATCACACAAGCTCCCTAATACGCCTCAACCAGCAACACATTACACAAGAAGCAAATATCCAAGAGGTAGAGCCCACTCCATTCCTCCAAGTAAACACCGCGCTAGAGGTGGGAAGATCCAATAGCTCTAGCTCATCCACCACCTCACAAAAATCCTATCTGAGCATCCAGTCTGCCTTATGGTCTATTTGTCACCTCTAAGGTGACATTGAAATCATCCAAATATCTCCTTAGGATTTCCCTGTGCCGCGTATTCCGCAGGCCCCTCGCATTCCAGGATATCACTCTAACGATGGGATTTCATTTAAATGCATCCCTTGCTTCAATCCCCCCAAGAACCCTCTTCACCTTCAAAACATGTGCAACATGCTTGTCCACCTTTGAAACCTCACACCTATCAAAAATAGGCCCACCGCTGCCTCCAACATTCTTCTCAAGGAACTTTCTCCTGTAAAAAGAGCAGTATAAGAGTCCATGCTTGACTAGAACCAACTTTGACAAACCTAACCCCCTATTGGAGGAGGCAGTTCGTCAAGATGTGGTCTTGTTCCCTCCAACTGAGGCCTCAGTGACCCCCGATGAGGCAAAATGCTAGCAGCCAACTGAATCGGAGCGAAGCTACCAACAGCCCTAACCAAAATGGAGCGGAGCTACCAGCAAGCCTAACCTAAGTGGAGCTATCGCACTCAAGGTCTTCATCGACACTGCCGCAATCAATGTTGCTCCACTCGCAATACTCACAAGCTCCTCATCTGTAGCTTCCTCATAACCCATGCGACCCACAAGCTCGAAGTTGAGGGAAGGGAGTGACGGGGCTCCTCCGGTGACATGATGTCCCCAAACCCGAACAGAGAACCAAAGCCATGGGCAACAGCGAAGCTCCTTAAGAAACAAGAGGAAGAGAAAAGCCAGCAGAAGGAACCACATTTGGTTGAAGTAGGTGGTTAGGTTCAAAGAGGACCCGATTCGAAATAAAGGTCAATAACTCACCAACTTTGGATCCAAAAATGGATCCGAAGGCCACCTGTGTGTAGCCGTAAATAGGTCCCATCCCAGCCACATCAGCCATTAAGCCTGCGTCAAGTTGCGTCGAGTCCTCGATCTGGGGATCAAAATCATCTCAAGAAAAGTGCATAAAAGTGTCACCTACATCCCTTTTGGAGTTATCGCAAAGCCAACAACAATCTTCCTAATTCCCAAGGATGCTCCAACTATCACCACCGAATCAGCCTAGAAATTTGCGACCGGTTCGAAAATCGAATAGGCGTGATTCCTGGGCTTAACAACCAATTTCCAAACACGACGTATCGTCTCCTTCCTCGACCGCCTCGCCAGACCTTCACCAGCCACTACTCTACAAAGCTCCTACAAAGCTCAAGGTGAGGGTTATCATGAACAATGTCAAACTCAATGGTCCACGACAATCCTCTAAGCCTTAGAATGGCCTTAGAGGACAACTCTCGTCCCACGAGGAGCTCATCCACAGCTACAATAGACATGATATCGCCCTCAAGCAAACCCACCCCAAAGCACTTTTTGATTCTAACAAAGGGTGCACACACTCCTTCAACCACCACCACGATACGGAGCCTAAGTAGTATACCCTTAATGTAGAACTCTACCCCTAGCCTGAGAGGAGGTCGCTCCTTTAACACTCCTTCATGGATTGAAGAACAGCGCCATCTGATGGTTACATCCCCCACAGTCACTTCTCAAAACCTCCAGCAATCAACATCCATCTCATGCAAGCCAAACAACAAGAATCTATCAGACGCAAAGGATGCCACCTTCCATTCCCTTGAAAGGAAACCCCTGCCTAAGATGCTCCTCACCTCAATCGTAATCACACCACACACCATGTCACCCACCAAGGAGAACCCTAACATAGAGTCAAGAGATCTTAGTGCGAGCGACCAAGGCACCTCCACCTCCAAAGATGGTGGGTCTACCGGAGGGGGCAAGGGTGTGATCGATTTCACCACCTTCATCCAACAAGTTCCCCTTCGATGGCCAACTCTATCACACTAAACATACCGCAAGATCTCGACACTCCGAAGTAAGATGACCTCGCGCCCTACAACGAAAGCGAACCATATAGCGGGCCTTGCTCCCCTACCCACCCTCTCCACCCCTATTCCCTCCCACTCTCGCGCCTTCACCTCCTCGCTCGCCTCATCTTGCTCTTCCAATGTAAGCAATTTCCCCAAAATTCCATGATATTGGCATTATATCCCAAACCTTTTTGACTTGTCAATACAATATCAAAATCAATATTTAAAACCTTTGTGAATTGCATTGGTATAGAAATGTTTAACCATCCATATGAAAAAGCAATACAAGTGTGAAAGGTTCCTCAATTTCGTGATTTGTCCACATACAAGTCTCAAAAATTGGTCGAGTTTGGTTCGAAAATGAACTGAACAATAGAATAAGTTTGGTAAGGCTTCATTCATTGAATTTATTTACATCTGTTTTGAAGAGAATTTATTTACATATTTAGTTGATCAACAAGTCAATGTAGACTTCTCAATACTATACCCCCATCTCCTCACACCACCCACACAAACAAATAAAAAAAAAAAAGATGCAAATGGTCCTCTCATATCTCACATCAACCAATCTCTCTGTCCTTACTACACAATATTGTCTTGTCAAAAACTTTCTCACGGTTTTATTGGTACTCATGTTAGATAGGAGGCAGTTCAAAAATGAACAAATCAAAATGGAACATACATTTAGACATTTTTAAAAACAAAAAAAGGGACGAAACCAGTAGACAACTAAACTTTACTAATTAAATAAGGAAACTTCAGAAAAACTGTGGCCAAAAACTAAATGGTACACCAGATCAAGCACAACGCTTTCGTCCAAGGCCTCCTGCCTTTAAATATTACTCCAATCCTTTGCCTCTACAAGGGCCACAAAGCCACTAAAAATTACTCCCACTGATGGCCCTGTGCAGGTCTTCCCTTTCTGAACCACTCCCAAACAGTCACCCAACAATTTGTCAACAAAAGAAAGGCCGTCAACCATTCTGCATGCTATTCTTGCAAAGAAGCAACTGAAGAAATAATGGTCAAAGAACGGTCCACTTTAGCATCTGACACACAGTCTTCTAGAAGTCCTAATCACCAGACTTCTGCTTCTCAGGATCTTAACCTCAAGGGAGCATCAGAAGACAAATCGACCTACAATCTCCCACCGGATTTTCATCTTCAGTATTAACCTACCAATCAAGATAAAATCACCTTAAGGATTGAGTCCTCTTTTATACAGGGCTCACTGCCCTGGTAAGCTAGGCTGGCAGTCTTCAAGACCTTGACAAGAACCATAGCACGGCCTCAAGCTCCAGATGACAAGGTCCAACGTCCATCGGTGCTCTTTGCCCAGTTCATGCAGCAGCTAAGCAATGAAACAGGCCTCCCCCAGGAGTTAACAGAACGGGCACCCTAGTTGAGTACCTAGGAAGGACCTCCCCAGAAAGGGGAAAGAGACAAGAGCATTAGACCTCTCCCTTGTCGAGCAGAACACCTAAGCTTGCAGTAGCAATTTCCTATCAAGGCACTATACATGTATGCCAACCTAACCTACTAAGTGAATAAGTTTTACACAACCATGTAGTCCCACTGGCCTGCCATGCCATAAAGCACCAGTGGAGGCTCCCCATTCAAGGGGACCACAACCCCAAATCCCCTTTATTTTATCTGGTCATGGAGCAGTCCACCATATAAAGATCAAAGAGTTGAGCACCGTACTAGAACTTTTTCAGGATACATATGAAGTTTTTACCCTCCCCAAGGCGTACCATTACACAGGCAAAACCTGGATAAATTCTTGTGTTTTTATGATACTACTACCCATTCTTCTCTCCCTATTGTGCATTGCTCTGTGACGTGGACCTCCTCCTAAGAAGAAACAGGAATTTTCTTCTAAGTTCAATTGATTTACAGACATAAAAGCAATAGGAAATTGTGAAGCATAATTATGGGAAATTAAAACTCATTGGATTCACAGGAAGTAAATTACTTGTTCAATAAGTTCTGATTTTTATTTTTTAAAATTGGCTCCATAATCAAGGAGTTTGACAAGAAGCATTTTTTCATAGAAGACAAATTCCTGTAGCAACTATTAAGGTGAAATAACTAACCAAGGACATGGCTCACAGTCACAACTATGATGCATAACAAAGTATGAGATGAGAGTAGAATTTAATTGGGGACAAGGAAATCAACAAAGAATCGACGATAAGAAAAAGAACCAAGACGAAAAATACTACGGGAAGGAGATAAAGCCACAAAAAAAGGGACTCAGATTTTGTTAATTGACTTTGATCTATCAATAGTAGATCAGTAGTATTAGCCTTTTATGTAAAAGATCTGCAGGTAATCCTGCCTTACTTGCAATCCAAGAAAGAAAGAAGTTATAATATGAAGATCCCAACTAATCTTGTTCTCTGAGATCCTAACTAATCTATATATTTTCCTTAAAGAATTAACAAAACGGGGAGAGAGAGAGAGAGAGAGAGAGAGAGAGAGAGAGGAAAATAAAATAAAATTGCATAAAGACCCTTCTAACTGCATCAATTCTACTCTTTTCAAGAACTCATCTCTCAATAGGTTTTCTTTCCTCTGGAATCCTAGTTCTCACACTTCATCGTGATGTTATTGAAACTTGGGGGTAGTAATGCAACATTGTGAAATACTAGGCATTCTCCTAAAAATCATCACCTCCGAACTTCTCTCTGAAGAAAAGTTGACCTTCAGGCTTCAGGTATCCTGCAAATTTCCTACTTCCTTCCAAGGAGAAGGACAAATGCCTCTTTCTTCCAAAGAGAAGGCCAAATACCTTCCAGCAAGGTTCCACATGAGGTGGCTGCTCCAATGGCCCCATACAGGAGGGCAAATGCAACAACAAGCTTCGCAAGTTGGGAAGTGAGAAAGGGGCCTCTTGGAGCACCAATGTATGCCTACGTGGCACTGGTGGAGCTTTGGGGGACACCATCAAATCGAATAGAAGTTGTAGTTGCTTCAACAACAGTGATTTCAAGCGGTTAGAACTGGGGGTGGCGATAATTATCAAAGGAGCTCTTGTAATTTAAATTGCACTAGAGAAGAGGTGAACAATGCGGGATAAAAAATTTCATAAAAATAAAACAATCACACAACATCAAGGCACAAATGGCACAATGTGGAAAACCAATAGGTAAAAATCACCACCTAAGTCTCTCAACTTAGGATTTCACGATCAACCTAATCGATCAACTACAATAACATATCACTTCAAACTAAGGGTGATACAATGTCAATAGGCAATGCAATGGTTGAGATCGATGCAAGTTTTTCCTCCAAGAGAGGTGAGTATTCACAAACTGGATACCCAACTACAATGAAATAAAATAAACAATATTTATAGACTGCCTAAATATAATGAAGTAAAATGGGGAATATAGAGATCACCAGGGTTTCCTGAGACAGTAAGGAGTTGCAGCACTAGGGAACTTGGCTCTGAGAATGGAGTAGCAATGAGCTAGAGATCATTTGTGAGCCAAATGAGAGCAATAGAGTATCTTTAGGTGGTAGTGAGCTTTTGTGTGTTGTTCTAAGTGTGGAAGTATCCTAGCATATTTATCGAGAGCTTAGGAACACTCTAGATAGGCTTTAGGACCTAAAATAGCCATTGGTAATCTTAATTAGGTGAAAGGCAACATTCAAATATTAGAACAAAAGCCAGATTGACCAATCAATATTGACCAATCGGTGCCCAATTGACTTGCTAAAGCATAACCACTCAACCAAAAAATATTTTTGGTCAGCGCCTTACAATGGTCCAAAGGGTGGACACAAGCTTTTGGCGGTCAAACGACTGAGGGTCGACTTGGAGCTTATTGGTGAGTCGACACCTAGTCGTCTCCCTACAAAACTACTCTCAAAACAAAATCCCTGGACTTGGGATCAGAGGGCCACTGGTTAGCGCCTTGACAGTATCAGTTAGTGCCTCAATGGTTAGTCGACACCCAATTGATGAAAACCTAGGTTTTCCGAGGATGATTAGGCAAAATGATAAGTGTCATTAATAAATTAAGTTCCCAAGACAAAGAAGAATGTTGAAGGGCCAACGGTTATGAAAGAGGTCGACCATTGGTTGACTGGCTATTAAGGACCCAATCGACAAGTGAATGGGCAAATTGATTTGCCATGAAAGGGAAACTCAGCGAGTTGCAAGGCAGGTAAACGCCTCTGAATGGGTTTTGGCTTATTTGGTAGGCTTTTAAGGTCGATTTTTTATTCCCTAGGTGTGTTAACAGTTATGGGCTTACACTATATTTAGGACTCTTTTACAGTTAATCTATGATACAAAAAGATAATAAAAATATTACATCATAAATTACAAAGATTTACAACTAAATGAGCCTAGAAAAGGAGGCTTCTTCAAGGACTTATTCATGAGCCTTCTTCAAACTATCTTCAAGGCTTCCTCAAAGCTTCTTCAAGCAATATTACGGCACCTTCTTATCTTTGATTTCTTAACATGTAACAAAGCGAGAAATGCTTGCAAATCACTCTAACGAAAACTCGTAATATCTAAATTGAACGTAAAAGATCAAAAAAATTAATTTAAGGAAACTATCATAATAGTAATTAGAGGTGATACGGTGAGGCTGAGAGTGGGGAGGACTGCTATGGAGGCAAAACATTGGTGAAGGAGGAGCAATTGGTTATAGCTGCAGAATCACCGACAATGGCAGATGAGTTGCCGACTCAAGCATTAAAGAGAGCAAAGTAAGGGATGGCAAAGATGGATCTAACAAGTCTCAAAATAGATAACCAGCTAAAGAAAATCTTCATCACTGATAATATGGATCACTTTGACTCTAATGCTAATTGATAGAGAAGGATTCAAGATGAGAAAAGAATGAAATTAAGGGATGAGGAACCTGACGAACAATTTAGGATGAGAAAAGAAAGAATGGAGATGAGAAACAAGATTGGAACCAGGGAAAAGAGAAATCCTAAAAGCAACTAAAATTTTATCAATTCCAACTTTGATCTAGTTAAAAGTGGATCATTAATGATGCTTTCTTCATATAAAACAAGGGTTATAAGTGGATCAATAACTTAGAGTCCTTGGTTGCTATTTTTGGGGAGAGATCGAGGCTAATTGTGAACCATGGGAAATCAACATTCATACCTATGAACCTAGATGACGAGGAAGTCAACTCTTGTTGTGCTGCCCTTAACACGCCTACTAGTCATCTAGTGATTGTGTGTTTGGGATTCCCTTTGAAAGGAAGGCAATCTACCTCAACCGATTGGTTTCCTTTGGTGGAGAAACTTGAAAAAAGACTTTTTGATTGGAAGAGTCGTGTGCTATCTAAAGGGGGAAGTTTGGTGCTATGGAAATCCATCTTGTCTACAATTCCTAACTTTCATCTTTTGATCTTTAAGCTGCTAAAGAAGGTCATAAAGAAGCTAGATTATGTTTAAAGAAGATTTTCTATAAAGGCCCCAACTACAATGGAAGATTTCTACATCTTCTCAATTGGGAACTTGGGAATACATTTGTAAACCTATTGCCTAAGGTGGTTTAGGTGTTCTTCAACTTTCAACAATGTTCTAAATGTCCATATTGATGTCAAATGGGTAACTCAAAAGGAATGTATCAGGATATATTGATGATATCTAGGAATTTTGGAAAAATCGCTCAACATAACCCAAAATGACTCAAAATGTCACAAATAAAATGAAATTAACATTTTAATAACTACTACATGCACAAAGAAATGTCTAGAAGACTAAAAGCATATATTTTGAATGAAAACATAATATAAATGCACTACTTGTTGAGACCCTTATTTTAATAAAACAAAATCACATTATAGTGATAGACTAACATGTTAGGATTGAAATATGTTTTTCCTCTAAAAAAAACATTTCAGGATTGAATTGCAATAGTAAAGAGGTTTGCAACTTGTAAGACTCACCACGAAGACATTTATACACAATAGAAAACAAGAAAAAGATCTCTCTCATTCTCAAAAGTGCACGTGCTTCATTTACTTTCACGTTCTTCATCTTCAAGCACGACTTTTCTACGCTGTGAAAAATCAATTTGAAAATTTACTTCTAAGGATCTATATGATTAATTTTCGTAATTATTTATTTCTTCCATTTCATTTGTTAGGACCCATTATGTTGAAATTTCGAGGTTGCCATGATTTCTAGTAGGTAAAAGAGAAGTGGTTGTAAAAAGTTATGCACTACCATTCAAATGGTATGATTGTGGATTGCCTAGCTTCGCTTAATCAGAAAAATCCAAGGTTAACGAAACTGAGCTAATGATTTTTACCCAAATGAGTTTTCCATTACAAATCTTTCTGTATATTGTGGGATTGATTTCATTGTGTCATTTTTTATTACAATTGATATCACATTTGATATTATGTTTGTAGCAAAGTAAGATCGACGTAGGGTAGTCCATTCATTTGGTAGCAAAGCTAGATCGTGAAGGCAATGTCACACATCACCTTCATATGACTACAAGTTTTATGGAGGGACAGTCATTTATTTGACAACCACTATTCGACAGATCAAATTATGATTATTGGAAAAAGAGAATAAAATTTTTCTTGAAGTAATGGGCTTTGAGATTTGGCAAATCATTAAGTCGAAATACATGCCAAAGAAGAAGCAAAAAAGTTTTTTAATGAAGAAAAAAAAAAGCAACATGCAAGGCCAAAGCCAGGAATGCATTATTTTATGCATTAACAAAAAGAATATTTGAAAAAAATGTTAGATGTAGAAGTGCATACGAGATATGGAACTAGCACTCTATCATGCACGAAGAAACCACTAACAAAAAAGAAACATAGGATAATTTCAACTCAAGTTCGAAATCGGATATCAAAGAAAAGAGTCGACAAGAAGAATTGGCTCACCTCTATTTCATGGTGTCAACTGAATCAAGCGAAGATGAGGTAGCCACTAATTTTACTTTAGAAGAGCTAGTTGATGCATACAAAAAGACTATATAGGGTCACAAAAAGATTAAAGAAAAAAAAAAAGGAAACTTAGAAGTGCCTAAAGCTAAAAGAAGAAAAATTACCAATAATATCTAACTTAGAGAGTAAAGAAGAGTTAAAAACAACTAGGTCTGTAAATGTAGATTTTCATGAAAAAAGTAGAAGATTTGAAGGAGCAATACATTCATTTCAAAGATATCCTAGATGATCTTACATACACCATTAGGGTATACACACATTTCTATGAAAATCTTGAAAAAGAAACCAAACAAAAAGTCAAAAATAATGCACGGAGAAAAGCACCCACACCTAAACATGCATGAATATATCAAAAGACTAAGGGCAAAGGTAACTATAGATCCACCACTTCCTATAAGGGCTATAGAACCAAGCCGTCAAAAGGTACTAACAATCACAAACCTAAAAGAATATGGGTACCGAAAAAATATTTGAAAAATTATGTTGCAGGTTATAAGAAGGATCAATATGAAAACAACAATTAGAGATGCAACTGTCAAAGAGTCAATAACTATCAATTTGATTGCAGAGGATGGTGGCATCAACAAGGTCAATGGATGCCAAATTATTTACCATTAAGTATAAATCCATGTACCTTCATAGGTATGATTCTCCAATTTAAATCTTATTGCCAATTTAGATGTTAAAATTTTCTTTACAAAAATTTAACTTAGTTAAATAAGTGAGGCAACCCTACAATGGAACCCACCATGCAATTTAAAAAGAAAAAAGAAATTGAGGAGATCAAAATAGATCTATTCTATAGCTTTTTATTGTTTAACAAACAAGGTGAGAAGAATAATCAAAATTAAACCTTGATAATAGATCATTATTTGAGGGAAAGGATCTGGATCACTTTCTTAGTGGCATTTAAATAGCATTTTTATCTATGTTGAACTATATAACTCTTATTTTGAACTTCCTTTTATTTTGTTGTAAACATTGTTGCTTTTATGCCATGATGAGTTATCGATTTTATCTTTTTTTATGTCATGATGGATTAAGTATTTGTTTGCTTATATCAAAAGGGAAAGAAACTTATGCATGTTGACAAAAGAAGCTATATTCCTTTACAAATTTCTCTTTTTTCTTACATGCATAACTATAATTTTGTTATCATATAAAAAGAGAAGAATGTTGAGACCTTATTACACTATATTGACAGGATAATATTTCAAGATTAAACAAGTTCACAACTTACAAGACCCACCACAAAGAAATTTACACAACAAAAAACAAGAAAAAGAGCTATCTCTCTCTCTCTCTCTCAACCATGCACATGCTTCATTTACTTCCACGTTCTTCATCTTCAAGCACTTCTCTACAGCAAAAAAACGACTTGAAAATTTACTTCTAAGGTTCTATAAGATTAATTTTCATATTTACTTATTTCTTACATTTCATTTGTTGGAACCCACTATGTTGGGCTTTCCAAGGTTGTTGTGACTTCTCTTAGTAGGTAAAAGAGAAATAGTTGTAAAAGGTTATACCACCCTCGTTCAAGTGATATAATAATGGATTAAAGAGCTTTACCTAGTCGAGAAAATCCTAGGTTGAGAAGACCAAGATAGTGGTTAGGATTTTCCACTATAAATCTTTCTAAATATTGTGAGATTGATTTTATTATGCCATATTTTTTTATTACAATTGATATCATGCTTAATCTTGTGTTTATGGCCAAGTAAGATCCATACAGGATGGTCCATCCACTACTGGCATATCAACAATCACCATAAGTCATAACAATGAAAAGAAAAAGTACATAACATAATAATAACGTAACATGTCCATATTAATACTCACCAGAAATAAAATATAATAATACTAATACCACCTCATAACTTCTTCAATACCATGTTCAACTTCGTCCTGGCTAAATACCTCTACTTCGATTTTCTTCCTTTGTGATATTATACCATATAATAGTTGTCTCACATCATAAAGTTGTATCAAGTGTTATATTTATAAAAATAAAATCAACAAAATATCAAAAGTATCACAGAATAATGCTTATGGTTTACGTAGAAATTCCTCTCACGAGAAAAGGAGAGAAAACCACGAGAGAGCCATAACGGGTGGATATTCTATATTTTCTCTCCCAAAACAAATGAGGGTAAAAAGACCTTTATATAGGCAATCACACTCTCAAATTCTCACGTCCACTATGTGGGACTAAACCCAACCTATATATATATCCTTCAACACCTCCCTTAGGTTAAGCATGGAATATACTAAGAATGAAATGCTCAGCTTGCAACACATAAAATGCACATTCGCAAACATGTCGCGCAACGACAACACATCCCAACCCCGACCACTTACACAGGTGGTGACGAGATGCTTCACAGGTCATGCTGATGAGATGGTCGACAACTAATGGTATAAGTGTTGGAAAATTATTGTAGCTGAGTTAAAAGCCACTACACTAGATTTTGCACGAGTCACGTCTAGACATCAATCGAACTTCAATCACAAGCTTGATGTTCTCCGTGCTACTTATATGTCTTGCGCATCACAGTTGATCCCTAATTACGTAGATATCCACATGGTGAAAGAACTTGGAACACCAATCGATTCAATCACCTGAAAACATGTGACTCAACAATGAAATTCTCCACCTAACTTTAGCCAAACAATGAAGGTGGAGATAACCACGAAGATAGAACTCCAAGGGTCATTCCTGAATTCTCCTACATCATGGAAGGAGAAAAATGAGATCTTCATTTTTTTTATCAACCACTTTTTTCTTCTTTTTCTTTTTTCTTACTTTTTTTTAAAAGTTTCAACCTTTTTTTTCAACTCCCTTCTTTTTCCCCTTTTTTTAACTCCCTTCTTTTTCTCCTTTTTCTCCATATTCTTCAAATTTCCTTAAGAAAACTATAAATATAGAGAACTAAATATAGAAATTGACAACAAAGTCCAAAAGCCCAAGATCTTGGAAGGAGATCTTCATTGATGCCTCGATGCTAAACCTTGCTGTAAAACATGCTTTGATTTTTTTTCCATCTTTCCTTTATTTTAACCCTGATCTTCATCTTCTTCATCGGGATCCCCATGGAACCCAAAACAAACACCGCTATTACATGCCCTCAGATTCCACCTCTTCGAGATTGCCTTCCCTAAGCCCAAGCATGTCACCTTCAACAACCCTATTGCTATTATCCTCCACTTGGCGTTGTTGTGCCTTCTCGCTGTCAATAGAAGCTTGTAGTGGTCAGGCGGCTATTGAAGATTGCGATGGCTTAGAAAGGGCCATGATTCCCATGGTCAGTAGAGATTGGCGGGCTATGGGATGATGGCAGCAACACTGCATAATGGACGCATGTAGGAAGGCTGCAGGAAGGATCTCCCTACCGCTCCTTAATCATTTGTCAAGCTTTCACATCATCGACATCCTTGTAGATCTTCATAGCCACAACTCTGTTTTGCCAGCAAGAACAGCGAGCACCTCCACCGCTAACCACAGAAGCAAAACAAAAAGAACAAAATAATATGGAAAACAGAACGAGCGTCAAGAAAGCTCCACATAGACTTGATCTGCTCTAACACTGTGTAGAAATAGAAAATCAAAATAAAATGAACAAAGTATCGGAAGCACCACAGAATAACTCTTTGGGTTTATGTGGAAACACCTCTCATGAGTAAAGGGGAGAAAATCACAAGCGAGCCCTAATGTGTGGATATTCTCCTATAAACAAATGAGGCCACAAGGTCCTTTATATAGACAATCATGCACTCAAATTCTCACGTTGACTATGTAGGACTAGACCCAACCTACATAGATCCTTCAACAATATCCGTGGATGTATTGTTGATAATCTTCATCATTGTAGTATGCAAGTACTTCATCATTATATAGACATTGACTATGACTATCAGAGGAGCTGCTTCTAGATCAACTCTGACTATAATCATCCCAATCATATCCATGATGTCTAATTGATCCTCTTGAATCATTGGACCTGACAGAACCACCCTGTCTCAATATAGAACCTGAAGATTTGGGAAGATCACATTGTCTCATTGATCAAGGTCGTAGCAGTCAAAAGGAAGTTTTGCAGCAGACAGGGAAGAGTTATAATAATAAAATGGTTAGGGACCTTGGGGTGCAAAATACTCTGGGAATACCCCATACCCTTGTGTTTTTAGCTAGTATCACTGTAGCCACCATCATATCCATAGCCATAGGAACCATAATAAGATGGAAGTTGACTTGGCTCTAGTTCAGAATCTTGAGACATCAGTGAATGGCAGTTAGGTATGAAATCATATGAACTTTGTGTCTTATCTTGGTGGAGGGCTTAATATTGAGGGCTAATGTAATGAGATCCATAACCACAAAAATTCGATGACGATGATGCAGCGCCACCTCCAAAGATTGAATTTTCTAGATTAAGTGATCCCATTGATAAAATTAAATCATCAATAGATATCACAAATGCTGAGTCATACCCTACATCATAGTCATAAATTGGACTCAGCAAGGGGTCTATGTATAGTTCTATATCCCTCTTGGTATTAATGTCCAGCATCTTCTTCATCCCTACTAGTATGATATTTCACACCTCCTTCACTAGTGTTTGCTGTTGAGATTCAAGTTCAACCATCATTGCATCGACAACGTCATCTCCTCCATCATCATCTTTCATTGTCTCTGAAGGTGAATCTTCCTCCTCATCTGAACTCTCTTCAATGCTATAGATTACTCTTCTACCATACCTACTACCCACAAATTTCTCTACATTCACACCCATTTTTTCTATTATCTTAGGATCGGGACCATCAACTATCAAGCAATGATTCTCCATTGTTATTCAATCATACTTGTAAAATATCCTCATCATCTCTTTCTCTAAAAAGATATGCAACATCAATCATATCCATGTACTCTTATGTTCTCTTTCTCATATATGTTTCATCTTGAATTTAATGTTGTAATAGACAAACACCAAGTCCATCAACTTGTCACCACTGAGGTAATTTCTCCCTTGTAAGTGAATCAAGTCAAAGGTACTACAATTCCTTTCACACCCTCCTGCAAATGTGTCTGAGATGAGATTTTAACAGCAATCGATGCCATATAAGTGCTACCATTCAACTACCTGTAAATTGTGAAATGAATTCACAATATCTTCAAATTTAAATCATGACCATACCAAGAAAAGTTCTATTTCGTATATGTATGATTTTGTTTATCCCAAAAGATAGCAACTCATATTTAAAATATTTTATCTACAAAGAATAATGAATTAAAATAGTATTATCCCCTCTATAATAATACGAGTAAAATGTGTAAATCACCCCATTCATACAATATATTTGTTATTGAACACCCTTTATAAACTTAGAAATAATTACTTACACCACTTTGAAGAGCTCATGATCACTACGAAGTCCATACTTATAATGATATTTTGAATTTAGATAATATGCTGCAAAATTAAGATTTAAGACTAATCACTACAAGGCTATGATAAAAAATATAATAGTCATGCAAATTCATACAAGCTTTATGAAGCAAATTTAAGAACATATCTTGCCATCTCTCATCAATTATCTTTATGTATTGCCAAGCCAACTTCCCAACATTTTCCTTGACCTTTTGCTTCATCATTTCCATAGCTGCATATATACTTGCTAAGTTTAATTTTTTATTACCATCAACCATCTTTAACACAACCGCAATGGGTTCCATAATCTTCACCACCCATGAACAATTATCCCAGAACTTTGTAGAGGTCACAAATTCCTCCACCTTCTTCCTAATCTCGATCTACTCTCTTTTTAAATAACAATCATTGGAGATAAACATCTACTTCAAGCCAACTTTGTTGTTCAAAATACTCTGCAATGTGATGTAATTGGTTGCAAATCGAATAATGGCTGGTCTTACCAGTTCACCCTTACAGACCTTCATCATCATTGCTAGTATATAAGAGTGATTGTAAATGAAAGTTGTAATTAAACATACATCTTGAATAAATGTGTTTATCATCTTCCTCTTTCTAAAGTCTTTCAAAATCAAATTAATGCAATGGGCTGCACAAGAAATCCAAAAACCTCAATACGTGTTGAACTTCATTAATTTATTTCCAACCTTCTTAAAATTACTACTATTATTAGTACCAATTTACACCACATGTTCAGGTCCAACCTTCTTCACAACATTCACTATCAAACGATTTATGTACATGTAATTTTTTACTTGATCAAATGCATCCACAGGTTTAAAAAAGATAGTCTTTCATTACAATAAAAAATGAAATTTATTATTTGCCTTCTTGCGAAACTAATCCGCTTATCACACATAATGGAAACTCCATAATCTGGCCATAACCTCTTCAACCCATTTGTGTATTTGTCGATACCGTAGCTGCAGAAATCGACAATCGGTATTCAGTCAGTAAGGTCACCAACTAAGGAGTATACAGTATGCAGGTAATTAATCGAAGATTAATCGGTGTAATTTTTTAACATTTAAAATTTTAAATATAATTATATATACCATTATACATATTAAGTATACATATATATGAATTGAAATATCACATTTATATTAATATTATTTTTCTAATATACATATTCTCTCAATATAGCTTTTAACAAATAGCTATCAATATCACAACACATAAAATAACACAAATAAACTAAGATTGATGTATCATAAATCTAAAAGAGACAAGAAGAGAGATACAGGACCGAGGGTTTTACTTAGGGTTTAGGCTTTTGTGTGTTGGGAACTTGGGGTAATGGAAAAAGTTTGGTGCATTTAGGCATCGGGTTTAATCGAGTTTTGGTTTAGGAGTACATTGCACATGCATCAAAGCTAAAAAAAATTGAAACCTTAAAACTTACTCGGCTGATTAATTAGTTGATTAATCAGATACTCAGCCGATTAATCAGGTAGACTGACTATAGGATCGAATATAGATACTTGATTTATTTTTGGATTGTATAGATTTTTGCACCCATGGTTGATACCATCCTTCACCATGAACAAATACTTATCTATGATCTCATGAAAGGTAGGAGCCTTCACCGTTGTTCCCCCTTGGTCAATCTCATACATAGTGTGTTGTAAAAATAGTCCACTTCTACATTTGGTGGAATCGTATGTACAAAGAATAGTATAAAGATAGCTTTCTCACTCTTTCTCTAGCATTTCCAAGCATGCCCTTAATGGTCTTTTATTTCTTGTATGTGCTTGGTACATATCTCATACTAACTAATCTACCAACTTCTACCCTTCTTTATTTCTTCATAGGATGCTCTAGGATGGTAACGTAGGCACTTCCACTTCCTCTCTTATAAAACGACCTTTCACAGGTAAATTCCTCTTCCTACCTTTTATGTTCACTCCTTACAGATTCTCTAATAACATTCCTATATGCCCATCTCTGTACAAGAGTTTCAACATCACTAGGACCTCCACCTCCTCTCTTATGAAGCATCCTTCCATGGGCAAATTCCTCTTCTTCCAGCCTCTTATGTTCAGTCCTTACAGATTCTCTAATAGCATTCATATATGCTTGTCTCTGTACAAGAGTTTCAACATCACTAAAGTAGTAAATATCGGAATAGTCATCAAAGTCATCTATATCACCATACTCTTTTTCCTACATTCTCTTATAAAACATCGTGTCTCTCCTTGACTTCTTCACATCTTTTGTTTTCTTTCGTTCTAAATTTACTAGCACCAATGACTTGTCTTCCTTAGGAACACAACACTTGGCTACATTCCTATACCCACCTATCAAGTACAAGGTTTTAAGAAACACGAGGCAGTACTGAGGCAGTTTACCTTCATCGTGACAAGACGTAAGCCTCGAGGCGCTTGAGGCATAAGCCTCAGTGTTTTGATGGAAAATAATAAAAATGACACAAATATATACCGTTAAATTCTATAAAAAATAATGTAAAAATACACTTTCATACTATTTTTGCTTTATTACAACATTTAAATGTCGATTACTAAATATTATTACCGCACAATACACACAATATTCACATATAAACTAATATAACAAGATTTAAATACACATAAGTACCACACATCAGTAAACTCTTAAAAAAATCAAAATATTGGTCATATAATAGTACTAAAAAAATCAAAATAATAATAAAAAATATTTTTTAAGAGAACAATAATAATATATATGTAACAACGAGATTTAAGCAAATAATCAGCACATAGCCTCTTCAAAAAAAATCAATTCGATGACCACATAACATGTAAACTAACCACATAAAACATTCAAACATATTTTAACATAACTAAACAATAAAATAAAGATATAAGTGACAAGAAAAAATGTAATGTGTAACTCAAAAAAGGTCGAAACTCTTACCAACAGCAGCAAGGTTGACACTTGAAAGAAGGGGCCAACGATAGGCAATGGAGAGGGGGCAAACTAGTAAAAGATGGTACGTAGGAGAGGTGATTGGCAACTGACGATTCCGCAATAACCATCGACAATGGTAATGGAGGAATCTAAAGATGGAGAATAACTTGCAACAGCTAAGTGCAATGGATTTTTTAGGACTTGAAATGTTAAGGCCATTATTTGGGGTCGGGTGATGAGTATAGGATTTTAAAAAAAGATTTTACTTTCTTTATTAGGTCATATGTAACTCAAATGGCCTTTAAATGTGAACTTTCCATTAAAGCTATAGCCTCAATTTCGTCTCACCGCCCCACTACCTCAGCTTCACCTTGACAAAGACAAGGCGCACGCCTCACTACCCCAAGGCTATAGCCTCGCGTCGAGGCATAAGCCTCGAGCACCTCGAGGCTAATTTTTTAAAACCATGATCAAGTACCACTTCAACGATGTGATACCTCCTCCCATCATCTTTTTAAAACAAAAGTTGCATTGTAGCTTTCGTTTATCTCCATTTATGCAAGTACCATAGTCTATCTTTTTCGATATAATTGAACACGTACAAGACAGATCAATATTTCAAACCATTGACCATGGTCTGACAAGAGATTATTCACAATTTAACATGAATAACTCGGATGAGATTTAGGCCAAAAAAATCATAATCAAATTGGAATTTGATTTGTAATCTTAGTAAGCTAATGCATAAATAACATTAATTTAACCTTTTTTTTTAGAAATAATTAATCTAGCCAATAATCAAATAGATTTAAAGACAAGTTTGTAATGAACAATAAATGTGACTTTACGATCGGATTTATGTTGGAACCATGTTTCACATCTTTTTTTAGTGTTAACAAAATTATTTCATATTAATGTTTGCAATTGAATGATATTTCAGATTCTGATGGAGATTGTAAAAAATCAAGGTAAATAGAGAAAGATGACAGGAAGGCAATGATGACGATAATGGAAGACCATCTTCAAGATAAATCCAAGATATTGAGTTGTCAAATAGAATAGATTTTCATTTTATTCTTAGAATGTATACAAACAAAAATTATATTGTAAAAATCATTTAGAAATAATTAAAATAAGAATTATGATCATTTGGTTTATTTCAAAGTATGTTTTGTTCAAAAGATCATTTTTTAATGTTTAAGGTATTTGTAAAAGAAGGCTAATAATCAAATTGAATTTATGTTTAAAAGGTACTTGTTTAACCCACAAATGCTAGTATTAAAGTTTAGTATCAGTACACGTAGATTACAGGTTTAAGTATTTTCAAAGAATCAAACCTGTACCGAGCGAGTACCAATACTAATGATCAATACTAGTACTTATTTTTCCTTGGTTCTGACTCTATAACTAGACCCTTGGACTCTTAGTTTACACATAAGAAAAATAAGAAAGATCATTTGTGCTTGGAAAGAGATTCTACTGTCCATCTCTCTGTAAAAAAGCTCGGTGGGCACTTTCTTTGCTATTCTATTTCCTACCAAGACGAGTTCACGATCATGCTTGATCTTACGCTCAAATTCATTGCACGCATACATTTATAGGCTCTTTATTCAATAATATTATTTTAATGCTATTGTTGGGATTCCTGGGAATATTTGTTGTAAGACTTTCTTTCTTACATTAGTTCTTAATTTGTATTGAGCTTGCAGCTCGTTATTTAGGTTGTAATAACCTATTTATTGTACTTGAGTTGAGGTAACCCACTAATTACCTTGGTTAGTAAATTGGTTTCCTCGGGGTTGAAGGAATAGAGTTAAAAATCCTAAGCTGGAAAACTTACGTAATAAAGTACTCAAGTGAGTGAGAAACCGCTATACATCTTGTATTTATTCTTGTGGTTTGATTTTTGTTCCAAAATTATTTTGTTTCACATTACTTACATCTCGCTTCTAGTGTGGTTATGTGCATATATCTAGATCCTACAATTTAAGCCCTAAATTCATGACCAAATTAGAGTTTAATTAGTAAGGTAATGTGTAGATAACATTAATTCATCCAATAATCAAGTAAATCTAAATAATTAATTTCGGAATGACCATTAATCGTGCCTTTAATCATCTAATTAAAAGTTAGGATTGGAAACAAATTGAAGAAAACAAGAGTTGAGGGTGATTGCCTTGTCGTTGAAAGTTGAAAGAGGCCACTGGCAAGGGAGAGAGAAGAGAAGCAAGATAAGCTGCTCTGCTACATGCAGTTAGGTGCATAGGGAAAGTAGTAGAAGAACTCAAATGGGGGAATGATTGGGCGAAATATCACACATATTGACATATGTCATTGACATGCTAGAAATTTTACAAATATGACACTTACATTTAGGGATATTGGTTGATACCCCTCAATATGAGCAAAATATCACTCAACAAAAATGATACTTCATAGTTATCAATGTTGGGCTATGGCAATATGTGATATATCGCAATATTTAAAACCTTATCTTTCAGACTTTGCGGATTTGTTGCTCTCAAAGGTATGTAGTCCACCTACTAGGCTGCTATTCAATGATGGCATAGAATCATCTAAGATGCCTATGGAGAGATGTTAGATTGGGAAGCAAGGAGATTTGTACCGCATGCAACCTCTACCTTTAGGAGAGGGTTGACTATTGGAGCATATACAACATTTCTTTATGCATGGGTTAGGTGAGGGGTAAACTTTCAAATTTTAAGAGGATGATGGGATTGGTGACAGCAACTTAGCCTAAGTTTCCTGGCCTCTACACATTGGCCCAATTAAAAATGTACATGTTGCCCACTTTTGGGATGAACAAATGGTAAGGGGTGTCGAGACTTGGCTTCCTACATTTGGCGGGGCCTTATCGAATCCCCAAGCAGTGGAGCTATAAGAGTTACTTGCTCTCTTGGAGCCTTTTGTTCCGCATCATGGTAGCTGGATAGATTGGTTTGGGCACAGGGTTCTTTCCCAACAAAGAAAGCCTATAAACTACTAAAAGATGTGGAGTTAAACTGATTCTTATTTGCACTTGGATGGTTCTATCTTTCGAAGCATGAGGTTGCCTTTAAAGGTAAAAATTTATTTGTGGCTTTTAAGGAGATAGCAATTGCCCACCAAGCTCAAAGTACAATGTTGGCTCCAAAATAGTCAAATAATTTGTTCCTTCTATGGTACAAGTGTAGAGGACATCAAGAACCTTCTCGTGACCTATAGTTTTGTGTGTGGCATTCACAATTCTCTGGGCTTGGCACATTCAAGAAATGGGATGGTGGATGATTTCTAGAGGTCCTTCTGCGGTGGTGAGGCAGTAAACCCAACTATCCATTTGAAGATGGCAGCGGCAATGTGGACCATCAGGCCTAAGAGAAATGGGGCAATCTTTAGAATTGAAAGTGTATGGCCAAAAATTATTGTAAAAGAAACTATATTTTTTATGATTTTTTGTAAGAACACTTTAACTATGTTGTAACTCTACCCTTTTGAAGGAATGAAGCAGATGTCTACCAACATCCAATAGGCAAACCTTTGATTTTAAAAAAAAAAAAAGCAGGGTTATAAGGATAACGAAAAAGCTAATCCTACTTGCAGCATTTCAAGCCTAGATTTGAGTATGAAGACCATGCTTGAAAGTTTCTTTTCAACACTTCTTCAACCTTTCCCAATGCCCAACATCTAACATCTTATATCATTGAAGTATTAATGAACCTTGTCTAAAAATTCTAAACCACATGGAATGTGTCTCTCGTTTTATGCACTACTGATGCCATCCCAACCATTATATAGAAAATCCCATTATGAATCCTATCTTTTCTTATATGACAACAAATCTACCTCAACATCTTTATTTCTAGCTTAGAGATCTTATGTACATGCCCATAATTGATAGGCCAATACTCAGATACATGATAAGTCTCATAGTTACTCAATACGATTTCTACTCAACTTTCAAGGAGATCTTGTCACATAGAACACCACAAGCTCTCCTAAATCTCAACCAACGTTGTCTGTGGTATCTCTATCCATCTCTTCATCTTGTTAAGTAATTGACCCCTAGCATTAAAAAAAAATATCTTCATTTTTTAGGAAAACAATATATTTTTCTTAGGATTTCTTTTAAAGAATATTTTCTTAGGATTGCAATTTCCCCCATCCCGCTACCATTAAATTTACATTTTACATGCTCAACATTTATCCTTAACCAAAAGCCATTAATTTTCAAGGACTCTCTCCAAAATTCAAGTTTCTTGTTTATCTATCCTTTAACCCATCAACCGATACAATATCATCAACAAAAAGCATACGCTATGGCACTTCATCTTATATGCACTTCGTAAACTCATATGTGAAAAAGGTACAAATTTAAAGTTGATCATTGCCATAACCAATGCCGACATCAATCAATCAACCCAACTTGGGTCCTTACACAAGCTGCAAGCCTACAACTCCATCATATACCCTTTGTGAAAATGATACACAAAATGAGCGCTTATCCTTTATCCAAAATTCCCAAGATATTCCTTAGCACGAAGTTTTATGTAAAACCTTGTTAAGTCTATCTATTTGGTCATGGATTTGCCAAGCATAAATCCAAACTCATCTTTAGTTACCTTATCTCAACCTTCTCGTAATTACTCTCTCCTGTAGCTTCACTATGGCTTTGTTTGGATGTGAAGTAGGTGGGATAGTTAACATGTCATGGATAAGATGAATAGTGCGATGAATATTAATGAGAATGGGAAGTTTTTGAGATGTACATCTGCATCACATCTTTTCACTATTTTAACCTATCAAGATTGGTGCAATCCGGAGCATGGAGGCTCCCGTGTGCGTGGGAAAACAACCCCAACAGTGGGCTGCCCATGCATGTGGACAAGGAGAGAGGAGGAGCGCAGTCAGCAGCCTTGGGTGGCCGGCAGTGGGGTCGGCTGCTCTTGGTGATGGCCAGCAGTGGTGATGTTGGAAGAGGAGAGAGGAGAGGAGCCTTATAATAGAAAATATTATTGATGCTCAAAATAAATTACAAGGGGAAGGCTCTCTTTTATAGAGAGAACATATCCCAAGAATAGGAAACAAATCCTATCGCTAAAATAAGAAAAATCTTATTTCTAAAATAAATCAAATACCAAACTATTTTCCTAAAACAATTCTACTAAAAATAGCAAACTTAACATCTAAACAAAGAACCAAAATTGGACCCTTTGGACCTCTAGCCGTCGGCCCTGATGGGTCCTTCAAATGCTACCATGTAGCAGTGCTATGTGGCCTACTGGCTGCCACATGGAACTGTCCATGTGGCCTTTATTCCTAGCACAACCAATGTCCGAGAGCGTCATTAATGGTTGCATCTTTTCAGCAGTGTCAATTTGTCTAAATCACCGGAAAATCACTAGTGATTTTTTCCCAAATCACCAATGATTTTTTTCAAAATCATCGGTGATTTTTGCCCTAATCACCGATGATTTCCCCAAATACAGGAATGGGGTGCCTTTTAGCATAACACTAAATCACCGATGATTTTCCACAAATCACATGTGATTTGTCTCTAAATCACCAGTGATTTTAGCCAAAATATGAGAATGACATACTTCTTTATATTTGATGGTGGTCCATCAATGATGTTGTTGCTATTATCACATGTGACAATCATATCACATTAAATCGAGGTTCAAGAATCCATACACCACTACCCACAACTTATCCATCCACATGGTGTAAATCCTACCCAACATCCAAACATAGCCTATATGACTTATCAATTTGATACATCTATAGTTCAAACAATTTTACCTATCTCACAAAAAAACAAAAAAAAAATCTATCCCTCACATTTGTTGAGACTTATGTCATATTCTTTTCTCATTTTCTTATAGTTTGTGGACCTCTCTGAATTTTACCCAAATCCTTTATTTATTGAGGATTAGGGTTTAGAAATAAACTAAGTTCATTTTTTTTGACTTGATATCAAAACGATAGTCCTAGGTTAGTATATGGTACCCTCTTTATTCTCCTACCTTTTTCTCTACACCAATACAAAAACCATAGGTTTCTTCCCTTGAAAAACCTTCTTTCAAGGGAAGAAATCGCTTAATCAAAGGCACGCCCACAACCAATCTACTGCCACTAACCTCCGACAAGGTCGCTAAACCATTGTGCCCCCTCCGACAACCCCCCACTGACCGACTAACCTCGTTGCCAACGTTTGGGGGCACACTAACAATCCCCACCGGTGCCATTAGTAGCCTAACAATGCCTAGAGGATGTTGTTGGGGCTATGTCTAATTAGAACAACTAGAGGTGTCACGCAACACCACTCTACTCTAGCAACCAACACCAAACTTCGATGACTCGCCAAAGCACCACCAATTGGCCGAAGAGTCCCCGTTTGGGCTCATTTGTGTCTGAAATCGAGTTTGTTGATATGATTTCATGACCTAAGCCAACCCAGAATATTTCTTCTCACATCTCAAGGCTTTTAGTTCGCATAAGAAATGGACTCTTTAGATTCTTCGAATGTCACATCGAAGGTAACAAAAACAAAGGTCTATAAGAACCTATTTTTTGGTCCAATGATCATGTTGAACGAGACCAACTACCCACGGTAGTCTCAAACTTTTCTCATGACCGTGGAGGGTCATGATAAAGACTATATTCTCATAGAACCAGAGTCCAATGAGAAGAAAAGCAAGTATGCCTCATGGAAGAACAAAAGCGCAATGGTGCGTGCTTGGATAATGAATAATGTTATTCCCCGAAGTGGCAATGAAATCATATAGTATAGGACAGCAAAAGAGATGTGGGATAGCCTGCGAGATATATATTCCCATAAGAACTCGAGCTGAGTCTTCCAAATTTATAGGAGATGATGGGTCTTCGACAGGAAGGGGAGACATTTCAGTACTATTCCATGTTTAAAGCATTGTTTGAGAAATACAATGCCTATCATCCTATTTACACTTACAAGATTCAGAGAACATATAAGAAAGATGCGGCAATCCTAGTTTCTTGCAGGCTTAGGACTTGATTACTCATCTACACGGGTTTAGATGTTAACGATGACAAATTTACCTAATTAGAGGAGGCTTACAGTTGTATGAGTCATCTCACAACACCCCTAACCACTGCAGTGAACGATTCTCAAACGACTACATTAGAAGTGAATATGGCAGAAGTCGAGGTGGCCCTTACGAGAGGATGTAGACGTGGTTGCACCTCACAAGGCAAAGGTCACCCATCTTGCACATTTTGTGGCAAAATTCGTCATAACAAAAATGCTTGCTAGACAAAGCATGGAAAGCCTCCTTTTGCTCAGAAAGCTATCACAGCAGACACTTCTGCAAAAATGGTGACAATTGCACGTACTAAGTACAATGATCTTCTGCAACGAATATCTTAGATGTCAACCACATCATCTACTAACAGCCAAACACTGTTGCATTTGCCAACCCACTAGGGACAATGGTTGCAATGTCTGCACAGTCTCCTAGTTGCAACCCTGCCTAGTAGTGGACTCTGGAGCTTCTCAACACTTATGTGGTGTTCGTGATAATTTTTCCCCTATAAGACCTATTCCGCCAAGATGAACAATTCAGGTGCCTAATGGTTGATATTTATCTATTACTAGATAGGGGGATGTCCATCTTACCCCAGACATGCGACAGACATGTTTTCTTAATTCCTAACTTTCCTATTACCCTACTTTTTGTTAGTAGGGTAACAAAGGAACTCAATTACAGAGCTGTGTTTGATATTGTCTCGTGTTTTTTAGGGTAACCTAATAGGGAACTGAGGGAGGGGGGGTGTAGTAGCTACTCCAGTCTCCTTATGCCGATCATGTTATTGTTTCCTCTACTACCTCATCAAGTCACTTATGGCACCTTCGATTGGGTCATCACCCGTTAGTCAAACTCAAGAGTCAAATTCCTAACTTTCACTTGCAACTAGAGTCAACTGTAAAGCATGTCAACTTGGGAAGTATAACAATTCTTATCCGTCCAATCAGAGTCTTAAGTTGAAATCCTTGTTTAAATTACTTTATATGGGTATTTAGGGTCCTAGTTGATAGATTGAAATGTCATTATTATTTGGTGGTTGTTTATGATTTCTCCCGTTCGTCGTGGTCCTTATGCTGAAGTCCAAATCTAATGTTGGTATTATTATCAAAAATTTCATAGTGGAGATAAAGACTCAATTTGGTACCAATGTGAAAATTATTTGTTATGATAATGCCTTAAAGTTCTTCTGCAACTTTTACCTCTTCTAGGGCATTATCCATCAAACGACTTATCTATACACCTCTGAGCATAATGGTGCTGCTAAACGCAAACACCAACATATCTTAGATATTTCCAAGGGTCATGCTTATTCATCAAGAGTATTCAATCTTTATACCAGGGAGATGTTATCCTGACTACTTGCTAGCTTATTAACATGATACCTTCCTCAGTACCCAATGAGCAAGTTCCTATCCAAATTCTCTATCCTGATGCAAATCTGTTTGTTGTCCCACCACAAGTCTTTGGTTGTGTTTCCTTTATTCATGTGTTGAGAGTGGATAAGGACAAGTTAGCTCCTTAGGTTTTAAAGTGTCTTTTTGCATTATTCTAGAAACCAAAAGGGGTATCGATGTTATTAACCTATTCATCGACGTCATTATGTTAACGCCAATATCACCTTCCATGAGTTTATTTCTTATTTCTCTATTGTTGGTCCAGAGTTAGAGAAATGATGGCTAATGTTTCTATGCTCATTCCTCCTGAGGCGTTGGAAGGCATTGCTATGACTATTCTTGATAGTAGTAATGTTCTTTCTGATGATGACCGATTCTGGCTCACTTATGCTCGTCGTCCTCCCCCTTCCGAGCCAATGCCACACATCTCCCCTTAAGTGAGCAATAGGCATATTTCTATTGTATTGTCACATGTAGAGATACAAACAAATGATGTGCAACCAATTGTTACATAGAGCCTTGATCTACCTATTGTATTGAGGAAGGCACCATGTAGCTGTACAAGCCACCCTATGTCTACGCATGTCTCACTGCATGTCTTAGGCCTACTTTCAGACAATTCTTTGTGGCTCTATCAGTTGTGGCTATTCCTACTCCACATCAGCAAGCTCTCCTTAATCCTAAGTGACGACAAGAAATGGAGGAGGAAATGTCTGACTTGATCTCTAGAAGCACAAAGGAGCTTACTAAGTTACCTACCAATAATACTATTATAGGTTACAAATGGATTTTCACAATAAAATACAATCCAGATAGCTCAGTGGAACAATATATGGCACAACTTGCAGTGAAGGGGTTCACTCAAACCTATGAAGTGGATTTCTTTGATACCTTCTTTCTAATAGCCAGCTTACCAATAGTGTGCATTCTTATCTCAATTGCAATGTAGTATGATTGCAAGAAGTGTTGTACAAGCAGCAACCTCTTGGGTTTAAGTCTTAGGAAGAGCGTTCCAAGGTGTACAGGTTGAGGAAACCAATATATGAACTAAAGTAGAGTCCTTAGACATGGTTCCAGAAGTTATTTCAGGTAGTTGAGAACCTTAGATTCAAACAATCATCAAGAAATCACTCTCAATACCTCTCATGGAAGAGTTGTGATGCTTGTGTATGTTGATGACATTATTATTATAGGTGATGACTCTTAGAGGATCTTCAATTTAAAAAATCTTGTTGATCACTTTGTGATCAAGGATTTGGGACCACCCATATTTTTTAAGCTTTAAAGTTGCTAAGAACAAGTGGGGTGCCGTACTGTCTTAGAGAAAGTATGCTATGGATCTCTTGTAGGAAATTGGCATGTTGGTTGTCAAACCTGCATCTGTTCCAATAGATCCCCAGGCTCACTTATGTAATGATGCTGCAACTCCTGTTGACACTCAACAGTTCAGAGGCCTTGTTGGCAAATTGTTATACTTGACTAGTTTATGGATAGGCCAACAAAGTTATATTGAGATGCAACCATGATTGTTCTCAGATATCTTAAATCATCACCAAGTAGGGGACTCTTGTTTACCAATGGCTCCTCATTAGATATTATTGCATATACAAATGTAGATTATACAAATTGCCTTAAGCACAGGAGATCTACCATAGGGTTTTGTACTTATCTTGCTAATAATCTTGTGACGTGGTGCAACAAGAAGTAGGTTGTGGTTGCACGATCAGAGTATCGTGCTATGGCACAAGCTACTACTAAGATGATGTGAATTCGCTCTGTCCTTGAAAATCTACATATTCAAGTGCAACTGAATATGAAGATGAGACATGATAATAGAGTTGTTATGTATATCACAAATAATCCCATGTTTCATAAGAGGACCAAACATGTTGAAGTGGAGTGCCACTATACCAAATATTTGATTCAAAAAGGATTCCTACATGCCATTCATGTTAGCTCTGAAGATTAAACTGTAGACATCTTTACCAAAGCGCTTCCCAGGACCTCCTTCAACAAATGTCGCACTAAGCTAAGCATTATTGACATCTATACTTAGCTCGAGAGGGAATGTTGAGAATTATGTTATTGTATTATTTTCTTGTTTTCTTATAATTTGTGGACCTCTCTTTATTTTACCCAAATCCTCTATATATTAAGGATTAAGGTTTCATACTAAACCAAGTTACTCATTTTTCTAACTTAGTTTTTTTTGAAAGGAGAAAGGGTGGTTATCCAAATGATAACCGCTCAAGAAATATCTTAGTTAAGAGCCAAAAAAAAGTGCCCAGAATATAGAGCGATTGCCCAATAATTAGCCAATAATGAAATACAATTAATAAAATTTTCAAGCTACAGGTGCTACCCTTTGAAAATAGTCGCATTCCTTCCAAGCCACATGCCCCAAAGCACAACCAACACCTTTGCCTTATCTTTTTTCATCCTCAAAGTGTTTAGTATTCCATTATGATTTACACTCCTAAAAGACCTCTAAAATTCATCTTTGTTGGAATGCATTATCCACATCAGGTATAAGTGTTCCCACACTTGCGTAAACAATGTGCAGCCCAAGAATAAATGGTCAATATCTTCAACCGCCACTTGGTACAGTGGACACATCTTGTTTGTCTCTACTATCCATCTAGCTCTCTAAACTCTTAAATTGACGTGTGTCCTTTTTCCTTGGAAGAAATCCTTAAGCATTTGAACTTGGAATGCACACGATTGCGAAGGTTTTAAGGTGAAACCAAGGTGCAAAGGTAGAGAATGCAATCATACAAAGAACACAGAGATCTTTTCCCAAGTTTCATCTAAATTGAGTGTACATCATAAGAGAAGCTCTAACCCTTAAATCACACTACGATAAGGAAGAGTGATTACAATAAGGAGCTCTTCCACTCTCTCAGTGGATACAAAATATAGAATTGCTTTAAACTTCAATGCCCTTTATTTGCCACCTTCAAACTACTCGGTAGGCAAAGTGGCAGACATATCAATTCCTTGATGAATTAAGCCCTCGTCACTAGTCAGTCAAGGACTAACTTCTATCATTTGATGCTATTCTAGATCTGGAGATCGTTTACAGCCATCTTCAGAAGATTGATGTTGATGTCCTGCCTGTTGCTATTCCTATTGTTTTTCCTGACATCTTTGCCCTCGTTGCCTTTGGAGGGAGAGGCAGTCACAATGGCAGACATAATCGTGACTGTATCTATTCTCCCTACATTCACTACAAGTGGACAAACCATCCATCCGAGAAGCGTTAGGAAAAGTTCAACAAGCCAACTTGGGCTAATCAAACATCCACTGAGACTTCTACATCTAAGATTAGATTAGAACAAACTCCTATACAATTCACTATTGTGGAGTTGGAGCATCTGAGATCCCTATCGAGAAGCGAACCGTCGTCCTCCACTACTGTTATTACTATAGGGGTTGCTACAACACTTACCCCTACTGCCTCTTCTAATCAAGGCACTAGACCTTCTAATCCACCAACAAGCTTCTCTGCAAAAGTCGATGGCTAGTGGGGGATTTAAGCTAGGTTCTTCTCTCCCATCCCTACTACCTCCTACCTACTTAAGATCGTCTCTCATATCTGACTACCTGCTACTGCTACTACTCCTGCTTAGGATTGTCACCCACCCTACTACTAACCACCGCCTGCTTCTACTAACTGCTTGCTACTACTACCTGCTTGCTCCTCCGGATGTCAACAATAGGGGGGGAATCCAATTTTGTCTATTGTAACAAGTTGAGAATTATACACAATTCAACTTGGGGAGTGTTAGAGGATTAGGAATAGTAAGTAAAGAGTCCTAATTTAGTTAGGTTAGTCTATTTAGTTAGAAAGTCCAAAGTCCTATTTATAGTCCCATTTGCTTTTCATAGTTCTATTGGGTTTAATATGTAATTTGAAAACCATACTCTATGTAAAGGGGATTATGGTTCCTATTTTCAATAAGAAGAGGCATTTACTTTCTCCACACTTAGGATGCAATCTGTAGCACTATGTATGCTAGTGAATTGAGAGTCCTCTATCTAATGTCCATGAACCATACGCTTTTGTCCAAGTATACTCTTCAAATCATGGGAAGAACAGATCTTTTCTCTTGCTTTTTGAATGGTTGTTACAGGGAGAAAATTGCTTGGGAGGACAAATCAGAGCCTATTCATGGTGCCTCTGCTTTTTGCAAGGGCTTGATGCGGATGATTCCTTTATTGATGCAATACTCGAATCCCAAGCTCAGAAATCGAAACAATTTAGATTCTAGACGGACAACTAAACGAGGAATGGCCCTTTGGCTAAAAGTTATCACAAGCTATTTGCTTTGTTATCACAACCACAAGCAACTGTGGCAGAGTGGGACGGGAATGCATGGAGACCTTTGTTTTTAAGAGTTTAGTTAGAGTAGCAACTTGAGGAGCTTCTATCCTTGCAGCAAGAGCTTAGTGATTTCCAACCACCACCTGATGGAAGGGATGGTTGGGAATGGCAACATGCTGACTATTTAATCTAGGAGGCATTCAGACTCTTCCAGGAAGGAGACCCAAGATACGATGCTTATTTCATTAGAGAATGTGCAACTTAACATGGAACACAGCCATGCCACTTAAAATAAAAAATTTTGCATAGTTGCTAAGAAAGGAGAAGTTGTTGAGAAAAGCATATAGGAGAAAGTTTCTTCCAACTTTAGATGGTATGTGTGCTTTTTGCTATGAAGATGTGGAGGATTGCTTGCATGTATTTTGTAAGTGTCCTCTTATAAAGGGCGTATGGAGCATACATCTACTTCTTGGATTGGCTGCTTGTCATTTAAGAGCTTTTGGAGTTCATTTGGTACCAGCACTTGCAAATTAAAGAAGCAAAGGGCATACTCTTTGGTGACCTATAAGCATTTATGGTTGCAAAGGGATGGAGCCATTTTTAGTGGAAATGTGTATATGTTGGGAATGTTCTTGCCCAAGCATTGCCCAGGAGTTGTGAAAACTTTGTAAGCAAGGGGTATGCCCTCCTTGATGATATAATTTTTTTATGATTGGAAGAAGGTGAAAGGCCACTAGCCTCAAGTGATCCTCCTACTTTTCAAAAAAGAAAAAAGAAACAAAAAGAAAAGAAAATCAATGATTTTGGCACCCTTAAAAATGGGCATTTTAGAAGCATGTCAAAATAATTATACACTTGTGCTTGTTGACACGAAATCCTAGGGCCTAACAATTTAACTCTATATGACAGATTTAACAACCACTGGTCTAATAATCCCTAAGTTAAGCGAGATCTTATCACTAAAACTATCCTTAGACCCATGAACCACAAATATACTCAAAAGTCAAAACCCATAACAAAATCAATTGATCTAGATATTGTTGCTTAACACTAGCTTTTGGGACAAGGAATAACTCATATTTGGCTTTTAAGAAGTTGAAATATCTTAGAGGTCTAACAAATTAAGAGAAAAACCCTGCAAGAGCTCTTCCACTTCAGCAAACACAATAATAGCAACAAATCAAAATGGACTACTATGTTGCCAATGACGATCTTGAAATGTCGAAAGATGCAAAAATTGCACCTATACACATTGTTTCGCAGAAATTGTCAGCACGTTGTTGAAATTCAACAAAATATCATCTTCACTCTTGAATTTTGAAAAGGCTCCACCTTCAAAAAAAGACCATTTTGCCCAAATTTCAAAGGTGCATTGGTAGCACATGGAACGCTGCTTTCCAATAGTTGGAAAACCAAAAAAGATTATCTATCACGAATGATTACCAAACCACTCATCCTAAAGGATAAGAAGAGAGTGCAACCACCGTGTAATAATTAATTTATCATAATTTATTATTCTTAACCTAAAAAGAGTAATGCTAATAACACTTATGACATAGATATCCACAAACATCAAAGACCACATTGTGAATGTTTTATTAACATGTTCACATTTACATCAAATCTCTTCATGGGCATTACTTACACGTTTCAATACTTAACGCAAAGTTCACTACATATTCTTTTTTGAAAAAGAGTTCACTACATAGTCTCAAGAACTCTATTACATGCCCCGAATGAATGTTCACATCTATGTAGTTGGGCCTATCAAGACAACATTCATACATTTCACATTGAAAGCATATCCATGCTCATTTACTTACAATATTATATGTTGGAATATAAAAGCAAAAGCGGAATAAAATAAACACAATATCAAATGCATTACAATAAAGAGCATTTGGGTTTATGTGGAAACCCCTCTCACGAAGAAAGGGGAGTAAACTGCTAGAGAAGCACCCTTACGGGTGTAATCTTTCAATATTTCTTCACAAAGATAAATGGGGAATACAAGGGCCCTTATATAGGCCACCACACACCTCTCCTTTTCCCACTTCACTATGTGAGGCTAAATATTTGTAATTGGATCTAACACACTATCCAATTACCCAACAACAACAATCATCTCTCTCAACACTCCCCCTCAAGCTAGAGCATGAAATGCGCAGCTTGTACAACATAAATCCTCACTCTCAAAAGCAGAATACAACACTCAACTGGTGCAACCGAGTCATGACTCTCCTCTAAGCGAATGACAACAGTTGCATCCTCATTCTTGCTTGTAAGTGGGTGTACTAATGACAACACATCAGCGAAGCCGAAGTCTAGTAGATGAACTGTTGAAGCTTGGCTCTGATTGGTCACTCTCCTAAAGATCTCAACTGGTGCTAGTGCCTTCCCCACTGGAGATCTTTGAAGCAGGTCTCTTCGTTCGAGACCTTAAGAGTGCACCTCTCCCATACGAAAACTCAAAGTAGGTCTCTCCCATGGAGACCTCGAGATCAACCTCTCCCATATGAAGATCTCTTAGTAAACTACTCTTATATAAGGACCAGGAAAGTGTTCCTCTCATATAGGGACTAATACTAAGCTTCTCTCATGTAAGGACCTCAAAGAATGAGTCTCCATCATATAAGATTATAATAGGCTATCATATGTTTTTTTATGTAATGAATCTTGGGTGGTTATCTGTGTGATAACCACCCTCTTTCGTTTCAAAAAAAAAAGGCTATCACACTCCTTTCTCCCATACTCATATAGAAGAAACTATATGGATAAGAAAACTAGAGAACTTCTACCCCTCTTCTCTTCCACTTCATCATTTTCATTTTTTTTACTCAATTTTCCCTTTTTTTGTAATTCATCAACTACCTTCTTTTTCTTTTTCCTTCTTCCTCTTCTTTTTTTTGTAAAGCTAAGAGGTAAACAAATAGCATAAATATAGAAGGTTAAATATACAAAAAACCCAAATATCTCCTCCTTAAGGTTTGAAGAACCCAAATCACATAGAAGAGTCATCACTCCTATCCGAAGTGGGGGGAATGTGTAGGAGGAAGGGATCTGAGGAAGATTGGCAACGAGGCGTGGTTGGTAAGTGACTCCTGCTAGTGATGAGGATGCAAGTCGAAGACTATGCCCAACACTGCTCCATTGAACACAAGGCTTGCCACAAGGGTGCTCCCTGACTCGAGGTAGCCGAGAATCCCTAAACCACATCGTAAGAGACCCATACAGTGGGGAGCGCAATGTTGACCCTCCCCATGATGGTCGTACCGATTGACTCATCACAAACAATGATGGTCGCAACGGCACCATACTTCTGGATCTACTTGATAATGCCCCCGTCGTTTAGTTAGCACCATTGTTTTAAAAATCGTGCCTCGAGGTGAGTGAGGTGTACGCCTCTCACTCACCTCGAGGCGAGGCGGGCAGATTTCGCCTCGAGGCTATAGCCTCAGCTGTGGTCTGTGAGGCATGCGCCTCAACTTGCCAAGGCGCTGAGGCGCTAAGGTGCTGGCGAGGCACCGCCTAGGTTGGTTTAGCTTCTGCGCAGCCTCCACTGCATCACACCAACTTCAGCGCAGCAAGCAGACTCACTCCAGCGCAAGCAACATGAGCAGTGCAAGCAACGCAGGCTCCAGCACAAACAACGTGGGCTCCAACGTGAGCAACGCAAGCTCCACTCCAACGCAAGCAGCGCAGGCCAGGCAGGCTCCAGCAGGTTGCTCCACCTTGCTCTAGTCCAGCGCAGACTCCATCGCCCTCCAGCAGCCTCTCCACCTCTCCAGCGCCCTCCAGTCGCAGGCTCGCTCCACCGCATCACGCCAGCTCCAGCGCAGCAAGCAGGCTGGCTTCAGCGCAAGCAGCACAAGCAGCGCAGGTTACAGCACAAGCAGTGCGAGCAACGCAGGCTCCACTCCAGGGCAAGCAGTGTAGGCCAGGCAGGCTCCAGCAGGTTGCTCCACCTCACTCCAGTCCAACGCAGGCTCCAGCGCCCTCCAGCAGGTTGCTCCACCTCTCCAGTGCCCTCTAGTGCAGTAATATATATTGTTATATGTATGTATATGTAGAACTATATATATAATATATACTATTATATATGTATGTATACATAGAAGTTTGTATATAATATATACTATTATATATGTATGTATGGTATACATAGAAGTATGTATATGTATGTATATATACTTAACAAGTATATATCATATCAATTTTCTATGTTTTTTATCCAAAACCTGATGCTTAAGCCTCGCCTCGATGAAGGCAAACCGCCTCAGTACCGCCTCGCGTTTTTTAAAACCTTGGTTGGCACACGACAATCTTGCCCTTGGCATCGCTCAAGTCAAAGAACTGGCATTTGTCCTTACTGACAAGTGGAAGAGGGCTCACCTAGATGCCCTTAGGTTGGACGATGCTCTCTCCGAACAGGTCCTTCACACCTTGAAGCCTTACGATGGCCCTCAAGGAGCCATCAAAGGAGTTCACAGCAATCGTAATCATCCATGACACCTCGTTCGAGAGGGTGACTGGGAGGGAGCTGAAGTCCCACGCAGCAATGCTCATGACAATCCCTTTCCCGACAGTGACCAACCTCCCGCTGATGAGGAGATCCTCGTAGTAATGCATGGATGGACCATCGAGCAACATTGAGATGACATCCACCCTGTCCTTCACTGCGAGGTCGAGCGCAACAATTATGTCGTTGGTGCTGCAGCCTGCATTGCTGTAGACCTTATAGGAGACGATGTGGGAGTGCAAAGTGATCCCCATGGTTGTCTCACTAGCCTAATGGATGACATGTCACCTTTTAGATCTAAGTACCACTGCAAATCTGGGATGTGCTACACCTCCATTGATTTGACCCTTCGATGATCAAATCTGGCCTTTGCCTCCTCATGGGCCTTCTTCCTCCTCTTTGACTTGTAGAGCTTCTCCTTTTGCACCTCCCTTAAGGATTATTTGTTTTGAGGGATTGTTTTGATGGATTAATTTTGTAAATGGTAGGATCATGGGAAGAACCTGGGATTGTAAAGTTTTTGTTTTTGGGGACAATATGAGTCAAATCATGAGGTGTTGGGAGGAATAGGTAGGGGTGTTCTCTCACACAATCCCAAGTTAAGTTCATCCCACCCCTCCCCTTAGAATTGGATAATCCCAGGATTGAGGACTCTATCTTGAGATTGTTATAACCCAAGATTAAAGGACCCAAACACAATACAAACGATCCAATCCCTACAAACAAACAGTGTCGTAGGGTCACTTCCTTGATAGCTACCGTAGCTAATGCCAGTAGAGACAATGCCATCGAACTCCTTTCCCTAAGAAATGATGAAAACTCAAGAATAATAATGGAAACAATGATAAAACAAACCCACGAACGACTTGCTTTAATACCATATCAGAATATAAAAGCATAAACGAACAAAAATAGACACAATATCAAAACCATTACAATAAAGAATGCTTGGATTTACGTGGAAGCCCCTCTCATGAAGAGGGGAGAAAAGCATGGGAGAAGGGCCCTTATGGCCTAGTGGATGACACATCACCTTTTAGATCTGAGCACCACGTGCAAATCCAAGATGTTGCACCTTCGTTGATCTGACCCTTCGATGATCGATCAGGCCAGAACTGGCCTTTGCCTCCTTGTGGACCTTCTTCCTCTCGAACTTGGAGAGCTTCTCCTTTGCACCTCCTTTAGGGTCTCCTCTTTGACAACTCTTGTAGCCAATGCCTGTGAAGACAATGCCATCCAACTCCTCGTCCCGAACTATGATAAAAGCTCAACAATAATAATGAAAAAAGTGATAAAACAAATCTCTCAATGTTTCTTCTCAAAGATAAATGGGGGGGGGGGGTACAAAGGCCCTTTTATAGGCCACCATGCACTCTCCTTTTCCTACTCCAATATGTAGAACTAAATATTTGTAATTGGATTTGACACTATCCAATTACCCAACAACAACAATCATCTCTCTCAACATCACAGTTAATGTGCTGCTCATTACTTATCTTCTAAACTTATAACAACCAAAACTCTTCAAGCTATGGGTTTCTAAGATGGGAATTGATCACATGTCCATAAACATGTGCGATATATATATATATATGCAAATAGGAGGAAAAAGTGGAGGAAAGAGGGAATAATCATGAGAAGTAAAAGGGAACACGCCCAACACCATGGGTTTAACAAGACAACAAAGATGAGGAGTCAGGATGAAGAAGCAATACAAGAAGTGCAAGGGAATATGCCCATAGCACTTGCAAAAATTACTTTCACTCAACTGATTTTTTTCCAACTGCATCCCATGAACTTAGGAAGTCGCTTCACGGCAAGTTCCAACTTTCCAAGCCACTTATAATGGCATCACCTCCCCACACACATGGCAACCCAAAATATCACCTAAGCACTCAAGGAATCAAGAAAGTGTTGCCTACACACACAACTTACATTGAAATGGCAAGGGAAGAAGTGTATTAAGTGAAGGGCAAACGATTTGTCGTGACATCGTGAAAGTAGGAAAAAACTGTCATTTAAAATTTTCAATTAAAAAACGCACGCAACTCACATAGAAATGGCAAGAGAAGAAGTGTATTAACTAAAGGGTGAACGATTTGCCCGTAACATCGCAAAAGCAAGAAAAAATCATCGTTTAAAATTTTTGATTCAAAAACGATTCTATGCCCATAAATCAAACAATCAAAGAACAAACAACTTAAACTAGAATCACATGAGAAAAACTAGCTTCTTCCCATTCTGGGGTCCCCATGAGTACAAAATTTATACCATTGTGGTGATGTAGTACAGCACCACATAGGCAGTGCCCCCTACAATAAGTCTTAAAATGATCGCAAGACCTTCTCAGCAAGAAGATAAAACCCTCAATGCCAAGAACACCAACTCCCTTCATATACCACAAACCCTTCACAATCCTAAAGCGACCTTCACTTCAAAGACTCCCGTACATAATCCGAGATGCCAACTGCAAGACTTGGAACTCACAATCCTTCATAAACCAGTCGACCAACAGAGGTGTTAGTCCACTGGCGCCAAGGGGTAACTCCTCACAAGAGCGATCCCTTGTCATTGGTCGACCAACACAATGAACAGTCAACCAACAACAATAGAGTTGGTCATCCAACCCAATTATTGGTCGACCAAGAAAAGAAGAGGGCTTACGATTCCTCACTTCTTCTCCTTCTCTCTTTGGAGATAATGGCTCTTTCTCTTACAAGAATCAAGAAGTTGATTAGGTCTCTTGGCCTTACCTTTGGAAGATATTTATAGGGATTTATGCTAATCCTATAACTATTGGATTAAATCCAACGGTTGAGATCTATTCCTACTTGAGCAATTTCTTGATTGGCCCTTCATTAATTTTAGCCAATTGGGCATTAATACCCAAAGTACATTTAATTACCCTCAAAATCCTTTTTGATTAAGATTTAACATTTTAGGTCCAATTAAATGTTAAATCAAATACTATTTAACTCCTTACATAATATTTGATTTCTCTTTAAGTAGGAACCCATCAAAATCATTATTAATTTCATCCGCCAATAATAAAGCATTTAGAATTCATAAGTTATGGCACTACACCTCCCTTAGGCATTCCATATACCTATAAATCATTCATGCTGAAGGATAATATTAACCCTAAAGTTTAATCCCATCAAAAGGTTAACCCTCATATTATACTATTTCTAACAACTCTATATCATTGGGATAATAACAAAAACTAGATCATTTTCTGAAGAATTGTCTTTTTCTCTTCATACTTAAGTCTAATCAGAACTTCAGGACCACATGTGGAATTGATCTTTCACAAAATATTCAAAATGAGTTCATTCCTCCAATCTACTACATATAACTATGAAGCAAATTTATGCGATTCCTTTAAAAGGTCATGTACTCATATTCTCTCCCTCATGTGCTAACTTTTAAGTATCAACACCAAAATGGATGCATCTACCATTGATCTACCAAATAAAGATACATATGTTTGATAACAAAGATACATATCTACCTCATGTCCAAGAACACACCTTCTTTATGACAACATTGAAGATGAACTTCTTATTATCTCCTATTTTATCTGGTCAACTCTTTGACCTAACCCATGCGACAGTTCTAAATCTCTATTCAAGAACATCAATTAGGTGACGATCTCTAAAGTAGGTTGTCATCTCAACTCAGACCGAAAACAAATGATTGAATTGATTATGATGGTTTTTTAATGTGCTATCAAATCCTATAAATCATTTAAATCTTCGAGTCAACACACATTAGATTTATTCAATCTGACTAAGTACATCACCTTATTCATATTAAAAGACCTAGTTCATGCACCGAAAATAATTTAATTCTTCATTCAGACGAAATGATCAAATCAATGTAACTCCTATTATTCGGATGAATCGTCAAAGGCATACAAATTCTAACATTAATGTGAATCCCTAATTAGACTCAAGGACAAGGAAACTAGAATTTCCAAATAAAATCGGCGGTGATCACGCTGCACCAATAAGCTTGGCTATTCTGTTTGATATTCGAACATTTCAAATAGTAGCTTCACTCCACATTGAATTTGTTTGAACCACCAGAATTAGGAATCTCATGAACCATCACTTCATGCAGCAAAGACGCCTTTGTTATCAATGTACGGGCAAAGCTCGAACAAATGTACCTTAATTTCAATGAAAGCTTATTTTCCCCCTACGTTATTGATACCATCCCAAGATTCCCAACTAATAAGCAGCATTATTCCTTGAGTAGATGCTAACTAATGCTAAATTCAGACACATCACAACCATCCAATCAAGTGGACTGAAAGTAGGAATGCTTAAAACAACAGAGAGTGAAGGAGGGAGGGAGGCGCGACTCACTCGACTTCCTTCCTTTGGCAAAGCTTCTCCAACCACCGGTGAGGGGTGAGAATGCCGGAGCATCGAGGGGGACTGAGAGAGGGGTGATGTTGTGAAGGAACCCGGAATTGGAGTCGGAGGAGGTCGAGGGAGAGGGGAGGCGCGGGAGCTGAGAGACACTGCGGTGTGATGAGCGAAGGAGTAGGCTCCTCGCGCAGAGGGCTCGCCTCAACGAAGAAGAAGCGGAGGAAGCCATTTCTCTCCTTCTCCTTCTTTGGTAGAGGAATCGGGGGAGGTATATTAGGGTTTTTGGTCGCCCGGCTGTGCCTCGGGGAGGAGGTGGTGGTGGAACTGGATGTCTGTCGCTTCAGCAAGATTTCCACTCACCACTGTGTGCACGGTGGCAACGTAGGCAATCCCTCCCTATCGAGCGAGCAGTATTTTCCTTCCCTTGTGTTTATTTATACGAACGGAGGCATCAATCAGGCTCTTTGTGGAATTGAGTCTTGTTGGTTAATGTAAAATATATCATAGAGATATATTTTAGTGACTTTAATAATATATATGAAATCATGTGTGGAATTGAGTTTTACGTAAATATAGAATGTATTATAAAAATATTTTTTAATGACATCAATAATATATATATGAAGTCATGCATGGAATTGAGTTTGCCAATCAACCTAGAATGTGTCGTAGAGGCATTTCTCAGTGGCATTACTTGTGAATATTGAGAGAAATCATGTATGTTTCTTCTTCATCGGACCTATGCACTGGACCCCTCCTCTCCCTCTACCCTCACTTCTTTCCTCTTCCCCAACGAGCTGAAACACCCTCGATGCCCTCCCCCTCAACGCCACCACCCTCCCCCTCGATGTTGAGATGTCATCCATGCTCGACTTGCCAACAACGCCATCCACGTGTTCACACTGCGCTCTTCCCCACCTCCCAATCCCCTCTACTCGCCCCACCCCACTGCATCCGCCTCCTTGAGACTATGTGGGACGACGACCCCCACTTCCTCAAGGCATTCAAGGAAGGAGAGTTTAGGGTGAGGAACATACTATATGCGACGGCGAGGAGTTTGGGGAAGGGGATTTTGGGGTGATGAGCATACCGTTCATGGTGTTGCTGAAGCACAAGATGATGCCCACCATGTGTTCGACAAAAGTTCCCAACGAGGACTTTAGGTGGGAGATAAGGAATAAGGCAGCACACGCCGCCACGAGGGGGGACAGCCTCGAGATCCTCAAGGAGCTCCTCATGGAATGCCTTGAGGACATGCTCATGGGCGCCCACAAGTTAAGAACGCTGCCAGCGACAAGGGCCAAGTTGAGGTGCATGAGAATTTTTTTGGTTGTTTGTTTGCTCTTTGATAAAGATCGTGTCTTTTGTTGGTTTGCGCTGGTGGGTTTTGGTTTTTGTTGATCTTTGTTGCTTGGTTGGTGGATTCTTAGGTTGGGATGCATGGTTTGGAGATTGGAGAAGGAAGTTTGGTGGTGAAGGATGATGATGGAGATGGATGTTGGGCTTTTCATGCTCACATGTACAGCATAGGATGGAGCAAAAGATGAAGGAAATATTAGATTGCATTTTGATGTTATGGTATTGTTAGTTGCAGCACAATGCTATTGCATCCAATTTGTAGCTTGGGGTGCATGGTTGAAGTTTGGTAGTGAAGGATGAAGATGGAGATGGATGTTGGGCTTTTCATACTCACATGTAGGACATAGGATGGAGCAGAAGATAAAGGAAATATTATATAGCATTTGGATGTTATGATATTATTAATTGTAACATAATGCTATTGCTTCATTTCTTATGATGAGCTTTTCAGGAAAAAAAAATCTTATCATAGGAAGCTTTACCCTTTTACTTTCACTGCAGAATATCATTTTTTTTTCTTAAGTTCATTTATGAACTGAGTATATGAATATTCCCCTTATTTTGTTACACTGATTCGCTTAAGGGCAGATTTCAAATTTTGGCATGATCCACGATGCTATCATGATCCTTTTCAGGAGATGTACCCTTGCCTTTTTACTCTAGCTTCAAACAACAATGTGGTCTTTTGTGGAATTTGGAGAGAATCAATGGTTGTAGGGGTAGGAAGTAGGATGCCTATGGTTGGGCCAGCTTTGTCAGAGGCATGGTTTGATGAGTTCAAACAACTACATGAAGCCATCTATAATATGGCACCTACAACTAGAGTGGAGGATGGGTAGGAATTGAAGACAGTGAGTTCACGGTAAATTTCTTCAAAGATTTGAAGACCCTATTTATTGAACCTAATGAAAATTTCTTCAAAGATTGTTGGCTATTTGGGGTCAAAGGCACCTCTTAAAATTTAGTTCTTTGCTTAGAAGTTGGGATGAAAAAGACTTGTAACCAAAGAAACAAGGTGGCATTAGGATCCAACTTTAGATACTACTTGTGTGTTGTGTATTGGAGAGATAAGAAATAAGACATCTTTTCTTAAGATGCACCTTTACTTGCAGAGTTTTGACATAAATGGGGTTGGCTTGGGTGGACTGATCGCGTTTTTGCGCAGTTTGTTAAATTGGGGTTTTAAGTCGTTGCAACACACAAAAGCATATTCGCCTTTAAAATTTATAAGACCTAGATAGTGGGGTATCTAGGATCATCTAAGGAGGCAAGTTTGCAAATCAAAATCCCTTGCTTTAAAGATGGAACTCAACTTTCTTTTTGATGTTTCTGAATATATAGTTTTTATGATTTTGAAATAACTGCAACACGTGAGTTTTTGTTGATAGCAAGAAAATAACTAAAACCTATTTCAATAAAGCTAACGCTAAGGTGACAGGTAGAGCTCTCCCTAAGCTCACCCTAGACACGTGAAGGCCTAAAATAATTAAGGAGAGGGAGTGAAACAAATGCTAGGCAAATATTGTAAAAAGCTATGCAACAAAAATTGAAAGAAGGCAACTTAAATTAAAATGAACTTGTTCTACACAAAACTCATAGAGGAAAGCTTCTAATCTATTTGAAATGCAAGAAGATAAAAACACAAATCCTCTAAATGAAATGGTGAAGAAGATGATGGCTTCTTGCTCCAAGCCTGGTAGCTCCCGGGCTTGAAAAGAGTCCTCCAACTCCTTCCTTGCTATGCTCCTCCAAGATGGTGTCCTCCAAGGTGGAAGCTACCACCTTCAATTCTCCTCCTCCAAGGGTGGACGTCCACCCTAGGTCCTTCTCCTTTGCCTGGCCGTCCTCCTTGAAGTAGAATGGCTCTCCTCCTTGGCGTGGCACAAGTTGAAGAGAGTGGGGAGAAGAAGGCACCAAGAGGTGGGTGATGTGCCCCATTAATCTTCTTCTCTACTCCTTCTTGGCCGTAGGTGTAGGTGGGTATAGGTAGAATAAAACACTAATGGAGGATGATTTTTATGTGGCGATATGGTGGGTTTATATAGAGGTGGAGAGGGGGGTAGTTGGCGTGAATAGGTGGAGGGCTAGGATGGAGTTTGGTGGCGGTTATGGGTGGTTAGAATGATCCTAGGGCTAGGGTTAGTTGGTGCCACCTTAAAGGGAGTTAAGGGGGTGGTTATGGTGGCCAAAAGGCACCTAGAGTTGGAGCCACTTTTGGCTTCTAGAAGGGGGGGTTAGGTGGATGGGTAGATGTGGTTGTAGGGTTAAGTGTATGGTGGATATGGGGGTGGATGTTGGCGCCAAAAAGGGGGGTAGTTAGGGTTAGGTTTTGGCGCCAAAATTGGTGCCTTTCGATGGTGATGATGTGGTGAAGAGGTGGCTAGGTGGTGGCACCAACTTGGAGTAGGATAGCTAGCTTAGGTGAGCTTAGTTGGTGGAGCTAGCTAGGATTGAGTTGAAGGTAGTGGATGGCCAAGGAGCTGGATGCTAGCTAAGCTAGCTTAGCTAACTATGGAGTAGAGGAGTAGGTAATGTGAGATAGCGTTTGAAGAGAGGAGCCGAGGAGAAGTCTGGAGCTTGAAATGTAGCTGGCAGCTGCTGAAGGGGCTGACATGGAGCTACTCTAGCTGGCTTAGCTTGCTAGTTCTTTGCTAGCTGCTAAGCCAAGCTAAAGTGAGTTGGCTTCTACCATAATGAGCTGAGGTGAGCTGGGTCTGGTGCTCCCGGGGAAGATCAAGCTGGTTGAGGCAGCTAAGGTAGCTTAGCTCAACTAAGTTAAGCTAAGCTGAGTTCCTGGGAGCTGGACTTGAGCTTCCTGAGCTGGAATGAAGTCATCTTCAGCTGGCTAGAGTTGAGTGGAGCTGGATGTAGCTGGACCTGAGCTGGGGTGAACTCTAGTCAACTCAGCTGAGCTAGCTAGAGCTCCCTGTGGACTAATGGGAGCTGAGATGAGCTAGACTCTACTAGGTTGAGCTGGATCTGAGCTGACTTGAGCTAGGGTGAGCTAAGATGAACTCTCTTGAGCTGCCATTCAGCTGAGATGAGCTTAATGGAGCTAGGATGAGCTAACCCTAATTTAGGTGAGCTGAATTCCACCTATGGTGAGCTGGATCAAGTTGAGTTCCAGCTAGTAAGAGCTTCTCCTTCACCAGTTGCCTTCCTAAGTGCTAGGGTACTTGGGATCTGGCAATCTGTTTATCCCTAATACTGACAAAAGCACATTAAAAACACAATAAAAAATGCAATGCATGCCTAACCTAATTTATGCCTAAATGCAACCCAAAAATCAATTTGCAGAGCATAATCCTAAGAGCTAGATTTATTTTATTACATAAGAATAATGATAAACTGGCGTTTATCATGGACTACACTTCTTTTGATGGCCTTTGCCACTCCCTATAGGTGGCACGCTTGTTTGGGTATGAATCAATTTAGTCTAAGAAAGAGAGAGTTGCACTGCTGGCCTACCTTATGGGTGATTTGGTTTTGAGAGTTCAAGAGCATATGTAAAGAGATGATTTTTTCCATCAAGGCTCTAAGCAAGTAGTGAAGGTGTGTCTTGATGTAATTTTGATATAATCCCATTCTCAGTTTAATGAATCAAGAAGACTACTCCAACCTTCTTTTCACTTCTCCAAAAAAGGGGAATTCTCAACTTTAAGAAAAGAGAGGGAATTTTCGTTTATTTAAGCATCATGATTTTCCAATCTGATTTTTTCCATGGTTTGATTGTATGCATAGCTTATTGACTTCGTGTGTTATTAGGTTCCTAAACACATGTAATTATTAATGGGCAATCCTTTGTACATATATGCATAAGTGAACTTACCAACCGTTAAAGATTGATACTATAACCCTTCTATAAACAAATTAAAGGTTGAATAAATGCGAACTTTCTTAAGAAGCATATTAAAGCTTCCTTATATGTCATGTTTGGTTACTACTTGCTTTTGTACTTATTTGCGCTGAAGGATGATTTTACTATACAAATTATACTCCTACGGCAACGCGCAGGTTAAAAACTACTATATATATACATATACACATACCAAGCAATTTCTTATAAATTGTAATTAAAAAATTTATTAGATTAATTATGTTAAAAAAAGTTTTAATCCTTATATAAGGAAAACTTTAGTATTATATCAAAGTTGTTTCTTCAAAATACGATATAACTTTGGCAAAGGTCTCCTCTACTACTGCTACTACTCTTACTGCTGATGTTATCTTCTGTAGCTGTTGTTTTGATTTGATGAATGGTCATTTTTCAGTCCTGCAGACATGACACACTTACCTAAGTTTGCAACAAGGGTCACCTACAAGGTTTTTATACTTATTATTGTCAGGCTTTTTTCTTTACATGGTTAAAAAAAGATAGTCATCATACTTTTGAAATGACCCACCGCCCTTTTAGTTGGATAAGTCGTCTGGAGTGTCAATCAGATGTCTGGACATAGGTCTGGACGTCCAAAAGTGGGAAAAATCGAAACTCACCTTTTCTCCGCACGCACGCGGCGCACGGATTGTTCTCTCTCCTCTCGACCCTCTCACCCGAAACCCTAATGCTTCTCTTATTAAACCCCCCTTCTCACCACCTCACCCCCTCACCACCAGCCACCGCCACCTCCAGCCGTCGTCCCTATGCAGTCGCGGTGAGGGTTAGGAGGGAGAGCGAGAGAAAGGGTGAGCGAGGGAGAACGAAAGGGAGAAAGAGGAAGGAAGAACGTGAAGGAAGGACCAAGGCCGGAGGAGATTCGGCGGAGCTCGGAGGAGCTCGTGTGGAAGCTCGGGAGAGCTTCAACGGAAGCCTGGAGGAGCCCGCGTGAGCGGCGACGGGGACACGCGCTAGGAGGGCTCGAGGAGGCGGCCTCTTGGCCCTCTACAGTTGCTGAGGCTATTGCAACGTGTTGCGGGCGGCACTACGAGGAAAGCAACGTCGCAGAGGAAGTCCTGATACTGAAAGTTTTCCAGTATCAGACGTCTGGAGGGTCGACCAGATGTATGGAGAGGCATCAAGATGTCCGGAGCTGAAGTCGGATGTTTGAAGGCATATTATTGCACGGAGGTACGTGTTCCCTGCGCTACTTTCCACCATGCAAACCGCAGCGCAAGAATGTTTGGCTAAAAGTAGGTCTGCGATTTTCGTACTGTTACGACCCGATTCCCGAATCCCTACGAGACACGAGAATAGGACCGACTCGACTGATCCCAAGACCCAGTCGTCCAACGAGGAAGTAACCAAAAGAACAGTAAAATAAACCACATTCATCATACATGTAACTAACAGTAACAAAAGTACAGCAGTAAAGAAAAGAACTACTACAGTACACACCACCACAACAGTAGAGAATTTAAATAGGTACATAAACATGATGCTTACAATAAAAGAGTACAAGTGTAACAAGCTATACTCACTACAACAGAAAAATGGTACAGTAGGTACAACATAAGTAGAACTACTGGGCTCTACTAGGCCCAGCACCCTCTGCAGCCGCAGGCTCTGGCTGCTCAACACCTGGTCCTGAAAAGGTGACAAAGGTGACACGTCAACGAAACGCTGAGTAGAGTGGCAACCAACTAGCTAAGAAAAACAGTAAAGGTGGACAAGTAGTTGTTGTTTTTAGTTTCTTTCTTTATTCCTCTATTTACTCGTTCTCGAATTATTTCTCAGATCTTTCTCTTGATCTCGAATGTTCCTCGTGGGAACGATCTTGATTGCAGTTTTTTCCGAAAAGTAGAAGTAGCACGTGGTGCTCTCCTGGTTGGGAGAGTCCCCCGTGGTGGTCCTACCCTCAGTCAACCACCCCAAGGTCACTGACAGACGTAACGGTGACTATGGCATGCGCAATAAACGCACGGGTAGGTACCTCTCACTAGCACGCGGTCAGTCATTTCGTTAACGGGTGCGCCCAAAGTACAGCACGGAACCAGTATAGGGCAGAGTCCTCTCAGTAACAGGGGTCTAGCCCCTCCACAGTAACCAAACAAGGGTCTTGCCCCTCCACAGTCCGCGCACCCTCGCCTGACTACCCTGGTTTGCCCAGTGGGCCTAACAAGTCGGTGTAGGACGGCTAGCAAAACCCTGGGACCCGTGGGGTGACTAGCGCTCTCCCTACACTAGTAGCTTTCCCCGGTACTGTGTACGCGAGGGCCAAAAGTCGATACAAAGTGGCGAGACCTAACCCCATGTCTCTCGGGCGGCTAGCTCCTCTCTGCACTAAATAGGGGGACAATCGCTCTCCTTGGTACTCCGTATTCAAGGGCCAGCTCACTTCCCCAATTCCATTCCATTTACCCTTCAGGAGCTTTACTCCTAATTTTCCGTAGGGTTCATGCTCATATTTCTCTAGCCAAGCCATTTTAGGTTTTATCATTCCAGTTTTATTCTCATATAGCCCGTGTTCCCAACAGTTAATATCCATTCATATACAAGCAGCTGTTATCCAATTACAGGCAATTATCATTGTTCCATCTACTTTTCCAAGACTGCAACTCATGTATTCACAACATTCGCTTCAGTGTTTCTGTTCCTAGGATTCATACCACACCCTAGGATCTATCATTCAATCTAGTTTTCTAGTCCTAGGATTCATGCCATACCTTAGGATCTATCATTCAATCTAGTTTTCCAGTCCTAGGATTCATGCCATACCCTAGAATCTATTATTTATCTCAAAGATGCATTAATGTTGGTAAACAAACAAGGGAAGCCACTCTACCCGCAAAATCGGGAGTGATGGGGGCGTGATCGGCAGGTCCACGTGCCTCCGCAACCCCCAAATCCGCAACAGAATGAGGTCCTAACACAAGGAACCACTCAGAACAGGATACAAGTACTTTAAACAAGTAGAGGAACTAATTATGAGAAGAAAGAAATTTTAAACGCGGAAATCGAACCTCGAACGGACCCTAAATGGGTCAAAAACGACAACTCTGACCAAAATCAGACGTCTAGAACACCTTCCAGATGTCTTAAAAGGTAGTCCAGGTCATACCTCACTTCTGTGCTTCTCTTCAGACGTCCAGGATCCCGCTGAAACGTCTGGACTTAGTTCCAGACGTCCGACTATCACTCCAAACGTCTGGAGACTCTCCCCTCCATCTGGTGCTGTCCCCAGACGTCTGATCTGTGTGGGAGGGCGTGTCCTCGCGCCTTCCCGAATGAAACCTGCACGTGTACGCAACTACTCTCAACGCGACACGTCTCAGAACCTTCAACGGAACGACCTGCATGGCCGGGTCTGCAAGAAAGAGAAGGATGAGAATATCGTACCTTTTAAATGTATGGATCTCAGACGTCTGGACCAACTCCTAGACGTCTTAAAAGCGTTTGATGTCGTGGGTCTTAACACATACGCAGGTGCAGAGCGTTGGAAAGGCGCGCGGTGTGCCTTTTTAGGCAATTTTGGACGTTTGTCCACATCGCCAGATGTCCGACGGCACTTCCAGACAACTGGAAGGAAGGTGAGACGTCTGGAACTCTCCTCAGATGGTTGCAGAGGAGTCTGGACGTCTGAGGCAGCCGCAAGAAGTGAGAGGTAAGATCTGACGTCTTTTAAGACGTCTGGGACTAGTCTGAGACGTCTGATTTTGGACAGTAACCGTGTTTTTGGCCCATTTAGGGCCCAAACGGAATCAGATTTCCGCAATCGAAGTACCGTTGTTTTCCATTCGAGTTTGTCTACGTGTTAGTGTTGAGTACCTACTATTTTTGACCCATCTGATGTGAATTAGTCGTTGGTACAGGTTACCATCCGGTGGCATGTTCGGGGCCCGCGGAGACGATGAGATCTGTGGTGCAGGCCCCCATTCCTCCCGTGATACTCGGTAGAGTAGTTTAATTCATTTGTTAAGATGTAAATAAAGAATATGCTTGCTTAGGTTAAATTGATTGAAACTCTAGGATGTGGAATGAACCCTAGGGTAGAAATGTATGAGCCTGATGCTGAGCTATATCATTCACTTGAGATGCATGTTTAACTAAATTGCTAGCAATGTGTATTAGTTGATTTGTGAGTTGCCTTGTTAGATATGAAAACACGAGTTGCCTGCTATGTAATGGAAAAATGGAGAGTTGAATAATATGATCTAGATATTGATAAATGAGATGCATATGAGCATGAACCCTACGGGAAGTTAGGAGTAGAACTCCTGTACATGAAAGGAATCTGGTATGTAAATGGGAAGTGAGCTGGCCCTTGTGTACATGGTACCAAGGAGAACAACTGTCCCTTTCAGTACAGAGGGGGAGCCAACCCCCCCTTGGGTTGAGACCCCGGGATAGGACTGGTCACTCTACACCAACTCCTGTTTGGCCCTCGCATATGTAATACCGAGGTGTGCTACTAGTGTAGGGAGGGAGCTAGCTGCCCCACAGGGCCCAAGGTTAGGACTAGCCAACCTACACTGACTTTTTAGGCCCTCTGGGCAAACCGAGGTAGTCGAACGAGGGTATGCGGATTGTGGAGGGGAGAGATCCCTGTTTGGTTTTGAGGGACGAGACCCATGTTCTGAGAGGGCAAGGCTCTATACTATTCTGTGCTATACTGTAGGCGTACTTGCTAGCAGAAACAACTGACCACGTGCCAGTGTGGGGTAGCAACCCGTGCGCTTATCACGCGTGCCATAATCACCGCTACGTCGCAATAGTGACCTCAGGGTGATTAACTGCGTGTAGGACTACCGCGGGAGACTCTCCTAGCCAGGAGAGCACCACGTGTACCTTCTATTCCACATAAAAGACTACAATCAAGATCATTCCCACGAGGAACAAGCAAGAGAAAGAAATACTTGGATCCTTTGTGAAACAAATGAACTTGAATTACATAAATGAGATAAATAGAAATGAGAATAAAACCTGGTTGCTTGTTTTACTTTACTTGCACATAAATAATGTAAACACCACTCTACTCAGCGTTCGCTGACTTTATCTTTTCGTAACCCTGTTCAAGACGAGGAGTTGAGCAGCTCGAGTTTTCGGCTGCAAAGGGTGCTGGGTCCAGCTGAGCCCAGCCATAGTCGTTTCTTTCCAGCTCTCTAGTTTTCTGCTGTTGTAGTGATTAATAGACATCTATTTTACTGTTCCTATTACTTTCTGTCTTCTTTTCCGCTGTTGTTGTTGTGATGGCATGTATTACTTTGTTGAGACTTTTAGCTCTGTTGTTCCTTTACGTCTCGTTTTTCCTTATGCTTAGTTATATTGCATATGTGAATGTGGTTTATTTCCTGCTTTTGGTTATTTCTCGTTGAACAACTAGGTCTTGGGATTAGTAGAGGCGAGCCAGTCTCGGGTCCTGTAGGGATCTAGGAACCAGGTCGTAACATTAATTATTGTGCCAGTGTGGTTATTCTAACTTGTAAGAATGACCATTGATTTAAAGTGATTTTTATGTTCCTTTTCGGCATTCTTAGTACATGATCCAATAGCTAGTTAAAGATCGGTTCCCAACAAATAAGGTTCTGTCCACTTATGGTAAACATTATAATCATGTCATAAACATCACAATCACATCATAAACATCATAATCATGCCAAACTGATATTTATCAAACAAAAAATGATATTCCTATTATATGTCTATAGTCAAATACATATAAAAAAATAAAAGAAACTAGTTCTTTTTTTTTTCTTCTCTTATAAATTTCATGTCACTATTTCTAGTCTGTGCTTAATACGAGATTGTAAATCAATCTCATCAATAAGTGAACATGTCTTAAGTAGGGGGGATTGCGATAGTGTAAGTATAATCCACAATGAAACCTATGTAAGCCCCTCCCCAAACTGCTCATCTTCTGTTTGCATCTTATGAGGTACACCTGGAGTAACTGGCTTTGCATTGGTCATGATAAACAATGGAATGAGGAAATTGTGTCACATGTAGCTTTTGATTATGATGTTCCTTGTTGCTCTTGATGCTTCTCCTCATGCACCTCCATCATTGATTCATCCTGTTGTATCTTACTCATTTTGCACATCCATCGCTGATTGGTCCTAGTGCACCTCCATCACGGGGTCTTGCTGGTGCTGCCCTTAATGGCGATCCATATCATCTTGCTGGTCATCCTCCATCTGTATCATCAAATCTCCACGAGCTCTCTATTATCCTTAACCTCGGCCTCAGCCTCATCCTAATCCTTGTCCTCGATGTAGAGGTCACATTGGAGGATGAATAGCCTCTTCATTACTATCACAATTTTGGGGAGTCTCAACCTCAACAAATTGTCGCCTATTCTCATCTCACAAGTCTCACCTTGCAACATTGATAAGTCTCCATAGCTCATTGAGATTAGGTCTTTCTTCTGCTAATAGGTCAACAGCCTTATCCCACTTAGCCAATTGAAATTTCAACGTGAAACCATTCGGTTAATTAAACAACAAAAAAGAACTACTTTAAATTGACTTAATTGTAAATTATATACCTTACTCCACAATTCCTCCCTATGATGACCTATGCATCTTCGAGTAATACCATGATGCCATGCTACATAGTCCGGTGTCACGTTCTACAACTCATCACCTATGGGCACTATTTGTACACCTCGTTGACAATGTGCATCCCATTCCTCTATGTGTGATGAATGGCGCTCCACCCAATCCATGTCATATTAACCTCTCAGATCCATGCCATGGAGATAGATCTTAGTGTCACACTTATCTGGTCCTCTTTATTATCCTCCAAACCAACATGACACAATCCATAAGACAATGTTCCACTATATGGAACATAATAAGTGGCATTCGAGCATGCCGGATATCTCGATCAATGGGGTAGGATGCTGCTACTTCTGCTAATACTACCCCAATGTATGGCTCCTATACAATTCAATTCAACTCTTCTAAATTAAATCATTTATTCCTCTCTAACAAATTAAACCTCTAACAAGATATTTGCATGCTCTCCATGTCACATGTTCGTACAAACTTTTTTCAAGAAAATATCATCTAGATTGTGTGCATACTGTAATGCAGATTATGCTAGTTCCTAAAAAGATAAGAGGCCCACTAATAGTTACACTTTCCAATAAGGAAATCTAGCTTCTGAGAAGAGCAAAATGTACACTACTTTGTTGAGACAATGTAAAGGTAGAGCCATGGCTTGGTTCATTATTTCTTGTTGCTTTGTAGGTGGAGAGAAAACTTCTAATGCCTATATATCATGCCAATAGAGCATCTACCTATATTGCATCTAATCTTCCTTCAAAGAAAGATCTAAGCACACCCAAATGGACAACCTTTTCACTTGTTACTCTATTACATAAGGAAAGATTATGACGCCATTTATTTCCTTTGAACTTCAAGTTACTAACATTTTAACTAAGCCTTTTATTTAGAGTTGCCACTTAGAGCCACTACTAATTGTGCCTACTAATTGTATAAGTTATTGAGTGCCACTAGATGGTCTCATGATTCCTTACTTATGCAATTCCTATCTATAAATTTTGCTTACTAAAATGAATAAAAGCAATGGGTATCTCACATGGATGCCTAGTAGACAATTAATATGAACAATCTCTAATCTAAAACATAAAACACATATCCAAGATAAACCAAAACAACCAGTGCTCTCACTCAAACTTTAGGCTAGGCAACTAAATGCTCACATGTTATTTGATTGGCAACCATATATAGAGTGAAAAAAACAAATTCATTTGCATCATTAAAAGGGATCAATAAGGGCACACTAAAAGAACTGGAAGGCAAAATGTGAGCATACGACCTTCTCATCGAACACCACATACTGCTTTGTTGGATCCACCACATAATGGTGGATCATTGATCCTAAGTGGTGGAGGTCCCTTGTTCGAACCTCCCTGATTTAAAAAAAAAATTGTTACTAGGCAAGAAGACACATCTTGTGATCGAGAAGACATCCTCAATGGAAAGATTCACAAGAGTATTGGGAATACAATGAAGAATAGCAAGCAGTGGCAATGTGGAGGCTTGAGATTAAAGTAGTAGCAGTAGCACGGAAGCTAGAGAGGGAGTAGTGGCGGTGCTAAGGGAGTTGGAGGAGGAGCGACACGAGGGAGAAGGGGGAGCAACAACAACTGAAGGAGAATGATGTTGGGGGGAGGGCTATGAGTTTGGAAAAATATCCATATCAAAGTTAGAATAGGACTTTGGTATTTATACTAAAGTCATGTCTTGAGGACACGACTTTAGTATTTATATCGTAGTCATGTTCTTAGGACACAACTTTGGTCTTTGTGGATCTAAGTTATGGTTTAAGGACATGACTTTGGTACAAAATATGACTTTGTTGTAAATAACGATTAAAGTTTTTTTGAAACGTAATTAATAAAGTAAAATTTTTAATTGTGATCCGTATGAACTTTTTTCCACGCACACACACATATACATATTAGAAAAGGGAGTGTAGAGCTCTGCTATACATAGTTGTATGCAACTCCTTTCATCTATCATTTGATTTGTTTTGATCCAACAACTCTAATTCATTGCCTTTTTTCCCACAATCCCAAACTCCTCTCTTCCCCTAATCTCCTCCCACCAGCACTTGCAAGCAGCACCCATATGGTCACACCCTCCACTACCGCCCCTCCCTCCCCCATCCACCCTGACACTGTGCCTCCCTCATTCCACCTCCACTGTGACTTGACCCTTCCATCCTCTACCCACTGCATGCCTGTACTCCAACTCCAACACCATCCATCCCTCCTCAGCCTTCACTGCGACCATGCATTCTCCCTTCTTCACCAACACCGCGACCACACCATAGAGAGCTCACCTCCAAGTTCGTTAAGCTTAACCATCTAGCCATAATGTGAGTTGCGTATTTCTTGTGGAGGTGTTTTGCTCTTGCACAATAAATGTTCGATGAAATGCCTAAATGGCCTATAGCAACCTCTCAAGGAATTATATCAATGAGAGTTTTCTTGCCTTATGGTGTAAACTTCCTCTCAGTGAGTTGTAAGTAAGCAAACTAGCTAAGCTTATATTAATCTTACATGAAAGCATTATATAAAAAAGTTGATGATGCATCATTTTCGTGAGGAAGGTCTACTTTTAGACTAGATCTCTCTAAATTTCACCTGAACTCACGATGATTCAGGTGAGTTGATCTCATTTTGCGACCTAGAAATTACTTGACTTAGTTTCCAACCCAAAAACTTACTTCTCTTGTAAAATTCTTATGTCAAATTTCACACACAAAGCCAACATCTAAAAAACATTTAGAAAATTAGAAAAGCCCCTTATTTTGCCTTAGTGAAATCTAAGGCAGATGATTGATTTGAGTTCCCACCGCCGAGAAGGAGGAAAATGACTCCTTTGAGGATGCGATGTCAATATGTTACAGCCCTGGTACTATTCTATATCTATATTTCATATCTTTAAACGGAGCAGTAAGACATAATTTTACAACTTAGGTGTCTTGGACGTTGCTCTACCCATAGCGTTGGAGCAAGAGCTTGAGTTCGCTTGGAGCGCCCCTTTACACAGCATTGTGTTTTGGGGTTGTGAGCTCCTGAGTGGTGTCTTGGACTATACTATTTCGAAGTGTTGATGCCAGAGCCCTCTCGAGGATTATTAACAAGAATGATGATCCCGACACATCTGTTGTAGGATTAAGCTATGAATAAGCATGGGGGGCCAAAACAAAAAGTTTCAAAAACATGACCTTATAAATGTTGGCATTCACAAGCACTGACACAAGGTTTTAAAAGCTATGCGAGTTGCGAGTTGGATTCAAGAGCCAAGGAAATCCTAACTGCAAAACAATTTCGGGTCATTTGAATTAACAAAGAGTTAACTTGAAATTTTTGAAGGGTAGATTAATCCCTATTTATCTAACTTTTGGATCTAAAGACGAATCCTGATGTTTTATCCTTAACAAATCTCGTACCTCTCATGTTTTTAATCAACCAAGGTCCCGTAATCTTCTCCTCAAAAGTACAAAAAAAAATTTAGTCTTTCCCAAAATAATTTGATTTGTGAAAATATTTTGCTAAGAAACTAGCAAAAGATAAGCATTGGAGTATGATAAATGCTAGTTTATCATCATTCGTATGCCCTAAAATTGATCTCGCTCTTAAGGTTTTACCTCCGTAAATGGGTTTTCGGGCTACATTTAGGCATCACTTAGGATAGGCATGTATTGCATAATTTTTGCATTTTTGACATGTTTATTTGAGTGTTAGGGATGAATAGATAACCATATCCCTAAAACCCTAGCACTCAAGAAGGTAATAGATAAAAGAGAAGCTCATTTCAATTGGACCCTAGCTGAATCCAGCTCTTCATAGCTAGATACCAGCTCAACTTAGTTGAGTTTAGCTTATCCTAGCTCCAACCAGTTCACCGGGAGCTCAAGTTAGCTCAACTTAGTTGACAAGAATTCATTCCAGCTCCAGTCCAGCTCTCCCTAGCTCCACTTAGCGCATGGTAGTTGAACTTCCTCTAGTTTAGCTACTACCTATCAACTTAGTAGCTAAGCTAGCTCGAGAGTTCTCAACAAAAGCAGGTCCAACTCAACCCAACTTCAGATAAGTTGAGACCAGCTCAACTTAGCTTTACTACTCAAGATTAGCTGCTAGCAGAAGAATTAGCTAGCTAAGCTGAGTAGCTAAGCTCTTGAGAAGACCTCTTCAACCATCATCAGCTCCGAGAAGAATTCTTCAGCTCCAGACTACCTCCAGTCAACTCCACATCACTTCACCTCAGCTCCTCCACTACTACCCTACTAGCTAAGCTAGCTTAACTTAGCTTAAGTTAACCTCCTCTACTATAGCCATCCACCCTTGAAATAGCCCCCACCAACTCCTCCATAGTTGGTGCCAAAAATCACCTCATTACACCCCCTCAACATGGTGCCAACCATGGCACCTCTTCACCACCAAAAGACACATTCACCAACTCCCTTAACCACCTCTCCTTGGTGCCAAAAACACCACCCATAACCACCAATCTCCACACCACTTTTCCCTCCAAAACCTCCCTTAAATCCCAACCATCCATGCCACTTTAAATCCACATCCTAACCATCTCCACCCTCTATCAATCCCACGCCTAAACCAACCCCTTAACCACACCTAAGATGGCGCCAACCCTACCTTAAGTACATCTACTTACACCCTTCCAATTGGTGCTAATACCTAATCACCACCCATCACATAAATACCACCAAATTAAGCCATCTCAACCCTCCATATAACCTACACGCCACCTTGCCTAGACCCCTCTCAAGTTGGCACCAACATGTGGTCTTAACCATCATGTTGGACGGCCACCAAGGGTCCCCAACTACCCCTTCCAAACCTCTTCATATGGCGTCAATGAACCCTAGTCTTAGGATCACCTAACTAACCCCTTTAGCCCATCCTAGCCATCCACCCTAAAGCCACCAAACCCCCCTTCAAAACCTTTCAATTGGTGCCGACTAACCCTACCCATTAGACCATCTAACCACCACCAAAAACTAATCCTAGCCATCCATTTACATGCATGCCTACCCTCCCCCCTTACCACTCTATATATACCCACATAACCACCACATTAAACTCACCTTGGATACATTATTTCTAGCATAATTCCACCTTTAGCTACCACCATACTCGACCAAGGAGAAGAGGAGAAGAAGAAGAAGATCAAGGAAGCAAACACCCGCTTCCTTGGTGCCTTCAACTTCCTTTCTTCTTCTACCTTGTGTCCATGCCAAGCCAAGGAGTCAACCAGGCAAGGAGGACGACCAATGAGGAGCATTTTTAGGGTGGTGCATGTCCACCCTAAGGAGGAGTTTGAGAGTGGAAACTATCTACTCTAGGAGGAGCACAGGCACACCCATCTAGGACTTGCCAAGAAAGGATCATCATCAACTTGGAGGAGCATTTCAAGGAAGGAGTTGGAGGAACTTTTCTAAGCCCAGAAGTAGTTGAGCTTGGAGCAAGGCTTCATTCCTCTTCACCATCTTCATCGGGAGAAATTTTGTTCTTGTTTCATATTTTATTTTTGTAGTAGAAGCATTCCGCTACAAGCTTTTGTAAAACAATTTTCTCCCTTAATATAATTTTCCCTTCTAATTTTTGTTGCAATTTATTTACTTGCTTTTTCCTTTAGTTAGTGCACTTACACTCTCTCTAATTACCCTAGGTCTTCATGTACCTAGGGTGAGCTTAGAGAGAGGTTCTTCTTTTTACTTTAGCTAGTGTATAGGCGTAGTTTCATTTCGCGTATTTGCTTCCCATTGCTAGTTATTTCAAAAAAAAAATTACATATCAAAAATTCAAAAACAAAGTTTATTTTCGTCTTTCAAGTCCAAATTTTCCTCCTCCCTTGGGACAACCCGAATAATTGCTAAGCACTTGATTTTTATAAATTTCAAAAGCGATTAGATTCACGCATACAACGATAAAAACCTTGATTTACAAATCAGCTGTTTTCTCCCATCATAAGGCAAAAAAACAAAAAGATGAGGGAAGAAAAAGCTTGGAGATGGCACGGGATGGTGCGATCATGGTTATAGGTGTTGTCGAAGGTAGTGCGAAGGCTTGGCATTGTCACCACTGAGCCGATGGAGGTGAAGGGTGTGGAGCACGATAGTACGTAGGAAGACATAGTGCATGCTCGAATACGAAATGAAACGCGGTGGAATGCAGTGCTCCTCCTCTTTGGCGTCGCAATGATGGTGATGCCGTGGTGGTGAAGATGCATGGGAGGAGATGAGGAGGAGGGTGATTGAGGAGGAGGAGACGACCTACTCTCCTTTCATTTCTTCTTCTTTACGTGCAAGAAAATGATGGAATGATGGAGAGACGTGTGTTGGTGACCTCCTTAAGATGTGGATCTAGATCCACATTTTGTGAATATCTCAAAGTCTTTCCAATATAGGATGACCACCTTGATTGCCCTCCAAAAAAAAGTGCACACCACCAATCAAGGAAGGGCGAATTTGTATAGGAATCTACCCTCCTCTTGTATTTTCTTGTATTGTGCGATTCCCAATATGCCCCCCTCTACACAAGAGACAAAATAAACATTAATAATTATACATAAGGAGATTATTATTTATTATGCATGAGCATATGCATAATGCAAAGAAAATGTAAACATGTAATTATTTATAGTGCATAGCTAAATGCATGATGCTATAAAATGTGAGCAACACTAAATTCAAACACCTACAATTATTCTAAATGCGTATGCTTCCTAAATTGGGAGAATTAACTAATGAATGCATGTAAATTATATTAATTTGCATATCTTTATTTCATCACTAAATGCATGTATTAATATGTCCTGATATGCAGGAAATAACAACCTTAGGCTTAGTAATAGTCCACTAAAGTTTTAGTGGACTCATCAGCCATTACATTTGATGTAATTTTGTGTGAAATGTTATATGATTGTGATTGTGATGCATGAGATGCGATCGCAAACACATAATCATAGGACAAGATTAGAATACGATTTGAATTCTAAACTAAGTCGAGATTAGTTAATTTAATATGATTAAATTGGATGGTTTCTCAAATAAGCCCTAGTCAAATTTCCAATTGGATAGGTTCCTTCATTTTCAAATGCGTCAACGAATTAGTCATGTTGATAATGATTTGTGGTACCCACCATGGTGAGGGAAGTATAAGCACGATGTCGTGCTAGTAAGTTCACTCCCCAAAGGAAGGGCATTAGAATGGCATGCACATCGAGTAGGTCCAATCTTTTCCTAGGGATGGGCTGTGCATTTGTCTCCTGGCCCAAAGGTTAGATGCATCTATGGGCTCTTCTACGAAATAGCTCAGTGGCAGTTGATGGGCATGGTATAGAGTACACCCAAGAATCGAATCATTTGGACACACAAGTTAGCCTTGAGAGGTGGAAATGTTCCTGCTCTTCTCATTGAGATTGTGTAGACTGCCAAAGCAGATGCATGATCCCATTGGAGAAAAGAGTTCGATCCCACTTGAGGCCTTAGGGTCGACATGCCTCTTAGTTTGAGTGTTAAAGAGGGAATGACATTCAAACTTTTTCATAGTGGGCACCTTTGTTTTCAAAAATCCGAAACAAAGATTTTATAATTTCATTGGATTTTAGTCAAAAGGTTTAAATTATTTTCAGATGAAGAACCTTAATTCGCTCAACCGCTTACTTGAAAAGAATCAACTTACGAGCCCTAACTATATGAATTGGATCCGTAACCTCAAGTTAGTTTTCGTTGCTAATCGAATAGAGTATGTGATCAAGCATAACATGCACAAGGCTCCCAAGAATGCTCAAGAGAGGGAGTTCAATGCTAACTGGGACAAGGACAACACACTTTCCTAGTGCTATGTTCTTAGTTTGCTCTCCAATGTGCTTTAGAAGCAACTTGAGGAGATAAGAACTGTCTCTGTGCTTCTTAATTCAAGTTAGTATCTCTTGAATTTGTCACATCAAAATACTAAAAAAATATAAAAAGAAATATTAAATCAGGATTTCAGAATAAAAAACATTAAAATCTTGTAGGGTGGTGATTTTTGAAATCAATTGTTTGGTTGTTTGACTTGTTTACCACCACCCTACTCAAAGTGTTGGTGTTCTAATTTTTGAGCCTAGACTTTTGTCCGAATTTCAAAAATTAATTCCTAAACCACAGGCCTCCTAAATTCATGAAATTTCACCTAAAGGTTCCAAATCAAGTCAAGAACATCTATTCCAAATTTCAGAGCATTTAGACTTGTAGAAAATTTTGAAAAATTCACGGGCCATAGAAGGGGTCATGTCCTCTGATTTCATTATTTTGCTTTTGTTCTCGAATTTTAGGAATTTTGCTACCTATCCAATTTCCGTAAAATTTAGCTTTCAGGAATCTTTAAGAAATTATACACAACATATAAAATCACAAAATTTTTGGTTGCCGACGATGTTACTGAAAGTCCAAAATACCTACGGGTATCATTTTTAGACTATGACACCAGCATAAAGAAAAATCTCAAAAAAATATTAAACGAATTCCTAAAATCACAAAAAAATATTTTTTGGAATTCTTATTTGATTTTCCTTCCAATGGTGGTGTTTCTTGCTTTGTTTGGATCACTACTTAACAAGAGAAGCCTGAAAATATTTACTGATAGTAAATTTTCTGCTTAGGGTCCAATTCAATTAGGGTTTCTTTTCATTTTTAGCCCTACAATCTATAAAGGAATCTATCATCAATAATACAACTTGCTTTCCTTGTGATTGTGGAATTCAAGCTTTTGAAAACATAATAAGAGAACCCTAAAATACACTAAGCAATATCAAACCCTAAAAAGTAGAAAAACAAAAAAAAATTGTGACAACTTCTTAATTTGACATTAGACTCACTTCGTCCAATTAGCACACACCTTAAAAAAAGAAATAGCTGGGCATTACCCTAATCAATGCTCTTCACATTCCCATGTACATTTATGTACCCAAGCCTTATTAAAACAAGTAGTCACTTGATCACTTAATGACTTCATAAAAACTAGGCTTAATACCCAGAATTTAAGGATCATTAATCTCTCCTAATTCCCTTAGAAAACGTGGTGACAGACTTAGAGGGAGGTCAAACGAAGGGTAAGGGTTTACACAAGCCCCTGATGATTTTCCCAAGACATGCTTGGGCCCAAACCACCTCTTTAGTCTAGCCGGGTTCTCTTTGGGAACTGGGTTCACTTATTAATCCCTTACTTTTTGGGTTCCCAAGTCTTAGGTTTCCCTGCGAAGTCAACCTTAAAGGCAGATTTAGGCTTGTTTGCTTGTTTTGCACACTTCTCCTCACCTAATCTCTTCTCCTCCCATCTCCTTATTCCAGTGTATGCACGGGCAAAGGTTCCCAGAATCCACAACTCAAGAGACCAATTGATTTCGCCCCACGCACAAAAATATCTCTGTTTTCTTCTTCTTTGCATTACCCCTCTACTTCAAATATGGAAAACATACAAAATAGGTACACAAACCCCACCACTTCCACTTCCACCTCTCAACCCAACCCTAGCCCCAATGTACAAAACCCGTCAGCTAACTCGCATGCTGACCTTCCCATCCCCAACTTCCTGGGTTTGGAGCTACCTCAAAACCTAGAATAGCTAGGGCAAATTCAAAATCCAAATCCTAATCGCCTATTCATGATGGTCGACTAGTTGTCTTGACTTCTACTTAATCAACAACAATTGGCTAAGACAATCACGAACCTAGACAACCAAAGACCGGGTCAACCACTCAGGGAACCTCTTGTACCACTTAAGGATTTTTATGATCCTTCCAACTACGAAGAGAGACCCGGGGTGGTTATACCCGAAGGGTATTTTGAAATTAAGATCGCCATCTTGAACCTAATTAAACACTTCCATGACCTTCCGAGAGAGGACCCTTTTAGCTAGCTCGAGGACCTGATTGTCCTCGCTCAAATTACCCGTTCTCGCAATGTGCGGGAAGACTTGTGGCTTATGAGACTTTTCCCTCTCTCATTAAAAGACAAGGCATCTTACTGGTTCAGGATGATTGAGCGTACCATCATCACCTGACCCCAATTAAAGATCGCTTTTCTAAAAAAAAATTTGTATGTACTAGATGAATGTGAGTATGTTTTAAATACTTTTGACGTTGTGTTTGAGAATCAAACACTTTCTAACAATGTTAGGGAAGATATAGATAAATTCATGGCAATCTAGCATTAAAGATTGGGACATGTGTCTATTGATAGGATCAATAAACTTGTCAATGATGGACCCTTGGATTTCATATCTGATCCACGAAAATTTGCAACTAATAAGTTTGAAAATCATGTTGTCGTAGTTTGCAAAAAATTGTGATCAAATAACATAACCAAATGTGAGTTTGGATCGAACATGGGGAGGCACACTCGCTTTGAGAATCTCATTGTTATCTATTTTTGGTATTTTGTAGCTGTTGTAATTTTTATGAATATTTTATATAAAGAAAATGAGGGTGAGAAGTGGGACAACTTATATAAAGCACGTAAATAAAAGAGAAAGACAAAGATAGAGAGAAATAAAGTTGAATTATAAGCTCGAACTATTTTATTACAACTAACAAAAATACAATAAAAATAGACAAAATAAAATAAAAAAGAATGGGGGTGAGAAGAATCTCCCAAGATGGCTGCTCAGTGAGACGATGTGCTTGGTAGTGACCTGAAGATGAAGGTGAGGAGGTTGGTCAACAGAGGTGAGGGATAGGAAGATGACATGTAGAGGAAGGCTTCGGCCAGGCTTTTGGTGGAGTATGGGGGGAGGGAAGAAGGTTCTACTCTAGAGGGAATAGAGGTGAGAGGGTGGAGGTAATCTTCTACCTGGAATGAAGGTGAAAGGCAAGTCATGGCAACCACAGGAAGGTAGTGAGAGGAAGGTTGAAGGGAGGAGAGAGAGTAGAATTTCTATTATACCATGGAGGCCAATGGCGTTGGGGAGAGGGTAAAATGGAGCTAAGGTAGGTTTCCTAGCTCTAGTGGAGGTAGAGAAGGTGTAGGTAGAGATGACTTGAAGATGGAGGAGGTATTGCCCTTTCATAGTTGACGAAAAGAAGCTTTTGGTTGGCCACAAGCGAATTCGTGCGCATGGCAAGAGCCGTGCATGCGTGGAGGGCGAGGTTCGCCCGCAGAGCGCACGCTAGCTGAAATGGGGGGCACTGCATCATGGATGGCATGCGAATCGCATGCGTGAGAGATGGCGGGCACGTGGTTCACGCGTGTGTGTTGGCGACTGAGTTGGAGGTGCAATTGGTGCTTGGAGATTACGTGTAGGCACTATTCTTACGTAGGACTGGTGCGCAGCTTGCACAGCCTAGGCTGCGTAGGCTGTGCATGAGGCTGAAAATTGATGCCATGTGGTCCTTTCTTGTGAAAATTGCAATGATACCCATATTCCCTTGGAATTTTCTTGTGATTCCAAAGAAACTTGGTATAGTAGAGGTGAACCTTGGTATTTAGGGCTATATTGCAATAATGCCTGATGATAACGTCATCATTAGGCATATCTAACTTTAATTAGTCATATTCCACTGATAAATGCTCCTACATGATCGCCAGAAGGCCCTAATTCATTGCATAACCATTATGAGAGATAAACATTAAAATAGGGGTAAATATGCAGTTTTAACAGAATATCTTAATTGCAAAATAATCACGGGGTTTCCCAGGGTTTGATTGAAGGTCAAATGGTCATAAATGTCTAATAAGTAGGTTCATGAAGACAGAAACGGATTTTCACGCGTTTTGAGAATTAAATGACATCTGAAACCCTAAAAACAGATCTGCTTAAATAATTGAGGTTTCGGTCAAGATAAAATTCACCTAAACCTTATAAAAATCATAGAAAAATATTCTATAAGGTTTGGTATGTTTGATTTGACCACTGGAGCCTAATTTGACCTAAAATAGAGTTTTAGACAAATAGTTGCCATAATTTGGGTTTTTATGCAATTTACCCAGTCAAACTTGGTCAAACCTAAATACGACTTCACCATCAGATTACTTGGGTCCAAATTAGGTTTATGCCAACATTTGGGCCTAATTAGAGATCATCTTCACCTAGTTTGCATTTCAATCCAAACACTCTTTTTATCACACAATGGCTCCTAAGTTTTGAAATCCTTACAAATACCTCCTAATTTCGTTGTCTTCTTCACACGCAGGTCCCTGCCGCCATGGCCGTCTGAACCCAACAAGAATCGACCTTCAATCAGAGTTATCTCCTTGATTTCATGGAGAAACCCTTTCAAAATTGGAAGGGAGACTCCTGAGGAGATCCCCTTCCATTTAAGCTCTTCCATGACTTGCCTAAATCATCCAAGAGTTCATGCGAACTCTTGGAAATTCTTAAACCTAAGCCCCTGATTACCGAGCTTTCAAGCTTGTTTGCAAGCTTGAAGCTTGACCCTATGGCCTATAAAAGGACCCACATTACAAACCTTACATCCTTAGCTAAGTTTAGGGCCAAAATCTCTTCTTCTTCTCTACCTCCAGCCCTTCTCTGACCAAGCTTCGGCGACCTCCTTCAATTTCCTTCCTCGTCTGCTCTCACAGACCATAATGAGCAGATTTCTCTCCTTCACCTTCATCCGCATGCTACAATACCAGCGGCTGTCGCCCATTTCTCCTCGTCGTCACCGCTCCTATCTCCGGAGCATTCATCTTCCACGGCGTCGGCCTGCCAACGCCGGTGCCAATCCTACCTTTTTCATCCACTTAAAGTAGGTAGATTAAGTTCCCTTACTTCTTTAGGTTCTATTTATCCCCTAAAATCCCAAAAATAATCCCTTGACACAGTCGCCAGCCACCTTCGTTCTCTGCTCCGGCCACCCCTCTGGTGAGGCTTTCCTGTCACTTCACACCTCCAAATGCCTCGCCAACAAGCCACACACCTCTGCCACATCACCACGAACAAAATCCCTAACCTTTCCAGGGCTATTGACCACCCAAACCACCCCTCGAACACAACCACCTTCTCCGACCTATTCCGCCTTCACTAGCCATCTTCGACCACCCTCGCCACATGCCACCGCCACCAATGCCCTCGCTACGATGCTTATGAGCTTGTTTAATGTGGTTGAAAGGCCGTGCACTTGTTTTTAGGTGTTAGCCCATTGCCTCCATTACTGAAGCTGCTTCGAGCTTTTTAACCCATTGCTGCCATTACTGAAGCTGCTTGGAGCAAAGCTCGAAGCATGTTCTTGAGGCACTTGCTCCAAGTGCCACCTCCAGGTGGTGCGGAATCAACACCTACATACTCCCAGGCCCTCAATTGGGAGAAAGAGGTACAGCTGCGACTCCAATTTGCGAGGCCACCTTCAGCAGCTGCTGCAGGCTCTTGCGCGAAGAGACGAGGAACGTTTAGTCCCATATCGGAAAGTGAAGAAGTGTCGCAGTAGATAAATTAATCTTCTCATATTGCTTCTTTGCCCAGTACACGGGGGTCGGGTCCCCAGCACCTTACTCGCTCACCGACCCGCCTATGCCTACTCACTCCTCGGCTACTACCCACTGCCAGTAGCCTTAGAACCAATATTGCTCATACTCGAATACCTGATTGGTTACCCGGATATCTGAGGAAGAGGATGAGGAGGAAGGAAAGAGAGAGAGAGAGAATAAGAAAGGGGAGGGTTTTGCTCTAAGGAGAAAGAACCATGCAACACCTAGTCACTGGAAAGAAGAAGAAAGGCTTGTGTGTGAGAAGAAGAAAAGGAGGCAGAGGCCTTAAGGAAGGCTTGCTGAAGAGGAAAGGTAGAAGAAAGATCAGAAGAAGAGTACTGTAGCAGGTGACATTTAAGTCGTCTGACTTGATATCCAGATGTCTGATCACTGTTCAATTATTTCAAACATTTGAGTAATTGATATGTGCTTAATTAAGGCTAATAATTGGTGATTCAAATCATCATTATTTTATTTTAGATATCTTTTTATCCTCTTTAACTCTTTAAATACATTTATTGAATATCAAATGTGACAGATTAATATTCATTGATTATCATTATTGTGCTCAAATTCCTGTGCTCATTTATGTTTTAATTCAAGATTAGTGTGTGAATTCCTATTTGCTCCCTGTGTTCAACCTCAGACTTCATTTCTAGATATTTGAGTTATAAACATTATTTATTTTTGAGCGATTTCGACTTATATTGCAACACATCTATTAAAACATCGATTTCGCATAGGAAACAATGCCCTTACATCTTGGTAAATTTGCATTATGCTCTTTGTTCTGAACGTAAATGTGATTACATAAAATATGCTTTCGTTGTAGTGTTTGTGCATAGAAACTCTTAAATTTATTTCAAATCAAACTCGTAAAAATATGGAAATTGGATTTCAAAGTTGGAGTCCGAATTGTTCGCTGGGAGGCAATCAAAATAATTTCTCTTTCCTAATTAACTATGTTAACAGAACTGCAAGTAGGCAAAGTACTACTAGAACTAAAACTAAGTAGAAATCTACTAGACTATCAGCATGTGATTACTAACTATAGTACCACTACAAAAAAGAGTCTTTAGTCATATTTAATATTTTCCACTATAAGCATTTTATTTACCGCTATATGTAATTAGTGACACTTAAAATAATTACCACTTAATTGCTGTAAATAAAAGATTAGCAACAATTGTACAACCATCGCTAAATCAATTGTATTAACATCACTTTAATTGTCGTAAATAATGTCTCTAATGATCTTCTTTCATGATAATTTATTTGTTACTATTTCGCCACTATTAATTTATATTAGTGGTAATTTAATTGACATTGTTAGTGTTGCTATACACTTCATTTAATGGTTTGTTTTTATCATTAAATTATCACTATTGATTTACTTCAGTGATACTTTATTTTGTTATTTAATTACCTCTATTGATATTATTTAGTAGTAATTATTTGAATCTCTAAATTGTTACTATTGATGTTCTTTAATGACGCCTTTTTCTGCCACTAAATTGCCAATAATTATATGCCCATTTAATTGTCATAGTTGATTCACTTTAATGATACTCGTATGACTTAATTTTTTTCTTTACTAAGAAATAATTTTTTTTAACAAGCACAAAACATAGGGGTGCCAACACAAAGTCCTTTTTATGGACTTCTCAATCATCAAAGTACATATTCTCCTCTTAAGGGTAATATAAGAGAAAAGAAAAGAAAAGAAAAATACAGAAAAAAAATAAAAATACAATGAGGATCACTTCTAGCAAATCTGACTAAAATATGAAGCACTTCATCAACCCAACTGAAACCATATGCAAAATCATATTTATCTAATGAACATATTCAACATTTCCAAATAATATAGCCTTCAACTTTAACAGCGGCAAGGAATTTTCAAGTATCATATAAATCATCTTGTTTTTTTTTTAAAAGATCATACAAATCATCTTGTTAGCAGTAGTAGCAATGAGATTGACATCACAGTAGCATCTTCTGAGGTTATAAAGGATAACCGTTAAAAGAACAAACAAAAACAATCAACAATAGAAGATCACCTAGTCTACACATGCTATGACAAGAAGTGCCAAGATATCTAAAGCAAACGTAAAAGCTTATCTCAAAAGTGCCAATAAGACATAGATCAACAAAAGCCCTTTGGAATAGATCCGAAGAATACAACTACAAAAACAACAAATAATAGTATTTATCACGGGATCAAATAAATAGATACTACTTAAAGATGCTCTTCTTTATAAATTAACAATAAATATGAAAATTCATTTCAGCACATAAGTGTTGTTCGCTCTGAAACAGGTTTTAAAATAATCGTGTTGCAGTATAGTTCGAATCAGCGCGAAAAACAAATAATATTTATACTCGAAAGAAATCTAAAGTCGAACACAGGGAGCAATTGGTAAAATAATTCTCAAGATCGCAATTCAAATGTAATATAAGAATTTCAAACAAGAATGATATATAAATGAAAGCTGATGTAAATAATGCAAAAAGATGAGAGGGTAAAATGGTGATTTGAAGCACCAAATTACCCTACAATGTTAAGCTTTTCAAACTACTCAAAGTAACAGAATCATATAAGCCAAGCAAATCTCAATTTAACCAGTAGAACCAAGGTATCAGCAGATATCAGACGACATAATAAGCGCTCAGATGCCTTAACAGAATCAAAGGCCTCTTCCTCTCTTTCTCTTCAAGCCGTAGGGAGAGGCATAGGCTTCTCTCTTCTCCTCTTCTTCTACAGCTCCTTTCTTCTCCTTCCCTCTTCTTCTTCCTCAAGCTTCAGAGAAGGCACAACACAGGGCTTAGCACGCAAGCAGAGGCAAATGCTTTTCTCAGATCTTACAAGTGTTGAGAGGAGAGTAGCAGAGCAAAACCTCCCTCCTCTATCTTCTTCTTCCTCTCTCAGAACCAGCAAACCAGAATAGGCCTGGGTATCCAGGTAAACGGACCTAGCCTAGACCTGCGAGGAGTGAGCACGGGCGAGGGCATGCATATGCACGTGCGTGCGGGGACCTCACCCCCTGTGTGTTGGAACCTTGTTCCACATCTTGTTTTAGTGTTAACAAAATTATTATGAATTAATGTTTGCATTAAGTGTTTTTCAGATTTATGTGAAGAAGCAAGGCAAACAGGAAATGATGGAGGAGAACATGATAAGGAGGCTTGATGAAAAGGAGAAGATCATGATAAGGAGGCAAGATGACAATGATGAGTCGAAGTGAAGAAGATCATCTTAGACCTTTAGTTTATTTAATTTAGATTTTATTTTTATAGATTGTATGTCTCTTAACAAGAGAATTTAACTTAGATCATAAAAATCAACTAGAGATAAATTAGGATTTATATGGCATTCGTTTTCAAAGTACGTAATGGATTAAAACGCTTAAAATAGGTACTTGTAAGCAAGTACCGGTACTATTCATTAGTACTGGTATTTGCAAAGCACAGGTTTGAGAATTCGTCTTAAACTGTGAACAACAAGTACCGGTACTAATCATGAGTACCGGTACAGGTTGGCCACAGGTTGAAGGCTTAATTCTGGCCTGAACCTTACAAGTACCGGTACCCATGATGAGTACCGATACAGGTAGGTTACTATGCCCAAGGAATTCCAAACTTGGGAGTCACAAGTACCGGTATCCATGATGAGTATTGGTACCAAGACTCTTGTACTGGTGGCAGTGAGTTGCTAGTACCGGTATAGGTATTTTAGCACCGGTACCAGGTAGCCGTTGGCTTAATTTTGAACGGCTAAAAAATTAATTCCAACAATATGAACGTTGGGAATTAATTCCCAACATCTAGTAGACGAGTATCCTAGGTCCTAAACTCTATAAAATGACCCTAGGACTCTTTGTTTGCATACAAGAAACACAAGAAATAGAGAAGAAAATTTCTAAAGCTATATTACATTTTTCCACCACATATTCAAGAGAAGGAATAGTTTGCTACTCTCAATCTCTCTACGCTTTTGTAAACACTTCAACGACGTGTTTTTCTCACGCATCTACGAAGCAATTCACGCTCATTTTAGGCTCTCAAATTGGTATCATCTTTTAATTATTGTTGAGAGGCTTAGGTTCTAGTTGTAAGATTCTTTTTGTCTTACACCTGTACTTCTTTTGTATTTGAGTTTGTTGCTCGTTGGGTTGTAACAAACTTGTTATTGTACTTGGGTTGAGGTAACCCGTTAATTACTTCGGTTAGTAAATTGATTCTCTCAAGGTTGAGAGAATCAGATTAAAAATTCTAAGCTGGGAGGCTTAGGTAGTGGAGTACCCAAGAGAGGGGAACCACTATACATATTGTGCCAATTTCTGTGATTGTATTTTGTGCAAATCTTTTTGTTATTAGTAACATTTTGTTTAAGTATTTGTGCGCATAGCTATATTCCATTGATCCTATCACTGTGTGTGCTAAGGCAACAAGGCAGAGGCACTTTTTCCTCTTATGCGTTGTGCGGGCTTCAGGAATTGCTAATGTGGGACTAAAGATGCCTGCTTCTTCCGTGTGCACTCTTCAACAGCTGGGGCTTGCAATTGGCATCGAAGGGATGGCTGATGGCTCTAATTGGCTTCCTAGAGATGAACCTAGAGCGTCCCCGCGCGACCTGGACGTAGCACCTGGGGCAGAGAGCGTAAGAACACAATGAACAGGGCGACGAAGGAGGTGGCGATGACGGAGTTTCGATGAGAGACCTGAAACGAAGAATACGGGCTATAAGCCCTAGTTAAAGCGCTCAGGAGGATCGTTGAGGATCGGCGAGTGCGACGATGGTGTCGGTTTGGCGTGCGTGTGTGTATGTGCATGGCGAGGTCGAAGAAGGTGCATGGAGGTGGGTTGGCTAGGGGTGGTGTTCGAGAGGCCAATCCCCTCAATTACTTGAGGGGCTTTGGTCGTGAGGACACGGCAGAGGTTTTGGACCAGTTGGTGAAGCGGATGGAGTTGTGGAGCGACGGAAACGTTTCGCCGGAGATGTGGCTAGAGGTGGAGAAGATGAAGTGCGAAGGAAGTGGTTGGTGGTCGTGCGTGTGTCATAGGTGTCAGAGCGAGAGAGAGAGAGAGCAAGAGAGGGACTTAGCTAGGTGGGAGAGAGGTGGAGGCAGCCAATTTTGATAGACTGGTGCCGGAGAAGGAGGGAACAGTGAGGCGGCGACGACGAGACAGACGGAGAAACGTCCTCCGTTTGGCTGGGGAGGGTCGCGAGAAAGAGAGGAGTCGGGAAAGCTGACCAATTTGGTCGGTGGGCGGCCGGAGGAGGAGGATCGAGGAGATTGCCAAAGCAGGGGTCTACGGTGGTCGGAGGAAGGTTTCTAGGGCCTTTTAACGCGCCAAGACTTGCTGAGAAGCACGGTGAGGCATTGGGCGTGCTTATATAGGCCATAGGAGGCTTTTCCAAGCTTGGAAGGAAGCTTCCAAGCTCGGAAGGTTCTCGCGAAATAGGATACCCAAACCTTTGAAAGGTTCGCATGACCTTTTGGGAATGAATTGGAGCTCAAGACAGGTCTCATGTAGAAGGGAATTCCATAAAGATTCTCCGGTTAAATTTTGGGAAGGTTTGATTGAGAATCGAGTGAGAAATCTTCTATAATGACCCGTATCTTTTTAGCCATTTAAGACGTCTGGAGTTTCAGCCAGACGTCTGTCCAGATATTTGGACATGTTCCCGGACATCTGAAAGTGAAATTTTTCGTACTGCGCTTTGCGCTCTACGTGCGGGCGGCATGCAGAGGCAGCTCCCTCTCTCTCTCCCTCACCCCCGAACCCTAACCCTCTCTTATATATACCCCCCTCCTTTCTCCTCTCCTCTCCTCACACCACCAGTCACCACCACCTTCAGATCTTCTGTGCGGCAGTGGCGAGGGTGGATGAGAGAGGCGAGAAGGGGGCAAGCGAGGGAGAGCGAGAGGGAGGAAGGAGGAGAGCGTGGAAGGTCGGAGGACCTTCGGGAGCTCGGCAGAGCTCGCACGGTTGGCGGCGGACGCGTGTGCGCGTGGAGGACATTGGCGGGGAGCTGCTCAAGCTCCTGCAGTGGCTGGAGCTGTCGCTGCGGCGGAGGAAGAGCACGACGAGCAACGTGAAGAGGTTCTGGTACTGGAAGTTTTTCAGTATCAGACATCTGGCGTGACATCCAGACGACTGGCGAGGGACCCGGATGTCCAGAGCTGAGGTCGGATGTCTGAAAGCAGGATATCGCAAGGTACGTATCTTCCTACGCCATGCAAATCATAGCGTAGGAGTTATTGTCGGTTGACCGTGCCTGTGTTTTCGTACGCAGGTGCAGCTTTGGGAAGGTGCACGATAAGCTTTCCCACGCACTTTTGGACGTCTGATCACATCACCAGACGTCCAAAGGTGCTTCTAGACGATCGGAGACCTTGTCCGACGTCTGAAACTATTCTTAGACGGTTGCAGAGGAGGTCTGGACGTCTGATTAATCGCAGGAGACACAAGGTGAGCTTTTGACGTCTTTTAAGACGTCTGGGATTAGTCCCAGACATCTGATTTTGATTAGAAACCACGTTTTTGGCTTGTTTAAGGTTCAAACGGAATCAGATTTCCGCAAACGAAATACCGTTATTTTTCACTCGAGTTCCTCTATGTATTCGTGTTGAGTACTTACTGTTTTGAGCTTATCTAATGTACATTAGTCACTGGTACAGGTTACCCGCCAGTGGCGTGCTCGGGATCCGCGGAGATGACAAGATCTGCGGCACAGGCCCCCATTCCCTCCGTGATACCCGGTAGAGTGGTTTAATTCAGTTATTAATATTTAAATAAGAAAGTGCTTGGTTAAAATAGCCGAATGGAACTGTAGGATGTTGAATGAATCCTAGGGTAGAAAATGGATGAGCCTATTTGAGCTGTACTGTTTACTTGAATGCATGATCAAGATAAATTGCTAGCAAATGTCTGTATTATAATTACGAGTTGCATGTTAGAATACGAGTTGTCTGTATTTAATTGAGAAATTGCATGTGAAACCATCAGTTGCATGTTATTGAGAATTGAACTATGAAAACACAAGCTGCCTGTATATGGATGAGGAATGAATTATGAAACATGAGATCTGGATCTGGATAAATGAGGTGAACATGAGCATGAACCCTACGAGGAATTTGGAGTAGAACTCCTGTGGATAAGTGGAATCTGGAATGTAGACGAAAAGTGTGCTGACCCTTGAGTACGTGGTACCAAGGAGAGCAGCTGTCCCTTTCTAGTGTAGAGCGGAGCTAGCCTCCCTTGGGTTGAGACCCGGAGTTAGGATTGGCCACTCTACATCGACTACCGTTGACCCTCGCGTACGTGGTACCGAGACGAGCTACTAGTGTAGGGAGGGAGCTAGCCACCCCATGGGAGCCGGGGTTCAGCTAGCCACCATACATCGACTTTGTTAGGCCCTCTGAGTAAATTGGGATAGTCAGACAAGGGTGCGCAGACATTGAGGGTGAGACCGCTATTTGGTTCTAAGGGGCGAGACCCTTGTTCTGAGAGGGCAAGGCCCTATACTGTTCCGTGCTGTACTTTGGGCGTATCCGCTAGCGAAAACGACTGACCGCGTGTTAGTGCGGGGTAGCTACCCGTGCACTTATCACGTATGCCGTAGTCACCGCTATGTCTTGACAGTGACCTCCGGATGGTTGACTGGGTGTAGGATTATCATAGGGAGCTTTCCCGGCCAGGAGAGTGTCACGTGTACCTTCTACTTTATGGAAAAGACTACAATTAAGATCGTCCCCACGAGGAACAAACAAGATCATTAAATACCTGGATACTTTAAGAAATAGATGAAACAGAAACACATAAATGAGATAAATAGAAATGAGAAATAATTATGTTGTTTATTGTACTTGTACTTAAATAATATAAATATCACTCTACTCAGCGTTCGCTGACTCTGTCTTTTCGTAACACTATTTAGGACCAGGAGTTTAGCAGCCTAAGTTTCCGACTTCAGAGGGTGCTAGGCTCAACCAAGCCCAACCATAGTCGTTCTTCAGCACTTTCTTTTTCTCTACTGTTATATTAAGTAATGGATACCTAGTTTACTATTTCTGCTACTTTTTTTTCCTTTACGCTTTCTGTTGTTGTGATGACATGTACTGAGACAGTTGTTCTACTTTTTTTACTGCTTCTTTTGCTTAGTTATATTGCATGTGTGAGTGCAGTTTATTTTCCTGCCTTTGGTTATTTCTTATTGGACAAGTAGGTCTTGGGATTAGTCGAGGCGAGTTGATCTCGGGTCCTATAGGGATCTGGGAACTGGGTCGTAACATCTTCGCTCAAATCTTGCCGGAGCTCGGCGTGTTCACACCAATGGCGGTAGGGACCAACTTGTAAAGATGATGACAGAAGTTAGGGACCCAAATGTAGATTTTTTGAAAGTTAAGGGCACAGGTGTGAGATAAAATAGCCAGACAGGACCAAGATGCAAACTTGATCAATATGACCTCAGATTGGACCCATTTTGGTATAAACCTAATTTGAACCTAAGGAATTTAATAGTGAAGTCGAATTTTGATTTTGACCTAATTTGATTGGATAATTTATGTAAAAACTCAAATTAAGGTAAAAGTCTGCTTATGGCTTTGTTTTTGGTCAAGACATGTTGTGATTGTCAAATCAAGTATACCAAAACCTAGAGAATAATTTTCTATAAATTTTAGAGGGTTTAGGTAAATTTTATCCTGACCAGAACCTTGGTAGATTAAGCGGATCTGTTTTTAGGGTTTCAGATGTCCATTAATTCTTGTAACGCATGAAAACCCTTTTCTGTCTGCTTTAATCCACTTATTAGACTCTTAAGACTATTTGACCTTTAATTAAGCGCTGAGAAAACCCACGGTTATTCTGCATTCAAGATATGATGATAAAATTACAGTTTTAATTCTATTTTCTTGTCTTTCTATTAGAATGATTATGCAATAAACTATGACTCTCTGACAGTTATGTAGGAGCATTTATTTCTTAATAATGGCTAAATTGAGCTAATTATGATTCATGATGATGCTGCCATCAATAAGCTAATGTTACTTCTTCCTGAAGTTGATACAAGCTACAAGGGAACACTAGATAGCAAAGGTTCTATGTAGGATACTGGTAGTTACAAACTTCCAGATGCAGTGATACAATTCCATAATGATGGAAATTTACCAAATTTCTAATAGTAGCCTTTCTTTATGGAATATTAATGATAATAAGGAGCAACTAATCCACACCCAATCTGGTGCTCTATCCATTTCTAGAAGGATACACATATAACTTTCATATCCATATAGAAATATGATCATTCTTTCATACCCATGCATGTTCACATCTGTCATCCATTTCATATTATAAATATACTTATATTTGATGAAAATTTTACTTAACGCTATTCTTGTGCCCTTTTCTAAAATGATAGAAACAATCGATGTTATGCTGAAAAGAAAAGAAAAGGAAAAAATGAAATATACTTCTGAGAAGGTGTGGGCTAGCATTTTATGAAGCCTAGCAATCTACTCCTTTTGGTTGATATCCTTGAATTCCTCTTGAAATTCCTCTAAACTTGCAAACTAGAAGATAAACACCAAAAAAAAAGTCACTAAATGCATGTATGATGAGAATGACGGTGATGAAAGGACATGATAAGCACATACATATTGTAGTTAAGTGAAATAAGCTTTTCTTCTGAATTTTGAATTATCGATTATCATAAACAAACGTTACTCGCATCAAGGAAATGCATCACCATGAAAAGTTCATCCAAATTCTTCTGAAACCAAGAAAGAATATCAAAACCATTAATAAACTTAAACTAGGTTGCTTATTGTAACTGACTAGTTTTTCATCATTTAACTTAGCTCCTCAATTGCATGTTATATATTAGAGAAGTCTTCTGCATATATACATTAGGGTCATGGAAACATTCAGATATATTCACCGCACTTGTAACCATTGAGATCAAGTGAAATTGAAATGATTGAAGTATTGTCATCATAGCATTCATTCATAACTTTCTAATATCATATCACATGATTTATGAAGCTTTATTTTCATAGTTAAAAGTCTTGTATATTTATAGTTGTGTAAATGTGAATAAACAAAATCTACCTTACAATATTCTCTTAATTGAATATTCACATCTACTAGCTTTTTCCTTTCCATGAAAAGACTCCTCAGAAGGTTTAGAGTTGAAATTATGTTGCATAAAAACATATTTTACTAGAAGGCCCAGTGTACTTATATGGTTACTTGGCATAGGTGTGTTCGGAAAAAACAAGGGTCAAGGATTGAAAAGACTACCCACATCAGTATTCCCTCATAAAAGCCAACATATTTTGTTTTCTAAAGTGCTATAAACAATTATATCAATCCCACAAGTGTCCACACCCTGGAAAGCACCATACACATCCACACATTCTGAGCATTCTATGGGGCAATCTTCATATCAATGAATTAACACATTCAGGCATATGAATTAAGGTGAACTCCAGTTGATGATGCCATCCAATGCAGAAAATGGAAAGCCTCCACAACAGTATCCAACACAACCTTGTTTTACCTGGCGAGGTTCCCTTTAACCTTGGCCAATCACATCAAGATAACGCCAATTTTCTTACACATCACGATCATGTCCATGTTACTCCACCCTGCAATGCCTTCTTTAGAAACCTTGTCAGGAAAGGTAAAGATAAAGCAAACAGAATGATATGCAAAAAGAGTTATCTAGATATAGCACATTATCTGGATGTAGCATGCCTTCTCCAAAGTTTTATCAAAGCTGAGGCTAGAGCTACTCCTCTATGTCCGGATATAGCATGTTATTTGGATATGCAAAAAAAGTGGAGTTAATATATGTTGGGTCCTCTTGATGGTAACACCATCATTTATTATAACTAATTTGAATTAGTCAAAATCCAATGTTAAATACTCATTCATCGTTTGAGGATCGTAATTCCATTTAAATTCAATGTGAGAAGATAAGAAAAAGGATTTATTATGTTGTTTTAATGCCAATCACTAATGTACATTAACAAAGGAGTTGATCAGGGGTCAATTCAAGATCAAATGAACTTAAAAGATCAAGAAGTAGGCTCAGAATAACTGAATTAGGGTTTCACGTATTTTGAGGATTAAAATATTACATAAAATCCTAATTATCTGCCTTACTCAAATTGAAAGAGTTCAGGTAAAAATAAATTCAATCTAAACCTCCTAAAAATAATTGAAAAATATTTTAAAAGATTTGATACCTTCACTTTAATCATCTGAACCCATGTTAACCAAAAACAAAGATTCAGACGGGAATTTGCCCTAATTTGGGATTTTGTGTAATTTACTCAATCAAACATAGTCAAAATCCAAATCTAAGTTCACCATTACATTTTTTGGGTCCAAATTAAATTAACATCTAAATTTGGGCCCAATTAGAGTCCATCTTGACTTAGTTTACAATTTAGTCCTCAGATCTCTATTCATTTTAATTAAACTTCCAACTTGTAGGTTTTTCTTGCTAAAAGGACCTCAACTTCTCACCTTCCTTACATAGAGGTCCCTGCTGCCTACATGCAACTTGTTTCCTAATCTCACGGTTAAACCCAAACAGAGCAACTTCGACCGTGCGTTTCTCTAGCAATCAGCAACCAAATGCTTCCACAATTAGAAGGATTGATCATCAAGTGATCCTCTTCCCTTCTAGACGCATCCTAGATCCTACATCGAAGCAAGAAGCTCCTGCAAACTCAAGGAAATTTAGGATTCCTAGTTTCCAAAACCTTGATTCAAACGTACAAATTCTTGCCAATTTAAGCCCGGATCTTCATCTATATAAGCTCCTTGAGGTTCCCACGTTAATTCTAGTCAAGTTCCGACCAAGAAAACCTCTTCTTCTCTTCCTCCGGCCACCTCCAACCTCAGCTTCGACGACCTGCCTCCATCTCCTTTGTCCGGCCTCCCAACGACCAAATTGGGAGGCCCATCATCTTCCTCTCTCTCTTTTGCTTCTCGTTGGCCATAGCGAGAGTTCCTTCCCTCATCATCGTCGACGTTCCTACTCCACTGAAGGTCTCTTCTCCCTCTCATCTGACAAGGCACGCTGGTGCAAGCTCCTCTCCCTTTTCATCCACTAAGCTTAGGTTCTTAATCCCCTTAGTCTCTAGGTTATGATTAAGCCTTTAATTCTTAGCTTCAACCATAGAATTCACCCTCTCCCACTTCGTCTTCTCTGTCTTTGACCCTGTCTCCGGTGTGGCCACATTCACGCTCCAACACACAAAAGCCCTAATCTAATTAGGCATCTTAACCACTCCACCGTCTCCCCGACCAACCCATCAATCTGCCTACAACTTTGACCTCGCCACACCACCATCGTGCACCAAACACCATAAAACCAACACCACCTCATTCCTCGCCTTACAAAGATCCTCCTAAGTATTTTTAATTTGGGCTTTTAGCCCGTGCTTCTTGTTTCAGGGCTCCTCATTGGACCTCCGCCTCACGTCACTCATCGCCGCCTTCCGGTCATAATCGCCACCAGTACGACCCCCAACTGATGCGGGCTGGACGTGTGAAGTCCCCTGGGGCTCCAATTGAAGTAGAAAATAAAGCAGCAGCAGCAATTGACGAAGATCTCCACTTACAGCTACAGTGCGAAGACTGAGACCAGATAGTCCCACATCCGGAAATTTTGAAAAAAATGTCTGTATTGAATTGTGCTCATAGCTGTGTTGCCTTCGAATCACGGGGTCAGGTCCCACCTAACCCATGCCTATATGCACGTTGGTCTGCACCCACCCACACCCATGCGAGGCGGACCAAACCCCTTGCACTGAACCGATTGGTCTAAACTGGGTTTGTTTGGGAAGAGAGGATCTGTGAAAGAGAAGGGGAGGGGTTTTGCTCTGAGCTCTACCTCAGATGACCAAACTGGGATCTAATTTCACAACTTAAGTCGTCTGAGGTTCAGTCGAGATGTCTGATTTGGCTAAGACTTGACTCGAGATTTGGTCGAGAAGAGGAGAGTCTGATACTTGTGATTTGAGTTGAGAATTGAGCCTAAGTGTTAAATGATCAATTAGTGGTTTCAACCACCATTATTTTTGCATCATATTATTTTTATTATTCATTTTCTCTGATATACAATTTGACTATTCATTGAATATATTGAGTTTTGAACATTAAGTATTATTCATTGTAAATCAATTATTGTGCTCATTATATTATTCAATTAGTGGATTGAATTACAATTGTTTTGCTCCCTTCGAACATCCTTAGAACTTAATGTTTTTCAAGCACTTATAAATTTAAATGTCGAATCAATTTTCGTCAACTATACTACAATGCATATTTCTCTAAACTACGACAATCTTCGGTCAACACCTCCAATATGAGATTTATTGGTTATGTCTGTTGTAAATGATCATCATTACTCTAGAAAATAAGCAAATAAGCTCATCAGAGTACATGGGTCTAGTAATAAGCAAAGGGAATTGATGTATACACATCTAATTGGCCTAAAATGCCTATTTATGCATGTTCCTAAATTCATATAAGCATCATGCATTATAAATATTACATAACATGCATCATCGTGCATTTAGATTAATTTGTATAAATTGTATATTAATTTTCTCATTTGATTAGCCAGAGGATAATGAGACATCATTTTGGGGTCTTGGATTGAAGAACCAACCATACAGATTTGATTAGGACGATGATCAAAGTCCAATGCCTCCGAGATCGCCCTGATCGGACCTCCGTAACATCATATGCAATTTGAGGAAGTCAGAGGCCAAGGAGCAAGATGGTGAAAATTCGAATTTCAGACAATAAATCCAACCACACGGATGGATTCAAATTGACGATTGCAGCCAACAACATGAAAATTGATTCAATCTGACATCTGTGGTACTACTTACAAGCAGAAGAAGATGGACGATCCAGATGGCGCCACGTGGTTCCATCCAAGCCACCCATAGCCACCTCCCCCTTCCTTGTTCATCAGCACCATCAACACTTGGTCGTTGGATCTCCATCCAACGACTGAGAGGGTTAGGACCTAAAATTAAAAACGTGACAAACGCGAGGGCTTGGCGTAGGGGTCATATGCCTTATGCACAGTGCAGGGCACGCATTTGGCTTGCCTTGAGAGGATTTAATCTGCGAGAGGAGGTGCGGATGAAATTAGGCCATTGGATGCACGATGAACGGCAGAGAAAGCACTACATGGCAACGCAGATGACGAGCGTGCTAAACGCGCACAATGACGCACCATATGCGCGATGTGAAGCGTGACTGAGGGTGATTCTCAATGGTTGATGCGTGAATTGAATGGGCTAGTAGCGCCATGTGTCACGGTGCTTGATTGTGCAGCTCAATAATAAAAGAGGCGATGATGTGGCCACTTGAGGAGCGTCCGATCTCCATCAGAGGGCTCTCCTTCCACGCACCTTCAGCAACAACCGACTTTAGTAACACTTACATGTGTCACTAAAGATGACATATTAAATCTTAAGGTCTTTAAAATGACTCTTATGTCCCTTTCTGCTTGCCTATAAAAAGGACATTACACCCTCGTTATTCTTCATCCATTCTCTTCTGCTTCTCACCTCCTCCAAAGCTCTAAGAGCTAGTCTCAAAGTAGGGATACTCCTCTAGAGTAAAAAAAGAACTTTTAACTCCTTTGTGAAGCACCCGTGGTTGTCCTCTCACCACCATTCAGGAATTGGATCCTGTGCTAATAACGTCCCACGTCTCATCCCCGTCTTCCGACTCCATCCGCCTTCTTCCAGCATCCCACCTTCACCTTCCAGGTGCTAACAGCATGGCTTATCCTCCAAACCGTCGTCAAAGAAGTCATTTTTCATTCCTATCTTTTTAATACTTTCTAGTGTAATTTTAGTTTTGCAATTAGGGTAATGAACATGGTTTTATTTTTATAAAATTTTTGTTCACTCTCTCTTTCTCTCTTTCTTTGTATTATTTTCTCTTTTCTATTATTTATTCTTTAAATAAAGTAGCTCATGTAAATTTATTTTTATCAGCTAATATATTTTGTGACGATAATTTCTAAACGTGGATTTTAAATCAAACGTAACCTTCCCATGTTCAACCTGCGACTCACACAATCCTTTAATTTTTACGCACTACAATGACATTTTTAACTCAATCCTTTTTGCATATAGAATATCGTTAATCAAGAATCTGATCTGCAATACAAACTTTGAATATGCTTCTTTATCTAGTCCAGCACAACTAACAAGTACAGAACCGATAAATAGATCCATGACCCTAATACATACTCCTCATAAGCTTATTTTTTGATAACTACATATTTAGACAATGTACTGGTCATGGATTAAGCATATTGGGTCATACATATCTAATATTAGGGTCATTGTTTGAATATGCAGTTACATGATCTGCAGTTCTTATAACATATTAGGTACCTGTTAGTTCTGCATATTCATGACCTTATAGTTTAATATTAGGTATGTTATTATATATCAATCCATACTCCTAATATGCTATAGCAGGGCCTAATATGTAGTTACTCTTTTTGAAAAGAGGCTAATGAACCTTATTGGACCATCACATATCCTCAGATGGATTCAGCAGAGTGGCCTTTTCCTAAACAGTTGCACTAATGGATCGTAATGACCCATAAGCATCCGAGGATACCATTTCTTGCTATTTTCAGTACTGATAGACTATTAGAATCTATACAATGTCCTACAAGGAGCTTACATATGTCAATTTTTTTCCAGAAAGAAAAGATAATTAGCCATAATTATTTGTCATTTCAAACAAAGTTTTTGATATTTTTTCCACAAAAAATCAAGGGTTTTGGTAATAGCAATATTATTAGCAAGTTCAAGGTCCGTTAAGAATAAATTGATAATTCATTTCTTGCGAGTTGACATAAAAGAAGTCAACAAAAAAACTAGGAACAATATTTACAATCCAGTTAAAAAAATAAAGCATACTTAGCATGGCTGTCTCAGGAGGTACACATTTGAACCATTACTGCACATCAAATAGGCCGTCAATGTAGATCACTCATCCTCATGCATCCTCTCTTGCATATTCATAGCCCCTCACTGAGTGCTGCCACTGTTGCATCCATAGGAGGATCAAAAAGGCCCCCAAAAAGCCATCGTTTATCAAGTAACAATCATAACCCAATTGGCCTCTCACCCACCTCAACTACCCTTGGACTCTATTTGTGGATATGACTTTATAACAAATTACAACAAAATAACAAATTTATATACATTTTTCAATAGAAACTATTATAAATTTTTTTATGTCGATCCACTAAACGATAATATGTGTAATAGAATCCCAAATAAACACTTTATCATTGATGGAGCCACTATTGTTCATGATAAGATTAAATTGTACACATGTTACTTCAATCATAGGCAGCCACAACTCACAAGCAACCGAAGCCAACCGAATGGAAAAAGCTATTTAATTCAAGGCAACAGAAACAGATATGATTGCCCAACATAATGCATAGCCAGCGTGCCTCACAGCCTCTTAAAAAATGAATCACAAGAATAAAACAAAAGCAACGACTTACCGAAACCATGAAGGGACTGATCGTCATGATGATGTAGGGAATGCAACAAAGATGTAATACAAATATCCCATGCACCTAATTCATCCCTCTCCTTAGGAAGACCTTGACATGAAACAAATTTGCACCCAAAATAGAAATAACTGACAACAACATGATTGCTAAGACATAATACTAACAGATCCACGCAGGTAAGCATAACCTTGCTTCGATGACTACATCGATGGGCTCAGGCACCTTCATATTTAGAAGAGTCGATAGCATGGCAACACCAGAATTTTGATCCTATGTTCTAAACATAAAAAATAGTAATAATGATAACTAATTAATCTCTTTTGATCTCATTTATTATCGCAAGATATCCTATGCTTTAAACTTGAAAAAATCTCAAGCAAAGTCTTGAACTGCCTTCATCCTTCTGTAGATGCATGGTCATATATTATTTTCAAAATCAACTTCTTTATTAGATGGAACAAAAAAACTCATTACTTGATGACAGAAAAGGAAACATCACGCACACAAATCACTTGCATGTTGTATATAATGCAAAATCATCACATGATCAACAAACACTCAAGTCCCAAGAATTTTTTTTCCTATGTATGAACTTCCAAAAATCAAAGAAAAATACAAAGAAAAAAAAGAAGGAAATATAACTCTATTTAACTAGTCGTTGAACAACCACTTAGTTTATGGTAAGATTAAGTCAAGAATAAAACCTAACGCCAATACACCTATGTAGAGATATACATGTAATAGATTCCACACAACAACCCATGTTGATCCAAATAACATCAAATACATGATAAACCTCTTAAGTTAGCATGTGGAAATCAGCTAGCAAGGAAAATTTCATGATTAAGGGAATATATTTCATGGCATGAGCTTTGGAAGCCGCTATCAAGGTTATCGATAACCATTAAAGATAACCATTAAAGAATTTGTAAATGTAGGAAACCAAACATAACCACAACAATATAAAAATTGGTAAGCAATCACTTGAGCACAAAAAATTATTTACCCAATTCCATCTCAAAGGATGTACATCTAGAGAGGGGATTCAACCCTTAATATGCACTATAAATGTGAATAATACATAAAGTAGTAGGCTTAATAGCCTTTGACCCATTCCGTGTGTTATGGGATCTCCCATGGGATGTCCCCATGAAGTCTCCATGTGTTTCTCATTGGATGTCCCCTTGGATCTCCATCGGGTCTCTCCCTTCCATGTGAAAGTGGGAGCCAATTTATAGAATACAAATGACATTGGTGGTTACAAAATAGAAAAGTATAACCCCCACAATAAGGTGAAGTTATTGATAAATAATGGATCATTATTTAGAGATAATGAAAAATAATGATGATTTGATATTGACTGGTAACCACTTTCTTGACTGAGTCTTTTTACATTCCAGCGTGGATCAAATCCAAGCAGGTTTAACCGAACTATTCACGAGTCGACCGGATGTATTTCGTGCAATCAATTTTCTTTCCTCGTCAACATGCACTGGAATAGATAAATGAAAATACAAAATAGTACCCAAATTTAAATAAGACGATAGAACTTCTTAGAAATGCCTAAAAAAAATGGTTCCAATGCTTAGGGAGAGGGAGGACTTATGGTCGTGGTGGTTGTTTGGGGGTTTGGGGCAAGGATAGAGGGATGGGACAATAGAGGATTGACCAAAGATCTCATCTTTTCCACCCATACCAACAAGAATCAATCGGATCTTCTTTTGGGTACTCACCAAAATCGACCATTCCCCCATGGCTCGTGATGTCGGAGCCACCGGTTGCGAGGAACTGGTGCCACGCGTGCTCGCACTTGGTGAACCCAGTGATGGATGCCTTGGTGGGGATCAAGTGCCCTAATTGTAGCGACGGCTTCGTGGCAAAGATGGACGTCCGCGAGGCCAACCAAGACGACGACGAATGCTCCTTGCAGCTCGGCCTCGACCACACTCTCTCCCTCTAGGCCCCCATCCTCTTCAACATCGTGGGCGCCTCCGCCTGCCGCTGCCCCTCCTCCGACGACCACCTCGACCTAGATCTGGAAGACCTCTCCGCCTTGCTCCTCTGCCACGACCGTCGCTGCGGCAACAACAGCAGAAACCCTTTCTTCATGCTAGGGTCTCCACGTCGTTACCGAGGAAGGCGACTGCGAGTGGGTGACGCTCCTCAACACCAAAGGATTCAGCAGAGGAGGGGCATCTCCCTGGGGAACTACTTCGTAGGGTGGCGGATGGCAGCCGAAGGAGGCTGGAGGGCGTGGTTGTAGAGATTGATGGAGGGACTAGCTGGAGGAGAGCAGAACACATGAAGGAGGGGTAGATTCGGTAGAGGATTCTGTGCCCTAGAGATGGGTGGTGCTTTCCTTATCATTAAAAAAAAAAATATCTTTGCTCACGCAATATACGCGCAGATGGCATTGGTGCAGAGGGAAGGAAAGTCTTCGAGAAAGATGTTAGATCAAATTTTACATATTACCTATCTATCTTTGAAAAAAGTATATATATATATATATATATATATATATGTATATATTTGTCACCACTCTGCAAATAAATTTGTCTTAATAACATAGTTATAAAAAATATATTTTGTTGTAACATTTATTTTGAAGGATAAATTTAAATTTAGTTTAATTTTTTCCTCCTCATGTTACTAAAAAATTGTTGAAGATAAACTCTTATGTTACTAAAATAATATTGAAGATAAATTAGACTTCTTTTTATTTACACCAAAAGTTTCAACTAATACCTGACAAAATACTTGTATTGACCTAAAATTTTTTTTTGCTAAATTATCCTTTAAAAATTACTAATATTAATTTATTATATACATATTGTGACAATTATATTTAACATTAATATTAATTATCATTCTACAACAAAATTATAATAGTATAAGTAACAATTACCATTAAATCAAATGCTATAGTGAATTATATTTGTCACTAATGTTAATTGTCATTTGAAAAAAATATTATAGTGGTATAAGTAACAATTGTAACTAACTCAAAGGCAACAATGACAAATATATTTGTTACTAATACTAATTGTTGTTTGACAAAATGTTATAGTGGCATATATAAAAAATTTGCAGCTAAATCAAAGGAATTAGTCGCAAATGCATGATATGCCTCTATGTAATTCACCGCTAAAGCTACTTTTTTTGTAGTGCACTACTAGAATAAGAATTAGATAAATAACTCGAAGGCAAGTTGAAGAAAAACTACTAGAACTTTTATTGCAATAATAATAAGAGTTTTGTACAAGTAGAAGAACTACTACAACTAGAAGAGTGATTCTAACTAGAATTAGAACTAGAATGAAAATAATGGAAAGTAGGGGCTTCAAAGGTGAAGTCTAGAGTGACGACGTAGTAGCAGATGCGAAGGTGCACTTAAAAAACTCCAAGGGCAGGAAGAAGAAGTAGGAGGACTAGTTCTAGTTGGTGGAACTTATTTGGAAGTAGTAACGGTTATCCTAAGAGGGGTGGCTAGGGTGTTTATATAGAGATCAAGAAGGCTCGTGATTGGTTGATCCAAGTTGCCTTGGATCACCAAAATAAAGGGCTAAGATTAGGAATCTAGGAATAACGGGGTAGGATGACGGAATAGATGGATATAATAGGTTAGGTGTTGTTGGAATTGATGAAAGGCTAGGATGGCTTTGAGAGGATGATGGAGGGTTATGATTCTCTCACTTTTTGACCTCTTTATATTCTGAATTTTAAGTTACAAATAGAAGTAAAGTTGTAGCCCTCGAAATCAGCTTTCCAATGCAACTTGAAATACTCAATTTGGATTTGAAATGCAAAAGTTATGACCAAAATACTAAACATGTGTCATGCTGCTACGAATTTCGAGATTAAGTTTAGGATTAGGAATATGATTTGATTTAGGGTTTTAAGATAGGCCTTTAAGTGGGAAATTTAGGACCCTACGATTTAGATCTAGTGGTGGATAAATTATGGTGTAATTTGACCATCCAAAATAGTATTCATTGGAGGATAAAATGAATGACCAAAAAATGTTTGTTGAGTTAGGATAAGATCTTAGGTTTCTAGGTTTTTGTTGGGAATTTAGGTGGATAGGATTAGATTCTCCAGAGGTCGACTGATTAGCTCATATTTGTGGGCTATTTAAGTATTTAAGTGCCTAGACATTAAGTTAATTCTAACATTTATTTAGCAGGCATTAGGATGTAAATAGATCAATTCATATTTTTGATTTAATTACATAATTCATGCATTTAAAATTAATTTAGAATTGCATTCATTTAATTAGTTAACCAATTAGGTGCATTGCATGCATTATTTTAAGTTAACATAAAAGTTGAGGGTTTGTATATAAATAACCATAATATTTTATTATTATTTTTATTCTTCTTCTATGAGCAACTGCTGCATTTCCTCCATCTGCCGCAGTCATGGCCCCATTCATGGAGGAGCGAATGTGTTGGATCTGGTCGGGGCAGCTGACTACAAGGGAGAGGAGGAGGCAGCTGAGCTTTGCCAGGCCACCACCATTCCGACCCACCACTGCGCAGAGCCTAGAGCCTCTTCATTCCACACCACCGGCCTCCTTTCGCGAGCACAAGACCACTCCACCGCAGGTAGACAAGGTGACAGACCGCCGTGTCATCTATGGCTTGTGCATCACTGCGAGCGTGCGCCTGAGGGCCACGCAACCACTGCCATCAACCACCTTCAGTTCCTCGTCCCCACGCCAGTTAAGACGTCTGGGAATGATCCCAGACGTCTGAACTCCTATATCTTCTTTCGTCTTCTTTTTATTTCTTATGTTATGTTTCCCCTCCACTTCAACAAAACCCCTCACCAGCGCACCTCTAGCAGCAACTGCCACTTGCGGCCGAGCCCACCACGCACCCGTGTGGCCAGCACGCCTCCAGCAGCTGCAACCACCGCCTGCACACCACAGTTTCAAGCACCTCCCCGCGTGCACCTATGAGCCTTCAGCAGCAACAGCAGCTGCTCAGCACCACGCGCCCGCCCAACCAGTGCTCGGACACCGACCTGCAGCGCCTGCGAGCACCCAGCAGGTGCACTTTCTCTTCCACGCGCGCGTGTTGCCTCCAGTGGCCCGCCAGCAGCTCCACGCGCTCGCCCCTTCAGCGCCCTCGCCAACCTCCTCCAGCGCACCTCTAGCACGCAGCAGCCCCCTTGCCTCCTGCACTTCCATGCTACACCCTTGCGCACAGTAGCTCTTCCTCCGCGTGTCCTTGCTGCACGGCCTGCGCGCCTTAGCAGCTACACGCCTCCAGTAGCACTTGCAACTAGCAGCTTGCAAGTTCCCTCACCAGTAGCAGCAGCAAGAGTTGCCCAGCGTACTCACAGCCGTCTCCTCATCGCCGCCGTCTCCGGCCACTGTTCACGAAGCTGCCACCACCGCCAAGTAGCCCTCAACCCACTTGACCTAAGGTGAGATTCACGCTTCCGGTCGAGGTCTCCTCCATGCGCGACGAAGTGAGAGAATTAATCCTCTGTTTTCATCCCTATTAATAATTACATGTGAATGCCATTGTGGAAGTTGATTTTTAATTTATTGGATATTTTATTGTGACACATTTATGAGCATCTTCCTCTTGTTCTGCATAATTCCAAAATCAGCATGTTAAAGTCTTTTTATCTTGATTGAAAAGCAATTTTGGCTTGATTTCTTAACGAAATTAATAACGAACATTGGTTTTTTCACCGTGGCGAGTTTAAATAAGCCATTGCATCCCTGTGGATACGACCCGCTCCTACTTGAGTGGTTATTTTAATTGTTGATTAGTCGATTTTTCCACTACTTACATACTACAACAACGCATTATTTCATTTGCGAAACTTAATCGAAAGCGGAAAATCTACTTATCAAATGACACCATTGCTGGGAGGCAATAGATGCAATAATTTCACCTGATTTCATTTCTGATTATTTCTCATTGCATAGTGATCTGACCATTTATTATCTTTTCTGTGCAAGGAATTTGTGAGAGGAATTAGAGAGGCGAGTGCAACAATCTACGACACATGTTTTACGACTCGCAATCACACCAGCCATCGTGAGAGGCGACCCTTGACGTCACCAGAGGAGAAATTGATCGAGCTACCTTGCAAGGGAGGGGAAGGACGAGGACACGACGATCATCTCTGTACATTTAGTCGCGGATTTGATTAGAGTAGGATTAAGACTTTAGACTTAATTTTTCATTGCACATTTGATTTGAGACCATTGTTCTGGGGTATATTTTTAGGGGTTTGTTCCCCGATTTTGTTTTAGGCCCATGTTGGATAGTTTTTGGGAGTCTGTTCCCTCTTTTCTTTAGATTTAGGTTTTTAATTTATTTTGTGGATTATTTACCCTTTATTTGCTTGTGAATAAGTAGTTAAAAAAAAAAAAAGAATGAGCTGCCTACCCCTAGGACGAATCATTTAGGTTTGTATGAGCAGCCTCTAGATTTATTTCTCTGCATTGCGTGCATTCTCGCATCGTTGATTGCTGGAAGCAAGGTACGCATTCTCTTACCTTGCATCCTATTCTTGATCACACATTGCATTTGGACTTAATTCGAAGACCACATAATTTGTCTTGAAGCGATCTAATAAGTGGTCACATATATTCTTGAAAAAGGACTAATTAAAGGAGGGACATCTAAAAATCAAGGACTTGATTTTCAAACGTGGTGTGCGATTCAAAATTCAAAATCTTTTTGCGGTATATGCACACTTATATCTTTTGCACCACGGCAAGCATTTAGACACTCCTAAGTCTTGGAACGACTAGGACAAGAGCCTTCATATCATTGGATTCTGAAGTGTTCGGAACTTGAGATCAAAGGTTTTGTAAATCCAAAGAGGGGGATACCCTGTTACGGATTTTTGGGGGTAGTTGAGAAGCATCGCGAAAGCACAGCTTCAAAAGAAGGCTTAGGCCTACTTGCATCCCTCAATCTTCCATCTTTAGATTTGCTTTACCATTTGAGATTTAGGGAAGAATACCTAAGCTCCAACTAGGTCTTTTTAGGCATTTCGAAGGTTGACAATAGGTGCATAATTGATTGAACAACTTGCTTTGTCACCTACAATTTGAACTAAAGTCGAAAGCCTAAATTTGTAAAGATCGAACAAGTCCTTTTGAATTGTGTTTGTAGTGCATGCTTGGTAGGCGTTCTCTTAGGAGACAACTTGTGTTTGATCCTGAACCTGAAAGAATCTTAAGAAGAAACCTTCAAAGGGTAGAAATGGCCGGTCAAAGGAGCCTTAAGGAATATTTCATTCCAACCAATCAAGCTGGCCCTACACTACGTAGACCTGGAGGGGACAATCATTATGAGATCAAAAGTAGTACCATATCCTTGCTACCCTCCTTTTATGGTACTGCTAGGGAAGACCCTTACAGGCATATAGAGGAATTCACCGAGGTTTGTTCCATGGTGAAGCTGCAGGGCGTTACTGATGACGTTCAAATGCGAACCCTCTTTCCCTTCTCCCTTAAGGACAAAGTCAAGTATTGGTATCACACCCTTGATAATATTAACACTTGGGATGCCCTGAAGGAGTTTTTGAAGAAGTACTTCCCCATGAGCAAAATCAATCACTTTAGGAGGGAAATTATGAGTTTTGTTCAAAAGGATGGGGAAGCGTTCCATGATGCGTGGGAGCGCTTTAACAATTTGCTGAGACTTTGCCCACATCACCAGGTGCCTAAATGGCAACTAGTTGAAAGGTTCTACACCGGACTTAATGATTTGCATAGGCAAACTGTGGATGGTGCTTGTGCAGGAACCTTTCTATCTAAGACTGAGGATGAAGCTTGGAACCTTTTTGATACTTTGAGTGAGAATTCTATTCACTTGAATTTTGCCTACATGGATAGAAAGCCTACTCTCATGCAAAGAAAGTTGGAGGCGAATGAGGCAAGGGACACCCAGAATTTAGCCTATCAGATTCAATTATTGAACAAAACATGGAAAGGCTTATGTCGAACCCGAGTCCATTCGTCTCTAACACCTCCAGAACCCATGCTTCCGAATGCTCAATTTGCCAAGGCAATACACACGCCACTGTGGATTGCCACTTGGCCTCCCAATTCCCTGAGCTTGTACAAGCGGATCTGAATGTTGCTCAAAGGTTCCGTTCTAGACCTCGTAATGACCTTTTCTCCAACACTTATAATGAGGGATGGAGGAACCACCTAAACTTTTCATGGAGACAAGGAAATGTCTCAAATTCAGGGAATTATAAACCACAATCCTTTCAAAACCATCAAATGAACCAACCTCAGACCTTTCCCCAACCTAAGACCTCTGAGATGGATGAATTGAAGGCGATGTTGAAAACTATGCAAGAAAGTCAAAGTGCCATCATCCAATCTCATGACAAGGCTACATGAGATGAAATCACAAATAGGACACCTTGTTGAGGCTGTTAGACAGAGGGAAACTGGGAAGCTCCCCAGTGCTGCTAAGGAGAATCCTAAAGGAAAATGGATTGTCTTTAGGGAGCATGCTCAGGCGGTGACTATTCTGAGGAGTGGGAAAGAAATTTCCAAACCCGATGCTCCTATAGTCTCATTCCCTAAAAAACCATCCACCTTGACTTTCACCCCCACCTGAGAAGACTTGCCCAAATCTTCTTCGCTTGAAATCACCTCACCGGAAGAAGTTGCCCCCGTTTCACCCCTTACTCGACATGACAACCCTTCCAACCAGAGATCGAGAATGCCTTTTCCAGAGTGCTTATCCGCCTCTGGGCAGACTTATGCTGGCTCATCTGGAGTCAAAGATATGACGGATGAGATCATGGAAACTTTCAAGCATGTGCAGATTAACCTGCCTTTGCTTGAAGCTATCAGGCAGATTCCGTCTTATGATCGCTTTTTAAAGGACCTGTGCACGAAAAAGTGGCAATCTAGAAAACAGGTCCAATCAAAAGTTGTCCTGCCTGATTCTGTTAGCTCAATTGTTCAACATGGTACACCCCTAAAACTTAAGGACCTAGGAGCCCCATACATCTCAGTAGTTATTGGTGACTTACAAATTGATGAGGCTCTACTTGATCTGGGTGCGGGGGTGAACATCCTTCCGAGCTACGTGTATGAACAACTTGGGGGAGGCAATTTGAAGCCTAGCCCTGTAGTCCTTCAAGTTGCTGATCGATCACTTAAGACACCACAGGGAATTTTAGAAGATGTCCTCGTAAGAGTGGAGGATTTCTTCTTTCCCGTTGACTTCTTAGTTTTGGACATTGACCCTATCAACAAGCCAACCAAACCCTCCATCATTTTGGGCTGCCCCTTCCTTGCAACTTTGCATGCTTGAATCAATTGCAATACTGGGGCATTGAAAATGGCCTTTGGGAACAGGAAAATTCGGCTTAATGTGTTTGTTGCTTACAAACAAGTCGGACTTGAGGATTGTTCTCAAGTTGAGGTGATAGATGACCTGATTGAAGAGGCAACCCCTGCAATGTTATGTGATGACCCCTTTCAGCATGTCATGCTAAATGAGCATTCCCATCTCTTGGAAGAATGTGAAGGGGATATACTAGAACTTGAGGAATTGTTGTGTGTTTCTGCTGAGTCTCTTCCCCCATCATCTCTGCCTAAGGTAGATATGCTACATGAGATGGGGACATCTATTATGAAACCCTCAACCATACAAGCCCCCGACCTTGAGTTGAAACCCCTCCTTGACACTCTCAAGTACGTTTTCCTAGGTGCCAATGATATGCTCCCCGTTATCATTTCGGCTGTGCTATCTGAGGCACAGGAGGGAGCCCTAATTGAATGCTTGTCTAGGCACAAGGAAGCTATTGCTTGGAGCATTGCTGATATTAAAGGTATAGACTCTACACTCTACTTGCACCACATTTATACTGATGGTTCCATCAGGCCATTTAGGGACATGCAGAGACGTCTGAACCCTAATATGAGGGAGGTGGTCAAAAAGGAAATCTTGAAGTGGTTGGACGCTGGGATCATATATCCTATTGCAGATAGTAAATGGGTAAGTCCTATTCATGTGATGCCAAAGAAGGCAGGCTTTACTGTGGAATTCAACGACCAAGGTGAACAAGTTGTCACTAAACCCTCAACTGGATGGAGGGTCTGTATCGATTAACGCAAGCTGAACACCACTACCTAGAAGGATCACTTTCCCTTGCCTTTTATTGATCAAATTCTCGAGAAATTGGCAGGAAATAAGTACTATTATTTTCTCGATGGATATTCTGGGTACAACCAAGTAGCAGTCTTTCATGATGACCAGGAGAAGACGACATTCACGAGTCCATACGGTACTTTTGCATTTAGGCGTATGCCGTTTGGATTATGTAATGCCCCTGCAACCTTCCAGTGGTGTATGATGTCTATTTTTTCGGACATGATTAACGAATGTGTTGAAGTGTTTATGGATGACTTCTGCACCTAGAGAATGTTTTGAAGAGATGTAATGAGATTGGTTTAGTCCTCAGCTGGGAGAAAAGTCATTTCATGGTACAGAAAGGAATTGTACTTAGGCATGTTGTATCCGAGCAAGGTTTGGAAGTAGATAAAGTTAAGATTGATTCTATTTCCAAACTCCCATTGCCCACGAACGTCAAACAGATTAGATCCTTTACGGGCCATGTCGGCTTTTATAGGCGCTTTATTAAGAATTCTAGTAAAATTTCTAGGCCACTTTGTGACTTGTTGGCGAAGGAATCTTCCTTCAGTTTTGATTCAAAGTGTGCCGAGGCCTTTCAAACTCTGAAGGAGGCCTTGATCTCTATGCCTATTCTCCAAGCTCCTGATTGGACACTCCTATTTGAGTTGATGTGTGATGCTTCGGATTATGCAGTGGGAGCAGTCCTTGGACAAAGGGTTGAGGGAAGACCTCATGTGCTGCATTATGCAAGCAAGACTTTAACCAAACCTCAGCAAAACTACACCGTCACTGAAAAAGAATTACTTACTGTAGTTTTTGCCCTAGAGAAGTTTAGGTCTTATCTGCTTGGGTCTAAGGTGGTTATTTTTTCTGATCATGCAGTAGTGAAACATCTCATTGCTAAGAAAGATTCTAAGCCACGTCTGATTAGGTGGATCCTACTCCTTCAAGAATTTGACTTGGAGATACGTGAAAAGAAAGGAGTAGAAAATGTTGTGGCTGACCACCCTTCTCGACTTCCACTTAATGACTTTCTTTCTGGAGACATTCACGAGACATTTCTCGATGAAACTCTGATGGCGGTAACACCAACTTTACCTTGGTATGCAGATACAGTAAATTGCTTGGTCACTGGACAAAGCTCCTGGCTCTTGGGATGAGCAGAAAAGAAAGAGATTCATTTCCCAAGCAAGCTATTTTCATTGGGAAGAGCTAGAATTATTTAGATTGGACAAGACCAAGTGTTGAGACGTTGTGTACTTGAAGAGGAACAACAAAGTGTGCTGAGTTTTTGCCATGAACTTCATTGTGGACACTTTGGTGCTAAGAAAACTACTTTTAAGGTTCTCCAGTCTGATTTTTGGTGGTCTTCATTATTTAAGGATTCTCATAATTTTGTTAAGGCTTGTATTAGATGTCAACAGACTGAAACAATTGGGAAGATGAATGAAATGCCTCAACATCCTATTCAATCTGTTGAAATTTTTGATGTGTGAGGAATTGACTTTATGGGCCCCTTCCCGTCGTCCCATGGTTATGAATATATCTTGGTGGCAGTTGATTATGTCTCTAAATGGATAGAGGCCATTCCTACGTGCACAAATGACCACTCTGTGATTTTGAAATTTGTGAAGGCCAATATCATATCTTATTTCGGCTGCCCCAAGACCATTATAAGTGATGGGGGACCTCATTTCCGAAACTACCACTTCAATCGACTAATCAGGAGTCTGGGAGTGACTCACAAGGTTGCTACCCCTTACCATCCTCAGACGAGTGGCCAGGTTGAAGTGTTGAATAGGGAGATAAAAAATATTTTGGAAAAGACCGTTAAAGCTGATAGGAAAGATTTCCCAAAAGCTCGATGATGCTTTATGGGCATATCGAACGGCCTATAAGACCCCTTTGGGTACTTCTCCCTTTCAGATTGTGTATGGGAAAGCATGCCATTTACCTTTTGAGTTGGAACATAAGGCACTTTGGGCTATTTGAAGTGTTAACATGGATTTAGAGAAGGCAGGTAAGGCACGACTTCTGGAATTAAGTCAGCTTGAGGAGCTGAGGAATGATGCTTATGACACTTCTCAAGCTTATAAAAGAAAGAACTAAGGTCTTGCATGATAAGTATATACTTCGAAAGTCCTTTGAGCCCAACCAATAAGTCTGGCTTTTCAATTCCAGACTTAAGCTTTTTCCTGGGAAGTTAAAATCTCGTTGGGATGGGTCTTACATAATCACTAAAGTGTTTCCGCATGGAGCTATAGAGATTAAAAACCCTTCCTCTTCAGCAACTCCCTTTATCGTCAATTGTCAACGGTTAAAACTATACATTACTTTGGATGGCCATCTAGTTAACGAGGTCACTCTTGAGGAGCCTTAGCTCCTACCATTCTCCGCCTCAGGTAATATCTTTAATTATTTTTGTTTTCAATGAGGACATTATTTGAACCAGGCATGGGGGAGAGGACCTGAGGCATTTTTGTTTATAGCATGTCTACATTTTACATTCATTCATGCATATTGCATAATAATAATAAAAATAAAATAAAATAAAATCCTTTTTCCTTTAACTCAAATAACTCAGACCAATGCACATGCACGGATGCTTTAATCTCAGGGATCAATAAACCTTAGGGTAGAGTCAGAAATCCGGGAAACTTATGCCTGCAACTTGTCTTTAGCCAACCTAGTTTATAACTTAGCAACTACTTGAGAACCTTAGGTCTAAATTCTGAACTTAATATGTTTCTAAAGGAAGACCGATTGGGTTGGCTAGTCTACTTGGAGTGCTATGTTTTGCTTGGATTTGCTAAGGACTAGTAAAAACTAGGCATGGGGGTATTTGATTAGCCTATATTTGTGGGCTATTTAAGTATTTAAGTGCCTAGACATTAAGTTAATTCTAACATTTATTTAGCCTGCATTAGGATGTAAATAGATCAATTCATATTTCTGATTTAATTACATAATTCATGCATTGCATTCATAACTAAATGCATTTAGAATTAACTTAGAATTGCATTCATTTAATTAGTTAACCAATTAGGTGCATTGCATGCATTATTTTAAGTTAACATAAAAGTTGAGGGTTTGTATATAAATAACCATAATATTTTATTATTATTTTTTATTCTTCTTCTATGAGCAACGGCTGCATTTCCTCCAGCTGCCGCAGTCATGGCCCCATTCATGGAGGAGCGGGTGTGTTGGATCAGGTCAGGGCAGCTGACTACAAGGGAGAGGAGGAGGCAACCGAGCTTTGCCAAGCCACCACCATTCCAACCCACCACTGCACAGAGCCTAGAGCCTCTTCATTCCACACCACCGGCCTCCTTCCGCGAGCACAAGACTACTCCATCGCAGGCAAGCGGGGTGACAGACCGCCGCGCTATCTGTGGCTTGTGCATCACTGCGAGCGTGCGCCTGAGGGCCACGCAACCACTGCCAGCAACCACCTCCATCAACCACCTTCAGTTCCTCGTCTCCGTGCCAGTTAGGTCGTCTGGGAATGATCCCAGACGTCTGAACTCCCATATCTTCTTCCGTCTTCTTTTTATTTCTTATGTTCTGTTTCCCCTCCACTTCAACAAAACCCCTCACCAGTGCACCTCCAGCAGTAGCTGCCACTTGCGGCTGAGCCCACCACGCACCTGCATGGCCAGCACTCCTCCAGCAGCTGCAACCACCGCCCGCACACCACAGTTTCCAACACCTCCCCACGTGCACCTACGTGCCTTCAGCAACAGCAGCAGCCGCTCAGCACCGAGCGCCCGCCCAACCAACGCTCGGACATCGGCCTGCAATGCCCGCGAGCACCCAGTAGGCGCGCCTTCTCTTCCACGCGCCCACCCCTTCAGCACCCTCGCCGACCTCCTCTAGCGCACCTCCAGCGCGCAGCAGCCCCCTTGCCTCCTGCGCTTCCACACTACACCCCTGAGTGTAGCAGCTCTGCCTGCGCGTGTCCTCGCCTCACGGCCTGCACGCCTCGGCAGCTGCACGCCTCCAGCAGCACTTGTGGCTAGCAGCCCGCGAGTTCCCTCACCAGTAGTAGCAGTAAGAGTCGCCCAGCGTACTCATGACCATCTCCTCCTCACCGCCGCCGTCTCCGACCGCCGTTCACCAAGCTGCAACCACCGCCGAGTAGCCCTCAACCCACTCGACCTCAGGTGAGATTCACGCTTCCGGTCGAGGTCTCCTCCATGCGCGATGAAGTGAGAGAATTAATACTCTATTTTCGTCCCTATTAATAATTACATGTGAATGCCATTGTGGAAGTTGATTTTTAATTTATTGGATATTTTATTGTGGCACATTTATGAGCATCTTCCTCTTGTTCTGTATAATTGCAAAATCAGCATGTTAAAGTCTTTTTATCTTGATTGAAAAACAATTTTGGCTTGATTTCTTAACGAAATTAATAACGAACATTGGTTTTTTCACCTTGGCGAGTTTAAATAAGCCATTGCCTCCCTGTGGATACGACCCGCTCCTACTTGAGTGGTTATTTTAATTGTTGATTAGTCGATTTTTCCACCACTTACATACTATAACAACGCGTTATTTCATTTGCGAAACTTAATCGAAAGCAGAAAATCGACTCGTCATTGACCACTATAGGTTTTAGGATAATGTTTTGGTCTGTCCTAAAGGGATTTCCAGGCTAGGTAATTAGGTTCCTAAATTGGGCTAGTGATTGCACAGCAAAAATACATCAGTAATTATGCCATCTTGTGTTATTTCCTAGCACTACCATTGTATCTTATGTAGCTATAGTTGCATTTGTAAATTAACACATGCATGCATTTATTGAGAGGGGAGGAGCATGCGAATAATTGGCCATTTAATTAACATCTTCATCAAGGGTTGCATTACAATTTCACCACCTTCATTTTTTATTTTGACTTTGAAATCTTCTCCCTCGCGTGGCTCAGGGCATGGGGATGCACCTCTTCGCGCCATTCCTTTGCCCAGCAGCATGGCTGGACATGCAACACCAGCAGCATGGCTGTGGCAGGCTCCTTCTTCTTTAAAAAGCCTTGCCCTCTCCCTTGCGCAGGGGCCCGGAACACACACCACCTTCAGACACTTTCCTCCACTGTCAAGCCAACCTGCTCCCCTCTCCCTCTCCATACGCAGCATCTCTTCCCACTGAAGAGACACACTGCGGGCAGGAGCAAGCTCACAGTGGTCCCACAACCACCACTGTGAGTTCCACCGCCGCCCAGCTCCTTCGAGAGCAGGTGGGCGTGGTGGTTTCACCTTCTGTTTTCATCGCTGAAAGCCCTCTCCGCCATTGCTAGAGCTTCAAGGTCGGAAGCTCCAGCAGCAGCATCGGCCGCCTGAAGCAGCGCAGGCCACCGCGTGCACACCAGCAGACCTCCGCGAGCTATCCCAGCGCGCGTAGGCACTTCCCAGCATGCCTACGCACGTAGAACCGGCGCTACCTGTTGCCCGCTCCCGCGCGGCACTGTAGCCACTGTTCACGCCTCTCAGCGCAACACTGTAGCCACCGGCTTGTTTCTCACTTAGCCGGTGGCACAGCGCTCTCTCTCCTTGCCTGCAACCCGCTCTAGCCGGGGTTGAAGACAAGTGTGAGGCGTGCTTCTAGGAGTTGAAGGAGAGACTGACTTCAGCTCCTGTGGTTACCATCCCAGACAGTAGTGGCGGGTTCGTGGTTTACACCGACGCTTCGTTGCAGGAGTTGGGTGATGTGCTCATGCAGCGGGGTCACGTCGTCGCTTACTCTTCGTGACAACTGAAGCCCCATGAGTATAGTTACCCCACCCATGACTTAGAGCTGGTGGTAGTTGTCTTCGCGTTGAAGACAAGGAGGCACTACCTGTATGGTGAGACGTTCGAGATCTTCACAGATCACAAGAGCCTCAGGTACCTGTTTGACCAGAAGGAGCTCAACATGAGACAGAGACATTGGTTAGAGCTCCTGAAGGACTACGACTGTAGTATCTCCTACCACCCAGGGAAGGCCAATGTGGTGGCTGACGTCTTGAGCCGGAAGGTGCCCGCCCATTTGGCCAGCTTGCAGGCACAGAGTTGGAGACTCATGGAGGAGGTGGGCAGTTGGCGACCCCAGGAGTCATGGGGGTACTGTGGAGCAGTGACAGTGACGTGGCAGGCATGACAAGAGCTGATAGACTGCATCATTGCAAGGCAGATGGCGGATCCATACTTACAAACACTGCGAGACAGGGTATTGACAGGGGACCCAGGAGACTTTTCCTTCTCAGACGAGATACTGCACATGAGGGGACGCCTATGTGTTCCTAGATATGAGAAGTTGTTGAGAGAGCTCCTGACTGAGGCACACGGGTCAAGGTTCTCCATACATCCTAGGAACACAAAGATGTACCATGATCTGCGACGCAACTTCTGGTGTATGGGAATGAAGCAGGATGTTAGTGAGTTCGTCCAGCAGTGCTTGGTATGCCAGCAGGTGAAGGCCGAGCACCAGTGGCCTGTAGGGCAGCTACAACCACTTCCTGTGCCAGAGTGGAAGTGGGAGAGTATCAGCATGGACCTGGTAGTGGGATTAACGGTTACACAGTGAGGACACGATGTAGTTTGGGTGACAGTTGACATGTGCGTGGGGCACGTGTTTAGAAGAGTCATTATAGCTTGCGCTCGCAACATCAGTTTTAAAATGAAGAAATGGATGTGAGTCCGAGTGTCGATCTCAGGGAGACGTGAAAAGTGGATTCTTCTTGTCACTTATTGTCACGAAAATCACGGGGTTTTGCTTGCGAAAAGACACTGGTGAAAAGCGAGTGAGAGAGAGAGAGAGAGAGAGAATAGGGTTAGAATTCTTTTCATTCATAGCATGCAATTCAAACATAAAAGAGAGCAAGCAATTGAATAGAAAACAACTTCATTTGACATGCACTTTAGTTCATAGTTACAACACTAGATGAATGCTTGAACATAAGTAAAGTAAAGCTTAAGATAAAGAAGGAAAGAGAGAGAGAGAAGATGGCAAGGCAGCCACGGTGGTGGAGGGGGGTTCTGTCGGCGGCTCGTCGTCTCCGGCAATTACAAAGGGAGCTAATGGTGGCTAGGAGGGGGTAGAACACTTGCAAGTGGAGTGAATGCCTCCCATGGGTGGTTGGAAGGGGTTTAAATATGAAGAAGGGCTTTCCAAATGAAGAAGGGGTTTTAACGACGTCCGAGACGTCGCTAAAACCCTTCCCAAAACGTTGGTGAAGGCCCCTGCCCACCGGTCACTCGCGCGCGTCTGTGCTTCTTCACTCCTGATCCGGGTGCGCGCGTCATAAGCCGTTCGATCGAAGATCAGACGGCTGAGATTGCTCGTGCGGCGCATGCCTGGATTGCGCCCACGCCCCCCGCGTCATCGTGGGCATCGGCTTTGGATGCGCGAGATTGTGTTGCGTTGCTCCATCCGCACCGTCCGCTACTGATCGGGTTGTTCAATTTCTCGCAGCGCGTCTTCGCCTCGCAATTTCCACGCAGCGCGCTTCGAACCCGCATCACGTGAGCGTGGGTGAGCGCTTCGACTGCTACGCTGCGCCAGCTGCTTTGTCGCGGTGAGGGTGGCGCGCGGGCGGCTCTTAGCCATTCGATCAAAGATTGATGGCTGAGATTCATCCTCCGGGTGAAGGTGGAAGCGGGCGGTGGTTTGGATGCTGCGAGCGGGCGCCACGTGGCGCGCCGTGGGCCGTTGATCATCAGATCAACGGTCAGAACTTCTTGGGCCCATTGCGGGAGCTTCGGATGTCGGATTTGGCCGATTTCGAGTCCATTGGACTCCGTTCGTCACTCTAAATCCATCCGTGTGATCTGATTGCTCATCTGAGGCCTGCTTTGACAAGTACTTATACAAATGGCCATTAATACTATTTTATAAGCAATCTTGATGTATGATGCATGCAATGCTCCCATTCTATTTATGATGTGTTATCTGTGCATTTTTTTCTTAAGATGGACCCCATTTAATAGAATTATCACCCCAAGATGCAGTGTTATCATACCCCCATGCTTACTCCTTGCAAGGTTTATTCTAGCCTTTATTTCCAGTCAGAATTTAAGAAGTAACTACTTAGACACTTCGTTACTTGTCAATAGGAGGAAATATGTTAAGATCTTAATCTTTAAAGACTAAGCAGCGCCCAAGTGTCTACCAAAATATGAATCGCTTGAATCCTTACTTTAATATATGTAAATATATATTTTTTTTTCTTATTTTTAGATTTTTTTTGGAATTAAGAGTGTGTTGGTAACTTTTTACGGCTACCTAACCCACCTAAAACTTGGACAAAACTCTAATTGCTAAGCATCTTGGTGTGAAGATTGTGATAGACTCACTCAACGGTAATTTAGACAGACTTCGGGTTTCTACGCCCCTAGGTGACCGGAAGAGGAAGTGTTTTGCCTGAAGGTGTATTTGTTCGATCGATAGCTTTCTCCCTACGTTTATTTTAATTGGGGTCAACACAAGGATTTTTCCAGTGTATATCTCCCCAGCTTGCTCTACTTCCCCGCTTCTTCCTTAAGTGTTTTGGTTCTTTTTGTGCAATTACTGAGCTAAGCTCTGGACAACCGACCAATGGGTTGTCACCCACAATCACTTGCCATCCATACTCGTGCGGTGAAGTGTGGTTTATTTTATTTTCTTTTCTCTCTCTGTTTTTTTTATTTGGTAGGTGGCTTCCCTGATCTCAAATTTACCTAGAGGCAATGAAGAAGTGGTCCCGTGGCTAGGCTCTGGACAACCTGCCAATGGGCTGTTACCCACGACAACTTGCCAGCCATACCACCTTAGAGAGTTCATTAGCTACCCAATTTCTGTCAGAATCTTCGAGGAGTGAGTCTGTGCAAAATGTATGCAGATGCTTAGACTCAAAGTCTTTCTGAGTTAGAGGGTGAGTTGATAAGTCGTATACTTATCACCTTATTTAGTTAGTGGATTAGAGTAGCTTAGACTCAAAGTCTTTCTGAGTTAGAGGGTGAGTTGATAAGTCGTATATTTATCACCTTATTTAGTTAGTGGATTAGAGTAGCTTAAGGTTGCAAGGATTTGATGCTAAATCCATATTTTAACGGACACCAGGGCTGATTAAGCTTAAAGGTCTGAAAGGTCTAAGTGTTCAAGTTCTTTCCGTATTATTTCACACTATTGACAAATTTCTAATGCCTAGGTTTCTTCCTAAATTTAATTTTTTTTTTAATTTTATTCTATTCAGACTAATTAAATGAGCTCAGGATCATGCAAGTTACCACCCCCTCATGCTTAAGTTGGACAATGTCCTCATTGGCAAATAGATGGATGCAACAGGGGTTCGAAAAGATATTACTTGAGTGACATAGAATACTGGATCAGTCTAAATCCTCTGGGTTGCCTCCTAGGAGGTGCTAAGTTTAACGCCTTTGGCTAGGCATAGTGCACAAACAGGAATGGTTTGGGTCAAGGAGGCATGTATAAAATCAGCGAGACCCAAAATCAGAAGTCCACAGATGCGAACGAGGTTGTGGTGGAGTCCTGTTCCTAAGGGGTGGGAATTCTGCAACAGATGTATCATGCATGCTCGTGTCAGATCCTTTCTTAGTCTGTGGGCATGCAAAGAAGTTGATGTGGGCAAGCGCATCCTGAATATGACATGCCAGACACTAAAGATGTAGGTTTTATACTCAGCTTGTGTCCCCATAAAATTGTAATCCGTCAAAAGTGTATCAATTCCAGTGCATTCGGGTTGCGGGATCTTTATTCTGGTAGGGCAGGTAACAAAATCAAGAGTTTCATAATGATCCCTATAATCAAGCATGAGGTCTCTCTCCAAAGACGAATCCATCTCTTTCGCAACTACGGTTTCATTGCTCATTCCCTCTAAGCCCTTGACCTCAAGAATATTTTCTTCAACCTCCTTTGTATTAGATTCACTCTTTGAGGTTGCATTAGAGGTAGGGCCAATTTCATCCTCTAGTTCATATTCTTTCTCTCGGCCCTCCTCCAAATTTTTGATGGGGATCCCAACCGATTCATAATCGATTTCTTTGAAATTGTAACTCCATTCCCCATCTCCTATGTTGGCTGTTGTTCCCACCGGATCACTTCTCTTGGACCGATTAGATTCGGATTCCAAGACATCTCCCCTCACATTCTCAGTTTCCTCCTGATGTTTGTCCTCAATGCTCCACAAATTGTGTTCCAAGAAATCCTCAATGACCTTATCCATTGAGTTGTCCAACTCCTGGGGGGTATCAATGGTGGACTGAACCAAATTAGGGTGACTGGGTGTAGGCCAATTGATCATGGTAGGTCCTTGCTTTACGAATTCCATGAATGGCGTTGTGTGCAACAGCTTTCTCTGGCCTTCTTCCCCCAATTGTTGGAACATATCCAACATGGCCTGTTGCCCTTTAACCAACTCTTGATTATGTCTGTGTAACTCTAACTGGAGGTTATCAAGAATTGACAGGGTGTCATTTGGTGTCCTTTGGATTTCCTCCTTGAAATCCAGGTTAAGAGAGTGTGGTTGAGGTTGTGGATTAGAATCCATAGTGGGGTTTAGGTTCTTGGGTAGGCCCTCTATTATATCATGTTCAGGGTCCAGTTCTTCAAGAGGAACCAAGGCCTGCTGAAACTTAACCGTGTCCCCAAGGCTTGCTGAAACTCAGCCCAAAACTGGGATGTGAAGTGGGTATCCCGATTGGATACATTCTCCCGCGGAATTTCGTGCAGATGTACCACGTCGCGGATGTACCTCTCTGCCAACTGGGCTGGTCCCAAAGTGACTTGGATCGGCAAGAAACGCGTCGTCTTCGTCAATCTGTCTACAATCACCCAGACTGCGTCGTGCCCTCGCCGGGTAACGGTCAAGCCCTTCACCAAGTCCATTGTGATGCTCTCCCACTTCCACTCTGGCACTGGAAGTGGCTGCAACAGCCCTGCAGGCCTCTGATGCTCGGCCTTCACCTGCTGGCACACTAAACATTGCTGCACGAATTCACCTACATCCCGATTCATTCCCCTCCACCAGAAGTCACGTCTCAAATCATGATACATCTTTGTGTTCCCGAGATGTATGGTGAACCTGGAATCGTGTGCCTCAGTCAGGAGCTCTCTCAATAGCTCCTCGTCCCTGGGAACGCACAAACGTCTCCTCATGCGCAGCACCTCGTCTGTAAAGGAGAAGTCTCCAGGGTCCCCTGACAGTACTCTGTCACGCAACGACTGCTGGTACGGATCGGCCATCTGTCCTGTGATGATGCGGTCTATCAGCTCTGGCATCGTCTGTCGTGTCATAGTCACTGCCCCACAGTGCCCCAGTAACTCTAGGGGTCACCAACTGCCCATCTCCTCAATGAGTCTCCAACATTGTGCCTGTAAACTGGCCAAGTGGGCAGGCGCCTTCCGGCTCAAGGCGTCAGCCACCACGTTGGCCTTTCCCGGATGGTAGGAAATGCTGCAGTCATAGTCCTTCAGGAGCTCTAACCAACGTCTCTATCTCATGTTGAGCTCCTTCTGATCAAACAAGTATCTGAGGCTCTTATGATCTGTGAAAATCTCAAAAGTCTCATCGTACAAGTAGTGCCTCCAAGTCTTCAGTGTGAAGACGACAGCTGCCAGCTCTAAGTCATGGGTAGGGTAGCTCTGCTCACGGGGCTTCAGTTGCCGCGAAGCGTAAGCGAGAACGTGACCCCTCTGCGTGAGCACACCCCCTAACCCCTGCAAAGAGGCGTCCATGTACACAACGAACCCGCCACTGCTGTCTGGGATGGTGAGCACAGGAGCCGAAGTCAGCCTCTCCTTCAGCTCCTGAAAACACGCCTCACAAGCGTCTGTCCAAGAAAAGGGCACGTCCTTCCGGGTCAACTGTATCATAGGAGGTGCAATCTGCGAGAAACCTCTGATAAACCGCCTGTAGTAGCCTGCCAGTCCCAAGAAGCTACGGATCTCTGTCACTGTACGCGATCTCTCCTAATTGAGCACTTCCTCAACCTTGGTTGGGTCCACAGCTAAGCCATCCCCGGAGATCACGTGACCCAAGAAGGTCACCTCCCTCAACCAAAACTCGCACTTGCTGTATTTGGCGTACAGCCTACGCCGTCTCAATGTGTCCAAAACCATCCACAAGTGTTGTCCGTGCTGTGCCTGATCTCGAGAGTAGATAAGCACATCATCAATAAATACCACCACGAACTGATCCAGATACAGTCTGAACACCCGGTTCATCAAGTCTATGAAGGCAGCGGGGGCGTTGGTCAGCTCAAACGGCATGACAAAAAACTTGTAGTATCCGTACCCGGTGCGGAAAGCTGTCTTGGAGACGTCTGTCTCCTTGATCCTCAACTGGTGGTAACCTGACCTCAAGTCTATCTTGGAGAATACCGTGGCACCTCGCAACTGGTCAAACAAGTCGTCAATCCTCGGTAGCGGATACCTGTTCTTGATGGTGACCCTATTCAGCTGTCTGTAGTCCACAGAAAGGCATAGGATACCATCCTTCTTCTTCACGAACAATACCGGGGCTCCCCATGGAGATGCACTGGGCCTCACAAAGCCCTTCTCCAGAAGGTCTTGCAACTGGGTCTTGAGCTCTCGCAGCTCAAGGGGTGCCATCTTGTAAGGTGCTGTAGAAATAGGGTTGGTCCCCGGTACCAGTGAGATCTCAAACTTGATCTCACGCTCAGGCGGTAGTCTTGGCAACTCATCTGGGAACACGTCAGGGTACTCTCTGACCATCGAGATACTTTGAAAGTCTGCCACAGGGCTGGGCTCCGCCACCACACAAGTCAGGAAGCCCTCACACCCTTGGCCCAAAAGTCTCGTGGCCCGAAGTGCAGAAATGCACCTGAAGCCTCCATCCACTGGCTGTCCGTGAAACTCGAAAGAAGGAAACTCTGATATGGAAAAGACGATCTTCTTCTCAAAACAGTCCACCAAGGCGTGGTAAGCGGACAGCCAGTCCATCCCTAGAATCACGCCAAAGTCCTCCATCTGTATCACAATCAGATCAGCGGGGAGGCTGTGTCCCCCAACACTGACCTCACAACCTGTGTAAACTTCCTCAGCTACAAATAGCTGACCACCCGGACCTCTGATCACAAACGGATCCTCTAACAACACACAGTCCTGCTCCAAACTAACAGCAAAACTAGCAGCGATAAACGAGTGCGTGGCGCCGGAATCAAAAAGTGTGTAAACTAGTCTGCCGGAAACTGTAACCATACCTGCCACCACTGATCCCGAAGCTCTGGCGTCTCTGTGTGTCAGGGCGTTGATATGCCCCTCAGCCCTAGGTGCGGACGAAGCAACCACACTCTGCGTCGGACGGGTAGCCGCTGGCCGGTACCCTCCCCGCGACTGCTGTCCTCCCCCACGCGCCTGGGAACCGCGGCCTCCTGCTCGTCCTCCAATGCTCGATGCGGGGAGCATCTGCTGACCTCCAGCCCTAGACAGGCGGTCCCTCCTGATGTGGCCCGGCTGGCCACACTGGTAGCAAAGGGGAACTCGACTCCCACCCTCAGTAGGTCCCTGTTGACGGCTGGGTGGGGGTCCGGTGCTGGCAGCTGGCTCCTGTCAGGGGCCCCCAAAGGCCACTGACGGCCCCGCAAAGTGTGACGGCTCTCCTGCGGGCGCCACGCGCCTCCTCTCTCGTCGGCCCTGTGAGTAGTCTGGCTAGTAGGGCCTCTTCCATCTGCTGTCAGTGTCACGTGCAGACCGGTTGGTCTCCTCATATGTCATGGCTGCCTCCACCACCCTCGAGAATGTAGGCAGCTTCAGGGGTTTGACATACCCCCGAATAGTAGGTCGGAGCCCCTCGGTGAACCTCCAAAGGCGCTCCTCCTCAGTAGCCACAGCTGTCGCGGCGAAACGAGACAGCTCCAGAAAACGCGTGCGATACGAGCTCACAGTCATCGTCCCCTGGTGGAGAGTGTGGAACTCCCGCCTCCTCTGGTCCTGCCACGCCTGGGGGAAGTACTGCTCGCAGAAGAGGGTGACAAATTGGTCCCAAGTCGGTTCGGCCCTCTCCTGACCCCTGACTGCCCTCCACCACCTGTGTGCTGCGCTCTCCAGTTGGTACGTGGAAAAGGCCATGCGGCACTCCGCAGGGGGGTGAAGGGTGTCAAACACCTTCTCGATCTGCTTGAGCCAGCCCTCCGCCTCGGTCGAGTCCTCATCCCCCTTGAAGGAGGGGGGCTTCAGCTTTCGGAACTGTTCGAAAAGCTCGTAATGGAACTGAAGTGGGAAAACTGGTACGCCTCCAGGCAAGGAGGGCTCGTGCTCGAAAGTGTTAGAGGAAAGTGGGGGCGGTGGAGGGCCACCCTCTCCCCTACGTCCAGTGATGTGCTTGTCTCGCGGTCCCACAGAGGACTCACCCTTCGTAGCCCCAGGAGGAGGTGCTCGTGGAGGCGGGTGGAGCTTCTCTCGTACGATCTCCTATATCAGCTGGGCGAGGTCCTGGGCCTGAATGCCTGGAAGTAGTGGCTGGTCCATTGAGACGTCAGGCTCAACGTGCCTGCCCCTCCGACCTCATCCTCGGTCGCGTCCGCGGCCCGCCTCGCTGCCTCCTCATCGAGGCATCTCCTGCAAGGAGACATGAACACAGAATAGAAAAGACGTCAATTCTAACCGACATTCAACGGAAGAACCTCAGAACAGATGTCAAAAGGTACATTGTGGTGGTTACTCTAGTTACGAGCATGTGAATTGGTTATTTTATAGTTAGTTGGTTCACTTCTCAGGACGACCTTGCTCTGATACCATCTTGTTACGACCTGGTTCCTGAATCCCTACAAGACACGAGACCGAACCGACTCGACTGATCTCAAGACCCAGTCGTCAAACGAGGAAGTAACTAAAAAGTAGTAAAATAAACCACATTCGCCATACAAGCAACTAACAGTAACAAAAGTACAGCAGTAAAGAAGTAAACTACTACAGTACAGACCACCACAATAGTAGAAAATTAAACAGGTACAGTAATATAAAGTTCATAATAAAAAAGTACGGAAGTGTAACAAAGTTACTCACTACAACAAGAAACGGAGTACAACAAAAAGATACAACTACTGGGCTCTATTGGGCCCAGCACCCTCTGCAGCCGTAGGCTCCGGCTGCTCTACACCTAGACCTGAAAAAGGTTATGAGTACAAAACGTCAGCGAACGCTGAGTAGAGTGGCAACCAGCTAACTAAAACAGTAAAGGTGGACAGGTAACTGTTGTTTTTCAATTTCCTTCTTTCTTTAACTAATTATTCTTTCTTTCATCACTTGGTTTATTTATCAAGTCTCTTTCTTGATCTCGAATGTTCCGCGTGGGAATGATCTTAATTGCAGTCTTTCCCAAAGAGTAGAAGTAGCACGTGGTGCTCCCGTGGTTAGGAGAGTCCCCCGTGGTGGTCCTACACTCAGTCAACCACCCCAAGGTCACTGACAGACGTAACGGTGACTACGGCACACGCGATAAACGCACGGGTAGGTACCCCGCACTGGCACGCAGTTAGTCGTTTCCGTTAACAGGTGTGCCCAAAGCACAGCACAGAACTAGTATAGGGCATAGCCCTCTCAGTAACAGGGGTCTAGCCCCTAAGAACCAAACAGGGTCTCGCCCCTCCACAGTCCACGCACCCTCGCCTGACTACCATGGTTTGCCGAGTGGGCCTAACAAGTCGGTGTAAGGCGGCTAGCTGAACCCCAAGCTCCGTGGGGTGGCTAGCTCTCTCCCTACATTAGTAGCTCTCCTCGGTATTGTATACGCAAGGGCCAAAAAGTCGGTACAAAGTGGCCAATCCTAACCCCGGGTCCCAACCCTAGGGCGGTTAGCTCCGCTCTGCACTAAGCAGGGGGACAGTTGCTCGCCTTGGTACTCCGTACTCAAGGGCCAGCTCACTTCCCCGTTCACATTTCCAGTTCCATTCCATTTATTTCCAGGAGCTCTACTCCTAATTCCCCGTAGGGTTCATACTCATGTTTCTCAGGCCAAGCCATACTAGGTTTCATCATTTCTATTTCCATTTCTCTGGTTCTACACATGTAGCATGTAACTTTACTATTAACATTCTAGGTTTATTCGCAGGTAGCTCGTGTTTCCAACATTTAATCTTCCATTTCCAATTCATATACAGGCAGCTCGTATTTAATTGTAAATAATAGGAATTTACATGCAACAGTTGCTAACAACAGTACTTTACATTTTACAGGCAGCTGTTATCCATTTACAGGCAATTGTTATTATTCTATTTACTCATCCAAGACTACAATTCATACATTCCATACAACTATTCCAGTGTTTCTAGTCCTAGGATTCATGCCATACCCTAGGATCTAACATTCAGTCTAGATATGCATTCATGTTTGTAATTAAACTAAGGGAAGGCACTTTACCAGTAAACCCAGGAGTAATGGGGGCTTGATCGGCAGGTCCACGTGTCTCAGCAAACCCCAAATCCGCAATGGAACGAGGTCCTATCACGAGGATAAATCACAAGAAACCACTTAGAACAGGATAAAAGGTATTCCAACAAGTAGAGGAACTTATACGGAGAACAACGGAATCTTAATTGCGGAAATCGAACCTCAAACGGACCCTGAACGAGTCAAAACAGTAACTCTGATTCATATCAGACGTCTGGGACACCTTCCAGACGTCTTAAAAAAAGTCCAGAACCATACCTCAACTCTACGCTGCTCCTCAGACGTCCAGGGACTCTGCTGAACCGTCTGGACCTAGTTTCAAGCGTCCGACCACCTCTCCGGATGTCTGGAGACGCTTCTCGCCGTCTGGTGCCTCTCCTAGACGTCTGAATTGCGTGGGAGGGCGTATCCCGCACCTTCCCAAAGTGAATCCTGCATGCGCGACGCAAATCTCCTCAATATGGCACGGAATAGTGCCTCGGCGGAATGGCCTGCATGGCTGTATCCGCAAAGGGAAGTGTATGTCGCGGGATTTACCTCTCAGTCGTCTGGAGCCTCCTCCAGACGTCGTCTACATCGTCTGGATGTAGATTCAGACGTCTGATTATGGGAAAATCCCAGAACCAGGGACTGCCTTCACACCCGGTCGACCGCTGCTCTGGCTGCAGCAGTGTTGGGGAGGACCTCCCCGACGCACCTCTCTGCCTTGCGCACGCCCGACTGGCCATGAGCTCTCTGGCAAACTTCCTCACGAGCTTGCGCGCTCTCCTCTCTTCCCCTCACTGCTCCTCTCCTCCCACGCCGCTCACGCTCGCTGCCTGCTGCTCTCGTTGGAGGAAGGAGAAGGGTGGATGGAAGTGGGGTTGTGTGAGGGAGAGGAGGGGGGTTTATAAGGGTGAGGTTTTAGGGCTTTCGCTGGGAACTGAGGAGAGAGAGAAGACGGATGAAAATGAGGGGTACTGTCTGTGCGCAGCACGTGCGTAGACGCGAGTTCGTACCCAATATTTTCGATTTTCAGACGTCTGGGAATGAGTCCAGACGTCTTATAAGACGTCTGACCCTCAGTCCAGACGTCTTACTAGATGTCTGACCTAAAGTCCGGACGTCTTAAACAGGCTTAACAGCACGGGTCTTAACATTGAACATAAGTAAAGTAAAGCTTAAGATAAAGAAGGAAAGAGAGAGAGTAAGAAGACGGCATAGCAGCCACAGCGGTGGGGGGGGGTTCCGTTGGCGGCTCGTCGTCTCTGGCAATTACAAAGGGAGATAATGGTGGCTAGGAGGGGGGTAGAACACTTGCAAGTGGAGTGAATGCCTCCCATGGGTGGTTGGAAGGGGTTTAAATAGGAAGAAGGGCTTTCCAAATGAAGAAGGGGTTTTAACGACGTCCGGGACGTCGCTAAAATCCTTCGCAAAATGTCGGTGAAGGCCCCTGCCCACCGGTCGCTCGCGCGCGTTTGTGCTTCTTCGCGCCTGATCCGCGTGCGCGCGTCATAAGCTGTCCAATCGAAGATCGGACGGCTGAGATTGCTTGTGGGGTGTGCGCCTGGATCGCGCCCATCCCCCCGGGTCATCGCGGGCATCGGATTTGGACTCGCGAGATTGCGTCGCGTCGCTCCATCCACGCCGTCCGCTGCTGATCGGGCGGTTCAATTTCTCACAGCGCGTCTTCGCCTCGCAATTTCCACGTAGCGCGCTTCGAACCCGCATCGCGTGAGTAAGGGTGAGCTCTTCGACCGCTGCTTTGTCGCAGCGAGGGCAGGCGCGCGGGCGGCTTTCAACCGTTCTATCGAAGATTGACAGCTGAGGTTCATCCTCCAGGTGAAGGTGGAAGCAGGCGGTGATCTGGATGCAGCGAGCGGGCGCTACGTGGTGTGCCGTAGGCCATTGATCATCAGATCAACGGTCAGAACTTCTTGGGCCCGTTGCAGGAGCTCTGGATGTTGGATTTGGCCAATTTCGAGTCCGTTGGACTCCATTCGTCGCTCTGAATCCATTCGTGCGGTCCGATTGCTCATCTGAGGGCTGCTTTGACAAGTATTTATACAAATGGCCAGTAATACTATTTTATAAGCAATCTTGATGTATGATGCATGCATTGCTCCTATTCTATTTATGATGTGTTATCTGTGCATTTTGTTCTTAAGATGGACCCCATTTAACAGAATTATCACCCCAAGATGCAGTGTTATCAATAGTAGATAGGTTGACGAAGACGGCACGGTTCCTGCCGATCCGAGTCACCTTTGGGCTAGCACAGCTAGCAGAGCGGTACATTAAAGATGTGGTGCACTGCACAGAGTTCCTCGCGAGATCGTATCCGACAGGGATACTCGCTTCACTTCCCAGTTCTGGGCAGAGTTTTAGAAGGCCTTAGGGACACGTCTGAGGTTCTGTACCGCCTACCATCCCCAGACCGACGGATAGTCGGAGCGCACCATACAGACACTCAAGGACCTCCTATGTGCTTGTGTACTAGACTGGAGAGGCTCTTGGGAGGAGCATTTGCCCTTGGCATAGTTTGCATACAATAACAACTACCATTCGAGCATTGGCATGTCACCTTACGAGGCTTTGTACGGGAGGAAGTGTATTGCACCCTTGAGTTGGGTCAAGGTGGTGACCAAGTGGGAGGTTGGTCCTAGGCTGATTCGTCATAGTCAGGAGATGATAGAGTAGATTTACAAACGGCTTCGTATTGTGAAGAGTAGGCAGAAGAGCTTTGCTGACAAGAAGCGTAGAGATGTGCAGTTCGAGGTTGGGGATTACGTCTTCCTTCGTGTTTCGTCCATGAAGGGCTTGCAGTGTTTTGGGGTGAAAGGGAAGCTTGCGTCGAGGTTTGTGGGGCCCTTTGAGGTTTTGGAGCGGGTTGGACCCATTGCTTACCGGCTTTCCCTTCCTCCCCAGCTCTCTGGAGTGCATGACATGTTCCATTTGTCCAACCTTAGGAAGTACGTCGCCGATCCTAGTCATGTTCTGAGCCACGAGAGCGTCGAGGTGGGAGATGACTTGACCTATCCCGAGAGGCCGGTACAGATATTAGATAGAGTTGTCTGGAGTTTGAAACAGAACCAGGTACCCCTGGTGAAGGTCCTATGGAAAAGCCAACGGTACGAGGAGGCGACTTGGGAGCCTAAGGTGGCAATGCGAGAGCAGTACCTGGGGCTTTTTGAGGGTACGTCTCTTCTGACCTACTTTAGTCCATGTTAAGTTTGTTATGTGCTTTTACGTTATTTCCGCACCCTAGTTAGCTCAAGTTTCAGGGACGAAACTTCCTTTAAGTTTGTTATGTTGAAATGAAACCTTTCCAAGGATTGTTCGGAGGTTTTCCGGAAAGTTAGGGGCGTGAGTGAAAATTTTGACCTTTTGGGTTGAGTGTGTGGGTTTTACGGGAAAAAGAGAGTTTTAGCGGGGGAGGCTTCACAATTTTCCCTCTCTCTCTCGTCCCACACCACACACACACCCACGCACACACACGCACAGTTCCTCCTCCCCTCCAAAACCCTAACTCCACTTCTATTTAAACCCCACCACCCTCTCCATCTCCACACCATCATCACCACTTCCACCACCTCCACTACTATCAGCGACCTCCCTTCCCCATCTCCTTGCAAGCTGTGGGTGGGGAAGGGGGAGGAAAGCTCAAGGCGGAGCTCGGAGGAGAGAGGAAGAGGGAGAGTGTGGGGGAGGAGGGAGCTCGGGGAAGCTCGAGAGTGCACGGCCGGGAGAGCTCGCACGCGTGGGGACTGCCCTTGCCGCGGTAGGAGTTGCCGCCGTGGGAGTGGGAGAGCGAGGGTGTGAGAGAAGAGAGAGCTCGCTCGAGGGAGCTCATACGAGAGGGAGGAGGCGTGGCTGGAGGAGTCGTGAGCACCCGCGAGGAGGAGGAACTTGTGCAGAAGAGCTCCTTGACCTGTTGCAGCTATTGGAGTCACTGCAGCAGGCGCCACGGGTGGAGGCCCACAAGAAGACGAACGTCGCGAGGAGATTTTGTGTATTGGATTTTTTCAGTATCAGACGTCTAGAGCAGCAGCAGACGTCTGGAGCTGAAGCCGGAACGTCTGAAATTACGCGGAGTGCCGAGGTATGCGTCCTGTATGCTCATGCATGCGCGTACGTGAAGTACGTTAGCGTTACGTGTCATTGTTTTAAGATTTCGAATGCATGCGTAGGTGCACGCCTTGGGAAGGCGTGCAAGCATGCTCTTCGAGGTGCTTTAGGACGTCTGGACGTCTCCATAGACATCTGATAGACCTATCAGACGTCCGGGCGCACTGACAGATGTTTGGAAAGACCCAGGACGACTGTAAAGGGGTTCCAGATGTCCGCTAGCAATGTAGGGAAGCAAGGTGAGGTTTTGAGATCGTTTAAGACATCTGGGTTTAGTCCCAGATGTCTGATTTTAGACAGTATGCACGTTTTTGTCCTGTTTAGGGCCTAAACGAAGTTGGATTTACGCAAACAAAATACCATTGTTTTCTGCTCGAGTTTTTCTATGTGTTAGTGTCAACTATTTACTATTTTGAACTCATCTGATGTGACTTAGTCACTGGTATAGGTCTCCAGCCTGTAGCGTGTTCGGGGCCCGTGGAGACAACAGAACCTGCCGTTCTAGCCCCCATTCCTCCCGTGTTTCCTGGTATAGTGGTTTACTTTAATATTAAAATTTAAATAAGTAAAGTGCATGTTTAGAATAACTTGACTGAACCCTAGGATGTGAAATGAACCCTAGGGCAGAAGCAAATGAATATTGCTTGAGTTACATTGTTTACTTTGAGATGCATGTTAAACCTTAATTGCTAGCAAGTGTATTAATTACTTGATGTGATACTTTCTCAGTTATTAAAACACGAACTGCCTGTTATAAAAATGAAACCTGGGATGCGAACAGTGAGATCTGAATGTTGAGAAATGCAATGAAATGAATACAAGCATGAACTCTATGGGAAATTAGAACTCTTGTATATGGAAAGAACCTTGTAAGTAGATGGGAAGTGAGCTGGCCCTTGTATACATAGTACCAAGGAGAGCAACCGTCCCTTTAGTGTAGAGGGGAGCTAGCCGCCCCTTTGGGTTGAGACCCGTGGTTAGGACTAGTCACTCTACATCGACTCCTGTTTTGCCCTCGTGTACGTGGTATCGAGATGAGCTACTTAGTGTAAGGAGGGAGCTAGCCACCCCATGGGGCACGGGGTTAGGACTAACCACCCTACATCAACTGTTGTTAGGCCCACTGAGCAAACCGGGATAGTCGGATGAGGGTACACGATTGTGGAGGACTGATACCCCTGTTCTGTTTTGAGGGGTAAGACCCCTATTTTGAGAGGGCAAGGCCCTGTGCTGTTCCGTGCTGTACTTTTAGGTGTACTAGCTAGCGGAAACGACTAACCGCGTGCTAGTGTGGGGTAGCTACCCATGCACTTATCATGCGTGCCGTAGTCACCACTATGTCGCGATCATGACCTTGGGGTGGTTGACTGGGTGTAGGACTACCACGGGGGACTCTCCTGGCCACGAGAGCACCACGTGTACATCCTACATCACAGGAAAGACTGCAATCAAGATCGTTCCCTTGAGGGACAGACAAGATGAAGAAATGACCGATTTCTTAAGAGAATAAACAAATTAGAACCATTTAGTTGAGCTAAATTTAAATAAATATTGAATTAGTTGCTTGTCTTATGTTAATTGCATGTAAATGGCTTAACTACCACTCTACTTAGCGTTAGCTAACCACGGATTTTATACCCTTGTTCAGGTTAGGGAGTTGAGCAGCCAGCACCACGACTGCAGAGGGAGCTGGGCCCAGTCGAGCCCAGCCTTAGCCGTTACTACCTTTCTGTTCCAGAGCATTTTTCTGTTGTTGTAGTGAGTACTTTGATATATGTAATACTGTTTCTGTTACGTTTCCGTTTCTACTTTTCGCTGTTGTAGTTGTGATGGCATGTATTATTATTGTGAGACATTTCATTCTGTTTCCTTCACTGTCTACTTATTTATTTTCTGTCTAGTTACATTGCATGTGTGGTTGTGGGATCTTTTCTGCTTTTAATTATTTTTTGTTGGACGACTGGGTCTTGGGATTAATTGGGGCAAACCGATCTCGAGTCCTGTAGGAATCTGGGATCGGGTCGTAACAGGTTTCCTCTTGTTGAGGACCACCACATGATGAACCTACACTCGACTGACCCCATTTTTTTCTCAAGTTGGGACAAGAGAAGCTCCAAAAAGTTGCAAGAACAATTTAGACATAAATCACATACTCTAGATGTGTGTGGGACATACGAAAATGAAAATTTTCCAATCCCCTCTCTTAGTGAGGGATACGAGTCCGCCACCAAAGAAAGAACCCTCCATACTTCCAATTGCCTAAGGTCCTCTTGGGAAATAGCGTTGAATTTCACTAATTCCACCATGTCCACCTCAGTTATTGGATAGAGCTCATGTGAGGTAGGTGAGAGATCCTTTTTTGGCAACCCTTGCTAGGAGTTGGTGACTTGGGCAAGTCCGTAATCCTACAACCCATCTTCCGAATATATAGAGTATAGGTGCCATAAGGAGGTCTCCCTTTCTTCAACTTCAATGGCATCAACACAAAAAGAAGCCAGGATAAGGCAAGTTGAGGTGGAATGTTCAAGTGGAAGCAAATAATCACAAAAGAATTCATAACCAGCCAACAATTCAAACTTCAAATTTATCTAAGAGGTTGCGGTAAAAAGAAAGGAATGAGACAACAAAAGGATTCAAAAGAACCCTAAGACTGCGTTGTATGGCATATTTATAAATAATGAAACTATCTCTTGTACAAGGAGAGTATAGCCGAACACCCTTTCCAGCTACCTCAAACCTAGCCCCACCAAATTCATGCTGCTCTAAAAAGAACATAGGAGTAGAACTACTTCGAATCTCAGAACTAAAGGAATACAACCCTAAAGTATCTACAGACAAGTGACCAAGAAAGGAAGAAGAATGACCTTTGTTGGCAATCCCAGACATCTTCAATTGAGGGAAGATGAAAAGACAATCTTCACGAAGCCCTAACTGGTGATCGGAGAACCAACGATGGCTCCTCGCACAATCTTACTGGGAGGGTAATGGTTGCATTTACTTACACCTATCCCCTCCTATTTATACTCGAGATAATGCAAGATATGTGGTAAATCACGTTGATACAGGATCTCGAATCCTAGACATCCTGTCGAGCATTTAATTCCTATGATGTCTCTTTGAATCCCTACGATACGACTCTTCGATAAATGTACCATCATGTCTTTCTAGGGCAAGATCCGATACCCACCAATGATGGCCATTACATCATCTTTGTCTTTATCATCATAAGAAAAATCAAACAAGCACCTTAATGCGAATGATTGTAATCATTGCCTGATTTTTCCCAATATTAGAAAAACACAATCCTCCAAATTGTAGGCATTGATATGCCTATGCAAATCTCTACCACATAAACGTTGATATGCCTATAAATATTACATTAACCCATACTTCCACCTCGATTAAAGAAACTGTCCATTTGTGTTGATGAATGGAATGCTTGCTAAGGGCAACAATGAGGAAGAACTTCTCCAACTTGATAATACCCTATTAGTTAGTACACTAGCTAAAGAGAGTAGAGGCAAATAATGAGGAGAAAAAAAAACGTCAAATAAAGTCTAATCATTGAAGGACTTCTTAAGATCTAAGAATAAGCCCAAAGAGGCCCACCAAGCAAAAGATAAGAAACCCATTAAGCGAACAACGTCGATTGATTGCCTAATGCAAATAGGCAAAGGGAAGGGAAACCAACTTTAAGGCATTGCAGTTGATAGATCTCTATGTTTGCTCGATTGACCAAGCAGATCGCCTATTTCTCTACCTACGTGAAGGTCTTGTTTGCCCGGCGATATTGGACTTCGATTGCTCGGCACATTAACTGTCAATTTGTTAAAAGGATGATGATTACTATTAATTAAGGATCATGTTCTTACCTTCTAGATAACGATTGTCACCTAATAACCGAGTATCTCACCTTAATCATCATGATCCAAAAGTTTCACTTAATTAAGGTTACGTGTGTTATTGGACGTCGAGCATATAAATGAGCACATGCATAGAGAGAAGGAGAGATGTTTTCTTGGACTCCAAAATAACTTGGTGAAATTTCTCAACATACTTATACTCACCCAAAATGTACACCTTTCATGTGAAACTAGGTAAACAAACTTTTTTATTTTTTAGTACAATTGTATTTGGTGATCGAAACTTCTTTCTACTGTGAACCCAAATATGATCAATTCAAAGTTGAACGGGCGACAAACAAAAAAAAACTTATTTACTTATGACATGCAGTAAGAAGAACTTGCACATGCTAAACGATTTCCTATGAATTGTAGTTATAAGACGATACGTCCTTTCTTAAGCTTAGTTTCCCCATGAAGCGACTTTGTACCCAGAGACCCAACTTCCTGTAACAGACTCGTCAAACGGCCACCAACCGGAAACAACGGAAATAGCGACCTTCATAGATGGATGGATGGATGGGTGGATGGAATCCAAACAAAGGGGCTTCATCAAATAAGATCGAGTTCCAAGTAAGGCCCTTCCTCTCTGCAAAGGCAAACATCATCAAGAGCTCCACTGACCACAATGGCGAAGGGAAAGAGCTCCAAGACCGTCCACTACCCAACCTCATCCTTCCACTACTACCGCCTCCTCCTCAGTCCCCGCCCTCCCTCTCCTTCCACCTCTTCCCACCCCATCTTCCTCAGAAGCCCAAGGAGGATGGAGCAGCAAACGACCGCCACCCTCTGCCCACGTCCCGCTCTCTCCTTCCTCCTCTTCTTCCTACTCGCATTGGCTCTCCTCATCTCGACCTTCCCCAACCCCTTTGTGAAGGTTGACGCCGACGCCGACGAACCGCCTTTGCTGGCGGAGAGTGCCATGGTGCCTCTTCCCGTGCATCCGACCGCCGGCAACATCTCGGAGGAAGAGAGGGAGTTCTGGCAGCAACCAGACGGGAGGGGGTACAGGCCATGTATCAAGTTCAGCTTGAAGTACAGGAAGGCCTCCAGGAAGATAGTGGCGGAGCGGAGGAGGTTCGTTGTGGTGCTCGCGTCTGGTGGGTTAAACCAACAGAGGAACGAGATTGTGGATGCTGTTGTGGTTGCGAGGATTCTTGGTGCTGCTCTCGTTGTGCCTGTTCTGAGGGTCAATGCTGTCTGGGAAGATGATAGGTACCATTCATTGATTCGTACTTCATTCAGTTGGTAATCCTGCTCCAACCCTTGTAGTGAGTTTTCAGCGAACAAAGAAGAAAGAAAAAAAAAGAAGAAGGAAATTGATAATCAAGATTCCACAGGGTTGACAAAATCTGATTTCTCTTGAGATTAGATTTGAAACCAACTTCCAGAAAGAACCTTCAATAATCTGCCCATCTGCAGATTTAAGTTTATCCAGATTTTGGTTATCTGAAAACCTTGTGATTCATTGTGTTACCAATATTGCCAGCAATAGATTTTTACAAAAGCCGTCTTTTCTTAAACTAAAGTGATGGACCATAATTTTCGACTCCTCTTTCTTCTTGTTCTTTCAGTGAATTTACAGACATCTTCGATGGCAACCACTTCAGAAGAACACTGAGACCTGATCTTCGGATCGTCTCATCTCTGCCACCATCCCATCAGAACATCAGGAGCTCACCTACTGGAGGCCAGATCCCATTCAACGCCTCCCCCTTCTGGATCCGAAAAATGCTACTCCCAGAGGTACATAAGATACTTGCTCCAAGTATATTACAGATCACACATGACAATCTGGTTAGCTTTCTCAATGGTAAATCTTCCATTTTCAGCTCCGCAGAGATGGCCTTCTGGTACTGAAAGGACTGAACTCGAAGCTCACCAATAGCTTGCCTTCTGACTTACAGAAACTCCGCTGCAAGGTAATAAATTAGAAACAAAGGAACAAACAACACTTCCTTTATTCCCATAGATGGCTAAAGTGACCCCTCGCTAGCTATTCATGCATAAACAACGCAGATTGCACCATATTAATGCTACGCCATGATCCAGGCACAGGTCTGACCCAAAATCTCATCTATGGAATATGAGCCATTCATGAGTGGGAATAAGTCAAAAATACCCCACTCTCCATTCTATGGGTGAGATTTTGGTTCAGATCTAGGGTGCCTTAAACATTTTTGTCGAATTAAACCTGTTCTTGAGGGAAGAATTGCGGTTTCCCAGAAGTAAACTAAGTTGTGCTGGAAAAAATGTATATTATATATTTCATCGACTCCAGGTTGCTTACCATGCACTGAGATTCGCCCCACCGATACACGAGCTTGCGAGCAAGCTCGCGCTGAGGATGTGGGCAGGAGGGCCTTACGTCGCAGTCCATCTCCGTCTCGAGCGCGACGTCTGGGTGAGAACGGGTTGCCACACGGGACTCGGTCCCGAGTACGACGATGCCATCGCCAAAGCAGAACATTCCAAACCGGAGCTCCACCCCGGCCGCCTCCACATGTCCCGCAAACGCCGGAAGCTCGCCAGCCTTTGCCCACTCAACGCCCAAGAAGTGGCAACGTAAACACTCAAACACTACCAAACAGGCCGACCCGATCGATCGTACTCTTTAACAGCGGAGCTGTCTGAGACGTAGGTTTCGTCGAACAGGTTGCTTGCGGTGCTGGGGGCGCCGAGAAGCACGCGGCTGTACCTGGCGGGAGGGGAGCCCTTCGGCGGGGAGGAGGCGCTGACGCCGATGAAGGCTGCGTTCCCGAACGTGGCGACGAAGGGGTCGCTGGCTACGGGGGAGGAGCTGGGGAAGTTGGGGAACAGGTCTTCGGCGATGGCGGCGATAGACTTCGCGGTGTCGCTGAGCGCGGAGGTGTTGGTGCCGTCGCACGGGGGGAACATGGGGAGGGCTCTGCAGGGGTACAGGACGTACGCGGGGCCGCACAGGAAGACCGTGAGGCCCAACAAGCGCGCCGTGGCGCAGCTCCTCGACGACGGGTCGCTCGCAGGGGAGGAGCTCGGCGCCGTGGTGCGGCGGCTCCACCGCGCGTCGCCGAGGGGGCCGATCGGGGACGTGGTCGCGGAGCCCACGCGGGAGTGCATGTGCCAGTCCCCACGGCCATCCCATCGCGTCGCGGCCTTCTTCCAGTACCATGTACCTGTTTGTGTAGTACTGGTGGTAGTAGCTGTTTGTTCCTTAACCCGTAGGTAGGGGTAGGGGGACCCTCGTGCTTCTGGTTCATCATTTGGGAGGTGGGAGTGGGGGGACACGGGGAACATGGAAGGTTATACCTTCCCTTCTTCATTTGTTTGAGGGAAAGCTCTATGCTCTCTGCTGCTGTAGATCTTGGATGGAATGGTAGTTTGGCCTACAAGAGGATCATGAATCCACGGGATGTTCCGTGCAAATGTTGCACAGAATTGTTAAGCTCAGAATAAACGCCCATTGTGGGTGTGAAATGGGAAATGAGATCCATAATTGAAGATATTGACAAAATATTAGTAAAACACTATTTTCATCCAATCAAATCTCCATCCCATTGCGGTTTTTGTATAAGGGTCAACCAGCACCAGGAAGGGTAGCCACAGCTTTCCTTCATTGGTTTCAACTTAAATATAAAATTATTAAGAATTTCACTTATTCATATAACAAGAATGTTAATCTAAATATCAAGTTCAATATATGATACACAAGTTTTAATCTCAAATATGTAAATGATTTTTCTATTTAAAGTTAGTCTATTATCTAAAATTCCCTACCTCCATATTTCTCCCGTGACTTGCCATCACAAAATCCTCTATAATGAAAAAAACTTATGCTTACAACTAAAAGTTTTATGACAACAATTGTTCCACGACTCCTACAATAGTAGGATTCTCCTCCCACTTGCCATCATAGTAGGATTCGAATCCTGTACATTCCCTTTAAAGAGAGAGAGAGTGCTTACCAACTATACTATAAAAAGTTTACAATCCAAGCACAATTGATTAAGTGATATCCAACCACTTGTCATCCAATACACAAGTGATCATATGTCACTATCCTACTTACAATAAGAATATGATAATACAAGAGCAATATCATAACGATAACAATTTTTAATTTTCAATCTTATTAATAAAAAAGATATCATCAATATTAAAAGTACCGTTAATAGGATTACTCAATATGTCGCTTTGAAATCGTAAAATTCAGAAATTTAAACTACTGCACATGAGAAGTTAGTAAGTAAATCCTTTATTTGTTGCAAATAGGACTTCTTTCCTAGATTTAGAAATCAATTCCTACCAAAATTGTCTCACCTACAATCTGCTTCACTGAAGATTCTTCTAGAATCTACTTCACCAGAATGAATTTTAGTAGAGATTCCTCTAGAATCTTCTCTATTGAAAGCTTCAGAATCTCCTTTAGAATTTCTTTTAACAGAATCTCCTCTAAAATAACTTTTAGCAAAATCTTCTCTAAAATCAAATTTCTAGAATCTCTTTCAAAAGCATCTCTCCTTACAATATCAAAATCACTCTCTACTAGATTTCAAAACTAGAGCACAAAACTAGAAAGCTTAAAGAGGCAAAGCTTCGCTACTGAGTAGTTTGTGTCTCTTGTGTTGTATGTTTAGAAGCTTCACAACCACCTCTATTTATAGGTGAATTCCTCTCCTTCTAAAAATACTAAGGGGTGTATCTCTAACAACTATAAATTATGGGTAAATTGGTTATTTTATAAAATTTGACATGTAGGTGAAAATGCCCTTAAATGGTGATATTTTCAAATCAAGTTTGAATCTCACAAATATCTTCTTCCAACTTCAAATTAACTTAGCTTTTGCTTTTCAAAGGCCTAGTTCACTCTTAAATGATTTGGTTCGAGCCTAATTGATCAAATTAACCTAAATGGTGCTTATATATTGATATTATCAATTAAGCTTTAACAATCTACCAAATAAATATGTAAATACTCAATTGGACTTGTTTTAATGCATTCTTCTTCTCCATTTTCACCTTCTGACTTGAAATCTTCGATTCTTCATTGTGATGAGTACACGTCTTCAATTTTTAATCACATTTAGTTGTGCACAGATATTTTTCACATTTGCATGTATACATCTACAATCTTCATAAAATCTTTTGCATTCGAATAGTCATAGATAATCTCGATCGTCATTGCATAAATCACAAACATATCAATTGTTCAGACTTAGTTGAATTATGCAAAAATATTTCATAAATATATGTTTCCTCAATACCATAAAAATTGCATTTTAGCCTTCAATTTTCGAAGCAATTTTTCTAACTTCTCAAATCATCGCAAAATATTTAATTGACATCAAAATCATTAAATTAATAATCTTTCAAATTAATCTAATGTCCCGACATTACTATGTTGTCCTTAACACTTATTGTGGGCGTCAGGCTTAATTCATAAATCAGTAAGAGGGCCCTAAACTTGTACTCAACTCTTATAATTAGAATTCATCTATGCATTTACATACATGTTGCTTATAGGCAAGAAACCACCATAGATATATCTATCTTGTCACACACAAGTAATTAACACTTGTGGGTATGCCTACTTACAGTCACAAAGGGGAAAAGAGTAGTGCAAAATGTAGTATGCATAATTCATCATACAAGAGTCCATGTACAATAAGGAGTTTATAGAATAGCCACATGCACATGCTACATGGTATGGTAGACATATAAGTGTGAGTTTTACCTACATGGCGCAAAATACAACCTATAGTCTTTACATTTACTAACGAGGATCATTATATATCTACACTTCAAAATGTGACCCCACCATACACATAGAGGTAAATACAAAGTTAAAAGTTCATGCCATCCTTCCTTTCCTTGCCTCCAAAAAGAAGTAAAGACACCATACACACACCTACACCACGTCGTGCTCTGTTAAGAGCTACACCAAGTAACTATATACACCAAACACTTGTGACAGACTCATACCGACTCCCTAGCTACTAAAGAGGGTGCTAGGTAGCTTTAGACACTAGTTATGCTATCGCACTCCACAAATTCATAGGTGGTACGGTACCCTTGCCTATGGCATCTTGTTTTAAAAGTGGGGTAAAAGGGTAAGGGTAGGCCAAGTGGCTGAGTAGGGCATTAAGCTAGGTTTTAACAAAAGGGAAACTGAAGTGTTTGCCAATTAGGTTTTCATTTTAGGTTAAATCATTACTTTCATTTATTTAATTTTGAGGTTTACTTCCTATTTCATATATGATTATTATAGGGATTCTCTCCCATAGAATCATCACTTGCATCTATTTGAGGGAATGCTGCTACCCACTTCATCCTTGAGCCTTGGGGATGACTACTGACGTGGTCTCGTGCGTGTGTGTTAAGAGGTGTCGTTATAGTCGCACTTGATAAGTCGATTTTAAAAGAAGTAAACGGAGGTGAGTCCGAGTGTCGGTCTCAGGGAGGCGTGGAAATCGGATTTTGTTTACCACTTGTTGTCACGAAAAAGGCGGAGTTTTGCTTGGGAAAGAGACGATTTTGAAAAGCGAGAGATAGAGAGAGAGTTTAAGGTTAGAAAGCTCTTGGTTTTGATCATGCACTTTGAACAGAAATTAAAATGGCAATTGAACGGAAAATAATTTCATTAAACATGCATTCATAGTTCATAGCTTACAACATTAAATACATGCTTTAACAAGAGTAAATGAAAGCTTAAAAGAGAGAGAGAGAGAGAGGTAGAGAGAGAGTGGAGAGCGACGAGGCAGCCACGGCGGTGGAGGAGGCTCCGTCGGTGGCTCGTCGTCTCCGGTGATTACAAGAGTGCCTAAAACTAGCTAGGAGAGGAGTGGAGTAGTTGCAAGTGGGAGAGTATGCATTGAATGGTGGTAGAAGGGGGTTTAAATAGAGTTAAGGGCTTCCTAAAAGAAGAATGTGCTTTAGCGACATCCAGAACGTCGCTAAAACCGCTTCCAGATACGTCGGTGAAGCCCTCCTACCGTCGGTCAGCTGCCCGCCCCGCTCTCTCTCCATGCGCGATCCGTCTGCGCCCGCACTGAGATCACGCCTCGGGCGCGGGTGGGTGCTCGGGAGCTGTCGTCGCGTCGCGTGGCGCGATCCTGGCCGCCCACTGCTAATCGGGTGACCCAAATTGTCCGCGCTCGTCGCTCGCCTTCAATTTCAGCTCCGCGCGGCTCGAACGCGCGTCGCTGCGATGCGGGCGTGCGCGCTAACCGTTGCGCCACGCCCGCGCTTTGTCGCGGCGACCGTGGGCTAACGCGCGGATCTCGGCCATTCGATCGAAGATCAACGGCCGAGATTCGTCCTTGGCTGGCTTGAGGGTGTGCGAGCGGCGGGGGCGGGGCGACGTGGCGCTCTCTGGGCCGTTGGTCTCCAGATCAACGGTCAGAATTTCTTGGGCCCATTGTGGGAGCTCCAGATGTCGGATTTGGCCGATCTTGAGTCCGTTGGACTCCGTTCATCATTCTGAATCCATCCGTGCAATCCGATTGCTCATCTGAGGCCTACTTTGATAAATGTTTCGCACAAATGGCCATTAATACAGTTTATAACCAATCTTGGTACTTGATGCATGCAATGCTCCTATTCTACTTTATGTTGTGCCTTTTATTCTAAAGATGGGCCATATTTAACCTAATTACTACCCCCTTGCGTGGTGTTATCATACCCCCATGGTTACTCCTTGCTAGTTCCTAGCAAGGTTTATTCTAGCCTTTATTTCCTTGGAGAATTCAAGAAGTAATTGCTTAGGCACTTCGTTACTTGTTAACAAGAGGAAATATACGAAGATCTTAATCTACAAAGACTAAGCAGCGCCCGGGTGTTTGTCAAAATACGAATCGCCCGAATCCTTGCTTTGTATATATAACTATATATATGTATACGTACATATCTATATATAGGTCTTTTTAGAATTTTCAGAATTCAGTGTGGGTTGGTAACTTTTTACGGCTACCCAACCCACCCAAAACTCGATCAAAACCCTAAGTGCTAAACATCTTGGTGTGAATGTTGTGATAGACTCACTTAACGGTAATTGAGACAGACTTCGAGTTTCTACGCCTCTAGGTGACCGAAAAAGAAAATATTTTTGCCTGAAGGTGTATTTGTTCGATTGGTAGCTTTCTCCCTACGTTCGTTTTACTTGGGGTCAACACAAGGATTTTCCAGTGTATATCTCCCCAGCTTATACTACTTCCCGGCTTCTTCCTTAGGTGTTTTGGTCTTTTTTGTGCAATTATTAAGCTGGGCTCTGGACAACCGACCATTGGGCTGTTACCCATGATCACTTGCCAGCCATACTTGTGCGGTGAAGTGTGGTTTATTTTCTTTTCTTCTTCTTCCTTTTTTTTTTTCGTAGGTGGCTTCCTTGATCTCAAATGTACCTAGAGGCAGTGAAAAAGAAATGGCCTGTGGCTGGGTTCTGGACAACCTGCCAATAGGCTGTTACCCACGACAACTTGCCAGCCATACCACCCTAGAGAGTTCATTAGCTACCCAATTTCTGTCAAAATCTCCGAGAAGTGAGTCTGTGCAGAAATGTGTGCAGATGGTTAGACTCAAAGTTTTCCTGAGTTAGAGGGTGAGTTGATAAGTCGTATACTTATTACCTTATTTAGTAGGTGGATTAGAATAGCTTAAAGTTGCAAGGATTCGCTACTAAATCCATATTTTAACGGACACCAAGGCTGATTAAGCCTGAAGGCCTGAAAAGTCTAAGTGTTTAAGTTCTTTTTGTATTATTTCCTACTATTGACAAGTTTCTAATGACTAAGTTTTCTTCCTAAATTCAATTTTTTTTTTAATTATTTATTCAGACTGATTAATTGAACTCAGGATTATGCAATTTATCACCCCCCCATGCTTAAGTTGGACAATGTCCTCATTGGCAGATGCATGGATGCAGAAGGGTTCAAAAAGATAGTACCTGAGTGACGTAAACTACCAGATCAGTCTGAATCCGCTGGGTTGCCTCCCAGGAAGCGCTGAGTTTAACGCCTCCAGCTGGGTGGTGCTTGGTGTTAGCCCTCAACAAGGGTGACACTTTCCTTGGGGGGTAGCTGGGCCAGGAAATGCTTCAATCTTTGACCATTGACTGTAAAGGTGTGCCCGGTATTAAGATCGGCGATTTCGACTGCCCCATTGGAAAAGGGTTTGACCACCCGAAATGGTCCTGTCCATTTGGACCTAAGTTTCCCTGGGAAGAGTTTCAGGCATGCATCAAATAGCCAGACTTGTTGGTTTGGCTCAAAGGTTTTCCTATGAATGAGTCGGTCGTGGACGGCTTTCATTTTCTCCTTATATAGCCGACTATTGTCAAAGGCGTCCCGACGAATTTCTTCAAGCTCAGATAATTGAAGAGTCCTTTGTGCACCAGCTAACTGGGGATCCATGTTACATTTCTTAACAACCCAGTAAGCCCGGTGTTCCAATTCGACAGGGAGATGGCAAGCTTTGCCAAAGACCAAGCGGTAAGGTGACATGCCTATCGGGGTCTTAAAAGCAGTCTTGTATGCCCACAGGGCATCATCAAGTCCTGTGGACCAGTCTTTCCTGTCAGGTCTCACAGTCTTCTGTAAAATGTTCTTGATTTGTCTGTTTGAGACCTCAGTCTGCCCATTTGTTTGTGGATGATACGGGGTGGCAATGTGGTATTTTACCCCGTATTTTCTAAGTAGGGCACGGAACTGGGAATGGATAAAATGGCTTCCACCATCACTGATCATGGCCTTGGGTATTCCAAATCGGGAAAAGATGTTCTTCTTCACAAAGTCCATGACCGTCTTGTGATCGCATCGTCGGGTGGTGACGGCTTCAATCCATTTGGAAACATAGTCTACCGAGACCAGGATGTATTCGAAGCCGTTGGATGGTGGAAAGGGGCCCATAAAATCGATACCCCAAACGTTGAAAATTTCAACAATCAAAATGGGCTGAGGGGGCATCATATCTTTTTTGGTCATGGTCCCTAGTGTTTGGCACCGTGAGCAAGTCTTGGCAAAGATGTGTGCATCCTTGAATAGGGACAGCCAATAAAATCCAGACTGCAAAACTTTTGCAGCTGTTTTCTTGCCAGAGAAATGGCCGCCACACGCTTGGTCATGGCAAAAGGAAAGCACACTCTGAACTTCATCTTCGGGGATGCACCTCCTGATGATCTGATCAGCACAGAGGCGAAACAGCATGGGATCATCCCAGAAATAGTGCTTGGCCTCAGCCAAGAACCTGTCCCGTTGCTGTCTGGACCAGCTATGCGGGGTTTGTCCTATAACCAGGTAATTGACATAGTCAGCATACCATGGCATTTTCTTGTCTTGCACGGCTAGAATGTGTTCATCAGGGAAGGTATCAGATAGAGGTAGGGAGGGTCCAATGTGGTCTGGATGAAGTCTTGACAGGTGGTCAGCCACCACATTTTTCGATTCGACCTTGTCTCGGATTTCCAGGTCAAATTCCTGCAAAAGCAGGATCCATCTGATGAGCCTAGGTTTTGCGTCCTTTTTGGCCAACAGGTGCCGGATTGCGGAATGGTCAGTGTAAATAGTCACGTGGGATCCCAGCAAGTATGATCGAAATTTCTCAAGTCCAAAAACTACAGCAAGCAACTCTTTTTCTGTGACCGTATAATTACGTTGGGCCTTGTCCAACGTTTTGCTCGCGTAGTAGATCACCACGGGTTTCTTGTCTTGCCTTTGTCCCAGGACAGCGCTTATGGCAAAATCTGATGCATCACACATAATCTCAAAGTCCTGGGACCAGTCTGGGGGTTGAAGTACAGGTGCGGAGGAGACTAGATCCCGGAGGGTGTGATAAGCCTGGATGCAATTAGGAGAGATGTGGAATGTGGTGTCGTTGGCTAGAAGGTTGGTCAAAGGTTTGGAAAGCTTGGAAAAGTCTTTGATGAACCTTCGGTAGAAGCCAACATGTCCTAGGAAGGAACGAATCTGTCGGACCGAACTAGTTGGAGGAAGTTTGGAAATTAAATCAACCTTAGCTCGATCTACCTCAATGCCCCTATGCGAAACGATGTGTCCGAGGACAATTCCTTCTTGAACCATAAAATGGCTCTTTTCCCAACTTAACACCAAGTTAACCTCGATACATCATTTCAGGATTTTCTCCAAGTTGCTCAAACAATGGTCGAATGAATTCCCGAATACAGAAAAATCATCCATAAAGACCTCTAAGTATTCTCCCACCATTTCTGAAAAAATGGCTAGCATGCAACGCTGGAAGGTTGCAGGTGCGTTGCATAACCCGAACGGCATTCGACGGAATGCAAACGTGCCATACGGGCAAGTGAATGTGGTCTTTTCCTGATCTTCCGGAGCAATTGCGACTTGGTTATATCCTGAATATCCATCCAGGAAGAAAAAATACTTCTTCCCTGCCAATCTTTCAAGGATTTGGTCAATGAATGGCAAGGGGAAGTGGTCCTTCTTAGTGGCTTCATTAAGCTTCCTATAATCAATACACACTCGCCATGCAGTGGTGGTGCGGGTGGGGATGGATTCGCCACGATCATTAGTGACAACGGTGAACCCAGCCTTCTTTGGAACCACTTGAGTGGGGCTCACCCAGGGGCTATCAGAGATGGGGTAAATGATGTCGGCGTCAAGCCACTTGATAATTTCTTTTTTAACGACCTCCCGCATGTTAGGGTTTAATTGTCTCTGCATCTGGCGGGAAGGTCGGGCCCCGTCTTCCAGGTAAATCTTGTGGGTGCAATAGGTGGGGATAATTCCTCTTAGATCCGAGATGGTCCAACCAATGGCGGCCTGATGTTCTGAAAGAGTTGCAGTTAATCTTAGTTCCTGATCCTTGGTTAGATGGGAATTAATAATCACTGGGAAGGTCTGGTCAGGTCCCAAGAAGACGTACTTGAGATTCTCGGGCAATGGTTTAAGTTCAGGTGCGGGTGAGACCACAGTCGATGGGAATGGAAATGGCGGGAGTTGATCAACGTCGATCTCTTCAAATGGTGTCATGTGATAGTTCTCAGCCTTACAGAGGTCCATGGGTAAGCATGGTGACAAGTCGGAATCGTCACTACGGGTTTGGTGGTCTGAGACAGAACTGAGGGTAAGGCATTCCTCGATTAAAGTTTCCATGGGATCATGTTCCTCAATGTAATCACAATCAAAAGACTTTGTCGCCCGGAAGATATCCAATTGCATTTTCCTGTCTCCGAAGGCGATTTCCATACATCCCATGTCGCAATCGATGTTTGCTTTAGCCGTAGCTAAGAAAGGTTTGCCTAAGATTATGGGTGCGTTCTGTAATTTTTCAGGGACTTCCATGTCGAGCACCAAAAATTCGACTGGGAAATAGAAGTCCTTGACCCGTACAATCACGTCCTCGACAACCCCCTTCGGGGTTTTCACTGATCTATCCGCCAGCTGGATGGTGACAGGGGTTGGTGCCAGCTCCCCAAAACCAAATTGGTGGTACAAAGTTGTGGGAATTAGGTTGATAGAAGTACCTAGGTCCAGGAGCGCTCTATCAAATGTCATGTCCCCGATGTTGCAGGAAATCAGGGGCGCTCCTGGGTCAGTTCGTTTGAGTGGAAGGTTGCTTGATATCACGGAACTGGCTTGCTCAGAGAGTACAACCTTCCTAGGTGCTTGAGGTCTCGGCTTACGCTTGGGTGTACAGGCATCCTTTAAGAACTTGGCGTAAGCGGGGATGTGTTTGACAGCTTCTAGGAGCGGAATATTAATCTGTACTTGTTTAAAAATTTCCAACAGCTCCTCAGTTTCCACAGTATTCTTCTTTCTCTTGATTGTTTCCAAGGCCTCAGGATAGGGTGTCTGAATTGGTTCCATGTCTGGGTCCTTGGTTGGTGCTTCTTCTAAGTCGGGTATCTCAGCAGGTAAAATCTCGGGGAGAGTCGGCCATTTGGGATCCTGGGTTTTGGTGCCGCTTCTCAAGGTCACCGCATTCGCAGAGGCATTGGGGCCATGGGGTGATCCTTGAGAAGACGAGGATGAAGAAGCGCCAAACCCAGGAGGTGTTTGTGGGGCCGACTGGACCATATGAGCCTGCCCGGGGTTGCCTTGGAACCCTTGCGAATTGGGGCCTCTGTTAATTATGTTTCGCGGGTTCGGTTGTGGTTGGGAAGGTAGAGATCCTTGCTGTTTACAGTCCAAGAGTTGGCTTAACTGTCCCTTTACCAAGGCCATTTCTTCCTGATGTTTTTGGTTCATGCCAGCCATCATCTTTATTAGGGTGTCCATTTGGTTTTGTGGGGGAGGGGCCACCCTATTCTGGTTATATTGGGGTCTAACTGGTGGTCCTTGCTGATAGGGGGCAAGTGTGGCTGTTGGTTTGGCCTGGGCTGGTTTTGGAATTGCAGTAGTTTCTGGTTTGTCCAACCAAAGTTGGGGTGATTACGCTAGCCGGTGTTGTAAGTGTTGGAGAAAGGGTCAGGTTTTGCATATCCTTGGACGGCTTGCACATCTTCTAGAATAGCCGATGTTGATGAAGAAGGAAAGGAGTAATCAAGGGTCGAGGGAGCAAAGGTCCCTCCCTGGAACGTGGTCAGGGGTTGTTCCAGGTTTAATTGGTGAAGGGTTGGACCAGGTCGACATTATGTGCTCCCTTTGCTAGGGAGAAAGTCTGCAAGGGGTTCCTGGTTTGGTTTAGAAGCTCATCAATCTTTTGGTCCACCAATTCCACTCGATCCAGCTTTTTGGCAATGATGTCCATGTCAACCATTCCAGAATTTGCTTGCACCTCATAAATCCCGCCACGGGGTTGATTGGACCTGTTAAATTGGTTCATGGAGGCATTGTTGAGCGAATTCTCCCTCGTAGACTCAAAGAGCTCAAATGCGCTCTCCTCGTCTTTGTTTAGGAAGTTTCCCCCGCATGAGGCATCGACGAAGTTCCGTAGGTTGCTGTCCAGACCGTGGTAGAAGATCTGGGCCAATTGCCACCTTGGAACTTCGTGGTGTGGGCATTTCCTCAAAAGTTCATTGAATCTTTCCCACGCCTCATGAAATTGTTCCCCACCCTGGAGTGTGAAGGTAGTGATAGCTCTTCTAAGGGCATTGGTCTTTCCTATGGGGAAGAATTTCTTTAAAAATGCATGCCTCAGTTCTTCCCAGGTAGTGATGGGTCTACCTAGGGTTCTAAGCCAATGAGAAGCCTTGTCTCTTAATGAGAAAGGGAACATCTTGATTAGAACAATGTCAAGGCTAATGTTCCTAGGTTTTACTGTTCTTGCTATGCGGTCGAGATCTTCTAGGTGCTGAAAGGGGTCTTCATTTGAGCTTCCATGAAAGTGGCTTTGGATTAGACTTAATACATTAGGTTTTAGCTCAAAATCATCTCCTCCTTCGGGGATCCTAAGGTGTGGCTCGACTCTAATGGAAGAAGGGTTATTGAAATCACGGAGGGGTCTTGGTTGGTCCTGAAATGGTGGTAAATCAAGTGGTGGTTGCCCTGGCATGTTTTGGAAAGGTGGTGGTGGTTGTTCTGGTGGGTTCTGTAACCGTTGTATGGCTTGCATGATGGTTTGGATTTGTTGTTGCTGCAGCCGATGGTTAGCATTGATTTGAGCTTGGATGATGGCCATAGCATCAGGTGGGGGTTGATCTTCGACCTCATCTACCCTAGGTTCAGCCATGTTAACAGAATTGCGTCGCCTAGATTCCTGCCCCAAAACACGCAACTCGGGATGCAGTGAGCGTCTCCCGTGCATACACTTGAGAAGAATAGGAGGGGATGCGGAGGGCGACAGATGAGCGAAAAAGTGTTTCAATCAAGCACACAAGCCTAGTCCTTATGGTGTATTCCTTAGGAGACCTAGAAATCTCGCAAAGGGTGATTAAGTCCGTAAACACTGGACTCCCCTTTCCAAGGCTAATCTGGCCAGGTTGATTACGAGGGGATTGTAGGGAAGGTTCTTCCTTTGGCTTGCACCTCCGGTTCCATAGACACCACAACCGCGGTCGTTTGACACTACCCCGCAACCTAGTCACCAGATTCTACCAAGGGAATGAAAGCCAAGTGCCTAGTAAACAAAACCTCGCCTTTTGAGACTTAACTCAGTCCTGCCTAGGGCACGTCTACTCAGTTTTAAAGGGTTAGGATAGTGCTTGTGCTTAGGGTGATGTGATGAGGCATTGATTGGGGTGGTGCCTCTTAATTTTCCACTTTCAAAGTGTGTGCTTCTAGCAAAACATGATTTTCAAGCAAGGATTTTTAAGGTGTGGTGTCTTTTAGTATTTCATCCTTACTTTAGTGCTTTTTAGGGTTGATGTGTCTTAATGTTTTCAACCAAGTTTCAGTGGGCACGTCAAGTTCTACACACAACTTGGTGAAAGTAGATTTCCTTTTTATTTTGTAGAGGCTCTAAAACCCTAGTGTGCTCATCCTAAAGATCGTGCAGCTTCTATTAGATGAGTCAGTTTTTAGGGTTGAGTGGTGCGGCCCAAGTCAACTCACGGTGGCTTCGCAAACACCACTCAAAAGAAAAAGAAAAGAACACTCTAAGAATTTATTCAGCATATTAGAGTGTACATTTTTTGTAGGGTGATGTGTTAAGAATGTAGGTCAAGCAATCATTTACCACGCCAATTTTTTTCAGTTTTTTTTTACAATTTTTTTTAGCTTTTTCACGCAAGCAAACAATGAGAGAGAGATTGCTCACTATGGGTCCTCGAGGCGCCTACTCCCTTGCTACCGTTGCGGAATGCATCGCTTCGCCGTCCATGCACCGAATTCCTGCAACCGTCAAGTAAAAAGGAAAATAGGGCATTAGACGATGTGAGAATGAATGTGGAATGGAGGTGAAAATAGTGCACTTAAGGTCCCTTGGAATAATTTCCAAGACCCTAAGGGTCTTTTTGCAATTTCTACACACTATTTTGTGCACTTGAGAACCTTTGAGAAAGTTTTTCCAAGCCATAGGCTGGTTTCTGCAATTCTGCACACATGAGAGTGCCTTTGGGGGCCTATCGCAAATTCTCCCCATGTTTAGACGTTGGGTGCAATTTTTCACACCCAAAAAAGGGTGGTTTTAGGGCCCAAATGAAAGAAATAACAACTTAGGACAAATTCTTTAATTTTTCTGCTACCTAAACCCTAAAATTCTAACCCTAAGGCCATAAATAGACTTAGCTTAGGATCCGTGCCACCCCCCCCCCCCCCCCCCCCCCCCTACTCTTCTTCCTCCTCCTTTCCTCTTAACCAACATGCGCAGGGGTAAGGGAGAATGTAGGCAACCCGAGGGCAGGCAAAGCATGGAGGTGTGGTCGCACAAGGTTGCAGCCAATCGCAAGTGAGCGTTCAACTGACACAAGCATCGGGGGGGGGGGGGGGGGGCACCTTGGCTGGTCCAAGTGACTCCCTTAGTGTTTTGGGGTCAGTTCAAGGTTATAACAACCTCAGATTTGCTAAAATAAGATACCATTGGAATGCTTATACAATTTTATATGTTCTAGAGTTTTTAAATCATATTTTTGAGTAATATTACATTACTAAAAACTTTGTTTAACACCATATGAGGGTGTTTAACCTGATTTCTCACCTCTGTTGACCTAGGGACCACACCTGGAGGTGACACAATGCTCAAGAAGGTGCGCATAGTACCAATAGGAGTAGTGTAATGTCTCAAAATCAAGGTCTTGAGTCATTTCAGAGTGGTGCGGGTCACTTTGAACTTGTAAACATGGTCGCGATTCGATGCAAGTACAAGCACCTCTTGAAATTGCCAAAAAATACATATTTTGAGACAACCCCTAGTCAAACCTCATCAAAAGGATTCCATGTATGGATTCTTCTCATTGCAAGCTTTCCAACGATGCATGTTTCGTGCGAATCCAAGGTGTATAGCTCAAGTTATGATCAAAACAAGTCAAAGAGGACTTAGATGTAAGGCGGACCTAACCCAAGAGGTATTTTAGGTATTTCACTCCATCAATCCTAAACCTAAACCTAATTTGAGTCTATAAATAGACCCTTTTTATAGACCCTCTTGGGTCGTCATTAATCTCTAAGCCCTCTAAAACCTAAGATAAAGAGAGAGAAAGGAATTAAGATTTCATTTAGAAATCTTAGTTAAGTTTCACAGGGACCCAAGTGCAATTCCTGATTTTGCTGGCTTCCCACCACAAAATTCACAATTTCAAGTGATGGTGCTTGTGGCGCACTTCAACTGAGAAACCTGTGGCAATAGCAGAGGGTGTAGGCGCGACGTGTGGTAAGCCCTGTGCTTGCACAATGTCATGCTTTTGCGCTGAACGGGAACGTGGGCAATGCGCGGATCGGTGACATGTGGCCGATCCAATGGCACGGGGAGCGAGGGTGTGAGTACTGGTGATCTGTAGGTGTGCGTGAGTGTGAATCACAGTGTGACACATGTTGCATGCATGTTAGCACTGATCAATTGACCGGTTAGACTGAATCGGTTGGTTCAACAACCCCCTCGCACTGTTTCAACTAATTCAAGGCCTTCCTGACCTCAGATTTCGACAAATAAGGTTCTGTTGGAATCGTATTGACCCGTACTATGGGTTGGTGTATTTTATTTTCATTTTTTCATTGTTTCCTTATCAAATAATCAGAAACGTGCCTACATGTTTCCAACCCTATTTTTGGTCTGTGTGAACTAGGTTTTGCTCCCGGTGCATGTGCAGATTTTGAGGTGGGTGTGGCGATTGTCCCCAAGCTTTGTGCGCACGATTCAAAGTCACCATGACCTTCCGGTGATGTTAGGTAGAGTAGTTTACCCTTCTTTTGATTCTGTCTCGTTTCCAGGTTATCGTAGGCCATCTGGTGAGGCTTTTTGTGTGTAACGCATTCGTTGGCATGTGTTTTCATTCTTTTGCTAAGTCAGGGACCTTTTCTAAAGTGTTATTCTGATTTTGGGTGCTTTAATATGAATTAGTATTCTATGCGAACGATTAAAACTTAAGCACTCCATGTACCCTTATTATCGCATGCATGAATCGAACTCCATTTTCCGTGAAACAAGTTCTATCATGTTCATTAATTTCTAAATAGTATGGGACCATTGGCATAAATTGAAAATTATCTCTAAAATGATAAGTTAGAGGATAATGTGAATATGTGTTAATCCTGGACTTAATAATGTGAACTTGTTAGTATTGTTTAATTTGATGACAATAAATGATACAGTTATCTGGAATTGGTTTAATAGCGATGGTTTAGTCAAGATTTAGAGGATGGAGAACTAGTTTTAGCACGCTACTCACTGGATTTAGCTGTAGCTTTGGTCTATTAGACCGATTTTGGGCTAGTTTAGGGAGTTGCCGGCTTCCCTATGACTCTTTAGTTAGGCTTGGCGACCAACTGGGATAGTGGGATGCGTGGCTTGAGGTTGGGAGTGGTTTTCTTCTCAGTCGGTGGGTGGGTCATTAGCTGCCTATGGTTCAACGTATATAGCGCTTGTATATGCTCACGTTACACGACATAGCCGCCACTCCTTTCCGCAATGATCCCCAGGTGATGGAGAGTGGTGACTTGATGGGTATAAGCCGTCTTCCCAGCCAGGAGGGTGGTTTATATTGGTCCTGCACCGCAGGAAGTTACATGAGATCATCTCGTGCCTTGAGATGTGGATTGGCGAATTGTGAACTATAATAATGTGTGCTAAATCAATAAACGAACTTGAATAAGTAATAATTCATAAATGGATTAACTGCCGATAGAGTGCCCTCTTTCTTTTACTCTTGTCACTGTTGCTACTTGTTGTAGTTGTTCTACTCTACTCAGATTTTACTAATGTGTTTCTCGGGTTCTGTATTCAGATGTTGCTGAGCAGTTGGGTGGAGGGGTTGCTGTTGGTTAGTCTACTACAGAACCAGGTCCTACTTGAGGAGATGGTCCATTATGAGCCAATGGTTCTTAGTTTATTCTTTTTCGCTACTACATTTTATTTTTGTCTTTGGTGATTGTACAAGCACTTGAGTACTCTTTACTTTCTACTTTCTGTGGTGAATTTTATCATGTGTCAGCACTTTATTTATTTTCATTTAATGTATTATGGATGAATGTTTGGTTATTGATGTTCTATGACTATGTGTTGGGTGACTGCGATCTTGTAGTTGGTTTGTGCTGGTTGTTAGCACACGGTGACTCGGGTTTCGTTGATTAGTAGGACTCGGGTTGTCACAAGTAGTCATAGTCCCCATGTGTCACCGAGACGCACTAGCGACTAGAGGTGGAGTGTCTCACCTCCATTTTCTATGGCTTGATCTATTCTTTTTGGCGACACAAACACATGTAAACTCGAACTAATTGCTTGTGAATTACCTACAATTTTCTCTTGCTGAGTACTTGGCCTAACTTGCCTATTTAATTGAGATTGAGATGCTCTTGTTGTCAAGTTATTTACCTTCCTTGATGGTGGTGGTTGGTTAAGTAAAATGTAATCTATTCCTATTTTAATTGATAATATGGATAATGTGATAAGTGAACCAATGAATGAAAATGTGGGATTTACCAAGCTATGAAACTATATTCGATGAGCATGTTTAGAAACAAAATAAGGGTATTAATGAACCCTAAGGAAAACTAGATGATGGGAATAGAACAAGTTAAGGGAACATCTTGAACCCTAATGAAGATGCAGAATGTGAAATTGAAATCGAGGACATTAGGAAATGTGAAACACTTGGTTGAATTGGAAAACATGTTGTACTTGATAAGATGGGAAATGAGGGTGACAGACTTGTGTTGAGTTGCTAGAGTGGGGATAAGCTGGCTCTCGGGTACATGAGTACCGAGGAAAGCTAACCATCCCGTGGCACAGAGAGAGAGCTGACCACCTCGAGTTTGGGACTTAGGAGAGAGTTGGCTAATCAATGATCACCAACAATCCATGTTGCATAAAAAATAGTGATTTTATCATGTCCTTGTTGTAGTATAGTTGTAATGCAAATATATGTCATGTCATTTTATTTATTTACATAATTTTTAATGATTTATTCTAAGACGTTCACTTGGAGGCAATTATTGGTATACATCACTCTCTATATTTCAAAAATGCTCTTTTATTCCAAAAATGCCAACTATATTTACAAATGAATTAAAGAATGAATGAATGAGTTAATTATGTGCAAAATGAATTAATTAATGCTAATTACAATGCCTCAAACATATTTACAATCAAACATGCATCAAAAACTAAGTTAAACTACTCTATGTTAGTTATATATACTATACTAGATAATACCTGTTAAGACCCGTGTTATTAAGCCTTTTTAAGACGTCCGTACGTTAGGTCAGATGTCTGGTAAGATATTTGGATTGAGGGTTAGACGTCTTGCAAGACGTCTGAACTCATTCCCAGACGTCTGAAAATCGAAATTTTCGTGTACGAGCTCGCGTCTGTGCGCGTGCTGCACGCAGACAGTACATGTCCCTCGTTTCTCCTTCTCTCTCCTTCCACCCGATGAAAACCCTAACCCCACACCTTATATAAACCCCCTCCTCTCCCTCACACCACCCCCACTTCTAGCCACTTCCTTCCTCTACCCTCCAGTGAGTGTAGCCGAGCGAGTGCGGCGGAGAGGAGCGTTGTGAGAGGCAAGGAGGAGCAGCGTGAGAAGGAGAGGAGAGAAGGCTTGCGAGCTTGCTTGGGAGCTCGCCGATGAGCTCACTACCGGTCAGCGCGTGCGCAAGGCAGAGGAGTGCGTCGGGGAGGTCCTCCCCGACACTGCTGCAGCCGAAGCAGCAGGCGAATGGGCGCGGCGCGGCCACGTGCGGCGCGAGAAGGCGAAGGCAGGTTTTGGTTCTGGGATTTTCCCAGAATTAGATGTCTGGAGTGACCGCCAGATGACGGTGCGGACGTCTGGAGGTGGTGCCAGATGTTTGAGAAGGAGGCTTCGCGAAGGTACGTCTCCTTTGCGGATACGGCCATGCAGGCCGCTCCGCCGAGACACTGTTCCTTGCCTTTTTTGAGAAGATTTCGGTTGATTCGCGCAGGTGTTGCTTCGGGAAGAAGCGGGACACGCCCTCCCACGCACTTCAGACGTCTGAGCGAGGCACCAGATGACGGGAAGCGTTTCTAGACGTCCGAAGAGGTGGTCGAACGTCTGGAATTGGGTCCAGATGGTCCAGTGGAGTTCTTGGACGTCTGAGGAGTAGCGCAGGACTGAGGTATGGCTCTAGACTCTTTTAAGACGTTTGGAAGGTGTTCCAGACGTCTGATTTGAGTCAGAATCACTGTTTTTGACCCGTTTAGGGTCCGTTTGAGGTTCGATTTCCGCAATTAAGATACCGATGTTTCCCGTATGATTTCCTCTACTTGTTGGAATACTTTCTATACTGTTCTGAGTATTCTCTTGTGATTGACTCTTGTGATAGGACCTTATTCTGTTGCGGGTTCGGGACTTGCTGAGGCACGTGAGCCTGCCGTTCAAGCCCCCATTACTCCTGGGTTTATTGGTAGAGTGGCTTCCCCCTTAATTTAATTACAACCTAATTGCCTGTGTGGAATGAATGATTAGAACCTAGGATATGGCATGAATCCTAGGACTAGAAATACTGGATTGTTTGTATTGAATGAATGAATTGCAGTCTTGAATGAGTAGACAGAATGATAATAATTGCCAGTAAATAAATAACAGCTGCCTGTGAAACGTAAAGTACTTGTGTTAGCAAACTGTTGCATGTGAATTCTTGTTGTTTACGTTAAATGACATACTATGAGCTGCATGTATATAAACTGAAATTGGAAAGGTGAATGTTGGAAACACGAGCTATCTGTGAATAAACTGAATATGGAATAGAGTTACAAATTGCATGTGTATAACCTGAGAATGGAAATAGAAATGATGAAACCTGGTATGGCTTGGCCTGAGAAACATGAGCATGAACCCTACGGGGAATTAGGAGTAGAGCTCCTAGAAATAAATGGAATGGAATTGGGAATGTGAGTGGGGAAGTGAGTTGGCCCTTGAGTACGGAGTACCAAGGAGAGCGACTGTCCCCCTGTTTAGTGCAGAGCGGAGCTAGCCGCCCTTGGGTTGGGACCCGGGGTTAGGATTGGCCACTCTGTATCGACTTTTTGGCCCTCGCGTACACAGTATCGGGGAGAGCTACTAGTGTAGGGAGAGAGCTAGCCACCCCACGGGGCCCGGGGTTCAGTTAGCCACCTTACACCGACTTGTTAGGCCCACTGGGCAAACCAGGGTAGTCAGGAGAGGGTGCGCGGACTGTGGAGGGACGAGACCCCTGTTTGGTTCTTAGGGGCTAGACCCCTGTTACTGAGAGGGCTATGCCCTATACTGGTTCCGTGCTGTGCTTTGGACGCACCCATTAACGGAAACGACTGACCACGTGCCAGTGTGGGGTAGCTCCCTGTGCATTTATCGCGCGTGCCGTAGTCACCGTTACGTCTGTCCATGACCTTAGGGTGGTTAATTGGGTGTAGGACCACCACGGAGGACTCTCCCGGCTAGGAGAGCACCACGTGCTACTTCTACTCTTCGGAAAAGACTGCAATCAAGATCGTTCCCACGAGGAACATTCGAGATCAAGAAAGAGACCTGATAATTAAATTAAGTGGTGAAAGAAAGAATAATTAGTTAAAGAAAGAAAGAAATTGAAAAACAACAGTTACCTGTCCACCTTTACTGCTTTAGTAGTTGGTTGCGACTCTACTCTGCGTTCGCTGACGTTTTGTACTCATAACCTTTTTCAGGTCTAGGTGTTGAGCAGCCAGAGCATACGACTGCAGAGGGTGCTGGGTCCAGTAGAGCCCAGTAGTTGTAGTTCTTTTGTACTCGTTTGTAGTAGTAAGTATCTTCTTGTACTTTTATATTCTGTACTCTTTCATTCTGCTCATTATATTCCTGTACCCGTTTACCTTCCTACTGTTGTTGTGGTGTGTACTGTAGTAGTTTACTTCTTTACTACTGTACTTTTGTTACTGTTAGTTGCTAGCATGGTGAATGTGGTTTATTTTACTGCTTTTTGGTTACTTTCTTGTTGGACGACTGAGTCTTGGGATCAGTCGAGTCGATCCGGTCTCGTGTCCTGTAGGGATTCGGGAACCGGGTCGTAACAATACCTAAGTGTAGGTACAGAAATACTGATTAATATGTACTATACTGAATATATTAACATGTACTAATAACTTTAGTAACATATACTATATATACAGTAATATATCTAAATGTCACTATAGCCTTATAAAACATATGTACAAACTATAAGGCAAAAAGAACTATTTTTTCTGACATATATGTATACCTACAGTGACGAATAAAAATGTCACTAAAGCAGTAGAAAAACTTATGTATATACACATAAGGCTTATTTCTTTACTACTTATATGTATCAAGTATATACATATATTATACATTTATACATACTTATACTCTATGTATATATTACCGTACATATATACTCTATATATATATTATTACACACACACACACACCTACACACACATGCACACACACACGCACATATATATATATATACACATGTACAACACACTACGCACACACAACACTTAGGCACTTTAGGACACTCTCCTCCAACACTTGGTTTTTTCTTTTTTACTCATCTCTACTTAAGTTAACTTTACCCTTATTTTACAAAAATATGTATTAATGGGCAGGCCCAAGGTTTTTCGTGGGATACACAACACCCCTAGGGGTGGGACTAGACCACTACAAAGCCCGATCCTAGTTTCAATTTAGTGTTTTTGAGTGTATAGTTTTGGCCTAGGCCTAACTCAGTTGAACCGAGCTAGACTAGACTAGGCTCCTAGCCCCACACAATGCTCAGAAATATGCTCATAATGCTTAGGGGAATGGGTATGGTGTAATGGGTTTAGGTGCACCGAGCGCTGGCGATTGAGGAGCCATGGGACGAGATTTGTTATATAGTGCTGCAGCCAGCCATCAATACCCGATGTGGCACCATTGTCGTGCCTGATTTGGCATGCAATTGCGTTCTGAATTCAAGACTTTGGGCCTTGATTTGAGTGCCTAAATAACATCCAAATTCCAATTAAATTATACCATTGTAAAGCCCTTATATATGGTTACTCAATTGTATAGTTAATTTAGGATTATAACTTATTTAATTATATTTAAAAATTGATTAAGTTTATTGATTTATATAAGTTAAATTAAAGGTCAATTTCTTAATTAATGTGCAAATTAATAAATTAATGATGCAATTGACTTTAGAAATATTTAATTTATATAATAAGGTATTTATTAAACATTTTAAATTTGTTTTAGAACATTTATTTTAATTTATATACATTTATAAACACGTATTTAATAGATATGCACATATTTAAGGTATAAATACTATTATAGAGTATAAACATATTATAAATAGGATGTAAATAATAAAATTTAATATATATAAGTGTACAATATAAATTACTTTAGTAATAAGTTAATTTACTAATTTATTTTATTTTAACTTAATAATCTAATTATATATAATAAATACATAAATAAATCAATGTACGGGTATAATATAGTATATAATAAATACTTAAATACGTATGTACAATAATAGATACTATTGTACAAGTTTAAGTACTTATTAATAATTATCTTAATTTTCATACATTTAATCTAATATAAGTTAATATATAATTATATAATAAAGTTATATATACAATAACTTAACCTGAATATTTATCTAAATATATATAATACAATTATAAGTTATTTATGTACATTATTTAGATATATTACAATATTTACATATTACTTAGGGTTTAATTATATTTACAAGTGTAAATACTATATACGTGGTATTTTTATGTAATTTTTTGCTTTTTCATATTTTTATGGTGTTTTTATATTTAATATGGATAGGAGAGGAGAGAGAAAATGTGAGATAAGAGAGAGAGGAATTCCTTTTGATATTTTTAATTTGGTTTCTTTTATTAAGTTTCAAAGTAGATTGAACTATCGGCTGGTATGTTGTACTAGCCTATGGGTTCGGAATACTTTAAAACTTCTCGTACACTTAAACAAATACCTGATCTTATTCAACATAGGTTTATTTTATTTTTTTACAATTTTTTAATGATTTTTTCTATTATTCAAGTTCACTCAAAAGAGGCCTTAAAGGGATGAAAGCAATGTAACCTAAGCCTTCTTTTTAGTTCTAAGGGCTAAAAACAGAAGTTTAAACACTCACACACATTCAACACATCATAAGAAAAATGATTGAGACATTAACCATGATTTTGACCTTTAATCTCACTTAAACTACATTTTGGACAGATAAGTACTTTAAATAGCTAACAAAGAAGATTGAAACAAGAATTGTAAGTGATTTACATTAGAATTAAAGTTCATTCTTGTACACAGTTGCTTTTAGACAATGTTCTAACAATATGTAACAAGTCAGCTCCCTTTAATCCTCAAAAACCACTCAAATCCAGCCAACAATAGTTGAATAGCTATTGATTTAGCAGCAATTGCTGCTACTGTGTTGCTGCTCTTTTTTTTCAGTAGATTAGCAGTTGATGCTGCTTCAGTTGGTGTTTTGCTACTGCTACACTTTAGACTCAATGGGTCTAATTAGTGATCAAGAGAATCTCACTCAAATTTGAAAATCAGATCTGAATTCAATAAAATCTTAGCAAGCCCTTTTTGTCATTAAATTAGTATTTACGTTCAGATCCCATGTAAACACAACACCCTTTGAAAGATTGAAATTATTAATCATCAATGCACACAATCCAAATCATTAACAACCTTAAGAACTCTAGTTTTTCCATTACCTCACATTATAGGTAATGTAAAGGTAATGGACAAAACTAGGCGTCAAACTCATTTGCATCATGAATCAAAACCTTCCTAGAAGTCTTTAAAAGATTAATCAAACATCTGGAAATCAGATTGAATTCATTCTTGTTAAGATCAAGATGTTTCCCTATCTTGGGCTTTTACTTTGGATCCATCAATGATCTTGATTACTTGATCTTCTTGAACACCATTGATTGATGTTCAAGATGATTTAATGATTATCTCAGAATATGTTGGGTCCTCGTTTAGCTTTAAATTAGTACCATTGACTTTCATTGGCTAAACTACCCAACACAAGACTTAAATTGGGTATAAGCTCATCTTCAACTCAAATCTAAATTAAAATACATAAGAGTCATCGCATACACCCAATTAGGCAATTAAAACCTTGAATCGCTTGATTACACTCATTTAAATCCGAATTGACTCCAAATCACGAGATTGGGCATGAAATCCAAATTTGAAAGAATCAAGTGAATCGAGTCAATTAAAATCAAATTGGTGGTCCTTGTGAATGTATGAAGTGGATGGAGAGACCCCCAGGTGGTTTTTGTGCACGAATTCAGATCTGAAAGCTGGAGAGCTTCGGATCCTATTCGGCTCTGATGGAGGGGTGAATTGCGGATTAAAACTTTGAGGAGATTAGAGAATATGAATTATGAGATGTAGAGGGAGATCAGTGAAATGAAATGAGACCACGAAAACACCTCTCTGATCTATCGGAGAGGGTGAATCGAAGCTAATTTAATCTACTCCTAACTAAACTACCAAATCCGTGAATTAACTATCTAATTCTACTCTAATTGATCTACACTACACTAACAATCACTACAACTATCCTAGAAAGTAATAAATTCTACTCTAATTGGAGGAATGGGTTGCTTGGATTCGCTGTGGGTTGCTATGGAGACAAAGGGAGATGCAAGGATCTCCAGCGAAGAATGGGGTCCCTGGGCTGTAGCTGGTCACTACAACGACGAATCGAAGAGGGAGACACCACCCTTGTCATCGACGGTTGATGAAGGAGGAAGAGGAGCTGGAGATGTGGATGAAAGGACCAACTCAAATGGGGAGGGAGCTTAAGTAAGTGAGGGAGTGATTAGGTCACCGTGGTGGTGGGATTAGGTGCATAGGGCATGGACGGTGGATGAGAGATTGAGAAGAGGTGGGAAGTTTTAGACCAAAAACCCACTGTAGGATGAGATCTGGAAGTGCTGATGATGCACTGCGCAAAGCACGCGATCAATGGTTGTGGATCCACCGTTGGATCAGTGAGTCGGGAGATGGACGGCCACTGCTACTCCTATTCTTCGTGAATGAGCAGTGAATTAGAGGAGTAGCAGGTGTGTTAGGGAAATTATGGTGATGCCCTCAAAATGAAGAGGTAGAGAATTTGCAGCAGGACCTATTAGTGAAAAGAATAATAACTAGATGGCCCTTGAGGTTGTATCAACAAGTTCCTAACGGGTTTTTATGTGTATAACATGTTATGGAATAAGGACCTAAATGTAAAATCATTTATGTAAGGTCCTAATGATGTCTAAATGCCACAAAGTTTTTATGATAACTTCATTGAACATATTAGAAGTTAATTTTACCCTTGATTTGAACTTTTGCACTCAGAAATGTGTTCAATTAGCAATTGGATCATTATTTTGTATTTATTTATAGAATATCTCATAAATTGACCTAATTGTGCGTTTTTAACATGAATTTGATGTTTTAGGTTATTTTCCTTAAATCCCACACTTAACCCATTTATTGTGTGAATTACATAGTGTTTAAGCTAATTTCTAGCTTAACTTGGGCATTTTAGCTATGATGAGCCACACCTCATCAATCAATAATCTAGATCATGGTTAATTAGGGTTTATTAATCACTATAGAAGTATAGTGTCGCAATCCAGACGGATGCTATTTTATTTAATTACAAATTTTATTGGTTTATTCCAAGTTATTCATTGGGAGGTAGTTATTGATATGTATCACTCTTTATTATCTAAAATTATCTTTTATTCTAAAAATGTTAAATTTATATATTAAAGAATGACTAAGAAGTAAAAGAATCAAAGAATAAATTAATTTGAGTTAGTTATTTACAAAATGAATAAATTGAATTTAAATCTTAAGGGATGCCTTAAAATTATGTACAAATAAGGTACAAAAATAAGTGTAAATTAAACTAGATTACAAGCTAAGCTATATACAAATGACTAAAAAGAGAAAATAAATTTGTAAACAAAATCTTGCCTTAAAACTTATAAACAAGGACAAGACAAAAATATATGAGGAGAAGAATTAAAAATAATTATATAAGCCTCAAAAACATATACATATTACGCTAAACAATATATACTATACTTAGTTTAATTATATACTAACATATAATAATATACAAAACATCACACAAAACATTTATATATATAACACTTATATATATCTAACTTATATATAATAATAATAATAATAATAATAATAATAATAATAATAATAATAACTAACTTATAATTCTAACATACATATAACATACAATATTTACTAACTTGACATATATAACACTATTTATACATATCACACACTCAACACACTACCATATACATATATAACATATAACACTTACACACACACACACACACACACACACACACACACACACACACAACACAACCTAACATACTATATATATGTAACATACATTATATTTAATACTTACCTTATACACATACCTAACACATATGTACATATATAACGTACTTAATATATAAGTAAACATATAAAATACACACAACACTTAACACATGCCCAATCACTTAGTTTTATTTTAGCCTTAAGAGCCTTAACACTACTTAGCCCAAAAAGAATGATTCGGGCTACTTTTTCACAGGATCAATGGCCCAAGGGTCGGATTAGTACCATTACTTAGGCAGCCCTTACGAGGGAAGCATATAGCCACAATTTCTCCACCTGGCACCCGAAGGCCACCTTGCTGGGCCATGCCCTTAGTGGGTTGCCCCAATGGGCCTTAACCTATTAGCTCTAGGCAACAGGACCTACACACACGCATACAGGCGAGCATTGCACAAGCGCATGGACGACATGCGCCGCCAGGGAAGCCACCCTTGTTCTCGGGCAATCATCTTACCTGCACGAATCAATAAATATAGTGCTAGCAACTTCTCATCCCACGATGTGGGATTAAAGCCGCTATGCTTATTTGCTATGCTTTTGCGTGGATTATTGGAGATTTTGGGGCCTTAATTAGGGCTAAATTAGTGATCTAATTTACAATTAAATTACATAGTTATTTAGATAATATATAGGGCTATTGATTGGCATAATCATTTTAAGTTAATTAAATATATAAATATGTTTTTAAATTGATTAAAGTAATTAGGAGTATTTACACGTTATATGAGGTATAAATTCTATTGTGCACTATAAATTTATGAATAAATTACCCAATTGAGGTTTAATTTGATTAATTTAGATAATTACATGATTAATTAAGATTTTAAAATAATTTAATTAGATTTATTTGTATATTTAAGTATTTTATTTACGTGGTTATATAATTTACATATAAATTGTACTATGTACATAGTACTATACATTATAATAATATAATAAATATATTTAAAATAATTTAAACTATAAATTATTAGAATACAATATAGATTAGTTTATTAGTTAATTAAGTTATTAATTTAAATTAGCTTAACTTAATAATATACATTACTAACTTATATTAATATATATACAATACATAACTAAATATATATAACATAAATAGGTTATTTTACATAATACATACTGTAATTAATATATTAAGTTATATACATAAATATAATACTGTACAAGTAGAGTTATACATATATACATTTAAGTTATTTACATATATTATAATTAATTCTACAATATATACATATATATAATACTATACCATATAACTTAATATAAATACTGATTATAACTTATTTTCATATAAATGATATATATATATATATATTATATACATAGTTTATTGACATATAACGTGCTATATATTATTAACTTATGAATGCATATGTATATTTACACTATGTACATGCATAGATGCTTTTTAGGGTTTTTGGGTGTTTTCTTATTTTTATTTTGTTTTTGAGCTTTATAAGAATATAGAATGAGGAGAGGTAGTTAGAAATAGGAGAGAAGTCTTGTTGTGATTTTTTATTTGATTTGTTTATTTTTACACCTGTAGAAGTCTAGAACTTTTGCATGTATGTTCTCCTAATTAGAGGACTCAAATCCTAGCCAAAGGATTCTAACACCTAAAGCACACTAAAATCTTACTCAAGACATTTTTCTTTTATTTATTTACATTACTTTTGTATTTTTCATGGTAGTTACAAGAAAAGGTTGGAAAATGGCTAAAATATGATCAAAAAATGAATTCAAGCCTATGAAGATCACAAAAAAATGTTGGAGAGAAAGAAAAAGACATTATGAACTTCCAAACTTCATTAGAAATCTAATTCAAACTCAAAATTAAGATTTATACATAGAATTTACATTAAATTCAACATTTGAACAGTTAATTGGTCTTAAAATTATTGATAATGGATTGTCAACAAATTAACAATGCATTACAACTCAAATTAACAACAAATGACAGTAGATGAATGCTTCAGAGATTCAGCTTAAGACTCAACTACTCTACAAAATCATTACATCTCAAATGAAACTCAGGTGTAGCTTGGATCAGGCATAAGCAAGGCTAGCAATTTTACAACAACTACTGTTATAACACCAATATTTTGATCTAATGCTCAAACTATGTTTGTCAACATTTGATAGCATTGAAGTGTATCCCCATACCAAATCTTTTCCAAAAAATCTATTACAAAGATTAAACCATTTAAAACTCATCTAGATTCTGGGATTAAAATTCATTCAAAATTCTATTCAGAAAGAATAGTGTAAGTTGCTGCACTAACTAAAAAAATCTCAGATGTAGAATCAAATATCAAAACACTGACACAATGACTCCGATATGTTGCATGTGTATCAAACATAATATTAGATTCATTCAACACCTTCAAGAATCTGCTTGAAGTCTCAGGACTTCCGGATCAACCTACAAATTAAAAATCTAGAATATAAACTCTCAAACACAACTCAAATCCTTTAATGATAAATTTTAGTCATCACAAACATCCAGAGGAACATTTGAAACCCTATGAAAATCAATTCAATGATTAATGAACTCTAAAACCCTAATTTGATTCTTTCTCCTTTACTATAGATAGTGAAGAAGGAAAGAGCAAATCAGGCATTTTAATCTCTTGCAAACCATTCCCAACTCTTCCTTAGGATGTCTCAAACTTCATTCAAACTTCAATCAGTAAATTAAATCATTTTAAAATATGAATAAGCTGTCACCCAAGTGGGCTTTTAATGTGGAATTGGCCAGATGTTATGATCATTTTAGATCCCTACACACCATTGATTGGTGTTTAGGGGCCTAATGTGATCCTTCAAATCTCATTAGGTCATCGTAATGACCTCAATTTCGTGCATCGGAATTTCCTTACTCTTCATTACCTGAGCGATGGCAAAATAGTATTGATGAAGCAAATTGGGTGTAAGTTTCTCACATGATTAAAAGCTAATTAAATGCATTCAGATCAATTGCATGGCATTCAATTAAGCAACTAGAAGCTCAATTTGATCCATTAAAATCAATCTAAACACAATTGTTCCATAAATTTCTCAATCAATCGCAAACACTAAATTTGATTCATTCGATCAAATTAAACTCAATTCAGATTAGGGGAGGGTCCTTGTGATCAGATGGAATGTATGAGGAGACCCTCAAATGGATTTAGCACTCCATTAGATCTAAGAGCTATTGAGCTTCAGATTTAGTGGATGCTCAAATGGGTGAATTCTTCCTCTTTGATAAGAATTGATCAGAGAAGGTGAAGTGTGGCTAAGAGAGCAATTACACTATTTTATACTAATCTATGCTAATTTAAAATGATAAAACAACAAATTCTAATCTAACTATCTAAACTAATCTAATCTATGCTAAGAAAGTGATAAAACCTATTCTAATTGGGTGATTGGGACCTTGAGGATCCGCAGCTGGTGGCTTCGACGATGAATGGAGAGAGGAAGAACTCTAGTGAAGAAGAACTCACTAGTGGGGCTCCTGATTGCCTTTAGGTGTTTTGAAATCCTTAGCGGCAAGGATGGATGGTGGGGAAGGAGTGTGCCTTTGTCATAGGCAGCAGAGAAATAGGGGAAGGGAACTGAAATGACCCTTTCCAAGGACCGTTCGGAGTTTCTCTAGAAAGTTAGGGGCGCGGGAAAAAATTTTTGACGCTTTGAGTTGAGTGTGTGGGTTTTTCGGGAAGAAGAGAGTTTTAGCGGGGGAGGTTCCACAACTTTCCCTCTCTCTCTCCTCCTACACCACACACACACTCACGCACACACACACGTACACTTCCCCCTCCCCACCAAACCCTAACCCCACTCCCTCTAGTTAAACCCCACCACCCTCTCCATCTCCACACCCTTCACACCCTCACCACCACCTCCATCTCCTTCCCTTGCTGTCGACGAGCCACCATCCCCTTCCCGTCCCTTTGTAGCCACGAAGAGGAAGGAGAAGGGTGGAGCGCAGTGGAGAGGGAGAGCAAGGGAGAGAGGGAGAGTGAGGGCATGGGAGAGGAGAGAGAGCTCGGGGGAGCTCGAGAGTGCACGACCAAAGGAGCACGAGTGGGAGAGCTCATGCGCGAGGAGTGCCCTTGTTGCGAGTGCAGTAGCGAGCTCCTGGAGTTGCTAGGGGAGGAGCCGTGGGAGCTCAGAGGAGCTCGTGCGGGAGGAGATGAGGACACGCACAAGGAGGAGGTGCTCATGGAGTAGAGCTTCTCGATCTCCTGCAGCCATTGGAGTAGTTGCTACTACGCTGCGGGCGGAGCTCGCGAGAAGACGACTGTTACAAGGAGTTCTACGTACTAGATTTTTCTAGTATCAGACGTTTGGAGCAGCAGCGGACGTCCAGAGCGGAAGCCGGACGTTTGAAATTGCGCGGAGTGCCGAGGTATGTGTCTTGTACGCTCATGCATGCGCGTACGTGAAGTACGTTAGTGCTGCGTGTCGTCGTTTTAAGATTTCGCACGCATGCATAGGTACAAGCCTTAGGAAGGCTTGTAAGCACACTCTTTGAGGTGCTTTAGGACTTCTGGACGTCTCCATAGACGTTTGATAGTCATATCGGACGTCCGGATGAACCGACATACGTTTGGAAAGACCCAGGACAACTAATGTAGGGAAGCAAGGTGAGGTTCTGAGATCGTTTAAGACATCTATGTCTAGTCCCAGTTGTCTAATTTTAGACAGTATGCATGTTTTTGGCCTGTTCGGGGCTAGAATGAAGTCAGATTTACAAGAAGGAAGTACCGTTGTTTTCTGCTCCAGTTTCTCTACATGTTAGTGTCAATTACATACTGTTTTGAACTCGTCTGATGTGACTTAGTCACTGGTATAGGTCTCCAGCCTATGGCATGTTCAGGGCCCGCAGAGACGACAGGATTTGCGTTTCAGGCCCCAATTCCTCCCGTGAATCTCGGTAGAGTGGTTTACTTTAATATTATGATTTAAATAAGTAAACTGCATGTTTAGAATCTTGACCGAACCCTAGGATGTGAAATGAACCCTAGGGAAGAAGCGAATGAATATTGCTTGAGCTACACTTTTACTTTGAGATGCATGTTAAACCCTAATTGCTAGAAAGTGTATTAACTACTTGATGTGATGCTTTCTCAGTTATTAAAACAAGAGCTGCCTGTTATAAAAAGATGAAACCTTGGATGCGACCAGTGAGATCTGAATGTTGAGAAATGGAATGAAAGGAATATATGCATGAACCTTACGGAGAATTAGGAGAAGAACTCCTGTATATGGAAAGAACCTTGTAAGTAGATGGGAAGTGAGCTGGCCCTTGTGTACACAGTACCATAGAGAGCAACTGTCCCTTTAGTGTAGAGGGGAGCTAAACACCCCTTTGGGTTGAGACCCAGGGTTAGGGCTAGTCACTTTACACTGACTCCTGTTTGACCCTCGTGTATGTGGTATCGAGGTGAGCTACTTAGTGTAGGGTAGGAGCTAGCCACCCTACACCGACTCTTGTTAGGCCCATTGGAAAAATCGGGATAGTCGGACGAGGGTACACAGACTGTGAAGGGGCAAGACCCCTGTTCTGTTCTGAGGGGCGAGACCCCTGTTCTGAGAGGGCAAGGCCCTGTGCTATTTTGTACTGTACTTTTAGGTGTACCTGCTAGAAGAAATGACTGACCACGTGCCAGTGCGGGGTAGCTACCCATGCGCTTATCGTGCGTGCTGTAGTCATCGCTATGTCGCGACCATGACCTTGGGGTGGTCGACTGGGTGTAGGACTACCACGTGTACATCCTACATCACATGAAAGACTACAATCAGGATCATTCCCTTGATGGACAGTCAAGATCAAGAAATGATCGGATTCTTAAGAGAATTGTCACGACCTGAACCCAGATCCCTACAGGACCCAAGATCGGCTTGCCTCAACTAATCCCAAGACCCAGACATCCAATGAGAAATAACCAAATAACATGCATCAATCCACAACCAGACAAGTACAGTAGCTAAGCAGAATGAAACAAAAGGAGAAATAGAATAGTGATTCTAGAATATTACATGCCTTCAAGAACAGGAATACTGCCATCACAACAAAACTACTACAGATAAAGAACATAACGAAAAGTACTGAAAATATAACTACAAGAACTCACTACAACAAGCAGTAGAAACTATAGCTGGGCTCGGCTATGCCCAATGTCTTCAGCAGCCGGTAGCTCGGGTTGCTCAAATCCCTGACTTGTACAAAGTTATATAACTGGAGTTAGCTAACACTGAGTAGAGTGGTGGCTAAACATAAAATGCATTTAACAGGTAGTTTAATATATTACTTTTCGATCCAAATTATCTTATAACAATTTTCTGTGTTGAGATCTCATTACTTAATCTTCTTGTTCCCTAAAGGAACTATTTTGCTTGCAGCTTTCCCATGATGTAGGATGCACGCATGGCACTTTCTTGGTCGGGAGAGTCCCTCTGTGGTAGTCCTACACCCGATCTACCACCCTGAGGGGACGTAGCGATGACTACGACACACGTGATAAGCATGCAGGTAGTTACCCCGCACTGGCACATGATCAGTCGTTTCCGCTAGCGGGTAGCCTCAACATAGGGGTAGCCTCAACAAGAATAGTATAGGCCTTGCCCTCTCAAAACAGAATAGGGGTCTCACCGTTCAGAGGTCTTGCCCCTCGTCAGTCCGCGTACCCTCGTCCGACTATCTCGATTTTCCCAATGGGCTGACAAGAGTTGACGTAGGGTGGCCATGCCTAACACCGAGCCCCCTCTTGTGGCTAGCTCCCCCCTACACTAAGTAGCTCACCTCGGTACCACGTACACGAGGGCCAGCAAGAGTTGATGTAGAGTGGCCAAACCCACCCCGAGTCTCAACCCAAGGGCGGTAAGCTCCCCTCTACACTACAATGGATAGTTGCTATCTTCGGTACCATGTACATGAAGGTCAGCTCACTTCCCTTAACGATCGCCTGTGGGCAGCAATTTCCAGAACCATTTGGTTCTCTGTACTGCAGTGTTCTTATCTTGTTCTACATTCCCTGTAGGGTTCGTACATGAACTTTTCTTTATTCCATATCTGGTTTGTTACATACAGAACAGACATCTTAGTTTCCACAGTACGAGTTCATTTTTCCTATCCATAATGTAGTTCATTTTCGGTAGTATAGGTAGCTTATGATTTATTTAATCATCCATCTCTCTACAAACGCATCTTTTCTATCCGTAGTGTTCATGTCATAACCAAGGGTTCAATTGAATAGCTGTATTCTAGAGCATATGTTTATTTCTTCCTAAGATTCATCTCACATCCTAGGTTTTAAATAATTGCATGCATTTTATTTAACTTGGAGAATTAGTTAGAACCATTCTACTAGGACAATCGGGTGGAATGGGGGCTCGTACAGCATCTCCCAACGTCTCCGTAGGTCTCGTATGCTCGATGGACTGGAGACCTAAGACGTGGATGGACAGGTCAAAAGGATTCCAAAAGATACAGACAAGCTACCATTACGTGAAGAAATTTGTATGAAAAACAATGATGTTTTGTTTATGGAAAACTGATATCGTTTGGGCCTTGAACGGGCCTAAAAACATGAGTTCTGACAGAAATCAGACGACTGGGAGAGATCCTAGACATCTTAAATCAACTTGTAGACATACCTCTCTCGGGGCACCTCTATCGAACATTTGGAACGCAGTGCCAACGTCCGAGGGTTCCGTCAGACTTCTGGGGATGCTCTCGGACGTCTGAAACTACCTCGGTCCGCCTTCCAACTTCTGACACATGTATGTGCATTGTCAGGACTTGGCAGAGAAGAAAATATGGAAAATAGATCTCTACCAGATGTTTCACTCTATCTTCGGACGTCCAGTAAGACGTCTGGATGTCACTTCGAAAGTCTGATTCCGCGGAAAAATGACTTCCGTAGAACTGCTCTGACTTTTCCTCGCCGCAGATGCTACAGCAGAGTAACATAGCGCCCTCCACTCTCATGCTCAGACTTGCGATCAGCTCTCCACTCTCCTCTTTCTGCTCGCTCTCTCTCCAGCTTCCTGCTTTCTCTCTTACTCTGCTGTGGTGGTGTAAGACGGAGAGGAGGAGGGAGTTTATAAAGGAAGAGGAGGTGAGGGGAGAGGTTTGGGATCGTAGGGAGTGGTGCGGGATGCGGGGAAGGCCGTCGCAGGGTGAGGCGTGGGCGAGGGAGTGGCGTGAGCATGGTACGCGTCGAAAAGAAAAGCATTTTCAGACGTTTGGCTCTCTCTCCAGTCGTCTGGACAGACATCTGGTGAACATCCTAGATGTCTTAAAGGCCAAAAGGTGATAGGTCATTTCAAGAATAAACAAATCATAACTACTTAGTTGAGCTAAATGGAAATGAATAATTAATTAGTTGCTTGTCTTATGTTAATTGCATGTAAATAGCTTAACCACCACTACTCAGCGTTAGCTGACCACGGATTTTATACCCTTGTTCAAGTCAGGGAGTTGAGTAACCAGCACCACCGGCTACAGAGGGAGCTGGGCCCAATCGAGCCCAACCTTAGCCATTACTATCTTTCTATTCCAGAGCGTTTTTCTGTTCTTGTAGTGAGTACTTGATATAGGTAATATTGTTTCTGTTACTTTTTTGCTTTATGTTCCGCTGTTGTGGTTGTGATGGCATGTAATATTGTGAGACATTTCATTCTGTTTCCTTTACTGTCTATTTATTTATTTTCTTCCTAGTTACATTGCATGTGTGGTTGTGGAATATTTTCTACTTTTGGTTATTTCTCGTTGGACGACTGGATCTTGGGATTAGTCGAGGCGAATCGGTCTTAGGTCCAGTAGGGATCTGGGATTGGGTTGTAACAAAGATGGTATCAGAGAAAGGTTGTCTCGGGAAATGAACCAAATGGTCTGGAAGTAACCAATTACGTGCATGAAAATAGGATAGCCATAACAAAGTATCACTTTCATCTTCTCTTCCATGTCTTATTTTTTTATGTAATCCAATATCATTGACGGTCTCTAATCTTTCTCTTGTATCTCCGTGTAGGAGATTTCTCGTCAGGGAGCCCTTAAGGCAGACCACGGACGTGGTCGTGGCTGTGGGTGGGGTCGTAGGGGTGGATGTGCCGGACTTGAGGCACCAGTCGACCCGCCCCTCCTTTTGGGCATCCAGGCCCAGGATCTCACCCAGTTGATCCGGGATATAGTACGAGAGGAGCTTCGACAGCCTCCTCGGCCACCCCTCCCTGAGGATGTGGAGGGAGAGTCCTCTATGGGATAGGGGAATCGTCACAGCGTCAAACGAGCTGGAGGGAAAGGGGGTGATCCTTGATACAGATTTTACGCGGTTTATAAAATACGTCGTTGTAACGCGCAAAATCGATCAACTCTTAAATTTATAAACCTAGATAGTGGGGTATCTAGGGTCATCCAAGGAGGCAAGTTTGCAAAAATTAAATCTCTTGCTTGGAATATAAATCTCAACTTTCTTTTTGGTCTTTTTTCAATATATCATTTTTATGTTTTTGAAATTAAGGCAACATGCAAAGTTGTTGGTGGGAAAAATTGCTACACCTACTATGCTAATCTAAGTGACAAAAATTATCCACTTTCTAAGTTCAACCTAGGCGCGTGGAGGCCTAGGTTAATTAGAAAGGAGGAGTGCAACTATACTAAAGATAAAGCAAGGTAATGCAAAAAGAAAGAGTGCAACAAGAAATTAAGGCAACTTCTTTTTTATACTAAAGGAAATTGCCTACTAGTAGATGAATGCTTCTACAGAAAAAAACAAATTGAAAACAAAATAAAGACAAATCCTTTAGATGATGATGGTGATGAAGAGGATGAAGCTCTTCTTGCTCCAAGCCTGGTAGCTCTCGGGCTTGAAAAGAAGATCTTCAGTTCCTTCCTTCTATAGCTCCGCCAAGGTGATGTCCTCCAAAGCAAGCCCTAAGGGGGCGTGCCCTAAGCTTTTCTCCAAGGGTGGACGTCCACCCTACGTCCTTCTCCTTTGCCTGGCCGTCCTCCTTGAAGTAGAAAAGTCCTCCTCCTTGGCGTGGCCCAAGTTGAAGAGAGTAGGGAGAAGAAGGCACCAAAGGGGCTGGTGATGTGCCCCTTTAATCTTCTTCTCTACTCCTTCTTGGCCATAGGTATGGTGGATATAGGTGGAAGTAAACACTAATGGAGGATGGTCTAAAATGATGGTAGGTGGTGAGTTTATATAGAGTAGGAAGGGGGCTAAGGTGACTCTTGAAATGGACGGCTAAGATGGGAAGATGGAGGTGGTTGGGGATCCTATGGCTAAGGGTAATTGGCGCCAACCCAACGGGTGCCATGGGGTGGTTATGGTGGTTAAAGGGCACCTATATTTGGCGCCAACTATGGGGCTTCTAGAAAGTAGGTGAGGTGGTTGGTGGAGATGATTTTAAGGAGAGGTGTATGGTGGAGATGAAGGGAATTTTGGAGGGAAAGTTGGTGCCAAAAGGGAAAGGTTCTAGAAGGTTATTTTGGAGGGAAAATAGGTGGCTTTTGGTAGTGGTGATGGGGTGAATGGGTGTGATGGTGGTGGTGCCAACTTGGAGTAAGATAGCTAGCTTAGGTGAGCTTAGTTGATGGAGCTAGCTAGGGTTGAGTTGAAGGTGGTGGATGGCCAAGGAGCTGGATGCTAGCTAAGCTAGCATAGCTAGCTATGGAGTAGAGGAGGAGGTATTGGAGCTAGGATTTGAAGAGAGGAGCTGAGGAGGAGAAGTCTGGAGCTTGAAATGGAGCTGACACCTGCTGAAGAGGCTGGCATGGAGCTACTCTAGCTGGCTTAGCTTGCTAGTTCTTTGCTAGCTGCTAAGCCAAGCTAAAGTGAGCTGGCTTCTACCATAATGAGCTAAGGTGTGCTGGGTCTGGTGCTCCTGGGGAGGATCAAGCTGGTTGAGGTAGCTAAGGTAGCTTAGCTCAACTGAGTTGAGCTAAGCTGAGTCCCCGGGTGTTACGACCCGATTCCCAAATCCCTACGAGTCACAAAAATCGGACCGACTCGTCTAATCCCAAGACCCAGTCGTCCAACGAGAAAGTAACCAAAAGAGCAGTAAAATAAACCACATTCACCATGCATATAACTAGCAGTAACAAAATACAGTAGTAAAGAAAAGAACTACTACAGTACATACCACCACAACAGTAGAGAAATAAACAGGTACATAAACATGATGCTTACAATAAAAGAGCACAGTGGTTACAGAAAAATACTCACTACACAAAAGAAACGGTACAATAGGTACAACACAAGTAAGACCACTGGGCACTACCAGGCCTAGCTCCTTCTGCAGCCGCCGGCTCTGGCTGCTTAACACCTGGTCCTGAAAAGGTGACAAAGGTGACACGTCAGCGAAATGCTGAGTAGAGTGGCAACCCAAAAGCTAAGAAAAATAGTAAGGTGGACAGTCGCTGTTATTTTTTTAATCTATTTCTTTATTTTTTTCCATTTACTCATTCTTGAATTATTCCTCACATCTTTCTCTTGATCTCGAATGTTCCTCGTGGGAACGATCTTGATTGCAGTCTTTTTCGAAAAGTAGAAGTAGCACGTGGTGCTCTCTTGGCCGGGAGAGTCCCCTGTAGTGGTCCTACCCTTAGTCAACCACCCCAAGGTCACTGACAGACGTAACGGTGACTACGGCACGAGTGATAAACGCATGGGTAGCTACCCTGCACTGGCACGCGGTCAGTCATTTTCGTTAACGGGTGCGCCCCAAAGCACAGCACAGAACCAGTATAGGGCAGAGCCCTCTCAGTAACAGGAGTCCAGCCCCTCGACAGTAACCAAACATTGGTCTTGCCCCTTCACAGTCCGCGCACCCTCACCTGACTACCCTGGTTTGCCCAGTGGGCCTAACTAGTCGGTGTAGGGAGGCTAGCAGAACCCCGGGGCCCGTGGGGTGGCTAGTGCTCTCCCTACATTAGTAGCTCTCCCCGGTACTGTGTACGCGAGGGCCAAAAGTCGGTACAAAGTGGCTAGACCAAACCCCGGGTCCCTGGGGTGGCTAGCTCCGCTCTGCACTAAACAGGGGGACAGTCACTCTCCTTGGTACTCCGTACTCAAGGGCCAGCTCACTTTCCCAATTCTATTCCATTCCCCGCTCAGGAGCTCTACTCCTAATTCCCCGTAGGGTTCATGCTCATATTTCTAAGCCAATTTAGGTTTCATCATTTCAACTTTATATTCATATAGCCCATGTTCTTAATAGTTAATATCCATTCATAAACAAGCAACTGTTATCCAATTACAGGCAATTATCATTTTTCTTTCTACTTTTCCAAGACTGAAATTTATATATTCACGACATTCGTTTTGGTGTTTCTGTTCCTAGGATTTATGCCACACCCTAGGATCTATCATTCAATCTAGTTTTCCAGTCCTAGGATTCATGCCATACCCTAGGATCTATTATTCAATCTAGTTTTCCAGTCTTAGGATTCATGCCATACCCTAGGATCTATCATTCAATCTAGTTTTCCAATCCTAGGGTTCATGCCACACCTTAGAATCTATTAATTATCTCACAAGTGCAAAAATGTTGGTAAATAATTAAAGGGAGCCACTCTACCCGCAAAATCGAGAGTACTGGGGGCGTGATTGGCAAGCCCGCGTGCCTCCGCAACCCCTAGGGCCGCAACAGAACGGGGTCCTAACACAAGGATCAATTACAAGGAGCTACTTAGAATAGGATACAAATACTATAAACAGGTAGAGGAACTAAATCTTAGAAGAACGAAACTTGAAACGTGGAAAACGGACTTCGAACAGACCCTAAACGGGTAAAAAATGACAAGTCTGCCCAAAATTAGACGTCTTAAACCATGGCTCAGGTCATACCTTGTTCCTGCGCGGTCCTTCAGACGTCCAGAATCTCGCTAAACAGTCTGGACTTAGTTTCCAGACGTCCGACTGTCGCTCCGGACGTCTGGAGACCCTCTCCGTCGTCTGGTGCTGTGCCCAGACGTCCGATTTGTGTGGGAGGGAGTGCCCTTGCGCCTTCCCAAATGAGACCTGCACACATACGCGACCGTCCTCAACACGAAATGAGGCAGAACCCTTCGGCGGAACGGCTGCAAGGCCGTACACGCGAAAGAAGGGAAGGAAAATATCGTACCTTTCAGACGTCTGGACCTTCCTCCAGATGTCTCTCGAGTCATCTGGACGTAGGTCTAGACGTTTGATTCTGGGAAATTTTCCCAGAATCAGACCTCCTCGCCCTCCTCCTGCTGCGCACGGCCGTGCCGCACCGCGCTAGCCTGCTGCCTGAGCTGCAGCAGCTCCTCCCCAGTGCCACGCACCTGCTGCGCACCCGCCGGCCGGCCCTGGCTGCTCCGGCGAGCTCGCACCCTCACTCTCTAACTCCCTCCCTCTCGTTGCAACCCCTCCTCCCCGCGCACTCACAGCAGCAGCTGCTGGCCTCGCTTGCTCACCCTCACGCTAACAGGAAGAAGAAGAAGGCAGTGGAGTGATGGTGTGTGAGAGGAGAGGGGGAGTATTTGAAGGTGCCGTGGGGAGAGAGAGAGAAGGAAGACTACTCCTGCAGGACGGGGAGGAAAGAGAGAGAAGAAAGGAGGGCGACGGTTCAGTTTGCGCGCGCATGCGCGCAGACACGAAATCGTACGCCAAAAAAATTAATTTCCAAACGTCTGGGAAGGCTTCCAGATGTCTGACCAGATGCCTGGACCAATTCCCAGACGTCTTAAACGACGTTTGATGCCGGGTCATAACAACATAACAAACTCAAAGGAAGTTTCGTCCCCGAAACTTGCGCTAACTAGGGTGCGGAAAAGAACGATATATGCATAACAAACTCAAAGAGGACTGAAGCCGGTCTGAAAAGACGTACCCTCAAAAAGCTTCGGGTACCGCTCCTGCATCACCGCCTCAGGGTCCCAGGTAGCCTCTTCGTACCGCTGGCTCCTCCACAAAACCTTCACCAGGGGTACTTGCTTCCGTCTCAGACTGCGGACGGCTCTGTCGAGAATCTACACTAGCCGCTTGGGGTAGGTCTGGTCGTCACCCACCTCGATGCTCTCGTGACTCAGGACATGACTGGGATTGGCGACGTACTTCCTGAGGTTGGACACATGGAACACGTCGTGCACACCAGAAAGCTGGGGAGGAAGGGCAAGCTTGTAAGCAACGGGTCCAACTCGCTCCAGGACTTTAAAGGGTCCCACGAACCTCGGTGCGGGCTTCCCTCTCACCCCAAACCGCTGCAGGCCCTTCATGGGCGAAACGTGAAGGAAGACGTGGTCCCCAACCTCAAACTGCACCTCTCTGCATTTCCGATCTGCATAGCTCTTCTGTCTGCTCCTGACAGTGCGGAGTCGCTTGTGAATCTGCTCGACTACCTCCTGACTTTGCTGGATCAGCTTGGGGCCAACCTCCCACTTGGTCCCCACCTCAACCCAACTCAAGGGTGCCGTACACCTCCGTCCGTACAAAGCCTCGTAGGGTGCCATGCCGATGCTCGAGTGATAACTGTTATTAATTGCAAACTCCGCCAGGGGCAAGTGCTCCTCCCAAGAGCCCCTCTAATCCAGTACACAAGCACGCAAAAGGTCCTCAAGTGTCTGTATCGTGCGCTCAGACTGTCCATCCGTCTGGGGGTGGTATGCTGTACTGAACCTCAACCGCGTCCCCAGGGCCTGCTGAAACTCAGCCCAAAACTGGGACGTAAAGCGGGTATCTCGGTCGGATACGATCTCCCACAGAACTCCGTGTAGACGTACCACGTCGCGGATATACCTCTCTGCAAACTGTGCTTGTCCCAAGGTGACTCGGATCGACAAGAAATGCGCCGTCTTCGTCAATCTGTCAATGATTACCCAGACTGCGTCGTGTCCCCGCTGGGTAACAGGTAAGCCCACCACCAAGTCCATGGTGATGCTCTCCCACTTCCACTCTGGCACTAGAAGTGGCTGTAGCGGCCCTGCTGGCCTCTGATGCTCGGCTTTCACCTACTGGCACACTAAACACTGCTGCACGAATTTACCCACATCCTACTTCATTCCCCTCCACCAAAAATTGCGTCTCAAGTCATGGTACATTTTTGTGTTTTCGGGATGTGTGGTGAACCTGGAACCGTGTGCCTCAATCAGGAGCTCTCTCAACAGCTCCTCGTCTCTGGGAATGCACAACCGTCCCCTCATGTGCAGCACCTGGTCTGTAAAAGAGAAGTCCCTAGGGTCTCTTGACAGTACTCTGTCACGCAAGGATTGCAAGTACGGGTCGGCCATCTGCCCTGTGATGATGCGATCTATCAGCTCTGGCCTTGTCTATCGCCTCACAGTCACTGCCCCACAGTGCCCCCGTAACTCTAGGGGTCGCCAACTGCCCATCTCCTCTAAGAGGCTCCAACTTTGCACTTGTAAACTGGCCAAGTATGCAGGCACCTTCCGGCTCAAGGCATCAGCCACCACATTGGCCTTTCCCAGGTGGTAGGAAATGCTGCAGTCATAGTCCTTCAGGAGCTCCAACTAACGTCTCTGTCTTATGTTGAGCTCCTTCTAATCAAACAGTTATCTGAGGCTCTTGTGATATGTGAAAATCTCAAAGGTCTCACCGTACAAGTAGTGCCTCCAGGTCTTCAGCTCGAAGACGACAGCTGCCAGCTCCAGGTCGTGGGTAGGGTAGCTATGCTCAAGGGGCTTCAGTTGCCACGAAGTGTAAGCGATAACGTGACCCCTCTGCATGAGCACACCCCCTAACCCCTACAAATAGGCATCCGTGTACACAACGAACCCGCCACTACTATCTAGGATGGTGAGCACGGGAGCCGAAGTCAGCCTCTCCTTTAGCTCCTGAAAACATGCCTCACAGAGATTTATCCAATAAAGGACACGTCCTTCCAGGTCAGCTGTGTCATAGGACGTGCAATCTGTGAAAAGCCCCTGATAAACCGCCTGTAGTAGCCTGCCAGTCCCAAGAAACTACGAATCTCAGTGACCGTACGCGGTCTCTCCCACCTGAGCACTGCCTCGACCTTGGCTGGGTCCACAGCCAAGCCATCCCCAGAGATCACATGACCTAAGAAGGTCACCTCCCTCAACCAGAACTCGCACTTGCTGTATTTGGCGTATAGCCTACGTCGTCTCAGTGTGTCCAAAATCATCCGCAAGCGCAGTCCGTGCTATGTCCGATCTCGAGAATAGATGAGCACATCATCAATGAATACCACCACGAACTGGTCCAAGTACGATCTAAACACCTGGTTCATCAAATCCATGAAGGCAGCAGGGGCATTGGTTAGCCCAAACGGCATGACTAGAAACTCGTAGTGTCCATACCGAGTGCGGAAAGCTGTCTTGGAGACGTCTGCCTCCTTGATCCTCAACTGGTGGTATCTAGACCTCAAGTCGATCTTGGAGAATACCGTGGCACCTCGCAGCTGGTCAAACAAGTCATCAATCCTCGGCAGCGGATACTTGTTGTTGATGGTGACCCTATTCAGCTGTCGGTAGTCCACACAAAGGCGTAGGGTACCATCCTTCTTCTTTACAAATAGTATTGGGGCTCCCCAGGGAGACGCGTTGGACCTCACAAAGCCCTTCTCCAAAAGATCCTGCAACTGAGACTTGAGCTCTCGCATATCAAGTGGTGCCATCTTGTACGGTGTTGTGGAGATGGGGCTGGTCCCCGGTACCAGTGAGATCTCAAACTCGATCTCATGCTCGGGTGGTAGTCCTGGCAACTTGTCTGGGAACATGTCGGGGTACTCTTTGACCACCGGGATACTCTGGAAGTCTGTCACAGGGCTGGGCTCTGCCACCACACAAGCTAGGAAGCCCTCACACCCCTGGCTCAAAAGTCTCGCTGCCCGAAGTGCAGAAATGCACCTGAAGCCTCCGTCCACTAGCTGCCCGTGGAACTCGAAAGAAGGCAACTCCGGTATGGAGAAGACGATCTTTCTCTTAAAGCAGTCCATCAAGGTGTGGTAAGCGGACAGCCAGTCCATCCCCAGAATTACGCTAAAGTCCTCCATCTGTATCATAATCAGGTCAGCGGGAAGGCTGTGTCCCCCAACACTAACCTCGCAACCCGTGTATACCTCCTTAGCTACAAACAGCTGACCACTCGGACCTCTGATCATGAACGGATCCTCTAACAACATACAGTCCTGCCCCATACTAACCACGAAACTGGCAGCGACAAACAAGTGCGTAGCGTCGGAATCGAAAAGCGTGAAAACGAGTCTGCCAGAAACTGAAACCATACCTGCCACCACTGATCCCGAAGCTCTGGCATCCCTGTGTGTCAGGGCGTTGATACGCCCCTCAGCCTTAGGTGCAGACAAAGCAGCCACACTCTGCGTCGGATGGGTAGCTACTGGCCGGTACCCTCCCCATGACTGCTGTCCTCCTCCTCGTGCCTGGAAACCGTGGCCTCCTGCTCGCCCTCCAGTGCTCGGTGCGGGAAGCATCTGCTGACCTCTTGCCCTAGACGGGCAGTCCCTTCTGATGTGGCCCGACTGGCCACATTGGTAGCAAAGGGGAACTTGACTCCCGCCCTCAGTGGGTCCCTGCTGTCGGCTAGGCGGGGGTCCTGTGCTACCAGTTGGCCCCTGTCGAGGGCCCCCAAAGGCCACTGATGGCCTTGCAAAATGTGATGGCTCTCCTGCGGGAGCCACGTGTCTCCTCTCTCGTCGACCCTGTGAGAAGTCTGACTGATAGGGCCTCTTCCGCTCGCTGTCAGTATCTCGCGCGGACGGGTTGGTCTCTTCGTATGTCATAGCTGCCTTCACCACCCTTGAGAACGTAGGCAGCTTCAGGGGTTTGACATACCCCCGAATCGCAGGCCGAAGCCCCTTGGTGAACCTCCAAAGGCGCTCCTCCTCAGTGGCCACTGCTGTCGCTGCGAAGCGAGACAGCTCCAGAAAACACATGCGGTACACGCTCACGGTCATCGTCCCTTGGCAGAGAGTGTGGAACTCTCGCCGCCTCTGGTCCTGCCATGTATGGGGAAAGTACTGCTCCCAGAAGAGGGTGACGAACCGGTCCCAAGTCGGCTCGTCCCTCTCTTGTCCCCTGACTGCCCTCCACCACCTATGTGCCGCACTCTCCAGCTGGTACATGGCAAAGGCCACACGGCACTCCACCGGGGGGCGAAGGGTATCAAAAACCTTCTCAATCTGCTCGAGTCAGTCCTCCGCCTTGGTCGGGTCCTCATCCCCCTTGAAGGAGGGGGGCTTCAGCTTCCGGAACTGTTTGAAAAGCTCGAAGTGGCGCTGAAGTGGAGATGCTGGTGCACCTCCAAGTAAGGAAGCCTCGTGCTTGGAAGTGCCGGGGGAAGGTGGGGCCGGTGGCGGCCCATCCCCTCCCCCGCGTCTAGCGCCAAGTCCGTCGCGTGGTCCCACAGAGGACTCCCCCTCCGCAGCCCCAGGGAGAGGCGCTCGTGGCGGCGGGTAGAGCTCCTCTCGCACGATGTCCCGTATCAGCTGGGCGAGGTCCTGGGCTTGAATGCCCGGAAGCAGTGGCTGGTTTACTGAGGCATCAACCTCAACGCGCCCACCCCTCCGGCCTCGTCATCGGCCGTGCTCGCGACTCGCCTCGCTACCTCCTCGTCCAGGCATCTCTTGCAAGGAGACGCGAACACGGAACAGAAAAAGACGTCAATATGAATCGATGTCAAGCGGAGAAATCTAAGAATAGATGTCAAAAGATACGTTGTGGTGGCTACTCCAGTTACAGGCACGTGAATTGGTTATTTTCCAGTTAGTTGGTTCACTTCTCGGGACGACCTTGCTCTGATACCATCTTTTTACGACCTGATTCTCGAATCCCTACGAGACACAAGAATCGGACCGACTCGACTGATCCCAAGACCCAGTCGTCCAACAAGAAAGTAACCAAAAGAGCAGTAAAATAAACCACATTCACCATGCATATAACTAGCAGTAACAAAATACAGCAGTAAAGAAAAGAACTACTACAGTACACACCACCACAACAGTAGAGAAATAAATAGGTACATAAACATGATGCTTACCATAAAAGAGCACAGTGGTAACAGAAAAATACTCACTACACAAAAGAAACGGTACAGTAGGTACTACACAAGTAAGACTACTGGGCACTACTAGGCCTAGCTCCTTCTGCAGCCGCCGGCTCTGGCTGCTCAACACCTGGTCCTGAAAAGGTGACAAAGGTGACAGGTCAGAGCAACGCTGAGTAGAGTGGCAACCCAAAAGCTAAGAAAAACAGTAAGGTGGACAGTAGCTGTTATTTTTTTAATCTCTTTCTTTATTTTTTTCCATTTACTCATTCTTGAATTATTCCTCACATCTTTCTCTTGATCTCAAATGTTCCTCGTGGGAACGATCTTGATTACAGTCTTTTTCGAAAAGTAGAAGTAGCACGTGGTGCTCTCCTGGTCGGGAGAGTCCCTTGTAGTGGTCCTACCCTCAGTCAACCACCCCAAGGTCACTGACAGACGTAATGGTGACTACGGCACGCGCGATAAACGCACGGGTAGCTACCCTGCACTGGCACGCGGTCAGTCATTTTCGTTAACGGGTGCGCCCCAAAGCACAGCACGGAACCAGTATAGGGCAGAGCCCTCTCAGTAACAGGAGTCCAGCTCCTCCACAGTAACCAAACAAGGGTCTTGCCCCTTCACAGTCCACGCACCCTCGCCTGACTACCCTGGTTTGCCCAGTGGGCCTAATAAGTCGGTGTAGGGAGGTTAGCAGAACCCTGGGGCTCGTTGGGTGGCTAGTGCTCTCCCTACACTAGTAGCTCTCCCTGGTACTGTGTACACGAGGGCCAAAAGTCAGTACAAAGTGGCCAGACTAAACCTCGGGTCCCTGGGGTGGCTAGCTCTGCTCTGTACTAAACAGGGGGACAGTCGCTCTCCTTGGTACTCCGTACTCAAGGGCCAACTCACTTCCCCAATTCTATTCCATTCCCCGCTCAGGAGCTCTATTCCTAATTCCTCGTAGGGTTCATGCTCATATTTCTAAGCCAATTTAGGTTTCATCATTTCAGCTTTATATTCATATAGCCCATGATCTCAATAGTTAATATCCATTCATAAACAAGCAACTGTTATTCAATTACAGGCAATTATCATTTTTCTTTCTACTTTTCCAAGACTGAAATTTATATATTCACGACATTCGTTTTGGTGTTTCTGTTCCTAGGATTCATGCCACACCCTAGGATCTATCATTCAATCTAGTTTTCCAGTCCTAGGATTCATGCCATACCCTAGGATCTATTATTCAATCTAATTTTCCAGTCCTAGGATTCATGCCATACCCTGGGATCTATCGTTCAATCTAGTTTTCCAATCCTAGGGCTCATGCCACACCTTAGAATCTATTAATTATCTCATAAGTGCAAAAATGTTGGTAAATAATTAAAGGGAGCCACTCTACCTGCAAAATCGGGAGTACTGGGGGCGTGATTGGCAAGCCCACGCGCCTCCGCAATCCTCAGAGCCTCAACGGAACGGTGTCCTAACACAAGGATCTATTTGAAGGAGCTACTCAGAACAGGATACAAATACTGTAAACAGGTAGAGGAACTAAATCTTAGAAGAACAAAACTTGAAACGCGGAAAATGGACTTCGAACGGACCCTAAACGGGTCAAAAATGACAAGTCTGCCCAAAATCAGACATCTGAAACTTCTTCCAGACGTCTTAAACGATGGCTCAGGTCATACCTTGTTCCTGCGCGGTCCTTCAAACATCTAGAATCTCGTTGAACCGTCTGGACTTAGTTTCCAGACGTCCAACTGTCGCTCCGGACGTCTGGAGACCCTCTCCGTCATCTGGTGCTGTGCCCAGACGTCCGATCTGTGTGGGAGGGCATGCCCTTGCGCCTTCCCGAACGAGACCTGCACACATACGCGACCGTCCTCAACATGAAATGAGGTAGAACCCTTCGGCGGAACGGCTGCATGGCCGTACACGCGATAGAAGAAGGGAAGGAAAATATCGTACCTTTCAGACGTCTGGGCCTTCCTCCAGACGTCTCTCGAGTCGTCTGGACGTAGGTCCAGACGTCTGATTCTGGGAAATTTTCCCAGAATCAGGACCTCCTTGCCCTCCGCCTGCTGCGCACGGCCGTGCTGCGCCGCGCTCGCCTGCTGCCTGAGCTGCAACAGCTCCTCCCCAGCGCCACGCACCTGCTGCGCACCCGTCGACCGGCCCTGGCTGCTCTGGCGAGCTCGCACCCTCGCGCTCTAACTCCCTCCCTCTCGCTGCAACCCCTCCTCCCCGCGCACTCACGGCAGCAGCTGCTGCCATCGCCCATTCACCCTCACGCTAACAGGAAGAAGAAGAAGGCGGTGGAGTGATGGTGAGGGAGAGGAGAGGGGGAGTATTTGAAGGTGCCGTGGGGAGAGAGAGAGAAGGAAGGTTGTAGGACGGGGAGGAAAGAGAGAGAAGAAAGGCGGGCGACGATTTAGTCTGCGCGCGCATGCGCGCAGACACTAAACCGTACGCCAAAAAAATTAATTTCCAGACGCCTGGGAAGGCTTCCAGACGTCTGACCAGACGTCTGGACCAATTCCCAGATGTCTTAAACGACGTTTGATGCCGGGGTCATAACTCTGGGAGCTGGATTTGAGCTTCCTGAGCTGGAATGAAGTCATCTTCAGCTGGCTGGAGTTGAGTGGAGCTGGATGTAGCTGGACCTGAGCTGAGGTGAACTCCAGTCAACTCAGCTGAGCTAGCTAGAGCTCCCTGTGGACTAATAGGAGCTGAGATGAGCTAGACTTAGCTAAGTTGAGCTGGATCTAAGCTGACCTGAGCTTGGGTGAGCTAAGACGAGCTCTCTTAAGCTGCCATTCAGTTGAGATGAGCTGAATGGAGCTAGGATGAGCTAGCCTTAATTCAGGTGAGCTGAATTCCAGCTATGGTGAGTTGGATCAAGTTGAGTTCTAGCTGGTGAGAGCTTCTCCTTCACCAGTTGCCTTCTTGAGTGCTAGGGTTTTAGGGATCTGTATATATGTTCATCCCTAACACTCACAAAACACATAAAAAAGACAATAAATAATGCAATGCATGCCTAACTTAATTAATGCCTAAATGCAGCCCAAAAACTCGTTTGCGGAGTAAAATCCTAAGAGCTAGGTTTATTTTAATGCATAAGAATAATGATAAACTTGCGTTTATCACACCCCCATACTTATCTTTTACTAGTCTCTTAGCAAAACTTTAATTTTTTGGGAAACAGAATTTTTAGGAAATCTAATTTTTTCGTCTTTTGTGGAGAAAAAGATTAAAGAGCCTTGGTTGATCTAAACACAGGAGGCACGGGATTCGTTAAGGATAAACATCAGAATTTATTTTTGGATCAAAAAATTAGACAAAATGGGATCAATATATCCTCCAGAAAATTCACAAATTAACCACTTGTTATTTCAGATGACTTGAAATTTTTTCTTTTAGGAATTTTCTGGCTCTTGAATTTGATTTGCAACTTGCAATATCCTTTAAAGCGTTGTGTCCGTGCTTATGAAAAGCCAACATTTATAAGGGCGTGTTTTTGGTTTAAAACTTTTTTTTTCTCCCCCATGCTTATTTTTAGCTATCTTACAACAGATGTTTCGGGATCATCATTCCCGTTACCAATCCTCGTGGGGGCTCTGGTGTCAGTACTTCGAGATAGCATTGTCCATGACACCACCTAGGAGCTCACAACCCCAAAACACAATGCGGTGTAAAAGGGCGCTCCAAGCAAACTCAAGCTCTTGCTTCGACACTATAGGTAGAGCACCGGCCAAGACACTTGAGCTGCTAAAATGCGCTTTAATGCTCCATCTAAAGATATGAAATATAGATATGGAGTAGCGCCGAGGCGGTAACATGTTGGCATCACATCCTCAAAGGAGGTATTTTCCTCCTTCTCGGTGTGGGAACTCAAACCAATGATCTGCTTCAGACTTTTACTAAGTCCAAACAAGGGAGTTTTTCAAATTTTTAGTTGTTTTTAAGTGTTGGCTTGTGTGTGAAAATTGACACAAGAAGTTCCTCAAGACATGCAAGTTTTTGAATCAGAAACTAAGCCAAATACTTTCCACATTACAAAATAGGATCAAGTCACCTGAACTATCATGAGTTCAGGTGGAATTTTTAGAGAAGGATATATGATTTAGTCTAAAATAGACCCTGAAATTCTAATGATCAGATCTGCATCCTCATCCCTAGTTTGTTAAAGATTAAATCCCATTGTACCAAAAGTGAGTTTTTCAACCTTAGTCTTGATTTCAAAAAGTTTTCAACATTTATATTTTTTTGGGTATGCAAGTAGGAAAATAAAATAACTAAAGAAAAATGCATATTTTTAGGTTTTGAAAATCCTAAATTGATCGTCAAATTTTAAAAACAACCCCCCATGCTTAAGATATGCAATGTCCTCATGCATTAGGAGGGAAAAGGTGTCACCTTAATGAAGAGCGTTCGGGTTTAGGATGGTCAAAACCTGGAAAAAGAAAGGAAAAAGGAAAGCAAGAAAAAAAATGATGGGTTACCTCCCATCCAGTGCTATCTTTTACGCCATTCAGCTGGACGTAGTGTGCACGGAAGACGGAAAATCATGTAAAAAGTTGGAGACTTGAATGTCTTTAATAAAAGTGTCTTCCTTAGGATCCCTAAAAAGATGAGTGGTAAAGATGAAGGGATCAAAATAAAATAGAGAAATGGGAAAAGGACCTGGGTCTGGCCATGGTTTGAATTGATGATGAAAGCCAAACTCACGTGGATCAAGTGGTAGGTCCAATAGAAAAGGGAGGGGAAAGGAGTTAGTGAGATGCAAGATGGGTGAAGTTAGTGTGGATATTTTTGGTGAAAAATCAGGAAGATGAAAAGGGGGAAAGTCAAACCCTAGTTGATCTGGAAAGTCTTGGACCACATAATTAGCCTTAAAATAAGAATCAATAAAATCTAGATCAATAGTGGTCAAAGATGAATGAGATTGGATCAACATAGACTTCTCAAATACTGCTTCCATTTTATTATCAGTGTCCTAAAAAATTTTGTGATTAATGGACCTCTTGGAAGCTTGAAATAAATCTAATGAGATGGTCTGGTTACTGCAACTTATATTCATTTTCCCAGAATGAGAATTGATATTTGCTGCTGCCATAATTAGAAAAGGTCTTCCAAGGATGGCATTAATGAGAGCCTTAGGTACCTCTATGTCATGGACCAGAAAATTTACCAGAAATAGACAATTCCGGACCTTGATAATATTATCCTCAACAACTCCCCGCGGTTGAATGGTAGATCGGTCTTCCAATTGAAATTGAACCTTAGTAGGTTTTAAATCATTGAATCAAAATTCCTCAAATAAGACTGGGGGAATGAGATTACTAGAGGTACCTAAGTCGAGAGGGGCGCGAAAAAAAATTGGTGTCAGTTATGACAACTGAGATGAGTGATGTGCCCTGGTCCTTTTTTGTGAAAGGCAGCTTGCTCTGAAAAATTGAGCTGGCTGTCTTCGAAAGGACCAACCTTTCGAGATTCTGATCATGTCCTTTTGAAGTAAATTTTTTAGAGGCATGGGGAGAATCTAGGAAGGAAATATTCCTCTCGACTTGCTCAAATAAGTCCAAAGAATTGTGGTCAGAGGGCACTAATTTTGGATTGTTGGATTGTAGTTTTTGAGAGTGGGAAATAGGGTTTGAATCAGGTGTTTTTGGGATTTCTTTTTCTTCTTCCTTATTGAGGTTAGGGGAGTTAATCTGCATTGGTTGAGAATCAGTTTCATCATTTGAATGTGAAGGCCTTAAATCCATGGTGGTTTCCTCACTCCTCAAAGTCTCTACATACGCAGCTTGGTGATCACTGGGAGGAGGTGGAGGGGCCTGATGTTGATAGAAACTGGGTTGGTGCTGTGATATTGGGTTAATAGGAGGCTGAACCGTGTGGTTCTGATGTTGGTATCCACCTGGGTGTTGGTTCCTGTGATTAATAAAGTTTGGTGTGGGTTGGGATGGTGAGTGTCCTGCAGGTCTTTGAGTCGGAATATCCCCAATTTGATCATTGAGATTGTTAATAAGATGGGTTGTTTTCTTTGTTTTTCATTGTAACTCCTGTAGGGTTTTCATCATCTGGGCATTAATGTCTTTTTGAGATTGCCCAGATTGATAAGTTTGATTTGAATCATGCCCTCCAAACGGGTTCTGTTGTTGGTGTGGAACCGGATTGGTCCAGGAGTGAGCCGGATAATTCCCCCCATTAGAGGAAATTTTCAATTTCCCCTTGATACGGATTTTATGTGGTTTGTAAAATACGTCGTTGTAATGCGCAAAACCGATCAACTCTTAAATTTATAAACCTAGATAGTGGGGTATCTAGGGTCGTCCAAGGAGTCAAGTTTGCAAAAATTAAATCTCTTGCTTGGAATATAAATCTCAACTTTCTTTTTGGTCTTTTTTCAATATATCATTTTTATGTTTTTGAAATTAAGGCAACATGTGAAGTTATTGGTGGGAAAAATTGCTACACACTATGCTAATCTAAGTGACGAAAGTTATCCACTTTCTAAGTTCAACCTAGGCGCGTGGAGGCCTAGGTTAATTAGAAAGGAGGAGTGCAACTATACTAAAGATAAAGCAAGGTAATGAAAAAAGAAAGAGTGCAACAAGAAATTAAGGCAACTTCTTTTTTATACTAAAGGAAATTGTCTACTAGTAGATGAATGCTTCGACAAAAAAAAACAAATTGAAAACAAAATAAAGACAAATCCTTTAGATGATGATGGTGATGAAGAGGATGAAGCTCTTCTTGCTCCAAGCCTGGTAGCTCTCAGGCTTGAAAAGAAGATCTTTAGCTCCTTCCTTCTATAGCTCCTCCAAGGTGATGTCCTCCAAAGCAAGCCCTAAGGGGGCGTGCCCTAAGCTTTTCTCCAAGGGTGGACGTCCACCCTAGGTCTTTCTCCTTTGCCTGGCCATCCTCCTTGAAGTAGAAAAGTCCTCCTCCTTGGTGTGGCCCAAGTTGAAGAGAGTGGGGAGAAGAAGGCACCAAAGGGGTTGGTGATGTGCCCCTTTAATCTTCTTCTCTACTCCTTCTTGGCCGTAGGTATAGGTGGATGTAGGTGGAAGTAAACACTAATGGAGGATGGTCTAAAATGGTGGTAGGTGGTGGGTTTATATAGAGTAGGAAGGGGGCTAAGGTGACTCTTGAAATGGATGGCTAAGATGGGAAGATGGAGGTGGTTGGGGATCCTATGGCTAAGGGTAATTGGCGCCAACCCAAGGGGTGCCATGGGGTGGTTATGGTGGTGAAAGGGCACCTATATTTGGCGCCAACTATGGGGCTTCTAGAAAGTAGGTGAGGTGGTTGGTGGAGATGATTTTAAGGAGAGGTGTATGGTGGAGATGAAGGGAATTTTGGAGGGAAAGTTGGAGCCAAGAGGGAAAGGTTCTAGAAGGTTATTTTGGAGGGAAAATAGGTGGCTTTTGGTAGTGGTGATGGGGTAAAGGGGTGTGATGGTGGTGGTGCCAACTTGGAGTAGGATAGCTAGCTTAGGTGAGCTTAGTTGATGGAGCTAGCTAGGGTTGAGTTGAAGGTGGTGGATGGCCAAGGAGCTGGGTGCTAGCTAAGCTAGCTTAGCTAGCTATGGAGTAGAGGAGGAGGTATTGGAGCTAGGATTTGAAGAGAGGAGCTGAGGAGGAGAAGTCTGGAGCTTGAAATGGAGCTGGCAGCTACTGAAGAGGCTGGCATGGAGCTACTCTAGTTGGCTTAGCTTGCTAGTTCTTTGCTAGCTGCTAAGCCAAGATAAAGTGAGCTGGCTTCTACCATAATGAGCTAAGGTGTACTGGGTCTGGTGCTCCCGGGGAGGATCAAGCTGGTTGAGGCAGCTAAGGTAGCTTAGCTCAACTGGGTTGAGCTAAGCTGAGTCCCTGGGAGCTGGACTTGAGCTTCCTGAGCTGAAATGAAGTCATCTTCAGTTGGTTGGAGTTGAGTAGAGCTGGATGTAGCTGGACCTAAGCTGGGGTGAACTCCAGTCAACTTAGCTGAGCTAGCTAGAGCTCCTTGTGGACTAATAGGAGCTGAGATGAGCTAGACTCAGCTAAGTTGAGCTGGATCTAAGATGACCTGAGCTAGGGTGAGCTAAGATGAGTTCTCTTGAGCTACCATTCAGTTGAGATGAGCTGAATGGAGCTAGGATGAGCTAACCCTAATTCAGGTGAGCTGAATTCCAGCTATGGTGAGTTGGATCAAGCTGAGTTCCAGCTGGTGAGAGCTTCTCCTTTACTAGTTGCCTTCTTGAGTGCTAGGGTTTTAGGGATCTGTATATCTGTTCATCCCTAACACTCACAAAAACACATAAAAAAGATAATAAAAAATGCAATGCATGCCTAACTTAATTAATGACTAAATGCAGCCCAAAAACTCGTTTGCGGAGTAAAATCCTAAGAGCTAGGTTTATTTTAATGCATAAGAATAATGATAAATTGGCATTTATCAATCCTCCACCACCCCTACCTCCCTCGGACACTTCTAAGTACGAGCCCTTCCTACTTGGAGGCATGCCTGCTTCCCCGTTGCAGCTCCACCATGAGCTTTTCGACTAGTTCTGGAAGTTGTAGCCCCCCTCCTTCAAGGGGGATGAGAGCTTGTCTGAGGTAGAGGACTAGCTGGAGCAAATAGAGAAGGTGTTTGACACACTCTAGCCTCCTACAGAGTGCCGCGTGGCCTTTGCCATGTACCAGTTGGAGAGCGTAGCCCATTGGTGGTGGAGGGCAATCACAGGCCAAGAGGGGAGAGAGTTGTTGTGGGACCAGTTTGTGGCTCTCTTCTGTAAGCAGTACTTTCCGTAGACCTGGCAGGACCAGAGGAGGCGGGAGTTCCATACTCTCCGCTAGGGGGTGATGACTGTTAGCGCGTATCACATGCGTTTTCTGGAGCTGTCACGCTTTGCCTTGACAGCTGTGTCTACTGAGGAGGAGCACTTGTGGAAGTTTACTGAGGGGTTTGACATGCTATTCGGGGGTATGTGAAGCCCTTGAAGCTACCCACTTTCTCTCGCGTGGTTGAGGCGGCCATGACCTATGAGGAGACCAACCCGGCCGCGTGAGAAACTGACGGTGGACAGAAGAGGCCTTACTAGCCAGAGTACTCACAAGGCTGTCGAGAGAGGAGGCATATGGCGCCCGCAGGGGAGTCATCTCATCCTGCAGGGCCGCCAGTGGCCTTTGGGGGTCCCAGACAGGGGCCAGTTTCTAGCACTGGATCCCCGCCCAGCCACCAGTAGAGACCGATTGAGGGAGGAGGTCGTGCCCCTCTCTGCTACCAGTGTGGCCAGCCGGGCCACATCAGGAGGGACTGCCCATCCAGGGTCGGAGCACAGCAGATGCTCCCCGCATCGAGCATTGGAGGCCGATCTGGCGACCGTGGTCACCATGCACATGGAGGAGGACAGCAGTCACGAGGAGGGTACCGACCAGTTGCTGCTTGCCCGACGTAGAGCGTGGCCGCTTCTTATGCACCCAGGGCTGAGGGGCATATCAACGCCCTAACATATAGAGATTCCAGGGCTTCAGGTTCTGTGGTGGTAGGTATAGTTACCGTTTCTGGCAGATTAGCCTACGTTCTTTTCGATTGTGGTGCCACACACTCTTTTGTCTCCTTGAGTTTTGCCTTCAGTTTGGGGCCGAGCAGTGTACTGTTAGAGGTCCCGTACCTGATTAGAGGGCCAGGTGGACAATTGTTCGTAGTAGAGGAGGTTTTTATAGACTGCGAGGTCGCTATAGGGGGACACAGTCTTCCCGCTGACCTGATAGTGATCCCGATGGAGGACTTTAGCATGATCCTGGGGATGGACTGGCTATCTACCTATTACACTCTAGTGGATGTTTTGGGAGGAAGTTCGTCTTCTCTATACCAGAGTTGCCTCCGTTTGAGTTTCACGGCTAGCCGGTAGACGGCGGTTTCAGGTGCATCTCCGCGCTTCGGATAACGAAGCTTTTGAGCCAGGGGTGTGAGGGATTCCTAGCTTGTGTTGTAGCAGAACCTAGTCCCGTGGCTGCCTTTCAGAGTATCCCGGTGGTTTGCTAGTACCCCAACGTCTTCCTAGAGGAACTACCAGGACTACCGGCTAAGCGTAAGATTGAGTTTAAGATCTCACTAGTACCGGGGACTAGCCCATCTATTGCACCATACAGGATGTCAACGCTTGAGCTGCAAGAGCTCAAGTCTCAGTTACAAGACTTGTTGGAGAAGGGCTCTATAAGGCCCAGTGCATCCTTATGGGGAGCCCTTGTATTATTTGTAAAGAAGAAGGACGGTATCTTGCGGCTTTGTGTCAACTACCGACAACTGAATTGGGTGACTGTCAAGAACAAGTACCCACTGCCTTGTATTGACGACCTCTTTGACTAGTTGAGGGTCGCCACCGTGTTCTCTAAGACAGATCTGAGGTTAGGTTACCACCAATTAAGGATCAAGGAGGCCGACATCTCCAAGACAACTTTCCGTACTCGGTACGGCCACTACGAGTTCTTGATCATGCCGTTTGGGCGGACCAATGCTCCGCTGCTTTCATGGACATGATGAACCGTGCACATGCTGCATCGTGGGAAAACAGCAAGCAAGATCGTTCTCTTAGGGAACAAGAAGATTGAGAAATGTTATAGAACTTGATTGTGGTACTCAGATCAGAAAAATGATAATTGGAAACGGACGATAATAAGTAAACTGTTAAATGCATGTTTAGCTAGCTTCCTTTTTAAATTATATTATATGTAAATGTTTTAACCACCACTCTACTCAGCGTTAGCTGACCACAGAATTTTATAACCTTGTTCAGGTCAGGGATTCGAGCAGCCAAAGCCACCAGCTGCTGAGGGCACTGGGCCCAGTCGAGCCCTACTGTAGTTTCCTTCTGTTTCTTTTACAGAGAGTTTTGTAGTAGTGAATATTTGTTGCTCATAGTTATATTTTGTTATATATGTATCAGTTTCTGTTGTAATGGCTACACTTGTAATCATACTTTCTACTGTATAATGTGAGATACTAGTGGCTTACTGTTTTCTTTCCTTTATTTTCAGTCATATATTTTCTGCTTAGTTACATTATTCGTGTGGTTGTGGAATGAATATGGTATTTGGTTGTTTCTCGTTGGATGACTAAGTTTTGGGGTTCGTCGAGGCGAACCGTTCTCAGGTCCTATAGGGAGTTGGGAGCGGGTCACGACACTAAGTATAGGTACAAAAATAGCTACTAATATGTACTATATTAAGTTATATTAACACATACTAATATCTTTAGTGACATATACTCTATATAAAGTAACATAAATATGTGTTGCTATAACTTTAGTAAAATATGTACATAACATAGGGCAAAAAGAATACTTTTACTAACATATATACATATCTACAGTGACAGATACATACATCACTAAAGCATTGAGGTTTTATTTGTATACATATAAGGCTCAAACATTACTCTATTTTATTTATATTCCACTTATATATATACATATATACTATACATTCGTATACATATATTCTATATATTTTATTTATTATACATATATATTTTATATACTTATATTATATACTTATTATATAAATACATAACACTGTACACATACATTACACTCACATACATGACTCTGTGTTCAAACACTTGGTCAAATTCTTCACTCTCTCCTCTCTTCTCTTCTCTCTTAGTTGATTTTAGGAACTCTCTCCTTCACAGGTGCACTATTCACCTACCCAAAAATTGGGTTTTTGATGGGCAAGCTAGTTTGATTCGTGGGATACACGGCACCCCATTAGGGTGGGACCAGACCACTACTATGAATTGGCCCTAGTTTAATTAGGTTTATTCATGTGCATTATCAGGCCCAATATTAGGCTCATAATGGGCCCACTATAGTACATGACCTTCGACCCATCACTATTCATCAATATGCTCAAGTATCAGTATGCTCAAGAGAGGAGAGGATATGCTGAGGGCACGCCTTGCATTGACGACTGAGCGGTCGTCGGCGTAAAAGCATTTTATACTAATGCAAATGGTCTACGCTCCATGATGTGGGACTTAGTTTGTGTGGCTAAGAGCGCTGCATAACGTTCTGATGAGAAGGTTTTGGCCTTCAATTTGAGGGTCATAATTAATTATAAATTATAAATAAATTATATATTTACAAACCCCTAATGTAGGTCTACATAATTATGTAGTTAATTTAATATAATAACTTAATTAGTTATATTTAAAAATTACCTAAAGTTGCTGCTGTGCATATGTTAAATTAGGGTTCAATTTGTTAATTAAAGTTCAAATTAATAAATTAATCATGAAATTAACTTTACACAGAGTTAATTTAATTATATAATGAATTATTTATCATACATTTTAAATTTATTTTAGAGTCTTTATTTTAATTTATTTACATTTGGATATACATTTTAGATAGTTATATACATATTTAAGTTATAAATACTGTAGTATAATACAAATATAGCATAAATAGCTCAAATATACTTAAAATTACTATATGTATAGGTACAGTATAAATTACTTCATTAATAACTTAATTTACTAATTTATTTTATTTTAAGTCAATAATCTACTCAATTAACTTAATAACTTAATTATCTACTATAATTATATAATTAAATTAATTTACAGGTATTGTACAGTATATAATACTTAGTTAAATATGTATGTACAGATGGTTATAAGTATATACATAGGTGTTTATAATTACTTACGATAATATACACTTAAGTTAATATAAATTAATATATAATTATACAATAAAGATATATATACAATAAATCATCCTAAATACTTAATTTAATATATAAAATACATTCATGAGTTATTTATATACATTATGTACATATTTTATAATATATACATATAGCTTAGTGTTAAATTATATTTACAAGTATAAATATACTATACAAGATATTTTTGAGTATTTTTGGGCATTTTCTGATTTTTATGATTTTTATATGTATAATAGAGGTAGGGGATGAGAGAGAAAGGGTGAGATGAGAGAGGAAGAGTTTCTTTTTGGTGTTTTGAGCTTGATTTCTTTTATTAAATTCTCAAGTAGATTGAACCGTTGGCTGATATGTTTTACCATGCCGGGGGTTCAGAATACTTTGAAATTTGGCATACATCTAGAAAAATATCTGATCTTACTTAAGGAAGGTTTATTTTATTTTTTAAATAATTTTTTATATATTTATTTTCTTTTACAAATCTCACACACAAGAGGCTTAAATGGACATAAAACCATGTAACCAAAGGCCTCAATTTCAGTTTTATGGGTTGGTACTTCAGATAGGAAGTTCAAATATGTTCAGCATAACACATGGATGGTGATTGAGCCAATAAACATGATTTTGTCATTTAATCTCACTCAATTTACCATTTGGACAGTTAGATCTATTAGCAAATAGCTGACAATTTGTTTTAAACATCATTTACATGTGAATTTACAATCTAAATTGGATCCAACCCATACATGAATGCTTGAATAAACTATTCTAACAATATACACATATCAGGTCATTTAATTTCTCAAAATCAACTTGAAATATCATTTGGAACCTTGTTCTAGACCTGATGCTCTGTTATGGAGCAGCCATTGATTTCAGTTGCTGCTCCTGAAACCAGCAACTATTATTTCTGTTAGTTGAAAGATTTAGATGACCTAAGTTAGGCTTTCTTAGGTTTGATTTGAGATAAAACAAGTTAATCTTAGATCTGGAAACCAGGTCTGAGTACTATTCAATCTAGAAATACCATTGCATTCTTAAATCACTTGAAACCTGGAATCAAATTCATTGCAAAATTACTTCAAATTCTATCCAAAAATATTCATTCAAATCAATGTTGGATTGGTACAACTCAGATCAAACCTTTTGATTTGTTGCTCTGTAAGTTTAGATCTGATTAAATCCCTTCCTCGAAAACACAAATCATTTAAAACTTTGAAAATCTGGAAATTGAATTTTAACACTAAATGCCCTAGATGAAAATTAAGTCATCGAAAGTTCATCTCAATCATTGCAAACATTAGCACAGAGAAACTCATTCAAAATCAAATTGAAACTCAAGAACACATTCAAAACCCTCATTAATCCCTTCTACCTTGCCCTAGACAGCAAGAAGAGGGGAGTTAATTTAGGTCTTAAAACAACTTAAAAACACTTCTCAGATCTCCATCATTTTGTTTCAAAACCTCCCAGATCACCGATTAGGTCTCTGATCAGTGTCACTGATTTCATTAGCCTAATATGACCATACAATGAGAAGAAAATAAGGATTCATTCAGATTTTGGGTAAAACTTGATAAATCATTGAAAACACATCCCATAAAGATTAGGACCATCATATGAAATCCAATTATGCAAATACACACTGAATTTAGTCGATTAAAACTGATTGAAATCAAATCAACTAAAAATCCTTCATTCACACTCTCAAACCAAATCAGAATTAAACAACCAAATCAGTTCAATTCAGCACACATGGAGGACCTTTGTGATTATATGAGTTGAATGGGAGGTCCTCATTGAGATTTGAGCATGCTTTAGATCATGTAAAGACCCATTCTGTTTGAGCCTTTTAAGCCGTTTGGACTGGCAGTTAGACATCTGAACCCCTTTCCAGACATCTGGAAATTGAAAAATCTATACGCGAAGTTGGTTCTGCACGCAGCCAGCGTGCAGACCTCTTTTCTTCTCTCTCTTCTTCTCTTTCTCTCCCTCGTTGAACACTAACCCACTCCCTATATAAGAGCCCTCTCCCCCTTCTTCTCTTCTCCACTCCAGCACCACCACCTTCCTTCCTCTCCATTGCCATGAGAGAGACGAGCGAGAGAGAGGGAGCGAGGAGGAGGAGCGGCGTGAAGAGAGGGAGGAGGTTGAGCTCGCGAGCTTGGAGAGGCTTTTCGGAGTGCACACGGTCGCCACGACGCGTGCGGGAGGAGGAGTGTGTCAGGGAACCGTCCCCTACTTCCTGCAGTGGCCGGAGCTGTAGCCGAGAGGGAGGAGACATGGCGGAGCGCGACGAGAGGAGCGAGAGCTCGCTCTGATACTGAAAATTTTCCAGTATCAGATGTCCGGAGTGCCTTCTAGATGACGAGTTGGACGTCTGGTGACGACACTGGACGTCTGAAAGCAGGGTTTCGCACAGGATGTCCTTCTTGCAGTTATGGCCATGCAGGACGCACTGCAGAGCCGATTTGTTTGGCTAAAAAGGGGATTTGCTGCTCTGTTGTGCACAAGAACAGCTTTGGGAAGGCGTGCGGCACGCCCTCCCATATGTTTTGGATGTCTGGATAGCTTACCAGACGACCGAAGGCACTCCCAGACTACTGAAGGATAGGTCGGACGTCTGGACCTGAGTCCAGACGGTCAAGTAGGAGTCCTGGACGTCTAAGGTTGACACAGGGACTTGAGGTGAGACTCTAGTGACTTTTAAGACATCTGGACTTTGCTCCAGACGTTTGATTTGGTTCTGTAGTCCTGTTTTTGACCCATTTAGGGTCTGATCAGGATCCGTTTTACGCAAACGAGATATCTGTGGTTTCCTTGTGAGTTCCTCTACTTGTTAGAAATTTTTATATACTATTCTGAGCGTTCCATTGTGATGTGTTCCTTGGTATAGGACTTCGACCTGTTGCGTGTCTGGGACTTGCAGAGGCATGTGAGTCTATCGTTCGAGCCCCCAGTACTCCCGGATTATCTGGTAGAGTGGTTCCCCCCTGTTCTACTTATAAAATATGGATGCATCTATGAAATTTAGATAATTAGAACCCTAGGGTGTGGCATGAATCCTAGGACGCGAAATAGTTGTGTTGTTTGTATGCGTGCTTGAGATTGAAGTTATAAATGAATGAGCTGAATTGTAAACAACCGCCTGTTAATAAATACAAGCTGCCTGTAGAATATGAAATGCCTGAGATAACTAAACAGTTATCTGTGATATCACTTGCTGTATATGTTAATTTGTGGAAATACGAGCTGCATGTGTATAATACAAGAATGGAAATTGTGAATTATGAAACCTGGTATGGAATAATATGATGAATATGAGCATGAACCCTACAGGGAATTAGGAGTGGAGCTTCTATGGATAAATGGAAGGATCTAGAAATGTGAGTGGGAAGTGTGCTGGCCCTTGAGTACGTGGTACCGAGGAGAGCGACTGTCCCCTGTTTAGTGTAGAGCGGAGCTAGCTGCCCTTGGGTTGGGACCCGGGGTTAAGATTGGCCACTCTACACCGACTTCTGTGGCCCTCGCGTACACTGTACCAAGGAGAGCTACTAGTGTAGGGAGGGAGCTAGCCACCCCACGGGGCCCAGGGTTCAGCTAGCCACCCTACACTGACTTGTTAGGCCCATTGGGAAAACTGGGGTAGTTAGACGAGGGTGCGCGGACTGTGGAGGGGCGAGACCCCTATTTGGTTTTGAGGGGCTAGACCCCTGTTGCTGAGAGGGCTAGGCCCTATATTGTTCCGTGCTATACTTTGGACGTACCCGCATGCCAGTGCAGGGTAGCTACTTGTACGCTTATCGTGCATGCCGTAGTCACCGCTACGTCTATCTGTGACCTTGGGGTAGTTGACTGGGTGTAGGATTACCACGGGGGACTCTCCCGGCCAAGAGAGCACCACGTGTGCCTTCTACTCCTCGGAAAAGACTGCAATTAAGATCGTTCCCACGAGGAACATGCGAGATCAAGAAAGAAATCTGAAAGTAAACCAATGGAAGAAAAGCAATTACTTGTAATTGAAATAATTGGAAAAGATAAATTTACCTGTTAGCTTTTATTGCTTTAGATAGTCTGGTTACCACTCTACTCAGCGTTTGCTGACTCCGTTTTCTCATAACCCTTTACAGGTCCAGGAGTTGAGCAGCCTGAGTCACCGGCTGCAGAGGGTGTTGGGCCCAGTCGAGCCCAACAGTAGTTTCTTACTGTTGTAGTACTTCTTTTCTGTTAGTGAGTTTCAGACTTTGTTTTACCGTTCCTGTTACTATACTTTTGTTTACTTTCCTGTTGTTGTGGTGGTATGTACTATTTAGCAGCTTTTACTTCCTTTATTGCTTGTACACTTTTACTATTAGTTGCCTTGCATAGTGGATGTGGTTTATTTTCCTGCTTTTTGGTTATTTCTTGTTGGACGACTGGGTCTTGGGATTAGTCGAGTCGAGCCAGTCTCAGGTCTTATAGGGATTCGAAAATCGGGTCGTAACAGATCTAGAAACTTGTGAGCTTTAGATCTAAAGCGACTCTGGTGAATGAGGTGGATTGCGATAAAAAATGCGAGGGAAATAGATGAAGATGGTCATGAGATGATGAGGAAGACAATGGATCAAAATGATTACGTGAAAACACTTCTCCAATCTAAATTAATTGGAGAGGGCAAAGTCAGAGCTAATCTAATCTACTTCTAAATCTAACAATCAATTAATGAATTAACTAACTAATTCTACTCCTAAAAAGCAGTAAATCTACTCTATGAAAGCATTAAAATTCCTAGCTAAGTGGAAGAATGGGATGCTTAGGTTGCAGTTGGCCATTACAGCGACAAAGAGGGATGGGGAGATCTCCAACGAGGAATGGGGTCCCTGGATCCACAACAAGTTGCTGTGGTGTAATTGAGGATGAAGAGCCGCCCCTAGCACAAATGGCCCTGATGGAGGAGGAAAAAGAATCAGAGATGTGGATGAGGACCAACTCGAGGGAAGGGAGTTGATCCTTTGCGGTGAGCCTAGGTAGGTGCTTAAGTAGCTGCTTCAGTAGATCAGATCTCCGCAATGGTAAGAATAGGCTATTAGGGTATGGGCGGTGGTGATGAGCTTGGAGGTGGGTGGGAAGCTTTAGGATGAAATCTGACCATAGGATGGGATTTGAGAGGCGAGGTGATGCTACACGTGGAGGCGCGGGAAGATTGAATTGCGATCGACTGTTGGATGAGAGAATCAAAGAAATGATGGCCACGATGGGCCGTGTTCTTTGGGTGCAAAGTGCACCCCGCATCTGCAAGTGTGTTTGGCAATTTGCACAAAAGCCCTTAAAAGTTGAAACAATAGAAATTTTATGAAAGAACCCATTAATGATGAAAATCAAAGAGGAGCAGATCCTGTGGTTTACAAAAAGGTCCCTAGAAGGTTTTGTATGCAGAAAATGTAAGGGAATGGAGGACCTATATGTAATGTCAATAATGCAGGGTCCTAATGATGTCTAAATGCCATGATATTTTTATTGAAGCTTAATTGCACATTTAGGAATATGATTTCACTTTTAATTTAAACTTTTGAGCCCAAAGATGTGTTATATTTGCAATTTGATCGTTAAATTACACTTGTGGATAGAATATCTCATTTTGTGACCTAATTATGCATTTTTAACATGAATTGGATGTTTTAGGTCATTTTTCTTAATTCTCACACTTAACCCATTTCTTGTGTTAATTATGTAGTGTTTAACCTAGTTTCTAGCTTAACTTGGACATTTTAGCTATGATGAGCCATGCCTCATCACTGTAGTTACCACTACACTTCGGCTATGACCCTAGGGTAGTCAACTAGGTGATAGGTAGGGTATGAGGTTCTCTCTTGGCCAAGAGGGTGTCCCACCTTGCGAGATGGAAAACCGTAATCATCTCTATTCACGAGATGTTGATTTGGGAAAAAAGCTTGACTTGCTATGAGGGTGTTACAGGGAAAAACAGAAAGGCATTAAATGAATTAAAATGGAACCAGTTTAGTTTACCAAGGTTAATAACATTGATAACACCAACCACTGTTGGCTGTTGGGTCTTATTGTTTATGTACTTCATCGTTCTCCATTTATTTTTCACATGTACCTTTCCTTAGGCCACTCTACTCAGCTTTGCTAACGGCTACCTTGGTTTGTGTACTCGGGTCAGGCTAGTAAGCAACTAGTTTCAGCAATTGTAGATGGAGATGGTACAAGAATGATTGCGTAGCAATCATAGGTCTTAAATGACCAAAATTAAGTCAGAACTTAGCATAACTTAGTGTAATTCATGCATACATGAGCATACTTTGCATCTTTCTTGCTTTATTTTAACTATGCATCAAATAATGTTATAATGTGCTGATTAAGTGCATTGTGTGTATTGTAGGTAATAAGAAGATTTGAAGCTAGATCTGAAGCTGGATCTGAAGATGGATCTGAAGAATAAAGAGAAGCTAGAGCTGCAGCAGAGCTGGAGCAAAAGACTTAGGAATAAATAGTAGAAGAAATAATGTAGGGTTGAGATATGCTACTCTACTAAGTAGAAATTAATGCTTAGATTAAATTATGAAGAACATTAAGACAACCCTATCCCTATCCTTAGTCTCTAGGATAACCCTATCCATGACCCTATCCCTAAGCCACCTTGCTATTAGGCTAATTTAGCTGAAAAACCAAAATATGGATAGTGCTATCCATGCCCTTATCCACATTATCCCAACTCTTATCCCCCTTTCGGGATACCATTATCCTTAAACCTTAATTTCCCCACTTCAGCCAAAACCTGGATAATACCGTCCAGATTCCCACTATCCACTATCCCTATACTCAATCCTCTTATCCCTAACCCAATTCCCACCTTAGAATTCCATTTAGATCCCTTGATATCCCAACTAGCTCAATTGGAGGTAATTGGGTCAGCCTTGTTCTAATTAAGTGCAGATGAACCTGATTAGGCTAACCCCAATCTAATTAGGCTTAGACTAGTCTAATTAGACTCAGCCCAAACCCAATTACCTAACCTACATCAAATTGGGTGCATTCCTACTTGATTAAGTGCACCTAAATCCAATTGGGTCTACCTAGGATCCAATTGATCCATCCCTACCTATTCAAGTCTAATTAGGCTAAATAGAACCTATTTAGGGTTGGACCTGAATTTGATTGATTCAAATCAACCCAAGCAAGTCCAATTGGATCTACTTGGTCAATTGGCTACCCCTAGACCCTCCTAAGAACCTAATTAGGTTCTCACTAAGACCAATTGACTTGGATCATAGTCAATTACACTTGCCTAGTCAATTGGACGCATATAGTCTAATTGAGCTTTGATCTTAATCCACAAAAGTCTGATTGGACTTAGTGAGAGTCTAATTGAACTAAGCCTAACCTAATTGAGTAATTTCACTCTCAATTAGGTTTGCACTCATTCAATTAAATTTATGTCAAGTTTAATTGTGCATCTACCTTAGTAATTAGGGTTTCCAACCCTAATTCTATGACCTAACCTAACCTAACCCAAACCCTTAGGACCTAACCTAGACCACTAGACCACTTATCCACACACACACATGTTCATGCACACACACACACACCCTCACCTAGCCGAAAATACACTAAGAGTTCTCTAAAACTCTTATCTAAGTGTGTTACCTTGGTTGCTAAAAATAGCAACCAAGAGTAATTCAAATTTTTAGATCCACATTTTGTGAATCTACAAACCACCTCTAACCTCTCTTGGCCAGCCACATAGAGCTCTCTTTAGAGAGTTCTGAACCTCTCTAGAGAGATTGCCAAGGGTCTATAAAAAGACCCCGTAGGTGGCCATTTGCACCCATCTTGATTCTTGGCTCCATTTAGTATAGCTCCACCTCCATTCCCCTCCACCTCCATGACCCCATCACTATGGCCACTCCACCTCCACACCAACTCAAGATCACCCTCTCTTACCCTCCACCTCCAGCCTCCAGCCAAAGCACCATTGGCCGCCCCTCCTCCCTATCACCTCAACCTCAAAGGCCATTGGAGACCACCTCCGATGCCCTTCTTTCTACTAGATAAGTAGTAGTTCTTCATAACTTTTCTCTGCTTTATTTTCTGCTTAGTAGTTTAACTCTCTCTCCCCCCTCAATGATGCATGTGTAATCTTCCTGTAGATCCACACATGCACTCATTTTCTGCTAGATAGTTTTATGCTCTAAGCTTTCCTGTACAAGCTTCGCTTTGTGGCAACCATCCTGAACTCAATGAAAATCATCTTTATATATATATATTTATGTGTTACAAAAATCACCATAAGCTTCATTATCATATTTTATTGTGATTAAAGTTGCTTGTTTTAATCTCGCACATCTTTAGCAACAACATGTCGTGCATAAAGATCTAAAAATTATTATAAACCGGCATGCATTTTTAAGCAAGTAGAGAGAGAGATCGAAATTAGATTTCACATTTCCAAAATACCTCTCTAAGTTCGATCGGGGCTTACCGTCTCGTTATTATAAATATTTTTGTTTTGATTGGATTTCGCACTATACTACGACATAATGATGATTTTTATATTCGAAAACGTGAAAATCCTATCGAATAAGGACTCAGTCATGCATCGTAGTGGTGGTTATTACCAACTTATTAGTCATAAGTAGTTCAATTTTTTGTTATAGTTCTTCTGATGTATTAGTAATGAACTCTGTTTCCTTTCGCACACTCTGATTATATTATGGTGGCTATGGTTGCACTTTATTTTTCTTCCAGATTTATTGTGATTGCATAAGTCGAAATGTGTTATGTGCATTATGTTTATTGCTCATTGGACAACCGGATCTTGGATAAAGATAGCGGTCTGGCCTAACTCCTATCTAGGTTGAGGTTGGGTTGCAACAGACGGTGCCCTTAAGAAGAGGTGCCTGGTGTGTCTCCACTCTTTTCTCCTTTGTGGTAGTTGTGGTTAATTGAAGGTAGTTGATTGGAAAAAAAAGTTTGATTGGAATTGAGGTTTGACCATTGAGGGATATTTATAAGGATTTCAAATCCTAGTCCTAATTTAATGGGGTTCATTGGATCTCCATCTAATTGTAGTGATCAATTCCTACTTGAATTTTGCATGATTAGTTCATAACAAATTATAGGATGTTTGGATTCAGTATCCAAACTTAAATTAATTATAATCCAATATTTAGATTTTCTACCTAATCAAATTAGTTGCAATTAATTATCAAATCAAATGAAATTTAACTCTTTAAATTACAATTGTTTTATTCTTTGATTAGAAACTCATCAAAATCATTATTGGATCATCACTCTAATAATAAAGCTTTAAGATTAGTGAAATTTTGGTACTACACCCTCTCATGTATTCCAAATACTTATAAATCCTTCACACATGGAGGATAATATTATCCTAAGGTCTAATCTCTTTAGATTATTGTCATTCCTCATTGAATAATATCATTTTCAACATTTCTTTATATCATTGGGATGATAACAAAGATTATAACATTTCTCAAAGGTCTATCTTCTTCTCTTCTTACATTGAGTCTGATAAGGACTTTTTGATCACAAGTGGAATTATCGTTTCCCAATATATGTGAAGTGAGCTCATCCCTCCAATTTGTCACATACACTTATGTAACAAATTTGTGTGATCCTTTCAAGAGATCATGCACTTCATGTTCCTTCCCACATACACCACCTTTGTAGTATCAACACCAAGGTGGATGTATTTACTATTGATCTGCAAAATGCACGCATTCGTGAACAGAGACATATATTTATTTTAGGTCAAATGATATGCCTTCTCCATGACAGCTTGGGAGAAGGACTTCAGTTATCCCCTATTTCATCAAATTAACTCCTTAACCCGACTCACATGACAGTTATTGAATCTCCATTCAAGAACATTAATCAGGCGACGACCTCCAAAAAGGTTGCCATCCCAAGTTAGATCAGAAATAATTGATTTAATCATATAATTTTTTGATGTGCTATCGGATCCTGTAAAAAGCTTGAGATCTCTAAATTAACAGACATCAGATTTATTCGATCTGACTAAGTACGTTACCCTATTTGTATTAAGGAATGTAATTCATTTACTAAAGAATAATTAAATTTTTTATTCATATGAAAACTATAATCATATTAAGTAACTAGTGTGAGACCTCAGACTTAAATTTCCACACTCGAATCCTATTTCTCTTTTCATAAGAAATTCAACGCCCTTTATTTTGCATGAATCCGTAGACGCATTGTAGGAATTATGCAAAAAAATCCTTACATTGTGAAACCAACACCGTTTGCTAATCCAAAGTCATTTTCGAGGTCCTTGCAAAAATAAAAAAACCAATAACATTGATTTCATGTAAATTAGAGGTCGTTAGATCCCTTTTCAGGGTTACTTACGCTTCGCATTTCATGACGTTGGAGCGTATTTTTACTTAAATCGTGATTTAGCATGGAAATTTTAAAACGTAAATCCAAACCCAAACTCAAAACCTGAAGCCACCGCCCCCTTCCCCGACGTAACGTGTCAGTTGGAAAATCGGGATCTCCGGAGCCTGAAAATGAAACTTAACAAGCTTTGTTGTTGTTCATTTCAAAAAGAGAGAGAAAGAGAGCCCCCGCCCCCTTCCCCACCGACCTCACTCTCTCCCCCATGCGCCCCCTCCCTACCGGCAGCCTCTCTGATGCCACCGTCGTCGCTTTGAGCACCTTTTCCATCGTCGTTCTCGTTTTATTTTTATTTTTGGGTCAGGCATGCATTGCGGGTGCAAAAGGATGCGCGTGGGCATGCATGCGTTTGTTTTTCCAGCGCGTACGTGCGTGGGGACGCGAGAAAGAGAGGGAGAGGAGGGGATGACGCCGATGATGGTCGGGTCGGTGGAGCTGTTTGTGACGGTGGAATGTGAGATGACGACGGTGAGCGGGAGCTCGTGGTGGCGCCGTGGTGGGACCTTGCTGTGCGAGTGTGGGTGGTGAGAGCGAGAGTGCGAGAACGAGAGTGCGAGAAGATGAGGGAGATGAGTTGTTGCGTGCTCTATATGCGTACGTGTGGATGTGTATGCTCGTGCATGTGAGAGAAGGAGAGGGTGTTGGTGATGGCGTTGGTGGTGGCCATGTTGGTTGTGTGCGAGAGTGAGGAAGAGGTGAGGTAGCGAGAGAGAGAGAGAGAGAGTGGAGGTGGGTGGGATCTTTGGGTTGTCGTTGCATGGACGTGGGAGAGCAGAGTGGGTTATTTTACTCCATGCGTGTGGATGGAAGGTAAAGAGAAGGAGAGATATAGCGCGAGAAAGAGAGCGATATGGCTGTGATTTGTGCTGTCATGTACGTAGAGTGGAAAAAGGAGAGAGAGAGAGAGGAGGGGGAAGGATGTGAGAAGGGAAGGATGTGGTCTTTCAATTTGTTTAGCCGTGAGGTGTGGTATTTGTATATATGAAGGAAAAGTGGAAACATATGCGGGTTGTGAACACGTACCTGAACGCGGGTGTTTTTTGAGGCAAAGCTTGTGTCATCGGGTGTGATCACGTGAAATGCTGCATCATCGGAAAATCAGATACCAAATATTGAAAAATAAATGGAGGGAAAACTCAAAAGCGAGGGAATTAAATTTGATAGAGGGATGAAATGGGTTAAATGCAACCAAAGAGTTCTCTCTGGTTTGTTAGAGAATAGTTTGGTAGGAGTTATTATTGGGCTCTCCCATTTGACATTGTATTTGCAAGTAAGTGTATGTATTCCTACATAGTTTTTTTAAATATCATTATTGTAAGAGTCATTTAAGTTTCTCTTTGATTGGAATTACTGAGAAACTATTATTATCATTCTGGGAGGGACTTCATTGATGCCATAGAAAGTGAATGTTTGATTTATTTTGAAATATTTATATTTATTAGATGGTTAAAATTGTATTTTGAGTAGTTGAAAGTATTGTATCAATTAATTTAAATGCTGATGTCGATGTGACCATTCATTTCAATAAAACTATAGATGATTATGTTATTCAAAATGATATTGTATTTCTTTTATTAGTTAACTCCTCTTCCGCATGATTCATTATTGTAAATAATTAATATACGTTCTTAAATTCTTACCAAGTAACTTTTTAATTTGTAGGCTTTGGATAATCTTGCATTGATTTGAATGTTAATGATGATGGATGATTAAATGAAGTTCAACTGCTTGAACATCTATTTGATGATATGGTGTTATCTCTTTGCGGTCCATCCTTGATTTGAATGATGATTTTAATGAGGAGGTTGGCCACAATGATTTCTTTAACCATCATCTTTTCCCTGATGATAAACGTAATGTTTGTGATTATTGTTGTGGTGATATACGTAAGTTCTTTTATTTGTTTCAATTTTCAAACGTGCTATCTGCGATTTGCAGGTGATGATATTGATGCTGTTAGTCATGGTTTTGTTGCTCCTTCTACCTGTGTTGGTAAATAAATTATGATAAGATACTTTATATATGTTTGTGTTGATTTTCACCTTTAATAATTTTTTCCTTTCTACATTTTATATTGCATTAGATGGGATGATGCAACCTGTTGAAAGTATCAATGTCGTTGATGGTCTTCGATGTGAGTATGTTTTTATATGTGAATTTCTTTCAGTAATCTTTTATATTGTAGGGTTTTTATGTGATTTATTTATTTCTTAAAAAGGTGAATGTCCTTTTTTTGTTGGCATGGAGTTTAATAATTTTGATGATTTACTTTTCGATGTGGATTTAAATTTTTGTTGAAGAGTACTAATTATGATGCACAAGACAAGTCTTTGTTACGTAGAGTGACCTTGATGTGTTCTCGTTCAAGCAAGGGTCCATCCATTCCATCTGATAAGTTTTACAAGAAGAATCTAAGTAGTGTGACCGATTGTAATGCAAAGTTAAGGGTGAGACTATGCTCGGAGAAAAAATATGTAGTCATTTTTGTTAATTTGGAACATAACCATAAATTACTAGAACTGGACTTGACTAGATTTGTGAGGACGAGAAAGCGTATGACGTAAGCAAGAGATGGAGAATTGATTTAAATGATCGCTCTGATATTGGGTTATCTCAGACCATGTCCTCATTTGTTGTTGAAAATGGAGGATATTAGAATATGCCATTTACGCAAGAGGATACCAGATATGAGTTGCGCAAGTTAAGAAGGTTTAGGCTTGCGAAAAGTGATGTACAAGCACTTTTGGACTATTTCTCATGAATGCAGGTTATGAATTCGAATTTCTACTATATGGTTGATTTGGATTCTAATGGATGCCTTAGAAATGTATTTTGGGCTGATTCTTTCAATCGAGTTTAGTGCAAATTCTTTGGTGAAGTTGTAAGCTTTGATACAACGTATTTAACAAACAAGTATGATATGCCATTTGTGCCTTTTGTTGGTGTGAATAATCACAAGCAATCGATTTTGTTTGGATGTGCTTTGCTATCTGATGCGACTGCGGATGCATTTGTTTGGTTGTTTCGTACTTGGTTGACGTGCATGGGTGATGTTGCTCCTAAGGGGATTGTCACGGATCAGGCATAGTCAATTGTTAAGGCAGTTTCAATTGTGTTCCCCACTTCTCATCATAGGTTATGCCTTTGGCACATAATGCAGAAATTGCCACAGACATTTGGAGGTGATCTAACTACTAGAGATGATTTGAAAAGAGTTGTGCATTCATCTAGAACAATTGAAGTATTTGAACGTTGTTGGCATGATATGGTTCTACGTAACAATTTGTCTCATAACACTTGGATATCTTCGATGTTTCAAATGAGGTCTATGTGGATTCTTGCTTTTTTCCATGACATGTTTTGGGCTGGGATGATAACAACGCAACGTAGTGAGAGAATGAATACATTTTTTGATAATCATTTAAATTAAAAAACAACGTTGAAGAAATTTGTACAGCAATATGAACTTGCGATTTAGGATAGGCATGAAAAGTTTAGAAGGGCTGATTTCAACTCATTATATCGTCTGGTTCCTTTGCAAATAAGGTTTCCTATGGAGGAGTAGATTCGGTCTATTTTTACTGTGAAGGTGTTTAGGATGTTTGAAGAAGAGATTACATCAATTATCTATTGTTCCATCACGAATTCCGTCAAGCATGACTGTAATGGTTCCATTGACTTAAAGGTATTAGAATACACAAGAGATCACTTCCTTAAATTTTTCATCTACTTTGAACAAGCATCGTTGATAGTTTTTTGTGAATGTTGTAAGTTTGAGACAAATGGCATCATTTGTAGGCATATTGCCCATGTTCTTACAAACCATGGAGTGCACAATCTTCCAGAGGAGTATGTGCTTTAGCGATGGCGGAAGGATTTGAAGATACTAGATATCTGTAGAGGTCACGTTCAGATGCCTATTTTGTTGGAAGATGCTGGTGAACGTTATCAGGACATTTCATCACGTATATTGAGATTTGCGGATTTTGGTGCCTTATCTTAAATTATGAACGCTGTGTTTGAGTTCTTGACAAGGCATATCAAGATTTATTGCATACGGATGGTGTTTGTATGAATGTATGTAACCTTTTATTGATTACGTTGTACTCTACACTTCATATATATCAAGAAATTTATGAACATCCTTGTTTTGTAGGCTGATGTTGGAAATTGTTCTACACCTGATGGTAGAGTACTTGATTCGAAGCACATTAAAAGAGTTGGACGCCCTTTGAGTAATAGGAAGAAATCTAGAGTTGAGGTTGCATTAGCTTGAATGACTAAGAGAAGAAAGAAATCTATTCAATCTGCTCCTTGTGTAAACATTTAGAATGAATTAGCCAATGGGTAAAGTAAACATGTAAATATTTACATTATTAAATATCCATTCAAGTGTAGTCTTTATTTATTTCCTTAATCATTTATGCAAGAGCCCTCTATGCAATATGGGAACAACAATGACAATGTTAGGTTGCGAAGAGCTGAATGGATGTATGAGAGTGATTGATTTTGTTAGTTTCATCCTTTCATCTTTTACGTGTTTCTTCTCAAGACTTTCAACTGTTGGTGACATTAAGGATGTATTCATTTCAATGTTGTCAGTTTCGTTGTTATTGAATTTTGAAGTCCAAATCATGTTGTTATGTTCATTCATGTTTCATGTGTTGTGCTTGATTTTTCTTAATTTCTACACCTCAGTTTCAGCCATGGAAACTCATTTTCATGGCTTCAGTTGTACTTGTATGTGTCTCCTTATTAGAACATAAATTACAATAATGGTTGAAATAAACTACTAGATTTCTACAATTTTACCATTTCTTTTCATCATCAAGTCTTTAATTTAAGCTTCTTGACCTATTTTCGTGACCACCTCTTTCAATACTTTCGGTTGCAGTTAAGTGTTAAATTAGAAGGTGTGTAAACACAACAATTAAGAGTAACGTTTAGGCAATCGTTTCGCTAAGTAAACATACACTACAACATATTCCACTTTTGCCGTCGGTTTACCATATTAACCGATGCCATTAAGCGACATGATAAACGCCAGTTTATCATCATTCTTATGCATTAAAACAAACTTAGCTCTTAGGATTTTACTCCGCAAATGGGTTTTTGGGTTGCATTTAGGTATTAATTAGGTTAGGCATGCATTGCACTTTTTATTGTCTTTTTAATGTGTTTTTATGAGTGTTAGGGATATACAGATTGGCAGATCCCTAGAACCCTAGCACTCAGGAAGGCAACTGGTGAAGGAGAAGCTCTCACCAGCTGGAACTCAGCTTGATCCAGCTCACCATAGCTGGAATTCAGCTTACCTGAACTAGGGTTAGCCCATCCTAGCTCCATTCAGCTCATCTCAGCTGAATGGTAGCTCAAGAGAGCTCATCTTAGCTCACCCTAGCTCAGGTCAGCTCTGATCCAGCTCAACTTAGCTGAGTCTAGCTCATCTCAACTCCCATTAGTCCACAGGGAGTTCTAGCTATCTCAGCTGAGTTGACTGGAGTTCACCCCAGCTCAGGTCCAACTACATCCAGCTCCACTCAACTCTAGCCAGCTGAAGATGAATTCATTCCAGCTCAAGAAGCTCAAGTCCAGCTCCCGGGGACTCAGCTTAGTAGAACTTAGTTGAGTTAAGCTACCTTAGTTGCCTCAACCAGCTCAATCCTTCCCGGGAGCACCAGACCCAGCTCACCTCAGCTCAATTCAGCAGAAGCTAGCTCACTTTAGCTTGGCTTAGCAGCTAGCAAAGAACTAGCAAGTTAAGCCAGCTAGAGTAGCTCCATGCTAACCTCTTCAGCAGCTGCCAGCTCCATTTCAAGCTCCATACTTCTCCTCCTCAGCTCCTCTCTTCAAACCCTAGCTCCAATACCTCCTCCTCTACTCCACTACTAGCTAAGCTAGCTTAGCTTATCTAGGCTCCAGCTCCCTTGGCAATCCACCACCTAAAAACTCTCCTTAGCTAGCTCTACCAACTAAGCCCTACCTAAGCTCACCTAAGCTAGCTCCACTCTACTCCTTTTGGCGCCACCACCTAGCCTACCCACTACCACCAAAAGACATCACTAAATGGCGCCAAAACCACCTGTAACTACCCTTGTTTTGGTGCCAAAAATTTCCTCCAAACATCCCCTGATCCTAGCCCTACACCTACCCATATAACACATCCTAGCCACCCACCTACCCCTCCTTCTAGAACCCTACTTGGCGCCACCTGAGCCCCCCTTCTAGAACCCATTTTGGTGCCAACTTCAAGGGGTGCCACCACCCATAACCACCACCTAGGTAACCCTTGGGTTGGTGCCAATCACCCTTAGCCCTAGGATCCCCAACTACCCCCCATATCCTATCCTAGCCATCCATTCCAAGAGCCACCTATGCCCCCTTCCTACTCTATATAAACCCATCACCTACCACCATTTTTCATCATCCTCCATTAGTGTTTTATTCCACCCTAGACCTACGTACATCTACGGCCAAGAAGAAGGAGTAGAGAAGGAGATTAAGGGTACACATCACCTGCCCCCTTGGTGCCTTCTTCTCCCCACTCTCTTCTTTTGTTGTGCCACGCCAAGGAGGAGGAATCTCTACTTCAAGGAGGACGGCCAGGCAAAGGAGAAGGACTTAGGGTGGACATCCGCCCTTGGAGAGAAGCATAGGGCACACCCCTTAAGGGTTTGCCTAGGAGGACATCATCTTGGTGGAGCTATAGAAGGAAGGAGCTGAAGACCTTTTCAAGCTCGGGAGCTACCAGGCTTGGAGCAAGAAGAGCTTCATCCTCTTCATCACCATCATCATCTAAAGGATTTGTCTTTATTTTGTTTTTCAATTTTTTGTAGAAGCATTCATCTACTAGTAGACAATTTCCTTTAATATAAAAAAAGAAGTTGCCTTGATTTCTTGTTGCACTCTTTTTATTGCATTACCTTGCTTTATATTTAGTGTAGTTTCACTCCTCCTTTCTAATTAACCCAGGCCTCCATGCGCTTAGGTTGAGCTTAGAAAGAGGATAATTTTTGTCACTTAGATTAGCATAATAGGTATAGTAATTTTTTCCCACCAACAACTTTGCATGTTGCTTTAATTTCAAAAACATAAAAATGATATATTGAAAAAGACCAAAAAGAAAGTTGATTTCCACTTCCGAGCAAGAGACCTTTTTTGCAAACAAATTGACTCCTTGGACGACCCTAGATACCCCACTATCTAGGAATATAAATTTTAAAAGCGTATGCGATTTCGCGTGTTACAATGACTTTAAAAACCCTAATTACAAATCACGCGATTTTTCGCATCACGACACCATTATGATCATCACTATTTCATTTTACCGCCTATTTTCGGGCACATCCGACATCAAAATAGTGTTTGACCACACGATGGATTGTCCATTTCGACGTCTGTTAAAAATCGACGAAAAATAAAATTGCCGTTGGTTTATTTATAACTGACGACAAAGGAAGTGTTCACCCAAGGTCGGTTTGGATGTTTCGTCGTCTTTTCAAAATCGACAGTAGGTGTATTTGCCGTTGCTTATTTGTCAAGTGACGGCATTCATCCATCACTTTTTCCCGCCCTTACGCACCCTTTTTTGAAGTTTCCCTGTTAGTTATATAAGTGACAACAAAAATGTTTGTGCCATCGCTTGTCGTTATAATCGATGATATATATGTGACGGCAAAAATATTTTTGCTGTCAGTTTCCTTATAAGCGATGGAAAATATGTAACAGGAAGAACATTTTCGCTGTCAGTTAGTCTGGGAAGTGACATGAAAAATATTTTTGCCGTCGGGAATTAAATAACCAACGGCAAAGGTATGAATTTTTTTTTAATAGAAATTACAAAATGATGGGACTACATACTAAATATACTTAAAAGACTTCTAATGAAGAGAAGTTTATATTGTGTAAATATAAAAGGTCTAGTACATAAAAAGTTTGAAAATGAAAAATTTACAAAAAATGAAAATAAAATATTTACATGAAAAACATAAGAAAAGAAAATGTATAAATATCACTATGCTGTTGCCTCAATGCCACTAGCTCCACCCATGTTGTCGTCGTCTCGTATGTGGATGCTAGTATCTGATGAAGACTGATGCTCTGACTGACCCTTCTTCAGAAGAAGGGTTAGAAGCTTCTCAATCTTACTATCCGTCTTATTCATTTGTGATTGCATGACATCCATTTGACTCTTCATCAATGTCTCTCTCTTCTCCCTCTCTTCCTCTCATCTCTGTAGTGTGTTGATTTTTTGATGTAACTGATCAACGACACTAGATGAGATGGCACCTTTCCTCCCATACCAGGTAGATAACGTATGTGCTCTTCCTGCATTATGAATAAAACCACCGTGGTCCGATGGCATCACTCTCCTAAATGCATCCTCTAGCTGCAAAGGCTGGTGGATGCTGTCAGATGTCTCGTTAGTGGGGGATGTACTAACTGTACCATTTGCTCCTACATGTATTAAAAGCATTATTATAATATATATATATATAGAGAAAGTTATAAATATTTTTTAGTTTAAGAAACTTAAGTGTTTCTTCTGGTATGACTCATGAATCAACTTACGAGCACCCTCAACTACAACCTTACTGTGGGTGACCTCATATATATCTATTCTACTTATTTCCATCTCATCATGAGTAGCACACCGAAAATATAAAAACGATACAAATATATTAAGATAACATAAAATTAAGTGATATTCAACTGAAAAGTAGTTACAACACTTATGTAATGGCTCCTGATCGTCTTGATACTCATTCGACCCAAACAATGGGTCTATGGTGGAGCTTTAGCCCTATTGGCCTTATTTTTTTTTCTTGCTTGCTCCTGTACATATACATAATAATATTTTTTATGAATTTAAGATATATGAAATTAATAGAATAATTTGTAATCTTTTACTAACCTCCATCTTTGGATTCAGCCAATGCTTGCATGCCTTTTTCCAATCGTTAGGCATGACATCAGGAGGGGCATCACCCATTGCCTCCTCGGGTGAACTCTTATTCGAGGAAAAACTAAACACCAAATATAAATTGTTAGAAATAATATAAGAAATTATGTATATAATACAAATGTAAATGTTTAAAAATTCTTACATTTCTCTTGGTCTCCGTCCTCCAATCCCTGTGAGTTTTGGCAGCGTGCTTAGGATATATCGGGAGGCATTGGGGTTGTCACCCCAATCTTAATTTGCCTACATTAATTTTAAAAAATATATGTCAACCTTACTTTATAATAATTTTAAAATAAAGTTATAAAAGAATTAACTTTTATAAATAAAATTACCTCCAACTGACGGAGGAACTGCCTCTTCAGCTCTGCGGGCACCTTCCTCTAGTCGAAGTAGCAAATGGGCATAATGGACTTAACAATTGTGCCCACTCGACTGATAAAGCCTAGGTAATTCTCCACCTTCCCTGTGGTTCTAAGCCTAAGTGTTATTCTCACTCCCTCGTGGATACACTGGAGGTCTAGATTTTTTGTCTTCCCTTGTCCTCTTGCTAGTCTACCTACATAAACATTAATCATATTCATTATATATTTTTGAAGTTATAATAAACTTTAAAACATATAAGTAATTTACTTCTTAAAGGCATATGATTTCTTACAAAAATTTGAGCCTGCCGCTGAGGTGTTGACATGAACTAGGGACATACTTCCCACCATCTCATCCTCTGCATCCTCACCCTCCTCCCCCTCCTCCTTTCCCACCTCTTCCCCCTTCTCCTCTCCCTCCTCATCTGATCCTCCATAATCTGGGTCATTCTTTACTTGGTCTGGCAAGATCTGAGCAATCTCCTTCCTCTTTCCCTTCCCCCCCGCATGTAGTAAACGTGACTAGGGGGGTGGCTGAGCCTCCTGTGGGGGGGTGGCTGAGCCTAAGGAGACGAGTCGGGTTGCATGGAGGGCTGTGTCTCAGGAGGACCCATTTTTTTGGATTTTTTCTTAAATAACTTCATCTATAGCAAGTAAAAAAATGCAATAATTAATATAATTAAAAATCATTAATATATAAATCATTAATGAAAAAAGTTTGTCAAACATAAAAAAATATTGTTAAAGAATTTTTACTCTAAACCCCCTTTGTAATGATATATATGCCCCTATAAATTTCAATTTTAATATGAATTTCATTTAAACAGAAATGAAACAAAGTAAAGAAATTGTTACTAACCTTAGATGTTAACATTGGTTGCAAATAAATGACCTTCTATTAATTCTTGGTATACTTTAGACTGTGCTTCAAAATGGTTGCGTGGCACTATTCTTATGGGTATAACTTATCCCTTTTGATAATTATCGAGGATATAGAAACTTATGCCACTTGACATGCCAATGTGAATGGTTCATCAGACTAAAGAATTTGACGATTACGATTTAAACTCAAGAAATTGTGTTTCTGATCAATTTTGAAACTGGTGCCTTCTTTAAAAACATCAAACCAATGAAATTTAAATAGGACAACTCTACAATCAAATCTAAAGCTGATCTCCATAATTTCTCTGATTTCACCATAGTATTCATCTAGACTGGTGGAAAGATCTGAATCAACAACAACTTCAGCTTGTTATGTAACCTTTCTATCATCAAATTTTTTTATTCTGAATTTGAACCCATTTATTATATATCCAGAGTGGTAATGTGTATAATGTAATGGTAAATCGATAATTACATCAAAATATGGTACCCATCGTGGTCCTTATCCTCTTTCAATTGATTAACCCGACCTTTAAACCAATCTAAGAAGCTAAATTCAGTTATCCTTAAAAGGGGTAATCATTCGAATTTCTCGTAAATTGGATCAATTTCAGGAATTTATTTTAAAATATATAAATGTATGCAACGTCTGTCATTTTCTGAAATTACCTTGTACTCTGTATGAAGAATCGACCTTCTTCTGATATCAAAAATTGACATCCTTCATCACTGTCATTGTATTCCCTCTCATAGTTCCTTTAAAGTTTATTAAAGCAGTTGTCTATTTCATTCATGAATTTAGCACTAGCTTTATTCATAGCCTTCAGTTGAAACATCTTCAATAAAAATGACAACTTTGACATTTTCGTAACACCGCAAGCAATAGGATCTTCAGTTGCCTTAACAACATTATAGAACGGATCACAACTGAACAGATCTTCCCTGTCTATATTTATATTCTCTCCTGCTCTCATCTCGATCAACATTTCTTCTATTTCTTCACCTCCGCTATCAGCAATTTCCTCATCGATCTCTTTGTCAACAGTGTTCTTATTGTTTGTGACTTTCTTAGTCAAATCCTCTTCATAAGCTACCCAAGTAGTATAATGCTACCACCACCCATTACAAATGTAGTGCTCGAGCACAGTATTACGATCATGCAAGGAACTATTTAAACATTTTCTGCATGGGTAGAAGATATTATCAAGTTGCCCTCTTTGCCTAAATATCTTCCTATCATCATGATAGGCCCAATCCAAGAATGAAATTACTCCATCCTTATATCTGGCGTAATCTGAACCCTGCAATCTAATCCAAGATTTATCCATTATAACCTAAGATTTAATGTAAACAAATCACTTATTAGGAAGGGAAATGACCAAATGATGTGTATGTTGATTAAGATTTTCACTTTATAGCTCACCCTCAAAGATTTGATGACAACTTAGTTTTGCTTGTTACATGTAACCTTAGTGTGGTGAAATTTTGATAGCATCTCCCCGCACTTCTTCAATATACCTTCTGATACTAACCTTAACTAGATTTCCTTTAACACCCAATTAAGGGCATCGCAGGAAACTAGATAAGATTAGTTGGTATACCAGTGAAGAGCAGGAATAAGCAACCAAAATTTTACCGCACATGGTTACATGTAACAAGTAAAACTAAGTTATCATCAAATCTTTAAGGACCTTTTTTAGTTTGGTACTTCACCGAACTAAAGTCGATCGAGTCTCATGGCATGCCACAAAGACAACACATCATGCATGTAAGTGAGGTATACATACACTTCCTGCATTGTCCATATAACATGATCATAAGTCTCGACAGGCGAGTAATTTGGACACAATTTGACTCAGAGGACTTTTACCCTAGGGGTTAGAATACCTAATGTTTGGCCTCGCGTGCATATATCTTCTTTAGCAAGTGTATGTATCTAAAATAATACTCATAGTTGCAAAGAAATTGACATAAACATAAGCAATCATTTGATAAGAAATAAAATTATTTTTATTAAATGCTAAAAAGAAATGTACAATAAATCAAATAGAACTACAAAGTGGATGATGCAGCTTCAGAACAATAAATTATATGAACATAAGATCAAATGCCTTCTTGAGTGACAGCTTGAGCAATTGAAAGTTATTTTAATTTGTCTATCAGAGTTTAAGCAATGCTTGAGAGATTTGAATGAAGGTCCATGATTGGTTTTGAGTTAATTTTAATATCCGATGTGATTTTCCTCCTTCACGTTGTCTGTAGCATAAGGAGGGGGATCAATTAAAGTTTCTAGGATCTAAAGATTCCTAATATAAGTTGGATTGAATTCTAGATATATCACAGATTATTTGCGACAAGTTAGAATGGAGATTTACTTGTTTGAATCAAATATGGGATGGACACTTTCATCACCTAGGTCTGAGGTGATTTATGGATTTCAAGCATTTGATTAAAGGGTTAAGGTGTTGATTAAGTGAAACGCTGACGGCTTCGTTGAGATAACCGGGTTTTATTGTTATAGCGTTGTAGTATAGCCAGTTATTGCCAACATTTCAAATATATAAATTTTTTTACTCGGAAAATAAAAGAGTTCCCGAGGTCGAACTCAGGGAGCAAGTTGTATTCTAGAGATATACATGTTTCTTTTACAAAAATAAAGAGAGAGAGAAAGAATTTGTTGTCTTTTCTTCTTTTCTCTTTGCTTCTCCTCGTCTCAGATCTTCTGTTATCTTCTTCTTCTTTATCTGCAGTGGTGATGTTCTTCTTCTGCAGTGATGTTCTTCTTCTTCTTTCAGCTGTTCCTGCTCTTCCTTTTTCTTCTGCAGAGCGGTCCTGTTCTTCTTCTTTTCCTTTCTTCAGATCTTCTTCTCGTGCTCTTCTTCTTTCAGTTCTTCCCTGTGTTCTTTTGTGTTCTCCTCTGCCTCGCCTTCTTCTGTTGTTCTTCAGATCTCCTTCTTTCTTCTTTTCTTTTTCCTGTCAGGACGTCGTCTCTCCTTCTTTCTTCTTTTCCCTTCAGGACGTCGTCTGATTTTCCAATCAGACGACTTAAACCGCTTGTTGCTACAGTGTCTCCCTCAGCTTCCTTCTTCTTCCGCGGTCCTTCTTCTTCACCTGTGCCTGCACACTTCAGAGTTTATGTCAGAGGGCAAAACCTACTCTACCCCCCGCCCCTCTGTCTCTCTCTCACAGAATCCGCTCATAGGATAGCTCTCCCAGAGCTGCCGGGTAGCCGGGTACGGGTCGCGCCCGGGTCCAGGCCCACCGGCGTGAGTGGTGGGCGAGGAGTGCAGGTCAGTCTAAGTCGGGTCGGGTCAGGTCCGCGGGGCGTGAGCGCGGACGAGACCGGGTAACCGGGCGGGTGAAGGGGACCTCACCCCGTGTGCTGAGGCAGTAAGCCTCCAGCACTTTTTCGCTTTATACCGCTGCGCCTCTTCAGACTTTTCCGAGGTGGGACTAAATGTCCCACCCTAATTGAGCGCCTGCAGCGGAGAAAGCAGCGGGCGATCGCGGCTTCACGCGAAGCCTTCGCCCCAGCTGCGAGCCTGATGTTTTGTCGAAATGCCTCGCAAGGCCTGGGAGTCGAATCTGGGCGTGGTGCGCCTGCAGCTGCAGGCGGAAGCAGCTCCTTCTGCACGGCAATGGCGGCGGAGGTCGGGTGACCTGTTCACAGCAAAACGGCCTCTCGGCCTAATCAGAAGGTGCCGGGAGCTTCGCCAGAGTGCGGCAAAGCTCGTGTGGGTGGTGGCGAGGCGTGGGGCGGCGTGCAAGGGCTGCCCTAGGTTGGACTGTGGGTCAGAGGATGGGTTTGTTCGGTGGGGTTGCAGAGGGTGATGTGGGGGAAGTGGAAGGGCGGGGGTTGATCAGGGTGAGGAGGCGGAGGTTCTGCGGTGGTCGGCGGGCTGTGTGGGTTGCTGGGGTGATGGGAGCGGCTCGCCGGAGGATGGCCGGAGACGAAGGGGGTGACGGTGGACAGGAGCGGTCGAGGGTTTAATCAAATAAAAGACAGTGAGGAAAAGAAAGAGGGGGAGATGGGGAGGAGTTCTGACCTAGCTACGGAGACGAAAGGGGCCGGAGCAGGGCGACAGTCGTATCGACTGTCGCCGGAGAAGAAGATGCCTAGGGGAAGGGGCGGCGGCGAGCAGAGAGCCGGAGAGGCGCCAGCTGGGTGCGGCGTGGCGCGGGAAGAGCAGGGGAAGAAGTCCGTGCTGCTGGTATTGCGACAGAGCGAAGAGGAGGAGGAGGAGGAACCGCCGGAGCTGGTGGGCGTCTGCTGGAGTGAGAGGAGAGGAAAGTTGGGGGTTTTCTCCGTCAGATCCGAGCTGGGAAGAACGGTGGAGCGACGGGGGTATTTATAGGGACCGAATCAGGGAGGAAGGCGGAGGGAGACGACGTGTCTCCCTCGCCGGAGGACGCCGGAGATGGAAACCCATACCGTCCGTGCGTTCGCACGGCCGGTATGGTGGGTTACAGCGACCAGGGGGGTGTCCCTGCGACGGCTGACGACGCAGGGCACCCCCGATTTACTTTCCAGGCTCTCCCCCTCACCTTGCGCGGCGCCATGCTCCGCGCAAGGTCGCCGGAGCATGGTGCTGGCAGGTTTTGCAGGGGGGACCTGAACGCAAAGAACGAAGGAGAGTTAGGGGCCAAAATGCGAGGGTTCAAAAGTTGAGGGCCAAAAAGTAAATATATGAGGACCAAAGTGTAAAGTTGGTCAAGGAGGTTTCTTCTTAGGCTCAAGTTTTTATACATGACTAATTAGGACCTAAGGAATCTGATGGTGAATTTCATTTCTATATTAAACCTTGTTTGACCGGTAAATTTATGCGAAAACCCAAATTAAGTTATTAATTGGGCATGGTTCTCAATGTAGGTCAAAATGGGTTCTGAAGGCCAAATTGAAGGTTCTAAACCCTAGAGATTATTTTTCTATGAATTTTAGAGGGTTTATTCTATTTTTACTTTGCCTTGAACCTCGTGAATTGAAGTGGGTTGTTTTAGGGTTACAGATTATCATTTAGTTCCTTGGAATTGCTGTAGCCCTTTCTAGATCATCTCATCCCACTTTATTCTTATTAAGTTGCTTTGACCTATGTTTGGACCCTAAATTACCATGTATGCAGATTATACTGGTAAAATTGCATTTTTACCCCTTATGACTTGTTTTCTCCTTAAACTCAGAATTCTCTGAGTTAAGCCTTTCCTTGAGTTATGTAGGAGCTTTTATCCTTTGTATTAGGTCAAAATGAGCTAGTTATGGATCATGATGAGGTTCTCATCATACCCCCATGCCTAGCTTTTGCTAGTCCCTTAGCAAAAACTTAAGGTTTCAACCCTTGTTCTAGACCATGAAGTTCTTAATAGCTTCAGATAAGTGCTTTTTCATTTGAGCTTAGATTAGGTTGGAATGCTGACCATAGGCCTAAAAGGTACTCTAGTACCAATCAAGATCCAAATCTGTCTAGCCTTAGCCTCAGTCCTTAGCAAAGGTTTTTAAGGCCCACAAGAACTAACCTAAGGTCTATTGGACTTTGTGGTTAAAGCACCCGTGCTTGAAATGATTCTAGCCCTGGCTCAGTTCGCAGTGCGTTTTGTAAGAGAGAGAGAGAGAGAATTTATCTGTTTGGAGAGTTCTCTCTCTTTTTCTTTTTAATTCTAGCTTAGGATTGGCTTTTCAACACGGTCTGTATCAGATTCATTGCTCCCATCATCAATCCTCAAGGGTTCCTGGCGATCGATGCTTCGAGATAGCACCGCCCATGGCAAACCCCGGAACCCTGGCTATTGAGATTTCGAGATAATCCCATCCATGGTGTTCCGTGGCCGAATCCAGACCCTGGCAATTGACACTTCGAGATAATGCCATCCATGGAATCTGAACCAGCAAAGTGCTTACATGCCCCCAGTAGGATATGTGAATATCCTAAGAGACAAGCACCGAGGAGATGATATTTTGTTACGCATCTTCGAGGGGATTTCCCGCCTCTCCGCGCTGGGAACTCGTCCAAATCAACTTCTGTTGATCGGCCGCTCCTACTCTAGGTGTACTTTTCAGAATTTTGCGACGCTTCTGCATGATTTTGATTTTTACGCTTACTGAACCAGGCTGTGTGTGAGGTTAGGGTGCTTAGGTTACTAAGTCCCGTAAACCAAAAATTAGTTAACGAGGCCAAATACTCCCTAAGCCTTAGACCTAATACTTCAGCTTTTCATTTTCCTCAACCTCTTGAGGAGTGTCCAGATCTTAATGGGTACTAAGAGTCTATTCAAGAATGCCTAAGGTTTGCGTTCTTACTAATCTCATTATGCACTTTTCAGTTATTTTCTTGAATGAGGTCTAGAACTTAGGTTAATTCCTTAGTTTCTTACTAATGACTATCACTTTTTCCTCATAATTTCGTGCTCCTTTTTCATTTTGTTTCTTTTCTCCTTCTCCTTCACAAAATTTCCTTCTCCTTTTTTCCTCTTATTCTTTTTCGAAACTTTTTAATTTTTATGGTGTTTTTGGCATATGTGAATTTTTTGTTTGAAACCTTTTCTTACAAGTTTTGCACTTTCATACCCCCCCCATGCCTAAGATTTGCAATGTCCTCATTGTAACCTAGGGGGTTTTTATTTAACTTAGTTCATTCCTTAAGACAAAAATTTGGATTAGTGGATGGGTCGGGTTGAATTTTTGCGGACGATTTCTAATCCCAGATGCAAGCATCTGAGGTGGGGTCGGCTGTCTACAAGGGTGAACTTCAAGTGCAAAAAGGTGTCAGAACAAGTTTCAGGCTTTCAAAGAGAATGACGGGCTGCCTCCCGTTAAGCGCTGAGTTTTACGCCATCGGCTGGGCGCAATAAGCTCAAGGGGAAAGGAGGATATAAGATGCTTCAGCCAAATCAGTAGAAGTTACATCAATGAACGGCTTGAGTCTCTGACCGTTCACGATGAAAGGTTCAGAATCGTGGCTGAGTGGACTGATTTTGATTGCTCCATTTCCAAAAACCTGTCGGACCAAATATGGTCCGACCCACTTGGATCTCAGTTTTCCTGGGAAGAGTTTTAGTCGGGCATCAAAGAGTAGGACCTTTTGACCAGGATGAAAGATCTTTCTCGAGATGTGTTTGTCGTGGAAGGCTTTAACCCGCTCCTTGTAGATTTGCGAGTTCTCGTACGCGTCTAGGCGTAATTCATCGATCTCGCTGATTTGGAGTTTTCTGTGGGTCCCAGCCTTGGAAAGATCTAGATTACAGTTCCGTACTGCCCAATAGGCTTTATGCTCCAGCTCTACGGGAAGGTGGCATGCCTTTCCGTACACCAGTCTAAAGGTAGACATGCCCAATTGGGTCTTGTGGGCGGTCCTATAGGCCCACAATGCTTCCGGAAGTCGGGATGACTAGTCCTTCCTGTCAGGTCGAACAGTGACTTGCAGGATTTTCTTGATCTCCCGATTAGACAGCTCAGCTAGACCATTAGTTTGGGGGTGGTAAGGAGTAGAGATTCGGTGAGACACCCCGTATTTGGTCATCAGTGACCTAAACTGAGCATTTGTGAAATGGGTCCCCCCATCAGAGATTATTGCACGAGGAATCCCGAACCTTGAGAAAATGTGTTGATAAATGAATTTGAGAACGATTTTGTGATCACAGGTTCGGGTCGGTATGGCTTCGATCCATTTGGACACGTAGTCCACAGCCAACAGAATGTATTCGAAACCATCCGAAACAGGAAAGGGGCCCATAAAGTCAATCCCCCAAACATCAAAGATTTCGCATACTAGAATCGGTTGCATAGGCATCATGTCGTGATGGCTCATGTTGCCCAAAGTCTGGCAACGACTGCATGCCTTGCAGTGATTGTATGCGTCTTTGAACAGCGTGGGCCAGTAAAAGCCGCACTGGAGGACTTTTGATGCGGTTTTATGCCCGGCGAAATGGCCACCGCATGCCTGGTCATGGCAGAAAGAGAGGATATTGTTGAATTCCCCTTCCGGGACACATCTCCGGATGATCTGATCGGCACCTACGCGGAAGAGGTACGGGTCTTCCCAAATGTAATACTTGGCATCGGAGCGTAATTTTTCTTTCTTGGCCTTCGGCCAATCGGACGGGATCTGATGAGATGCCAAGTAATTTACTACATTAGCAAACCATGGAAGGCTAGTACCAATAGTCAGTAGGTGCTCATCGGGAAAATGCTCAGTGATGGGTCCGGAAGGGTCAATTATTTCAGAAGGAAGACGGGACAAGTGATCAGCTACCACATTTTGCTTTCCCGCTTTGTCGCGAATCTCAAGGTCAAATTCTTGCAACAGCAAGATCCATCGGATTAATCGAGGCTTCGCGTCCTTCTTTGCAAGGAGATGCCTCACAGCTGTGTGATCCGAGTATATGATGACACGGGAACCCAGAAGGTACGATCTGAACTTTTCTAGGGCAAATACTACAGCTAGCAGCTCTTTCTCAGTAACCGTATAGTTACGCTGAGCCTCATCGAGTGTTTTGCTGGCGTAGTAAATGACCACAGGTTTCCTGTCAATTTTCTGCCCCAAAACCGCTCCTACAGCGAAGTCGGATGCATCGCACATGATCTCAAAGGGTTGAGACCAATCAGGGGACTGTAGGATCGGGGCTTGGGTGACTCGGTCACGCAGGATTTCAAATGCTTGAGTGCATTCCTTAGAAATTTCGAAAGGAACATCCTTGGAGAGAAGAGTGGCCAGGGGGCGCGCGATTTTTGAAAAATCAGGGATAAATCGTCGATAAAAACCGACATGCCCTAAAAAGGAACGGATGTCCCTGATCGAGCTAGGCATAGGAAGGTGAGAAATCAGATTAACCTTAGCTCGATCCACTTGGATACCTTTCTCCGAAATTGAGTGTCCCAGGACAATTCCCTCAGGCACCATGAAATGGCTCTTTTCCCAGGAAAGAACCAAATTCACATCGATGCACCGCCTGAGTATCTGGACCAAGTGTTGGAGGCAATCGTCGAATGATGCTCCGAAAGCTGAAAAGTCATCCATGAAGACTTCCAGATAGTCACCTACCATATCTGAGAATATGGCAAGCATGCATCGCTGAAAAGTAGCGGGTGCATTGCAAAGACCGAAAGGCATCCTTCGGAAAGCGTATGTTCCGAAGGGGCAGGTGAACGTGGTATTTTCTTGGTCTCAGGATGGATTGCCACCTGGTTGTAACCGGAGTACCCGTCAAGAAAGCAGAAGAACCTATTTCCCGCAAGTTTTTCGAGAATTTGATCAATGAAGGGTAGTGGGAAATGATCCTTCTTCGTGGAGGAATTGAGTCGGAGGTAATCTATACAGACTCTCCACGAGTTGGCTAATCGGGTAGGAATGATTTCTCCGGTCTCAGTCGTTATAGTGGTGAGTCCTGCCTTCTTGGGCACGACCTGAATTGGGCTCACCCAACGACTATCGGAGATTGGGTAGATGATTCCGGCATCTAACCACTTGATGATCTCCTTTTTCACGACCTCTTGCAGATTGGGGTTTAAGCGTCTCTGCATTTCACGAGAAGGTCGTGTGCCCTCTTCTGAATAGATATGATGAGTACAATAAGAGGGACTTATTCCAGTCAAATCATCGAGAGTCCATCCGATGGCTCTGCGATGTTGCTGGAGGACAACAATCAGACGGGATTCCTGTTCAGGACTGAGGTTGGAATTGATAATCACAGGAAGGGTCTGATTAGAACCCAAAAAGACGTATTTCAAGTGAGCAGGAAGGGGTTTCAGTTCGAGGATGGGGTTATCAGCAGCAGCGGGTGGTTCAGTATAGATGTGAGGTTCAAGGGTGGGAGTTGCTGGGTTGTTCATATCTGGATTCGACTCCTCTGTTTGCGGGTCAAGATCCTTCTGTGGTTGATGAGGCATAATCGAGTCATTCTGGAGGTGTGATTCATCAACCAAAGTCTTGATGTCACAAATTTGTTCGATGACGCCGCAATTAATTCCTTGTTGGGCCTTAAATATATCAATTTTCAGTGTTTGATCTCCAAACTTAAGCTCTATTTGGCCCTCCTCACAGCTGATGTTGGCTCTAGCAGTAGCCAAGAAAGGTCTCCCTAGAATGATTGGTGTATCCCTAGGGTTCTCAGGTGCATCCATATCTAAGACTATAAAGTCCACTGGAAAATAGAAATCCCGCACTCTTACGATAACATCCTCGAGAATCCCTTTTGGTGACTTTATAGATCGATCTGCTAATTGTAATGTCACCTCGGTTGGTTTTAGCTCAGATTCTTCTAGGTGGTCAAGTAAGGATGTGGGTATCAGGTTTATGGATGCACCCAAGTCTAACAATGCTCTATCAAATTGGGTACCACCTATCTTACAGGAAATCAGGGGAGTCCCAGGATCTTTTGCCTTGGGTGGGAGTCTACTAAGGATTACAGAGCTGGCTTGCTCTGACAGAACAATTGGGCTCCCTCCCTTGGTTCGCGGCTTACGCTGGGGTGTACATATATTCTTTAGAAATCGTGCGTAAGCTGGTACGTGGCGGATTGCATCCATCAAGGGGATGTTTATGTGGACCTGCTCAAAGAGCTTGACCAGGTCCTCCTTAGGGGCCACGGGTTTGGTGGTCTTCTTTCCCTTGGTCAAGGCCTCGGGAAACGGGATCTTGGTTGGTTCTTCTAGGATAGGTCCAGGTTGTGGATCCGGAACAGCGGTATCTTGGATAACTATCCTAGGGTCATGGTTATCAGGCTTGGAGTGGTTTGGATAATGCGGGTCTTGAGTTGTTTTACCACTACGTGTTGTTACAGAATTTAATCCGGCCTGATTTTGGTTTGGGTTTGGTAAGAGGGGTGGCTGCTGCTGAAATCCCGCATAAGAAGTTGAGGCTTCCATCTCGTCTGGAGATGGAGCAGTAGGGGCCTGATAAATCCATTGAGCGTGGCCTAAATTTTGATTCATAACGCGCTTCTGGGTTGGCACGTTATTTGGGTTAGGAAGAGGTTGGGAAGGGAGTGTGCCTGGCTGGCGAGAATTTGCCAACTGGGCCAGTTGAGTTTTAACTTCTGTAAGCTCGTCCTTGTGCTGTTTTTGAATAGCCGCATTCGTTTTTTGAATGTCAGCCAGAGTCTGAAGGATTAGGGACATTTGATCCTGATTTGGCCTTGATGGATAAGTAGGGTTGGGACGAGGCTGAGGCGGCTGGTAATGACGAGAGGGCTGTGGGCGGGACTGAAAAGGTGGTCTTTGGGTTTGGGAATTTCCCGCCCACTGAAAATTGGGATGGTTTCGCCATCCAGGGTTGTAAGTGTTGGAGAATGGGTCGTTCTGGATGGCGTTGAGGTCCTCGCAGGTCTGAGGAACCTCCTGAGAATCAGGGAAAGGGGGAATGGAGTTCCCCCGGCTGGTGTAGAAAGGATCGGATGATCCTCCGATCCAAGAATCAGATGGGGATGGATATGGATCCATCCCAGGGGAAGATCGGTGGAGGATGTTCTGCACAGTCTCCTGTGTGGAAGGAGGTTGTGCAAAGGAGTTACGTGCGGAGGTGGCTCGCTGCAAGTGCTGAGTCAGCTCATCCACCTTCTTTTCAATGATTGAGACATTGTCCAATCGACTGGCCATTAATTCCAGGTCGACTGATGCGGACAGGCCCTGCGTCTCATGTGCTCCCTTAAGATTCGTCGCTGCGCGGGTATTCGTCCTGTCGAATAATCCCATGGAGTCATTGTTGATGGAGTTCTCGCACATGTTTTCGAGAATCTCCCATACGGTGTCTTCATGTTGACCCATGATGTTTCCTCCGCAAGTTGCATTGACGAAAAGGCGGATGTCCTCACGGAGTCCCTGGTAAAAAGATTGGACTTGTTCCCATTTAGGAACTCCGTGATGGGGGCATTTTCTCATGAGATCCTGAAAACGATCCCATGCCTCATGGAGAGGTTCTCCTGATTGTTGAGTGAAGTGTGTAATCTGATGGCGCAAGGCGTTGGTCCGACCAACGGGAAAAAACTTTTTCAAAAACTCGGATTGAAGTTCTTCCCAAGTGTTGATCGGCCGGGTCTGAGTTTGATACCAATGGGCGGCCTTGTCCATAAGAGAAAAGGAGAACATCTTCATGAGAAGAATATCCCGATTTTGCGCATCTGATCCAAAAGTGTGGGCCAGATGCTTTAGCTGTTTGATGTGCTGGAAGGGATCTTCAGAATTAAGCCCATGGAATTTAGGTATAGCATGAATCATGTTGGGCTTTAATTCGGAATCAGGTCCTCCAGTCGGGATTCTGACTCGAGGCTCAATGGCCACCGCAGCAGGATTGTAGTGGTCCCGCATCATAGGACGCTGTGGTGGGTGCACGAAGTTTTGGAAGAGGTCATTGAGTCGCTGGAGCTGGTGTTCCAGATTATTTTCTTCCTCAACTGGCTGAGCCATGATGGGGGAAGAAGAAGAACTTGGTTCTGAATCAGAAGAGAGAATAATGTGAGGGTGTTGCTGCACAAACACGGGCGTCGAGGCTTGGCCTTGACGAGAGCGAATTTCTAAAGGAGGTCTTAAGGGTGGTCTTAGGGACCTCCTTCCGTACATGCACTGTTGGAAGAGGTAAGTTTAGAAGGTGCTGGACCCAATCAAGACACCCAAAAATGTGTTGGGTGACTATAGAGGTGCGGGGCAGATGGACCCCTTGATCAGAAAGATCGTCCACCTAAGAATTACCTGGGCAGCCAGAGAGGGAGAGTCCCGCGAAGACCCCTACACGGTAGAGCGTCCCCACGGGTTACAGGGTTTCCCGCACCCGACCTCTCTTGTCACTGCGGTTCCAGGTAGACCAGAATGGGGATCTTGACCTCTTAAGTCTACCAATTTTAAGATCAGGGTGCTTAAGGTTTTCACTTGAACTTTAGTCTTTTAAGTGTAAAGAGTGACCTAATTTAAGGTTGGTTGACCCAAGGGGTCAACCTTACCTCTTGTTTTCTTTGAGAGCTTTTAGGTCTTGTCTTTTAGGGTTCAAGTGTTTAGAGAGCCAATTGTTTTAGGTTTCCTTTTGAATAGGTATTTTCAATCAATGGTTTAGGCACACTTCTTTTGGATTTTCTCCATTCTTGATTTAAGTAGTGTGTCTCTAAAACCCTAATGTTGAATCTTATGTTGGCTCTACTTGGTCCAGTTAGTTCTTTGTTGGGTAATTAGGGCTCAAGCAAGAATGTGTTAGCCCTTAAATACCCTTAACAGTGTGCAGGACTAATGAGTTGAAAACATGCAACTCTTTATGGTTACTAAGTATGGAAGACAGGTTAGTCCTATATTGCTTGTTCTTTTCTTTTCTTCCTCTTTAGAGTTTAGGGGTTAATAGCGAGAGGAAAAATTTACCTGTCCTCGGAGTGGTTGTCGTGCGGTTGCCTGTCTTCTTGATTTCCTGTAGTTTTCTGCACAAAAGAGAGGAGATTATCAGAAATTAAAAAGAAACAGGAATGTTTACCTCTAGAATAGCCGTTGCTCCCCGGCAACGGCGCCAAAAATGAAACGCTGACGGCTTCGTTGAGATAACCGGGTTTTATTGTTATAACGTTGTAGTATAGCCAGTTATTGCCAACATTTCAAATATATAAATTTTTTTACTCGGAAAATAAAAGAGTTCCCGAGGTCGAACTCAGGGAGCAAGTTGTATTCTAGAGATATACATGTTTCTTTTACAAAAATAAAGAGAGAGAGAAAGAATTTGTTGTCTTTTCTTCTTTTCTCTTTGCTTCTCCTCGTCTCAGATCTTCTGTTATCTTCTTCTTCTTTATCTGCAGTGGTGATGTTCTTCTTCTGCAGTGGTGATGTTCTTCTTCTTCTTTCAGCTGTTCCTGCTCTTCCTTTTTCTTCTGCAGAGCGGTCCTGTTCTTCTTCTTTTCCTTTCTTCAGATCTTCTTCTCGTGCTCTTCTTCTTTCAGTTCTTCCCTGTGTTCTTTTGTGTTCTCCTCTGCCTCGCCTTCTTCTGTTGTTCTTCAGATCTCCTTCTTTCTTCTTTTCTTTTTCCTGTCAGGACGTCGTCTCTCCTTCTTTCTTCTTTTCCCTTCAGGACGTCGTCTGATTTTCCAATCAGACGACTTAAACCGCTTGTTGCTACAGTGTCTCCCTCAGCTTCCTTCTTCTTCCGCGGTCCTTCTTCTTCACCTGTGCCTGCACACTTCAGAGTTTATGTCAGAGGGCAAAACCTACTCTACCCCCCGCCCCTCTGTCTCTCTCTCACAGAATCCGCTCATAGGATAGCTCTCCCAGAGCTGCCGGGTAGCCGGGTACGGGTCGCGCCCGGGTCCAGGCCCACCGGCGTGAGTGGTGGGCGAGGAGTGCAGGTCAGTCTAAGTCGGGTCGGGTCAGGTCCGCGGGGCGTGAGCGCGGACGAGACCGGGTAACCGGGCGGGTGAAGGGGACCTCACCCCGTGTGCTGAGGCAGTAAGCCTCCAGCACTTTTTCGCTTTATACCGCTGCGCCTCTTCAGACTTTTCCGAGGTGGGACTAAATGTCCCACCCTAATTGAGCGCCCGCAGCGGAGAAAGCAGCGGGCGATCGCGGCTTCACGCGAAGCCTTCGCCCCAGCTGCGAGCCTGATGTTTTGTCGAAATGCCTCGCAAGGCCTGGGAGTCGAATCTGGGCGTGGTGCGCCTGCAGCTGCAGGCGGAAGCAGCTCCTTCTGCACGGCAATGGCGGCGGAGGTCGGGTGACCTGTTCACAGCAAAACGGCCTCTCGGCCTAATCAGAAGGTGCCGGGAGCTTCGCCAGAGTGCGGCGAAGCTCGTGTGGGTGGTGGCGAGGCGTGGGGCGGCGTGCAAGGGCTGCCCTAGGTCGGACTGTGGGTCGGAGGATGGGTTTGTTCGGTGGGGTTGCAGAGGGTGATGTGGGGGAAGTGGAAGGGCGGGGGTTGATCAGGGTGAGGAGGCGGAGGTTCTGCGGTGGTCGGCGGGCTGTGTGGGTTGCTGGGGTGATGGGAGCGGCTCGCCGGAGGATGGCCGGAGACGAAGGGGGTGACGGTGGACAGGAGCGGTCGAGGGTTTAATCAAATAAAAGACAGTGAGGAAAAGAAAGAGGGGGAGATGGGGAGGAGTTCTGACCTAGCTACGGAGACGAAAGGGGCCGGAGCAGGGCGACAGTCGTATCGACTGTCGCCGGAGAAGAAGATGCCCAGGGGAAGGGGCGGCGGCGAGCAGAGAGCCGGAGAGGCGCCAGCTGGGTGCGGCGTGGCGCGGGAAGAGCAGGGGAAGAAGTCCGTGCTGCTGGTATTGCGACAGAGCGAAGAGGAGGAGGAGGAGGAACCGCCGGAGCTGGTGGGCGTCTGCTGGAGTGAGAGGAGAGGAAAGTTGGGGGTTTTCTCCGTCAGATCCGAGCTGGGAAGAACGGTGGAGCGACGGGGGTATTTATAGGGACCGAATCAGGGAGGAAGGCGGAGGGAGACGACGTGTCTCCCTCGCCGGAGGACGCCGGAGATGGAAACCCATACCGTCCGTGCGTTCGCACGGCCGGTATGGTGGGTTACAGCGACCAGGGGGTGTCCCTGCGACGGCTGACGACGCAGGGCACCCCCGGTTTACTTGCCAGGCTCTCCCCCTCACCCTGCGCGGCGCCATGCTCCGCGCAAGGTCGCCGGAGCATGGTGCTGGCAGGTTTTGCAGGGGGGACCTGAACGCAAAGAACGAAGGAGAGTTAGGGGCCAAAATGCGAGGGTTCAAAAGTTGAGGGCCAAAAAGTAAATATATGAGGACCAAAGTGTAAAGTTGGTCAAGGAGGTTTCTTCTTAGGCTCAAGTTTTTATACATGACTAATTAGGACCTAAGGAATCTGATGGTGAATTTCATTTCTATATTAAACCTTGTTTGACCGGTCAATTTATGCGAAAACCCAAATTAAGTTATTAATTGGGCATGGTTCTCAATGTAGGTCAAAATGGGTTCTGAAGGCCAAATTGAAGGTTCTAAACCCTAGAGATTATTTTTCTATGAATTTTAGAGGGTTTATTCTATTTTTACTTTGCCTTGAACCTCGTGAATTGAAGTGGGTTGTTTTAGGGTTACAGATTATCATTTAGTTCCTTGGAATTGCTGTAGCCCTTTCTAGATCATCTCATCCCACTTTTATTCTTATTAAGTTGCTTTGACCTATGTTTGGACCCTGAATTACCATGTATGCAGATTATACTGGTAAAATTGCATTTTTACCCCTTATGACTTGTTTTCTCCTTAAACTCAGAATTCTCTGAGTTAAGCCTTTCCTTGAGTTATGTAGGAGCTTTTATCCTTTGTATTAGGTCAAAATGAGCTAGTTATGACTCATGATGAGGTTCTCATCATTAAGGTTCAAAAATGGTTCAGAAGCTCAGATGGTGTTTCTAAATGAAGTTTGAATTAATTTGATTGGAGATTGCAACTGGTTTTGATAAATCATACACATGAAATGAATTTTCCGGGCTTAGTTTTTTGTAGATTAACATCTCAAATGCTTGTAGGTGTCCATTTACTTCAAATTTCAAAAATTGTGGCTTATGGAATCGAGCTTTAAGGATCTAGTCCAAGAAAAATGGAAGAAAGCACCACCTGGACTGAAAACTACGAGGGAAACTTCCACCACCACCCCTTCACCCCTACACAACCATTCCCCCTCGGACCTCCCTCCTCCACTCCTCCCACCCACCCCCTCACCAGAGCCCTAACAGGGACACCTACACCCTCCGACCCCTCCCACCCACCCCCTCACCAAAGCCCTAATAGGGACACCTCCACCCTCCGACCCCAGCAACGGTGACTCCTCCCACCAGCACCACCTCTTCTCCGACTCGACTGCCTCCTCGCCATTCGCATCACTGTCGTCATTTGCCTCTTCGAGCGCATCCTTTCTCCACCATCGACTCTACCACTCTCCTGTGCAAGCTTGAGGGTGACCACTCTTCCACCACCCCCGCCAAGAGGGCTTTGGCTGGTAGATTGTGACACTTGAGAGCGTAGCTAATAAACTATAATGACTTGCGGCAGAGAAGGGAAGCAACTGGAGAGGAGGCTCTCATGGGCATCTCTCCTTGACATAAGATCCTCGACATCATTCAACTAACATGTTCACGTCTCTCCCTCATTGTCATTCACTCCCTCGTTGACGTCTTTCCCTCTCTAACTTGCCCTCCTCCTTCGACATCTCCACCGAGCTCCAATTCCTCTCCCTCCCTTTCCCCCTTCCCTTCCCCTCCCCTCCCCACACGACGACAACATCCACCTCGATGCCTTCTGCCCCACTGTCCACCTCAACAACAACTCGCGAGACGGCAATGGCAGAAGAGATCCCCTTTGCGACAACAAGGATGGTGGTGCGAGGGGTGCACGATGTAGTGGAAACTGGAGGCTGTGCACATAACCTAACCAAATCCTAACATAACCTAACTAAAGTCCAACCTAACCCTAAATCCCCAACTAACCAATACATTTAACATTAAAGAATCTTAAAAATTTTGACAAAGTTTTCCCTTAAATTTTAAGTTTTTTCATAAACCTACATATCAAAATAACAGACATAATAAAAGTGGGCACAACCCACCATACATTTAAACAAATTACATTATGTGGACACACCTCACCATACATTCAAACAAATGACATTATGTGGGCACACCCCCTATCTAATATAGTCCTAAAATATCATAAAAATAAATTTAAAGAAATGAAATTATACCTCTGATGTATTCTAGCCTCTAGGCATGACCATTACCAACAATCTGTAAATTCAATAATGCATAATAAATTAAATAATAAATCATTATGTTATTAATAACTTAACATATTAATTTGATATAAGGAAAGTAAGATGAGAAGGGTATGAAGAGGAGGGTGGCAGTAGGGAGGAGAGGAAGATGGGGGAAGGCACATTAGGAGGAGGAGGAGGAGGAGGAGGAGGGGGATGGTAGGTGGAGGAGGGAGGGTAGGGGCGTTCCCTGCAAGATGAGGAGGGTGGCAAGGAGGAGGAGGAGGATGGTAGGAAGGGGTCAGTGAGAAGGAGGAGGAGGGGCGGCAGGAAGGGGTTAGGGTGGAGGAGGAGGCCAGCAGGAGGGGTTCGGGGTGGAGGAGGAGGCCGGTAGGAGGGGTTAGGGAGGAAGAGGGGGAGGAGGAGTCAGGGAGGAGGAGGGGGGTGTTAGGAGGAGGTCGGGAAGGAAGAGGAGGGTGACAAGAAGGGTCAGGGAGGAGGAGGAGGGTGGTAGGAGGGGGAGGAGGAGAGGGTCGGCAGGGGGGGTCGTGGTGGAGGAGGAGGTCGGAAGGAGGGGTCAGGGAGGAAGAGGAGAAGGAGGAGGGCAGCAGGAGGGGGCGGCAGGTGGGGGGAGGGGGAGGCAGGGTGGAGAAGGAGACCGGCAGGAGGGGGTCGGGGCGGAGGAAGCCGACAGAAGGGGTCAGGGAGGAAGAGGAGGATGACAGGAGGGGGAGGAGGAGGAGGATTACGTCATTGGAGAAGGCAGAGGAGGAGGGCATCGTGGAGGGGAAGGAGGTCACTGAGGATGGCGTGGAGGACGATGAGCAGACCGTCAGAGGAGCAGGAGGAGGGTGTCGGGGAGGTTACCTAATGTGGAGGAGGGGTCGACATGCATTAGGTTTTTGGGAAGAAGATGAACAGTAATGGGGAGGTCAGCGTAAGTGTGATAGATGAACCGATCTATGCCGTCGGTTCTATCACAAACCGACGCCAAAGGATCATTTCAGTTCATCCTCGTACGCACCTAAAATTTTGGCCGCTAAATATAACCTACCTTTCACCGTCAATTCTTCAAAAAATCGACTGTTTAGGTGTCACGAACTGGGCATCAAGAGTCGTTTAAGGCATCTGGGAACTGGCCCAGACGTCTGGCAAGATGTCTGGAAGCCTTCCCAGACGTCTGGTATTAAATTTTTTCGGCGTAAGGGTTCGCGTTTGCGCGCCTGCGTGCGCAGACTGAACCCGCCGCCTTCATTCTTTTTTTTCTCTCACTCCCTGCAGACGACGCAGCCTTCCTCTTTCTCTCCCCACACTGCCTACAAATACGCTTCCCCTCTCCCTCACCCTCACTCCACCGCCTTCTTCTTCTCCTACTCCTTGCCAGCGAGAGCACAAGCGAGCGAGAGCGGCAACAGCGGCTGCTGCGAGCGTGCGGGAAGGAGGGGTTGTTGCGAGAGGAAGTAGAAGCTCGATCGCGAGGGTACGAGCTTGCCGGGGTAGCTAGAGTCGGCCGGCGGGAGAACAGCGAGCGTGGGGTGTCGCGGAGGAGCTGCTGCAGCTCGAGTAGCAGGTGGACGCGGCGCGGCACGGCCGTGCGCTACGACGAGAAGGGTTCTGATTCTGGGAAAATTTCCCAGAATCAGACGTCTGGACTTACGTCCAGACGACGCATAAGACGTCTGAAGGAAGGTTTAGACATCTGACAGGTATAATATTTTCTTATCTTCTCCTTTTTACGCGTGTACGACCATGTAGCCGTCCGCCGCGTTCTTCTGCACCCCTTCGTGATGAGAGAGAGTGTGTGTGTGTGTAGGAATCGTTCGGGAGGGCGGTAGGGCTCGCCATCCCACACAGATCAGATGTCTGGACACAGTACCAGACGACGGAGAGGACCTCCAGACGTCCGGGGTGACAATCGGACGTCTGGAAACTAAGTCCAGACGATCCAGCGGGCTTCTGGACGTCTAAAGGACTGCGCAGACCAAGGTATGGCATGATCGACCTTTTAAGACGTCTGGAAGAAGTTCCAGACGTCTGATTTTGGGCAGACTCGTCGTTTTTGACCCGTTTAGGGTCCGTTCGGAGTCCGTTTTCCGCGTTTTAAGTTTCATTCTTCCCAGATTTATTTCCTCTACCTGTTTACAGTAATTGTATACTGTTCTGAGTAGCTCCTTGTCTTTGATCCTTGGCGAAACGGTGGCAGCAACTAGCTTTTCTTAAGTCGTTGTAGTACAGATAGTTATTGCCATCATTTGCTAATATTTGTTACTCGGAAAATACAGTTCTCCCGAGGTCGAACTCAGGGGGCAAGTCGTATTCTAGAGGTATACAGTTTCTATTACAAAAAATAAAGGTAAAGAGAGAGAGAGGAGGAAATTTGGCTTCTTCTTCTTCTCTTCCTGTTCTTCTTGTCTTCTCTCTTCTTCTGTTCTTCGGATCTTCCTCTCGTGCTCTTCATCTTCTGTCTTTTTCTTCAGATCTTCGCTGCGGGTCCTGTTTCTTCTTTCCTTGCGCTTCTCGTCTTCCTTCTTCAACTCTGTCTCAGCTGCTTCTTCTTTGTTTATCTCCTTGTGGTCTTCTTCTGCCTTCTGTTCTTCAGATCTTCTTTTTACTTCTTTCTTCTAATCTCCTTCTCGTGCTCTTCTTCTGCTTTTGCTGTCAGGTCGTTGTCTCTCCTTCTTTCTTCTTTTTCTTTCTGTCTTCTTTACCTTCTTCGTTGCGGTCCTGCTCGTCTTTTCTTCTCCTTCTTCTTCATCCTCAGAGCGTCGTCTGATTGTTCAATCAGACGACTTAAGTAACCCACTGCTACAGTGCGTCCTTGGTGCTCCTCCTTCTTCCTTCAGTCTTTCTTCGTCGGTCTTCTTCTTCTCTGCCTCGGCTTGCTCCTGCACACACCACAGCCAATCGCAAAACCTACCCCTTTCCCTCTACCCGCACGTCTCTCTCTTTCTCAGACTTCGCTCGTAGGATAGCTCTCCCAGAGTCGCCGGATAATCGGGTCGGGCTTCGTACCCGTGACCAGGTGTATCGGTGTGAGTGGTACACGAGGAGTGCGTAGGTGGGGTGTCGAGTCAGGTCCGCCGGATCCGCATGGTGAGCTCGCGTATCGGGCGGGTGAGTGGGCGCGGGACCTCACCCCGGTGCGTTAGGAGGCGATAAGGCTTATTCACAAAAAACAATTTAAACGGTGAAAGCGTTGTGAGGCTTACCAATGTGGGACTAAACTGACGCCTCTTCTCGCGTGCGCCTGCTGGAAGACCGCGGCCTTGCTTCTGCAGCTGCAGCTTCGATTTTCGTCGGTTGCTGGCTGGCTGCCTTCGCAGGAGTCTCCGTAATCCGCAGCAGCTGGAAACTTGGAGTCCTCAAGCCTGGAGCGCGGGAGAAGCTGCTTCAATGTGGCGTCAATGGCGGTCGAGCCTCAGAACCTGTCGGACACGAATACGGCCTCTCGGCCTAATCAAACTACTGGGGAACCTTCGTCGTGGCACGGCGAAGGTGTTGAGCTGTGCGGCAAGCCTCAAGGCGGTGTCTTGCGGCAGCCCTAGGTCGGACTGCAATCAGAGAAATGGGTTTGTTTGGGGGAGCGTTATGGAGGTGTGGAGTGGCAGTGGAGGGGTGGGGGGTATTCAGTGTGATGAGGCGGAGGTTCGGTGAGGGTCGGCGAGGCATGTGAGGCTGTGGAGCGATGGGGGCGTCTCACCGGAGGGTAGCCGGAGACGAAGGGGGTGACGGTGGTCAGGGTTGGTCGAGGGCTTAATTGAACACATTGAAATAGGGAAAAGAAAGAGGAGAGGAAGGGAAGTAGTTCTACCTTACTTGCAGGGACGAAGGGGGAGGAGCAGGGCGACAGTCGTATCGACTATCGCCGGAGAAGAAGATGCCCAGGGGAAGGGGCAGCGGAGAGGAGAGGGCCGGAGAGGCGCTAGCTGGGTGCGGCGTGGCGCGGGAAGAGCGAGGGAGGGCAACCCTGCAGCTGGTAGTGCGGCAGAGCGACGAGGAGGAAGAGGAGAGGCCGCCGGAGCTGGAGGGCTTCCTGTCGGAGTGGGAAGAGAGGAAGTGGGGGTCTTTCTCCGTCAGGACCGAGCTACTGAGAACGGCGGAGCGACGGGGGTATTTAAAGGGGTGGAATCAGAGAGGAGGGCGGAGGGAGACGACGTGTCTCCCTCGTCGGAGGACGCCGGAGATAGAGACCCATACCGTCCGTGCGTTCGCACGGCCGGTATGGTGGGTTGCAACGACCAGGGGGTGTTCCTGCGACGGCTGACGACGCAGGGCACCCCCGGTTGTCTTGCCAGACCCTCCCCCTTACCCTGCGCGGCGCCGTGCTCCGCGCAAGGTCGTCGGAGCATGGTGCTGGTCAGGTTTTGGCAGGAGGGACCTGAATGCAAAGAACGAAGGAGAGTTAGGGGCAGAAATGTGAGGGTTCAAAAGTTGAGGGCAAAAAAGTAAATAAATGAGGACCAAAGTGTAAAGTTGGTCAAGAAGGTTTCCTCTTAGGCTCAAGTTTTTATACATGACTAATTTGGACCTAAGGATTATGATGGTGAATTTTATTTCCAGATTAAATCTTGTTTGACCAGTCAATTTACGTAAAAACCCAAATTAAGTTGTTAATTGGGCATGGTTCTCAATGTAGGTCAAAATGGGTTCCTAAGGCCAAATTGAATGTTCTAAACCCTAGCGATTATTTTTCTATGAATTTTAGAGGGCTTAGTTGATTTTTTTTCTCTACCTCGAACCTCGTGTTTTTAAGTTGGTTTGTTTTAGGGTTACAGGATGTCATTTAATTCCTTGGAGTTGTTGTAGCCCTTATTGAATCATCTCATCCCACTTTTATTCTTATTAGGTTGCTTTGACCTATGTTTGGACCATGAGTTACCCTACTTTTAGATTGGATTGGTGAAATTGCATTTTTACCCCTTAGTTTCTGTTTTCTTTGCGAACTCAGAATCTCTATGAGTTAAGCCTTTCCTTGAGTTATGTAGGAGCTTTTATCCTTTGTATTAGGTCAAAATGAGCTAGTTATGGCTCATGATGAGGTTCTCATCAATCCTTATATTAGGACCCCTTTCCGTTGCGGCTCTGGGGATTGCGGAGGCATGCGGGATTACCGACCACGCCCCCAGTACTTCCGATTTTGCGGGTAGAGTGGCCCTTTAATTTAATTATAAACAATTATACATTTATGAAACAATTAATAGAGTCTAGGGCATTGCATGAACCCTAGGACTGAAGAATTAGATTGAATGATAGATCCTAGGGTATTGCACGAATCCTAGGACTGGAAAACTAGATTGAATGATAGATCCTAGGGTATGGCATGAATCCTAAGACTGGAAAACTAGTTGAATATATACATTGCAGTCTTGGAAAAGTGGAAAGGAAACGATAACTGCCTGTAAATTGGTTAACAGCTGCCTCTTATGAATGGATAAATACGGTTGAGAACATGAATTGTATGGATATAAAGCTGGAACGGTGAAACCTAAATTGGCTGAGTTAAAAGAGCATGAACGCTACGGGGAATTAGGAGTAGAACTCCTGGAAAGTGAATGGAATAGAATTGGGGAAGTGAGCTGGCCCTTGAGTACGGAGTACCAAGGAGAGCAACTGTCCCCCTGTTTAGTGTAGAGCGGAGCTAGCCGCCCGAGGGACACGAGGTTAGGTCTGGCCACTTTGTACCGACATTTGGCCCTCGTGTACTGTAACGACTCGGTTCCCGTGTCCCTACGAGACACGAGAATCGAACCGACTCGACTAATCCCAAGACCTAGTCGTCCAACGAGGAAGTAACCAAAAGAGCAGTAAAATAAATCCCATTCAGCATGAATATAACTAACAGTAAGAAAGTACAGCAGTAAGGAAAGAAACTACTACAGTAGATACCACCACAACAGTAGAACAACATTTATCATATAACATGAACTGCAGGTAAATAAAAGTACAGCGGAAACAAGAACTACTCATTATAACGGAAACAAAGAGGTACAAAAGACAGTAGTAACTCTACTGGACCCTACTCGGCCCAGCATCCTCTGCAGCCGCTGACCCTGGCTGCTCAACACCTGGTCCTGAAAAAGGTAACGAGTGTAACACGTCAGCAAAATGCTGAGTAGAGTGGCAACTAAAAATAAAGACAACAGTAGAGTGTACAGTAGCTGTTATGTTCTATTACTTTCTTTATTTACATCTTTCAATTGTCTCACTATTTCATTTATTTCTCATATCTTTTACTTGATCTCGAATGTTCCTCGTGGGAACGATCTTGATTGCAGTCTTTTCCAAAAAGTAGAAGTAGCACGTGGTGCTCTCCTGGCCGGGAGAGTCCCCCGTGGTGATCCTACCCTCAGTCAACCACCCCAAGGTCACTGACAGACGTAACGGTGACTACGGCACGCGCGATAAACGCACAGGTAGCTAACCCGTACTGGCACGCGGTCAGTCATTTCCGTTAATGGGTGCGCCCAAAGCACAGCACGGAATCAGTCCAGGGCAGAGCCCTCTCAGTAACAGGGGTCCAACCCCTCCACAGTAACCAAACCGGGGCCTTGCCCCTCCACAGTCCGCGCACCCTCGCCTGACTACCCTGGTTTGCCCCAGCGGGCCTAACAAGTCGATGTGGGAGGCTAGCAGAACCCCGGGGCCCGTGGGGTAGCTAGTACCTCCCTACACTAGTAGCTCTCCTCGGTACTACGTACGCGAGGGCCAGCAAGTCGGTACAGAGTGGCCAGTCCTAACCCCGGGTCCCTGGGGCGGCTGGCTCCGCTCTGCACTAAACAGGGGGACAGTCGCTCTCCTTGGTACTCCGTACTCAAGGGCCAGCTCACTTCCCCAAAACTATTCCATTCACTTTCCAGGAGTTCTACTCCTACTTCCCCGTAGGGTTCCATCCTTTTTACTCAAACATCCAGGTTTCACTTTCCAGTTTCACATTCTTACAATCCATGTTCTCAACCACGTTATCTATTCACAACAGGCAGCTGTTAATTCAAATTACAGGCAGCTTTATATCTCTTTCCATTTTCCAAGACTGCAGTATTATACATTCCACTAGTTTTCCCATCCTAGGATTCATGCCATATCCTAGGATCTATCATACAATCTAGTTTTCCAGTCCTAGGATTCATGCAACACCTAGGAGCTATCATTCCATCTATTTCTCATTCCTAGGGTTCATGCAATGTCCTAGGTTCTATTTCATAATTTAACAGATTTTAATAACTTAAAGCCACTCTACCAGGTACAACGGGAGTAATGGGGGCATGATCGGGAATCCCACGTGCCTCCGCGACTCCCAAGACTGCAACTGAACGAGGTCCTATCACAAGGATAAAACACAAGGAAAGTCTCAAAACAGTGTATAGCTACTATAGACGGGTAGAGGAATTAATTCTGAAAAGAACGCAACTCGAATCGCGGAAAACGGAGCCCGAACGGGCCCTAAACGGGTCGAAAACGACGACACTGTGTAAAATCAGACGTCTGGAACTTCTTCCAGACGTCTTAAAAAGTGGATCAGAGAATTACCTGCTCAGCGTGGTTTCCCAGATGTCCAGAAGTCTGTGGGGACATCTGGCCTAGCTCACAGATGTCCGATGGTCACCTCGGACGTCTGGAGGTCACTCCCGCCGTCAGGTACAACTTCCAGACGTCTGATTCGCAAAGGATGGCGAATCAGCGAGCCTGCGCACAACCAACTCCCTCCCTCAGTACGGTCAGTCGACAGGAAGGAAGAAGAAAGTGGAATACTCACCTTTCAGACGTCTGTATGATCTTCCAGACATCTCCCTCGCCGTCTGTCTGTAAACCCACATGTCTGATTCTGGAAATTTTTCCAGAACAGGGCACCGCTCAACCTCCGCTCGCGACGCCGCCCGCGTCGCACCTCGCGCGTCTGCTGCTCAGACCGCAGCAGGTCCCTCTTCGCGTCGTTCCGCGCTTCCTGCGCCCTCCGTCGGCTGGCCAAGCCACTCCGGCGAGCTCGCCCTCACGGCAGAGCTCCGCCCTCGGACGCCGCACCTCCTCCGCGCTCACTGCGGTCGCCACTGCCGCCCTCGCGTTCGCTCACTCTCGCGCACAGGAAGGAGAAGAGGAAGGGGACGGTGGAGACGACAGGAGGGGAGGCGTGGCCTTTTAAGGCCGCGCGAGGAGGAGGGAGAGAGAGCGCGGCAGGCCTGCAGCCGTAGAGAGAGAGGGAAAGAGAGAGAGAGAGAGGAATCGCGGGTCTGCGCGCACAGGCGCGCAGACGAATTTCTAGTGCAAAAAATAACTGTTTTACAGACGTATGGAAACGATCCCAGACGTCTGGTCAGACGTCTGGATGTGCTCCTAAACGTCTTGTCAGACGTCTGGGCCACCTCCCAGACGTCTTAAAAGACGTCTGGGGCATGCGTTCGTTACAATATAACAAACTCAAAGGAAGTTTCGTCCTCGAAACTTGCGCCAACTAGGGTGCGGGAAAAGACGTCTAATAACCATAACAAACTCAAAGAGGACCGAAGCCGGTCCGAAAAGACGTACCTGCGAAAAGCTCCGGGTACCGCTCCCGCATTGCCGCCTCAGGCTCCCAGGTAGCCTCCTCGTACCGCTGGCTCCTCCACAAAACCTTTACCAGGGGTACTTGCTTTCGTCTCAAACTACGGACGGCTCGGTCTAGGATCTGCACTGGCCGCTCGGGGTAGGTCAGGTCGTCGCTCACCTCGACGCTCTCGTGACTCAGTACGTGACTGGAATCGGCTACGTACTTCCTGAGGTTGGACACGTGGAACACGTCGTGCACACCAGAAAGCTGCGGGGGAAGGGTAAGTCTGTAAGCAACGGGTCCAACCTGCTCCAGGACCTCAAAGGGCCCTACGAACCTAGGCGCGAGCTTCCCTCTCACCCCAAACCGCTATAGGCCCTTCATGGGCGAAACACGAAGGAAGACGTGGTCCCCAACCTCAAACTGCACCTCTCTGCGTCTCCGATCCGCGTAGCTCTTCTGTCTGCTCCTGACAGTGCGGAGTCGTCTGTGGATCTGCTCAACTACCTCCTGACTCTGCCGGATCAACCTGGGGCCAACCTCCCACTTGGTCCCCACCTCAACCCAACTCAAGGGTGCCGTACACTTCCGTCCGTACAGAGCCTTGTAGGGAGCCATGCCGATGCTCGAGTGATAACTGTTGTTGTATGCAAACTTCGCCAGGGGCAGGTGCTCCTCCCAAGAGCCCCTCCAGTCCAGTACACAGGCACGCAAAAGGTCCTCAAGTGTCTGTATCGTGCGCTCAGACTGTCCATCCGTCTGGGGGTAGTAAGCCGTGCTAAACCTCAACCTCGTCCCCAAGGCCTGCTGAAACTCAGCCCAGAACTGGGACGTAAAGTGGGCATCCCGGTCGGATACGATCTCCCGCGGAACTCCGTGTAGTCGTACCACATCACGGATATACTTCTCTGCCAACTGTGCTGGTCCCAAAGTGATTCGGATCGGCAAGAAACGTGCTGTCTTCGTCAGTCTATCCACTATTACCCAGACTGCGTCGTGACCTCGCTGGGTAACGGGTAAGCCCACCACCAAGTCCATGGTGATGCTCTCCCACTTCCACTCTGGCACTGGAAGCGGCTGAAGTGGCCCTGCAGGCCTCTGATGCTCAGCTTTCACCTACTGACACACTAAGCACTGTTGCACGAACTCACCCACATCCCGCTTCATCCCTCTCCACCAAAACTCGCGTCTCAAGTCATGGTACATTTTCGTGTTCCCGGGATGTATGGTGAATCTGGAACCGTGTGCCTCAGTCAGGAGCTCTCTCAACAGCTCCTCGTCTCTGGGAACGCACAACCGTCCCCTCAAACGTAGCACCCGGTCTGTGAAAGAGAAGTCCCCTAGGTCTCCTGATAGTACTCTGTCGCGCAAAGACTGCAAGCACGGATCGGCCATCTGTCCTGTGATGACACGGTCTATCAGCTCTGGCCTGGTCTGCCGTGTCACCGTCACTGCCCCACAGTACCCTCGTAACTCTAGAGGTCGCCAACTTCCCACCTCCTCTAAAAGGCTCCAACTCTGTAACTGTAGACTGGCCAAGCGTGCGGGCGCCTTACGGCTCAAGGCGTCAGCCACCACATTGGCCTTTCCCGGGTGGTAGGAGATGCTGCAATCGTAGTCCTTCAGGAGCTCCAACCAACGTCTCTGTCTCATGTTGAGCTCCTTCTGGTCAAAAAGATATCTGAGGCTCTTGTGATCTATAAAAATCTCGAAGGTCTCACCGTACAAGTAGTGCCTCCAGGTCTTCAGCGCGAAGACAACAGCTGCCAACTCTAGGTCGTGGGTAGGGTAGGTATGCTCATGGGGCTTCAGTTGCCGCGAAGCGTAAGCGACAACATGACCCCTCTGCATGAGCACACCTCCTAACCTCCGCAAGGAAGCGTCCGTGTACACAACGAACCTGCCACTACTGTCAGGGATGGTGAGCACGGGAGCCGAGGTCAACCTCTCCTTTAGCTCCAGAAAACACACCTCACAGGCATCTGTCCAAGCGAAAGGCACGTCCTTCCGGGTCAACTGTGTCATAGGACGTGCAATCTGCGAAAACCCTCTGATGAACCGTCTGTAGTAGCCAGCTAGTCTTAGGAAACTGCGGATCTCAGTGACTGAACGTGGTCTCTCCCACCTGAGCACTGCCTCGACCTTGGCGGGGTCCACCGCCAGGCCGTCTCCAGAGATCACATGACCCAAGAAGGTCACCTCCCTCAACCAGAACTCGCACTTGCTGTATTTGGCGTACAACCTGCGTCGTCTCAGAGTGTCCAGAACCATCCGCAAGTGCTGTCCGTGCTGCGTCCGATCTCTAGAATAGATGAGTACATCATCTATGAAAACCACCACGAACTGGTCCAAGTACGGTCTAAACACCCGGTTCATCAGGTCCATGAAAGCAGCGGGGGCATTGGTCAGCCCAAACGGCATGACCAAAAACTCGTAGTGTCCGTACTGGGTGCGGAAAGCTGTCTTGGAGACGTCGGTCTCCCTGATCCTCAACTGGTGGTATCCAGACCTCAAGTCTATCTTGGAAAACACCGTGGCACCCCGCAACTGGTCAAACAAATCGTCGATCCTCGGCAGCGGATATCTGTTCTTGATGGTGACCCTATTCAGCTGTCGGTAGTCCACACAAAGGCGTAGGGTCCCATCCTTCTTCACAAACAGTACCGGGGCTCCCCAGGGAGACGCACTGGGCCTCACGAAACCTTTCTCCAAAAGGTCCTGCAACTGGGACTTGAGCTCTCGCAGCTCAAGCGGTGCCATCCTGTATGGCGCGGTGGAGATGGGGCTGGTCCCTGGTACTAGTGAGATCTCAAACTCGATCTCACGCTCGGGCGGTAGTCCTGGTAACTCGTCTGGAAACACGTCGGGGTACTCTCTGACCACCGGGATGCTCTGGAAGTCTGCCACAGGGCTGGGCTCTGCCACCACACAGGCTAGGAAGCCCTCACACCTCTGGCTCAAAAGTCTCGCCGCCCGAAGTGCCGAAATGCACCTGAAACCCCCGTCCACTGGCTGTCCGTGAAACTCGAAAGAAGGCAACTCCGGAATGGAGAAGACAATCTTCCTCTCAAAACAGTCCACCAAGGCGTGGTAAGCGGACAGCCAATCCATCCCCAGAATCACACCAAAGTCCTCCATATGGATCATAATCAGGTCAGCTGGCAGGCTATGTCCTCCAACACTGACCTCGCAATCCGTGTACACCTCCTCAGCTACAAACAGCTGACCACTCGGACCTCTGATTACGAACGGATTTTCGAACAGTGTATAATCCTGGTCCAAACTAACTGCGAAACTGGCTGCGACAAACGAGTGCGTAGCGCCGGAATCGAAAAGTGTGTAAACGAGTCTGCCAGAAACTGCAACCATACCTGCTTCCACGGATCCCGAAGCTCTGGCATCCCTGTGTGTTAGGGCGTTGATAGGCCCCTCAGCTCTAGGTGCGGACGAAGCAGCCACACTCTGCGTCGGACGGGTAGGTGCTGGCCGGTACCCTCCTCGCGACTGCTGTCCTCCTCCTCGCGCCTGGGAATCGCAGCCTCCTGCGCGCCCTCCAGTGCTCTGCACGGGAAGTATCTGCTGACCTCCTGCCCTAGATGGGCAGTCCCTCCTGACGTGGCCCGGCTGGCCACACTGGTAGCAGAGGGGAACCCGACTCCCGCCCTCAGTGAGTCCCTGCTGTCGACTAGGCGGGGGTCCGGTGCTGGCGACTGGCCCCTGTCGAGGGCCCCCAAAGGCCACTGATGGCCCTGCACAACGTGACGGCTCTCCTGCGGACGCCACGTGTCTCCGTTCTCGCTGGCCCTGTGAGAAGTCTGGCTGAAAGGGCCTCTTCCGCCCGCCATCGGTCTCTCGCGCGGACGGGTTGGTCTCCTCGTAAGTCATAGATGCCTCTACCACCCTCGAAAACGTAGGCAGCTTCAGGGGTTTGACATACCCCCGGATCGCAGGCCGGAGCCCCTCGGTGAACCTCCAAAGGCGCTCCTCCTCAGTGGCTACCACTGTCGCTACAAAGCGGGACAGCTCCAAGAAACGCGTGCGGTACGCACTCACAGTCATCGTCCCTTGGCGGAGAGTGTGGAACTCCCGCCTCCTCTGGTCCTGCCACGTCTGTGGAAAGTACTTCTCGTAGAAGAGGGTGACGAACTGGTCCCACGTCGGCTCGTCCCTCTCCTGTCCCTGGATCGCCCTCCACCACCGGTGTGCCGCACTCTCCAGCTGGTACGTGGCAAAGGCCACGCGGCACTCCACCGGGGGCGAAGGGTGTCGAAGATCTTCTCCAGTTGCTCAAGCCAGTCCTCTGCCTTGGTCGGGTCCTCATCCCCCTTGAAGGAGGGGGGCTTCAGCTTCCGGAACTGTCCGAAAAGCTCGAAGTGGCGCTGTAGGGGAGGTGCTGGTGCACCTCCAGGCGAAGGTGCCTCGTGTACAGAAGTGTCGGAGGAAGGTGGGGGCGGCAGGGGCCCATCCCCTCCCTCGTGTCCAGCGCCGTGTCCGTCGCGTGGTCCCACAGAAGACTCCCCCTCTGCAGCCCCAGGAGGAGGCGCTCGGGGTGGTGGGTGGAGCTCCTCTCGTACAATATCTCGTATCAGTCTGGCGAGGTCCTGGGCCTGGATGCCCGGGAGTGGTGGCTGGTCCACCGAGACGTCAACAACAGCACGTCCACCTCACCGACCTCACCCTCGGCCGCGGCCAGTCTCGCCAGTCCCGCGACGAGGCATCTCCTGCAAGGAGACGCGAAACCAAACGAAAACGTCAGAACAGACGGTACCTAACGAAACTTCTAAGAGCTCAAGTCAGGAGATACGTTGTGGTGGCTACTCTAGCTATAAACATGCGAATTGGTTATTTTCCAGTCAGTTGATTCACTTCTCGGGACGACCTTGCTCTGATACCATCTTGTAACGACCTGGTTCCCGAGTCCCTACGAGACACGAGAACCAGACCGACTCGACTAATCCCAAGACCTAGTCGTCCAACGAGGAAGTAACCAAAAGAGCAGTAAAATAAACCCCATTCAGCATGAATATAACTAACAGTAAGAAAGTACAGCAGTAAGGAAAGAAACTACTACAGTAGATACCACCACAACAGTAGAACAACATTTATCATATAACATGAACTGCAGGTAAAGAAAAGTACAGCGGAAACAAGAACTACTCACTATAACGGAAACAAAGAGGTACAAAAGACAGTAGTAACTCTACTGGACCCTACTCGGCCCAGCATCCTCTGCAGCCGCTGACCCTGGCTGCTCAACACCTGGTCCTGAAAAAAGTAGCGAGTGTAACACGTCAGCAAAATGCTGAGTAGAGTGGCAACTAAAACTAAAGACAACAGTAGAGTGTACAGTAGCTGTTATGTTCTATTACTTTCTTTATTTACATCTTTCAATTGTCTCACTATTTCATTTATTTCTCATATCTTTTACTTGATCTCGAATGTTCCTCGTGGGAACGATCTTGATTGCAGTCTTTTCCAAAAAGTAGAAGTAGCACGTGGTGCTCTCCTGGCCGGGAGAGTCCCCCGTGGTGATCCTACCCTCAGTCAACCACCCCAAGGTCACTGACAGACGTAACGGTGACTACAGTACGCACGATAAACGCACAGGTAGCTAACCCGTACTGGCACGCGGTCAGTCATTTCCGTTAATGGGTGCGCCCAAAGCACAGCACGGAACCAGTCCAGGGCAGAGCCCTCTCAGTAACAGGGGTCCAACCCCTCCACAGTAACCAAACCGGGGCCTTGCCCCTCCACAGTCCTCGCACCCTTGCCTGACTACCCTGGTTTGCCCCAGCGGGCCTAACAAGTCAGTGTGGGAGGCTAGCAGAACCCCGGGGCCCGTGGGGTAGCTAGTACCTCCCTACACTAGTAGCTCTCCTCGGTACTACGTACGCGAGGGCCAGCAAGTCGGTACAGAGTGGCCAGTCCTAACCCCGGGTCCCTGGGGCGGCTGGCTCCGCTCTGCACTAAACAGGGGGACAGTCGCTCTCCTTGGTACTCCGTACTCAAGGGCCAGCTCACTTCCCCAAAACTATTCCATTCACTTTCCAGGAGTTCTACTCCTACTTCCCCGTAGGGTTCCATCCTTTTTACTCAAACATCCAGGTTTCACTTTCCAGTTTCACATTCTTACAATCCATGTTCTCAACCACGTTATCTATTCACAACAGGCAGCTGTTAATTCAAATTACAGGCAGCTTTATATCTCTTTCCATTTTCCAAGACTGCAGTATTATACATTCCACTAGTTTTCCCATCCTAGGATTCATGCCATATCCTAGGATCTATCATACAATCTAGTTTTCCAGTCCTAGGATTCATGCAACACCTAGGAGCTATCATTCCATCTATTTCTCATTCCTAGGGTTCATGCAATGTCCTAGGTTCTATTTCATAATTTAACAGATTTTAATAACTTAAAGCCACTCTACCAGGTACAACGGGAGTAATGGGGGCGTGATCGGGAATCCCGCGTGCCTCCGCGACTCCCAAGACTGCAACTGAACGAGGTCCTATCACAAGGATCAAACACAAGGAAAGTCTCAAAACCGTGTATAGCTACTGTAGACGGGTAGAGGAATTAATTCTGAAAAGAACGCAACTCGAATCGCGGAAAACGGAGCCCGAACGGGCCCTAAACGGGTCGAAAACGACGACACTGTGTAAAATCAGACGTCTGGAACTTCTTCCAGACGTCTTAAAAAGTGGATCAGAGAATTACCTGCTCAGCGTGGTTTCCCAGATGTCCAGAAGTCTGCGGGGACGTCTGGCCTAGCTCACAGACGTCTGATGGTCACCTCGGACGTATGGAGGTCACTCCCGCCGTCTGGTACAACTTCCAGACGTCTGATTCGCAAAGGATGGCGAATTAGCGAGCCTGCGCACAGCCAACTCCCTCCCTCAGTACGGTCAGTCGACAGGAAGGAAGAAGAAAGTGGAATACTCACCTTTCAGACGTCTGTATGATCTTCCAGACGTCTCCCTCGCCGTCTGTCTATAAACCCAGACGTCTGATTCTGGAAATTTTTCCAGAACAGGGCACCGCTCGGCCTCCGCTCGCGACGCCGCCCGCGTCGCACCTCGCGCGTCTGCTGCTCAGACCGCAGCAGGTCCCTCTCCGCGTCGTTCCGCGCCTCTTGCGCCCTCCGCCGGCAGGCCAAGACGCTCCGGCGAGGTCGCCCTCACGGCAGAGCTCCGCCCTCGCACGCCGCACCTCCTCCGCGCTCACTGCGGCCGCCGCTGCTGCCCTCGCGCTCGCTCGCTCTCGCGCACAGGAAGGAGAAGAGGAAGGGGACGGTGGGGACGACAGGAGGGGAGGCGTGGCCTTTTAAGGCCGCGCGAGGAGGAGGGAGAGAGAGCGCGGCAGGCCTGCAGCCGCAGAGAGAGAGGGAAAAAGAGATAGAGAGAGGAATCGCGGGTCTGCGCACACAGGCGCGCAGACTAATCTCTCGTGCGAAAAATAACTGTTTTACAGACGTCTGGAAACGATCCCAGACGTCTGGTCAGACGTCTGGATGTGCTCCCAGACGTCTTGTCAGACGTCTGGGCCACCTCCCAGACGTCTTAAAGACGTCTGGGGCACGCGTTCGTTACATGTACATAGTACCGAGGAGAGCTACTAGTGTAGGGAGAGCACTAGCTACCCCATGGGCCCCGGGGTTCTGTTAGCCCTCCTACACCGACTTGTTAGGCCCACTGGGCAAACCAGGGTAGTCAGGCGAGGGTGCGTGGACTGTGGAGGGGCAAGACCCCTGTTTGGTTACTGTGGAGGGGCTAGACCCCTGTTACTGAGAGGGCTCTGCCCTATACTGGTTCCGTGCTGTGCATTGGGTGCACCCGTTAACGGAAACGACTGACCGCGTGCCAGTGCGGGGTAGCTACCCGTGCGTTTATCGCACGTGCCGTAGTCATCGTTACGTCTGTCAGCAACCTTGGGGTGGTTGATTGAGGGTAGGACCACCACGGGGGACTCTCCCGGCAAGGAGAGCACCACGTGTTACTTCTACTTTTCGGAAAAGATTGCAATCAAGATCGTTCCCACGAGGAACATTTAAGATCAAGAGAAGGATCTGAGAAATAAATCAATAGTGAATAAATGGAAAAATATAAAGAAAGAAAGTAAAAATATAACAGCTACTGTCCACTCTACTGCTTCTTCTAGCTTTTAGTTGCCACTCTACTCAGCGTTTCGCTGACGTGTCACCCTCGTTACTTTTCAGGACCAGGTGTTGAGCATCCAGAGTCGACGACTGCAGAGGGCGCTGGGCCTAGTAGAGCCCAGTAGTGTCACTTGTAGTACCCACTTTACTTTTTGCTGTTGTTGTGAGTAGTTTTTGTTACCCCCTGTACTCTCTTTATTGTAAGCTTCATGTTTATGTATATGTTTATTTCTCTACTGTTGTGGTGGTGTATACTGTAGTATTTCTTTTCTCTACTACTGTATTTTGTTACTGCTAGTTATATACATGTTGAATGTGATTTATTTTACTACTCTTTTGGTTACTTTCTCGTTAGACGACTGGGTCTTGGGGTCAGTCGAGTCGGTCCGATTCTCGTGTCTCGTAGGGATTCGGGAATCGGGTCGTTACATTAGGTGACTAATCCAAGGAAAAATTTAAGTACAAATTTTAATCGTCTTTTCATTGTCGCTTATTAAGATAATTGACAGCAAAGGCTTACTTCAACAGCTCCGCCAACGTGCCCAATTTTGGCCAGTAAATTTAAGCTACTTTTTGCCGTTGTTTCTTCCACTAAGTGACGGTAAACATTACTAATCCCTCCAAAATTTTAGATGCAACTTTTAAGTGTCTTTTTACCGTCGATTATTACAAGCAATGGGGAAAATATATTTACTGTCGCTTGAATAACCAACGATAAATATTTATGACCACCGTGCGCCCATCCCCTTTTCTTTAGTTGAGTACAGACCTTCACCGTTGCTTATTTGAATAAGCGACAGGGAAAATACATTTGTCGTCGGTTTGGAAAATCGACAGTAAGTAATCGACAGCATATTCCATTTTTCTAGTAGTGATATAATTGGGAAGCAGTAAATCATGGATTTTTTGAATTGGAAGATGGAAATGCAACCAATTTATATTTCTATAAATACACTATTGCTAACTAAAATTTCATCATAGTCATAATACCATGTCCCAAAACAACGAAATTTTAACAGGAGTATTGCTAAGTGAAGGTTAGAAACAACCAAATTTGAACACTGAAATGGATTCAAATCATGTCCTTCAATGCGTGGTTGCTTTCCAGGATGTGTGCAGTGTATTCAGCCCACATCTTGTGAAGGTCTTCACTCTTTGTAGTTTGCACAACATTAAGCCCTTTGGTGAGGCACTCGACCCACCTGACGATGAAAATTCCTCAATCCTTGCTTTCTGGTTCTTGTTGTGGACATTTGTTATCTTTGATGAATTCCCAAGTGGATGCAGTCTTCTTGTCCACAATGCCTCATCAAAGGGCTTCAATCCTTCGTAGGTGGCATTTGCGAAGGCCATGCAAAGAGTCGTACCTAATAGCCACACCATGATGCACGCTGATTACCAACAAGTGCCAATGTGAGTTTGTTAACAATGTCACAGTTATTATGTTTGATGTCTTCAAACGATCCCCATGGAAGAGTATCATATTTTCATATCTTTCTTCTTCAATACCTTTCACTGCTTGAGATATGGTTGTAGGTAAGGGATGGACCTTCAAAGGATTTCCATTACTCCTGTTCTCCTCCTTTAATAGACATTACAATGCATTAATGACCTACAATTTATTGTAACATCGTTATTCAAATGATGATTGCTTGCATAAATATTGTAATTATTTATATGGAGTTGAAGGATACTTACATTTGAGCTTGTGAATCCTCCATATCGGAGGATGCTCCACAAATCTTCCCACAGGACATGTTCACCTACATTAGACCAAAGCACGTGGTCCTTGTGCTTTGTTGCTTGGACAAGTTCTTTCAGTAGCTCTTTCCTTCCCTCAGGTTTGCCTTTCAGTATGCTTTGCTCAATTCCTCTCACGCATCTCCTCTTCTTCAAGTCATTCTTCCTTTTCACTTCTTCAACTTGCTCCAGAAGATCACCTACGACTTTCCTGTCCTTCTTGCTTAAACTCTCCACTCCAACCTCCACGTCCTACTAATTTTACAGAGAGTAACCGTACATATATTTCAGTATGCTTCTCTAAATGCCAAAACATATATTAATTACTACTTAGTAACCAATTCACTTGCCCTAGTACCAGTGTACTCATGGATTGTTTCCATTGTTTCCTCTCTTAACAGGGTCTCATCCATGTTCTTCACTTCACCTTGCTTCTCCTATAGGAAAAGATCAATCATCCTCTCTCTTTATAATTTTAAATCGTACATGGTTAATCAAAATGTACTGCTGTTAGGTATTACCACTGATGGAAGGGTTTTACCCCCTTCGATGTCTTCACCCATGACTTCCATGATTCTTGATTGCTGCATCATGGTATAGTTCATTATATCTCATTATAATATTCATATAAACTACTACACCTCTTTAAATATCGATAATAATTAGTTAACATTATGTAACTCTTGAAATTTATGCATTATTTCTTATTGAATGTAAATGAGTTTCCAAATACATATATATTTCTTTTCTTTACCTCACTATGGAGACCCTTCTCAACATTTTCATTGCTTCGAATGCCCACTTGGTCCTGCAATCATATCAAGTGCATTCAAATATTAATTTAATTTAACATATTTCATTATCCCCACAAATATAACATATTGGATTGAACCCTGCATTTATGTAGATTTCATTCCTCACCTCCTGCACTTGAACCTTACATGCAGCTAATTCTTTCCCACTTCCTCCTTTAGGTAGATTGCTTGCCATCTCGCTACCCTCCTTTGATGACTACAAACAAGACACTATTTAGTAAATCAGCACAAGACATTCCATTTACTGATATAAAATGACTCCTTACTCGCTTTGAATCGGATGCAAAGTTGTCCTTTGGACTCTCAATGATCCACCTTAGATCCTGCATAAAGTACCCATAATAAATGTTCATCATTTATATCATGATGTCTTTTTTCCTTGCCATAGCCAAATTCTTTTGTGACTTACTGTCAAATGGATTGATGCATTACTCCTGGCAACTCTGAAACTACCATCCAACTTCTCATTATGGACCGATGTATTCTTTGATGCATTTATTTGCCTCTCCAAATCCTCTAGCTTCATTTGAAATTTCAACAATGATTATCAGAACAATGTCATAATTGGCAATTTAACATTGATCTACACGCTTTCAATGAAATATAATCTTACAAGCCTTGAAGCAGTCGACGTGGGCACGAGGTATATTTTCGCTACCTCGTAATACTCCTTCGTGAGAAGATATTACCTTTTCAAGTTATCGTACATTCTGCTTGATTGGGCTTCTTCAAGCTTCAATTCAATGTTCTCCAGAAAAGCTATTCTTTCCTTCATGCCTTCATTCTCTCCCTTTAATGATTTAACCTCATTTCTGTGCACGTCCTCATTTGATTGTACCAACTGAAATGGTTTCTTCCTATCAAAGTTGGAATGAAGTGATGATACATCCACACCCATCATGCGCATAAGAGTTGATGCATGCGTTGTGTTTTCCCATCTTTGAACCAATGGGAATGCTGCACATTCTCTTCCTTTGTAAGATTGAACATCTCTAATGCCCATACCTGTAATTTCCCATTTCTCAATGTTATAGACTATATAGATAATCGTTGTTTTGAAAATCACATAGGAAATAGGAAACTTACAATCATAATGGACATGCACCCCTTTAGGTATCCCTATCTTCCCCTACGTTTTTCTTTTATCTTCTTTGCCATGTCATCAAATCCCTCAACAATTAGGGAATGAACTGGTGCTGCACAGTTGTACTTCCCAATGGCCTCAATATCCTCTATATACTTGAACAACTTTGGGTAGATGTATTGGTTACCATGGGAAAATTGAAATCTTCCAAAGAGTATGGCTATCAATAGTCTCACTTGATCGTGAAGCCCTTCCTTGTCATCGAAATCTCCATCATTTTGATTAGCTAACCTCACAAGCCCTGCTTCAGCCATTCTCACAGTTGGGTCACCACCCCTGAAATATTGTCCCCTAAATTTCATTACAGGGATTGTCCTTGATTCAGTCGCGTACTGAATGTGCTCCCCTTCTATTGGGAGTCCAGTAATCTTTGAGACATGTTCAACCGTTATATGAAGTATACATCCACCAATTGCAAATCCCTTCTCCTTGCTGCTATAAACACTCAGAAGGTCTAAGCATAGCCTCATGTCTTTCCTTGGATGTGTGCACGAAGCAAAATATCCAAGAATGGCTGTCTTGAATTCATCCTTAACCTCCTCACAACATTGCTCATACACCTTTCTGAATTTCTTCAAAGGGAATTTGCATGATATGATACCTTTGTCCTTCTCCTCCATCCTTCAGTGTCATGAATTTATTTCCTTAGTAGTGTTCATTTAAATACAAAGGCAGTAATGTAATCTTTTAATGTTTCCATTTGTTCAAGATTACATACCTGTCATCCGAGTTGCTATCATCAGTATTTACGTTTGTCTTCCTCTTCCGCTTTGCCGTTGATACTTCCATATCTTCCTCTGCCATGCTCCTGTTTCATTTCTGATATTGTTAATAACTTAATATTAACATTCACTTCAACAATAAATTAATGCTATTCTGCCAATATATTTACCTTACAAATCTGATCTTCAATCCCCACGGTGCTAGTGATGATGCAAAACTATTACATGGAACCACATTAACACACACTGAAATTTCAATGAATCCATCAATCACCGATTTATGTTTTCATTTTTATCGCTGAGGTCTCTTATGATAACTCACTCCTTATGATTGTTCATGATATTATTAAATCATTTCTTTGACATTCATTTTCATTGGTAATTTGATAACATTCCACCCTGATTTCATAGACTCCCCTTTTATCGTAAATTTGTAACGTACATTTCAGTGTAAACTTTACGCATGTACTCCACATATGTTTAATCTGGATGTTCAAAACAATCCCTTTATATTGAATATACCGCCTCCCCTAATGTCCATTTTTTATTTACATTCAAAACAAACATGCCTTGCTCCTTTACCTTTACTACGTTCAAATATACTCACATTTAACGTCCATAAGGAAAAGTGACAAAACTACTACCCAAATATGGACTCCTATTATCCTATTAAAAGTCCTTATTGACCACTCAACATTCCTTGCTCACTCCTACCCAATCTCTTACACCATAACAAACTTACCCACACTTAATATTTATATCCTCACTAAATGCACTCAATGTCTTATACCGTTAAATGCATGGTAACAACCACATGCTACACGTACCTTTCATTGCTATCCATCCAACGCTCACATTCTCCCCGTCCTCCATTCATGACTCCACTCTACTGATTGTGTTCCTTCTTCAAATTAAATTCTCTCTCAATGTAAGAAGGATAAAACATTGCTTGCTACACGCTCAAGGTTTCCTTATAAACAGCCACCTTCTCCTTTCTTGCATGTACACGGCCCCTCATACAAGCCAAATAATACACCCTTGTATTCTTAGCAGTAAACTACATGATCTTTTCTCTACGATCGCCAAAATGTTTCCACGTCCATGCAACTGTAATTAATGCACCACCTAGATTGTATGGGCATCATTTTCTACCTTCATTACGATATTAACTTACACAACATATTACTTATCACTACTTCCAAAGCAAGCAAACCCCAATTCCTTATTTCTGAAGAAACAAATTAGGACTTTTTTCTTTAACTATCACGCTTAACGAATTTCTATTTCATTGTGTTCTCTTTTCGTCATAACTTTGCACATCACCTATTTTAACTTGCCCGTTTTACCCACCAACATGGTAATTAATTCATTGAATTATCCAATCTCCCAATTTTTCAATCTACTTCATCCCTATAAATGGTCCAAATTCATTGTCATCTTGACTCGAAACCAAATTAGGTCGATCTATACACCGTTTCAATCTGGATGTGATAATTTCGTATATGATATGGTAAACATCAATTTCTCATGTCATCTAAAGTTCCAGTCATTACCATCATTCTCCTCATATATCAATGCAAGAACATCTATGCCACATACAAAATATATTTAGATATTTCATTCACCAAACATTACATATTTACAAAACCTTCAAACATACTACTTGTCCCACAAAACTACTAAGAAAATATTTCATCCACCATACATAACACTATAACATTACATAACAAACCACAAGCCATCTACTTATAACACATGTCTTATTCGGCTGCTAACCATCCATGACCTCACATTGTTCTATGGCCATGATACATGCCCAAGATGCCTTTCATTTTCCTATGGAAATCTTTCTTCTCATTGCGAAGGTCTTCAATGGTGCACTCCTTGTACTGTACTCTCTCATGAAGTTCTTCAATTTGTTCATCCAGCTTGCAGTTCTTCCCCTCCAAAGTCTCACTATAATCCTATAGGAACCACAAGATATCTCTCAGCTGAGACGATTGCGATGTTGAACCTGTACTTGGTATGACAATGGACGACCAAATGCTCTTCCTTACATCACATTTCTCCTCCTCAACTTCCTATAACCAACCATTTCTTATCAGTACCTATACTTTACAAATTTTGACAATAATTAAAGGACATACCGTTCCAACCTTCTAATACTCATAGTAAACTTAGTGTATTGGATGGCTACCCCAAGCCATACATCCACGTTCGTTAATATACAGTTTACAAATCATCTTGCACTTGCAATAAACACTTATTCCTCTCATTATCACTTTCGACCCTTCACCTACATTTCGGTGATTCATATCTCTGCAAGGAAATGATCTACCGTCAACGATGATATAATTTCATACGAAAACTCTCTATAAGACCTACATCTACTCTATCATGTACATGCACAATGTTTTGCTTTCAGCACGTATGTTACATATGACTCCTATGTGAATACATCGTAACCCTTTACGAATGTACTTTCATTACAATTTTTTTCACATCCAGACCCTACTAAACGTACAATCTAGAAATAGTCCTCCATTTAATGTCCATTCTAACATTTTTTTCTGTAACATTAAACATTTCAAATTTCATGTCTTTCCATCCCCCAATATCTTCTCATTCTCAATCATTTTTATTACATTCTATGATCGACATTTCCTTCCCACTCTCCGCCCATCTTACGTAGTGCCACACATTCCATGTAACAATCTGACACACATACAGCCTTAGCCCAAAAATTCCAAATATGTAGTAAATAAGTCCGTGCATTACAGTACATTTCATCTAACGTTCATTGCCCAACAAAAGGAATCACGTGGTACCTCAATCAAAATCTATGTCGTATCCTATTCGCAGCAGCCAACCTCGAGTTGTCATTTCAAGTACGCGAATTTAAAATCAAAATGATGCACACATCTCAACACATCTGCCTAAACATATCAAGTATTGACCTTAATTATTTACATTATAACATCTTCTTTGTAATCTTAAACATTTCGAAATCCATGTTTTTATTTATCAAATTCTTCTAACTCTATCTCAATTTTATTACATTCTACAATGGACATTTATATGTGTACCTTGGCAATCTTATATAATCCCACACATTTGATTTCTACAGTATCTTGCGCATATGTCCTCCCACAAATGCCTCAGACTGATTACTTACGTCTGTGTACTTTACTAAGTTCCTATAAATATTTTTTTCTAACATAACCAATCATGTCTACCCACAATTAAGATCCTGGTCATATCTAATTCGTACCACTCACCTCCGAGTGGTTATGTCAATCACATGAAACGATCATTATAATGATGCACATCCTTCTAGTAGATACCTCAACACGTCTACCATTCGCAAAAAAGATTCGAGCCATATCCGATTCGTATCACTCACCCCCAACTAGTCATGTCAAGCACGTGAAATGAGAATCATAGAGATGCACGTTCTCCTACATGAAATTATTTAACTATCCCCCTAACTACTGTATTAAGCCCGTAATGACGTGCATTTTTTCAAAAAATTTGCATATGATTAAAGACGTTACACTTGTAACACGATCAACACACACCCACTCAACTATTGAAGATTGAAAGGTTTATTCAAATGAACGTACACTTATTTTTTGAAATTCTCATGACATTCTTCCCTCAAAGAAATTCGTTACGTTTTGGAAAAAAATTCTTCTCATGTTTTTACCAAAATCGAAGAAAAGTACTCCTTAAAGATGCACTTTCAAAAGTATTCTTCTTCTATCATAAAGGCAACTACTCCGTTCCCAGTTTCATCCAAACAAAACATAGAAATTAATGATAAATTTGCATATGATTAAAGACGTCACATAAATACACGTTCAACATAAACCTAATCGAGTATTGAAGATTGAAAGGTTAATTCAATATTAACGCACGTTTACTTTTTGGAATTCTCATAATGTTCTTCCGTCATAGAAATTTGTCACGTTTCATAAAACAATTTCTCTCATGTTTCTACCAAATTTGAAACCCATCTCTACTTATTACCCCTTATGAAATCAAACTGTCATAGTTTCCATTAACAAAAGCAAAACACGTTCGAAATTTTCAAAATGATGCACTTCCAAGAGTACTCTTATCTCACGTAGGCAACTCTTCTGTTCCCAAAGCAAAGCCTCTGAAGAAGAAATCGGAGCTCAAACCATAAAAGAAATGGGAGCTCAACTCCAAAGACTAATAAACAAGGGAAAAAACTACCAATCGAGACTTGACTATCGTTTCCAAAAACGTACCAAAGACCTATCTTAACACCCAATCCGGATTCAAAAATGTCAAATGAAAAGTACGTTGTAGGAGATACTTTCTTAGTGCATTCCTCCTTTGGTTCTGTCTTCCTTCCCTCTCGCTTCTCCCTTTCTCCTCAAGAGCTCATCCTCCTCGACTGTTCCTTTTCACAATGTACAATCGATTTGAGTTGTGAGGATATGGAGATAAAGTTTCGAAATCAAACAACATGAATACACTCTTATACCTATGAACTTCTCAAACACGATCTCTCTAGTGGATTTTTCACCTCCAACTGCACTCGATGACTTTTCTATAAAAACCATGAACAACTTTGCCATTAGTCCATCTCTGAAGAGGAAAGGAAGACAAAACACTCACATACTTTACCTTGCCTATGAGATAATAGCTTCGGATGGTGTCCCTCCACTTCCTTCAACGTGCCTTTTCGTCGAGAAGGTGTGCAGGAAAAGGCACCAGAACTACTCACGTGCCTTTTTGCCCGTGGAAGGAAAGGGGGAGAGGGAGAGGGGGTTTGCGGGAGGGGATAAGAGGTCAAGGGTGTGAAGAGAGAAGGAAAACTTCGAGTCCTAGTCCAACAAGATACTTTTATAATTGCATTTTACATAGGTTCCCTTGTACAGGAGCATTTCCAATTGCCATTATCCATACATAAATATGAGTGTATTAAATATATATGTGTTATAATTAATATGCCAAAATTATTTATACATATATGTGAGCGTATATGCAATTATACAATTGATATAAATATATGTTGGGAACGTGTAGATATATATGTAAGATATGAAAACACAAATCATACATGTGATTTAAGTGTAGGGACGTTGCAATATATATAAATGTATATTTATACCTAGACGAATTACATGGGAGTGTATATTTATATATATATATATATATTTATTTATTTATTTTTGAAATATTAAATATCTGTATGTGCCGGCGAAGCTACACACATGTATTGCAATATATATAAATGTATATTTATACCTAGATGAATTACATGGGAGTGTATATTTATATATATATATATATATATATATATATATATATATATATATATATATTTTTTTTTTTGGAATATTAAATATCTGTATGTGCAGGCAAAGCTATACACACACATGTATCCCTGTATGTAAGATATGTATATACGTATAATATATATGGTCTACATACAGGCCGATATACACACAGACATTATATACATACATATATGATGTACATAACGAAAATGTAAGTGCATTTGAATTTATATGGTTGTGTACATATATGTGCATGTATATGTAAGTATAAGTTGGGTACGTGTTGATAGATACGGTTACAAATGATACGCAAACTCTTTTTGTGTGCGCGTCTATATATATATATATATATATATATATATATATATATATATATATATATATATGAAGACATATCTAGTTGTATACCCGTACATAGGAATGGAAAAAATAGTATATATATTATATGCGAGAGGTATAGTAGTGGTGTCGAGTTATATATGTGTGCATATACAACAACAGTTTGCACTATATCGATGATTAGTAATCGTCGGTATAAGTCGAAATGATCATCATTGTAGGTATAAAGAATTATTCAGACGATCAAATGAGGTGTTGGCTTAAGAGGCATCATTGTAGCCTATACTTACGGTAAAAATCGTCAGTGTAACACGTATAGCTACAACGACAGTCGCATTTCCAAAATTATCCAATTTTGGTTATAGAAGTAACAGTGACAATTTTATCTGTCGTTTTAGGTTAAAAAATGTCAATAAAACTATCATTGTAAGCAATAACTCCAATTTTATTTAGAACATAATACTAACATGACTATTGATCACTAGATCCATCAGTGTAGATATGAAGATCTTGAATACCATATCCTATTCAATTTTACGAACTTGCAATATCTTACATCATCATCAACAATAATGTTTACCTTTATTCAAGTAGGATTAAAGAAAAATATATAAGATATAACTTTTGAAATAACAAATTAAATTATTTATAAATCATATAATAGAATAATTTTTTCATATAATTCTAAAAGAAAATATATCTTTACATATAACATTTTTTCATATTACCTATAGAGTAATTTTTCATCCATTTTTATACAGCTATATAAAAAATAAATGGGAATAAAGTTTTGATGAGCACATATAACATTTTTCCCCATTAAGGTGATCATTGGTATAGTTTCTTAATATGTTAATATGCAAATGAATTTATTTTATTAAGTCAGAAGTATATATTCTCTTTACAAGGAGTAATAAAAAGGGAATAAATATTAAAATAAAATTTTAAGTATTTATCTTTACAAAATAGTAAAAATAAGAAATAAAAGCCAATAAGAAATAATCAAACACAGTAGGATGAATATAATATTTCCCCAAAATTCAAATTACAAGTTATATCACTACCATGAAACAAGTAACAAATTCATGTCATGTAATTATTTATAATTCTATTATCCTTAAACAATCTCCCATTTTTGTGTTTAAAGTAAAGAAATTCAATAAGCATAAAGATGAAAAAATTAATGCTCCAACTTGGAACAAAAAAAGGATGCATCAGTTGAGAATCGAACTCGGATCTGTGCTGTGGAAGGATACCATTTTATCACTAGACCACTGGTGCTATTTATATTTCATGAACCTAAAATAATACAAACTAAAAGTCATCAAAAGATGAATAATCCCATAGTCATTCATAATAATTTTGAAATAATATGATGAAAAAATGGCTAACAATTTCAACATCGCAGATGACAAGCTTAAATTGTCTAAATCAAAGATCCCTTGAAGAACACTACCAGATTACAATATAAAGGCCAGCCTACACAATACTATAGCATGTAAGTTCTAGAAAAACCTGATAGAGAGATACTGTAAATGGTACTACTCTTTGGTAGTCACTAGGAACTTAGAGATGTTAGACCGCATAGTTCTAATCTTTCAATGGTACTACTCTTTGGTAGTCACTAGGAACTTAGAGATGTTAGACCACATAGTTCTAATCTTTCACATTGGGATCGATGCACATTCCTACCTTCTTAGAAAATCTCCTAGCGATCATGTACTACTAACACACCCTACAAAGATGAAACGATTCATAGGATCACTACTTCACTAAAGATTACAAAAGACCAACATCAGAAGACCACAAGTATTTAGTAAATAAATAGGATCAACTCAATTAGCATAACATGTAACGTCATATAAAAGATGACCCTGACAGCCACAGCCAAAGGGAAATCAACAAAATCAAATCAAAACAAAGAACACGATCAAAAGGTCCTCACCACCTGACAAGCCCATGATGCACCTACTTCCCCACATGACTTGCTTCCAAATTACTCTCTCTCTCTCTCTCTCTCTCTCTCTCTCTCGATATACAAATAGTCTCAGTCACCGGAGAAAACATTGGAGGTTTGGCACCCACCAACCCCTTCAATTATTTTAGGGATGAACATGGCTCATCAGCTATTCCCGACTTATTACTTGGCAACAACAAGTCCTTCAACATCTTCATAATCTACTCTGCCCATATACTATTTACATCCAACGGTCTATCTACGACCACAATATTGAGCATTCGTAAAGATCAAAAAAAGAAAGAAACCATGGAATGTGAGAAGTTCAGAGGGGAGGGGAAGTGGAGCTGCCGAGAAATTTATGGTGACCCCACTAATCACAACCAGGAGAAGCATCAGCAGGAGGAGGGTCGCATTAAATGATAGGGTCAGCCTTAAACCAAACGGAGGGCAGTGATCCGCAACCGGTATATGTCATGCCTTTGCGAGTGTTAGCATGCAGGTGTGTTTTATTGGAAGCGGAGCAAAAAAAAGGCATCATCATCGCACTCTTCTCCACTTCACCCCCACACCAACAACTCCCCCCACAACCCCCCCCTCGTTTCTTCTCCAGAAACCCAGAGGAGGAGAAGTATGCACGAATGCAATGGGTTTTGGGAGAAGGGCTCTCTGAACATGGTAGCTTTTGTCTTCTGTTTCGAAGCTCTCTCATCGATATTAACATGGAAAAAAATAAAAAAAACACAGAGATAGCAAGAGGGGATAAATTAATAGAATAGCCAAGTTGTGAATTATTTATCATGAAAATTGTTTTACGAAGATCCGAGTTAGAACCTTGGGATCCTCGTTGTGTGGAGGGGAGACCGGAGGGCTGTTGGTGAGGGATCCATTGAGAGGGCTGCTGCCGTGCGAGAGCCTCCCTGAAGTGAGCATGGGGTAGATCTCCTGCTGCCAAAACAAAACTAAATAAATCACACAAAAAATCCCAACATTATAAAAAGCAAGCAAAAAAAAAAAAAAGAAAAGGAAAAAGGAGAATAGAATAGAATTGTAGAGAATCCGGTAGTATGATCGGAAAAACAAACACCATGAGTCATGAGAATACAAATATAACCCAAACAAGAAGACACCACATAATAGCATGATCCTAATTAGGCTGAAATGTGTGTCCTCCCCATCACAACTTCTATCCTCCACAATCCGATGAGTTTGCTTGAACATCTCTAACAATAATTTTAGCCTCTTCATGGCATAAGATGTAGAATATAGCTCCTGGGAATTTTGGCGAAGCAATTTATTCAGCTTCAAATCTCAGTATGAAAACAACTCCAACAACTCTTAGCAACACAGCAGCATTCACTGTTTCCCCAAGCGAATTTCTGATGCATAATTCTAAAGATGACAACAGTTGCATTTCCAAACATGAAAGAACTGATGGAATCTTCAAATATAATAGATAAAGCTTAGAATCCAAATTAGATAAAAAGAGGACTTATCTTTTGTGCACACACCAACATATGGTGTGTGTACTTCCCATATCTCTTGCCAAGGACATAGCCTAGACATCAGTCCTCATAAAAGAAGCAGCTTCTCCAACGAGCCAAGGTCATATCCAGATATCAGCCAACAAAATTCCACCGTAACACAATTGTAAAAAAGATCTAGAAAGCCCTTCATTCTCCCTTGTCACAAATAAACCAAGGCCAAAGAAAAAGCACCAATTGGGAATAAATCAGTTTTGGAAACAACACTTAACTGCTAATAGCAGACCAAGCAATTTTGACGGTAATTCTTCCATCATTTTGAAAATTCCACATTCTTGTAGGGTTCTCATCATTTAAATACAAGCCCTTATGTAAAATATCTATTATAATGCTACTAGGAAGTGCCAAATTCTGTAATTTCTGCTGATGGAAGTACTATTGGAAATAAAATTCACTCAAAGACAAGCATGTAAACAGTACAATCTAAAATCACATGAAAGGAATTGATTTACATGTTCTCAATAAAGTAAAATGCACCTACATTCATCAAAATCAACAGTAGATAAAATGGCAACAAATAGATAGAAGTACTATTGCAAATAAAATTCACCTTACTTTAATTGGGAAACACCCAATCAATGAAAACAACAAAAAGAGAAGATGTGCACCAAATAATTCATAAACACACATTAAGGTGCCACATTGCCACCAATGTCATAAGTACCAACTGACCTAATTATCCTTGCAGACAGACATTTACCTTTTCAAAGTCTAAATCCTTGGACCATTTACCTTTTCCTAGATCCTTAACCAAATCATCCTTTGCATCTCAACTCCTATTGACTTGTGTAAAGAAAATATTGCATTCATCAATGAGATAGGAGATAAGTAGTGAAAGAAATCCTCTCCAGAAAAGCGGCAAAGCCAAAAACCAAAGTAACATGAGGACCTACCCGCAATAGACACCTTTGAAGGCTTTGTTATTTCTGCTTGAGCCATTGAATACACAAAAGTGTGTCTCCTTGAAAATGTCCCTAGAGCGATAAGAACGACAACCTCAAGTGGCTCCAGGGAAGTATGACACTTTGAAAGCTTTAGTATTCATACCATTTTCAAATTCGTTTGAGTTGTTTTCAGTCTGTCATATGAAACTATGACTTCATCCTGAAGTTGCAGATGGCATTTTGACAGTATTGTGAACGTTGAAATATAAAACAAAAGCGTGGCATCAAAGAACATCAAAATAGAATGTTGTCACATGGTAGAATATACCCCCAACTCTAAGAGAAAGGAGACTCTAAGAGCTGAATTGCTTTTATTTCTTCGTTAAAATATATATCCTATTAGAACTTGCATAATTAGATTACTCATTCCTCCAATATAAAACTTGCACTTCTCAAATCTTAACATGCATTATTAGATTGATCTAGTTAAAACTTACATGATTGCTCTTTATAGGAAAGTTGCTCTTTAAAATTAATTGTAGGGTTGAAACCTGTCGTAAATCTGGCAGAATTTCTCCTGTTTAATCGATATTTCCCAAAAATCGATACCTATAACCTATAATGGTGCGTGCATACCATAATTTATATAAGTGGATACACCCAAGGAGTAAAAATAAAAATGATAAAAGATAGGAGAACACACCCCGCATCCAAAAGCAATAAAAATATGGGAAACAACAAGAAAATATAGCCTAGTTATCGCTAATACATTATCTCATAGACAACATAAACCAATGTGCTATAGTCTAACAAAGGGTACCAACTAAGATTTACAATAAATACCAACAATCTACCTAAAAAGAGACAAACGCTAGAACTCATTTATCCGCCCAAGTACTATAAAATTCTTAATGCAGTTAATAATGCATGTAGTGGTATTATGATGATTCCTAGCTCCTCTATGTCTAATAGTCCTCACTATATGGCATCAAAAAGATCCGACACTTTGCTTCATTCTAATGTTAGTGTATTGCACTGTATCATTGTTGTGAAAAATATGATTGACATGCCAAAATTTATCATGTTAGTCATGAGTGCTTATCTTCCCAAAAGTAACAAGATTAAGCTTCAATTTATTTGTTTAAGGCTTCCTCCATGCCAAAATTTTCCATTAAAATCTTCTATGTCACTATCCCTCCACTTGCCCTTTTGAGAGGAATGGCAATATATCCCAAGGCATGAAAACACATCTTTCTTATTTCCATTTGTTCATATTTTTATGTCCTTTTGTATTGTTATTAATGTAAGTTATTTTAACCATTTTTTTCCTAGTCAAAATTTCCCTTGAAATTTAGATCTTCCATGTGATCACATATTTCAACGAGAAAATTGTCCATTGATCTATCCATTGAAGAATTATTTTTTGGAAAGGGAAAAGACAAAAAAAGGAAGATAAGTCACAACAGAGAAGGTTGAGTTTTCACAATTTGGATCCTAAAACCACCTATATCCACTTTCTTTTGCATTTTACACTTTTTTAAACTTTCAATGGTTGAACTTAGGGTGAGTCATCAATTTGTCATTCCAAATGAAAGTAAGTAAAAGAACCATCCAGAAAGGTGATTTTGTATGAGACTTTGCTCCAGCACTTTTATGTAGCTATTGTTTCACATCACCATGAAGTTAAACATTTGATTTTGCCCCTTGAATCCTTGTCTTGCAAGAGAGAAAAATGGATAAAAATTGAAGTATCCATAATCCATTCTTCTATATTGGAAGCTATTGAACAAGAAAATGGTGGCTATCCAAAGAACAATGGCTCTCCACATTAGCAAACAAATTTAGCATAGCCAAAACACATTACAAATCAAAATGATAAAAAGATAAATTGAGAGATCTATTGAGAGAGTAGTAAGGAAGTTAATTGAATACAAAAAATAATTAAGAAGGAATTTCAAAAAAGTGGACAGGATGGGGGAAAAATCTTGTATATGTCTCTTTGAATGTAGAAGGAAAAATGTCTTGTCATATAGAAGCCCCAAATCCCTCCTTCAATTTCTACAAATTCATCTTTTGATCATGGATTTTTCTCCTTTAATGGATAACACGCCACTCGTAAATCATAACCTTGTTGCAATTATTAACCAAAACAATTCCAATTTGACCACATGGGCCAAGTTTACATTATTACACTTTGCAAATTTAAAATCTCACGTGAATTCTTCTCTTTGTTTCTGACCAGGTCTCCAATTTGTGGTTTCTTCCATATGCTTATGTTATCATTGCTAAGAACCTAAATAGCCTTGGAGAATCACTATTATCAGATGACACATTAGCATCATGGTGGAACATCCAGAGGGTGTGGCTGGCTACTGAAGAGGATAACCTCTTACCTCTTTGCAGTCATAGATGTCATCCTAAAACTTGAGCCTAATCAAATCACATTAAAAAAGATAATCGAGTAATCTTGACCCTAAATCGAGGCTGTGAGCAGTCTTGAGAGAGGGATAAGTTGGGAAGGGTGTTTGTTTAGGAGGGTAGGATAAGCAGTGGAATTGAAATGATTGGTATGGTGGGCTATCATGATTGGTATGGTGGCTTTGTCTACATTACTTTAGTTGACCTTAATTTATGTGTTGCCATGGCTTTTCATTTCAAGGATATGAATTACTGGTGACCATGAAGTCCCAAATTTCAGTTGAAAGAAAAAAAAAAATTTTTCTAGCAGGATTTCAGAATCAGCTAACTCACTTTTAAACTTTTCACAAAAATCAATGGTACCCCTCTAGTATAGAAAATAAATAACTACATTAGGTGCACATGTTTAAGCTATAATTCCATTTTTAGACCTAATTTTACACTCCCTCATCCCTAATCTTTTCCAAAGCAATCAAAAAAATACAATAAAATTGATTTTGATCTTGTAAGTTAAACTTGATAATTTATGACTAATATTTTCTGAAAACCATGTTCAATGGACCTTCTTTAGTGCTGAGTACTTATTTTTCAAGTTATGAATTTCAGTAGATATATTCCACGAGAGTATGCACTGCATGGTTAGTTTCTCGAGAAATCTAATGTCTTCAACTTTGGCATCTTGGTTCTAGAAATTCTCAGTGGCAAGAGGAATGGAATTTTCTATCATGAAGAATACACTCTAAATCTCATAGGTTATGTAAGTTAATGAGCTTAATTAATTTTATCCTAACTTAAACCCACAAAAGATTGTGCATAAACCTTGCATACCTCAATCTCTTAAAAAGTATAATTGCATTGTAGGCTTGGAGGTTGTGGAATGAAGGAAATGTCTCGGAGTTCATCGATCCTCATTTAAGCAAGTCTTGGCCAGAATCAAATGCAATGAAGTGCATCCTTGTAGGTCTTCCTTGTGTGCAGGAGTTATCAATGGATCGACCAACTATGTCCTAAGTGGTATATATCTATGCTTACTAGTGACATGGATGACCTCCAAGCTCCAAAGATGCCATCTTTTATTGGAAGGAGGGATCTCTTACAACCTACATCATCAGCAAATGTTGGAAGGCCATTCTCTATCAATCATATTACTTTAACGAGACTAAAGGGAGATAGTTACTTTAATGAGACTAGAATCTCCCCACCTCTAAGAGGATCTACCCACCTTGTACATACTTTCCAAAGTAACATAAAGAGAAAATATTAAGAAATATCCTTTTTTTGAATAAAGATCAACAAAGATAAGTTTATCAACATAGGATGAAAATGACTTCTTTGTGGATGAAATCAATGGTAATAAACAGTAGGTCCCATATCTACCACATGCCGTATGCTCAGCATATTTTAAAAAAGGTATGAGAGATTGGCTCTAAGATACAAGACATAAATTAAGCATGCATATTGGCTTTGGGCCCACAGCATTTTTAAATATGCTAATTTGGTTTACTCATTAATAAATGTAAAGTCTACAGGATAGAAGTTGCAAATACATCCCAAAGAAAAAAGGACATATATAAAAACTACAGGATAAACAAATCATTGTTATTGCATGTTAGTAATAGATTTACTCTATCTTTCAATAAAAAAAGTTCACAGATTTACCGTAGCCCACTAGCAGAGGAATCCCCATTATGGCACTTGCAACGGTTAGGCAAAGAGGGATTTGAAGTAGGGCTTCCGATGATAGTGAGTTTAGAGATGGCCTCCTTGTAGGATTTATAGCGCCATTTAGCTTTCTAGCCCTGGTGAAAATATATGTTGATCTTGTGGTTTTCCTTTTCAAGGAAGATTCCTAGTATTTAAGAAAATCAATTTATTTTTATTTTGGGATGTTTTGAAAGGTACCTTAGATCACAATAAGTTTTCCAAAATAGTAACTTGTGGAGATGAACCTGATGATCATGTTGTCAAGTTAGCATGTGGCTCCTCTAGGTTTTTAGGTTGCATCACACTTGCAATATTTAGGAGTCCTGTCAAGTTCTTGCTTTTTCTTGGCTCATCCTAGGTCTGCTAAAGGAGAAGGGTGGCATTAGGTAGCCAAAGACCAACATAAAGCTTTGTTTCCTCTTCCAAGATGGATCTCAGTATTCACTCTGATCTAGTATTAAGATAGTTCTCTGTCTCATCCCAATCTATTTAATTCTTCATTGTGATCGATCCACGTGAGAAAAATAAAAATAATCATTCCTTTTTGAGAATATTCTATCATTGTTGTGATGAATATGAGACAAGATTGGCATCAGGGAAGCAACAATTGTTACCTAGAAGATGTAAAGTAGTCCTTGTTGAGGAATTGTTACATAAGAGGATGTAAAGTAACAGTTATTAATAAATTTTAATCCCCGTAATGGTAATTAAGGAATATTTATCCCAAATTATCCTATTTAAGAAAATTCTTCACTTCCACATTGGCCTACTTCATAGGGTGCCTTGCAAGAAAGATCCTACCAGATGTTATGCTTATGAAAAGATATCAGAGAAAAAGCATTTAGAAGTACATCAAATATATCAAAGGGAGTATATCAAAGGGAACAAACATTTAAAAGCATTTCATCAAACAGTTGGAAGGCATGGAACCTCACCCCCTCCCCTTGGAAGGATGTCCATCCATACTATGATCTCAAGCACCATTGATGTTAAGACCCTGGCATCAAACATCTTTTAAGACGTCTGGGAGTTGGTCCAGACGTCTGGTCAGACGTCTGGAAGCCTTCCCAGACGTCTGGAAATTAATTTTTTCGGCGTACAGTTTCGCGTCTGCGTGCAAGCACGCGCAGATTGAACCGCCGCCGTCCTTTCTTCTCTCTCTTTCGTCTCCGTCCTGCAGGCGTAGCTTTCCTCCTCTCTCTCTCCCCACGGCGCCTTCAAATACCTCCCCCTCTCCTCTCCCTCACCATCACTCCAAGTCCTTCTTCTTCTTCTCCTTCCTGTTAGCGTGAGAGTGAGCGGGCGAGGGCAGCAGCTGCTGCCGTGTGTGCGCGGGGAGGAGGGGTTGCAGCGAGAGGGAGGGAGTTAGAGCGCGAGGGTGCGAGCTCGCTGGAGCAGCCAGGGCCGGCCGGCAGGCGCGCAGTAGGAGCGTGGTGCTGGGGAGGTGCTGCTGCAGCTCAGGCAGTAGGCGAGCGTGACGCGGCACGGCCGTGCGCGGCAGGCGGAGGGCGAGGAGGTCCTGATTTTGGGAAAATTTCCCAGAATCAGACGTCTGGACCTACGTCCAGACAACGCGGGAGATGTCTGGAGGAAGATCCAGATATCTGAAAGGTACGATATTTTCCATTCCTTCTTTTTTCGCGTGTACGACCATGCAGCTGTTCCGCCGAAGGGTTTTGCCTCATTTCGTGTTAAGGATGGTTGCGTACGCATGCAGGTTTCGTTCGGGAAGGCACAAGGGCACGCCCTCCCACACAGATCGGACGTCTGGTCACAGCACCAGATGGTGGAGAGCGTCTCCAGACGTCTAGAGTGACAGTCGGACGTTTGGAACTAAGTCCAAACGGTTAAGCGGGATTCTGGATGTCTGAAGAACCGTGCAGAAAGAAGGTACGACTTGAACCATCGTTTAAGACGTCTGATTTTGGGCAGACTTGTCGTTTTTGACCTGTTTAGGGTCCGTTCGAAGTCCGTTTTCCGCGTTTCAAGTTTCGTTCTTCTCAGAATTTGTTTCTCTACGTATTTACAGTATTTGTATCCTATTCTGAGTACCTTGTGTTAAGACCCCGTTCCGTTGCGGCTCTTGGGGTTGTGGAGGCGCGTGGGCTTGCGATCACGCCCCCAGTACTCCCGATTTTGCGGGTAGAGTGGCTCCCTTTAATTATTTACCAACATTATGTACTTGTGAGATAATTAATAGATTCTAAGGTGTGGCATGAACCCTAGGACTGGAAAACTAGATTGAATGATAGATCCTAAGGTATGGCATGAATCCTAGGACTGGAAAACTAGATTGAATGATAGATTCTAGGGTATGGCATGAATCCTAGGACTGGAAAACTAGATTGAATGATAGATCCTAGGGTGTGGCATGAATCCTAGGAACAGAAACACCGAAACGAATGTCGTGAATATATGAATTGCAGTCTTGGAAAAATAGAAAGAAAAATGATAATTGCCTGTAATTGGATAACAGTTGCTTGTTTATGAATGGATATTAACTGTTGAGAACATGGGCTATATGAATATAAAGCTGAAATGATGAAACCTAAATTGGCTTAGTTAAAGAAATATGACCATGAACCCTATGGGGAATTAGGAGTAGAGCTCCTGAGAGGTGAATGGAATAGAATTGGGGAAGTGAGCTGGCCCTTGAGTACGGAGTACCAAGGAGAGCGACTGTCCCCCCTGTTTAGTGCAGAGCGGAGCTAGCTGAAAATGGTGGCAGTGATAACTAGGTTTTATTATAGCGTTGTAGTATAGCCAGTTATTGCCATCATTTTAAATATATAATTTTTTTACTCGGAAAAGAGTTCCCGAGGTCGAACTTAGGGAGCGAGTCGTATTCTAGGGGTACAAATTCTTATTACAAAAATATAGAGAGAGAGAGAGAGAGAGAGATTTGTCTTGTTGGCTTCTTTCTTCTTCTCTTCTTTTCTCTTTGCTTATCTTCTCCTTCTCTTCTTTCTCGGATCTTCTACTTTCTTCCTTTGTTCTTCTTCTGTCTTTTTCTTCAGATCTTCGCTGTGGGTCCTGTTTCTTCTTTCCTTGCGCTTCTCGTCTTCCTTCTTCAGCTCTGTCTCAGCTGCTTCTTCTTTGTTTATCTCCTTGTGGTCTTCTTCTTCTGCTTTCAGGACGTCGTCTCTCCTTCTTTCTTCTTCTTTATTTGCAGCAGTGGTGATGTTCTTCTTCTTCTTCTTTCTTTCTTCTCTTCCTTCAGAGTGTCGTCTGATTTTTCACTCAGACAACTTAAGTCGCCGCTGCTACAGTGCAGCTCGGTGCTCCTCCTTCCTTCAGTCTTCGTCGGCCTTCTTCTTCTCTTCTTCCACGGTTCTTCTTCTTTGTTCACCTGTGCCTGCACACTTCAAAGTTTACGTCAGTGGGAAAAACCTACTCTACCCTCCCCCCCCCGCATCTCTCTCTTTCTCAGAATTCGCTCTAGGTAAGCTCTCCCAGAGCAACCGGGTAATCGGGTACGCGGGTCGCGCCCGGGTCCAGGCCCACCGGCGTGCGTGGTGGGCGAGGAGTGCAGGTCGGGCTTACTCGGGTCAGGCCAGGTCCGCGAGGCGTGAGCGCGGACGAGGCCGGGTAATCGAGCGGGTGAAGGGGACCTTACCCCGTGTGCTGAGGCGATAAGCCTCCAGCACTTTTTCAATTTGTATCAGCGCGCCGCTTCGGAGTCTTCCGAGGTGGGACTAAATGTCCCACCCCAATTTGGCGCCTGTGCGGAGGAAGTAGCGGCAGTCGAGGCTTCGCAAGAGGGCTTCGCCTCAACTGCAGCCTGGCGCTTTGCGAAAATACCTCGCACAGCCTGGGAGCGTGACCTGGGCGCGGCGCGCCTGGAGCAGCAGGTCGAAGGAGCTTCTTTACCTCAGCAATGGCGGCGGTGAGTGAAGTTCCTGTTTACAGAGAAAGGGCCTCTCGGCCTAATTAGATACGCGGAGGACCTCCGCCGTAGCACGGCGAAGGTGGTCGGAAGGTCTGCAGGTGGCGGGGCGGAGCCTACGGGCCGCCCTAGGTCAAGCTGTGGGTTGGGAAGTGGGTGTGTTCGGTGGATCTGCAGAGGTCGGGTGGCGGGAATTGGAAGGGCGGAAATGGATCAGGGTGAGGAGGCGGAGGTTATGTGCAGGTCGGCGAGCCGTGTGGGGTGCTGGAGTGATGGGAGCGGGTCGCCGGAGTGTGGCCGGAGGTGGAGAAGGTGAAGGAGATTGGTCGGAATCGAGGGCGACCGTAAGGGTTTAAAGTGAGGAAAAGGAAGAGGGGAGAAAGGTGAGAAGTTATACCTACTTAGCAGGACAAGGAGGGGCCGGAACAGGCGACAGTCGTATCGACTGTCGCCGGAGAAGAAGCTGCCCAGAGGAAGGAGCGACGGCGAGGAGAGGGCTGGAGAGGCGCGCGCTGGGTGCGGCGCGGCGCGGGAAGAGCAGGGGAAGGCAGCCCTGCTGCTGGTAGTGCGGCAGAACGACGAGGAGGAGGAGGGAAAAACCGCCGGAGCTGGAGGGCTTCCTGTCGGAGTGGGAAGAGAGTGAAAAGAGGGTGTTTCTCCGTCAGGACCGAGCTGGGAAGAACGGTGGAGCGACGGGGGTATTTATAGGGGCCGAAGCAGAGAGGAGGGCGGAGGGAGACGACGTGTCTCCCTCACCGGAGGACACCGGAGGAAGGAGACCCATACCGTCCGTGCGTTCGCACGGCCGGTATGGTGGGTTGCAGCGACCAGGGGGGTGTTCCTGCGACGGCTGACGACGCAGGGCACCCCCATTTGACCTGGCAGGCCCTCCCCCTTACCCTGCGCGGCGCCATGCTCCGCGCAGGGTCGCCGGAGCATGGTGCTGGCAGGTTTTGCAGGGAGGACCTGAATGTAAAGAACGAAGAAGAGTTAGGGGTCAAAATGCGAGGGTTCAAAAGTTGAGGGCCAAAAAGTAAATAGATGAGGACCAAAATGTAAAGTTGGTCAAGAAGGTTTCTTCTTAGGCTCAAGTTTTTATACGTGACTAATTAGGACCTAAGGATTCTGATGGTGAATTTTATTTCTGGATAAAACCTTGTTTGACCGGTCAATTTACGTAAAAACCTAAATTAAGTTATTGATTGGGCATGGTTCTCAATGTAGGTCAAAATGGGTTCCGAAGGTCAAATTGAAGGTTCTAAACCCTAGAGATTATTTTTCTATGAATTTTAGAGGGTTTATTCTATTTTTACTTTTCCTCGAACCTCGTGAATTGAAGTGGGTTTGTTTTAAGGTTACAGATTATCATTTAGTTCTTTGGAATTGCTGTAGCCCTTATCAGATCATCCCACTTTCCTTCTTATTCGGTTTGTTTGACCTATGTTTGGACCTGTATGCAGATTATACTGGTAAAATTGCATTTTTACCCCTTATGACTTATTTTCTCCTTAAACTCAGAATTCTCTGAGTTAAGCCTTTCCTTGAGTTATGTAGGAGCTTTTATCCTTTGTATTAGGTCAAAATGAGCTAGTTATGGCTCATGATGAGGTTCTCATCATACCCCCATGCCTAGCTTTTACTAGTCCCTTAGCAAAAACTTAAGGTTTCAACCCTTGTTCTAGACCATGAAGTTCTTAATAGCTTCAGATAAGTGCTTTTTCATTTGAGCTTAGATTAGGTTAGAATGCTGACCATAGGCCTAAAAGGTACTCTAGTACCAATCAAGATCCAAATCTGTCTAGCCTTAGCCTCAGTCCTTAGCAAAGGTTTTTAAGGCCCACAAGAACTAACCTAAGGTCTATTGGACTTTGTGGTTAAAGCACCCGTGCTTGAAATGATTCTAGCCCTGGCTCAGTTCGCAGTGCGTTTTGTAAGAGAGAGAGAGAGAAAATTTATCTGTTTGGAGAGTTCTCTCTCTTTTTCTTTTTAATTCTAGCTTAGGATTGGCTTTTCAACACGGTTTGTATCAGATTCATTGCTCCCATCATCAATCCTCAAGGGTTCCTGGCAATCGATGCTTCGAGATAGCACCGCCCATGGCAAACCCCGGAACCCTGGCTATTGAGATTTCGAGATAATCCCATCCATGGTGTTCCGTGGCTGAATCCAGACCCTGGCAATTGACACTTCGAGATAATGCCATCCATGGAATCTGAACCAGCAAAGCGCTTACATGCCCCCAGTAGGATATGTGAATATCCTAAGAGACAAGCACCGAGGAGATGATATTTTGTTACGCATCTTCGAGGGGATTTCCCGCCTCTCCGCGCTGGGAACTCGTCCAAATCAACTTCTGTTGATCGGCCGCTCCTACTCTAGGTGTACTTTTCAGAATTTTGCGACGCTTCTGCGTGATTTTGATTTTTACGCTTACTGAACCAGGCTGTGTGTGAGGTTAGGGTGCTTAGGTTACTAAGTCCCGTAAACCAAAAATTAGTTAACGAGGCCAAATACTCCCTAAGCCTTAGACCTAATACTTCAGCTTTTCATTTTCCTCAACCTCTTGAGGAGTGTCCAGATCTTAATGGGTACTAAGAGTCTATTCAAGAATGCTTAAGGTTTGCGTTCTTACTAATCTCATTATGTACTTTTCAGTTATTTTCTTGAATGAGGTTTAGAACTTAGGTTAATTCCTTAATTCCTTACTAATGACTATCACTTTTTTCTCATAATTTTGTGCTCCTTTTTCATTTTGTTTCTTTTCTCCTTCTCCTTCACAAAATTTCCTTCTCCTCTTTTCCTCTTATTCTTTTTCGAAAATTTTTAATTTTTATGGTGTTTTTGGCATATGTGAATTTTTTGTTTGAAACCTTTTCTTACAAGTTTTGCACTTTCATACCCCCCTATGCCTAAGATTTGCAATGTCCTCATTGTAACCTAGGGGGTTTTTATTCAACTTAGTTCATTCCTTAAGATAGAAATTTGGATGAGTGAATGGGTCGGGTTGAATTTTGCGGACAATTTCTAATCCCAGATGCAAGCATCTGAGGTGGGGTCGGCTATCTACAAGGGTGAACCTTAAGTGCAAAAAGGTGTCAGAAAACGTTTTGGATTTTTTGGAAAATGACGGGTTGCCTCCTGTTAAGCGCTGAGTTTTACGCCATCGGCTGGGTGCAATAAGCTCAAGGGGAATGGAGGATATAAGATGCTTCAGCCAAATCAGTAGAAGTCACATCAATGAACGACTTGAGTCTCTGACCGTTCACGATGAAAGGTTCGGAATTGTGGCTGAGTGGACTGATTTCGATAGCTCCATTTCTAAAAACTTGTCGGACTAAATATGGTCCGACCCACTTGGATCGTAGCTTTCCCGGGAAAAGTTTGAGTCGGGCATCAAAGAGTAGGACCTTCTGACCAGGATGAAAGATTTTTCTCGAGATATGCTTGTCGTGGAAGGCTTTAACCCGCTCCTTGTAGATTCGCGAGCTCTCATACGCGTCTAGGCGTAATTCATCGATCTCGCTGATTTGAAGTTTTCTGTGGGTTCCAGCCTTTGAAAAATCTAGATTACAGTTCCGTACTGCCCAATAGGCTTTATGCTCCAGTTCTACGGGAAGGTGACACGTCTTTCCGTACACCAGTCTAAAGGGAGACATGCCTAATTGGGTTTTGTGGGCGGTCCTATAGGCCCACAATGCTTCCGGAAGTCGGGACGACCAGTCCTTCCTGTCAGGCCGAACAGTGACTTGCAGGATTTTCTTGATCTCTCGATTAGACAGCTCAGCTAGACCATTAGTTTGGGGGTGATAAGGAGTAGAGATTCGGTGAGACACCCCGTATTTGGTCATCAGTGACCTAAACTGAGCATTTGTGAAATGGGTCCCCCCATCAGAGATTATTGCACGAGGAATCTCGAACCTTGAGAAAATGTTTTGATGAATGAATTTGAGAACGATTTTGTGATCACAGGTTCGGGTCGGTATGGCTTCGATCCATTTGGACACGTAGTCCACAACCAACAGAATGTATTCGAAACCATCCGAAACAGGAAAGGGGCCCTTAAAATCAATCCCCCAAACATCAAAGATTTCGCATACTAGAATCGGTTGCATAGGCATCATGTCGCGATGGCTCATGTTGCCCAAAGTCTGGCAACGACTGCATGCCTTGCAGTGACTGTACGCGTCTTTGAACAGTGTGGGCCAGTAAAAGCCGCACTGGAGGACTTTTGATGAGGTTTTATGCCCGGCGAAATGGCCACCTCATGCCTGGTCATGGCAGAAAGAGAGGACATTGCTGATTTCCTCTTCCGGGACACATCTCCGAATGATTTGATCAGCACCTATGCGGAAGAGGTACGGGTCTTCCCAAATGTAATACTTGGCATCGGAGCGTAATTTGTCCTTCTTGGCCTTCGGCCAATCGGACGGGATCTGATGAGATGCCAAGTAATTTACTACATTAGCAAACCATGGAAGGCTAGTACCGATAGTCAGCAGGTGCTCATCGGGAAAATGCTCAGTGATGGGTCCGGAAGGGTCAATTATTTCAGAAGGAAGACGGGACAAGTGATCAGCTACCACATTTTGCTTTCCCGCTTTGTCGCGAATCTCAAGGTCAAATTCTTGCAACAGCAAGATCCATCGGATTAATCGAGGTTTCACGTCCTTCTTTGCAAGGAGATGCCTCACAGCTGTGTGATCCGAGTATATGATGACACGGGAACCCAGAAGGTACGATCTGAATTTTTCTAGGGCAAATACTACAGCTAGCAGCTCTTTCTCAGTAACCGTATAGTTACGCTGAGCCTCATTGAGTGTTTTGCTGGCGTAGTAAATGACCACAGGTTTCCCGTCAATTTTCTGCCCCAAAATCGCTCCTACAGCGAAGTCGGATGCATCGCACATGATCTCAAAGGGTTGAGACCAATCAGGGGACTTTAGGATCGGGGCTTGGGTGACTCGGTCACGCAGGATTTCAAATGCTTGAGTGCATTCCTTGGAAATTTCGAAAGGTACATCCTTGGAGAGAAGAGTGGTCAGGGGGCGCGCGATTTTTGAAAAATCAGGGATAAATCGTCGATAAAAACCGACATGCCCCAAAAAAGATCGGATGTCCTTGATCGAGCTAGGCATAGGAAGGCGAGAAATTAGATCAACCTTAGCTCGGTCCACTTGGATGCCTTTTTCTGAAATTGAGTGTCCCAGGACAATTCCCTCAGGCACCATGAAATGGCTCTTTTCCCAGGAAAGAACCAAATTCACATCGATGCACCGCCTGAGTATCTGGACCAAGTGTTGGAGGCAATCGTCGAATGATGCTCCGAAAATTGAAAAGTCATCCATGAAGACTTCCAGATAATCACCTACCATATCTGAGAATATGGCAAGCATGCATCGCTGAAAAGTAGCGGGTGTATTGCAAAGACCGAAAGGCATCCTTCGGAAAGCGTATGTTCCGAAGGGGCAGGTGAACGTGGTCTTTTCTTGGTCCTCAGGATGGATTGCCACCTGGTTATAACCGGAGTACCCGTCAAGAAAGCAGAAGAACCTATTTCCCACAAGTTTTTCGAGAATTTGATCAATGAAGGGTAGTGGGAAATGATCCTTCTTCGTGGAGGAATTAAGTCGGCGGTAATCTATACAGACTCTCCACGAGTTAGCTAGTCGGGTAGGAATGATTTCTCCGGTCTCAGTCGTTATGGTGGTGAGTCCTGCCTTCTTGGGCACGACCTGAATTGGGCTCACCCAACGACTATCGGAGATCGGGTAGATGATTCCAGCATCTAACCACTTGATGATCTCCTTTTTCACGACCTCCTGCAGATTGGGGTTTAAGCGTCTCTGCATTTCACGAGAAGGTCGTGTGCCCTCTTCTGAATAGATATGATGAGTACAATAAGAGGGACTTATTCCAGTCAAATCATCGAGAGTCCATCCGATGGCTCTGCGATGTTGCTGGAGGACAACAATCAGACGGGATTCCTATTCAGGACTGAGGTTGGAATTGATAATCACAGGAAGGGTCTGATTAGAACCCAAAAAGATGTATTTCAAGTGAGCAGGAAGGGGTTTCAGTTCGAGGATGGGGTTATCAGCAGCAGCGGGTGGTTCAGTATAGATGTGAGGTTCAAGGGTGGGAGTTACTGGGTTGTTCATATCTGGATTCGACTCCTCAGTTTGCGGATCAAGATCTTTCTGCGGTTGATGACGTCTAATTAGATCATTCTGGAAGTGTGTTTCATCAACCAAAGTCCTAATGTTACAAATCTGTTCGATGACACCGCAATTGATTCCTTGTTGGGCCTTAAATATATCAATTTTCAGTGTTTGATTCCCAAATTTGAGCTCTATTTGGCCCTCCTCATAGCTAATGTTGGCTCTAGCAGTAGCCAAGAAAGGTCTCCCTAAAATGATTGGTGTATCCCTAGGGTTCTCAGGTGCGTCCATATCTAAGACTATGAAGTCTACAGGAAAGTAGAAATCCCGCACTCTCACAATAACATCCTCGAGAATCCCTTTTGGTGACTTTATAGATCGATCTGCTAATTGTAATGTCACCTCAGTTGGTTTCAGCTCAGATTCTTCTAGATGGTTAAGTAAGGATGTGGGTATCAGATTTATGGAAGCACCCAAGTCTAGCAATGCTCTATCAAATTGTGTATCACCTATCCTGCAGGAAATCAGGGGAGTACCAGGATCTTTAGCCTTGGGTGGGAGTCTGCTTAGGATTACAGAGCTGGCTTGCTCTGACAGAACAATTGGACTCCCACTCTTGGTTCGCGGCTTACGCTGGGGTGTACACACATTCTTTAAAAATCGTGCATAAGTCGATACGTGGTGGATTGCATCCATCAAGGGGATGTTTATGTGGACCTGCTCAAAGAGCTTGACCAGGTCCTCCTCTGGTGCCACGGGCTTGGTTCGTCTCTTCCCTTTGGTTAAGGCTTCAGGGAATGGGACCTTGGTTGGTTCTTCTAGGATAGGTCCGGGTTCTTGATCTGGGATAGTGGTATCTTGGATAACTATCCTAGGGTCATGGTTATCAGGCTTGGAGTGGTTCGGATAATGCGGGTCTTGAGTTTTTTTACCACTACGTGTTGTTACAAAATTTAATCCGGCCTGATTTTGGTTTGGGTTTGGTAAGAGGGGTGGCTGCTGCTGAAATCCCGCATAAGAAGTTGAAGCTTCCATCTCGTCTGGAGATGGAGCACTAGGGGCCTTATAAATCCATTGTGCGTGGCCTAAATTTGGATTCATAACGCACTTCTGGGTCGGCACGTTATTCGGGTTAGGAAGAGGTTGGGAAGGGAGTGTGCCTGGCTGGCGAGAATTTGCCAACTGGGCCAATTGAGTTCTAACCTCTGTAAGTTCGTCCTTGTGTTGTTTTTGAATAGCCGCATTCGTTCTTTGAATGTCAGCCAGAGTCTGAAGGATTAGGGACATTTGATCCTGATTTGGCCCTGATGGATAAGTAGGGTTGGGCCGAGGCTGAGGCGGCTGGTAATGACGAGAGGGCTGTGGGCGGGACTGAAAAGGTGGTCTTTGGGTTTGGGAATTTCCCGCCCACTGAAAATTGGGATGGTTTCGCCATCCAGGGTTGTAGGTGTTGGAGAATGGGTCGTTCTGGATGGCGTTGAGGTCCTCGCAGGTCTGAGGAACCTCTTGAGAATCAGGGAAAGGGGGAATGGAATTCCCCGGGCTGGTGTAGAAAGGATCGGATGATTCTCCGATCCGAGAATCAGATGGGGATGGATATGGATCCATCCTAGGGGAAGATCGGTGGAGAATGTTTTGCACAGTCTCCTGTGTGGAAGGAGGTTGTGCAAAGGAGTTACGCGCAGAGGTGGCTCGCTGCAAGTGCTGAGTCAGCTCATCCACCTTCTTCTCAATGATTGAAACCTTGTCCAATCGACTGGCCATTAATTCCAGGTCGACTGATGCGGACAAGCCCTGCGTCTCATGTGCTCCCCTAAGATTCGTCGCTGCGCGGGTATTCGTCTTGTCGAATAATCCCATGGAGTCATTGTTGATGGAGTTCTCGCACATGTTTTCGAGAATCTCCCACACGGTGTCTTCATGTTGACCCATGATATTTCCTCCGCAAGTTGCATTGACGAAAAGGCGGATGTCCTCACGGAGTCCCTGGTAAAAAGATTGGACCTGTTCCCATTTAGGAACTCCGTGATGGGGGCACTTTCTCATGAGATCCTGAAAACGATCCCATGCCTCATGGAGAGGTTCTCCTGATTGTTGAGTGAAGTGCGTAATCTGATGGCGCAAGGCGTTGGTCCGACCAACGGGAAAAAACTTTTTCAAAAACTCGGATTGAAGTTCTTCCCAAGTGTTGATCGGCCGGGTCTGAGTTTGATACCAATGGGCGGCCTTGTCCATAAGAGAAAAGGAGAACATCTTCATGAGAAGATTATCCCGATTTTGCGCATTTGACCCAAAAGTTTGGGCCAGATGCTTTAGCTGTTTGATGTGCTGGAAGGGATCTTCGGAATTAAGCCCATGGAATTTAGGTATAGCATGAATCATGTTGGGATTCAATTCGGAATCAGGTCCTCCAGTCGGGATTCTGACTCGAGGCTCAATAGCCACCGCAGCAGGATTGTAGTGGTCCCGCATCATAGGATGCTGTGGTGGGTGCACGAAGTTTTGGAAGAGGTCATTGAGTCACTGGAGCTGGTGCTCCAGATTATTTTCTTCCTCAACTGGCTGAGCCATGATGGGGGAAGAAAAAGAACTTGGTTCTGAATCAGAAGAGAGAATAATGTGAGGGGGTTGCTGCACAAACACGGGCGTCGAGGCTTGGCCTTGACGAGAGTGAATTTCTAAAGGAGGTCTTAAGGGTGGTCTTAAGGACCTCCTACCGTACATGCACTGTTGGAAGAGATGAGTTTAGAAGGTGCTGGACCCAATCAAGACACCCTAAAATGTGTTGGGTGACTATAGAGGTGCGGGGCAGATGGACCCCTTGATCAGAAAGATCGTCCACCTGAGAATTACCTGGGCAGCCAGAGAGGGAGAGTCCCGCAAAGACCCCTACATGGTAGAGCTTCCCCACGGGTTACAGGGTTTCCCCCACCCGACCTCTCTTGTCACTGCGGTTTCAGGTAGACCAGAATGGGGATCTTGACCTCTTAAGTCTACCAATTTTTACTTTAAGATCAGGGTGCTTAAGGTTTCACTTGAACTTTTAGTTCTTTGAGTGCAAAGAGTGACCTAATTTAAGGTTAGTTGACCCAAGGGGGCAACTTTACCTCTTGTTTCCTTTGAGAGTTTTTGGGTCTTGTTTTTTAGGGTTCAAGTGTTTAGAGAGCCAATTGTTTTAGGTTTTCTTTGAATAGATATTTTCAGACAAGGGCTTGGGCACACTTCATTTGGTTTTCTCAATTCTTGCTTAAGGAGTGTGTCTCCAAATCCCTAGTGTTGGATCCTAGGTTGGCTCTAGTTGGTCCAGTTAGCTCTTTGTTGGGTAATTAGGGCTTAAGCAAGAATGTGTTAGCCCCTAAATACCCTTGATAGTGTGCAGGAATGATGGGTTGAAAACATGCAACTTTTTATGGTTACTAAGTATGGAAGACAGGTTAGCCCTATATTGCTTGTTCTTTTCTTTTCTCCCTCTTTAGAGTTTAGGGGTTAATAGCGAGAGGAAAAAAATTACCTGTCCTCGGAGTGGTTGTCGTGCGGTTGCTTGTCTTCTTGATTTCCTGTAGCTGCACAAAAGAGAGGAGATTATCAGAAACTAAAAAGAAACAGGAATGTTTACCTCTAGAATAGCCGTTGCTCCCCGGCAACGGCGCCAATGAAAATGGTGGCAGTGATAACTAGGTTTTATTATAGCGTTGTAGTATAGCCAGTTATTGCCATCATTTTAAATATATAATTTTTTTACTCGGAAAAGAGTTCCCGAGGTCGAACTCAGGGAGCGAGTCGTATTCTAGGGGTACAAATTCTTATTACAAAAATATATAGAGAGAGAGAGAGATTTGTCTTGTTGGCTTCTTTCTTCTTCTCTTCTTTTCTCTTTGCTTATCTTCTCCTCTTCTTTCTCGGATCTTCTGCTTTCTTCCTTTGTTCTTCTTCTGTCTTTTTCTTCAGATCTTCGCTGCGGGTCCTGTTTCTTCTTTCCTTGCGCTGCTCGTCTTCCTTCTTCAGCTCTGTCTCAGCTGCTTCTTCTTTGTTTATCTCCTTGTGGTCTTCTTCTTCTTCTGCTTTCAGGACGTCGTCTCTCCTTCTTTCTTCTTCTTTATTTGCAGCAGTGGTGATGTTCTTCTTCTTCTTTCTTTCTTCTCTTCCTTCAGAGTGTCGTCTGATTTTTCACTCAAACGACTTAAGTCGCCGCTGCTACAGTGCAGCTCGGTGCTCCTCCTTCCTTCAGTCTTCGTCGGCATTCTTCTTCTTCTCTTCTTCCACGGTTCTTCTTCTTTGTTCACCTGTGCCTGCACACTTCAAAGTTTACGTCAGTGGGCAAAACCTACTCTACCCTCCCCCCCCCGCGTCTCTCTCTTTCTCAGAATTCGCTCTAGGTAAGCTCTCCCAGAGCAATCGGGTAATCGGGTACGCGAGTCGCACCCGGGTCCAGGCCCACCGGCGTGCGTGGTGGGCGAGGAGTGCAGGTCGGGCTTACTCGGGTCAGGCCAGGTCCGCGAGGCGTGAGCGCGGACGAGGCCGGGTAATCGGGCGGGTGAAGGGGACCTCACCCCGTGTGCTGAGGCGATAAGCCTCCAGCACTTTTTCAATTTGTATCAGCGCGCCGCTTCGGAGTCTTCCGAGGTGGGACTAAATGTCCCACCCCAATTTGGCGCCTGTGCGGAGGAAGCAGCGGCGGTCGAGGCTTCGCACGAGGGCTTCGCCTCAACTGCAGCCTGGCGCTTTGCGAAAATACCTCGCACAGCCTGGGAGCGTGACCTGGGCGCGGCGCGCCTGGAGCAACAGGTCGAAAGAGCTTCTTCACCTCAGCAATGGTGGCGGCGAGTGAAGTTCCTGTTTACAGAGAAAGGGCCTCTCGGCCTAATTAGATACGCGGAGGACCTCCGCCGTAGCACGGCGAAGGTGGTCGGAAGGTCTGCAGGTGGCGGGGCGGAGCCTACGGGCCGCCCTAGGTCAAGCTGTGGGTTGGGAAGTGGGTGTGTTCGGTGGATCTGCAGAGGTCGGGTGGTGGGAATTGGAAGGGCGGAAATGGATCAGGGTGAGGAGGCGGAGGTTATGTGCAGGTCGGCGAGCCGTGTGGGGTGCTGGAGTGATGGGAGCGGGTCGCCGGAGTGTGGCCGGAGGTGGGGAAGGTGAGGGAGATTGGTCGGAATCGAGGGCGACAGTAAGGGTTTAAAGTGAGGAAAAGGAAGAGGGGAGAAAGGTGAGAAGTTATACCTACTTAGCAGGACAAGGAGGGGCCGGAACATGCGACAGTCGTATCGACTGTCGCTGGAGAAGAAGCTGCCCAGAGGAAGGAGCGACGGCGAGGAGAGGGCTGGAGAGGCGCGCGCTGGGTGCGGCGCGGCGCGGGAAGAGCAGGGGAAGGCAGCCCTGCTGCTGGTAGTGCGGCAGAACGACGAGGAGGAGGAGGGAAAGACCGCCGGAGCTGGAGGGCTTCCTGTCGGAGTGGGAAGAGAGTGAAAAGAGGGTGCTTCTCCGTCAGGACCGAGCTGGGAAGAACGGTGGAGCGACGGGGGTATTTATAGGGACCGAACCAGAGAGGAGGGTGGAGGGAGACGACGTGTCTCCCTCGCCGGAGGACACCGGAGGAAGGAGACCCATACCGTCCGTGCGTTCGCACGACCGGTATGGTGGGTTGCAGCGACCAGGGGGGTGTTCCTGCGACGGCTGACGACGCAGGGCACCCCCATTTGACCTGGCAGGCTCTCCCCCTTACCCTGCGCGGCGCCATGCTCCGCGCAGGGTCGCCGGAGCATGGTGCTGGCAGGTTTTTTCAGGGAGGACCTGAATGTAAAGAACGAAGAAGAGTTAGGGGCCAAAATGCGAGGGTTCAAAAGTTGAGGGCCAAAAAGTAAATAGATGAGGACCAAAATGTAAAGTTGGTCAAGAAGGTTTCTTCTTAGGCTCAAGTTTTTATACGTGACTAATTAGGACCTAAGGATTCTGATGGTGAATTTTATTTCTCGATAAAACCTTGTTTGACCAGTCAATTTACGCAAAAACCCAAATTAAGTTATTGATTGGGCATGGTTCTCAATGTAGGTCAAAATGGGTTCCGAAGGCCAAATTGAAGGTTCTAAACCCTAGAGATTATTTTTCTATGAATTTTAGAGGGTTTATTCTATTTTTACTTTGCCTCAAACCTCGTGAATTGAAGTGGGTTTGTTTTAAGGTTACAGATTATCATTTAGTTCCTTGGAATTGCTGTAGCCCTTATCAGATCATCCCACTTTCCTTCTTAGTCGGTTTGTTTGACCTATGTTTGGACCTGTATGCAGATTATACTGGTAAAATTTCATTTTTACCCCTTATGACTTGTTTTCTCCTTAAACTCAGAATTCTCTGAGTTAAGCCTTTCCTTGAGTTATGTAGGAGCTTTTATCCTTTGTATTAGGTCAAAATGAGCTAGTTATGGCTCATGATGAGGTTCTCATCACTAGCCGCCTCAGGGACCCGGGGTTAGGTCTGGTCACTTTGTACCGACTTTCGGCCCTCGCATACTGTAACGACCCGATTCCCGAGTCCCTACGAGACACGAGAACCGGACCGACTCGACTAATCCCAAGACCTAGTCGTCCAACGAGGAAGTAACCAAAAGAGCAGTAAAATAAACCACATTCAGCATGAATATAACTAACAGTAAGAAAGTACAGCAGTAAGGAAAGAAACTACTACAGTAGATACCACCATAACAGTAGAACAACATTTATCATATAACACGAACTGCAGGTAAAGAAAGTACAGCGGAAACAAGAACTACTCACTATAACAGAAACAAAAGAGGTACAAAAGACTGTGGTAAACTCTACTGGACCCTACTCGGCCCAGCGTCCTCTGCAGCCGCTGACCCTGGCTGCTCAACACGTGATCCTGAAAAAGGTAACGAGAGTAACACGTCAGCAAAACGCTGAGTAGAGTGGCAATTAAAACTAAGACAACAGTAGAGCGTACAGTAGCTGTTATTCTCTATTACTTTCTTTATTTACATTTTTCAATTGTCTCACTATTTCATTTATTCCTCAGATCTTTTACTTGATCTCGAATGTTCCTCGTGGGAACGATCTTGATTGCAGTCTTTTCCAAAAAGTAAAAGTAGCAGGTGGTGCTCTCCTGGCCGGGAGAGTCCCCCGTGGTGATCCTACCCTCAGTCAACCACCCCAAGGTCACTGACAGATGTAACGGTGACTACGGCACGCGCGATAAACGCACAGGTAGCTAACCCGTACTGGCACGCGGTCAGTCGTTTCCGTTAACGGGTGCGCCCAAAGCACAGCACGGAACCAGGACAGGGCAGAGCCCTCTCAGTAACACGGGGTCCAACCCCTCCACAGTAACCAAATCGGGGCCTTGCCCCTCCACAGTCCGCGCACCCTCACCTGACTACCTTAGTTTGCCCCAGTGGGCCTAACAAGTCGGTGAAGGAGGCTAGCAGAACCCCGGGGCCCGTGGGGTAGCTAGTACTCTCCTAACACTAGTAGCTCTCCTCGGTACTACGTACACGAGGGCCAGCAAGTCGGTACAGAGCGGCCAATCCTAACCCCGGGTCCCTGGGGTGGCTGGCCCCGCTCTGCACTAAACAGGTACAGGTACTTCCCTTGGTACTGCGTACCCAAGAGACAGTACGAACAACATCTCAGTTCCATTCCTTTCTCTTTCCAGGAGTTCCACTCCTAATTCCCCATAGGGTTCCATCCTTTTAACTCAAGCATCCAGGTTTCACTTTCCAGTTTCACATTCTTACAATCCATGTTCTCACCCACGTTTCTTTATTCATAACAGGCAGCTGTTAATTCAATTTACAGGCAACTTTATATTCCTTTTCATTTTTTCAAGACTGCAGTATTATACATTCCGCTAGTTTTCCATCCTAGGATTCATGCCATATCCTAGGATCTATCATACAATCTAATTTTTCAGCCCTAGGATTCATGCAACACCTAGGAGCTATCATTCCATACATTTCTCATTCCTAGGATTCATGTAATGTCCTAGATTCTAGTTAAGGTTCCATACTTTAACAGATTTTAATAACTTAAGCCACTCTACCAGGTACAACAGGAGTAATGGGGGCGTGATAGGGAATCCCGCGTGCCTCCGCGACTCCCAAGACTGCAACTGAACGAGGTCCTATCACAAGGATCAAACACAAGGAGTGTCTCAAAACAGTGTATAGCTACTGTAGACGGGTAGAGGAATTAATTCTGAAAAGAGCGCAACTCGAATCGCGGAAAACGGAGCCCGAACGGGCCCTAAACGGGTTGAAAAAGACGATACTGTGCAAAATCAGATGTCTGGAACTTCTTCCAGATGTCTTAAACAGTGGATCAGAGAATTACCAGTTCAGCGTGGTTTCCTAGACGTCCAGAAGTCTGCGGGGACGTCTGGCCTAGCTCCCAGACATCCGATGGTCACCCAGGATGTCTGGAGGTCACTCCCGCCGTCTGGTACAACTTCCAGACGTCTGATTCGCAACGGATGGCAAATCAGCGAACCTGCGCACAGCCAACTGCCTCCCTCAGTACGGTCAGTCGACAGGAAGGAAGAAGAAGGCGGAATACTCACCTTTCAGACGTCTGTATGAGCTTCTAGATGTCGCCCTCGCCGTATGACTATCAACCCAGACGTCTGATTCTGGAAAATTTTCCAGAATCAGGGCGCTACTCGGCCTCCGCTCGCGACGCCGCCCACGTCGTACCTCGCGCATCTGCTGCTCAGACCGCAGCAGGTCCCTCTCCGCGTCGCTCCGCGCCCCCTGCGCCCTCTGTCGGCCGGCCAAGCCGCTCCGGCGAGCTCGCCCTCACGGCAAAGCTTCGCTCTCGCACGCCGCACCTCCTTCGCGCTCACTGCGGCCGCTGCTGCCGCCCTCGCGCTCACGCTCACGCTCACTGGCTGAAGGAGAAGAAGGAGGAGACGGTGGAACCGGGAGGGGAGGCGTGGCCTTTTAAGGCCGCGCGAGGAGGGAGAGAGGGCGCGGCAGGTCTGCAGCCGCAGAGAGAGAGGGAAAAAGAGAGAGAGAGGGGAATCGCGGGTCTGCGCGCACAGGCACGCAGACGAATCTTTCGTGCAAAAAAAAAACTATTTTCCAAACGTCTGGAAACGATCCCAGACGTCTGGTCAGACGTCTGGATTTGATACCAGACGTCTGGGGCACGCGTTCGTAACAATATAACAAACTCAAAGGAAGTTTCATCCCCGAAACTTGCGCCAACTAGGGTGCGGGAAAAAGATGTCCAAATAACCATAACAAACTCAAAAAGGACCGAAGCTGGTCCGAAAAGACGTACCCGCGAAAAGCTCCGGGTACCGCTCCCGCATTGCCGCCTCAGGCTCCTAGGTAGCCTCCTCGTACCGCTGGCTCCTCCACAAAACCTTTACCAGGGGTACTTGCTTTCGTCTCAACCTGCGGACGGCTCGGTCTAGGATCTGCACTGGCCGCTCGGGGTAGGTCAGGTCGTCGCTCACCTCGACGCTCTCGTGGCTCAGTACGTGATTGGAATCGGCTACGTACTTCCTGAGGTTGGACACGTGGAACACGTCGTGCACACCAGAAAGCTGCGGGGGAAGGGCAAGTCTGTAAGCAACGGGTCCAACCCGCTCCAGGACCTCAAAGGGCCCCACGAACCTCGGCGCGAGCTTCCCTCTCACCCCAAACCGCTGTAAGCCCTTCACGGGCGAAACACGAAGGAAGACGTGGTCCCCAACCTCGAACTGCACCTCTTTGCGTCTGCGATCACCGTAGCTCTTCTGTCTGCTCCTAACAGTGCGGAGTCGTCTGTGGATCTACTCAACTACCTCCTGACTCTGCCGGATCAACCTGGGGCCAACCTCCCACTTGGTCCCCACCTCAACCCAACTCAAGGGTGCCGTACACTTCCGTCCGTACAGAGCCTCGTAGGGAGCCATGCCGATGCTCGAGTGATAACTGTTGTTGTATGCAAACTCCGTCAGGGGCAGGTGCTCCTCCCAAGAGCCCCTCCAGTCCAGTACACAGGCACGCAAAAGGTCCTCAAGTGTCTGTATCGTGCGCTCCGACTGTCCGTCCGTCTGGGGGTGGTAAGCCGTGCTAAACCTCAACCTCGTCCCCAAAGCCTGCTGAAACTCAGCCCAAAACTGGGACGTAAAGCGGGTATCTCGGTCGGATACGATCTCCCGCGAAACTTCGTGTAGTCGCACCACATCACGGATATACCTCTCTACCAACTGCGCTGGTCCCAAAGTGACTCGGATCGGCAAGAATCGTGCCGTCTTCGTCAATCTATCCTCTATCCACTATTACCCAGACTGCGTCGTATCCCCGCTGGGTAACAGGTAAGCCCACCACCAAGTCCATGGTGATGCTCTCCCACTTCCACTCTGGCAATGGAAGCGGCTGAAGCGGCCCTGCAGGCCTCTGATGTTCGGCTTTCACCTGCTGGCACACTAAACACTGCTGCACGAACTCACCCACATCCCACTTCATCCCTCTCCACCAAAACTCGCGTCTCAAGTCGTGGTACATTTTCGTGTTTTCGGGATGTATGGTGAATCTGGAACCGTGTGCCTCAGTCAGGAGCTCTCTCAACAGCTCCTCATCTCTGGGAACATACAACCGTCCCCTCAAGCGTGGCACCTGGTCTGTGAAAGAGAAGTCCCCTGGGTCTCCTGACAGTACTCTGTCACGCAAAGACTGCAAGTAAGGATCAGCCATCTGTCCTGTGATGATGCGGTCCATCAGCTCTGGCCTAGTCTGCCGTGTCACCGTTACTGCCCCACAGTACCCTCGTAACTCTAGGGGTCGCCAACTACCCACCTCCTCCAAAAGGCTCCAACTCTGTAACTGCAGACTGGCCAAGCGTGCGGGCGCCTTACGGCTCAAGGCGTCAGCCACCACATTGGCCTTTCCCGGGTGGTAGGAGATGCTGCAGTCGTAATCCTTCAGGAGCTCCAACCAACGTCTTTGTCTCATGTTGAGCTCCTTTTGGTCAAAAAGATATCTGAGGCTCTTGTGATCTGTAAAAAAAAATCTCGAAGGTCTCACCGTACAAGTAGTGCCTCCATGTCTTCAGCGCGAAGACAACAGCTGCCAACTCTAGGTCGTGGGTAGGGTAGGTATGCTCATGGGGCTTCAGTTGCCGCGAAGCGTAAGCGACCACGTGACCCCTCTGCATGAGCACACCTCCTAACCCTTGCAAGGAAGCGTCCGTGTACACAACGAACCCGCCACTACTGTCAGGGATGGTGAGCACGGGAGCCGAGGTCAACCTCTCCTTCAGCTCCAGAAAACACGCCTCACAGGCGTCTGTCCAACTGAAAGGCACGTCCTTCCGGGTCAACTGTGTCATAGGACGCGCAATCTGTGAAAATCCTCTGATGAACCGTCTGTAGTAACCTGCCAGTCCCAGGAAACTGCAAATCTCAGTGACTGAACGCGGTCTCTCCCACCTGAGCACTGCCTCGACCTTGGCGGGGTCCACCGCCAGGCCGTCACCAGAGATCACATGACCCAAGAAGGTCACCTCCCTCAACCAGAACTCGCACTTGCTGTATTTGGCGTACAGCCTGCGTCGTCTCAGAGTGTCCAGAACCATCCGCAAGTGCTGTCCGTGCTGCGTCCGATCTCTAGAATAGATGAGTACATCATCTATGAAAACCACCACGAACTGATCCAAGTACGATCTAAACACCCGGTTCATCAGGTCCATGAAAGCAGCGGGGGCATTGGTCAGCCCAAACGGCATGACCAAAAACTCGTAGTGTCCGTACCGGGTGCGGAAAGCTGTCTTGGAGACGTCGGTCTCCCTGATCCTCAACCGGTGGTATCCAGATCTCAAGTCTATCTTGGAAAACACCGTGGCACCCCGCAACTGGTCAAAAAAATCGTCGATCCTCGGCAGCGGGTATTTGTTCTTGATGGTGACCCTATTCAGCTGTCGGTAGTCCACACAAAGACGTAGGGTCCCATCCTTCTTCTTCACAAACAGTACCGGGGCTCCCAAGGGAGACGCACTGGGCCTCACGAAACCTTTCTCCAGGAGGTCCTGCAACTGAGACTTGAGCTCTCTCAGCTCAAGCGGTGCCATCCTGTATGACGCCGTGGAGATGGGGCTGGTCCGTGGTACTAGTGAGATCTCAAACTCGATCTCACGCTCGGGCGGTACTCCTGGTAACTCGTCTGGAAACACGTCAGGGTACTCTCTGACCACCGGGATGCTCTGGAAGTCTACCACAGGGCTGGGCTCTGCCACCACACAAGCTAGGAAGCCCTCACACCCCTGGCTCAAAAGTCTCGCCGCCCGAAGTGCCGAAATGCACCTGAAACCTCCATCCACTGGTTGTCCGTGAAACTCGAAAGAAGGCAACTCCGGAATGGAGAAGACAATCTTCCTCTCAAAACAGTCCACCAAGGCGTGGTAAGCAGACAGCCAATCCATCCCCAAAATCACTCCAAAGTCTTCCATCTGCAACATAATCAGGTCAGCTGGCAGGCTATGTCCCCCGATGCTGACCTCGCAATCCGTGTACAACTCAGCTACAAACAGCTGACCACTCGGACCTCTGATTACGAACGCATTCTCTAACAGTGTACAATCCTGGTCCAAACTAACTGCGAAATTGGCTGCGACAAACGAGTGCGTAGCGCCGGAATCGAAAAGCGTGTAAACGAGTCTGCCAGAAACTGAAACCATACCTGCTACCACCGATCCCGAAGCTCTGGCGTCCCTGTGTGTTAGGGCGTTGATACGCCCCTCAGCTCTAGGTGCGGACGAAGCAGCCACGCTCTGCGTCGGACGGGTAGGTGCTGGCCGGTACCCTCCTCGCGACTGCTGTCCTCCTTGCACCTGGGAACCGCGGCCTCCTGCGCCCCCCCCAGTGCTCTGCGCGGGGAGTATCTGCTGACCTCCTGCCCTAGATGGGCAGTCCCTCCTGACGTGGCCCGGCTGGCCACACTGGTAGCAGAGGGGAACCCGACTCCCGCCCTCAGTGAGTCCCTGCTGTCGGCTAGGCGGGGGTCCGGTGTTGGCGACTGGCCCCTGTCGAGGGCCCCCAAAGGCCACTGATGGCCCTGCAAAACGTGACGGCTCTCCTGCGGACGCCACGTGTCTCCTTTGAGTTCTAACATGCCTAGTGTGGTGGCGAAAATCTCGTTCCACCACTAACTCCCCTGTCGTACGCTCGGAAGGGGGAGGAGGGGGTGGTGACGTGGGTGGAAGTTGAAATTCTTCTCGAACCACCTCTCGAATCAGTTGGACGAGGTCCGGAGACGGTATGCTCAGGAGAAGAGGAGGGGTAGCATGTACTCCAAGCCCGACACATCTGTTCCTCGGGCCCCGACCTCGGCCGCGCCCACGGCCCACCCTCCTAGCTCCACGACGAGGCATCTCCTACAATGGAGACGCGAAACAAAACGAAAACGTCAAAATCAACGGTACCTAACGAAACTTCTAAGAGCTCATGTCAAGAGATATGTTGTGGTGGCTACTCTAGTTATAAACATGTGAATTGGTTATTTTCCAGTCAGTTGATTCACTTCTTGGGTCGACCTTGCTCTGATACCATCTTGTAACGACCCGATTCCCGAGTCCCTACAAGACACGAGAACCGGACCGACTCGACTAATCCCAAGACCTAGTCGTCCAACGAGGAAGTAACCAAAAGAGTAGTAAAATAAACCACATTCAGCATGAATATAACTAACAGTAAGAAAGTACAGCAGTAAGGAAAGAAACTACTACAGTAGATACCACCACAACAGTAGAACAACATTTACCATATAACACGAACTGCAGGTAAAGAAAGTACAGCGGAAACAAGAACTACTCACTATAACAGAAACAAAAGAGGTACAAAAGACTGTGGTAAACTCTACTGGACCCTACTCGGCCCAGCGTCCTCTGCAGCTGCTGACCCTGGCTGCTCAACACCTGGTCCTGAAAAAGGTAACGAGAGTAACACGTCAGCAAAATGCTGAGTAGAGTGGCAACTAAAACTAAGACAACAGTAGAGCGTACAGTAGCTGTTATGCTCTATTACTTTCTTTATTTACATTTTTCAATTGTCTCACTATTTCATTTATTCCTCAGATCTTTTACTTGATCTCGAATGTTCCTCGTGGGAACGATCTTGATTGCAGTCTTTTCCAAAAAGTAGAAGTAGCACGTGGTGCTCTCCTGGCCGGGAGAGTCCCCCGTGGTGATCCTACCCTCAGTCAACCACCCCAAGGTCACTGACAGACGTAACGGTGACTACGGCACGCGCGATAAACGCACAGGTAGCTAACCCGTACTGGCACGCGGTCAGTGGCGAAACGGTGGCAGCAACTAGCTTTTCTTAAGTCGTTGTAGTACAGGTAGTTATTGCCATCATTTGCTAATATTTGTTACTCGTAAAATACAGTTCTCCCGAGGTCGAACTCAGGGAGCAAGTCGTATTCTAGAGGTATACAGTTTCTATTACAAAAAAATAGAGAGAGAGAGAGATAAAAGTTTGGCTTCTTCTTTTCTTCTTTCTTTCTCTGTGTCTTCTCTTTAGCTTTTGTTCTTCCTGTTCTTCTTTTCTTGCTTCAGATCTCCCTTCCGTGCTCTTCTTCTTCTTTTCTTCTTGCTTCTCTTCTTCTTCTGCTTGGCTGCTCCGTCTCTCTTCTTTTCTTCTTCTTTTTCTTCACCTGTCTTCAGGACGTCGTCTGATTTTCCAATCAGACGACTTAACCCGCGGATGCTACAGTGTTGCTTCAGTTCTTCTTCCTCTTCTTCCGCAGTCCTTTGCTTCGGGCAGCCCTGGCTGCTCTTCTTCCTTCAGTCTTCTTCTCCTTCTCTGTTCAGCGGGCATCTTTCTTCTTTTTCTCTGCCTGCACACTTGCACAACTTGATCAGAGGGGAAAAACCTAATTCTACCCTCTCCCCCGCATTTCTCTCTCACGGAAGCCGCTCTTAGGAAAGCTCTCCCAGAGCTGCCAGGTATTCGGGTATGGGTCGTGCCCGGGTCCAGGCCCACCGGCGTGCATGGTGGGCGAGGAGTTCAGGTCGGGCTTAGTCGGGTCGGGCCAGGTCCGCGGGGCGTGGTCGCGGACGAGGCCGGGTCGAGCGGGTAAGTGAGAGGGACCTCACCCCGTGCTCAGGAGGCAACGAGCCTAAGGCACTCTTTGCCTTTATGTGGGCGCGCACCTCTGAAAAGTTCCGAGGGGGACTAAATGTCCCACCCCAATTGGGCGCCCGCAGCTGAAGACGCTGCAGGAGTTCACGGTTGCACGCGAGGCCTTTGCCCCAGCTGCAAGCCTGGGACGCTTCGCGGAGACTCTCCACGTAACCTGGGAGTCGAACCTGGGCGAATCGCGCCTGCAGCTGCAGGTTGAAGGAGCTCTGGCTGCTCAGCAATGGCGATGGAGGGCGAGACACCTTTTCACAGAGGAACGGCCTCTCGGCCTAATTAGACAAGCGGAGAACCTTCGCCGTGGCACGGCAAAGGTGGTGGGGGGTCTGGCAAGCCGTGGGGCGGAGCGTAGGGGCTGCGCTAGGTCGAACTGTGGCTGGGGAATGGGTTTGTTCGGTGGAGTATGGTGGAGGCGAAGAGTGGTAGCGATGGGGCGGAAGTTGATCGGTGTGATGAGGCGGAGGTTTTGTGAGGGTCGGCGAGTCGTGTGGAGTGGTGGAATGATGGGAGCGACTCGTCGGAGTGTGGCCGGAGGTGGAGAAGGTGAGGGCGATTGGTCGAAATCGAGGGCGACAGTAAAGGTTTAAAGTGAGGAAAAGGAAGAGGGGAGAAAGGTGAGAAGTTATACCTACTTAACAGGACGAGGAGGAGCCGGAGCAGGCGACAGTCGTATCGACTGTCGCCGGAGAAGAAGCTGCCCAGGGGAAGGAGCGACGGCGAGGAGAGGGCCGGAGAGGCGCCAGCTGGGTGCGGCGTGGCGCGGGAAGAGCGAGGGAGGGCAACCCTGCAGCTGGTAGTGCGGCAGAGCGACGAGGAGGAAGAGGAGAGGCCGCCGGAGCAAGGGGGGGCACCTGTCGGAGTGGGAAGAGAGGAAGTGGGGGTCTTTCTCCGTCAGGACCGAGCTGCTGAGAACGGCGGAGCGACGGGGGTATTTATAGAGGCAGAATCAGAGAGGAAGGCGGAGGGAGACGACGTGTCTCCCTCGCCGGAGGACGCCGGAGATGGAGACCCATACCGTCCGTGCGTTCGCACGGCCGGTATGGTGGGTTGCAGCGACCAGGGGGTGTTCCTGCGACGGCTGACGACGCAGGGCACCCCCGGTTGACTTGCCAGACCCTCCCCCTTACCCTGCGCGGCGCCATGCTCCGCGCAAGGTCGCCGGAGCATGGTGCCGGTCAGGTTTTGCAGGAGGGACCTGAACGTAAAGAACGAAGAAGAGTTAGGGGCCAAAATGCGAGGGTTCAAAAGTTGAGGGCCAAAAAGTAAATATATGAGGACCAAAGTGTAAAGTTGGTCAAGAAGGTTTCTTCTTAGGGTCAAGTTTTTATACATGACTAATTAGGACCTAAGGAATCTGATGGTGAATTTTATTTCTAGATTAAACCTTGTTTGACTGATCAATTTACGTAAAAACCCAAATTAAGTTATTAATTAGGCATGGTTGTCAATGTTGGTCAAAAAGGGTTCCGAAGGCCAAATTGAAGGTTCTAAACCCTAGAGATTATTTTTCTATGAATTTTTGAGGGTTTATTCTATTTTTACTTTACCTCGAACCTCGCGAATTGAAGTGGGTTTGTTTTAAGGTTACAGATTATCATTTAGTTCCTTGGAATTGCTGTAGCCCTTATCAGATCATCCCACTTTCCTTCTTATTTGGTTTGTTTGACCTATGTTTGGACCTGTATGCAGATTATACTGGTAAAATTATATTTTTGCCCCTTATGACTTGTTTTCTTCTTAAACTCAGAATTCCAGGCCCACCGGCGTGCGTGGTGGGCGAGGAGTGTAGGTCGGGCTTACTCGGGTCAGGCCAGGTCCGCGAGGCGTGAGCGCGGACGAGGCCGGGTAATCGAGCGGGTGAAGGGGACCTTACCCCGTGTGCTGAGGCGATAAGCCTCCAGCACTTTTTCAATTTGTATCAGCGCGCCGCTTCGGAGTCTTCCGAGGTGGGACTAAATGTCCCACCCCAATTTGGCGCCTGTGCGGAGGAAGTAGCGACAGTCGAGGCTTCGCAAGAGGGCTTCGCCTCAACTGCAGCCTGGCGCTTTGCGAAAATACCTCGCACAGCCTGGGAGCGTGACCTGGGCGCGGCGCGCCTGGAGCAGCAGGTCGAAGGAGCTTCTTTACCTCAGCAATGGCGACGGTGAGTGAAGTTCCTGTTTACAGAGAAAGGGCCTCTCGGCCTAATTAGATACGCGGAGGACCTCCGCCGTAGCACGGCGAAGGTGGTCGGAAGGTCTGCAGGTGGCGGGGCGGAGCCTACGGGCCGCCCTAGGTCAAGCTGTGGGTTGGGAAGTGGGTGTGTTCGGTGGATCTGCAGAGGTCGGGTGGCGGGAATTGGAAGGGCGGAAATGGATCAGGGTGAGGAGGCGGAGGTTATGTGCAGGTCGGCGAGCCGTGTGGGGTGCTGGAGTGATGGGAGCGGGTCGCCGGAGTGTGGCCGGAGGTGGAGAAGGTGAAGGAGATTGGTCGGAATCGAGGGCGACCGTAAGGGTTTAAAGTGAGGAAAAGGAAGAGGGGAGAAAGGTGAGAAGTTATACCTACTTAGCAGGACAAGGAGGGGCCGGAACAGGCGACAGTCGTATCGACTGTTGCCGGAGAAGAAGCTGCCCAGAGGAAGGAGCGACGGCGAGGAGAGGGCTGGAGAGGCGCGCGCTGGGTGCGGCACGGCGCGGGAAGAGCAGGGGAAGGCAGCCCTGCTGCTGGTAGTGCGGCAGAACGACGAGGAGGAGGAGGGAAAAACCGCCGGAGCTGGAGGGCTTCCTGTCGGAGTGGGAAGAGAGTGAAAAGAGGGTGTTTCTCCGTCAGGACCGAGCTGGGAAGAACGGTGGAGCGACGGGGGTATTTATAGGGGCCGAACCAGAGAGGAGGGCGGAGGGAGACGACGTGTCTCCCTCGCCGGAGGACACCGGAGGAAGGAGACCCATACCGTCCGTGCGTTTGCACGGCCGGTATGGTGGGTTGCAGCGACCAGGGGGGTGTTCCTGCGACGGCTGACGACGCAGGGCACCCCCATTTGACCTGGTAGGCCCTCCCCCTTACCCTGCGCGGCGCCATGCTCCGCGCAGGGTCGCCGGAGCATGGTGCTGGCAGGTTTTGCAGGGAGGACCTGAATGTAAAGAACGAAGAAGAGTTAGGGGCCAAAATGCGAGGGTTCAAAAGTTGAGGGCCAAAAAGTAAATAGATGAGGACCAAAATGTAAAGTTGGTCAAGAAGGTTTCTTCTTAGGCTCAAGTTTTTATACGTGACTAATTAGGACCTAAGGATTCTGATGGTGAATTTTATTTCTGGATAAAACCTAAATTAAGTTATTGATTGGGCATGGTTCTCAATGTAGGTCAAAATGGGTTCCGAAGGCCAAATTGAAGGTTCTAAACCCTAGAGATTATTTTTCTATGAATTTTAGAGGGTTTATTCTATTTTTACTTTGCCTCGAACCTCGTGAATTGAAGTGGGTTTGTTTTAAGGTTACAGATTATCATTTAGTTCTTTGGAATTGCTGTAGCCCTTATCAGATCATCCCACTTTCCTTCTTATTCGGTTTGTTTGACCTATGTTTGGACCTGTATGCAGATTATACTGGTAAAATTGCATTTTTACCCCTTATGACTTGTTTTCTCCTTAAACTCAGAATTCTCTGAGTTAAGCCTTTCCTTGAGTTATGTAGGAGCTTTTATCCTTTGTATTAGGTCAAAATGAGCTAGTTATGGCTCATGATGAGGTTCTCATCATACCCCCATGCCTAGCTTTTGCTAGTCCCTTAGCAAAAACTTAAGGTTTCAACCCTTGTTCTAGACCATGAAGTTCTTAATAGCTTCAGATAAGTGCTTTTTCATTTGAGCTTAGATTAGGTTAGAATGCTGACCATAGGCCTAAAAGGTACTCTAGTACCAATCAAGATCCAAATCTGTCTAGCCTTAGCCTCAGTCCTTAGCAAAGGTTTTTAAGGCCCACAAGAACTAACCTAAGGTCTATTGGACTTTGTGGTTAAAGCACCCGTGCTTGAAATGATTCTAGCCCTGGCTCAGTTCGCAGTGCGTTTTGTAAGAGAGAGAGAGAGAAAATTTATCTGTTTGGAGAGTTCTCTCTCTTTTTCTTTTTAATTCTAGCTTAGGATTGGCTTTTCAACACGGTCTGTATCAGATTCATTGCTCCCATCATCAATCCTCAGGGGTTCCTGGCGATCGATGCTTCGAGATAGCACCGCCCATGGCAAACCCCGGAACCCTGGCTATTGAGATTTCGAGATAATCCCATCCATGGTGTTCCGTGGACGAATCCAGACCCTGGCAATTGACACTTCGAGATAATGCCATCCATGGAATCTGAACCAGCAAAGTGCTTACATGCCCCCAGTAGGATATGTGAATATCCTAAGAGACAAGCACCGAGGAGATGATATTTTGTTACGCATCTTCGAGGGGATTTCCCGCCTCTCCGCGCTGGGAACTCGTCCAAATCAACTTCTGTTGATCGGCCGCTCCTACTCTAGGTGTACTTTTCAGAATTTTGCGACGCTTCTGCGTGATTTTGATTTTTACGCTTACTGAACCAGGCTGTGTGTGAGGTTAGGGTGCTTAGGTTACTAAGTCCCGTAAACCAAAAATTAGTTAACGAGGCCAAATACTCCCTAAGCCTTAGACCTAATACTTCAGCTTTTCATTTTCCTCAACCTCTTGAGGAGTGTCCAGATCTTAATGGGTACTAAGAGTCTATTCAAGAATGCCTAAGGTTTGCGTTCTTACTAATCTCATTATGCACTTTTCAGTTATTTTCTTGAATGAGGTCTAGAACTTAGGTTAATTCCTTAGTTTCTTACTAATGACTATCACTTTTTCCTCATAATTTCGTGCTCCTTTTTCATTTTGTTTCTTTTCTCCTTCTCCTTCACAAAATTTCCTTCTCCTTTTTTCCTCTTATTCTTTTTCGAAACTTTTTAATTTTTATGGTGTTTTTGGCATATGTGAATTTTTTGTTTGAAACCTTTTCTTACAAGTTTTGCACTTTCATACCCTCCCATGCCTAAGATTTGCAATGTCCTCATTGTAACCTAGGAGTTTTTATTCAACTTAGTTCATTCCTTAAGACAGAAATTTGGATGAGTGAATGGGTCAGGTTGAATTTTGCGGACGATTTCTAATCCCACATGCAAGCATCTGAGGTGGGGTCGGCTGTCTACAAGGGTGAACCTTAAGTGCAAAAAGGTGTCAGAAGAAGTTTTGGATTTTTTGGAAAATGACGGGTTGCCTCCCGTTAAACGCTGAGTTTTACGCCATCGGCTGGGCGCAATAAGCTCAAGGGGAATGGAGGATATAAGATGCTTCAGCCAAATCAGTAGAAGTCACATCAATGAACATCTTGAGTCTCTGACCGTTCACGATGAAAGGTTCGGAATTGTGGCTGAGTGGACTGATTTCGATAGCTCCATTTCCAAAAACCTGTCGGACTAAATACGGTCTGGCCCACTTGGACCTCAGTTTTCCCGGGAAAAGTTTGAGTCGGGCATCAAAGAGTAGGACCTTTTGACCAGGATGAAAGATCTTTCTCGAGATGTGTTTGTCGTGGAAGGCTTTAACCCGCTCCTTGTAGATTCGCGAGTTCTCGTACGCGTCTAGGCGTAATTCATCGATCTCGCTGATTTGGAGTTTTCTGTGGGTTCCAGCCTTGGAAAGATTTAGATTACAGTTCCGTACTGCCCAATAGGCTTTATGCTCCAGTTCTACGGGAAGGTGGCATGCCTTTCCGTACACCAGTCTAAAGGGAGATATGCCTAATTGGGTTTTGTGGGCGGTCCTATAGGCCCACAATGCTTCCGGAAGTCGGGACGACCAGTCCTTCCTATCAGGCCGAACAGTGACTTGCAGGATTTTCTTGATCTCCCGATTAGACAGCTCAGCTAGACCATTAGTTTGGGGGTGATAAGGAGTAGAGATTCGGTGAGACACCCCGTATTTGGTCATCAGTGACCTAAACTGAGCATTTGTAAAATGGGTCCCCCCATCAGAGATAATAGCACGGGGAATCCTGAACCTTGAGAAAATGTTTTGATGTATGAACTTAAGAACAATCTTGTGATCACAGGTTTGGGTCGGTATGGCTTCGATCCATTTGGACACGTAGTCCACCGCAAGCAGGATGTACTCGAAACCATCCGAAACAGGAAAGGGGCCCATAAAATCAATCCCCCAGACATCGAAGATTTCGCATACGAGAATCGGTTGTAAAGGCATCATGTCGCGACGGTTCATGTTGCCCAAAGTCTGGCAACGACTGCATGCCTTACAGTGGCTGTATGCGTCCTTGAATAGTGTAGGCCAGTAGAAGCCACACTGGAGGACTTTGGATGCGGTTTTATGCCCTGAGAAATGGCCACCGCATGCCTGGTCATGGCAGAAGGATAGGATATTGCCGATTTCCTCTTCCGGGACACATCTCCGGATGATCTGTTCAGCACCTATGCGGAAGAGGTATGGGTCTTCCCAAATGTAATACTTGGCATCGGAGCGTAATTTGTCCTTCTTGGCCTTCGGCCAATCGGACGGGATCTGATGAGATGCCAAGTAATTTACTACATTAGCAAACCATGGAAGGCTAGTACCGATAGTCAGCAGGTGCTCATCGGGAAAATGCTCAGTGATGGGTCCGGAAGGGTTAATGATCTCAGAAGGAAGACGAGACAGATGGTCGGCTACCACATTCTGCCTTCCCGCCTTGTCGCGAATCTCAAGATTGAATTCTTGCAACAGCAAGATCCATCGGATTAATCGAGGTTTCGCGTCCTTCTTTGCAAGGAGATGCCTCACAGCTGTGTGATCTGAGTAGATGATGACATGGGAACCCAGAAGATACGATCGGAATTTTTCAAGGGAAAATACTACGGCTAGCAGCTCTTTCTCTGTAACCGTATAGTTACGCTGAGCCTCATCGAGTGTTTTGCTGGCGTAGTAAATGACCACAGGTTTCCCGTCAATTTTCTGCCCCAAAACCGCTCCTACAGCGAAGTCAGATGCATCGCACATGATCTCAAAGGGTTGAGACCAATCAGGGGACTGTAGGATCGGGGCTTGGGTGACTCGGTCACGCAGGATTTCAAATGCTTGAGTGCATTCCTTGGAAATTTCGAAAGGTACATCCTTGGAGAGAATAGTGGTCAGGGGGCGCACGATTTTTGAAAAATCAGGGATAAATCGTCGATAAAAACCGACATGCCCCAAAAAAGTTCGGATGTCCTTGATCGAGATAGGCATAGGAAGGTGAGAAATCAGATCAACCTTAGCTCGATCCACCTGGATGCCTTTTTCCGAAATTGAGTGTCCCAGGACAATTCCCTCAGGCACCATGAAATGGCTCTTTTCCCAGGAAAGAACCAAATTCACATCGATGCACCGCCTGAGTATCTGGACCAAGTGTTGGAGGCAATCGTCGAATGATGCTCCGAAAACTGAAAAGTCATCCATGAAGACTTCCAGATAATCACCTACCATATTTGAGAATATGGCAAGCATGCATCGCTGAAAAGTAGCGGGTGCATTGCAAAGACCGAAAGGCATCCTTCGGAAAGCGTATGTTCTGAAGGGGCAGGTGAACGTGGTCATTTCTTGGTCCTCAGGATGGATTGCCACCTGGTTATAACCGGAGTACCCGTCAAGAAAGCAGAAGAACCTATTTCCCGCAAGTTTTCCGAGAATTTGATCAATGAAGGGTAGTGGGAAATGATCCTTCTTCGTGGAGGAATTGAGTCGACGGTAATCTATACAGACTCTCCACGAGTTAGCTAGTCGGGTAGGAATGATTTCTCCGGTCTCAGTCGTTATGGTGGTGAGTCCTGCCTTCTTGGGCACGACCTGAATTGGGCTCACCCAACGACTATCGGAGATCGGGTAGATGATTCCAGCATCTAACCACTTGATGATCTCCTTTTTCACGACCTCCTGCAGATTGGGGTTTAAGCGTCTCTGCATTTCACGAGAAGGTCGTGTGCCCTCTTCTGAATAGATATGATGAGTACAATAAGAGGGACTTATTCCAGTCAAATCATCGAGAGTCCATCCGATGGCTCTGCGATGTTGCTGGAGGACAACAATCAGACGGGATTCCTATTCAGGACTGAGGTTGGAATTGATAATCACAGGAAGGATCTGATTAGAACCCAAAAAGATGTATTTCAAGTGAGCAGGAAGGGGTTTCAGTTCGAGGATGGGGTTATCAGCAGCAGCGGGTGGTTCAGTATAGATGTGAGGTTCAAGGGTGGGAGTTACTGGGTTGTTCATATCTGGATTCGACTCCTCAGTTTGCGGATCAAGATCTTTCTGCGGTTGATGACGTCTAATTAGATCATTCTGGAAGTGTGTTTCATCAACCAAAGTCCTAATGTTACAAATCTGTTCGATGACACCGCAATTGATTCCTTGTTGGGCCTTAAATATATCAATTTTCAGTGTTTGATTCCCAAATTTGAGCTCTATTTGGCCCTCCTCACAGCTAATGTTGGCTCTAGCAGTAGCCAAGAAAGGTCTCCCTAAAATGATTGGTGTATCCCTAGGGTTCTCAGGTGCATCCATATCTAAGACTATGAAGTCTACTGGAAAATAGAAATCCCGCACTCTTACGATAACATCCTCGAGAATCCCTTTTGGTGACTTTATAGATCGATCTGCTAATTGTAATGTCACCTCGGTTGGTTTTAGCTCAGATTCTTCTAGATGGTCAAGTAAGGATGTGGGTATCAGGTTTATGGATGCACCTAAGTCTAGCAAAGCTCTATCAAATTGGGTAGCACCTATCTTGCAGGAGATCAGGGGAGTACCAGGATCTTTTGCCTTGGGTGGGAGTTTACTGAGGATTACAGAGCTGGCTTGCTCTGACAGAACAGTTGGGCTCCCACTCTTGGTTCGCGGCTTACGCTGGGGTGTACACACATTCTTTAAAAATCATGCATAAGCCGGTACGTGGCGGATTGCATCCATCAAGGGGTTGTTTGTGTGGACCTGTTCAAAGAGCTTGACCAGGTCCTCCTCAGGTGCCACGGGCTTGATGGTCTTCTTTCCCTTGGTTAAGGCCTCGGGAAACGGGATCTTGGTTGGTTCTTCTAGGATAGGTCCAGGTTGTGGATCCGGGACAGGGGTGGGGACGTCCTGGATTACTGTCCTAGGCTTGGGATCAATACCCGGCTTGGAGTGGTTCGGTTGAGGTGGGTCTTGGGTTTCCTTACCACTACGGGTCGTTATGGAATTAAGTCCTGCCTGGTTTTGGTTGGGATTGGGTAAGATAGCTTGCTGCTGGTAACTTGCAAAAGAAGTGGAGGCCTCTATCCCGTCAAGTGAAGGAACAGAGGGAGCCTGATAAATCATATGGGCATGGCCCGGGTTTGGGTTCATAACGCGCCGCTGGGTTGGCACGTTATTAGGATTAGGCAGAGGTTGGGAAGGAAGAGTACTTGGCTGGCGAGAGTTTGCCAACTGGGTCAATTGGTTTCGAACCTCTGTAAGTTCGTCCTTGTGTTCTTTCTGAATAGCCGCATTCGTTCTTTGAATGTCAGCCAGGGTCTGAAGGATAAGGGACATTTGATCTTGATTTGGCCCAGATGGATAAGTAGGGTTGGGCCGAGGCTGAGGCGACTGGTAAGGATGAGGAGGTTGTGGGCGGGGTTGGAAGGATGGTCTTTGGGTTTGGGAATTTCCCGCCCACTGAAAGTTAGGATGGTTACGCCATCCAGGATTATAGGTGTTGGAGAACGGGTCGTTCTGGATGGCGTTGAGGTCCTCGTAGGTCTGAGGAACCTCTTGAGAATCAGGGAGAGGGGGAATGGAATTCCCCTGGCAGGTGAAGAAGGAGTCGGAGGGACCTCCGGGTAACAATTCGGATGATGGGTCTATCCTAGGAGAAGATCGATGGAGGATGTTTTGCACAGTTTCCCTTGTGGAAGGAGGCTGTGCGAAAGGGTTATGCGCAGAGGTGGCTCGCTGCAGATGCTGAGTCAGCTCATCCACCTTCTTTTCGATAATCGAGACCTTGTCCAATCGACTAGCCATTAACTCCAAGTCGACTGATGCGGACAGGCCCTGCGTCTCATGTGCTCCCCTAAGATTCGTCGCTGCGCGGGTATTCGTCCTGTCGAATAATCCCATGGAGTCATTGTTGATGGAGTTCTCGCACATGTTTTCGAGAATCTCCCACACGGTGTCTTCATGTTGACCCATGATATTTCCTCCGCAGGTTGCATTGACGAAAAGACGGATGTCCTCACGGAGTCCCTGGTAAAAAGATTGGACTTGTTCCCATTTAGGAACTCCGTGATAGGGGCACTTTCTCATGAGATCCTGAAAACGATCCCATGCCTCATGGAGAGGTTCCCCTGTTTGCTGGGTGAAGTGTGTAATCTGATGGTGCAAGGCGTTGGTCCGTCCAACAGGGAAGAACTTTTTCAGGAACTCGGACTGAAGTTCTTCCCAATTGTTGATCGGCCGGGTCTGAGTTTGATACCAATGGGCGGCCTTGTCCATAAGAGAAAAGGAGAACATCTTCATGAGAAGAATATCCCGATTTTGCGCATCTGACCCAAAAGTTTGGGCCAGATGCTTTAGCTGTTTGATGTGCTGGAAGGGATCTTCGGAATTAAGCCCATGGAATTTAGGTATAGCATGAATCATGTTGGGCTTCAATTCGGAATCAGGTCCTCCAGTCGGGATTCTGACTCGAGGCTCAATAGCCACCTCAGCAGGATTGTAGTGGTCCCGCATCATAGGACACTGTGGTGGGTGCACGAAGTTTTGGAAGAGGTCATTGAGTCGCTAGAGCTGGTGCTCCAGATTGTTTTCTTCCTCAACTGGCTGAGCCATGATGGGGGAAGAAGAAGAACTTGGTTCTGAATCAGAAGAGAGAATAATGTGAGGGGGTTGCTGCACAAACACGGGCGTCGAGGCTTGGCCTTGACGAGAGTGAATTTCTAAAGGAGGTCTTAAGGGTGGTCTTAAGGACCTCCTACCGTACATGCACTGTTGGAAGAGATGAGTTTAGAAGGTGCTGGACCCAATCAAGACACCAAAAAATGTGTTGGGTGACTATAGAGGTGCGGGGCAGATGGACCCCTTGATCAGAAAGATCGTCCACCTGAGAATTACCTGGGCAGCTAGAGAGGGTGAGTCCCGTGAAGACCCCTACACGGTAGAGCGTCCCCACGGGTTACAAGGTTTCCCCCACCCGACCTCTCTTGTCACTGCGATTCTAGGTAGACCAGAATGGGGATCTTGACCTCTTAAGTCTACCAATTTTAGGTTAAGATTAGGGTGCTTAAAGTTACACTTGAACTTTAGTTCTTTGAGTGCAAAGAGTGACCTAATTTAAGGTTGGTTGACCCAAGGGGGCAACTTTACCTCTTGTTTCCTTTGAGAGTTTTTTGGGTCTTGTCTTTTAGGGTTCAAGTGTTTTAGAGAGCCAATTGTTTTAGGTTTTCTTTGAATAGGTATTTTCAGACAAGGGCTTGGGCACACTTCATTTGGTTTTCTCAATTCTTTCTTAAGGAGTGTGTCTCTAAATCCCTAGTGTTGGATCCTAGGTTGGCTCTACTTGGTCCAGTTAGTTCTTTGTTGGGTAATTAGGGCTCAAGCAAGAATGTGTTAGCCCTTAAATACCCTTAATAGTGTGCAGTAATAATGGGTTGAAAACATGCAACTTTTTATGGTTACTAAGTATGGAAGACAGGTTAGCCCTATATTGCTTGTTCTTTTCTTTTCCTCCTCTTTAGAGTTTAGGGGTTAATAGCGAGAGGAAAAAAAATTACCTGTCCTCGGAGTGGTTGTCGTGCGGTTGCTTGTCTTCTTGATTTCCTGTAGCTGCACAAAAGAGAGGAGATTATCAGAAACTAAAAGAAACAGGAATGTTTACCTCTAGAATAGCCGTTGCTCCCCGGCAACGGCGCCAACTGGCGAAACGGTGGCAGCAACTAGCTTTTCTTAAGTCGTTGTAGTACAGGTAGTTATTACCATCATTTGCTAATATTTGTTACTCGGAAAATACAGTTCTCCCGAGGTCGAACTCAGGGAGCAAGTCGTATTCTAGAGGTATACAGTTTCTATTACAAAAAAATAGAGAGAGAGAGATGAAAGTTTGGCTTCTTCTTCTTTTCTTCTTTCTTTCTCTTTGTCTTCTCTTTAGCTTTTGTTCTTCCTGTTCTTCTTTTCTTGCTTCAGATCTCCCCTCCGTGCTCTTCTTCTTCTTTTCTTCTTGCTTCTCTTCTTCTTCTGCTTGGCTGCTCTGTCTCTCTTCTTTTCTTCTTCTTCTTTGTCTTCACCTGTCTTCAGGACGTCATCTGATTTTCCAATCAGACGACTTAACCCGCGGATGCTACAGTGTTGCTTCAGTTCTTCTTCCTCTTCTTCCGCAGTCCTTTGCTTCGGGCAGCCCTGGCTGCTCTTCTTCCTTCAGTCTTCTTCTCCTTCTCTGTTCAGCGGGCGTCTTTCTTCTTCTTCTCTGCCTGCACACTTGCACAGCTTGATCAGAGGGGCAAAACCTAATTCTACCCTCTCCCCCGCGTTTCTCTCTCACGGAAGCCGCTCTTAGGAAAGCTCTCCCAGAGCTGCCGGGTATTCGGGTACGGGTCGTGCCCGGGTCTAGGCCCACCGGTGTGCGTGGTGGGCGAGGAGTGCAGGTCGGGCTTAGTCGGGTCGGGCCAGGTCCGTGGGGCGTGGTCGCGGACGAGGCCGGGTCGAGCGGGTAAGTGAGAGGGACCTCACCCCGTGCTCAGGAGGCAACGAGCCTAAGGCACTCTTTGCCTTTATGCGGGCGCGCACCTCTGAAAAGTTCCGAGGTGGGACTAAATGTCCCACCCCAATTGGGCACCCGCAGCTGAAGACGCTGCAGGAGTTTGCGGTTGAACGCGAGGCCTTTGCCCCAGCTGCAAGCCTGGGACGCTTCGCGGAGACTCTCCGCGTAACCTGGGAGTCGAACCTGGGCGAATCGCGCCTGCAGCTGCAGGTTGAAGGAGCTCCGGCTGCTCAGCAATGGAGATGGAGGGCGAGACACCTTTTCACAGAAGAACGGCCTCTCGGCCTAATTAGACAAGCGGAGAACCTTCGTCATGGCACGGCAAAGGTGGTGGGGGGTCTGGCAAGCCGTGGGGCGGAGCATAGGGGCTGCGCTAGGTCGAACTGTGGCTGGGGAATGGGTTTGTTCGGTGGAGTATGGTGGAGGCGAAGAGTGGTAGCGAAGGGGCGGAAGTTGATCGGTGTGATGAGGCGGAGGTTTTGTGAGGGTCGACGAGTCGTGTGGAGTGGCGGAATGATGGGAGCGACTCGCCGGAGTGTGGCCGGAGGTGGAGAAGGTGAGGGCGATTGGTCGGAATCGAGGGCGACAGTAAAGGTTTAAAGTGAGGAAAAGGAAGAGGGGAGAAAGGTGAGAAGTTATACCTACTTAACAGGACGAGGAGGAGCCGGAGCAGGCGACAGTCGTATCGACTGTCGCCGGAGAAGAAGCTGCCCAGGGGAAGGAGCGACGGCGAGGAGAGGGCTGGAGAGGCGCCAGCTGGGTGCGGCGTGGCGCGGGAAGAGCGAGGGAGGGCAACCCTGCAGCTGGTAGTGCGGCAGAGCGACGAGGAGGAAGAGGAGAGGCCGCCGGAGAAAGGGGGGGCGCCTGTCGGAGTGGGAAGAGAGGAAGTGGGGGTCTTTCTCCGTCAGGACCGAGCTGCTGAGAACGGCGGAGCGACGGGGGTATTTATAGAGGCGGAATCAGAGAGGAGGGCGGAGGGAGACGACGTGTCTCCCTCACCGGAGGACGCCGGAGATGGAGACCCATACCGTCCGTGCGTTCGCACGGCCGGTATGGTGGGTTGCAGCGACCAGGGGGTGTTCCTGCGACGGCTGACGACGCAGGACACCCCCGGTTGACTTGCCAGACCCTCTCCCTTACCCTGCGCGGTGCCATGCTCCGCGCAAGGTCGCCGGAGCATGGTGCCGGTCAGGTTTTGCAGGAGGGACCTGAACGTAAAGAACGAAGAAGAGTTAGGGGCCAAAATGCGAGGGTTCAAAAGTTGAGGGCCAATAAGTAAATATATGAGGACCAAAGTGTAAAGTTGGTCAAGAGGGTTTCTTCTTAGGGTTAAGTTTTTATACATGACTAATTAGGACCTAAGGAATCTGATGGTGAATTTTATTTCTAGATTAAACCTTGTTTGACTGGTCAATTTACGCAAAAACCCAAATTAAGTTATTAATTGGGCATGGTTCTCAATGTTGGTCAAAAAGGGTTCCGAAGGCCAAATTGAAGGTTCTAAACCCTAGAGATTATTTTTCTATAAATTTTAGAGGGTTTATTCTATTTTTACTTTGCCTCGAACCTCGCAAATTGAAGTGGGTTTGTTTTAAGGTTACAGATTATCATTTAGTTCCTTGGAATTGCTGTAGCCCTTATCAAATCATCCCACTTTTCTTCTTATTTGGTTTGTTTGACCTATGTTTGGACCTGTATGCAGATTATACTGGTAAAATTACATTTTTACCTCTTATGACTTGTTTTCTTTTTAAACTCAGAATTCTCTGAGTTAAGCCTTTCCTTGAGTTATATAGGAGCTTTTATCCTTTGTATTAGGTCAAAATGAGCTAGTTATGGCTCATGATGAGGTTCTCATCAGTCAGTCATTTTCGTTAACGGGTGCGCCCAAAGCACAGCATGGAACTAGTACAGGGCAGAGCCCTCTCAGTAACACGGGGTCCAACCCCTCCACAATAACCAAACCGGGGCCTTGCCCCTCCACAGTCTGCGCACCCTCGCCTGACTACCCTAGTTTGCCCCAGTGGGCCTAACAAGTCGGTGAAGGAGGCTAGTAGAACCCCGGGACCCGTGGGGTAGCTAGTACTCTCCTAACACTAGTAGCTCTCCTCGGTACTACGTACACGAGGGCCAGCAAGTCGGTACAGAGCGGCCAATCCTAACCCCGGGTCCCTAGGGTGGCTGGCCGCACTCTGCACTAAACAGGTACAGGTACTTCCCTTGGTACTGCGTACCCAAGAGACAGTATGAACAACATTTCAGTTCCATTCCTTTCTCTTTCCAGGAGTTCCACTCCTAATTCCCCGTAGGGTTCCATCCTTTTAACTCAAACATCCAGGTTTCACTTTCCAGTTTCACATTCTTACAATCCATGTTCTCACCCACGTTTCTTTATTCATAACAGGCAGCTGTTAATTCAATTTACAGGCAACTTTATATTCCTTTTCATTTTTCCAAGACTGCAGTATTATACATTCCGCTAGTTTTCCATCCTAGGATTCATGCCATATCCTAGGATCTATCATACAATCTAATTTTCCAGCCCTAGGATTCATGCAACACCTAGGAGCTATCATTCCATACATTTCTCATTCCTAGGATTCATGCAATGTCCTAGATTCTAGTTAAGGTTCCATACTTTAACAGATTTTAATAACTTAAGCCACTCTACCAGGTACAACGGGAGTAATGGGGGCGTGATCGGGAATCCCGCGTGCCTCCGTGACTCCCAAGACTGCAACTGAACGAGGTCCTATCACAAGGATCAAACACAAGGAGTGTCTCAAAACAGTGTATAGCTACTGTAGACGGGTAGAGGAATTAATTCTGAAAAGAGCGCAACTCGAATCGCGGAAAACGGAGCCCGAACGGGCCCTAAACGGGTTGAAAAAGACGATACTGTGCAAAATCAGACGTCTGGAACTTCTTCCAGACGTCTTAAACAGTGGATCAGAGAATTACCTGTTCAGCGTGGTTTCCCAGATGTCCAGAAGTCTGCGGGGACGTCTGGCCTAGCTCCCAGACATCCGATGGTCACCCAGGACGTCTGGAGGTCACTCCCGCCGTCTGGTACAACTTCCAGACGTCTGATTCGCAACGGATGGCGAATCAGCGAACCTGCGCACAGCCAATTGCCTCCCTCAGTACGGTCAGTCGACAGGAAGGAAGAAGAAGGCGGAATACTCACCTTTCAGACGTCTGTATGAGCTTCCAGACGTCGCCCTCGCCGTCTGACTATCAACCCAGACGTCTGATTCTGGAAATTTTTCCAGAATCAGGGCGCTACTCGACCTCCGCTCGCGACGCCGCCCGCGTCGTACCTCGTGCGTCTGCTGCTCAGACCACAGCAGGTCCCTCTCCGCGTCGCTCCGCGCCCCCTGCGCCCTCTGCTGGCCGGCCAAGCCGCTCCGGCGAGCTCGCCCTCACGGCAAAGCTCCGCTCTCGCACGCCGCACCTCCTCCGCGCTCACTGCGGCCGCCGCTGCCGCCCTCGCGCTCGCGCTCACGCTCACTGGCTGAAGGAGAGGAAGGAGGAGACGGTGGAGACGGGAGGGGAGGCGTGGCCTTTTAAGGCCGCGTGAGGAGGAGGGAGAGAGAGAGCGCAGTAGGTCTGCAACCGCAGAGAGAGAGGGAAAAAGAGAGAGAGGGGAATCGCGAGTCTGCGCTCACAGGCGCGCAAACGAATCTTTCGTACGAAAAAAAAAACTGTTTTCCAGACGTCTGGAAACGATCCCAGACGTCTGGTCAGACGTCTGGGTCACCTCCTAGACGTCTTAAAAGACGTCTGGGGCACCCGTTCGTAACACGTACACAGTACCGGGGAGAGCTACTAGTGTAGGGAGAGCACTAGCCACCCCACGAGCCCCGGGGTTCTATTAGCCTTCGTACACCGACTTGTTAGGCCCATTGGGCAAACCAGGGTAGTCAGGCGAGGGTGCGCGGACTGTGAAGGGGCAAGACCCCTGTTTGGTTACTGTGGAGGGGCTGGACCCCTATTACTGAGAGGGCTCTGCCTTATACTGGTTCCGTGCTGTGCTTTGGGGCACACCCGTTAACGGAAACGACTGACCGCGTGCCAGTGCATGGTAGCTACCCGTGCGTTTATCGTGCGTGCCATAGTCACTGTTACGTCTGTCAGTGACCTTGGGGTGATTGACTGAGGGTAGGACCATTACAGGGGACTCTCCCGGCCAGGAGAGCACCACGTGCTACTTCTACTTTTCGGAAAAGATTGCAATCAAGATCGTTCCCACGAGAAACATTCAAGATCAAGAGAAGGATCTGAGAAATAATTCAAGAATGAGTAAATAGGAAATAAAGAAAGAAATTAAAAATAACAGCTACTTGTTCACCTTACTGTTTTCCTAGCTAGTTAGTTGCCACTCTACTCAGTGTTTCGCTGACGTGTCACCTTTGTCACCTTTTCAGGATCAGGTGTTGAGTGGCCAGAGCCGGCGACTGTAGATGGTGCTGGGCCTAGTAGAGCCCAGTAGTTTTACTTGTGTAGTACCTACTGTACCTTTTCTTCTATTGTAGTGAGTATTTCTGTTACCATTGTACTCTTTTATTGTAAGCATCATGTTCATGTACCTGTTTAATTCTCTACTGTTGTGGTGGTGTGTACTGTAGTAGTGCTTTTTTTTACTGTTGTACTTTTGTTACTGTTAGTTATATGCATGATGAATGTGGTTTATTTTACTGCTCTTTTGGTTAATTTCTCGTTGGACTACTGGATCTTGGGATCAGTCGAGTCAGTCCGATTCTCATGTCTCGTAGGGATTCGGGAATCGGGTCGTAACAATTGACCTCCACGATCTTAGCACACCCTGTCACATCGATTCATCAGCTTCTTATGCCATGGGATCCCTTCGAAATCTCGTTGCCAAGGATACTTCCCTCCCTTAGGGAACGAGAGGAGGAGACGTCATAGTGGGGCCTTTGGGTAAAGGAGGAACCTTGCGCGGCAACCCTCTTGGGAGCTCTAAGAATGTTGCAGCCGCAACCCGCAACCGAGGTAACGGAGGTGCTCGAGATCACCTCTCCACTGTCGCCGTAGAGATCCAAATCAGCATCATCAGGGAAGGGGGAGGACTTGCCAATCAACACGACGCTAGAGCTCGAGATGCTCAGTCAGGCGGTTGAGGGAATGAGGTGGCGGCAGTGGGGCGATGGGGCGGTGGATCGACGATCGTAGGGGAGATGGGGCAGTGGGATCGCCAAAGAGCTTGTGATTGTGGGAGAGGTCGTAGGTCGATGGTGAAAGTGATTGAAAGAACTCGTGATCGCTGTCGATCGAGGGAATAGGGAGAGCTCATGAACGTAGGAGAGGCCAACAAGAGTTTAGGTGGAAATGTGTATCGATGGAAGGAGAAAAGAAGGGGATTTTAACGTAGGAGAGCTCGTGATTTTACGAGTGAAAAATCAAGAGAGGGAGGAAAAAAAAAAGAAAAAAAAAAAAATCAGTGACATTTTAACATATACATCACATTTTTTTTCAGTGACGTATTTATGTACGGGAATATAGACGAGTACCTTAAATGAGTCGGCATAAGCGAGTGAGTGCATACGTGCATCCCTGGTTGTGTGAGAGAGGGTACGAGGTATTATGTGTGTGCAAATTACAGTGATAAATGTTGACGTCATGATTTTATTATCAAGCAAGTGATGGAGGATAGGTGTCCAAAAATCATCGAGACACACACACACCCGAGGCCACTCCTCGCAACCCACGATGTACGTGGGTCCCTTTTTCTGAATTTTTTATATTTTTCCGTAGTTATTTTCGATGATCGTCAGTTCCGTTTTCTAATGGATGTAGATGGAGAAGTCGATTTTAGACCAAATGAACCTCAAATGCACTCAGGTTTAGGTAAAGTGCTCTTCTATTTTCTACCTGTTAGAATGTTCTTTCTCTCTTGCTGGTCTAAAAGTCAACCCGTGCACTCGATAACCGGATAACCGCTTAAATGTTACTAAAGAATAAAATGATAATTTTCTGCTAGAAAAATGCTTGTGGAATTAGTAATGATAACTGTGGAAATAAAATATTTCTGTGTCAGATTTACTAAATCTGAAACCCCCTACTCTTTGGATAAAATAAATGAAACTGCCTGCATCATGAAAGATGAGTTACCTGTTTAAGTTGGAAAATTTGTAACTATGCTTTGAACACCCTTTGGATGGTTGATAACTGGAATTTTGTATGGAAAATATTTGGAAAATAAAGTATTGAGTTTTTGTGACACTATTTTTCTATATTAAAAAGAAATAATGTGGAAATAAAATAGAGGTGTTGAAATTGTCTAAAAATAAAATAAACAAAGTTGGAGAGTTGCATGCCCCCTTGACATCTCGGTCAAGACATGTAGCATCTTGTGTATCGTTGGGATTAGTGCATGCTTGGAAATAATCGAGGTGATGGTGGATTAGTGATTGGGGATGATCTGACTCCAAGGATGTGGAGATCGTTCCTGAGTACGAACTCCTAACATGTGCAAAATGAGATTCATTAAAAATCATGTCATAGTATAATCGAATCTCACAAATTCACTTTAAAATTTATAATTCTCGGATATGAGTCCGAGGTCATTCACTAGGAGCAAACAAAATACGCGACTTATCACTATCTAAATGTCACAAAATTTAAACTCAGGAATCGATACAGAAAGTTTAGCCTTCAATTGCAGGCATTCTAGTTTAATAAAGTTAAGAGAATAATCTCTAGGACCATGGATTTTCGAATAACAACTATGCAAGTTCTGCAAGCCACCAATATGTAATTAAGTATGTAAATAATTTATCAAGAAATTGATTTCGCACTTTAACTTTAATAATTATGGATTGCTTTTATTACTTAATGCTTGATTAAATAAGAACTGTTATGATCTAGTATTAAATAATTCAACAATGCCTAAATGATAAGATAATGTAATAAAATCTCTAAATGTTTAATAACCAAGTCAAGTTGACAATTAATCAACTGATATTACCAATCGATCTTTGAAAGCTTAAGACTTACTAATTTTCATGCATTTTGGTCCTTGTGAAATTGCAAGTGAGTACCTGTAGAATTTTCTTTTTCACAACCATGCCCCTGCCAGCATGCAGGGGCTTCTTCCTTCTTCCTCATCAAGATTGGTTGCAGGGGAGTCTTCGTGGAGGTCGGTGGAGGCACTTCAAGGCATGGAAGCTCCTCTTGAACAAGTTGCACGGCTTGCCGAGATCACCACGAGGCCTTCATGGTGATTAGAGCTCGCGAGAACAGTGAACGGCAGTGGTCGGTGTTGGGGAAGATGGCAGTCGGCGATGGTGGCTTAGAGTGAGAGAGGTCGAAAATTCAAGCCGAGGAGTCGATGAGCTTCACCCGTGCTTGGTGGAGGTGGTGGTGGCATCAATTTGGCGTAAGGAGGATGGTAGAGGTTTGTCAACGGCAAAAAAGGTGGCTACAATCGATGGTGTTCGACGAAGGTGGCTAGGCATCGAAACTCCAAATTGGTTGAGGGGTTTCGTTCCCCTCAATTTGCTGGAGCTCCTTCGGTGGTCGGAAATGGGTGGCGTCGCTCAGAGCAGCATGGAGGCTGTCGCCGAAGTCACATTGGCGCATGGCCAGACGCGGAGAAGACGTGGCATAGGAGGGGGATTTTAGGGTCAAACCCTAGATCTAAATAACCTAAACTACACTATGAAGAGAGGGGGAGAAATGGGGCTACCTTAGAGATGGGGAGGAGGTCAGAGAGGACCAAAGGAGAACGACCGGATGTGGGGAAGATGAGGGAGTCTAGCATGGTGTATTAAAGTGATGAAGGGGAATGGGACAGTGCTCGTTGGCAGGAAACACGGCGATGGAGGTTGGAAGAGGTTTGCAGCCTCGGTTGGCAATGAGTAGTTACAATGGAGATCGAGAAAGCTCCAAGGTCCTTCAATGGTGGCGCACTAGAAAGGAAGAAGATGGTGTTTAAGCTCCAAATCTGGATGGCCTTGCTCGGCATTGCACCATGATGTTAAATAGATCACAGCCGTGAGTTTTGGGATGCAAATTGCAGCCCAAATAAGGGACAATTGCAACCTTCCTAAGGCCATGTGTATTGCCAATAATCCCATGTTCCATGAGAGGACTAAGCACGTAGAGGTTGATTGCCATTATACACATGACTTGATCCAAAGAGGTTTTATTCGCACCACCCATGTAGCTTTTGAGGACCCTACTTATAACATAATCACCATGGCACTGCCATGAGCCCTCTTCGACAAATTTTGTTCCAACTTCAATATGATTGATATCTATGCTCTAACTTGAGAGGGAGTGTTAAGAGTTATGTTGTATAGGAGTGAGTTTGGGTCCTTATGTCCTTTTAACAGTTCGTATGGATCACATGGTAATTTTCCTGCATTTCTCTATACATTGAGATGTAGGGCTATGGAATAAATTTAACTCATTTGTTTTAGCTGTTACATTTCTAGAAAACATGAAGTTTTTATTGCGCGGATGCTTGGTTGATGAAAGATTGGTTTTATGCTTCTAGTCAATGCATTGTGACAACTGATAAACACCAGTTTATCATCATTCTTATGCCCTAAAACAAACGTAGCTCTTAGGATTTTAACTCCACAAATGGGTTTTTGGGCTGCATTTACGCATCAATTAGGTTAGACATGCATTGCATATTTTGTTGTGTTTTTGACACGTTTATTGAGTGTTAGGGATAAACTGATAGTCAGATCCCTAAAACCCTAGCACTCATGAAGGTAGAAGATGAAGAAGAAGCTCCTTTCAACTAGATTTCAGCTAGATCCAGCTCATCCCAACTGGATCCCAGCTCATTCTAGCTGGATCAACTCATCCCTAGCTTCATTCAGCTCATCTCAGCTAAATGGTAGCTCTACCTAGTTCACCTTAGCTCCATTCAACTCACCTTAGCTGAATGACAGCTCAAACTAACTCAAGTCAGTTGATCCTAGCTCCATTCCAACTCCTCCAACTCAGAAGAGTTCACTGGAAGTTCAACCCAACTAAGACTAGCTACTAGCTAGACCTAGTCAGTTGAAGATGACCTTAACCAGTTCAGGGAAACTCTTGGAGGCTCAACTCAACTCCACTTAGTTGAGTTGAGCTACTTGACCTAAGATATCTACTCTAGATAGCTCAGTAATCTTCGGGAAGATCAAACCTAGCTTACCTCAGCTCACATCAGCAAAAGCCAGCTCATCTTAGCTTGGCTTAGCAGTTAGCAAAGAACTAGCAAGCTAAACCAGCTAAGGTAGCTCCTTGTAGCTCTCTTCAGCAACCACCAGCTCTAGTGCAGCTCAAGATAGCTACCTCTAGCTCTTCTCCCTCAAAACCCTTACTCCCTATGCCTCCAACCTTACTCCCTACTAGCTAAGCTAGCTAAGCTAGCTTAGCATAGCTAGTCACCTCCTTGGCCTCCAAAACCTAACCCTAAAACCCCACCTAACTTGCTCCACCAACTAACCTTACATAAGTCCACCTAAGCTACCACCACTCCACCTCAATCTTGGCGCCAACCCTATGCATCCCTTCACCCCTCTCTACCACCAATAGACACCACCAAATTCCCTCCAAAACCACCTAAAAATGGTGCCAACTTTTTACCTCCAAAACCCTTGAAATCTAACACTACACCTACCCCTTCAACCCATCTCCACCCTCCATTTTTTCCCTCCAAAATCAACACCTTCTAGAAGGTATTTTTGGAGGGAAAACCAAGGCACCTCTTCATTTCCCTCCCATTTTTCCCTCCAAAAATATCCAGGCACCCCTTCATTTCCCTCCAGAAAATATCATAACCACTCCCCTTCCCATCCTATAAATACCCTACCCTACCACCACATAATTCCCATCTCCTCTCCATTAGTTAGGTTCCTTTTTCTTCATTTTGATTAGGTTCCACCTTCATGCCAAGGAGGAAGAAGAAGAGAAGAAGATCAAGGGGGTGCACACCCCCCCCCTTGGTGCCTTCATCCTCTCCTTCTCCCTTAGCCACGCCAAAGGAGGAGATCTTCAACACTAAAGGGATGGCCAGGCAAGAGGAGGAGCAAGGTGGTTGACGCCCACCTTGGAGGAAAGCTTGGAGGAGTTATCATATCAGAAGCAAGGAAGCATTCTTTTCAAGCACAAGAGCTGCTGTGCATGGAGCAAGGACCATTCCTTCTTCACCATCTCTGGAGGATTTTTCCTCATCTCTATTTTCTTTGTATTATCTAGTGTAGTTTCTCTCTTACTTTTAAGAAGCATGTAACTACTTGTCCTCAACTCTACTAGTAATACAAGGTTGTTTATTGCCTTCAATTTCATGCTTTCTAGCCTAGTGTGTCTTTCATGTTGCTATTAGTTTACTAGTGCATCACACCCCTTATCTTTTAATTACCCTAGGCACATTTGCCTAGGGTGAGCTTAGAGGAGAAGGCTTCACCTTTGTCACTTAGGGTTAGTTGTAGCATAATTCATCTTCGCATCAATCCCGATTATTTCCAAAACTATAAAAACAAACAAAACGAAAATCACAAAAATATATGTGTTGATTTGAGAAGCAAGAGAGAGAACCCATTCTTTGTGACTAACAAATTGGCCTCCTTGGACAACCCTCGATACTCCACTATCTAGGTATTATAAATGTAAAAGTTTGATTGCCGATTTACGTGTTGCAACGACACTAATTACATCATTTAACAAATCGTGTATTTTTCGCATCAACAACAAGGAGGTAATTGGAGGCCCCATGTGGATGTAGGTAGAGTGGAGCAAGAATGTCTCCTTCCCAAGTGGTGGCATAGGTGTTCATTTCAGGAACCCTTTGAAGTTGAGGTCTTTAGAGGTCATGGAGGTCATCATCTCCTTTGGTTGCTTGAGTTGATGTGATGGTGTACGACCATGGCAAAAGACCTTAGTTCGATGGAAGCTATAGTGGAAATATGGTTAGTCAACGATATGCCTTAATGATTTATTTTAGTAGTGGAAGGGTCCTGGCTAATGTCTTTAACCATTATAAGAAGGGCTCCTTCTCCATCTGCTCCTTGCACTATAATGGTTGTGATGTAGAACAATGAAGCCAATCTTTGAAAAGGTGGTGGCTATGATTGGAAGAGCATCGGCAACAATCAAAGGATCTAGAAGCAAAGAGATTGGGAGTTGCTTTGTCCCCTACGAAGGATGCATCAAGCTTACGGGAGCTAATCCCAATGCCCAATGGTCATGAGTGTGATCTATGCGAACATTTGGTTTTAGCATCTCTATATGGAAGATGAAAGGGCAAAGGCAATTTCAGAGCTCTCGTTGGAAAGATCAATTGGGGCGTATCAGGCATCATCCACCAAATTATTTAGTGCTTTTATGAAGACCCTAGTGGGCCTCACTTTTTTGATAGAAGGTTTAGGCTATCTAACAAATTCCAAGTCAAATTTTAGATCTATTTTTTAGGCCACAAGTCCACTTATAGAACAAAAGCATATGAGGGTTTTGGAGCATCTCTCCTCTTTTTTTCTCGTAATGGGAGCTTCTCTCAACCCTTCTGCTACTAGCAACTCAAGAAGATGAAGAGTGAGGCTTATGTTGGTGCTAGAGCACCGCTATCGTTTGTTTTGATGATAACAAAACATGTGTCATTTAACATTTGCACTTAGAGTCTTAGATTTCAGGCAAATTGCGAATGGAAACGTGACTAGACGGAGTTCGAGCTCGCATCCAGGACAGATTGGAGGAGTTTGATGGAGAACAGAGGAGATTCGAAAGGAGCGATAGATTGAAGATGGAAGGACAGGAAGAATAGGATAGAATTCTGTTTATTTCTTTCATGTACTTTTGTCTTTATTTCCTTACTCTTTTTGTTCCTTAGAACATCATGTTAAAGAGCCTCAAAGTACCCTAATAGTAGTCCTAGGAACACCTGCACAACCCTAGGACACTTAGGTTTTCTGTAGAGAACTTATAAAACCAATATAGGGTTCAAACAGCTTTTTCAGACGTCTAATTCCAAAATCAGACGTCTGATAATATGTTTTAAGACGTCCGACTGTTGATTCAGACGTCTGATAACATTTAGGCTGGACTTGTTACCTCTGTTTGATGAAATCAGACGTCCAGACCTCAGTCCAGACGTCTTAGAAGACATCTGATGACTTTGCCAGACGTCCAATTAGTGGACCGTTGGCTGTCTTAGCAAACACGGGAGGATATAACCGTTTGAGCCTTATCAGATGTCCTTAAGCCTTTCCAGACGTCTGATAAATGACCGTTTTACCTCGGCTGACTCGAAAATCTCTTCTCAGAGATTTTCTAGCCGTTGCACTCTCTTGGAAATCCATTCCCGCAGAAAACTAGGTTTCCAGACATCCAGACATAGTTCTAGACGTCTTGTATGTCGTCTGATGGACTTGCACTAGAACCCTGTTTAGATCTCATTCAAGTCAGGAAGAAACCCGCCTAAAATCAGACGTCTAACTTCGTTCCCATACGTCTTAAACTGATCTTCCAGACGTCTGATGCCAGGATCAGACGTCTGATTACCCTGTCAGTGCAATGATTGTTCCTGATTTCAGCCTGATTCTCTTGGGCTTTGCACCCAACAGCTATGGAAGCTTTCCAAGGCCTTCCTAAGGCCTCTATAAATAGAGGAGAACCTCTTGCACACAATACACACCTAGTAATACACTTTCACATCATTTTGTGTCTCTTGATCCCAAGAAGAAAAGCTCTTGCTCTCCAAGCTCAAGTGCTTCATCTTGAGAGCATCAAGCCTTTGTGTGCCCGCTCTCCCGCCGTAGTTCACGAGGGCGACGTTGCGTTGTCGTGTGGCTCACGCACCCGCGTCATCGATTCGACGCACTCCTTGCAAAGGGAAGCATCTTAATTCCTATAGAAGCTTAGGTTAAATATTACTTTGTTGGCTCTATAGGATTGTTGTTATTTATCTTTGTTCTTTGGTTGGGTATTCGCTTTGTGAATTCCCGTCTCCTTCGTGAGACAAAATCCTTCTCGTGAAGAGAAGGGGTTTGAGGTACGCTACCCTCGTATAAAGTAGCATGGTTGTAATTGAGGTTGAATCACCCTCGTTTAAGTGATTCGTTTAGTGGATTTGATCAACTTGGTTGATCGGAAAATCCTAACTCGAGAGGGTTAGGTGGTGGTTTTCACCCGATTTAGGTTTCCACCTAAAAATAATTGTGCACATTGTGTGATTAAATTTTGTGAGGTTGTTTTACATTATATTTCTGCAATTTATTACGTCACCCTCTCCTAGTAGGGAATCTATAATTGGTATCAGAGCAGGTTCTTGCGAGATCGGAGTAACACCTGGCAAGAAGATCATGGAGGGGAGCATATCCGCAATCAGAATCTTCAAAGGGTAGTCCACCGTCCGACCACCCTATTTCGACGGGAGGGACTTTGGATATTGGAAGTTGAGGATGAAGACATGGCTCCAAGCCACTGAGTTCAAGATATGGAGATGTTGCGAAACCCCATACGAGATCCCGAAGCGACCCCAAGGAGACTACTTGCAGCTGCAGATTCGAGAGCTTTCACTCAACGCAAAGGCAATGAATGCCCTGTATTGCGCGTTGAGTCTGAAAGAATTTGAGCAAATCCAAGAGTGCACTACCTCCCACGAGATATGGAGGAAGTTAGAAGACACTCATGAAGAGACGAGCTCGGAGGAAGAAGAAGAATTAGAGAAAAAGAATGAAATCGCTTGCATGGGTTTCATGGCAATCGGAGAAAGCGACATCGACAGCATAAGCGACTCCGACAATGGAGTAAACCCAGATTTACAAGACGCTTTTAATGAGCTTTTTGAAGTTATTAAATCACTAAAAATAGAAAATAATAGCATGAAAAAGAATCTTAGTTTTCTTAGAAGTGAAAATGATAGGTTAGAAATAAAACTAAAGGACCTAGAAAGTAGCTCTAGTCCTAAGGATAATAATCTGTTATTAGAAAATAAAAATTTAATCAATGAAAATACTAAATTGATTGAAGAAAATGATAGTTTAAAGTTAGAAATTTCTGATTTAAAGACTAAGATGCATACTATAGAAAAAGAAATCACATGTCTTAGGGAAAACTCTAACAAATTAATCAACAAAGTAGATAATTTTTATAGCCCTAAGATTGAGAAAGGATCTCCGTCAAGGAGACCTGCTAACAGATCTATATCCAAGCTCACTTGGATATCGAAGAAAGAATTGGAATCTTGTTTTGTAGGTTTCAGGGATAACTACAACACGAAGGACTGGACCTACAAGCTCAAGGCTGGTCAACTCGTGTTGGGAGAACTAAGCAGCAGACCAAGGAGGAGAACAAGAAGACTGACGAGACGGCGAACAAACGATGGACCCGCCGCACGTCGACCACCAGACTGGAGACCGGCGCCAATGCCCAGGCCTCCAAGCTACGGATGGGAGCTCCATCCGATGTGGCATCCACCACCACCATTTGGGCCATTTTATTGGGCATGGTAGGTGAGGTAAAAATTCTTTACCCTATCTTTTTATCATAAGTATTTAGATAGGGGGAGTAAAAAAAATTTATTAGCTAATTGTCAATTTTTAAGGGGGAGATGTAAGTTAGCTAAATTTGCTTTAGTAAGGGGGAGAAAAATAACAGCTATCTCGTTGTTACAAAAAGAGGGAGGACATTACTTTTGTTAAAAGAAATTCATAGAAGAGCATGTTTTAAGGGGGAGTTATAGGAAATTTAAAATCAATCAGGCCTTTTTGATAATGTCAAAAAGGGGGAGGATTTTTTTTGCATTACTATTTATGGTTTTGTCATCATCAAAAAGGGGGAGATTGTTAATGCTAGAGCATCGCGATCGTTTATTTTGATGATAACAAAACACGTGTCATTTAACATTTGCACTTGGAGTCTTAGATTTTAGGAAAATTGCAAATGGAGACGTGACTAGAAGGAGTTCGAGCTCGCATCCAGGACGGATTGGAGGAGCTTGATGGAGAGCAGAGGAGATTCGCGAGGAGCGATAGATTGAAGATGGAAGGACAAGAAGAATATGATAGAATTCTGTTTATTTCTTTCATGTACTTTTGTCTTTATTTCCTTGCTCTTTTTGTTCCTTAGAACATCATGTTAAAGAGCCTCAAAGTACCCTAATAGTAGTCCTAGGAACACTTGCACAACCCTAGGATACTTAGGTTTTCTGTAGAGAACTTAGAAAACCAATATAGGGTTCAAACAGCTTTTTTAGAAGTCTAATTCCAAAATCAGACGTCTGATAATATATTTTAAGACGTCTGATAACATTTAGGCTGGACTTGTTAGCTCTGTCTGATGAAATCAGACGTCTAGACCTCAGTCCAGATGTCTTAGAAGACGTTTGATGACTTTGCCAGACGTCCAATTAGTGGACCATTGGCTGGCTTAGCAAACATGGGAGGATATGACCGTTAGAGCCTTATCAGACGTCCTTAAGCCTTTCCAGACGTCTGATAAATGACCATTTTACCTCGGCTGACCTGAAAATCTCTTCTCAGAGATTTTCTAGCCGTTGCACTCTCTTGGAAATCCATTCCCGCAGAAAAGTAGGTTTCTAGATGTCCAGACATAGTTCCAGACGTCCTGTATGTCGTCTAATGGACTTGCACTAGAACCCTGTTTAGATCTGATTCAAGTTAGGAAGAAACCCGCCTAAAATCAGACGTCTAACTTTGTTCAAAGACATCTTAAACTGATCTTCCAGACATCTGATGCCAGGATCAGACGTCTGATTACCCTGTCAGTGCAATGATTGTTCCTGATTTCGGCCTGATTCTCTTGGGCTTTGCACCCAACGGCTATGGAAGCTTTCCAAAGCCTTCCTAAGGCCTCTATAAATAGAGGAGAACCTCTTGCACACAATACACACCTAGTAATACACTTTCACACCATTTTGTGTCTCTTGATCCCAAGAAGAAAAGCTCTTGCTCTCCAAGCTCAAGTTCTTCATCTTGAGAGCATCAAGCCTTTGCGCGCCCGCTCTCCCGCCGTAGTTCACGAGAGCAACGTTGCGCCGTCGTGTGGCTCACGCACCCGCGTCATCGATTCGACGCACTCCTTGCAAAGGGAAGCATCTTAATTCCTATAGAAGCTTAGGTTAAATATTACTTTGTTGGCTCTATAGGATTGTTGTTATTTATCTTTGTTCTTTGGTTGGGTATTCGCTTTACGAATTCCCGTCTCCGTGAGACAAAGTCCTTCTCGTGAAGAGAAGGGGTTTGAGGTACTCTACCCTCATATAAAGTAGCGTGGTTGTAATTGAGGTTGAATCACCCTCGTTTAAGTGATTTGTTTAGTGGATTTGATCAACTTGGTTGATCGAAAAAATCCTAACTCGAGAGGGTTAGGTGGTGGTTTTCACCCGATTTGGGTTTCCACCTAAAAATAATTGTGCACATTGTGTGATTGAATTTTGTGAGATTGTTTTACATTATATTTCCGCAATTTATTACGTCAACCCCTCCTAGTAGGGAATCCTCAGCTTAATCATTAGGTTAAGTAAGGTCATGCAAGATAATGGGAGGGGCGATGGTGGAATTGAAGTTGAAGGAATGGTCGGTTGCTCCAGGCCAAGTGAGGAAGCAGTGGTGAGGGTGGTTGTGGGAGGGAGTTATGTACGAATGCAAGTAGGGTCATTTCTTGTGCATAAGGCTCCCAATGATTATGACATGGAGTATATGTAGTTTGAGGGGTAAAGGAAGAGGAAGATCTTAAATGTTGGGTGGTGATTTTACTATCATGTTAGATATTGAGGATAAACTATGAGTCAGAGGTTTTAGAGGTTAGGGATCAATGGCTTCTGGGGACACCATTGTGAACATAGAGTTGGGCTTCTCAATTACAAACTACATATTTACCTAAAAATATTCAACAATAGAGGATCCATGCTCTCTTATTGATAGGTTCCTTGCTTCAATTGAATTTGTAGATACGTAGACTTATTTGATGTAATTCCATTGGATAGGCCTTCTTTCAACTACTGGGCATTGTGTTTGCATTATAATGAATACTTGAGATGTGTCACATATTTCAAGTGTGAGACCAAACTCCAAGAGCATCGCTGGAGAGCGGAGGCTAACTCAGTGACTAGGGCTTTGGTGCCCAGATCACTAGGTTTAAAGGATTTTCTGAAAGGCTACAAAAAGATTTAGGGAGATAATGAAAGGAAAAAGATGGGAGTTTATGGAAGCAGTAATGAGGATTGTGTGGAGATCGTAGATAGGGTGTACCATCAGGTGATTGTGCAAGAAGATAAGAAGGTCAAGATGAAATGGAGGTAGAAGTCCTCTTGTAAATAGAACCCCCATCCAAGGGGACCTCTTTAGGTACCTTAATACCATCATGGCAGCATCCCAATGCTACTTGGTAGGCTTGTTCATAAACTGGCTAAGCTTCCCAACTACAAGAGAGATGTTCGTTTGTGTGATCGTCAGATAGAGTACTTTCCCAATCAGTCCTCTGTACTAATGGGTGTCTATTGCCTCAGATTGCTCATCATACGGGTGTATCTTCGGATTCATGAGAATATTTGCTGATTTGACCCCCAGCTTGCCCACCTCCTATGGCAAGTCAATGGCATACTTCCTTTGAAATAGAACAATTCCTCGCTTGCTACGAGTGACCTCTATCCCAAGGAAATAGCAAAGTGGTCCCAAGTCTTTAAAAGTTCCCTACAAGGCATTTCTTCAAGTTAGGGATGCCTTGCACATCATCCCTTGTAAGAATGATATATACAATCATGACCCCAATCCCCACATAATCTTCTTTCTAAACAAGGAATGGTCATACGAGGATCTGCAAAACCCTAGCGTCTCCACTGCCTTAGATAACTTATAGGGCTTTGCTTTAGGCTATAGATCATGTTGCACAGATGACAAGCCTTGGAACACTCCCCCTAAGACTCATAGCTAGGGGGTTGTTGCACATACACTACTCCTAGTAGATCACCATATAGAAAAGCATTTTTAACGTCCAACTGATGTAGTGGCTAATCATGCTAAATAACCACAAAGATGAGGATCTACACAGTGGCCAAGCATGCCACTAGAGATAAGGTATCAAAAAAGTCAATGCCATAGGTTTGTGTGAAGCCTTCAGCTACCAAGTAAGCCTTGTGTCTTGCAATTGTACCATGAAGGTTGTATTTGACTGTGAACACCCACTTGCACCCAAAACTCACAGGAGCACTTAGTCAAGACATGTAGGATCTTGTGTATTGCTGGAGCTAGTGCATTCTTGGAAATAATCGAGTTGATGGTGGATTAGCGACTGGGGATGATCTGACTCCAAGGATGTGGAGATCGTTCCTGAGTACAAACTCCTAACATGTACAAACACCAAGGAAGAAGATGGTGTTTAAGCTCCAAATCTGGATGGACTTGCTTGACATTGCGCCACGACGTTAAATAGATGCACAGCCACGAGTTTTGGGATGCAAATTGTGGACCAAATATGGTTGGCCGATGTGGATCTCCGATGATATTTTGGATACCATTTGCAACTTCTAAGGATGGCAACTAGAGCTGGAAAGATTGCCATGATGCTCGACGTCAATCAAAGAACATCTCCACCAAATTTGGTGGAGATTGGTCGTGAGATTTACGCTTTCCACGTTCAGCCATGGAGCTTAGTTGAATATCTATGGCTGGCTGAGGAGATGTTTAAGGAAGATGATCACAGGGACCCCTTTGCAATAAATTTTGAAACTTAAGGGGGTTTTCGCAAGAATTAGAAACTGAAGGAGCATATTTCAAACTTGGTCAAAATGGAGTCTGATTGGGATCAAAAGTTGTAGGTAACCTAATTTGGACCAAAGAAATCTAATGGTGACTTCAATTTTGGATTTTGAAGAAGTTTACTTGGTCAATTTACAATTTAACCCAAAATATATTAAATACCTGCCTTAGTCTTCATTTTAGGTTAATTTTGGCTCATTTTGTAAAATTGAATGTTCTAACCTTATAGAATATTTTTCAATAATTTTTAGAAGATTTAGATTACATTTATTTCCAACATAACCCTTTAAATTAATGTGAGGACGAACTTAGGATTTTATTAATTGTAATTTGTCTTCTATTTCATAAAATCCTTAAACAAATCAATGTGAGCCCACTTATTTTAAATTTAAGCTTATTTGACCTTAAATTAATTTTAGGTTCACCCACTAGTTAATCTTCACTTATATTTTGCTATTACAATAGCAGAATTAACCCATTTTGATGTCATTCCTCGTAATTCTTGATATTATTAAGACATACCCTTTTGTTAGTTAATGAAGCGAATTGAACCTTAGAACTTAGTCAAATTAGAGTAGATATGAAGCATGATGGTGTTACCATCAACTCCTTTTTGTAGGCCACTACATGTCGTGTCATGACTAAGATGGAAAATGACGGGGTATGCCAAGTTGGCCACCTGGTGTACCTCGTCGAATCTTGCTCTAAGTCCTGATAATCAAGGTTAAGAGAAAATTTCCAAGAATTAATTATAATTCATCGAAAGAAGGTAAATGGAAGGAAACAGAAGTGAACCTTTTAAATAGATAAATATGGGGTTGTCTTTTCCTTGCACCACACCAAACTACACCCATTTTCATTTATTTTTAGTACTTTACTAAGCCTTTTAGTTTATGTTGTTTCCCTATTGACTTCCAACTAGGGGTTAGCAGGTCTACAGGTTCGCACCAATGGTTACCTTAGTACTTATTTAGAGGTAGGATTGCCTTGCAGCTCTTGTTATCAGACTTTTATTTCCTTTCTGTCGAGTGACGTGTTTCCTTCTCAGACGGGCATCATTCCAGCTTGTACTGCACTTTACCTTAGTTTTTTCTTTTTCTCTTTATTGTTTCTATTTGTACTCTAATTGATACTTAGAAATGAACTATTATAATTATTTCTTTTTTGTTGCGATGTTATTGCTTTGTTATCGTGCATATACTTTTTGTTGGGCAACGATGTGATGATCCGAGTTAGTCTGGAATGTTTTGACTCAGTCCCTCGGGACTAGGTCATTACAACTCGGATGGCTTAATCAGGGCATGCAAAATTCAACAGACTCCCACTTGCTCTCAGAGCCATTCCAGAACCTCCTTCAACCCCGTACTGTATACGTGTCGGTTAAATGACTCTTTAGTTAAGGCTTTGGTCAATGGATCTGTGATGTTATCTAGGAGGCCACCTTTTTGATGATCATATTGTTACTTTTGGCAATCTCTCGGAAGATGTGGTACTTTCTCTCAATATGCTTGCTCTTGTGGTGAGAGCAAGGATCTTTGACCTATTCCATGGCACTCGTGTTGTCGCACAACGGTGGGGTTGGCGACCATATCGAGAGAACAACACCAAGTTTCTCAATGAACTTACGTATCCACACTGCCTCCTTTGTAGCATCAAATGTAACAATGTATTTGACTTCTATCATTGAATTAGCAATGGCATCCTACCTCTTGCTTTGGTAGCTTACAAAACCACCTTCAATAAGACCTTAGTTATGTACCTTTGTTGATATTCTCTTCTCTCTTTTTCTGAACATTTCAAACCTAAGATATAAGAGCATCCCTGAGATCTTTCATCTTGAAGTTCTGATATAACCAGAGCTTAACACTGGATTTCATTCCTACATCATTCCCAATGAGTTGAATGTCATCCACATAGAACACCAAAAAGGTAATAGCGCTCCCATTAGCTTTCTTGTAGGCACAAGGTTCATTTGGATTTTGATGGAATCCATAACTCTTTATGATCTCATCAAATTGGATGTTCTAACTATGAGAAACCTACTTAAGTCTACATATGGACTTCTTTAGATTGAACACCTTTATTTCCCCACCATCTACCCGAAAACCCTCAAGTTGCTCCATATAGATGTCCTCCTCGAGGAAAGCTGTATTGACATTCATCTACCAAATGTCATAGTCATGGTATGCAGATATGATTAGCAATATCCAAATGGATTTAAGCATGGCAACTGGAGAGAAGGTTTCTTCATAGTCAACCCCTTCCTTTTAGGTGTAGCCTTTAGCCACAAGTCGTGCTTTGAAGGTCATTACATTCCCATCCGGATCCTTCTTCCACTTGTAGATCCATCTGCACCCAATGGATTTTACCCCACTAGGAAGATCTATGAGGGTCCATACAACATCCTTATGCATGGAGTCTTTCTCAGACTACATTGCTAGCCTTCACCTGTCCACATCGTTGATAAATGCATGATAACTAATGATAATATGCTTGAATCATGTTAGGCTCATAGCTAGTTGCATTGTAGATAATTGCATATTAGGTTTAGTGCATGCATGTAGCACAAAAATTGGTTTGAGAGTAATTATTGTGTTTTGTTTATTTTAGGATGTAACCTAACTAAAGCTAGAAGAGTCGAATAAAGGAATAAAGTGAAGAAGCTCAAGGACAAGGGACACATGGCACCACCCTACCCTTCCTACACCTTAGCCTTAGGACAACACAACCTAGCTTAGAACCCATGTCCTAAACCTATCTCAGCCTTTACATTATCACCTTACATGTTCCATCTAAAGGCTAGGATGCACCATCCTATTTTAGGAAATTAACCCAACACAACCCTACCTTAGATTTCACATCCTAGAGCTTAGACTTAGGTTGCTAAAAATAAGCCACACCTAATCCTCTTGGTGGGCCATGATGCTTCCCTTGGAAGCCTCTATAGGGTCGGCCACTCTAGTGTCTATCGCCACCTTTGATTCACCCTCGGACGACCTTGATTTATCTCCCAAAACCAACCCTAACCTTGCTCCTAGAAACCCTTCATGGCCAACCAACTATAGACCCAATTTTAACCTCTGATCAACCATCTTATGGCTACAAATGATTGACCTAAAGCCACCTTGGCCAACCACATCATTAGCCTCAATCTCAACCCTTCATCTCTCATCCAAGGGCCACATTTGAATCCTAACTCCACATCATTTGGATGGCCATGTGTGCACCTAACCTCCACCAACCATTGATGATTCAAGGGTCCTAATTTACCTCCCAATTTGCCGACCACTTAGTCTAATTCAAATCATCTTATGGCTGACCATGTTGGACCTATTATCCACCATTCATTTTCCCTAAAATCCATCCCTACTATCCAATTAACTCTAATTAACCTAAGCCTATCCACACCAACCTTAGTTGTATCCTAACCGTCCAATTCAAACCACTTAATCCTATTCACCCACCATCATTAATCCATGGCCAACACTATCAACCAATCCTATTCACCCATTAGCTCTATAATGGAGACCCTTTGGCCAACCATTTGACTTGATCTTTTACCTAAGAATAATTCTACCTAGACATCCCCTCTCCCTTAGCCTCTTCCCTTCACCTTGGTCATAAGGCCTTCCTCAAGATCAAGGTGTTCACGCTCCTCTTCAACTTGCAATGAACAAAAAGCGCAACAATCGTCCATTTGCAAACTCATTGATCCAACAGTTGATCTTTGACCATTGATCGTGCGCCTTTATGCGCAGCACCGTTACCTCCTCTAGATCTGATCTAATGGTGGTCTTTTGGTGTAAACCTTCCCACGCTCATTTCCCTTTCACTTCCATCATTAACCCCAAATTCGATTAACCTTAAAGTGCGGTGCTCAGATCTCCCCAACACTTATATATGAAGCTCCATTGAGCTCCAGCGGCCCTTATCAACTCCCTCCCCTAAGTCAATCCCTTCACTCCATCCCCTTAGTTCCATTCTCTCTCTCGTCGCTAGCGGTGACAGAGCAGGTTCCTCTACCTCCTTCAATCACCATTGGTCGACGGCTGGTGGCTCTTGGACATCACCTTCGTCTGTAGAGTAGATTTAATCACTTTCTTAGTGTAGTTGTTAGCTAGATTTACTACTTTCTAGCCTAGTTTAGATCAGTTAAAGTTGCAATTACTAGTTAATTTGATTTGAATTAGTTTAGATTAGGAGTAGATTAGTTTAGATCCGATCCGCCCTCTCTGATTAACTCAGATCAGAGAGGTGTTTTCTCACTTTCATTTAGATCCACCGATCTTCCTCTACACCTCACGATCATTCTCACATTCTTCCCTCGTTGGTTTAATCCACACTCCACTCCCTGCACCCAAGCATATCTAGATCCAAAGTTTTCCAACTTCTCGATCTAGATAGCACTCAAATTCACCTGAGGGTCTCTCCATTCACTTCATATGTTCACAAAGACCCCCAATCTGGATTTAATTGCATCGATTCGATCAATTTATTTGGATTTGGATTTGAAATTTATGCCCAATCACAAGACTTGAAGTCAATTTGGTTTGGAATGGATTTAATCGAGCAATTCGAGTTTGGATTTACTTAATTGGGTGTAATGTGATGAATTTGATGTGGTTTGATTGGAGTTTTATTCCCAATTTAATCTTCGTTTTGTGGTAGTTTAGGCCAAGGAGAATCATATCCACTGATTTGAGGCCTTAACCATGACCCAAAGGTTTCTAGAGATTTGCCTGAGGTGTTAAACATTGATTGCTAGTATTTAGGAGCTCCAGGTGATCAGATTACTTAGGCGAACCCAAACAAAAGCCCAATCTTGGGAGACATTGTTTTCTTATTTTAAATGAGTTCAATCTGATATTCAAGGTTTAAATGAAGATTGGAAGACTTTAATGGGAGTTTTGATTCATGTTGCAAGTGAATTTGATACTTAATTTGATCTATTTCCTTTACATTGTCTATAACGTAAGGTGATGGTCAAACTAGGGTTCTTATGGTTTTTGGATTTGTGATTTAGTGTTAATAGATTTCAGCTCTTCTATGGAATGTTTGCAACAGATTTCAATGTGGATTTAAGTGGATTAAATCTGATCTGATTTAGATCAAAGCACATCAACAGCCACTGTGCTATTCTACTATTTGAATAGGTTTATTCGTGGATTTACTCCCTGATTTCAAGTGATTTGATGATGAATTGGATTTTCTGGGATGGTTAGCATTCAGATCTTGCTGTATAGATTTGGTAGAGGTTCATTTTACACCAAATCAGACTCAATTTGGTTTGATCTAGGCCTGCTATAGTTGCAGCAGATCAGCATAGCAGCTGACTGCAACAGCAGCCACTATTGGGTTGTTTCTGATGTGGTTTTGAGCTGAGGTCTTGAGTTTACTGAGCCATCCAATGTGTTATACTAATAGAACATCATATATCAAGCATTCATGTACCAATATTTAAGTTTAATTTGATTTGAATTGCTTGTAATTCATGTTGAATCTCACTGTCAGTAGAATGCTTGTTGTCTAATATGTCTAAATTGTAAATTTGATAAAGTTCAATGTTAAAATCATCTTTTATAGTTCAGATATGTTATTTGTGATATGCTGGATGTTTTTTAGTGTTAATACTTCAATTCCAACCACTTGAACTGCATTTCATGGCTTGGGTTTCATTTTCCAACATCCATTTAAGCCTTATGTCAATTTGTAAATACATAAAAACATAAAAAATTGTAAAGAAATAAAATAAATGTGTCTTGAGTAGGATTAGATATTTTTCTAGATATATACAAAGTTTCAGAGTATTCTGAACCCTCTAGCTGGTAGAACATACCAGTAGATGGTTCAGTCTACTCTAATACTGAATAAAGAAACTTAATATGAAAAATACAAAAGGAATCCTCTCTTCTCTCATATCACCTTCTCTCTCTCTTCTCTTTCTTCTATAAAACATAAAAATACCATAAAAACTTGAAAAGGTCCAAAATACATAAAAATACCATGTATATAGTAGTTATACTTGTAAATATAAATTAAATACTAAGTTAAATGTAAATAATAAAATATATACTTAGAACATACATAACTAACTTATATAATTATTATAATTACCTAAATATGTACTTATGTTGAGTTATAACGTATATATCTTAATTATATAATTATATATTTATTTATAATAGATTATATGTACATATACTTAGGTAATTATAAATAAATATGTATTATATACTTAGGTACATAATAACTGTATATACTTATTAAAGCAATTATTATATATTGTACTATACCTGTATATTTGTTTAATCAAGTATTTATCATATATAATTAGGTTAATAAGCTAATTAGCTAAGTTATTCAATTAATTAATTATTGAAGTAAATTATCTTGTACACTTATATTTAATAATTTTAATTATTTTAAACCTATTTATAATATATTTATACTATATAATAGTATTTATAATCTAATTATGTATCTTTCTATTAAAATCATGTAAATAAATGAATATAAATTAAAATAAATGACTAAAAATAAATTAAAAATGTGTAATAAATACTTTATAATGTATATTAACTAAATTATAACTCAATTGAGTGATTCCATTATCAATTTGTACATTAATTAGGTAATTAAGCATTAATTAAACATGTAAATTTCATTAACTTTAACAAATTTTTAAATATAATTAAATAATTAATTATTGTAAATTAAGTATACAATTAGGTATCCTATGTATAGGCTTTCCAACAATATGAATTATTTTGAGAAAGGACTTCAATTGGACATGAAAATCAATGTCCGAAATTGCCTTGATCACACAATTTTACACTAAGATTGGACAACTGATTTCACGCTCACTTATTGCCACGTCGTCCAAAGAAAAGCTGGGCTGTGCTATAAATTGCGTAGCATCCATTGGCTTGCCAAGCTAAAATGAGAATAACGAGCATATAGGTACATGGCATCTTGTGCACGTGCGCGCCTTGTGCATGCGTGCGAGCGCACGTATGGGCGTATGTGAGTGCGTGGGTGTGGGCCTATTAAGCCTGAAAATGGAGAAAAATACACCTAATAATAAACTAGTGCCCAGTCTAGTAGTGGTACCGATCCGACCCACTTGTGACGTTGATCTTGCGAAAGATCGGACCCACAAACCAATGATTTTTGCTTAGGTGTTGATCGAGCTCCTTTGTAAATGAAGGATCTAACTCAACAATCACACACAAGAAATCGCAGAAAAGAGACAAAGAAATTGGTGACCCAATTAGATCGCAACGGGTGTACGTCTGGAGGGATTGCAATGCTCTTGAATCTCCACTAGAATTAGTGGTAATACAAAGCCTTTGTTTTTCTCTCTGTCGAATTGTGTGAAGAGGACCTTTGAGGGTCTCTCTTCCCTATTTATAGCATAGGAAATTTCCTAACAATGTAAGATCTTCCACAATGGTCCTTGCGGATTCTCTGGCATGTCTGTTACTTAGTTATTAATAGCGTTGTTAACACCATCGTTACTGCCAATGTGGTCATAATGGGTGTTATCGTCGCCTCTCTAACTCCTATCAACCCGGGTCTTTCGACGGGTCAGTCATATCTAGATCTACCTGGATAAAGGCAGGTCCGAATCTATCTAAGTGTAGGTGAGTTAGGCGAAGCCGAATCCACCTATTTGCCCAATATCCGGGTAACCAAATTCTTTTTTGAGCTTCGTGCAAAGTTTTAAGTACAAGGATACTTTTTGCCCCTCATCAGGTGTAGAATAAAATGGGGTTAAGTTAAGAGTAAATTGGTTAAGTATTGGTGTTATATATGAATAAGTGTGTGTGTGTTGTAAAAACATTAGGTGTTAGTGTGCGTGTCTGTATATATATGTGTATATGTATATGTTGTGTGAATAATGTATTAAGTATATGTATAAGTAATGTAAGTATTAATATATATGTATACATATATATAATATGAGTAGTTGTAAAGTATACGTATGTTTGAGCCTTATGTATATAAATGTTTGTGAGGCTTTAGTGACGTTTATACATGTCACTGTAGGTATATTATATGTTAGTATAGATATTATATATGTTAATATGTTAGTCTATATTTTTTCTTTTTGTGCCTATCTTTAGGTATTAATTAGCATAATTGTAAATAACCAGGATAGGGTAGTTTAGATTATTTTTATGCCTTTCCATTTGAAAATATTTTGAAGGCATTTTAATTAACACTAACTGATTCATTTTGTATATAATTAACCCGTTTAAGTTATTCTTTGATTCATTCATTCATTTGTAAATAAACTTAACATTTTTGGGATAAAGGAGCATTTTTGGATAATAGAGAGTAATGTATATGAATAACAACCTCCTAGTGAACAACTTAGAATCAACCAGTAAAAATTATATAATTAATAAAATGACATGACATCCATTTGGATTACATTTGTACTATAACATAACAATGACTAATTAACATGCAATCTGGATAGTATATCACTCTACATCACCTTTGATATAGAGATTCTGCCGGATGCGCTTTCGCCTCCACTTCTCCAATTACTACATCTTGGAGCTTCACCTTCGGAGCCTCTTCTCCGGCTTTCTCTATTTTCTTTAGTTTCATTCCTTTTTATCATTCTATTCCTGTTCATTTTTTGTTATTAGTGTAGTTAGAAAAAGTTGTAATAAACTCTTTATGCCATTAATGAAATAGAATTTCTGCTTTAATCTTGTCTTTATCACTTTCATAGCTAGCTAGTAGCTAAAATTATCTCTGCTTGTGCTTTATAAAAAAAATTACAAAAAAATAGAAAATATAAAAAATATGTAAAAATAATAATTTCTTAGAAACCAAAGAAATTCAGTTGCCTCCCTAAGACAACCTAGACTCTGATTTAAAAGATGATTTCCTTTGAGTTCGATAAAAAGATTGATGAAGTATTTATGTGATTTTGTTGCTGCAATGAACATGTTTTCATGAATAACATTTCACGTAGATCACTTTTTAGCATCATTGCCTCATCATATGTGGCAGTATCATTCTTAGACTCTTCCAATTAAGGTGTGGAAACCAAATCTCTCAAATGAATGCACTACTCTAGAACTCCTTTTAGACAGAATGGGAGCACCACTTGTTTTTGGTTGATCTCTTTCTTTTGGGTCAGGGGCTTCCTTGGCCTCATCTGACTCAATAGGCTCCCTTCATTTTTGTCTTTACCTTTTAGGAATTCTTCTTCCAGGAATCTAACATTCGTAGATATGAATACCTTTTAGGTCTCAGGGTCATAAAAGCAATGGCTTTTGCTACCCTTCAGATACCTAATGAAGTAGCACTTGGTAGTGCCAAATTACAATTTATTGGGATTCATGTTCTTAACATGAACTATTAATCAACGCGAAATGAAAATGTAAAAATAAGTTCGTTGTAGTCAAAATCGCAAACATACTCTTAAATTTATAATATCGAACTTGAAAAATCGTGCAAGTTAAAAATGGAGTCTGGGTCGTCTCTAGGAGGCAACTGGTGTTTTTCACTACCTAAGAATTTCTTTTTTCTGTATTTTGGTTTTTCTAATTTTTTGTGTTTTTTTATACAGAACAAGATAACTAGAAGCAAGCTTAACTAAACAACCAACTAATTAAGCAAATACTAGGAAACTAAGCTACCAACTATGAAATTAAAAGTGAGAGATGTAAAGATAAATAGAAGAAAACTTTATTACTATTGGAGAAGAGTTCGAATACATCAAAATGGCGCTACAAGAATGCTTGCTACAATGAAAACAACTAAATAAACAAACAAAGGCGTAGCCTGGAGAGATGAGAAGATAGAGCAGATGTGAAGGTGCACTCGACGGAGCTTTGAACTTGGGAAGACCCACAACCAAGAGTGAAGATGGTGAAAGGGGTCGGCTATGATGGCAGAATATGGTGGAGGTTGAAGGTGAAGGTGGTGTGCTAATGGAACTAATGAGAGGATCTAGAAGCTAGTGGAATTTAATTGTAAGCAATGGATCTAGAAAGGAACTTAATGGCCTATGGTGGATGTCCAAGGGAGTTTAAATAGAGGAGGACAGGTGTTTAGATGGTGACTTGGAAGGAAAGGTTTAGGTTTAGGTTTTTTGAACTTAGGTTTAGGTTTAGGAATTATCTAAATAGGAAAATAGGACCTAATTGCCTTCAATTTTTGGCCTCTTTATGACTCAAATTTCAAATTGCATATAACAAAAAGTTGTAGACCTTGAAAGAAGCTTTCAAATGCAACTTGAATCACTCAATGTGAATTTAAAATGAGAAAGTTATAACCAAAATACTGAAAGGGTGTCAAGCTGTCCCAAATTTCGAGATTGGGACTGGAATTAGATATTGATTGGTAGTTCTTGGGTTTTGCAAATGTCGAATGTGGGTTCTTAGGTTTAGGATCTAAAATATGTGATTGGAATTAATTGGGATCGTGATTGATATGGTGGGATTATGGAGGATCTTAATGAGGCGTCATTGGGATTTTTTCTAGAAGGGAATCAAATCACCTTTAATTTATGTTCAGACATGATCTTGATTGGAGGGATTTAGTGAATTTATTTGGAGACCTAATTGGATACAATCAAGGCCACTGTTTACTAATTAATTTTAAGAATAATTAGGACATTTTTGTGTAGAATAATTAAGTGGCACAAGGGGATACTTCATAGGACTCCATAGGATAAGATAAGATAAGATAAGGAGTGAGCTGGTGTCACTAGTGTGTGAGCTAGGTTTTAGGACTAGGTTAATAAGTGATCCTAGGGTTGAGGAAATGTTTAGGGAGCTAAGTGGAGTTGGATTAAGGTTGGGATTAGGTATCAGGATTAGCTTTTGGGTGAGGGCTAGAATAGGTAGGTTGGGTTAGGGTTTGGGTTTTGGGTTCAAGTGGACAGAATTGATTTTATTCCTCTTGCTTGCATCTTTGGAGCTCTGTTTTCCTACTTCTTCTCCTCTTGAGACTGAGTACCTGATTCCTGCATATAGTAAAGCTCAAAATTAGGCTCAAAATTATCATTTTACCCCTAGCTTACAAATATGTAATTATGTATAATATGCCCTAAATCTAATGCAACTAATACTTAAAACCGACAAAATTAAACATGTTATTATGTAAATTAGCTCACTCATCACACCCCCATGCTTAGCTTTTTCTAGTCTCGAGAAAAATGTCATGAAATCTTGATTTTGAAGTCTTAAGTGATTAGGTTCAAGCAAACATTAACCTTAATTCTCATACAATAACATCTAGTCATCAAACTCAGCAGGACTAGGGATTTGAATCAAAACATAATTTGTTTAGTCCTTCAGTTTCCAATTTCCCTTAGTTTCAGCTCTTAAGATAGTTTTCTAAGGCTCAGAATATCCAACCAAGGTTTGTTAAGCCATGAGTTTAAAGCATCCATGATTAGTGTAGTGACTCAACTTACAGGCTCTCAGGTTATGAAACCATCGGATTTCCCCAAACCAGGACTATCCCTAACTTCCCTAAATCCTGCCTTTAGTTCTTCCTTACTAAGATTTGGCAGCTTTCTCCTCATGTTTTTCTATTTCGAGCTCAACCTCGAAGGTATATCTCCTCAATTGAAGCATTTAGTCTCTTATTGTAACACCTCACACTTTTTAGGTTTTTAGGATATTTGAATGCACACATTTTTATTGGGCTCTTTTTCTAAAAAAATATAGAAGATAAGTAGAGGATTTTTGGGCTATTTTTGTCACACAATGTCTTCCTCCTACTACTTTATTATTTTCTGGGTTTTCTTCTTTTTTCTCTCATTTTTCTAAGTGAGTGGCTCTCCTTCATCCGTTCATGAACATCACCTAAGCAAGACCAAGGGAAATTTGAGATGTGAAGACTTTGGATTCGATGATGATAATTCCATCAACAAGGGATCATCTTGAGGATATATGTGCACTAATAACATACCATAATGGGCATGGGAGAACTACATGCATTGCAAATTAAGATTGCTTGTAAATCAATGTTTAATGGCCATGTGTACAAGTTCATGTTGAAACAGGCCTCAGATGAGCAATCAGACCTCACCGATGGATCCAATTTGACGAACGGAGTCCAATGGACTCAAAATCGCCTAAATCCGACATTCGAAGCTCTCACAACACGCCTAAGAAGTCGTGACTATTGATCTAAGGATCAATGACCACGAGGCTGCCACATGTCGCGCCATTAGTCGACCGCGCCCGCACCAGATCTCACCACTGCAACAACTCGTGAGGGCAGTACAGCGAGTGAAGCTTCGCACTCATAAGCAGCAGCGAGCGTTCGACCCCCACTATGCCCCAAATCATGTGCCAGCCCGCACCGCAACCGATTACAACCGTTTGATCACCATCGAATGGCCCTGAGGCGGGCTACGCAGTGTGCCCTCACGCAAGCGATCACACACAGGACACGTGCTCATCGCGTGCGAGGCGCGATCCAGAGCACCCAGTCGTGCACAATCCCAATCGTTGATGCGCGATCGGACGGCCTATGTTGCGAGAACATGGATCGCAAGAAGGTAGCACCCGCGGGTGCGGCGAGGGGCCGACATGGCGTGCCCTCAACTATCTGATGGCGATCTGCGCCTTGGATCCGACAGTTGAGGATGCGTGGGTGTGGCCTGAGAAGAAGAAGAACGGGCGCACCTAAGGATAGGTGGGCGTGGGACTTCAGCGACACTTTTGGAAGGGATTTAGCGACATCCTGGACGTCGCTAAAGACCCGTACCTCTTTTGGAAGCCCTCTTCTACTATATAAACCCCCTCAACCACCCCATTCAAAGGCATTCAATTCTCATACACTCTCCATGTAATACTAGCCCTCTCCTAGCTCCACTAAACACTTCATATTTTCCTCGGAGTTGTTGAGCTGCCGACGGAGCCCCCCTTCCACTGCCGTGGCTGCCTCGCCTCCTCCTCGCACTCTCTTTTACTCTAGTTTTATGTTGCACTATTTTAAGCTTTCATCTATTATTGTAGTTGTAAACGATCTCTAATTGCATGCTATATGTTGATGTTGCTTCTTATATCATAGTTCACATCTCCTTAAGTGATTGTCATGTTTTAAATGCATGCTCTAACCTTACTCTCTCTCTCTCTCTTTCGCTCTCGTTTTCACAAGCAAACCACGCTACCATTTTGTGACACCCAAAGCGACTAAAGCTAATCTGATTTCATGCCTCCCTGAGGTCGACACTTGGACTCACAAATCCATATCTTAATTTAAAGTCGACGATGCGAGCACATGCTACAATGACATAATTAAACCAACACGTTCCGCACGCGTCAGTTTTTAGCACCGTTGTCGAGGAGGCAACGGATTTCTTTTGTCGCTTTTATCTCGCATTACTACTCACATTTTCTGGCTCGCTTTCCTCTCTCTACTTGTTGATTGCAAGAACTTGGCGCTTGGGCAACAAAGGAGCATGATCCGAGAAGGTAGATACAGAGTAAAGTGCTGCGAAGACTTTTTGTGAGTATCACTCCATCCATTGAGTGTTTGCTTGCTTAAAAAAAATACAAAAAAAAATATAAATTCAAAATTGGCATGGTGAATGGCTACTTGACCCACATTCCAAACTCATCACCTAACCAAAAAAATATACTTTAACGTTCTTGAAGAAATAATCTTTCTGGAGTGTTCTTTCTTTTGAGTGGTGTTTGTGAAGCCACCATTATTTGACTTGGGCCGCACCACTCTCCATAATTAAAATCAACTCACCTGGTAGAACCACATGAACACTAGGGTGAATACATTATGGTTGTTTCTCTAGGGCCACATCATTCTAAAGGAAATCGACTTTCTCCTGTTGTGTGCAAAACCTTGTGTGCCCACTTGAACGTTATTTGAAAACATTAAGGAATTTCAACCCTAAAAATCACTAAAGCAAGGACGAATCATTAAAAGATATCACATCCTAAAAACCTCGCTTGAAAATCATGTTTTGTTGAGTGCACACACACTCTCAATTGGACTGACTAAGAGGCACAACCCCAAACAACGCCTCATCACATATCCTGCGCACAAGCACTAACCTACCCTCATTAAAATGGAGTAGACGTGCCCTAGGCAGGACTAGTTTAAGTTTTTGAGGTGTGATTAGGTTTGCTAGGCACTTGGCCTTCCTTCTCTTTGTAAAATCTGGTGTCTAAGCTGCGAGGAAGTGTCAAACGATCGCGGTTATAGGGTCTACGGAACCAGCGGCGCAAGCCAAAGGAAGAACCTTCCCCTCAATCCCCTCGTAATCAACCTGGCCAGATTAACATCGGGAAGGGAGGTTAAGTGCTTGCAGATTTAATCATTCCCTTTGAGGCTTCTAGGTCACCTAAGGTATACACTATAAAGACTAGACTTGCTTACTTGTTTGTGCACTGGTGAGATGCGAAACTCCCCTATAGTTTTATTATTTCGTCGTAGTATAGCATAGAGAAGTGGTTACCAGTTTAATATAATTTGTTACTCGGAAAAAGAGTTCCCGAGGTCGAACTTAGGGAGCAAGTTGTATTCTAGAAGTACAAGGTTTCTATTACAAAAAAAAAAGAGAGAGAGAGGGAGAAATAAATCTAAGTCTTGTGGCTTCTCTTCTCTCTCTTAGCTTATCTTCTTCTTCAGTTCTTCTTCTGCTTCTTCTTATTTCTTTTCTTCTTCAAAGCTTCTCGTCTTCTTCTCTTTATCTTCTCTTCTTTCTGCCTCAGCTGCAGAACTCTTCTGCCTTGCGGTCCCTTTGCCTTGCTCAGCTGCACAGCTTCTTCTTTCTTCTTCTTTTCTTCCTCTGCAGAGCGTCGTCTGATTTTCCAATCAGACGACTTAAATCGCCGCTGCTACAGTGCTGCTTGGTGCTCCTCCTTCTTCCTTCAGTCTTTCTTCGTTGGCCTTCTTCTTCTTTGCCTCGCTTTTCTTCTTCTTCTCTGCCTCGGCATGTTCCTGCACACACCACAGCCAACGCAAAACCTACCCCTTTCCCTCTACACGAACGTCTCTCTCTTTCTCAGACTTCGCACATAGGATAGCTCTCCCAGAGCCGCCGGGTAATCGGGTCGGGCTTTGTACCCGTGACCAGGCGTACCGGTGTGAATGGTACGCGAGGAGTGCCCAGGTGGGGTGTCGGGTCAAGTCCGCCGGATTCGCATGGTGAGCTCACAGACCGGGCGGGAGTGGGCGCGGGACCTCACCCCGGTGCATTTGGAGGCGAACAGTCCGTTTCACTTTTACAATTTATACCGGTGCGGCGCTTCGAAATCTTCCGAGGTGGGACTAAATGTCCCACCCCAATTTGGCGCCTGCAACTGAGAAAGCTGCAGGCAATCGCGGACGTTGTGAGGTCTCTTCTTCAGCTGAAGGCCTGGGCAGCTGCGTGGTTGCAATCCGCGCATCCTGGAGCGCAGGCCTGGGCAGGAGCGGAGCTGCAGCTGCAGGTTGAAGAAGCTTCACCTGTTCGGAAATGGCGGTGGAGGACGGGTAACCTGTTCACAGAGCTACGGCCTCTCGGCCTAGTCATAAGGTGCAGGGAGCTTCGCCGGAGTGCGGCGAAGCTCGTGCAAGTGGTGGCAAGGCGTGGGGCGGCGTGTAGGGGCTGCCCTAGGTCAGACTGTGGCTGGGGGAATGGGTTTGTTCGGGGGAGCGTTATGGAGGTGTGGAGTGGCAGTGGAGGGGTGGGGGGTGTTCAGTGTGATGAGGCGGAGGTTCGGTGAGGGTTAGCAAGGCGTGTGAGGCTGTGGAGCGATGGGGGCGTCTCGCCGGAGGGTAGCCGGAGACGAAGGGGGTGACGGTGGTCAGGGTCGGTCGAAGGCTTAATTGAACAAATTGAAATAGGGAAAAGAAAGAGGAGAGGAAGGGAAGTAGTTCTAACTTACTTGCAGGGATGAAGGGGGAGGAGCAGGGCGATAGTCGTATCGACTGTCGCCGGAGAAGAAGATACCCAGTGGGGGAGGACGGCAGCGACGACGGGGCTGAAGCAGCGCGCGCGGGTATTGCGCGACGCGGAGGAGAATTAGGAAGAAGTCTCTGCCACTGGTTTTGTGGTAGAGCGAAGAGGAAAGTAAAGGGAGCTCGCCGGAGCTCGCTGGGTGCCTGCCGGAGTGGGAGAGGAAAGTTGTGGGTGATTCTCCGTCAGAATCGAGCCCTGAGTTCGGCAAACGGGGGAGGCTTTTATAGAGGCAAAATTAGAGAGGAGGGCGGAGGGAGGCGACGTGCCTCCCTTGCCGGAGGATGGCCGGATTGCAACCCATACCTTCCGCGCATTCGCACGGAAGGTGTGGGCAATGGCAGAGATCGTGGAGGTGTCCCTGCGACAGCAGACGTCGTAGGGAACACCCCGTTCAACTGGCAGAGGGCCCCCCTCACCCTGCGCGGCACCATGCCTCGCTGGAGCATGGCGCTGCTCAGGGTTTTGTAGGAAGGACCCAAATGCAAGAACGATGAAGACCTAGGAGCCAAAATGCGAGGGTTTCAAAAGTTGAGGGTCAAAAAGTAATGGATGAGGACCAAAATGCAAAGTCGGTCAAGAAGGTCTCTTCTTAGGCTTAAGTTTTTATGCATGACTAAATGAGACCTAAGGATTCTAATGGTGAATTTTATTTCTAGGCCAGACCTTGTTTGACTGGCCAATTTACGTAAAAACCTAAATTAAATCATTAATTGGGCATGGTTCTCAATGTAGGTCAAAATGGGTTTCTAAGGACAAATTGAAGGTTCTAAACCCTAGAGATTATTTTTATATGAATTTTAGAGGGTTTAGTAGATTTTTTCTTTGCCTCGAACCTCGTGAATTGGAGTGGATTTGTTTTAGGGTTATAGATTGTCATTTAATTCCTTGGAGTTGCTGTAGCCCTTATCAGATCAGATCATCCCACTTTCCTTCTTATTAGGTTAGTTTGACCTATGTTTGGATCCTGAGTTACCCTGTTTGCAGATTGTGCTAGTAAAATTGCATTTTTACCCCTTATGACTTATTTTCTTCTTAAACTCAGAATTCTCTGAGTTAAGCCTTTCCTTGAGTTATGTAGGAGCTTTTATCCTCTATATTAGGTCAAAATGAGCTAGTTATGGCTCATGATGAGGTTCTCATCATGCACACACTTCTCACACCTGTCTCTCTCTGCATCCCTCCCCGTTCTTCTCTAGTGTATGCACGGGAAATGATCACTTCATCCTGAGCTATTTGGTTTAGAAAGGGAAATCAAGAGGAGACTTGATTTTTCAAGGGAAATGGCTAACCCAAGAATTGATGAGATTGGGGACCAACCTCAACCTGATGCTATGGCCATCATTCAGGCCCAAATCTCTGCCAACCACCAACTTCAACAAAAATAGATCCAAACCATCATGAAAGCCATACACCGATTGCAAAACCCGCAAGGGCAACCCCCACCTAACCCACCACAACCTCCCGAGGTCCAACCATGGCCTCTCTGTGATTTTTACGATCTGTCTGCTATTTGGATTGAGCCACATCTTAGGGTTCCCAAAGGGGGAGATGATTTTGAGCTAAAACCAAATGTCCTCAGCTTAATTCAAAGTCACTTTCATGGGAGCTCAAATGAGGACCCTTTCCAACACCTAGAGGACCTAGACTGGATCTCCCGGACTGTGAAACCAAGGAACATCAGCTTGGATATTATTTTAATTAAGATGTTCCCTTTCTTCCTAAAAGACAAAGCATCTCACTGGCTTAGAACCTTAGGGAGAACCATCTCCACCTGGGAGGAATTGAGGCATGCATTCTTGAAGAAATTTTTCCCCATAAGTAAAACCAATGCCCTCAAAAGAGCCATTACCACATTCACACTACAAGCTGGGGAACAATTCTATGAGGTGTGGGAAAGATTTAATGAATTGTTGAGGAAATGCCCACACCATGGGGTTCCAAGGTGGCAATTGGCCTAGATCTTCTACCATGGTCTGGACAACAACCTTAGGAACTTTATTGATGCCTCCTGTGGAGGCAACATTTTGAACAAAGATGAGGAGAGCGCGTTCGAACTCTTTGAGTCCATGAGTGAGAATTCGTTCAACAATGCCTCCATGACCCAATTTAATCTATCCATTCAACCCCGTGGTGGGATCTATGAGGTGCAAGCTAATTCTGGAATGATTGACATGGACATTATAGCCAAAAAGTTGGATTGAGTTGAGTTGGTGGACAAATAGGTTGATGAGCTGTTGAACCAAACCTGAAACCCACTACAGACCCTCTCCCTAGCAAAGGGAGCTCACAATGTTGATTTGGTGCAGCTAATGAACTAAATGCACCTGGAACAACCCCTGACCATGTTCCAGGGAGGGACCTTTGCTCCCTCAAACCCTGATTACTCTCTCCCCTCCCCTTCGATACCTTTTATCTTTGAAGATGTCCAGGCCATCCAAGGTTACTCCAAACCTGACCCCTTCTCCAACACCTACAACGCCCGATGGCGTAACCACCCAAATTTTTCCTGGACAAACCAAAAACTAAACCAATTCCAGAACCAACTTAGGCCAAACCCTCCCTCCTATCAGTAAGGTCTACCAATTAGACCACTCTATAATCAGAATAGGGTGGCCCCTCCCCCACAAAACCAAATGGACACACGGATAAAAATGATGGTTGATATGAATCAGAAACATCAGGAGGAAATGGCATTAGGGAAGGAACAATTGAGACAGCTGTTGGATAGCAAACAACAAGGGTCCCTTTCTTCTCAGCACAACCGAACCAGAGAAATGTGATCAACAGAGGCCCCAATCCTCAAGGGTTCCAAGCCAATCCCAGGCATGCCCACATGATCCAACAAGCCCCACAAACACCCCCTGGGTTTGGTGCTTCCTCTTCTTCTTCTCAAGGATCTACCCATGGTCCCAGCACCTCAGCCAACACAATTACCTTGAGAAGCGACACTAAAACCCAGGACCCCAAATGGACGACCCCTCCCATGACCTCACCTCCTGAGATACTTGATTCTGAGGATGAGCAGAAGGAACGCAAGGACCAGGAGACTGAACCAATTCAAACCCAAACACCATACCCTGAGACCTTGGAGAAAATGAAGAAAAGGAAAACTGTAGTTGAGAATGAGGAGTTGTTAGAGATTTTCAAACAAGTTCAAATTAATATTCCTCTCCTCGAAGCAATCAAGCATATTCCAGCTTACGCTAAGTTCTTGAAGGATGTCTGTACGTCGAAGCGTAAGCCGAGAACCCAAGCACCTAGGAGGGTAGTGCTCTCAGAACAAGCTAGTTCAGTGATATTGAGCAGCCTACCTCCCAAACGAACTGACCCAGGAGTGCCCCTTATATCTTATAATATCAAGGACATGACATTTGATAGAGCGCTCTTGGACTTAGGTGCCTTAATCAACCTAATCCCGACTACCCTTTATCACCAGTTTGGATTTGGGGAGTTGAAACCCACACCTGTGACTATCCAATTGGCTGATAGATCTGTGAAAACCCCGAAGGGGGTAGTCGATGACATAATTGTTCAGGTCAAGGACTTCTACTTCCTGGTCGACTTTTTGGTCCTCGACATGGAAGTCCTCGAACAACTACAAAACACACCCATCATCTTGGGCAGACCCTTCTTATCTACGGCTAAGGCAAACATTGATTGTGACATGGGATGCATGGAAATCGCCTTTGGAGACAAGAAAATGCAATTGGATATCTTCAGGGCAACTAAGTCTTTTGATTGTGGTTGGGTTGAGAAGCACGATCCCATGGAACCTCTAGTGGAAGAATGCCTCACTCTTAGCTCTTTAGCAGACCATCTGACTCAACCAGTTGATGACTACCCTGACTTACCCCAGCCTGTGGAGGTTGACCTTTGTAGAGCTGATTACCTTCAGCAACCTCCATTTGAGGAGATTGATGCTAATCAACTCCCGCCTTTCCCTTACCCGTCAAATGTTGTCCCACCTACACCCGAGCTAAAGCCTTTGCCCGATAATCTCAAGTATGTCTTCCTAGGACCTAACCAGACCTTCCCTATGATTATCAATGCCCATTTAACTAGGGATCAAGAACTTAGGTTGACTGCAACCCTCTCTAAACATCGAGCAGCCATTTGGTGGACAATTCTAACTTAAGGGGAATTAGCCCTACCTGTTGCACTCACAAGATCTATTTAGAAGATGGGGCTCGACCTTCTTGCCAAATGCAGAGGCAATTGAACCCAAATATGTGAGAGGTCATTAAAAAAGAAATGATCAAGTGGCTTCAATTTCCGATAGCCCCTGGGTAAGTGATGAGAACCTCATCATGGTCTCTAATTACCCCTAATTAACTAGTCTTCCTAGTTAATTAGCTAGAAATATGTGAATATATGGGTTAATTTTTAAATAAGGGATAGATAGTAAAGGACCTTAAAATAAGTTTAAAATGCTATATAATCATCCAATTAATATTATTAATAATTTAATTAATAATTGGACTCAAAATATTATCAATAATTCATCTAATTAATGTGTTAACTAACTTAAGTATAATATATACCTAAGTATGTAATAACTTAAGTAACATTACTTAATTAAATAAATTAATCTAAAAGGGTCAAAAATGTAAATTCAAGGTCTGAATATAATAATTGTCTTATTTATAATCACATATAAAAAGTTGGAAAAGATTTAAATTAAAATAAACCTTGAAAACCTGAGTTTACATTTTAGTCCTTAAATTTTATTTCAATTGGGTCCTTATTTTCCACAGGTTTCACTACGATTAAGTCCCTGAACTTCTTCTTTTCTTCTTCAACTGTTTGGACGGCTGACGACAGAAGGTGCAACTACCGCCTAATCACCGCCAATCTGACGTCATCCCTTCTCCAAGCTCTTGGAGCTTGTGCTCACCATCCCCTTTTCATCCACCGGTCTGGATGATGCCAAAATCCCATTTTAGGGTTGGAGATAACCTCACCGGCATCGGAGAAGACGCCGGTGGTTATTCCCCTCCTAGCCACTAATCCGTCTAGATTCCACCTCCTCAGTCGCCGTCAACTATAAATACCCCTTCACACCCTCGATTTCCACCAAGTTGGCTCCCTTCCCGCTTCTTCACTGAGCTGACCCAATAGGCTATTCTCTCCAAAACTCCAGCGAACTTCCCCTGCCTCATCCGACTTTCTCCATCCATCTTCAATAGCTCTCGATCTTTGTCAAAGTAAGCCGCGTCTTCTGACAAGTGCTGACTTGGAGCTCTCCTCTGCTTAACCTCACAACCGCCCGTCGGAGATCTTTCGACAACCCTCTGATTTCCTCCTACGTCATGAGCCATCGACAGAGATCCTCTATCCCCTTCGTCGAGGTAACAGTAGACTAGGTAGGTAGGTTAGTTTAGTTAGTTAGTTAGGTAGCTTAGGTAGTTGTAATGCTAGAATTCGCACTCATCTTCCTCAACTCCGGTGAGCTCCTTGAGCTTGTCAGGAGCAATCATTTGGTCTTTTTAATTCGCTGTCCACCTTATTCCATCTTCCATGATCATTTCTATAGTCATTAATTGCTAATTTGATCACTTAATCGCCTAAACCACCTCCACCTCCACCAACTACTTCTGATGTCTATGGCAGCAGTAGTTGACCTATTTTCCACCTTCACTGGGTCCTCCATCATCTACTCATCTTCTAAGGACCCTAAACTACACTTTAATTCTAGTAATTACCATCTATAATGTAAACGTCCAATCTTAATTAAGCTCCTGAGCTCGCTGTCAATGGCGACTCAAGAGTAGTTCAAATCATTAATTATATATATATATATAGCATCGCAATTATCTGTTGACTTGTTTTCTCCACTCAATTGGGTGGGAAAACAAGTCCTGAGCTTAATCCAACTTAGATTTTATGAAAAATGATTTCACTGTTAAATCTTTACTCTAACGAACGATTGAAGGAATTTATTTGTTCCTGAGGTTCCTTGTGACCTCAAGAAGTTTTTAAATCTTTAATGGCATATTTTCTCATGTTGTACACAATTTCACCTTTTTCTGGACTCACCGGAGCTTCGGCGAGCTCTGACGAGTCAAAACAAGTTCTTTAGCCTATAGAACTTGGTGTGAAGCTCCAGATCAATGATTTGAGGTTCACTAATCAAGCTAAGGTTGTTTCTTTGAGGTTTTAGTGTCTAGAGATTGTGATAGGACTTCATCTTCTCCAACTTCGATAGAGTTGGAGAAGTCTAATAGTTAGGGTAAAATTGCATTTAAGGGGTCTGGAAGCTTCAGTGCTATGCACTAAATTCATTTCCACGTTTAAACCACTGTAACAACTCTTGGTTTGACTTGACAAACAAACTACTTTTGAATCTCAGGCGATGAGTCTGAAACCCTAGGAACCTTAGTTGAAACACCTATCTAAGGGTCTGAACCTGTTCCTGAGATTGAAGAGATGATATTTAAGGTGATAATTCCCTGTGAAATAGCCAAACTTAGAAAGTCAAAATTCGAGACTTAGTAGTCAAACCTGAGTCTAATTCCTTGATTCTGGATTCAATTTGACAAATTGAGGAATTCAAATTGTTTCTGAGAAGATTGTGAATGATTTAGAAGAGATTTGGATGAGCTCTGATGGATTTTGTTGTAGAATTCAAATTCTGTCCAGTTTGGGTTATTTTTGAACCCAAACTGATGACAGTAGTTGTTTGATGAGATTTGAATGTAAAATTTGCCTAAATGGATCGGTAACAACTTCTAGAAGTTGTTTTAATTGATTCAAAAGGTCTTCAGTTGTTTGTTAGGATTCTTCAGAGTGTGAAACTCAGTTCTGAAGCTTCCTGAGAAGCTTTGAGTTTCTGTACCTCTCCTGAAGCTTCTAAGAGTTCAAAACCTTCACCAGCAGCTACGGAATTAACCTTAGGACCTATTTAGAACTTCACCTAGAAGTTTAAGTCCAGTCTGTGGACTTAGAATTAAGAAATCCACTCTACAAGCCATTTTAACTGAAGAAAAAATAGAACTTTCGCCCTTCAAATAGAAGAGCTTAACTTCCCCTTTGTAATCAATTGACACTTCAATTCTGTAGAGCAACTCAAGAGCTTTCCAACAAGCTTTTATACGCTTGGAACGGATCTCTAAGCTAGGAGAAATTGTTGCTTGAAGTTCGGTCTAGGAGGGGGTAACTTAGTCCCACCTCGGAAATATCTGAGCGGCTACTTGGGAATAAAAGGTTTTTGTGTTATAGGCTCCTCAGTCGACAGCACACGACGCAAGGAAACTGAATGAGAATATGGGTGTGTGTGTGGGCACGTGTGTGCCCGGGTGTGTGTGCGCCTATGGGCGTGCGAGTGTGGGCCCTGGGAGGGCGTGGGTGAGGGCATGGGAGGCCATGAGCCAGTTTGGCTCAAGACTATGAACCGGAAATAAACCGAAGCTTAATGAACTAGGCTTGGACCTAGTAGAGTCTGGTCCCACCTTGAGAGGGGTGCTGTGTATCCCCGACCGATCCAAGCCACCAATAAATAAACCTAATTTTTGGTTAAAAGAGAGGAAACCCGATTCGGTTCAGAAAAGAAAGAAGGTCTGAAGGCTCAGAAAGAAGCTAAGGCTAAGAAGACAAAGAGAAGGAATGAAGGAAGAAATCCTAAGGAGAAGGAGAAGGAGCAAAGGAAAGGAAGAGAAGGAAGAGAGCGTTCATAAGAGAAAGGAAGAATGAACAGGCACTAAAGAGAAAAGGCAGAGAACAAAGAGAAAAGAAGAAAGGAAGAAGAGAAGACTTGTGAAAGAAAAGAGCTTGAGAAAGAATAAGAAAAAGATTAAGAAAAAGGTTAAGAGAAGATTAAGAAATAAGTAAAAAGAGAAAGAAAGAAAGAAAGAAAAGTAAAAGAATAAGAAAAAGAGGGAGGCTGAAGACAAAGAGAAGAGAAGAAATGGTTTAATTTCTTGTATTATTTTTAATTCCTTTTTTAGCTTAATGTTGTAATAAGACATACTTTTATTAGTAATACTTTCTGTTGCCTTAATCTCTTAGAAATAAAAAGAAAATAAACATGTTTACTTGTTATTAAAGATCATTTGTATGAATATGTTTTCTTATGGAATTTTGCACTCTTTTAAATTTGAAATCATTAGGCAAAGTTTATGTTCTTAAAATAAACTTAATTATACTCTTCTATAAGTAGTTTAGATTAATTTGTGAATTCTAAAAAAGCTATGCCCCCCAGCGAACGACCTGGACTCAACCAGTTAAAAGAAATAAAATCTAAAATGTTATGTTAACTTGACCCTATACTACTCAATAGACACAAATTCAAGTTAACCTAAGTTACTTTCTTCTGCACATAATTAAGCACAATTAACTTAATTAACTATGTTGAGGAGAGAACGCATCAGTAAGCCCCACTCAAGTGGTACCCAAGAAAGCTGGGCTCACCATGGTCACCAATGACCAGGGCAAATCCATCCCCACCCGCACCGCTACCGCATGGTGGGTGTGCATTGATGAATCCATTTTAATGGACTATTGTTACGCCTAAGTTAACTTCATTCTTACATTTTATGTTTGTTAATAACAACATTAGCTTATAGAATGATTGCATGCATCATTACTTAAGTTTACATATATTCTATCGCATTCTATAACTTACTATGTAATTATTTTATATTTCATTATTGTAGGAATAATTTCGCAAAGAAAAGGGTGGTAAAAAGAAATTTCTCCTCCCCCAACAGCCGGCTGGCCTCAACAACACCTCCCCCAATAGCCACCAACCTCAAGAAATTCAACAGCCACCGGCCAAGTTTAGTAAGGGATTTGAAAATCCCTTGACTTGTAGATGGGGGGTAGGAGATAAAAGAAGGTGTTCTTGACAAGAGGATGGTGGTCTTCCTTTCCCCCTGCGGGGATCATCTCCACCTTCCCCACCATGGAGAAGGCATGCACTGTGGAACCAGCAAGCACCACCACCGCAAACCTCTCTCACTGCGCGCTAAGCACTGTGCTCCAGCCTACCCCACCGAGCGCCCTGCAAGTGTGCCACCATCCTCCCACCACAGCCCTTGCAAGCACGCGCACCGCCACAACCTCCGCATGCACCGCCTTCACCGCACCCTCAACAGCGCGACCACGCGCATGCACAACGCTTGCAATAGCACCTGCCACCACGCGTACTTCCCACGCGCCCTTGTGTGCGCGTGTGCAGACCGCGCCCTTCTTCTTCGTCTTTATTGTACGCATCCCCTGTGTGCAGCAAGGAACCCAAAGCACTTCAGCAACAGCGTGCACCACCATCACGCACCAGCACCGTCACCGCTCCCACGCGTAGCCAAGCATACCTGCAGGCACCCGCACACCCTCGCATGCCCTTGTGCGTGCGCCATCGCGCAGCCACGCACGGCAACGGCAGCAGCTCTTCCTCCTCTCCACGCACTGTTCATCTTCTCCGTCAGAACCCAACGCCAACGCCGCTCCTCTCCGCTAGCCGGCCACCTCCAGCCATCTCCGTCGACGTTGTGACCTCCGTCGGATCGGCCTCGTCTTCCTCAACCTCCCTCGCTCATCAATGGACGACCGGCCTTCCCTCTTCACGCACGAGGAAGAGAGAGGAGAAATCCTCTATTTTGGGCACCATTAAAAATTACAACTCCTGCCATTGTGGACAACACTATTCACTTATTTATCTTATTATTATATTATGGTAAAATTGCATGAATATCCCTCCATTCTAATTGAATTGCATGCAGTCACATTTATCTCATGACTAAGCAAACATGTATCCTTGTTATGGGGAACAAATTCTGATTTAATTAAATTTGATGATGCTTTCAGTATTAAGATAGCAATTCTGGTATTTCCATGGTGGTAATTTTGCATGTGCACCCTCATATTCTTGATTAATTATCTAGATTGAGAATTTATGCTGGAAATGAGAACACTAGTTAGCATGCACATTAGTTGACATTCCCGATTACTTGATGTATCATTACTCATTTTTAATAGGCTAATTCATCCCTGTGGAGACAACCTAACGCTTCGTGGTTAGATTCTGAAAATTAAAATGTTTTGAAAAGTAATTTTCTACTACGCGATTAAATACAACGACACATCATTTTATGTTAAAGTTTTCAACGAAAATGAACATCGCCCTTTAAAATGGCGCCGTTGCCGGGGAGGAAACACTCCTATTAATTTTTTTGAGAATTTTATGTTATTTTTATGCTATTTTGAAAGCTTTTCTGAATTACTAACTGTGAATATTCTTCTGTGCAAAAACACGCAACGAATGCGATGGGCGTACACGGCGGAGATGATCTTTTTGGTGGACCTTGACGCCACGTAAAGGCCAGCAACAGATGCTTGTGGGCCTTAATCCCATGCACGTAGGCTTATGGAGGAGCATGTTTCTAATTTAGTCATTAGATCTTAGTTTAGATAGACATTAGAGCTTAATTTCTGTCTTTTGGACCCTTGTCGGGTATTTTTGGGAATGTGTTCCCAGTGTTTCTTTATTTCTTATCGCTCTTGTATGTGGGAGCATATTTTCGAGAGTGTGTTCCCATTTATTTAGATTATAGGATTATTCGAATTGTTTGAACTACATGTGGCTAGTTAGTTAGATTAGGTTTGTTTGCTTATTATTATTAAAAAAATATATATTCGAACTGACTGCTAGAAGTTGCATATCTATAGGATAATCATCTAAGACTGAATGAACAGCATCTAGTTTATCTTTACTGCATTGCATACATTTTTGCACGAAGAAAGCTGGAGTAAGGTACGTCTTCTCTTTAGCATCAAATACTTGTCATGCATTTGCATTGGACTTAACTTCAAGACCACTAAAGTGTTTGAATCGGGATAATTCAGTGGTCACTTTAAAAATTGGGACTGTTAAGAGAGTGGACCATAAAATCTGTGACTTGAAATTGTGTGAAAAGGATCTTGTTTGCGAGATTTCAAAACTCAAAACATGAACGTGTGTTGCACACATGAGACACTGTGCACATCACACATAAGGTCACTAGATAAATTTCTACCTCTCCTCTTTTGCACCACAAGGGAAGTTAGTCGAAAAGCAACAAGCCTATCCACCAAGTTACTTCAGTTCCTCGTGTGTGGGCTCGATTGGAGACTTCCATCCCTTGCAAGTAGGTTATAGACACCAACGAAGGTTGGCCTAGGAAGCATAATTCTTGCAAAACTTGTTTGGCCACCAACTGAACACTTAATTCTAAGACCTAGAATCTACTAAAAACAGATCCCACTGGATTTGCATTTGTTTTGACAGCGATTGAACTCTCTAGGAAGTTTCTACTTGTGTTCTGATTTCTTCTAAATCCTAAGAGAGTTAAAATTGTTTGGCTTAAAGAAATGGATCACCCTTACTCCTATCATTTAGATTATCAGAGTCAATACTTCCCATCTTTTAACTAGGATCCCATGCCCCGAGCGTATCCATCCTTTGATGGGTACATTGAAAATTCATGGGATTGTTCATATTCCTATGCTGGGAGTACTGGCCTGATAACTCCTACTTTTGAGTAGAGCCTAGGAGCGGGATTTTCCAACCCTGGAATCCCTACTTCTATGCAAACACCCAACCCTCCCACCCTTCATGATTTTCCGTATCGAGGTTGGACCGATAACCCTAGGCAACCAGAGCCTGAAATTGACTATCCTCCCCAACCTGATAGTAGTAGCCTCTCCTCTTTTATGATAGAAATGCAAAAACAACAAAAGGAAATGATGGAATCCATGGGAGAGATGTTGAGGAATAGTCAACAATTAAACAAAGAAACAAAGAAATAAGACAGCTTAGCTACGCTCTTCCCAGTAATTCTGATCCCTACCCATACGACCGTGATCGTGAAAATATTTCTGAAGAAACCAATGACAATAGGGATCCAGTTTTATGTAACTATCACTTAGACTCTCCCAATGAGACACAGCCACTAGAAGAGAATGATCCTAGTGATTATCCACCCGAGCTATATTGGAGTCAAAGCAAGGGAAGATGGTACCTCTTGAGGACCTTGACCCCAATGACAGTATTCTCCTTACCCCTACTAACCCAGGTCAAGGTTGTATTGTTCCTATCACTTCCTCTATTGATTATCTAGTGGAATCCCATTCTACCCTTAGTGAGCCTACTCCTGACCCTCCACTTAGGGAATCAACACCTACCATTCAGCATCCTGAGGATTCCCAATGAAGGTGACCCTAAGGGAATGGAGGATGAATTAGATCAATTTTGGTCTCAGGGATATAAAGAGTCTATTTCAGAGGACGAGGATGCCCCAATGGAGGAACCCGGACTGAAAATCTGGAGTGAATCACAGGGGGATTATTTATTATTTGAGGACTTACCCCAAGAGGATATAAATAATATGGTGAAATCCAGATTCCTTCCTTCTTTTGAGAGTCATCCTCCATCAAAATAGGAGTTGATATTAGAGGAGGACAAACACAATAGTGAGAAGCCTAGGGGAGACTCTCAGGGACAAAACACGTCAATTGAGGATTTATGCCCTGAGAAGAACAAAGAATTGCGTGATATAGGATTACTCCAAAACATTAAGATGGATCCTCCGTCAGAAATAATTGGTGATACTGAAGCAACTTCTTTCTTTACTAATGAATCACATATATACCCCGACAAAAATTTGAGTGAACCAAAAGAATTCGGGGATGAGATTAATGATAATGATTCTGTTGTTTCGACCCTGCAATCAAAGAGTTATAATTTGGAGTCTACCATTGATTCACATATACTGAAAGGTGAAAATATGACTCCAATCATTAATGCTAGACAGGGTAACATGAAGTTGTCTACAATTGTTAGGGAGGATACACAATCTGAATCGTTGTTGGAATTAGACCTAACATCGACTAAGCCCTCATTGGACTTAATCATTACCTTCCAACACTACAAACAACCCTTACACTCCCTAACCAATCCTTGGCTCAAATCTCTGCTCATGTACATTCTTTCTGGAGAACATATCAGGCCAGTACATCCTCGGGTAGAATGGTGAGTGTGGATTCATGCCTGTACTTTTAGTCTTGGCATTCAAGGGTTTGAAATAATAATGTTTATATCTTTTAAAACCCATCCTACTTTGGAGGATCCTTGTTATCCTCCACTTATTCCATTTTAGGAGGTCCCTTTTCATATTCTTTTGTTATTCCTAGACCTCCCCAGGTAGCTAACGAGGTTTTCTGCTTTCATACCATCTGGCGAGAATTTGGGATTATGTTGTATCATCAGCTCGCCAACATTGGTGGCTACCTATTTTTTAGGCCCGCGGTGTTACGCATATTTTTAAGGCCTAGCTTTTTCTGTCTGGAACCAGACTTACAGGTTCCTTATAAGTCTGGCTAGGTTTCTTATAAGTCTGGCTGCTGACAGAAAATGCAGCACTTGTTGGGAGGCAACCCAGCATTCTAAATAACACCATCATTAGGTGATTTCCTTCTTTTCTCCTCCTATTTTAATTTTACAATGACATTGTAGGATTTAGGCACCGAGGGATGCATTTTGCATTTTAGAAAGTATTCGTGCATTTAGGTTAGCATATAAAAAAAAAATTCTTGAGCTGAATTGGTTAGTCCATAGCAAAATATTTTTGTCATGGAGGTGTCATTGGAGATTTTTCTTCTTGAATTATTTCTTAAGTTTAGAATCCAGTACATTTACTTCACGTGCACATAGACTGGGTTATGGATCTTTGAAGAAAACCAATAAGTAATTTTAGTCTACCAACCCTTGGACAGTTAATAGGGAGTCAGGCATACTATCTTCTAGTAGATCCACCTCATATTTGTGAGAAGAAAGTAGAGAGATTATTGGTGTGTGAAGTCTAGTGCAAGGATTCTTAAGTTTTGGACAATTAGATGATGATACTTCAGAGTTAGGCATAGTTTTCGCTCTCTGTTTCTATGTGCATACTTTGTGTGAATTCCTGAGAGTCACCAAATAAGGCAAATACACAGAGATTGAGTTTTAATAAAGCTATGACTATGGTGGATGGTTACGACCATCCTTCATAGAGTCCTCGGCTGAAGGAGGATAATAGGGTCAAAGGCCAGAAATACGCCTGTCCTATCCATTCCTTCCCGATGTCGAGAATAGGCACTTCCACCAAATAAGACACACAATATCCTCTTGACCATCATCATCCCTAATAATGCCTCATAAATAAAAGTCTGTGTCGTGTTATGTTAATTTATAAAGAAAGAAAAAGAAAAAGAAAAAAAAAAGGAAGAACAATTATAAAAAAAAAAGAGAGAAGAAGAAAAGAGAGAGAAAAGAAAAAGAAAAAAGTCCAAGTTTATAGTTTTATCTTCGTGACGTTGTTTCTGAGGCATCAAAAACACCTATCGTGATCCACCAAATATGACCCATACATACCTTTCAGTATTTCTGATCGCCCAAATATTAGCTGCGGACTCTAACTTAATTGTAGAGTTATTAGGACTTTAATTGAAGTGTGAATGCCATGTGAGGCCACCAAACAGTGAGTACACTTATTAAATCTAGCGAAATTTATGATCTCAGAAAGAAAAGAAAGAAAAGAGTGAGCGCCAAGGAACATCAAGAGAGCACAGTTGTTTAGCCTCTCTCTGAGTTAACTTGTTTAATAGTCTAGAGATCTAGAGTCTATAGTACTAGATTACATGTAGCACCAGATGAGTGTGTGCCACCAAATACAAATCCATTCAACTTGATATCTCCTACCTAAGCCAAAAGTCGGGGTCAAATTACAGATTATCTTCTGCTTTATCCCTGAGGGAAGTAGTTGCCTGTCCCAACAGAAATATTTACCAAGGGTGAAGTGTGAACTCCCAATGCTAATTGGCTTTTCACTTGGATCTGTTACCTAGGCTATTATCACTTCACATTTGTCTGGATCTCTAAAGTTTTGAAATAAGAAAATAAGAAATCTTTTGATTACTTCTATTATTTTTCATTTTTGCTAGGGACTAGCAAATCTTAGGCATGGGGGTATTTGATAAGTCCATTTTAATGAACTATTGTTATGCCTAAGTTAACTTCATTCTTACATTTTATGTTTGTTAATAACTACATTAGGTTATAAAATGATTGCATGCATCATTACTTAAGTTTACATCTATTCTATCGCATTCTATAACTTAGTATGTAATTATTTTATGTTTCATTATTGTAGGAATAATTTTGCAAAGAAAAGGGTGGTAAAAAGAAATTTCTCTTCCCCCAACAGCCGGCTGGCCTCAACAACACCTCCCCCAATAGCCGCCAGCCAAGTTTAGTAAGGGATTTGAAAATCCCTTGACTTGCAGATGGGGGGGTGGAGATAAAAGAAGGTGCTCTTAGCGAGAGGAGGGTGGACTTCCTTTCCCCCTGCAGGGATCATCTCCACCTTCCCCACCGTGGAGAAGGCATGCACTGTGGAACCAGCGAGCACCACCACCGCAAACCTTTCTCACCGCGTGCTAAGCACTGCGCTTTAGCCTACCCCACCGCACGCCCTACAAGTGCGCCACCATCCTCCCACCACAGCCCTTGCAAGCACGCGCACCGCCACAGCCTCCACATGCACCGCCTTCACCGCACCCGCAGCAGCGCGGCCACGCACGTGCACAGCGCTTGCAGTAGCACCTGCCACCACGCATACTTCCCACATGCCCTTGTGCGCGTGTGTGCAGACTGCGCCCTTCTTCTTCGTCTTCATTCCACGCCTCCCCTGTGTGCAGCAAGGAACCCAAAGCACTTCAGCAGTAGCGTGCACCACCATCACACACCAGCGCCGTCACCGCTCCCACGCGTAGCCAAGCACGCCTACACGCAACACGCCCGCAGGCAGCCGTACACCCTCGTGCGCCCTTGTGCGCGCGCCATCGCGTACCACGCATGGCAATGGCAGCAGATCTTCCTCCTCTCCACACACTGTTCGTCTTCTCTGTCAGAACCCAACGCCAACACCGCTCCTCTCCGCCAGTCGACCACCTCTGGCCATCTCCATCGACGCCGCGACCTCCATCGAATCGACCTCGTCTTCCTCAACCTCCCTCGCTCGTCAACGGATGGTCGGCCTTCCCTCTTCACATGCGAGGAAGAGAGAGGAGAAATCCTCTATTGTGGGTACCATTAAAAATTACAACTCCTGCCATTGTGGACAACACTATTCACTTATTTATCTTATTATTATATTACGATAGAATTGCATGAATATCCCTCCATTCTAATTGAATTGCATGTAGTCACATTTATCTCATGACTAAGCAAACATGTATCCTTGTTATGGGGAACAAATTCTGATTTAATTAAATTTGATGATGCTTGTCAGTATTAAGATAGCAATTCTGGTATTTCCATGGTGGTGATTTGCATGTGCACCCTCATGTTCTTGATTAATTATCTAGATTGAGAATTTATGCTGGAAATGAGAGCACTAGTTAGCATGCACATCAGTTGACATTCCCGATTACTTGATGCATCATTACTCATTTTTAATAGGCTAATTCTTCCCTGTGGAGACAACCTAATGCTTCGTGGTTAGATTCTGAAAATTAAAATGTTTTGAAAAGCGATTTTCTACCATGCGATTAAATACAACGACACATCACTTTATGTTAAAGTTTTCAACGAAAATGAAGATCGCACTTTCATGCATCGACTATAGGAAGCTTAATGAGGCCGCCAAGAAAGATCATTTCCCTCTGCCATTCATTGACCAGATTCTCGAGCAATTGGCAGGGCAAAAATATTTTTGCTTCCTGGATGGATATTCAAGATACAACCAAGTTTCTATTGCACCAAAGGATCAAGAGAAGACCACATTCACTTGCCCGTATGGCACGTTTCATTCCGTCGTATGCCATTCGGGTTATGCAACGCACTTGCTACCGTTTAGCGTTGCATGCTATCCATCTTTTCAGAGATGGTGGGTGAATACCTGGAGGTCATTATGGATGGTTTCTCCATGTTCGAGAACTCATTCGACCATTGTCTTAGCAACTTGGAAAAGATCCTGAAGCGATGTATCGAGGTAAACCTAGTTTTAAGCTGGGAAAAGAGCCGTTTCATGGTTTAGGAAGGGATTGTCCTCGGTCACATCGTCTCTCATAGGGGCATCGAAGTTGATTGAGCTGAGGTTGATTTAATTTCCAAACTTCCACCCCCTAGCTCGGTCAAGCAAATCCGATCTTCCCTAGGACATGTTGGCTTCTATAGAAGATTCATTAAGGATCCTTCCAAACTTTCTAAGCCCTTGACTGACCTTCTAGCCAATGATGTCGTTTTTCACATGACACCTGATTGCATCATGGCCTACAACACCCTTAGGGAAACAGACTCCACTGCACCAGTTTTACAACCCCAGACTGGTCCCAAGACTTTGAGTTAATGTGCGATGCATCAGATTTTGCTGTCGGCGCAGTCCTAGGACAAAGAAGATAGAAGAAACCTGTGGTGATCTACTACGCGAGAAAAACATTGGATGAGGCTCAACGAAATTACACTGTCACAGAAAAAGAACTGCTCACCGTAGTCTTTGGGTTAGAAAAGTTCAGATCATACCTTCTAGGATCCCACGTGATGTTTTACACCGACCACTCGACTATCCAGCATTTGTTGGCCAAAAAGAACGCTAAACCTAGGCTCATCAGATGGATCTTGCTCTTGCAGGAATTTGACCTGGAAATACGTGACTAATTGCACAGCAAAAATACACCAATAAATATGCCATCTTGTGTTATTTCCTAGCATTGCCCATGTTATGTAGCCATACTTGCATTTGTAAATATACACCTACATGCATTTATAAAGAGGGGAAGAGAGTGAGAATAAATGGCCATCCAATCCACTTCCATTATTAACATTTTCCCTGAGTGTGGCATTGCAATTTCACCATTTCTCTTTTTTTTATTTTCTTTTTTCTTTTTCTCATTTCATGCGGCTGCAAGGCATGGTGCGTAACACCTCTCCTCACTGCTCCTCCTGCCAACAGCATGGGGAGAGGCATGCTCCCCTCTATAAAATACCATGCATTTCCCCTTACTGTGGCAACCGGCCCTCCACCCGCAAACACACCCATCTCCACCCTCAGACAACACACACAACACCACACACACCCGCCGACCACTCTCTTCTCCCTCTCCCTCTCCATACACAGTTCCTCTTCTCACAAGTTAAGAAGAGGTACACTGTGTGCAGAAGAGAGTTCACAGTGGTCTCAAGACCCCACGGTGAGCTCCACCACCGCCCAGCTCCTTCGTGAGCAGGTGGGCATGGTGGTTTCCTTTTTTTGTGTTATTTACGTACTCGCCTTTGTTTTCTGATTTCATTTTCAGTTTTGTTTTTCTTCGTTTCATCGCCCTCGCCTCCATTGTTGCGAAGCTTCAAGCTCTGAAGCTCGACCTGCACCTCCGTGCACCTACGAACACCTCCGCACGAGCGCACAGGACCCAGCTTCCCTTTCCACGTGTGTGTGCATGCTCTGCGGCTTCTCCGCACACCGCACCGCCTCAGCCGGTCACTGCTCCCCGCACTACACTGTAGCGCACTGTTCATCACAGTCTGCACGGCACTGTAGCCATCGGCAAGTTTCTCGCTTAGCCGGTGGATTTGCGCTCTCTCTCCTCGCCGTTACCTCTTCCACCTGGTCGCCCAACGCCCGTGCCTTACCGCTCAGCACGCGCCCTTGTGCGTTGCGTGCTGCATCCGCACATCCCCTACATGCCCGCACACAGCAAGCGGTTCACACCTGCGTGCCCAGACGACGCACGATGCCTCCAGACGTCTTAACTCATCACCCTCCCAGCTCGCAGCTCTTGTGCGCTGCGACTCTACGAGCAGACCTTGTGTGCTATGCATGCGTGCTCGTTCCCCTTTGCGCGCAGTGCGGTGGTCCTTCAGTGCTTGCATTGCGTGCCTTCCTCCCACACTCACACACACCCTGACACACACACTTACAGACACTCACACACCTACACGAATACATATATATATACATATATACTCACACACTCTCACCCGTAAATATCTATATATACATAAATATATATATGTATATTTAAATAAATATATATATCTATTTATTCCTGTACACACATATATATCTATATAGTTATAACTACTTACATATATATACATATATACTTATATATCCACATATCCACATTCTCCCTTACGCACATTCACCTCACATCTACTACCCACATACCCATGCACTCACACCTTTACCGCGCATCGTATTGTGGGAATATCCTCACTAGTTGCCAATATTTCCCAATACCCGCGCAAAGCAAGCGCTTCCACCCACACTCACACACACCCGCTCCACACTCCACATGGCAGTTAGTCTTGTTGGTTACGTCTTGCTAGACATGGACCAACTTGACACCGTGCTACATCCCATTCGCATTTCCATCTTCACCCCTATCTATATAACATCTATATAACTGTACATACTCTATATCTACTACATATACATATATAGATATACTAAGCTAAGTATTTCTTTTTCATTGCATTCTATTTTGCTTCCAATTTATCTTTTCTTCCTGCTACTAAAAAGACTAAAAAAAGGTATAAAATAGAAAAGATAAATCTTGATTTGTAGGCACACGGTCTCGCGTGTGGCGAGACAGGATTCATTGTATTTTGGTGTATAGCCAAGGACATATTTGAGGGTGTGCCTCAAGAACAAGTTTATTGGAAAAAAACCTAAAAATCAAGAAAACCAAAAACATAATAAACACAAGGAAGAGATACGTTTTAGGAAAGGCGTAGAAACTTCGCAAATCTCTTAATCCCCACCTCCCTGAGATCGACCCTGGGCCTAAAAGTGATCAAGATAAAATCAAGTAGGCCAGATTAAAAATTTTGTGAAACTGGTGCAGACTCGACTTAGGTTAACTCACTATACTCATTTCGACATTAATATCATCATTTTAAAAAGGCCTACAACACCCTTAGGGAAACTGTCTCCACTGCACCTATTTTACAACCCCCAGACTGGTCCCAAGACTTTGAGATAATGTGCGATGCATCAGATTTTGCTATCGGTGCAGTCCTAGGACAAAGAAGAGAGAAGAAACTTGAGGTGATCTACTATGCAAGAAAAACATTGGATGAGGCTCAATGGAATTACACTGTCACAGAAAAAGAACTGCTCGTCGTAGTCTTTGGGTTAGAAAAGTTCAGATCATACCTTCTTGGATCCCACATGACGGTTTACACCGACCACTCAACTATCCGGCATTTGTTGGCCAAAAAGGACGCTAAACCCAGGCTCATCAGATGGATCCTGCTCTTGCAGGAATTTGACTTGGAAATACGCGACAAAGCCAGGCCCAAGAACATTGTAGCCAACCACTTGTCCAAACTTCACCTGGACCACATTGGACCCTCATTACCCTTAACCGACACCTTCCCTGATGAACAAATTCTAGCTGTGCAAGGAAGGAGGCTACCCTGGTATGCAAACTTAGTCAACTATCTAGTGGCAGGTCAGACTCCGCATGACTGGTCCAAACAGCAACAAGATAAGTTCTTAGCTGAAGCCAAGCACTATTTCTGGGATGATCCTATGCAGTTTAGACGTTGTGCTGATCAGATCATTAGGAGGTGTATTTCTGAAGAGGAAGTCTAAAGTGTGCTATCCTTCTGTCACGACCAAGCCTGTGGTAGCCATTTCTCTGGGAAGCAGACGGCTGCAAAAGTTTTACAGACCGATTTTTACTGGCCATCCTTATTCAAGGACGCACACAGCTTTACGAAGACTTGCTTTTGGTGCCAGACATTAGGGACTATGACCAGAAAGGATATGATGTCCCTATAGCCCATTTTGATTGTGGAAATTTTCGATGTTTAGGGCATCGATTTTATGGGTCCCTTCCCACCATCCAACGGCTTCGAGTACATATTAGTCTCAGTGGACTATGTCTCGTAATGGATCGAAGTCATAGCCACCTGAAGATGTGACCATAAAGCTATCATGGACTTTGTTAAGCAAAACATCTTCTCTTGGTTTGGGATACCGAAAGCCATGATCAGTGATGGTGGGAGTCACTTTATTCATTCCCAATTCCGTTCCTTACTTAGAAAATACAGGGTTACTCACCACATTGCCACCCCGTATCACCCACAAACAAATGGGCAAACTGAGGTCTCTAATAGGCAGATCAAGAATATTCTGCAGAAGACTGTGAGACCTAATAGGAAGGATTGGTCCACACGATTGGATGATGCCCTTTGGGCATACATGACCACTTTTAAGACCCCGATAGGCATATCACCTTATCGAATGGTCTTTGTCAAGGCTTGCCACCTTCCAGTCGAGTTGGAACACCGAGCATACTGGGCTATTAAGCAGTGCAATATGGATTCCCAGTTGGCTGGAGCAGAAAGGACACTTCAACTCTCTGAGCTCAAGGAAATCCATCGGGATGCTTATGAGAACAGTTGACTTTACAAAGAGAAGATGAAAGCCATCCACGACAGACACATTCACAGGAAAACCTTCAAGCCCAATCAGCAAGTCTGGGTTTTTGATGTAAGACTTAAACTTTTCCCCGGGAAGCTAAGATCAAAGTGGACAGGACCATATCAGGTTGTCAAACCTTATCCCAACTGGGCGGTTGAAATTGTAGAGCCTAACACTGGGCAAACCTTCACAGTAAACAGCCAGAGATTAAAACATTTTCTTGCCCAGGTTCCCCCAAAGGAAGTAGTCACCCTCATTGAGGGTTGACATAGAGCTTTGCCCAGCTAGAGGCAATAAACTCAGCGCTTCCTAGGAGGCAACCTAGAAGATTCAGACTGATTAGGTACATGGCGGCACTCAGTTGATTTCTTTCTGTACCCCCTTGCATACATTTATTTACCAATGAGAACATTGTCCAACTTAAGCACGGGGGGGTGGTAATTCGCATTCTTTGAGTTTATATTATCAGCCTGAATTATATATATATATAATTAGGAAAACTTAGGCATTAGGAGCTTGTCAACTATAGGAAATAATATGAGAAGAACCTGAACACTTAGACTTTTTAGTCCTTCAGGCTTAATCAGCCTAGGTGTCCACTAAAATGTGGATTTAGCCCCGAATCCTTGCAACCTTAATTTACATTGATCTGATCAATAAAGTAGGGTGATAAGTATACGACTTATCAACCTGCCCTCTGACTCGGAGGGATTTTTAGTCTAAGCATCTGCATACATTTTTGCACTGACTCACTCCTCGGAGATTCTAACAGAAATTGGGTAGCTAATGAACCTTCTAGGGTGGTATGGCTGGCAAGTTATCGTGGGTAACAGCCCGTTGGTCGGTTGTCCAGAGCCCAACCACAGGACAATTCTCTTTTATTATTGCCTCTAGGTAAATGTTATCTCAGGGAAGCCACCTACTAAAACAACAAAAGAAAACGAAAATAAAAAATGGAGAAATAGAAAAATAGAAAAAGAAGAAAAAGATAAATAAGTCATACTTCACCGCACGAGTATGGCTGGCAAGTGGTCATGGGTAACAGCCCATTGGCCGATTGTCCTGAACCCAGCTCACTAAATGCATGGAAAAGCCCAAAACACTTAAGGAAGAAGCAAGGAAGTAGAGCAATCTGGGGAGATATACACTAGAAGTACCCTTGTGTTGACCCTACACAAAATAAAAGTAGGGCGAAAGCTACCGATCGGACAGATACACCTTTAGGAAAGCATTTTCTTTTACGATCACCTAGGGGCGTAGAAACCCGAAGTCTATTTTAATTACCATTGAGTGAGTCTATCATAATCTTCACACCAAGATACTTAGCACTTAGAGTCTTTTTCGAGTTATGGGTGGGTTGGGTAGTCGTAAAAAGTTACCTACACACTCTCAACTCCAAAAATCCAAAATAAATTAGAAAAGATAAAAAAGAAAAAATATATATCGGTATATATGCTTTAAAGTGAGGACTTGGGCAGTTTACATTTTGGCAGACACACGGGCATTGTTTAGTCTCTGTGGATTAGGCTCTTAATATATATTTCCTCCCGTTGACAAGCAACATATGTCTAAGTAATCAATTCCTAATTCCGACTAAAAATAACGGCTAGAATAAACCTTGCTAGGACTAACAAGGGATGAGCATGGGGGTATGATAACTCTAGATTCGATGATGATAATTCCATCAACAAGGGATCATCTTGAGGATATATGTGCACTAATAACATACCATAATGGGCATGGGAGCACTACATGCATTGCGAATTAAGATTGCTTGTAAATCAATGTTTAATGAACATGTGCACAACTTCATGTTGAAATAGGCCTCAGATGAGCAATCAGATCGCACAGATGGATCTAGTTTGACGAACAAAGTCCAACGGACTCAAAATCACCTAAATTCGACATCCAAAGCTCTCACAATAAGCCCAAGAAGTCGTGATCGTTGGTCTGAGGATCAACAACCACAAGGCTACCACATGTCATGCATCCGCTCCATCAGTCAACCGCACCAGCACCAAATCTCACCTCCGCAACAAGTCGCAAGGGCAGCACAGCAGGTGAAGCCTCGCACTTGCAAGCAGCAGCGAGCGTTTAACCCCCACTGCACCCCAAATCATGCACCAGCCTGCACCACAATCGTTTACAACCATCCGATCACCATCGAACGACCCTGAGGCGGGCTACGCAGTGCGCCCTCACGCACCCAATGCAAACGCGCGTGATCACGCGCAGGACACTTGCTCATCGCGTGCAAGGCACAATCCAGCGCACCCGGTCGCGTGCAATCCCAGTCATTGATGCGCTATCAGACGACCTATGTTGTGAGCATACGGATCACGCGAAGGCAGCACCCGCGGGCACAGCGAGGAGGCGACATGGCGCATCCTCAGCTATCCGATGGCGATCTGCACCTCGGATCCGACAGTTGAAGATGCGTGGATGAGGCTTAAGAAGAGATGAACGAGCGCACCTAAGGACCAGTGGGAGTAGGACTTCAGCGACACTTTTGGAAGGGATTTAGCAACATCTTGGACGTCGGTAAAGACCCATACCTCTTTTAGAAGCCCTCTTCTACTATATAAGCCTCCTCAACCACCCCATTCAAAGGCATTCAATTCTCATACACTCTCCATGCAATACTAGCCCTCTCCTAGCTCCACCAAACCCTCCATATCTGCCCCAGAGTTGTCAAGCCGCCAACAGAGCCCCCCGTCCACCGCCATGGCCGCCTCACCTCCTCCTCGCACTATCTTTTACTCTAGTTTTGTGTTGCACTATTTTAAGCTTTCATCTATTGTTGTAGTTGTAAACGATCTCTAATTGCTTGCTATATGTTGATGTTGCTTCTTATATCATAGTTCACATCTCCTTAAGTGATTGTCATATTTTAAATGCACGCTCTAACCCTACTCTCTCTCATTTTTGCAAGCAAATCACGCTACCATTTTGTGACACCCAAATTGACTAAAACTAATCTGATTTCACGCCTCCCTGAGATCGACACTTGGACTCACAAATCCATATCTTAATTTAAAATCGATGATGCGGGCGCATGCTACAATGACATAATTAAACCAACGCGTTCTACGCGCAGCAAGATGCTAGGCTAGGATCTAGACATCCTACAATTGGGGAGCATACCTAGTGCAACATGCTAGCCATACCCATAGGGACTTTCGTTAGTTCTGATATAAATTAAGTCCAATTAATTGCAAAGGTTCCCTAATCCCAGTTCATGGTGAAACCCATTATTTTCAAGGTTTGAATGCTCGTAAGCTAATTCAAGTGGGTGAATGTGTGGATGCTTAGTTTACTAAGCTGTCTAAACCAGAGGGTGGACAATTGAGTCAAATACTTCTATCCTATTAACTTCAACCTTGGCTAACAAAATTCTTTAGGACTTAACATCCTAGAACTGATCCATCACCATAGATGATTAAGCAAACTACAACCTGAAGAGTCTAGCTTCCAAATCTTATTGCTTAAGTCTTAAGATCAATGTGTCCTATGTCCCTAATTCTTGAGAAACTTCAAACCATGAAAATTATGCTATAAACAATTCTCTATTTTTTTTAATGAAATACTTGTATATAAAAGGTGTATGGACAAGATAAAATATATTCAGCAAAATACTAACCCCCCCATGCCTATCTCATGTAATGTTCTCATTGCATCAAGGAAAATATATGAAAAGGTAGGAAATGGAAGATATTACCTAGAAAACTCTGAATTGAAGCCATGAAACTAGATTAGCCAAACCTAGAAGCAGAACATAAATATTTACAAGCAAAATTGGGTTGAGTTGCCTCCCAACAAGCACTAAATTTTACATCTACAGCTAGATGTAATGCAGCTCAGATGTCCATAAGTGCAACCTTATGGACTAGTGATTCATGAGCCAAATCCTCAATGTAATGTTTTAATCTTTGCCCATTTACCATAAAAGTTTGTCTAGATTTCGGGTAGGAAATTTCCACATCCCCATTCTAAAATGGTATAACCACAATGTAAGGGCCAATCCACTTAGATCTTAGCTTACTAGGGAAAAGTTTGAGTTTAGCATCAAAAAGCCATACCTTTTGATTGGGCTTGAAATTCTTTCGATTAATAAGTCTATCATGAAAGCCCAAAAAGAAAAGTGAGCCCAACACTGAGAAATTAACAGAATTATTTGGGCAAGTCCATATCAATATCCCACTCCTTAATGCTATCAAGCACATCTCGGCCTACGCTAAATTTTCTAAGGGAAATATGCTCCCAAAAGCGTAAGTCTAAGACTAAAGCCCTTAGGAAGGCGGTTCTTTCATAACAGGCTAGCTATATACTTCTAAAGGACCTACCTCCTAAGAGAGACCTAGGAACCCCCTTGATTTCTCGCATGATTGATGATTGTCCTTTGATAAGGCCTTAATTTATTTGGGGGCTTCCATCAACCTATTACCCACATAGATCTATGAGAAGATTGGACTTAGGGACCTTGAACCTAGTTCAGTTCAAATCAAGCTAGTCAACCAATTTATAAGAAGTTCGCGAGGAATTATGAGGGATATTATTGTTTAGATTAATGATTTCTACTACGTCATGGACTTCACTATTTTGGATCTTGAAATTTTTGAAGATTTGAGATAGGCCCCAATTATTTTGGGGAGACCATTCTTAGTGACTTGCGAACACCCTGATTGATTGCAATAATAGGAATATGGAAATAGCCTTCGAAGAGTGAAAGATGAAACTCAACCTATTTAAGGCTATTGAGGAGACCAATGAAAGCTGTGGGTTGATCGAAAAATTAAATTAGGTTGAGGGTTTAATAAAAGAAAATGTCTTGTTAGAGGACTCAGATTCAGAGCAAAATATAGATATATTTGAATATGAGACATTTTTTTTCGAGTACAAGATCTTTGATGAACCTGAATTTGAAATATTTGCATTTGAGAAAAATTCCCTTCTTGAAGTAGGTAAAGAACAAAAGTTAGATAAACCTTTAATGACTAGTTTCACCTTCACATGAAATCCAGAGGAACCTAAACTGGAATCATTTATCTTGAATCTTGATTATACATCTGATGTAACCAAGTTTGATTTTAATCTAAGTGATCCAAAAGAGTTGGACTTCAAGGAAGAAAAGAAATAGAGAGTGGAATTAGAGGATTTTTTGGGAGATAATTTGGAAGATCATAGGGTGCCTTTACTTTCAAAACCTCCAATTCTTTACAAGAACCCTTATGATTTGATTAAATTTGATTCTTGTGAACCCAAGTTGGCCCAACCTATACACCCTCACTACAATTGGGGACAACACTTTATAAATCATAAATCCTTTGCACTTGGGTTACACAACTTTAGTCCCAGCTATGCACCTCATCTCCTCATCACTAAAGGCCACTGAGTACAGCTCTTCATGGTCTATCTATCCTACACCCAACCTAGTGGAGTAGGGTCGCATCACCAGTTCATTTACCTATTAGGGTACTGATGAGAGGCTCATCATGGCTTCTAATTTCCCCTAATTAACTAGTTTCCCTAATAAATTAGCTACGAATATGTATATATAAGGGTTAATTATGTAATAAGAGACAAACCATTAAAGGACCTTAAAATAAGTTAGAAATGATAAATTATAAGCCAACTAATATTACTAATAACTTAATTAATAAATGGACTCAAAATACCATTAATTAATTACTTAATTAATATCTTATTTAACTTAAGTATAACTTAAGACCTAAGTCTTAAATAACTTAAGTTAATAAGTAAATAAATATAAATAAATGGGTCAAAAATGTGAATACAAGACTTTAATATAATATTTAGCTAAATTTTAAATATATATAAAAAGTTAGAAAAGAAAATAATTTAAATTAACCTTAAAAGTCTCTATTTGCATTTCGGTCCCTATAATTTATTGCAATTGAGTCCTTTCCTTTCACCTAGGTCCTCATCTTCCCTTGCATATAAGTCCCTGTAAATACCTCTCTTCCTCTTTAGCCACTCAACGGCTGACGAATGGTGATGCGTCTACCACCTGATCACCGTCCATCTGACGCCATTCCACCCTCGCTAAGCTCCTAGAGCTTGGCTCACCGTCATCTTTCCATCCCATGGTTTGGATGCACCTGAAATCCTATTTAGGACTCAAGGTTAACTTCACCAGCGTCGAAGAAGACGCCAGTGGTTACCTTGAATCTATTCAAATTCCCGTCCAGGTTCGAACTCCTTCACAGCCGCCGAACCCTATAAATACCCCTTAAACCCTTCGATTTCAGTCAGTCGGCTTCCTTCCCTCTTCCCCCACTGAAGCTAATGATAGGCTATTCATCACTCACCTCCGACGACCTCTCATCCCCTTATCGGAGCTCCTCCACATGAGGGACTCATCTCTCTCACCTCCTCTTCCTCTCCAGACAGTCGTGACAGGACCTTGGAGCACCAATTCCTCTTCTTCACCGCCTTCAACTTCTCGTCGGAGCTCTTTCCAACATCCTCTGATCTTCCTCCGTCACGAGCCATCGACGAAGATTTCTCACCCGTATCATCCAGGTAAGTAGGTTTAACTTTTAGGAATAGATTAGAGCTAGTTAGGAGTAGGTTAGTTTAGTTTTCCAATAAATCTTAGCTTCATCTCCCTCAGCTTCGGCGAGGCCAAGTTCGGCCTCACTGGGACTTCATTCGCAATTTTAAACATCGTTCCACTCTTTACCTTTCCACGATCCATACTCATCTTCTATTCCTCACAAATATCATTTATTCTGCCTAGAATTGCTCATCGTCACCAGCAAACTCCACTATCTATGGCGGAGGTCACCGAGGGTAATTCACATTCATTAGAGCCCTCCATCACTTTGTCATCATCTAAGGGCTCTAATCTTCACATTAATTTGATAAATAATCACCAACACCTAAAACACCTAATTTCGTCCAACCTCCTGTGCTCGGAGTCAATGGCGGCATAGGAGGAGTTAATTCATCTAATTACATACTCACAAAGCATCACTAGGCTCTTATGAGCCTTAATTCTCACTCAATTGAGTGAGAGGGTCGTTTCTGAGTTCAAAAGAATTCAAATTATATTCTTTCTAAATTCAAAGCCTATTTTGTGTTTTAATCACCAATTGAGCTATTGGTGAGCTCCTGAGGTTCCTTGTGACCTCAGAAAGCTTTCCAGACCTTCAATGACTTGTTACATTGAGTTTGGTACACTGTCAGTCATTTTCTAGACTCACCGGAGCTCCAGCAAGTCGAAGTTGATCTTCAGCCCATAGAACTCTATGTAGAGCTCCAGACTGAATACTAAGGACCTAAGGATTATGAATCAATTGTCAATTTGATGTTTTGATGTCTGGAGTTTGTTGGCTTCTATCTTCTCCAACTCCGGCAGAGTTGGAGAAGCAGTTCCATTAGGTTTCAGACCTTGAATTGAGATCCAAAAGCATAAGCAAAACCTATAGAAGCCATCCTTGATCTCTGATTACTTTAAGAAATCTTAGATTGTTCCACCAAACAAACTCTATTTCAATCATAGGCGATGAACTTAGAACCCTGGAATTTTAGTTCAAAACTTAGTTTTGATGAACTAAACCAATTCCTGTGATGATGTAGAGTAAATTTAGAGTTTCAATTAGGTCAGAAATTGGTTAAATTTGAAAGTCAACTATGAGCTTACTGTGGTCAAATCCCAAGTTTAATTTGAGGTTTAATTGTTTAATTCTGTGAATTAAAGGGTTGAAAATCTTTCTGGGATGATTTAGAGTGAATTGAGGTCAATTTAATTGAGTTTAATTGAAGATTTTGTGCAAAATTAATCACTATCTAGTTTGGGTAATTTTTGAACCCAAACTATTTTCAATGCATTCTTGGTGAAATTTAGATGCCAATCCTGCTCAATTGGAATCTCTGAAACCTTCAAAGATTGTTTGATCTGATGTTGTAGCCCCTTAGCCCTCTGTCAAGCTGTTTAGAGCTCAAAATGGAGCTTTGAAGCTCTTAAACGAAGCTCATAAGCTACTTCCTCTTCCTGAAGCCATACAGAGCTCTTTTCCTTCACCATTAGATGCGAAACCATCTACTGAAGGTGGTTCAAACCTCATCTAGAGGTCAGACATCCTCCTGAAGGTCTTGAGACCTAAAAACCCCCTCTGCAGGCTCAAATGGCCGTGCGTTCCTTCCAATTTTGCCCTTCAAATTGAAGGGCTAGAATTAATCAGAACACCAAATTGGTGTTACAATTGGGTAGATCATCTTAAGAGCTTTCAATCAAGCTTTAGAACGCTTGATTTGGCCCAGCCAATCGGCTGGAATCATCGGCCAAAGTTTGGCCTGGAGTGGACTAAGATAGTCCCACCTCGGGAGTCTGCAAACACGCCGCATGGTATATTATGAAAAAGTGCCGACGATGTTTCGGTCATTAGCGTTGGGTGCAAGGAAATGAGCTTGGGTGCGGGCACGTGCATGTGCACGTGCCTGCGCATGTGTGTGTGCGTGCGCCTGTGGGCGTGAGCCTGAGTGGGCATGTGTGGGCCTAGGAGGCCGGAGATTGTGCATTGGCTTGAAATGGAAATAAAACACCTAACATAAACTAGGCTCGGACCCAGTAGGGTCTGGTCCCACCCTCTAAGGGGTGCTGTGTATCCCTGACCGGTCTAAGCCGCCAACTATAAAAACCAAATTTTTGGTTAAGTGTGAGCATAAATGGACAATCTTAAGGGAGATTTATAAGAGAGAAAACCTATGTAAAAAGTTAAGAAAAGAGAACAGGTTTAGAGGAAGAAGAAAAGGAAGATAAAAACAGAGAAATAAAAGAGAGAAGAGAAGGGCTGAGGAAATTAAGAAATGTAAAGGGAGAATCAGACATCTTGCCATCATTTCAGACTTCCAATTTCTACTTTTAAGACAACCAATATTATTTTCAGACATCTGATTTGTGCTTTTATTGCTATAACATGTCTCCTCTTGTTATTTGAGCTTAAATTGATGTAATAAGGCATTTGTACTCATTTGATTAGCATTTTCTTACCTTAATCTCTTGTAATAAGAAGTAATTGATGTAATAGACATGTTTACTTGATTCTTAATGACAAATTTCATGTGTAAATATGTTCCTTCTTATTTGGAATGATTGCATGTATTAATTTGATCTATCTCTTGTGCAATTATTCATAAGCTTAAAATAATCTAATTATAATCCTGATTGATTAAGTAGCTAGTAATTTATGTTTAGGAATTAAATGGTGAATTAAGCTACTATTATGTCTCCCAGTGAACAACCTGGACTCAACCAGTTAAAAAGAACTTAAAATCTAAAATGTTAGGTTAACTTGACCCTATACTACACAACCGACATAAAATCAAGTTAACCTAAGTTACTTTCTCATGCGATTAATTAAGTCTAAATAACTTAATTAAATGTGTTGAGGAATTTAAACGATCAGGTACCTCCTATCTAAGCTCTACATCTTTTCCATACCTTATACTTGTGGGTGCCAAAAGATTAATATTGCTTTACTGAAAAAAATGGTTCGTTTGATTTTCTGCATACACCTAGCTGCAAGCATCAAATATAGTGCTTGTTGGGAGGCAACCTGACTCAATTTTGATTGATTGATCTTTCCTTCAATTTGTACATTTAGCATCTTTCACTTCCAAATCCCGCGACCAGGCACAAACTCAGAATCTCTTTTTAGGTGCTCTCTTATTTTTTCGCTTTATGCAAGGACATTGCAAATCTTTGGCATGTGGTAGGGGGCATTAGCATTTTTTATCATTCTCTTAGGATATCTTTCATGGGACCTTACATTCATGCATGCATTCTAGAAAAGTCTAAAAAAAATGTTTTTTTAGGGAAATAAATAATGAGGCTTAGGTCGTTAAGGATGACAAATTTTAGGTGCTAAGGGATTGACATATTTAGGGTAAGATTAAGGATTTTAGGCTTAGATTCATTAGGATAGAAACATTATTAATTATCTAGGTATCATTTAAATTGGGGTTAGTTTTCAAGGCTTTACAATGACAGGTTGACTTTAGAAACGAACAATCGAATGTGTTGATACTTGACCCGCTTTTTATCCTTTTGCGTTGTATAACCTAAGGATTAGAGTGTCAAAACTTTCACACACTAGGTTCACAAAAAAATAAAGCCAAAAAACATCCATCCCACCAATATGTCTCTAGGTTCTAACTTAGGAAAGGCTTGAAAACATAACTTGATTGGATGAGTTCCCGTCGCATGAGAGGAGGAGCTTATACTCCCCTTGAGGATGCAATGGAAACACGTCACTACCTCAGCACTTATTTCTTAGGATATCGAAATATCCTAAGGGGCATGTAAGTGCATTGCGCGGTTCAGGTGCCATAGGTAGCATTATCTCAAAATGTTGATTGCCAAGGCATAGATTTGCTTCAGAATGCCATGGGAGGCACTATCTCAAAGTGTCATTTGCCAAGGTTCTGTAGGGCTGCCATGGGTGGTGCTATCTCAAAGTATTGATTGCCAGGGGCCCTTCAAGGATCAGTGATGGGAATGAGGAGCCTAATACAGAACATGTTAAGATCCAATCCGAGGTTAAGCCTAGAGAGAAATCAAAAAGAAAAGAAAAATAAAAACGCACTGCTGACATCACAAAAATTCAATAACGAGCTGGTGAAACCATTTTGCAATTCGCACTGACACTCCAAAATCCTAAAGCTAGACAAGCTGGGGATGAGGAGTTAGCCAAGGAAATTCTTGTTGGGAGTCTAGATCTGGGTTAGCTAAAATCCAAAAGGGTTAGGCCACTCTACTTTGGGTAGATGACAGGACGCTATACATCTAGGCCAAGAATCATAGTGTCTATCCCTGATAGAAGAAGTCTTGCACTTTTAAACATAGAAAGGTAACTCAAAACCCTGTGAAAATTCCCCTCAAACCAAAATGATTTTTCTATTGCCCATGCACTAGCAAAACATAGGCATGGGGTGGCGATCAAACCACATTTTCTATTGCCCATGAATATACTTTGCTAGGCTTCTGAGTCAATTTGATTAGAAGCTTAATCATATAACGTACATTTATCATGCTTTGCATTTTAGATAGGCATGTGAGAATTTCATATTTGTTTATGTTAATTAATGCCTAGCTAATGTCAGTCTGAGGGTAATTTGGGTTAGATTGCATCCATATATGTTAGATTAGTCATTTTAGGGCATTCTGTAAATAATGCACAGTTTTGGGATTTTATGCAATTTTTCACTTAGCTATATCTACTGCCTTGATATATAAGTTCATATGTATGTAGGTGCCAAATTTCAGGTTAATTAGAGCATGGTTGAAGGGACTTGGATCTAAGCTCATTTAGAAGAAGGCTAAATCAAGTTGGTGGACCTATTTGGATACCCAATTAAACCCAATCCTAGCCTAATTAGGAACCCAAATTTCCCAACCTAGGACCTAACTTATGGACCCAATTTCTCACACATTAGGGCCAGCCATAGACCTCAATTCCTAACCTATTTGGTTGACCAAACTAGATCATATCTTTTCCTAAAAGAACCTATCCCTTATCCATAGAAAACCTTAGAACACATCCCTAGCAAAAACCTAAGTAGGAACTACCTATTAGCCTAAACCCTAGATTCCACCTTATCCTCCTAAAAACCAAGATAGGTGGCCGGCCATGCACTCTAGATCATATCCCTATTGCCAGCCACCTTGGATAGAAAAAAATCCAACTACCTTAGCCTCCATCCTAGCCCTTCATATTCCATCTAATGGCCTTCCTAAAACACCCATCCTAGATGTCCCCTTAAATCTAATCCTAACCCTACACTTCATTGATCCAAAGCACCTTAATCCAACCAATAGGAAGCCTTCGTAATCCCTATATATACCCCTAGGCACACCTCCCCTTAGTAATTAATTCCTACTTAGTTTTCCTACTTCCAAGTAGTGCCACCAACTAGAACTAGTCTTCCACATCTTCTTCCTCCCCTTGAATATTTTGAGTGCACCATCTCATCTGCTACAACGCCGTTGCTCCAGACTTCGCCTTCAAAGCCCCTACTTTCCATCATTTTCATTCTAGTTCTAGTCATAGTTAGAATCATTCTTCTAGTCGTAGTACTATTTCTACTTTTTTCAAACTCTTATTATTTCAATAAAAGTTCTAGTAGTTCTTTTTCAACTAGTCTTGAAGTTGCTTGCTTTCTTCTAGTACTTAATTTAGTTCTAGTTAATCTGCATCCTATTAATTTTAGTCAGCTCTATTTGCATTCGACTAGTAGTAATCTCACATTTGAATATGCTTATTTACTTCTTAGCATTTAGGAAAGCAAACTATTTCAACTACGTCCCTACGAATGAATCAGGCTCCATTTTGATAACTACGACTTCTATATTCACAAGTTCGATTTGAAGTAAATTTAGGAGTTTCTATGTGCTTATACTACAACGAAAGTGTATTTTTCGCAATCAACTCCGCGCTTAGAATAATTTTTGGCATCATTGCTGAGGAGGCATGGAGTAGTTTGCTTTCAGTAGTTGCAATTAGATTTGCATTCATCTGATCTAACTTGCCTTTCTTTGTTGATTGTTTTATGTGCAGGAAACGCGTGTTTGCATGGATTTGAATCACAAAGCAATCTCGAAATAAAGTGCAAGTGAAGATCATTAGGTTAGTGCCTTGCATCTTAGTATTAGGATTTGATTTTGACTCTTAAGAATATTTGCATTTAGTTTAGTGTCATAAAAAAAAAAATCTTTTATCATGCTCTGTGCTTCAAAGATCATATCTTGTAATAATGTTTGAATTGGTTCTTTACGCTAAATTGAAAATTATATTTCAAATAGTTGGTGCAACCAAAAAGTCTAAATTTTTTGTTTATCACCTTGAAATTAGAAACCAACCCACCAAATGTCATGCAAAAATTCATTTTGTACTATCCTTGAAAAATCATTTACTGTCAGTGGGTTTTTCTAAAATTTTACTACTAAAGATCCAGGTTCCCAGATTTTTCCTGAATTTTATAGAACTCCAAATTCGGAGAAATTTATTTCATTGGTTTTCTGACCAAATCTATTTTCTGAAAAGAAATTAGCATAATTTTCTGAAGGTTGCATCCTTACTAATTTTGGAAATTACTCATTAGAGGTCTGATTGGACTGATTTGTTATCTTGACTTGAAAATTCTTAAGAAAATATTTTTGAGCCCCTAAAAATTCTAAAAAAAATTTATTATGTGTGCTTAATCAAGTGGTATTTAGGAAGCCATAGTTGCATTGTTCAGGCCACACCACATGAATTAAAATTGACTCATCTAGAAGCTGCCTGCTAAGGTCTAAAGGAAACTAATCAAGGTCTTGTGCTTGCAAAATGCTATCTGTCCACTCAAACTTGTTTGAAAAGGCCTTGAAAGTGGAACTCTAAAATTGATAAATTAATTACTTGAACCTTAAAATCTACATCACCAATTAAAATTATTTGAGGACCCTTATTTGCTAGGCATACATAATTAAATTGATTTAATTGGGCAACCACCCCCCTCATGCCCATCATTTAATCCATGCACAATAAATCCCAAGCCCCAATTAATCCTGTAAACGCGTCAATTAGGTTGGATTTTTATTTCCAAACTTGAGGTAGACTTAGTTGATTGAATCTAAGGCCTTGTTTATTTAGACCAACTAGTGACAAGAAAGGTCAGTGTGGTAACTACGTTAACCTCTAGTGGTATCCCGCCATGCGGGGTGTCCTAAGGGGTCCTACCCGTCTAGCCAACCAAGTAATTCATGGGTCAGATCAATTAACTGGGCTAGTGAAATTTGGATTAGGTCCAATAGGTGTAAACATTTAGGGGCTAGATCTAATTGCTTGAATTGTGCACACTCATGTCTCTCTCCTATTCTTAACTTTGATTTCTTCCATTTGTATTCATGGACTTCAATTCTTACTCTTCAAATTCCTTTTATCCCCAACCTGATTTTTATCCCAATTCAACCCAACATTATTCAACTTTTAATTGGGATAACTCTGCTTCTAATTGAGGATCTAACCCAAGATACCAATATCCAGGATATGCTTCCAAGCCCCAGAATGATCTCAATCCTTATCTCGATTAGACTTTCACTTCTACTTCTTCAAATTGGGATAAACCTCCTAATCCAGGATATGATTCTAATCTTCGATATCACCATTTGAACCCTAATCCTCCTCAAGCTCAATTCTTATGTAGGTCGTCGTCCCAAAATGATTATCTCAATACGACCTGGAATCAAGGAGAAAATCCCCAAAGTGATTCTAACTCTAATCCCACTTTAACACAATCCTATTCATCTGCCAATTGAAATACTACTGCTACTAAGTGGGGACATCATGATCAGACCTCTTATCCTCCTAATGTTAACTTCCAATCTAGGTCAGCTGATTCAAATGATCGCCCTATCATGACCTACAGCCTAGGAAGATATTCAAATCCTCTGTATTTTGATCCTCAATTGATTTACCCATGCCAAATTAACTCATCTACATCTAATATTGGATTCAACCAAGATCAAGCTCAAGATCAACCTATAGCCTCTCAGTCCACACTTCCAAGTAATCAATTTGAGCAAAGGATGGAAACATTACATGAGTTGTATGATATACACGATAAATTTTCACAACAAATAGACCAATTGGGTAATCAAGCTCAATAGAGTCAAGCTAGGATATTATTTCAAAAGATGAAAAACATGATGTTCCAGCTTACAAAGGAAATGCTACAAATTCCCGACTTTATTGATTGGCTAAATGATGAACCACTAAAAACAAAAGCTAAGGAGCCCGATGAAGACCATCCTATTGTTAAGTTCAAAATCGCAATATTGATAAGTTTTTATGTCGTAGTATAGTTGCAAAATTAAATCTAAACGAAAATAAAATAACGAAACTCAAAAGTGAGTCCCGGTTGATCTCTTGGAGGCGATAAATGCGAAAACAATTCTGATTTTTACTCCTTTTTTTTCTTTGCTTACAATTAAGACTAACCTAAATCTAAAAACCTAAAGCTAACAGTTCCTAAAAACTTGGAGATGGTGGCTAATTTCTAGGGCTGAAAATTCTCCTGTTGCTCTCTCAAAACGTATGATCATGGTGTAGCAAACATATATATAAAATGTGTAGGAGTAGTGCTCGTCATGGAATTTGCAGATTACGCAAGTAATATCGAGAGAGTTTTGATTTATCATTGCTTCATTTACTCGGGTAGGAGCCACCATCTATTTTTTTATTTTTATCTTTCTGATTTTTTTTTTTGGATTTTTGAAAAGCAGAATTTGAAACCTACTTTGACTATGAAAAACATGAACCTAAACACTAATCACGACGAAAGTGATAATTAATGTGATGCAGTGTGAACGGTGAAGTAAAAGTTGTGCGTCTTGTTGAACGGGGAGGGGTGAAAACACGTGGTCGTGATTATGGGGGGTGACTAAAATTATAACTAATGTTTTTTTCATTTTTGACTTTACAATTTTTTTTTATTTTTTGAAATAAAGACTATGACTAATTGTTACGATCCGATTCCCGAATCCCTACGAGATGAGAATCGGACCGACTCGACTGATCCCAAGACCTAGTCGTCCAACGAAAAAGTAACCAAAAGAGCAGTAAAATAAACCACATTCACCATATATATAACTAGCAATAATAAAATACACCAGTAAAGAAAAGAACTACTACAGTATACACCACCACAACAGTAAAGAAATAAACAGGTACATAAACATGATGCTTACAATAAAAGAGTACAGTGGTAACAGAAAATACTCACTACAACAAAAGGAAAGGTATAGTGGGTACTACATAAGTAAAACTACTGGGCTCTACTAGGCCCAGCACCCTCTGCAACTGCCGGCTCTGGCTGCTCAACACCTGGTCCTGAAAGGGTGACAAAGGTGACACGTCAGTGAAACACTAAGTAGAGTGGCAACCAAAAGCTAAGAAAAACAGTAAGGTGGACAGTAGCTGTTATATTTTTAATCTCTTTATTTTTTCATTTACTCATTATTGAATTATTCCTCAGATCTTTCTCTTGATCTTGAATGTTCCTCGTGGGAACGATCTTAATTGCAGTCTTTTCCGAAAAGTAGAAGTAACACGTGGTGCTCCCCTGGCCGGGAGAGTCCCCCGTGGTGGTCCTACCCTCAATCAACCACCTCAAGGTCGCTGACAGACGTAACGGTGGCTATGGCACGCACGATAAACGCACGAGTAGCTACCCTGCACTGGCACGCGGTCAGTCGTTTCCGTTAACGGGTGCGCTCAAAGCACAGCACGGAACCAATATAGGGCAGGGCCCTCTCAGTAACAGGGGTCCAGCCCCTCCACAGTAACCAAACACGGGTCTTGCCCCTCCACAGTCCGCGCACCCTCGCCTGACTACCCTGGTTTGCCCAGTGGGCCTAACAAGTCGGTGTAGGAGGGCTAACAGAACCCCCAGGCCCGTGGGGTAGCTAGTGCTCTCCCTACACTAGTAGCTCTCCTCGATACTATGTACAAGAGGGCCAAAAGTCGGTACAAAGTGGCCAGACCTAACCTCGGGTCCCTGGGGCGACTAGCTCTGCTCTGCACTAAACAGGGGGACAGTCGCTCTCCTTGGTACTCCGTACTCAAGGGCCAACTCACTTTCCCAATTCTATTCCATTCACTTCTCAGGAGCTCTACTCCTAATTCCCCGTAGGATTCATGCTCTTTTAACTCAGCCAATTTAGGTTTCATCATTTCAGCTTTATATTCATATAACTCATGTTCTCAACAGTAATTATCCATTCATAAACAGGCAACTATTAACCAATTACAGGCAGTCATCGTTTCCTTTCTACTTTTCCAAGACTGCAATATATATATATATATATATATATATTCAATCTAGTTTTCCAGTCCTAGGATTCATGCCATATCCTAGGATCTATCATTCAATCTAGTTTTCCAATCCTAGGATTCATGCAATACCCTAGGATCTATCATTCAATCTAGTTTTTCAGTCCTTGGATTCATGCAATACCCTAGAATCTATTAATTATTTCACAAGTGCATAATTTTTAATAAATACTTAAAGGGGCCACTCTACCTGTAAAATCGGGAGTACTGGGGGCGTGATCGACAAGCCCGCGCGCCTCCGCAACCCCCAGAGCCACAACGGAATGGGGTCCTAACACAAGGATCAATTACAAGGAGCTACTCAAAATAGGATACAATCACTGTAAATAGGTAGAGGAACTAAATCTGAGAAGAGCGAAACTTGAAACGCGGAAAACGGACCTCGAGCAGACCCTAAACAGGTCAAAAACGACAAGTCTGCCCAAAATCAGATGTCTGGAACATCTTCCAGATGTCTTAAACGATGGATCAGGTCATACCTTGATCCTGTGCGGTCCATCAGACGTCCAGAATCCCGCTGAACCATCTGGAATTAGTTTCCAGACATCCGACTGTCACTCGGGACGTCTGGAGACCCTCTCCATCGTTTGGTGCTGTGCCCAGATGTCCGATCTGTGTGGGAGGGCGTGCCCTTGTGCCTTCCCGAACGAGACCTGCACACATATGCGACCGTCCGCAACACGGAACGAAGCAGAACCCTTTGGTGGAATGGCTGCATGGCCGTACACGCAAAAGAAGAAGGGGAGGAAAAATATCGTAACTTTCAGACGTCTGGACCTTCCTCCAGATGTCGCCTGCGTCGTCTGGACGTATGTCCAGACGTCTGATTCTGGGAAATTTTTCCCGAATTAGGACCGCCTCGCCCTCCGCCTGCAGCGCACGACCGTGCCACGCCGTGCTCGCCTGCTGCCTGAGCTACAGCAGCTCCTCCCCAATGTCACGCTCCTGCTGCGCACCCGCTGGCCGGCCCTGGCTGCTCCGATGAGCTCGCACCCTCGCGATCTAGCTCTCTCCCTCTCGCAGCAGCCCCTCCTCCCCACGCACTCACAGCAGCAGCTGCTGCTACCCTCGCCCGCCCACTCTCTCACTGACAGGAAGAAGAAGAAGAAGGCGGTGGAGTGAGGGTGAGGGAGACGAGAGGGGGGTATTTGAAGGCTGTCGTGGGGAGAGAGAGAGAAAAAGGTGGCTGCGCCTGCAGGAAGGAAAGAGAAGAAGGAGGGCGACGGTTCAGTCTGCGCGTGCATGCATGCAGACGCGAACCCGTACGCCGAAAAAATTAAATTCCAGACGTCTGGGAAGGCTTCCAGACGTCTGACCAGACGTCTGGACCAATTCCCAGACATCTTAAATGACGTTTGATGCCAGGGTTATAACACTAATGAAATAAAACGGAATTAAATCACATAACAAATAGAGATGTTGAAAAAATGGTCTTTCATTACCTGATTCGAATAACAAGAATTCAGAATAACTGAATGTAAAGGAAAAATAGATGAATGCTTGATTGACAGAAATGAAAGGACAAGAAATAAAGATGCTACAATAGCAGAAATCCACCTTGCCGGTAGTGCTCACAAGGGAACCATCAGCACTGGAGGGTGGTGGCGGCTAGGATTGGTCGTAGTGACCTTGTACATGCCACAACAAAGAGTGGCACGCCAAGAACTCAGGGTGAGTTTTGGTGTGCAACAAGAAAGAGTAAACTATACTACTTGCATGAAATAAATGTAGAAATATAAAAAGCAAAAGAACAATCTAAGCTAATAGAACTAAGGACACCAAAGGTGCCTTCGTGGGGAGGGCTTTAGTGGCCATGTGGCTAGTGGTGGTGGAAGGGGTGGCCACCAAGGTGGTGGTGGGCGGCTTTAGTGGTGGAGGGAGAAAGCTTGAAGGTGGTGGAGTTGAGGTGGCCGAATGGAGGGAAGAAGGCAATACCTAATGGCTAAGAGGAGGAAGAAGATGGTGGTGGGTAGCCACCCTTGGGGTGTTTTTATAGGAGAACGGGAGGCCTAGGGTTCGACCAAGGGGGGTAGGGTTAGGGTTTGGTGGCTCCACCAATGGTAGAGGGTAGGTGTAGACTAGGTTGTGTAAAAGGTGAGGGGGTATTGGTGATGGTTTTGGTAGAGTTGGGTTGGGTTTAATTAGGTTGGGTTAGCCTAGGATCTAATAGAGTTGAGTCTAGATGGTAGGTCTAAGTCTAATTGTGTGTGTGAATGTGTAATTGGGTTGGGTTAATCCAATTAACTGTGTGTATGGTCCTAATAGATCTAGGTCGAGTCTAATTAGGTTCCAAAGGGCCTAATTAGACGTATATGGGTAGAGATTTGTCAAGTAGGTTCTAGGTGAACCTAATTGAGTTAAGGTACACCCAAGCAAGTAGGGGTGCACCCAATTGGGTGTAGGTTAGTTGATTGGGTTTGGGTAGAGTCCAATTAGGCTCTCATGAGCCTAATTAGCCCAGGGTTAGCCTAATCAAGCCCAACTGGACCTAATTAGCTGGTGGCTGACCCAATTGACTCAAATTGAGTCAATTGAGGGTGCTATGATCCTAGATAGGATTCTAGTGTGTGGATTGGGTTGGAGATAGGAGGATTAGGAATAGGGATAGTGGATGATAGGAATCTGGATAGTACTATCTAGGTTTTGTCCAAGGCAGGGGCAATTCAAGATTAGGGATAGGGATATCCTAGGTGGAGAATGGGGGTAAGGATAGTGTGGATAGGAACATTGATAGCACTATCCATGTTTTGGGCTCTAGGCTAAGTTAACCTATAAAAGAATGGTTTAGGGATAGGTACAAGAATAAGGCTATCCTAGGAGATTAAGGATAGGGATAGGGTTATCCTAAGTTCTTCTTTTCTTCTTTTTTTGCACTTATTCATACAACTAGCCTAGTATATATCTCTCTCTCTATCTTCAATCTTCCTCTATTCCAGCTTTATTCCAAGCTCATGCTCTAGCTTTGCTACAACTCCAACCTCTATCTAGCTTTTATTCTACTCAGAATAGCTTCTGAGCCTCTTTCTATCTACAAATACAATTATGCACAAATTAGTAGGAAAAAATAACATTATTTTATATGTAGCTAAGTAGAAAGGATATTATGCAAGATATGCAACTTATGCATGTATTACTCAGAAGTTAAGCTAGATTCTAACTCAATTTAGGTTGATTAAGACCTATGATTGCTGCACAATCATACTCCCATGCCTAAACTTTGCTAATCCCTAGTAGAACCAACATGCAAAAAACCTGCGGAAAAGTTGATAGAATTAAATATGCGATTTTCATTTATTTTTGAAAGTCAAAGTGGAAGTCCAAAACACTCTCTTTTTTTGTATATATATATTTATTTCTTTCTTTCTTTTATTTCAAGACGACATTGCCAAGTAAATAAGCTAGTTTAAATAAAAAATCTCAATATTATTTTTCAACAACAAAAGGAAATCACGGACAAATCCTTAATGGCAAAGACTCAACAATTCTAAAGTATGGACTCAAATCCAGACCGCCCAAATCAAATTAAGAATCTTATTAGCCATCAGACTTGGGTCACGAGAGTAACTTTCTCTTACTAAGGCAACCTACCTGTAACGACCCGGTTCCCGAGTCCCTACGAGACACGAGAACCGGACCGACTCGACTAATTCCAAGACCTAGTCGTCCAACGAGGAAGTAACCAAAAGAGCAGTAAAATAAACCACATTCAGCATGAATATAACTAACAGTAAGAAAGTACAGCAGTAAGGAAAGAAACTACTACAGTATATACCACCACAACAGTAGAACAACATTTATCATATAACATGAACTGCAGGTAAAGAAAAGTACAGCGGAAACAAGAACTACTCACTATAACGGAAACAAAGAGGTACAAAAGACAGTGGTAACTCTACTGGACCCTACTCGGCCCAGCGTCCTCTGCAGCCGCTGACCCTGGCAATCCGTGTACACCTCCTCAGCTACAAACAGCTGACCACTCGGACCTCTGATTACGAACGGATTCTCTAACAGTGTATAATCCTGGTCCAAACTAACTGCGAAACTGGCTGCGACAAACGAGTGCGTAGCGCCGGAATCGAAAAGCATGTAAACGAGTCTGCCAGAAACTGAAACCATACCTGCTACCACCGATCCCGAAGCTCTGGCGTCCCTGTGTGTTAGGGGGTTGATACGCCCCTCAGCTCCAGGTGTGGACGAAGCAGCCACACTCTGCGTCGGATGGGTAGGTGCTGGCCGGTACCCTCCTCGCGACTGCTGTCCTCCTCCTCGCGCCTGGGAACCGCGGCCTCCTGCGCGCCCTCCAGTGCTCTACGCGGGGAGTATCTGCTGACCTCCTGCCCTAGATGGGCAGTCCCTCCTGACGTGGCCCGGCTGGCCACACTGGTAGCAGAGGGGAACCCGACTCCGCCCTCAGTGGGTCCCTGCTGTCGACTAGGCGGGGGTCCGGTGCTGGTGACTGGCCCCTGTCGAGGGCCCCCAAAGGCCACTGATGGCCCTGAACAACGTGACGGCTATCCTGCGGACGCCACGTGTCTCCATTCTCGCCGGCCCTGTGAGAAGTCTGGCTAAAAGGGCCTCTTCCGCCCGCCGTCGGTGTCTCGCGCGGACGGGTTGGTCTCCTCGTAAGTCATAGCTGCCTCTACCACCCTCGAAAACGTAGGCAGCTTCAGGGGTTTGACATACCCCAGGATCGCAGGCCGAAGCCCCTCGGAGAACCTCCAAAGGCGCTCCTCCTCAGTGGCTACCGCTATCGCTGCAAAGCGGGACAGCTCCAAGAAACGCGTGCAGTACGCGCTCACAGTCATCGTCCCTTGGCGGAGAGTGTGGAACTCCCGCCTCCTCTGGTCCTGCCACGTCTGGGGAAAGTACTGCTCGCAGAAGAGGGTGATGAACTGGTCCCACGTCGGCTCGTCCCTCTCCTGTCCCCGGACCGCCCTCCACCACCGGTGTGCCGCACTCTCCAGCTGGTACGTGGCAAAGGCCACGTGGCACTCCACCGGGGGGCGAAGGGTGTCGAAGATCTTCTCCAGCTGCTCAAGCCAGTCCTCTACCTTGGTGGGGTCCTCATCCCCCTTGAAGGAGGGGGGCTTCAGCTTCCGGAACTGTCCGAAAAGCTCGAAGTGGCGCTGTAGGGGAGGTGCCGGTGCACCTCCAGGCGAAGGTGCCTCGTGTACAGAAGTGTCGGAGGAAGGTGGGGGCAACAATAGCCCATCCCCTCCCTCGTGTCCAGCGCCGTGTCTGTCGCGTGGTCCCACAGAGGACTCCCCCTCTGCAGCCCCAGGAGGTGGCGCTCGGGGCGGTGGGTGGAGCTCCTCTCGTACAATATCTCGTATCAGTCTAGCGAGGTCCTGGGCCTGGATGCCTGGGAGTGGTGGCTGGTCCATCGAGACGTCAACAACAGCACGTCCACCTCGCCGACCTCGCCCTCGGCCGCGCCCGCGGCCAGTCTCGCCAGTCCCGCGACGAGGCATCTCCTACAAGGAGACGCGAAACAAAACAGAAACGTCAAAACAGACGGTACCTAACAAAACTTCTAAGAGCTCATGTCAAGAGATATGTTGTGGTGGCTACTCTAGCTATAAACATGTGAATTGGTTATTTTCCAGTCAGTTGATTCACTTCTCGGGACGACCTTGCTCTGATACCATCTTGTAACGACCCGATTCCCGAGTCCCTACGAGACACGAGAACCGGACCGACTCGACTAATTCCAAGACCTAGTCGTCCAACGAGGAAGTAACCAAAAGAGCAGTAAAATAAACCACATTCAGCATGAATATAACTAACAGTAAGAAAGTACAGCAGTAAGGAAAGAAACTACTACAGTATATACCACCACAACAGTAGAACAACATTTATCATATAACATGAACTGCAGGTAAAGAAAAGTACAGCGGAAACAAGAACTACTCACTATAATGGAAACAAAGAGGTACAAAAGACAGTGGTAACTCTACTGGACCCTACTCGGCCCAGCGTCCTCTGCAGCCGCTGACCCTGGCTGCTCAACACCTGGTCCTGAAAAAGGTAACGAGTGTAAAACGTCAGCAAAACGCTGAGTAGAGTAGCAACTAAAACTAAAGACAACAGTAGAGTGTACAGTAGCTGTTATGTTCCATTACTTTCTTTATTCACATCTTTTAATTGTCTCACTATTTCATTTATTCCCCAGATCTTTTTCTTGATCTCGAATGTTCCTCGTGGGAACAATCTTGATTGCAGCCTTTTCCAAAAAGTAGAAGTAGCACGTGGTGCTCTCCTGGCCGGGAGAGTCCCCCGTGGTGATCCTACCCTCAGTCAACCACCCCAAGGTCACTAACAGACGTAACGGTGACTATGGCACGCGCGATAAACTCACAGGTAGCTAACCCGTACTAGCACGCGGTTAGTCGTTTCCGTTAACGGGTGCGCCCAAAGCACAGCACGGAACCAGTCCAGGGCAGAGCCCTCTCAGTAACAGGGGTCCAACCCCTCCACAGTAACCAAACCGGGGCCTTGCCCCTCCACAGTCCGCGCACCCTCGCCTGACTACCCTGGTTTGCCCCAGCGGGCCTAACAAGTCGGTGTGGGAGGCTAGCAGAACCCCGGGGCCCGTGGGGTAGCTAGTACCTCCCTACACTAGTAGCTATCCTCGGTACTACGTACGCGAGGGCCAGCAAGTCGGTACAGAGTGGCCAGTCCTAACCCCGGGTCCCTGGGGCGGCTAGCTCCGCTCTGCACTAAACAGGGGGACAGTCGCTCTCCTTGGTACTCCGTACTCAAGGGCCAGCTCACTTCCCCAATACTATTCCATTCACTTTCCAGGAGTTCTACTCCTACTTCCCCATAGGGTTCCATCCTTTTTACTCAAACATCCAGGTTTCACTTTCCAGTTTCACATTCTTACAATCCATGTTCTCAACCACGTTATTTATTCACAACAGGCAGCTGTTAATTCAAATTACAGGCAGCTTTATATCTCTTTCCATTTTCCAAGACTGCAGTATTATACATTCCACTAGTTTTTCTCATCCTAGGATTCATGCCATATCCTAGGATCTATCATACAATCTAGTTTTCCAGCCCTAGGATTCATGCAACACCTAGGAGCTATCATATATTTCTCATTCCTAGGATTCATGCAACGTCATAGGCTCTAGTTATGGTTCCATACATTAACAGATTTTATTAATAACTTAAAGCCACTCTACCAGGTATAACGGGAGTAATGGGGGCATGATCGGGAATCCCGCGTGCCTCCGCGACTCCCAAGACTGCAACTGAAGGAGGTCCTATCACAAGGATCAAACACAAGGTGTGTCTCAAAACAGTGTATAGCTACCGTAGACGGGTAGAGGAATTAATTCTGAAAAGAACGCAACTCGAATCGCGAAAAACGAAACCCGAACGGGCCCTAAACTAGTCAAAAACGACGACACTGTGCAAAATCAGACGTCTGGAACTTCTTCCAGACGTCTTAAAAAGTGGATCAGAGAATTACCTGTTCAGCATGGTTTCCCAGACGTCCATAAGTATGCGGGGACATCTGGCCTATCTCCCAGACGTCCGATGGTCACCCCGGACGTCTGGAGGTCACTCCCGCCGTCTGGTACAACAGCCAGATGTCTGATTCTTGTTGGATGGCGAATCACCGAGCCTGCGCACACCCATCTCCCTCCCTCAGTACGGTCAGTCGACAGGAAGGAAGAAGGAGACGGAAAACTCACCTTTCAGACGACTGGAAGATCTACCAGATGTCGCCCTCGCCGTCTGTCTATCAACCCAGACGTCCGATTCTGGAAATTTTTCCAGAACAGGGCACCACCCGGCTTCCGCTCGCGACGCCGCCCGCGTCGCACCTCGCGCGCCTGCTGCTCAGACCACAGCAGTCCCCCCTCCGCGTCGCTCCGCGCCCCCTGCGCCCTCCGCCGGCCGGCCCTAGCAGCCCCGGCGAGCTCGCCCTCACAGCAGAGCTCCGCTCTCGCACGCAGCACCTCCTCCGCGCTCACTGCGGCCGCCGCTGCCGCCCTCCCGCTCGCGCTCACGCTCACTGGCTGAAGGAGAAGAGGGAGGAGACGGTGGAGATGACGGGAGGGAGCGCGTGGCCTTTTAAGGCTGCGCGAGGAGGAGAGAGAGGACGCAGCAGGCGTTTGCAGCCGCAAGGAAAGAGGGAAAGCGAATATCCGGTCTGCGCGCTCAGGCGCGCAGACGACTCGCGCGTGTCGAAATTAACGATTTTCCAGACGTCTGGAAGAGATCCTAGACGTCTTGTCAGACGTCTTAAAAGACGTCTGGGGCACGCGTTCGTTACACTACCCAAGGTTCGAATAGAATGTAAGAAACAAGCATCTTATGTGTGAAATAATGTGACTCGTCAAATGGGAAACTAAGTTGATTCCTAGTATTCAATAAGGGTTAGACTATCTCTTCGCCCTATAAATCCAGTTTTGGGATTCGCCTTACTAAGATTTGGCAGCTTTCTCTTCACTGCTTTTCTACCTCGAGGTCAACACACTAGGAATATATCTCCCCGGCTAAACCCCTGGGTCTCTTATTCCTAGATTTTTTCTTTATTTTTTTTTCTTTTTCTATAGGATAAACACCCATATGTAGCGAGGTGTTTTTATTGTGCAAATAGAAAGGGAAGCATCCATATGTAGCAAGATGCAATTATTTGGTGGAAGAGCACCCATTTGTAATGAGGTGCTTATTTATTTGGTTGGGTTTTTCTCATATATATATTTTTTTTTCTCCTCATTTTTTTCGAAGGCTAAATAAGTTTTTTTTCTCCAAATTATTTTTTAGGTGAGAGGCTCTCCTTCATTCATTCAAGAGCCACACTTAAACATAGATCTAAAAGCTAAAGGACATAGGCTGGGCTTTGGACATCTTACATCTGGGGAGCATACCCAATGCAACATGCCAGCCATACCCACAAGGATCATTTGACCCTCAGAATAAACCTTATTGATCACTAAGGACTCAACAAAATTACCCAAGAGATGAGTCAGTGCACTATGCAAGTGAAGATGCTTGGAACTCAAAGACTATCCAAACCAAAGGGTGGATAGATAAGTTATTCACTCATCACCCTTTTGACTTAATACTTCTAACTTTTTCAAACTCTTTCCAAACCAAAGGGTGGACAAATAAGTTATTCACTCATCACCCTTTTGACTTGATACTTCTAACTTTTTCAAACTCTTTACAAAGATTGGGGAAAAACAAATCCAGATTTAAGTAAATACTTAAGAAAATTAAGCCTATAAAGACCTAAAGAGTTTAGGTAGAAAGACTTTGTTTCACATTTCCTAAGGTCGGTATTTTGTTTTCCCTTTTATTTGTATAAATAAACTATATATATGTATAATTCTTTTTTTAGAAAATCACTTATTCAGAAGGAATACAGCAAAAAAAATGCAACATGTGAATGCAATAATGGAACTTTCGCACTGAAAATCCTAGGTGTTGGCAGAAAATATTCAATATTATAAGTGTACTACCCCCCCATGACTAAATTCTTGCATGTCCTAATGCATGAAAATAAACATAGAAGAAAAGCAAAATGTCGATCCATGAAATGCAAAAGTAAAAGGGTAGAAGTCACCTGGAGTAGCTCCTGAATACTATCATTCAGCTCATTCCAACACTTATGAAATGAATCAAGAAAAATATGTTATATATAAAAATAGAAATAAAAGTGATATACAGACATTTATAACTATTGAGTTTTATGCCTCCAGCTGGGTGAAAAGTCAAACTGGATCTGTCAATAAAGTGCTGAGAGTGGCGATCAAAATGATAAGCAATTTGAATTCAACCTCCAGCAGCAAGCTGCAAATGCAGACCAACTGCCCATAAATACCAAGCCCAAAAGGTTGGAAAATAAAATAACCGGGCTTAGAATTATTTGCAGCCAATTGCTGCAAAAGAAAAATAAATAAATATGGGTGCCAGAGTGGAAAGTAGAAAGTGGCAACCCTAAAGAGTGGTGCATAAGTAAGGTAAATGAGGTGGATAAAGAGTTAGGAGTGGGAAACAAATCATACGAGTCCTTGTTGGTCGAGAGATGGTCTATGTCATATCAGACTTAAGTTCTGGTTGTCTTCCTAAGCGACTGGTTCTCACAATGTCCAAACATAAACACAGTTGACTTATCAAAAAAGTTCAGCTTAAAGCTCATCTCTAAACACTTAACCATTGAAAGAAAGAAAATAGATATCTCATCACACTTACCTAGCTGATGCCTAAATTGCTTTACACTTTAATGAGTTGTTTACTGAGGGACTAACAAAACCTAAACTTGGGGGTATGATGAGGTGTGGCTCATCATACTTAAAATGCCAAAGTTAAGCTAAAAACCAATCTAAACACTACATAATTAACACATGAAAAGGGTTAAGTGTGAGAAATAGTGGAAATGACCTAAAACATCATATTTGTATTAAAAATGTAAAATTATGTCATAAAATGAGATATTATATTCAAAGTGTAATATGGTGATCCAAATTGCGAATTGAACACCTATTCAGGTTCAAAAGTTTAAATTGAAAGTGAATTCAACTTTCTAAATGTTCAATTGGGTTTAAATAAAAATTTGATTACATTTGGACTTCATCAAGACCTTGCATTAATAATTTTTCACTTAGGTCCTTAGGTCATTCACATTCCTCTGCGATTAAAACCTTCAAGGACCTAATTGCAAGCTGCTAAGGACCTCTCTGAATGCCTCAGGGACCGCACTACATTTGTTTTAGCCACTTACGGGTCTCTTCCTAATTCTTCAACCATTTCAAACTTTTGGGCCTGTGTGTAATTTGCTCAACATACCTGATGGGTGAGGTGCATTGTGCACCTGAAGAACCCAGCCCATCTGGGCCATCGTTCCCTTGTTGCTTTGATCTACGACCGATCTCAAATCGAAGCTTCCTGCACCTTTATGTGTGGAATCACCACCCACCTCAGATCCCATCCAACGATGGTAACTTGATTTGAATCCTTCATGCCACTCTTTAGCTCCAATCCACCGCCCATGCCCTAAGCACCTAATCCCACCCTTGCAGTGATTGCAATCACTGATTTGGCTACTTAAACACCTCCTTGAGCTTGCGCGCACGCCTAATCACTCCCAGCCCCCTGAGTGGTTCCTTTCACTCTATTCCCTCAACTTCTTACCACCTTTCCTTGCCTGCTGTGATAGAGCTGGTTGCTTTCCCTCCATCCATCACCTCTAGCCACCGATTAGTGGCTCTTGGACACCGCCCTCGTCAACTGAAGGTTCCCCTCCCCTTTCTTCATCATCGGTTGCCGATTGGTGACCTTGGACACCACCTTCATCCATTAGCTAGATTTACTATTTTTGTAAATTAGTTTTCCTGCTTTCTAGATTAGTTTTAGTATTAGTTAGTGTAGTTTGATTAGTTAGAATAGCAATCACTAGTTAATCTGACCTGAATTAGTTTAGCTTAGGAGTAGAATAGCATAGAGCCGAGCTGACCTCTTTGATCAATTCAGATTAGAGAGGAGTTTTCCGCATTTTCATTTCGATTCATTGTACTTCCTCATCGCCTTATTATCCACATTCTAATGATTCCTCTCTTAATTTGATTCACATTTCACCCCCTCCATCCAAGCATATCTAGATCAAAAATTCTCGGGTTTCATGATCTAGATAGCACTCACAATCACTTCGGGGTCTTCTCACTCACTCCATCAATTCACAAGGACCCTCCGATCTTATTTTAATTGACTTGATTCTCTTGATTCTTTCATATTTGTGTTTCACGCCCAATCTCGCGATTTGAAGTCAATTCAGGTTTATTCGAGTTTAGTCAAGCAATTCAAGGTTTTAATTACTAAATTGGGTGTAATGCAATGAATCTAAGGTGTTGGATTTGGTTTTCAGTTTGTGTATGAGCATGCACTCAATTTAAGCCTTGTTTTGAGTAGTTTTGTCAAGGATAATCAGTGGTACTGATTTGAGACTAAACGAGGACCCAACAGATTCTGAGATGATCACTAGATCACCTTGATCACCAATCAATGGTGCTCAAGAAGATCGGCTAATCTGATTAGTAATCAAAATTAAATTGAAAGCCCAAAATAGGGCAACATGTATTTGGATTGTAAAAATCTTTTAATTTGAATTCATAAGATTAATTGGTGTTTTCAGGTCTTCATTCATGATTTTCAAAGGATGATTAGTCAAATGAATTTGTCAAGATATGGTTGGCCTTAAATCAGACCTTTTCATGTCTGATCTGGGTTGAATTCATCAGATAGCAGCAACTACTACTAGCCACTACTACTGAAATAGTTGCAGCTACTGAAATCTGATGGTAGTTGAAGGTTAAGATGTTTGACAACAGCTATAATGTTTGATTTGAAGTTCAACACCTAAGTTGTTGTTTTGGAGCAGCAATTGAGCAGCTATTTGAGTTACTATTTGAGTTGGATTTTCAGCCACTGTTTCGCTAAGATTTGGGTTGGATTTGAGGATATTATGTAGCTGACATGTTGGTGTTAAGATTTCATGAGACAAGCTTTCAAATACTTGGATTCAATTTTTAAATGTCATCATGATAGCTTGTGATCCTTTGTCATCTAATGAGTTGAATTAATTGTTCAACATGTGTTTTTATTGAAATTTGTTGCAAAATTTATGTTCAACTACTCTAACATGTTTCTTATGGAGTGCTGGACATTCTTGAGTGTTTAAACTTCAGTTCAAGTTGATAGAAATCTTTTTGATGCCTTGGGTTCTTTATTGAAAACCCTTTCAAGACCTCTCCTGTGTGAACTTTGTAAATAAATAAAATACATTAAAAAATCACAAAAAAATAAAATAAACTTGTCTTGAGTAAGATCAGGTATTTCTTTAGGTGTGTACCAAATTTCAAGGTAATCTGAACCCCTGGCTTGATAGAACATACCAGCCGACGGTTCAGTATGTCTTCGAAATTAGTAAAAGAACTTAAAATGAAAAACACCAAAAACACTTCTTCTCTCTCTTCCCACTCTTTCTCTCTCATCCTCTACCTCTATTATATATATATAAACTATGAAAATCAGAAAACTCCTAAAAATACCTAAAAATATCCTGTATCCTATATATATACTTGTATATATAACTTAAACTTAAGCTATATGTATATAATGTATAATATATATAATATCTATAGTTAACTTATATATGTATTCTATATATTAAATTAAATATTTAGAGTGATTTAATATATATATATATAACTTTATTGTATTATTAGATATTAATTTATATTAATTAAATGTATAATAACCTAAGTAATTATATAAACTTATCTATATGTACATAATTGCACCTAATACTATACAGTACCTATAATTTAATTTAATTACATATTTACAGTAAATAATTAAGTTATTAAGTTAACTAAGTAATTTATTAACTTAAAATAAAATAAATTATTAATTTAAGTTAAAACTGAAGTAAGTTATAATGTGCACTTGAATAATATTATATTAAGTATTTTCATCCTATTTATACTGTATTTATAGTGTATTATAGCATTTATAAATTATCAATGTATATAACAAACTTAAACGTGTATTTAAATATATATAAATTAAAATAAAGTTTCTAAAATATAATAAAAATGTATAATAAATAATTTATTATGTAAATTAACTTTGTACAAAGTCAATTTCATGATTAATTAACCAATTTGTACTTTAATTAACAAATTAAACCCTAACTTTAACTAATTTAATTATTTCTTTAAATTAACTATACCATTATATAGCCCTATATAAGGGCTTTTCAAAAATATAATTTATTTTAAAATTGGACTTAAATTGGGCCCTCAAATCAACTTAATTCCAGACGTGGCAAAGCGCCAATTTGGGTGCTCCAAATAGCACCACATCATTTGGCGAAAGGGAGATGCTGTGGTATAAAAGGCATTTGTCTCGTAAGCCACTCAGTCGACATGAGAGCTAGGCATCACTTACCATTACGTCTCTCTAATCCAAGCAGCATATGAGCATAAATATCTGAACAATGGTAGGTTGGGGGCCACGCAATGTAGCTAGGCCTGTATGGACCTGATATTGGGCATGGAATCAGATTTAAATGCACCTAAATGAAGAACTAGGGTTGACCCAAAGTAGAGGTCTGGTCCCACCCTAATAAGGTGTTATATATCCCTCGAAATGGGTTGGCCCACTCATTAAACCAAAACTTTGATCTAAGTAAAACATAGATGTCTGATGAGAGAGGGAACGACCTAAAAACAACTAAGTGTTGAGATAGAAGAGAAAAGAGAAGAGAGGAGTGAGTGAGCCACAGCGGCTAAGTGTTGAGTTTCCCCACCTCCTAAGTGTGTGTATGTAAGTATATATGTATATGAATACGTACAGTATAAGTATATAGTATATGTATAATGTAAATAAATAAATATAAATATGTATACGTATATAACTAATATATATGTATAAGTATAGTAGAATAGTAGAAGTGTTGTTTAAGCTCCTATATGTAAATAAATAACATTAGAGCTTTAGTGACAGTTATATATGTCACTGTACATTTGTGTATACAACAGTATAGATAGCTATTTTGCCTTATGTTATGTACATATGTTACTAAGGCTATAGCGACGACCTAAAAACAACTAAGTGTTGAGATAGAAGAGAAAAGAGAAGAGAGGAGTGAGTGAGCCACAGCGGCTAAGTGTTGAGTTTCCCCACCCCCTAAGTGTGTGTATGTAAGTATATATGTATATGAATACGTACAGTATAAGTATATAGTATATATATAATGTAAATAAATAAATATAAATATGTATACGTATATAACTAATATATATGTATAAGTATAGTAGAATAGTAGAAGTGTTGTTTAAGCTCTTATATATAAATAAATAACATTAGAGCTTTAGTGACAGTTATATATGTTACTGTACATTTGTGTATACAACAGTATAGATAGCTATTTTGCCTTATGTTATGTACATATGTTGCTAAGGCTATAGTGACGTATATATATGTTACTATATATAATATATGTTGCTAAAGGTATTAGTATGTTAATATAATTTAGTATAGTATACATTGTTAGTTTTTTTGTACCTACACTTAGGTATTACTTGGAGTAATTGTATATAATTAACATAATGTAGTAGTAGCTAGTTTTTTATGCTTGTTTATTGTGAATATGTTTTAAGCATTGTAATGCATAATAGTTGATTCTTTTGTAAATAATTAACCAATTCTTTCATTTATTGATTTATTGATTCATTTTGTAAATAAAATTAACATTTTTGGAATAAAAGAATATTTTTAGATTTAGAGAATGATGTATATCAATAATTGCCTCTACTACTAGAAAAATGAGTTATACAGTTGATTACTTACCATCAGTTCAATAAGCAACGGCAAATATATATTTGTCGTCGCTTCTCTTATTAAGCGACGGCGAAGGGGCGGTGTAAATACGCCCTCCTTGTCGCTAACAAAGAAGAGAGGCGACGAATTTAATATGTATGTTTGTCGTCGTTTGGTTAATAAAGTGATTGCGAATTTCCTTTGTTAAAATAGCAGCACGTTTGGGTGGGTGGAGAAATTTTTTAAGGCAACATGTGCCATCACTTGTTAATTAAACCGACAACAAATGTCTATTCATCTACGTGTGTGCAGAGCCCAATTCGTACATGTTGTTCATCTTCGTCCTCGTGTCTACCCCCCTCTTCGCGAGCGACTACCCCTCTGCCTCCTCCTCACCACCACTCGTCCTCTTGGCAAGCCCCCTCCTCCTCGCCGCCTCTCCTCACCGACTCAGATGAGATCCTCCTCCGTTCCTCCTCCCTGCCCCTCTGCCTCTCCCCCTCCTTGACCATCGTCCTCTCTACCCCCAACGCCTCTCTTCCTCATCCTCCTCCTGCAACCGCTGCCTCTCCTCTTCCTCCTCCTACAATCCGCCCCCTCCCTCTCTTCCTCCCCAATTCCTCCCCCTCCTCCTCATCCTCCAACGCCTCCCTCCTCCTCCCCACCCCCTCTGCCTCTCCTCCTCATCATCCTCCTCCTACAGCTGCCGCTGCCTCTCCTCCTCCTCCTCCTGTGATCCGCCCCCTCGTCCTCCCCAATTCCTCCCCCTCCTTATCCGCCGACACCCCCTCCTCCTCCTTGCCCCCTTCGCCTCTCCTCCTCCTCCTGAAGCCACTGCCACCTCTCCTCCTCCTTCTCCTCCTCCTGCGATCTGTCCCCTCCCTCTTATCCTCCTCGACTCCTCCCCCTCCCTGGTTCCTGCCCCTCCTCCTCCTCCTCTTCCTCTTCACCTCCTCGTCCTTGTCATTCCTCCTCCCGTGAGTCCTCGTCCCCTACCCCCCTCTTCCCTTCCTCCTCCCCTTCCACCATGTCTCCTTCTTCTCCTCCTCCTCTTCCTTCACACCTCCTCCTCCCTTCCTCTCTGCCTCCTACTCCGCGTCCTCCTCATTACCTCCTACTCCTCCTTGACTCCTCCTCCGACAATCTGCCCCTCTTCCCTTCCTCCTCTTCCTTGTCTACTCCCTCTCCTCCTCCTCTTCCCGATTGCCACCCTCCCCATCATCCCCTCCCTAATCCCTTTCCTCCTCTTCCCAACTACCACCCTCCCCATCATCCCCTCCCTCCTGCCATCTCCATCTCCTCTTCCTTAATTTCCTTCTCATAAATTTTAAATTAAGTGCTTAAGTTATTAAAACCATAATAGGTAGGCATTTAATTAATTTTTTGTTATTGAAATTGCAGGTAGTTGACGACGATCACTCTTGGATGCTTCAAAGATATATTTCCAATTTTTTAAAGTTATTTTCATGATATTTTAGGATCATGTTAGATGTGGGGTGTGCCCACATATTGTCTTTTATGTGTTTTTGTTAAATTGATGGTGGGGTATGCCCACTTTTATTTGTGTTTTGAATTGCAATTTAGAATTTTAATAGATGTGGAGTGTGCCCACGTATTGCCTTTTATGTGTTTTTGTATCCATTTATACATTTTACTTGTTGCACTTTTACGGCTGGGTGTGCCCACTTTTTTTAGGTGGTGTGATGTTTTGAAATGCACTTTTATGTGAGAAATGAAATATTTAAGGAGAAACTTTGTCAAAAAATTTTAAAATTCATTAATATTCAATATATTAGTTGGTTGGGGTTTTATTAGGTTATGATCAGGTTTTGTTAGGATTTGGGTAGGATGATGAATAGGATTGGGATGGAGTTGGATGATGGCTATGAGGTTGCATGGGGTTTAGCTATAGGTTGGGTTTGGGTTGGATGATGTTCGGTTTGTGTCGAGTTGGCTTTACTATATGTTGTTTAGATTTAGTATTAGGTTGTGTATAGGGTGATTGGGCTAGGGTTTTAGGGTTTGAGTTGGGCGAGCGTTAGGGTGGTTGGGTTGTGCTAGGGTTTAGGACTTGACTTGGGTTAGGGTTTGTACGGTTGGTTTGGGTTAGGGTCTAGAAATATGGTTGGGTTGGTTATGATTTTAGTTATTTAATTTTTTTTGTAATTAAAGTGATATTTATTATAATTGTTAGATACCCACACTTGCATAATTTTGGAATGAAGGTTTGCTCTAGAAATTTGGTTTGAAACTAAAATTGGAGGGAAATGCATAAACAGTTTTGAAACAGATCGTGAATTTTTTTTTTTTAATCTTTGTTGAGTAACGGTATGATTAAATAGGATAAGGATTTGGTGATTCGATTTCACCTAAAATGGATGTACATTTGGGGAGATTATATACTTACCAAGTCCTTAGAATGAGAATATATTTGTTATTAACATTTAAGATTATAATCTACTTTTAATTAATTTTGATTCATAATTTCAAGTTATCGACGTCGGGTACACTTGGAGGTTATAGTAGTTGGAGGTATATATACATTCAATCTTTTTAATTTAATTGAATGATATTTTATTTTTTTTGTTGAATTTCTTTAATGTTCAAATTAGTTATTGTTTAAATACACACACTTGCTAAAGAAAATATATGCACGCGAGGTCAAACGATAAGTATTCTAACCCCTAGGGTAAAAGTCCTCTGAGTCAAATTATGTCCAAATTACTCGCCCATCGAGACTTATGATCATGTTATACGATCAATGTAGGAAGTGTATGTATACCTCACTTACATGCATGATGTGTTGTCTTTGTGGCATGCCATAAGACTTGATCGACTTTAGTTTGGTGAAGTGCCAAACTAAAGAAGGTTCTTAAAGATTTGATCATAACTTAGTTTTGCTCGTTACATGTAACCTTGTGCGGTGAAATTTCGGTTGCTTCTTCCTACTCTTCTCCGGTATACCAACTAATCTTATCTAGTTTCTTGCAGTACCCTTAACTAGGTGTTGAAGGAAATCTAGCTAAGGTTAGTATTGGGGGTATGCTGGAGAAGTGCGGGGAGATGCTGCCGAAATTTCACCGCACTAAGGTTACATGTAACGAGCAAACCTAAGTTGTGATCAAATCTTTGAGAATGGGCTATAAAGTGAAAATCTTAATCAAGATACACATCATTTAGTGCTTTCCCTTCCTAATAAGTGACTTATTTACATTAAATTTTAGGTTATAATGGATAAATCTTGGATTAGGTTGCGAGGTTCAAATTACACCAAATATAAGGATGGAGTAATTTCATTCCTAGATTGGGCCTTTAATGACGATAGGAAGATGTTTAGGCAAGACGATCAACTTGATAATATCTTCTGCCCATGCAGAAGATGTTTTAATGGTTCTTTGCATGATCGTAATACTGTGCTCGAGCACTTGATTTATAATGGGTGGTGGTAGCATTACACTACTTGGGTAGCTCATGAAGAGAAGTTGACTGAGAAAGTCATAAACAATGAGAACCCTGTTAACGAAGAGATCGACGAAGAAATTGCTAATAGTGGATGTGAAGAAATACAAGAAATGTTGAATGAGATGAGAACAGGAGAGGATATAAATACAGATAAGGAAGATCCGTTCAATTGTGATTCATTCTATGATGCTGTTAAGGCGGTTGAGGATCCTATTGCTCCTAGTGTAATAAAAATATCAAAGTTGTCATTTTTATTGAAGATGTTTCAACTGAAGGTTATGAACAGAGTTAATGCTAAATTCATGTCATAAATACTTCAGTTTATTGCTGAGTTAGTGAATAACTCTAATGGTTTTCGGCTTCATGGTACGACGCAAGGAAACAGATTCGCAAGCTTGGTTTGGATTGTCAGAAGATCGATGCATGTCTGAATGACTGCATTCTTTTCAGAAATGAATTCATAAACTTGAGTAACTATCCCGAATGTGGATATGAGAGATATAAGGAAGGTAAAAATGAAAGTAAAAGGAAACAACCTCAGAAGGTTCTTCGTTACTTCCCATTGACACCTAGGCTTCAACGCCTTTTTATATCAACTAAAACTACACGGTGGATGACATGGCACCAGGATTGTAAATCTCAAGATGGAAGAATACGTCATCCTACTGATTTAGAGGAGTGGAAGAGATTTGACGAAATAAATAATTCATTCACTTTAGACGTAAGAAACGTGTGGCTGGGTTTTGCAAGCGATGGATTCAATCCATTTAAGAGTATGTACCGGTCGTACTCTACATGGCCAGTGGTAATGGTCACTTATAACTTACCTCCCTAGTTGTGTATGAGATTGTCATTCATGATGCTAACCCTATTAATTCTTGATCCAAAACAACCAGGAAATGTAATAGATGTTTATCTACAGCTGTTAATCGATGAACTAAAATAGTTGTGGTACACCGGCATGAAGTCGTATGATGCAAAAAAGAAAGAATTTTACAATATGCATGTAGCACTGTTGTGGATCGTAAATGACTTCCTAGCATACGCAAATTTGTCAGGTTGAAGCACTAAAGGAAAGCTTGCTTGCCTAGCCTGTATAGAAGATACTCATCACTTACGACTTCCGGAAAGTAAGAAATTCTGTTACCTAGGACATCGTAGATTTCTATCCATTGAACATAGATGGCAAACATCACAATTCATGGGTAAATTTGATGGCAGGACGTATTGGTATTAAAAGAAAAATCCAAAGAATAAACTTAGTACAGATTCTATTAGATTGCCGGGTCAGGTTATAATGGAGAGATTACAAGAAATGGGTGAGATACGGTTGGGTTGACGATTCAAACAAGAGCAGATGGCCTTGAGAAATTCTAGGTTTCGAAAGAAAACATTTTCTTTATGGAGCTACCATACTGGAAAGATCTTAGAATATGTCATAATTTAGATGTTATGTACATTGAAAAGAATGTCATGATTAATATCGTAGACGTATTAAATCTAACCGATGATCCAAAGGACACAGTGAAAACAAGACAAGACATGAAGAGTTTGGGGATACATCTAGAGCTACATATTCAGGAGGAGGATGGCTACTTCCCACTTATTATTTACAGCTTGAATCAAGATCAGAAGAATAGACTGTTCTCCTTCTTAAAGGAAATTCAGGTGCCAGATGGTTTTTTGTCGCAGCTTTCTTGTTGTGTAAATAAAGCATAGAAAAAGACATCTGGCTTGAAAAGTCATGACTCCTAGGTTTATATGCAAGTATTGTTTCCACTGGCGATACGGGGGATACTGTCAGAGCTAGTTGTTGACTCATTCATCGACATAAGCAGATTTTTCAAAGGTGTTTGTTTGAAGACACTACAAAATGATACGCTGGATCACTGGGTTAAACAAATAGTCATTACTCTCAATAAGATGGAATAAATTCTTCCCCCAGCCTTCTTCAATGTAATGGCTCATCTCACATTGCATCTTGCAAATGAAGTGAGACTCGGTGGACCTCTACAATTCAGATGGATGTATCCTGTGGAGCAATTTCTGAAAAAGCTTAAAGATTATGCTTTAAACAAGGCAAAGCCAAAAGGTTCAATTGTAGAAGGGTATCTCATGGAGGAGTATATAAATTTTACCTCCATATACATGAATGAAACTGACAACCGCTAATAAACTTCAAAGAAACTATGAGGGGGAATACAAGGACAGTGATGAAGAATGTTTGTCAATTTTTGATATCAAAGGAAGGTTGATTCTTTAGACAAAGTACAAGGCTATTTCAGAAATTGACAGACATTAGACACATCTATATATTTTAAAATAAATTCCTGAAATTTATCCATTCTACGAGGAATTCGAACGATAGATATCAAATTTTGATGTAATTGCCGATACACCATTATATTATGCACATTACCATTCTGGGCATATAATAAATAGGTTTAGATTCAGAATAAAAGGAATTGATGATAGAAAGGTTACACAACAAGCCAGAGTTGTTGTTGATTCAGATCTTTCCACCAGTCCAGATAGATGCTATGGTGAAATCAAAGAAATTGTGGAGATCAGCTTCAAATATGATCGCAGAGTTGTCCTATTTAAATGTCATTGGTTTGATGTTTTTAAAGAGGGTACTGGTTTCAAAATTGACAAGAAACACAATTTCTTGAGTTTAAATCCTAATCGTCAAATTCTTCAGTTTGATGAACCATTTACATTAGCATGTTAAGCGGCAGAAGTCTTCTACATCCCCGATAATTGCAAAAGGGGATAGGTTATACTAATAAGAACATTACCGCATAATCATTTTGATACACAGAATGAAGCATACCAAGACTTAACAGAAAAAGGTCATATGAATTCAAATGCAATAGATGTGGATATATAAGGTTAGTAACAATTTCTAGTCTTTTGTTTAAATCTAATTTATATTCAAATTTAAGAAACCTAAACTTCTACTAGGATTTTCTATACACTAGAAACACCAAAACTTGAAACTAATCACGCACACATGTTCAACATATGTTACTCTTACTCACTACGCTTTTTATTTATTTATTTAAATTATGTTAATAAGATTGAAATATGTTATTTAATAACTTTTATTTTTTAAATTACAGATTATCGGTGACGGACATACTCAGAAATCGTTGTTGTTAGAGGTATAATTTTAATATTTTTAATTTAATTGAATTATATTAGAAGCTTTTGCTAGATATGAGGTGTGTCCACTTTAATTATATATGATTCTTTTTAATGTGGGGTGTACCCACTTTAATTGTATATGATTCTTTTTAATGTGGGGTGTGCCCACTTGTATTTGTTGTATTATTTTGTTATGCAGGTTTATAGAAAACTTCAAATTTCATGGGAAAACTCTACTGAATTTTCTAACCCCAACTTCTCCCTATCCATCCTCAACAAACACCACAATATCACTTCTTTTTATCCCAAACCTCAGCATCATTTGGATTAATAGAAAAAAAGTATTAACATCGCTTGCATTTTTCATAAATCATAGAACTATAAAATAGATTTTCAAAGGCTTCTAATCTGATTACACTTCTGATCGTAGTCGTATGCATTTAGTAATTGAATCACACATACACAATCCAAGAGATTAGAACAAATGCCAGTATGCCCATTTGAAAATGATAGCTAGAAGAAACATGGGTGGGATGCACCTTTGCAACTACATGGCACAAATGGTACAAGAGAAACACACCATGGAGGGAAGGACAACCTTCTATAAGGCATTCCTAAACCACCTAATTGAGTGCACAAAGAAAGCCAAAGGAAAATTATGTCAACCATGCAACATATCCTTGCATGGCCAGCATTCATATTTGATAAACTACAATGAGAAATATGTAGGTTTCTTTGTAAATCAATATAATCGCACAAGAATGCTTTTCAAGTATCTTTTTAATATGCAGGTTTCTTTGTAATAGCAATTTCTATATGCAGGTTTCATTTTAATATGCAAGTTTATAGAAAAACCTTCAATTTTAAGGGAGAACTCTGTTGAAATTTTTTAAAATTTTTCTAATATTTGCCAAATTTTTTCATCAATGATTTATATATTAGTTTCAACTGTACTAATTATTGTACTTATTTCTTCTTATAGATGAAGGTGTTTAAGAAAAAACCTAATAAAAAGGGTCCCCCTCAAACACAGCCGTCCAGCTAGCCCAAGCCATCTCCCGAGGCTCAGCCACCCCCCCAGTAGCAGGCTCAGCTACCCCCTCAACACCAGGCTCCCCCCCAATCACGTTTCGTACAACCCGGGGACCTAACACATTTACTACATGTAGGAGGAAGGAAAAGGGGAAGGAGATTGCTCCTACCTTCCAAGCACAAGTAGAGGATGATCCAGATTATGAAGCACGAGATGAGGAGGATGAAGATGAGAACGATGTCATAGAGGGAGAGGGTGGGGATGAGGGGGAGGAGGCAGAGGATGAGATGGTGGGGAGTACATCCCCAATTCATGCGGTGGGAACAAGTGCTAGTAAGAACTCTACTTTTAAGAAGTCAATTAATTCTATATTTTAACTTTATTATAACTTTAGAAATATATAACGAATATGATTAATGTTTACGCATGTAAAATAAAAAAAGGACGGGAGAAGACAGAATTTATACCTCCAGCGAGTCCCCAAGGGCTTGAGAATAACAGTCAGGCTTAGATCCACAGGGAAGGCAGAGAATTACCTGGGCTTCATCAGTCGAGTGGGCACAATGGTTAAGTCCATTGTGCCCATTTGCTACTTCGACTGGAGGAAGGCGCCTGCAGAGCTGAAGAGGCAACTTCTTCAACAGTTGGAGGTAATTTCATTTATCAAAGTTATTTATTTTATAACTTTATCTTAAAATTATTATCAAGTAAGATTGACATATTTTAAAAAAAATAAATGTAGGCAAATTACGATTGGGGTGACGACCCCAATGCCTCCTGATATATCCTTAAGCACACCGCCAAAATCCATAGAGATTGGAGGATGGAGAGCAAGAGAAAGGTAATAATTTTTAAACATTTACATAAATTCATATATTATTTCTAACAATTTATATTTGGTATTTAGTTTTTCTGAAACTACAGTTCAACTGAGGAGGCAACGGAGAATTGTCCTCCTGATGTCATGCCTAAACATTGGAAGAAGGCACGTGAGCATTGGCTGGATCCCAAGGCGGAGGTTCATAATTGATTAAAAATTATTCTATTAATTTCATATATCTTAAATTCATAAAAAATAGTATTTTTTATATTAATTCATACATATATATATGCTTTTATTACAAGAGCAAGCAAGGAAAAATAAGGCCAATGGGGCCAAAGCTCCACCACAGACCCATTGTTTGGGTCGAAGGAGCATCGAGACGGTCAAAAGCCATTATGTAAGTATTGCAACGACTTCGCACTTGAATATTTCTTAATTTATAAGTTATCTTAATATAATTGAATTATTTTCAAATTTTCAATCTGCTAGACATGATGGGAAGGAGATGACTAGGGTGGATATCTATGAGGTCACCCAAAATAAGGATGCAGCTAAGGGTGCTCATAAGTGGATTTACGAGACATACTAGGAGAAACACGTAAGTTTCTTAAGTTTAAAAAATTTATAACATTGTAAATATATATATATATATTATTATTATATTTTTTAATACATTTAGGAGCAAATGGTACAATTGGTGCATCCCTCTAGTGACGAGACCTCTGACAACATCCACCAGCCTTTGGATCCAAAGGAGGCATTTAGGAGAGTGATGCCACCGGATCATGGTGGTTTTGTTCATAATGTAGGGAGGGCACACACCTTATCGAGCTGGTATGGGAGGTAAGGTGTCGTCTCATCTAGTTTCATCAATCAATTGCATCGAAAGATCGACACACTATAGAGACGAGAGGAGGAGAGGGAGAAGAGAGAGGCCGAGAAGGAGAAGAGAGAGGTAGAGATGAAGAATAAGATGAATGTTATGGATGATAAGATTCAGACTCTTCTATCCATTCTTCTGAAGAAGGGACAGTCAGAGCATCCATCTTCATCATATCCCAGCCTCTACAGATGAGACAACGATGACGACATTGGCGGTGAAGGTGGAGCTGGTGGTATCGAGGTAACAACATTTTGATTTTTATTCATTTTCTGTCGTTATGTTTTCATGTTACATTTTCAAGTAAATATTTCATTTTCAAACTCTCTGTACTAGACTTTATATTTATGAAATATAAACATCTTTTCATTTCCATTACCTATTTTTCTATAAAAGCAGATCTTTTAACTAGGTTTAATATGTATTTCCAGTAATTTTCAAATTTAAAAAAAAAAACCAACCTTAGCCGTCGATTATTAAAAAAAGCAAAGGCATTAAGTTTTAAATGTGGTACCTAATATTGTACATTTACCATCTCTTATTTGAAAAAACAACGACAAATATTTCTATATTTACCGTCGCTTATTTTAAAAATCGACGGCAAAGAAGAGAAGCATTATTCTTTTACCGTCGGTTCCCAACCAACAACAATTTAATTTAATTACCAACGCTTATACAAGCGACAACATTTTGTCCAAAAGACGACAAAACTCAAAAAACAACAGGTTAACACGGGAAAAAGTGACGTAAATTCATTGTCGCTTCTTTTATAAGCGACAGTAAATTAAATTGCTGTCGATTGGGAACTGACGGTAAAAGAACAAATTCGAGTACTGGGCGAACAATATTTCGACGTTGAATATTCCTTGTAACCGACGTGAAAAAGAAACAGCGACGCTACTTACGCTATCACTTTTTGGCGTCGGTTATAAGGAATTTGCCATCGATTTTTAATCGACGACAAAAGTGGAACATGTAGTAGTGCACCCAATGAATGACCTAGAATAAACCAGTAAAAATTGTAATTACATAAAATTGACGCGGCATCAATTTACATTTGTGACGCCTACACTACAACAACATCACATAAAACACCCTTTTTAGTGCAACCCGTTAGTGGACGAGCATATTTTTAGCGCCGTTGCCTGGAACAAAAACCCGACAATAGTGCTTTCTTATGATTGTTGATGTCATGTTCATCATATTTTTGGCTCCATTTCCAGGAAGGCAACTCTTTATACACCAAAATTTTCTTTTATTCTTCATTTGTATATAATCAATCTTTCATTCATATTCTTTGTTGTATATAGATTCTTTTATTCATTATATTCTTTGATTTATTTTGCATATAATTGTTTTACTAATTATTTTTTATTTTTGTAACACTTGAGGAGGAATAGGAGGAGTAGTGTAGTCTTCTTGGTGGAGTTCTTCTTCCTGGAGGATTACTGCGCTTCAAACTTGACTTCCCAAAGGAGTGTTTCCTGCAGGAGCTGCATTTTCCTGCTTTCCTAGATTAGTAGATTAGTAGTTTAGATCTAGGTATATTCATAGGACATTGTGTTAGGCATAAGTTGTAAGAGCATGTTCTCACACACCATTTGTATAACTTGGACTCTCTGGACTCTCTGTATTTCTCTTTACTCATCCCTCATCGATACAGTTTTTCCATATGCGGTTTTCCCGTATCAATTTCTTTTTTATTTGTTTTTGCTTGTTGCATTTAGAAAATCCAAAAAATTATAAAATCAAAAATACCAAAAATATCTCATCCTAGGCATCCATATTTAGGTTGTACATTTCTTGCTATATTTTAATACAAGTCAAATTGCATACTGTAGGATTGCTAGAGTCAAGTACACATCTTCTATTCTTCTGAGCTCCTGCCATCTCTTGCATTTGACTTAAAATTAAAAAGACCATCTTATGTTTGAAAAAGATTAAAAAGCCAGACGAGCTGCATAGAATACATTTCTTAATTACTCAAATTAAAATCAAAAGGAGACATTAAAAATTTGCTTGAAACCCTAACTAGGTTTTTCATCACCATCTGTTAATTGCTTATCGTATACACACTACACAATCACTTAAGCTTCACAAATACACAGGTTTCTATCTCATCTCCTTAAGCAACCATAGGGTTTGGATTCGCACGCCAATTTTATCCAGATTCCAGGTGGACCTTAGAGGTCTGCACCTTGCTAGGTCTTCTGTAGGACGCGTACAATGGTACTGAAACATTTGTTTGCGTACTACTATCTTTGCGTAGCAGACCCTAGGAAAATTTAGAACCTTCCCGCTTGATTGCTTGATTGGTCTTTTGATTGGAGATTGATTGAGATTGGGATTTTTGGTTTGATTGAGATTGATTGAGATTTTATCTTTCTTTTGAGTTGCAACTGATTCGAAAATTTCGTTTTCAAAAACCAACTCAATGGAAGGTAGGAGATCCCAAAACCTTGATTTAGTACCTCCCTTGGATGTTGATGCCCAAGCTTCTACTTCCACATCAATGCCTTCCACATCCAATCCTCTACCTCTTAGGTCTCAAACTCCCATCCATCATGTTGTTCATTCAGAGGACGACATTGATTCTGCACAGTTTGAGGATTTTGAAGAACTTCCTCCACATCTCTTTACACATCCTCCATCACCACCACCACCAAACCATAGGTTCCAACCTCCTCCATACCCTAACTTTTCTAACCAACCACCACTGGAGAGAGGTCCCATACCTAATCTGCAACACCTATTTTAGACATAATTACAAATGAATACTCTTACTCAACAGGTGCAACAACTTACACAAGCTGTTAATCTTCTAGTGAACCCCCAACCTCAAGCTAGAGCTCCCCAGGCACCACAACCTCGTTGACCTCAACTACAGGATTACTATAATCCCGCAGTTGCACAACCTATACCTGTGGTACACTATCCCACTGGGGGTTGTGCTGCTGAATTGAAGCCAAACATTATTGCACTTATCCCTCACTTCCATGGTCTTGCTTCTGAGGACCCATTTCAGCATGTAGAGGAGATGAAAAATCTTGCTCAGACTTTGGGTCCATAAGGTCATGATTAGCACACGCTTTTGATGAAAATGTTCTTTTCATCAAAAGATAAGGTAGCCTTTTGGTTTAGAACTCTAGCACGAACTACACCTATAAAGACATGGGCTTCTTTTGAACATGAGTTCCTTAAGAAGTACTTTCCTGTAGGCCGCACAAACGCCTTGAGACGTGCCATTACCACCTTCACCTAGAATTCAGGAGAACAAATGCACGAGACTTGAGAGAGATTCCACTAGCTTTTGCGTAAGTGTCCCCACCATGGTGTCCCACACTGGCAATAGGTTTAGATCTTCTATCATGGGCTCCATGATGACACAAGGAATTTTGTAGATGCTGATTGTGGTGGCAATTTCTTATGTTGGGACGAGGACTCAGCCTTTAAGCTCTTCAAAGGCATGGTAGAAAACTCTATTAATAATGCCTCAATGAGTGTTTTTAATAGAAAGTCCTCACATTCCCACTCACACACAGGGATACACAAAGCCCAATCCAGCACAAGAGATTTAGAAATTGTGGCTAGTCAGCTGAATAAGGTGGCCTTAATTGAGAAGAAAGTAAATGATGTATGGAAATTCCTATCTAAATCTTCATCATCTTCTTCTCAATCACCTGCACTTTGCACTTCTTCTCAGTTTCCCAAGGGAAGGAAACTGTGAACAACCTTTCTATGACACAACCTACACTACCGGACTTTTCATTTTCCTATCCTTCAACGATTGGAGGAACCTTTGTTCCTCCCTACACTGACTTCCCTTCACCTTCTGGAGCTTCGAAGGAGCTCCACACCATTCACCATGACCCATATTCATAAACCTACAACCCTGGATGGCGTAATATCCAAATTTGTCGTGGTCGAGAAATACACAATCTTCTGCACCACCACTTCACAACCAGATCCGAGCACCACCTTCACAACAATGCAGGTATCCATCGCGTGCCTACCAACAACCCCAAACCCGGCCTGCCCAATACTCTCAACTTGGGCCTACATGTGATGATTGGTTGGGGTCAATCATGAAAGCTTTTGCTGACATGCAACAGCAAAATATTTCTATGTAGCAGAGACAGGACACGGCTTTAGCTGAGATGAGAGCCCAACTATCATACTTGACGGAATTCCGTAAACCACATTCACTCCCATCTCAAGCACAGCCTAACCCTAGGAACATACATACCCAGAGGTATGTTCAACCCAGACCTCCTTTGCAAGGTCAAGCACACTTCATATCACAAACCTTGCATGAACTTGAGTTCTACACTAATCCTAATTCTTCCTATTATGATCATACTTCTTATTCCGATCCACAACCACCTATTCTATTTGATCCTGATTCTTCATCTACGCTGCAACCTGATGTGAATGCCATCACCACTAGGAGTGGTAGAAGTACAACTGATCCACCTTTACCAACTTCTACGTCTTTACCTGAACCTTCCACCTCCACTCCTACAGCTGATTTACCTATACCTAACTCTTCTGAACCTTTGATTTATCCTCCTACTACCGCTTCACTACCTTTCCTGAAAGCCTTAGAAAAGAAGAGTATTGAAAAGAAGAAGAAATCTATTGTGGCACCTGAGAAAGATTTGCTCAAGCTCTTTGAGCAAGTCCACATAAACATCCCTTTGTTGGATGCGATTCGCCACAGTCCACCTTATGCCAAGTTTCTGAAAGACCTATGTACACCTAAGCGTAAGGCTAGAATTTAGAAAGGGAGTGGTCCTATCATTCTCTCGAAACATGTGAGTTCCCTTATTTCAAACCTCCTTATTAAGAAGAAGGACCCAGGCACCCCTCTTCTTTCCTGTATGATAGGAAACACCACATTTAAGAGGGCCTTACTTGACCTAAGTGCTTCCATCAATCTTATCCCAACCTCTCTACTAACACATTTCGAGGTTGGCAATCTGAAGCTAACCGAGGTGTCCCTACAATTAGCTGATCAATCAGTTAAGACACCTCAGGGAGTGTTGGAAGATGTTATAGTGCGGGTCAAGAACTTTTATTTTCCAATAGACTTTATTGTCCTTGACATGGAAGTACCTGAGGATATCCAGAACACCCCTATCATTCTAAGAAGACCTTTCTTGGCTACGACCAAGGCAAACATCAATTGTGAGGAGGGCCTTATAGAGTTGAAATTTGGAGATCAAAGGATGAAGATTGATATATTTCAAGCCCAAGACCATCCTATAGTTTGATTAAGGAAATCTGTTCCTTGGATTCGCTGGATAAGTTGGTCGAAGATACATTGATTGATTCACTTAACCTAGAACCTTAACACCCTTTGGCCTCTGACTTAACTCTCCCTAAGACAACACCATTAGAAACTGAGGACTTAACTCCTATTCCTTTAGTGTCTCTAGCACCCTCTAAGATCTCTACACCTGCTCCTTCACCTGATCCTATACCTGTTGAGCTTAAATCTCTTCCTGACTCTCTGAAATATGTCTTCTTAGCATCAGATTAGACCTATCCTGTGATTGTCAACTCCTACTTATTGTCTAATCAAGAATTACGACTTTTATCTGTCTTGAGAGCACATAGACAGGCTATAGGATGAAGCCTCTCTGACTTGACTGGCATTAGTCCTTCCTACTATACCCATAGAATATTCACTGAAGAAGGATCTAGACCAACTAGACAGCCACAGCGTAGACTAAACCCAACACTTCAGGAGGTGGTTAAGAATGAAATGATCAAGTGGTTAGACAAAGGAATTATCTTCCCTATATTTGATAGTCAATGGGTAAGTCATGTTCAAGTTGTGCCTAAGAAGGCTAGATTTACCGTTATAACCACTGAATCTGAAGAAGTCATCCCTACTTGGATTGCTAGTTCGTGGCGAGTATGTATTGACTACCGCAAACTCAACCAAGCCATGAAGAAAGATCATTTCCTATTTCCCTTCATTGATCAGATACTGGAAAGATTGGCAGAGAATCGATTTTTCTGCTTTTTGGATGGCTACTCAGGTTATAATCAAGTGATAATTCACCCCAATGACTAGGAAAAAATGACTTTCACCTACCCTTACGGAACTTTTGCATTCCGTAGGATGCCATTTGGATTATGCAACACATCTAGTACATTTCAGCGATGTTTGTTTGCAATCTTCTCCGATTTAGTAGGTGATTGCTTAGAAGTCTTCATGGAAGACTTCTCAATCTTTGGGAGCACATTCGATGCATGCTTAGATCACCTGACTAAGGTCTTGCAAAGATGCATTAATGTAATCTGGTACTTTCCTGGGAGAAATCACATTTCATGATACCAAAAGGACTAGTTTTAGGTCACCATATTTTCGAGAGAGGAATTGAGGTTGACCGTGTAAAGGTAAAATTGATTTCTGACCTACCATTACCTTCGTCGGTTAAGCAAATTAGATCTTTTCTCGGGCATGTTGGTTTCTATCGCCACTTTATAGTAGATTTCTCTAAAATAGCCCAACCACTCACCAATCTCCTCTTTAAGGATGTAGACTTCCAGATCTCTGATGATTGTGTTTGTGCTTATACAACACTTCGTGGTCTAGTTACCAAGGCACCAATATTGTAACCCCCGGATTGGTCTCACCCTTTTGAGATCATGTGTGATGCCTCTGATTATGTAGTAGGGGCTATCCTTGGCCAAAAACTGGATGGGAAACCTACAGTCATTTATTACGCTAGCAAGACCTTAGATGAAGCTCAAAGGAATTACACAGTCGCTGAAAAGGAAGTGCTAGCTGTAGTATTTGCACTGGAAAAATTCAGACCTTAACTTTTAGGTTCCCACATTATAGTCTACACCAACCACACAACAGTTCGACATCTTCTCTCCAAGAAGGATGCGAAATCTCATCTGATTAGATGGATCCTACTGTTGCAAGAGTTTCATTTAGAGATTCATGACAAGGCTAGGAAACAAAATGTAGTAGCTGATCACTTATCCCACCTTCCCTCTGAAGCGGTATCTCCTTCATTTCCAATCACTGACAACTTCCCTGATGAGCAATTGCTGGTCATTCATTCTGAACTTCCCTGGTATGCTGACATTGTCAACTACCTGGCTTCTAGAGTAGTACCCAATGGTTGGACTAAACCCCAAATCATCAAACTTAGAACTAAAGCTAGGCAGTACTTTTGGGAAGAACCTTGGCTATTCAGATCTTTCTTTGACCAGATCATTAGGAAGTGTGTACCTGATAAGGAGATAGAAAGCATTCTATCATTCTATCATGACCAGGCAAGTGGCGGTCATTTCCCTGGCAAAAAGGCCACTGCTAAGATTTTGCAAAGCAATTTCTTCTGGCCTATACTTTTCAAAGACGCATACGAATATAGTATGTCATGCCCATGGTGTCAGTCTCTCGGCAGTATTAGCCACCGAGACATGATGACCTTGAATCAGATCTTAGTATGAGAAGTCTTTGATATTTGGGGCATTGACTTCATAGGAATTTTTCCAAATTCTTATGGCTTCGAGTATATCTTATTAGCGATTAATTATATTTCCAAATGGATTGAAGCTATCCCCACGAGGACAAATGACCATAAGATTGCAAACCAGTTTGTTCAAATTACATCTCTAGATTTAGGGTACTAAAAGCCATCATTAGTGATGGAGGGTCTCACTTTTGAAATATCCACTTCCAGTCCTTGATACAAAAGTATGGGGTGACACATAGGATTGCAACAACTTATCACCCTCAAACCAATGGACTTGCTGAATTGTCCAACCGGAAGATCAGAAAGATGTTACAAACTACCATTCGTCCTGATAGAAAGGATTGGTCTTCCCGTCTTTTTGATGCGTTGTGGGCATATAGGATAGCTTACAAAACCCCATTAGGCATGTCGCCTTTTAGACTTGTGTATGGCAAACCTTGTCATCTTCCCGTAGAACTTGAGCACAAAGCCTATTGGGCCATCAAAAAGTGTAATTTGGACTTGGAGAAGGCTGGTGATCATAGAAGACTTCAAATTTTCGAGCTTGATGAATTAAGGAATGAATCTTATAAAAGCTCAAGGATTTATAAGGATAAATTAAAGGCCTTCCATGACGGTCACATCTGTAGGAAAACCTTTCACCCTGGTCAAAAAGTCCTTCTGTTTGACTCAAGACTAAAACTCTTCCCAGCGAAACTCAGATCCAAATGGACTAGACCTTTCAAAATCTTAAGAATCTTTGACAATGGAGCTGTTGAGATCACTAAGATTAACAAATTTGAACCTTTCACTGTCAATGGACAAAGGTTGACACCCTTCATTGAGTCGCATGATCTCATACTTGTCAACTCTATCATTTCGCTGCAACATTTTGAATCTATTTCTATTAATACATCTTTTACTGGGTTTACGCATAGCTGAAGGCAAAAAACTTAGCAAGCCTATCCTTTGTATATAGCTATTTTCCCCTTTCTTATTTTCCATTTTCACTCATTAAGTGTCTATCCTTGCATTTTTTAGCATACATTCATAGTCACATATGTCATGCATTTCACTACTTAGCTCGACTTCCCACTCTGATATTGTATTAGACTAGAAATCGTCTGCACAGAGATTTTTATCTCTTCATTCCAACTTCCTTCCATCACCCAGCCTAAGTTAGTAAAAAGCAGAGCATACATTTGCATCCACCCTATTCATACAATGAGGACATTACATCATTTAAGCATAGGGGAGTGTAAATGGTGAAATCATTTACTGAAATGCAATTATAGACACACCTGTAGTGTATATAGTATAGTATTATCAAAAATACCAAAAAAATTTGAAAAATTTTGAAAAATAAAAAAAAATTACAAAGTCAAAAATATAAGAAAAAATGCAAAAACAAAAACTCCAAAAGTATAATAAGGGACCTACTGTACCTATTGTTAAGGGAGAACTCCAAATTGAAATTGAGAAGAGAAAAGCATTAAAAGACTCTTAAGTGTTCAATTATGATCTTACAGCTAAAAACAAAAATAGAATAAGTGTTTATGGACGTTCAATCTTTGTTGGTTAGACTTTCCAGGCCACTGTAGATTAATTCGTTCAAGCTTTGGCTTAATACACTTCAAGCTTTGACAAGATAGAGTAGGATCTCTCCTAACTTAGGATGTATTCTTGTACTTGAGTCACTAGTACAGGATTCACTGGTTTTCTTTAACGTAGGAGTCTAAGTAACCTTGGTTTACACTACACAATATCTAGAAAGATCTTGTGGACTTGAAATTCAACCTTGGTGTTCATTAGGGAAGGTGGAGTCTTTACCGTACGTGCAGGTCGACTCTTTGTCCTAGTATTTAGCCTTGTGTTTAGGAGAAGATCTTTCCACTAAAGAACTCACCCACCAAATAAGTATTCTCTACCAAATAAAGCTATCGAGACATATTGACATTTATTTGTGAAAAAATAAATTAGAAAAAGTCAAAAAGAGTTCTCAGAAAAAGACATTCTTTAGAATAAGTCAAGTATGTTCTCCAAAGTCCTGTACATATTTCCACAAAAAATATTTCAGGGTGCATTACAAATACCCTATTGCCACCAAATATTCTTTGAGCCACAACGCAATAAAAGTTGGGTTTGAGTCTTTCTTACTTTTTAGAGTTGATTCAAAAACATGAGCTGAAGCTAGGACCAACCTAGACTTAAAAAGAAGTGAAACCCTGGGATTGAGTTTTAAAGTTCACATGGTTAGTCCTAACCTATCACAGAGTACAACCATAACCACTCAGCTTCTGAGCCTTGTAAAATCCTCTGAATCCTGGAAATTGCACTTAAGGTTTAAATATCAAGAGTCCTTGTTGGTCGAGAGATAGTCTATGTCATATCAGACTTAAGTTCTAATCAGTCTTCCTAAGCGACTGGTTCTCACAATGTCAATGTCTAAACATAAACACAGTTGGCTTATTGAAAAATTTCAGCTTAAATATCATCTTTAAACACTTAACAATTGAAAAAAAGAAAATAGATATCACATCACACTTACCTAGCTGATGCCTAAATTGCTTTGCACTTTACTTTAATAAGTTGTTTGCTATGGGACTAGCAAAACCAAAGCATGGGGGTATGATGAGGTGTGGCTCATCATAGTTAAAATGCCCAAGTTAAGTTAGAAACCAAGCGAAACACTAATAATTAACATATGAAAAGGGTTGAGTGTGAGAAATAACAAAAATGACCTAAAATAGTAAATTTACGTTAAAAATGTAAAATTAGGTCATAAAATAAGATATTCTCTTCAAAGTGTAATATGGTGATCCAAATTGCAAATTAAACACTTATTCGGGTTCAAAAATTCAAATTCAAAGTGAATTCAACTTCCTAAATGTTCAATTGGGTTTAAATAAAAATTTGATTGCATTTGGACTTCATCAAAACCTTGCGTTAATGATTTTTCACTTAGGTCCTTAGGTCATTCACATTCCTCTACGATTAAAACCTTCAAGGACCTAATTGCAAGCCTCCAGGGACCTCTCTGAAAGCCTCAGGGACCACATTGCATTTATTTTAGCCACTTGCGGGTCTCTTCCTAATTCTTCAACTATTTCAACCTTTTGGGCCTGTGTGTAATTTGCCCAACATACTTGATGGGCGAGGTGCACTGTGCACTCGAAGAACACGGCCCATCTAGGCTGTCGTTCCCTTGTTGCTTTGATCTACGGTCGATCTCGAATCGAAGCTTCCCACGCCTTTGTGTGTGGAATCACCACCCACCTTAGATCCCATCTAACGGTGGTAACTTGATTTGAGTCCTTCGGGCCACTCTCTAGGTCAAATCCACCGCCCATGCCCTAAGCACCTAATCTCACCCTCACGGTGATTGCAGTATCCAAATCAGTGATTGCAATCACTGATTTGGCTACTTAAACACCTCCTTGAGCTCGCGTGCACACCTAACCTCACCCTCCCCACTCAGTGGTTCCTTTCTCTCTATTCCCTCAGCTTCTCACATCCTTTCCTCGCCTGCTGTGATAGAGCAGGTTGCTTTCCCTCCGTCGATCGCCTCTAGCCACCGATTGTTGGCTCTTAGACACCTCCCTCGTCAGCTGAAGGGTCCCCTCCCCTTTCTTCGTCATTAGCAACCGACTGGTGACCTTGGACATCACCTTCATCCGTTAGCTAGATTTACTGCTTTCGTAGATTAGTTTTCCTACTTTCCAAATTAGTTTTAGTATTAGTTAGTGTAGTTTAGATTAGTTAGAATAGCAATCACTAGTTGATCTGATCTGAATTAATTTAGCTTAGGAGTAGAATAGCATAAAGCCGACCCGACCTCTCTGATTAATTCAGATCAGGAAGGAGTTTTCGTGTTTTCATTTCGATTCATTGTTCTTCCTCATCGCCTCATTATCCATTAACTATTAATTTTTGATGGGAACACCATTATGAGCCCTAACTAGCTCATTTTGACCCAATGAAGAGAATAAATGCTCCTACATAACCAACTAAAAGTCAGAATTCACTGCATAACATTTTTGAGAGAAACACAAGAAACTAGGGTTAAAATTATAATTTTACCAATGCAGTACAACCACGGGTTTTCTCAAGGGCTAAACAAAGTTCAAATAGTCTTAATAAGATAACAAGTGGGTTGGATTTGACAGAAAAGGGTTTGCGTATGTTCTATGAATTAAATGATTCCTTGAAATCCTAAAAATAGATCCACTTAATTAACCAAGGTTCTAGTCAGGATAAAATTCACTTAAACCCTCTAAAAATCATAGAAACTATTCTCTAGGGTTTGGTACCTTCAATTTGGCCATTGGAACCCATCTTGACCTAAAATGGGGTCTTAAATAGATATTTGCCCTAATTTGGGTTTTTGCATAAATTACCCAGTCGAACGTAGTCAAAACCAAAATCCAACTTCACTATTGGACTCCTTGGGTCCAAATTAGGTTTGCACCAAAATTTGGACTTAAGGAGAACATGTCTTGACCAAGTTTGCAAAAAGGTCCTATCTGATTACATTTCTATCCCTAACTTTCAAAAACCCTTGCATTTAGCCCCTAGCTTCATCTTCGTCTTCACAAACAGGTCCCTCCACCATTATCGCGGAGGAATCCTACTCCGGCGAGCTTTGAAAGGAGATTTCTCCTTGATTACTTGGAGAATCCCTTCCAAAATTGGAAGGGAGATTCTCTGAGAAAATCCCTCCAATATGAACAAGTCCATAAGCCCTGATCCCTTCCCAATCTCTCATACGAACGCATGAGAGATTTGGGTCTCTTGAGAGCTTCCATCTCCGGTGAGTTTTCCTTGCTTCCAAGCACAAAACCACCTCAGAGACCTATTTAAAGACTCTCCAGGGTCCAACGAACTCCTCAGCTTGAAATTGGGCTGGATTCCCTCCATTGCTCTCTCCCCTCCCGCCGCAACCCTCCGCAAGCTCCGGCAGCTTTTCCCTATCTCGTTCGTCACCCAACCACAATACCAATGGCAGGGTTATCTCCCTCTCCATCCTCTGCGTTGCGCAATACCGACCGACGTCATCCCTGCCCCATCTTCGCCGTCGCCTCACCCACGGAGGCTTCGTCTTCCCCACGTCCAACAACCATACCGACATGGGATTTTGTTCCCTTTCATCCCTTAGAAGTAGGTTTTTAGACTCCCTCTTTCCCCTGCTTTCTTTCCCTCTCTCTATTTCCCAAAATCAACCACCGACACCACTGACCACCGTCACCTCCTCCATCTCCGGCGATACCTCCGGTGAGGTGCTCTAGTCGCTACGCACCTCCATCCACCTCGCCGACCACCCTACAACCTCCACTGCAACTCCCTGATTATTTCCCCTCAATCCAATCACTCCATCGACCACCCAAATACCTCCCCAAACAGACCCACTTTCAAAGGCCAAAATCGTCACAGTCCGGCTACCACAGCCACCTTCGCTCCACTCCACGGCCACCATTACATTCGTCATGCCACGGTGATACTGCTGAGCATTCTGATGTGGCCATAAGGCCCTTGTTCTTGATTTCAAGTATCCAGCCATGGTCCGCCATTGTTGCTGCACTTGAAGCATGCTTAAAGCTACGCCCAGGTCTTGCTTCGCCCAGGCTGCGCAGAATCACCTCGTGCACGGTTCCAAGCCTTCAATTGGAGTCAAGAGACTCTGCGGCTACTGCAATTGCGAAGACCATCTTTGTTGCAGTGCACGAAAGGAAGGTGAGACATTTAGTCCCAACTTGGAAGTGGAAAGGCGCCTGCACCCACATAAAGGGAAAAAGTGAAAGAGGTTGTTTGCCTCCAACACTGAGGGTGAAGTCCTCCTTCCCCCTTCACTGGACTCGTCCGCGACATAACCCTCGGACCTGGCTGGCCCGACTACCCGACCACCCTTCACTCCTCACTCACCACACACATTAGTGAGCCTGGACCTGGGTATGAGTTAGGTCCGATTACCCGACTGGCTAAAGGCTCTAGGAGAGCGAGAACTGAAATAGAAGGAGAGAGGAGAGCTGCGCAGGGGTAGGGGGGTTTTGCTCTGAGAAGATTGCTCCAACACTTAGCCAAATTCAAAGGAAGAAGAGGAGGTCAAGCTAAAGAAGAGAAGAGAAAGAGAAGGACCTCAAAGAAGGCCAAAGGTAGAAGGCAGAGAAAGAGAAGAAGGAAGGAGAAGATAGAGAAATCTATGGAAAGAAAGAAGAGAAAGAAGAAGAGAGGGCTCACAAAGCCAAAAGAAGAAGTGAAGAAGAAGAAGAAAAGAGAAATCAAAGGAAGAGATCAGAAGAAGAAAAGAAGGAAAAGGAATTGTAGCACAAACCATTTAAGACGTTTGATTGCAAAATCAGACGTCTGAATATTTATTTTCTTCTTTAGTCAATTTGAGTAACTATTATTTTGTCCACAATTCTTTTTACTCTTCTTATACTCATGCTCGACACTCTTAATTAATTTTTGAGTAGTATTATGTGTTCAATTTGCATTTATTGCTAAGTTTAGTGTGTGAATTCCATTTGCTCCCTGTGTTCGACCTCGGAAAGCTTTTCAAGTAATAAAATTGTATTTGTTTTGAATACTATTTCGGCTATACTACAATGCAACACTTTTAAACCCCGATTCAGCGTGACGAACATTTTGGCATCGTTGCCAAGGAGCAACACGCAATTCACCACTATTCTCTACATTATTTGATTATATTTGAGCACTAACTTGCCTTATTTGCTTTATTGTGATTTTGCGAGATACTTCACAAGGAGATCTTCCATGCAAATCAACCACTCCAGGGCAGGTAACTTCTCTATTCTTCCCTAATCAACCTCCTAAATCTTGGGAAGACAAAAAGGAAACAATCAATTAGGAATCACCTGCCTTATTTTTCAAAGTAATTATCATTTAAAAGGTAAGTTTCCTAATTTGCAAAATTTTTTTTCAAATCTCATTGAAGTTGAAGCGATTTTGTTAGAGATCTTACCCCAAATTTCCTGTGCCTATTAGGGACTACGCTTAATTTATAATCTTCTTGGACTATGCACTTCTTGTTTGAAGTCTAAGGAGAACATTTTTTGAAGATCAAAGAGGACTTAGAAATAAAGCCAATTAGGGTTTCTACATTAGGGTTTTGGAGTGTTAGTCACACTTGCCTGCATAAAAGGAAATAACTCCACCCACATTTGTGTGCTACCCAAGCCTTGATTGAAAAGATCTAATCAAGAAAAAACCCTAAAATCAGACTCTAAATTCACTTGAACTTTAAAATCTTTAGACCTAATAACCTGGGAATCAAATCAGGGTGATTTCTAAGTCTTAACTTGGAGTCATTCTGCCATCTTTAGGGCAAGTCAGGTAAAATTGGACTACATTGTAGGCCAACCAACCTCTAAATTAGGTCACAAATTCAGAAAACAAAGGCACAAATTAGGACATAAAACTGGTAGACTTAAGAGGTCAAGTTATCCATTCTAGTCTACCTGGACCCTCAGTGACAAGGTCGGGTGGGGGAAACCCTGTAACCCGTGGGGGTGCTCTACCGTGTAGGGGTCTTTGCGGGACTCTCCCTTCCTGGCTGCCCAGGTAATTCTCAGGTGGACGACTTTTTGATCCAAGGGTATCATCCGCCCCGAACCTCTATAGTCATCCAAAAATCTTTGGGTTCCTTGGTTGGGTCAACATCACATCTAGTTCCTCATCACTTCTATTTAGAGCACACACACATATTTTTTTGGAAATCTCTTTCAGATCTAATCAATTTCGATCCAAACTTGAATTTTTGATTCTACACCTTGATTCCACCATCTGATTCAAAAATGCAGCCTGGCTACTTAGGAAGACCATTAAAGAAACCTGAATCACAAAGATCCATGAGAGACAAAATGGTTGAGGATACCCATAGATTTTATGAGATTGATTATAAAACCTCAAAACCATTTGAAGACATTCAGGTTGATGTATCAACAACAACAACCTTCATCATAAACTGTGCCCAATTATTAATAACAGAAGCAACAAAAGGATCAACCCGGGACATTCTCATAACAGGATACATCGAGATCGAAAATTTGCATAACTTTGAATATCTCCAATGCATGACAAATTATGCACTTTGGGTAAAACACCAAGATGATCTTGAAAAACAGGAAGAGATTATGAAATTGTTGAAACAAGTTATCGATCAAAAATACCCATCCATGCCCCAAACAGTTAATGAAACATCTTGGAATAATATTGAGGATCATCATGATTTCCCAAATCCTAGGTTTGAGTCACAAGGTTGTTGTGGATTCCCAACCCAGATGGAATATAATATGCCTGATCTTGAAATAGGTTGGGAGGTCCCAATTGCAGGAGAACACGATTTTGAGCTAGCCTTAGAAAACCAACACCATGGTTCACCAAGCATAGAATTCCTAGACTCCTGTAATGATAAGATTGAATCAGAACCTCTCAAGGGTGTAAATTCCGCCCCTTATTCTGATAAGGTGACCCCCAAAGGCAATTATGACCTAGATTCTAGTAATTCAACCCACATCCTTAGCCTAGAATCTGGATCTGAATCTTATTGGGATGAGTACAAGGCCCCATATGACGACAATCAAAGTTTGAATTGGGATGATGATTCTAGGCCTTTGTTTAATGAATGTACCTCTCCAACATCATCAGAGATACATATTGATTTTTCCAAAGTCACGCCAATCTACGATACAGAAATCGAGGAGTTGGAAGAGTGGAATTTTGATTGGGTCCTCCCTACAAGCCAAGAACCTAAGCCCAGATCCAATAGGGACACCTTTTTAAGCTCGAAATCTACGAATAGGCAAAACCCAAGTCAGGTTGCTGAGTCTACATCTTGTGATTTACTCTGTTGTGGAACCTCTGATCTCAAACCAAATTCAGAACTTGATTCTCGCATCAAGACTAAAGTCACATTCCTCAACATTAATTAGATTCTTTGACAATTCAAATCTAACCCCATGAATATATGGAATCTCTTGAAACTCTACATCCTCAATGTATTTATCATTTAAGCTTGTCATAGGGTTTTCAGGCAATTCCACTGCAGATTTTCCAAATTTATGACACGTGCCTCATCAATTTCCTTCCACAAATTAGTGTTCACTAAGGTGTCTGAATCAGAATGGTATATCTGTTGGTCATAAAATGCAAACGTATCAGCTAAACCTGAACCTGTAGGGAGGTTAGTAGTGGCTACATTGGTGAGATAGTTGAGTCAGATCCAACACCATTACGACCATGGGGTTCAAATGAGGATGAGCGTGACCTAAGGTCAGTGCCCAACTGTCTCATCGGGTGTCTCAGGTCTACGAGCTTAGTTTTGGCCTCCTTCGTGGAAAAGCTTAGCTCGTACTCCCTACACTATGGTTGGGTAGTGCCAACGAGGGTAGACATGGATCAAAGATCCCATCTATGTATCTCTCAGGAGAACCAAAATTGTCTGTAGCAGCCACGCCATCCTGCACCAACAGGGTAGGTCAGAAACATGAAGTACATCAAAAGAATCAAAATATATCACATCTGGGGTGTCAAGATCAGAAGAACGCCCCGAATAATCAAAGTCAGGAAATGGTAAAATGTGAACAGTATCAACAGTAGTCATCCTGTCTTCATCTGCCTCCAAATCGCTAAGCCCTAGAAAGGATGCATGAGCAGTCAACTCACAACATTGAAGCTCAATGTTCGCGCAATATTCAGAATCATCATCATCTAAGTCATCCTTGATTCGATCAAAGTGTGGGTTCTTAATCGTCCTAAAAATGTGAAATTACACTAGAGGGGGAGTGAATAGTAAAATTATATAATATTGTAATACAAAAAATTCAATCATAAAAAGTGGCACCAAATTTTTAGGTGGAAACCCAAGATGGGCGAAAACCACCACCTAAGCCAATCCCTTGACTTAGGATTTTCGATCACAAGATGATCAATCCACTAACCACACTACTTAAACAAGGGTAGTGTACCTCAATTACAAATCCCACCTCTGATCCCTAAACGGAGGTTTTCTCCCTTCACAATGAAGAGATAGGGACCCAACAGGCCGGATACCCAAAGTACAAAAGTAGGAATTAAAATAGCACCTATAGAGCACCCCAATACTTTGATTACTTTCTTATCTATTAAGCATAAAATGAACTCCCTGAGAATTTGAAGAACGGAGTGAGCCGGGAGTGTGGATTTGCCCTTCGATCAGAGTGTTCGCACAGCACAAGGGCAAGATGAAGCTAAGAGTAGTGTGCAAGTGATTTTTCCAAGGAAATTGAATCTCAAGAGGTGTTTTTTGCCTAAGAGGGATTGTAGTCTATTTATAGGCAAGTTTGGAACCTTCTAGAACACTTGTGAGAGATCTCCTAGCCGTTGGAGACAAATCCCAAGAGATTGGGACGAAATCCACCACAAATCAGGGTAATGATGAGTCTTACAACAATATCAGATGTCTAATTTTAGGGTCAGACGTCTGATTATAATTATGGTCGTCTAATACTATTAGCCAGCCTGTACTGACTTCATTGGATCGAAACAAGGACCTCTGATATTTACACATAAGACATCTGATAAAGTTATTGGATGCCTAATTATGTGTGGATTCATTCCTGTTTTGACCAGATCCAAACAGGGTTCTAGATTTGAAGAATCAGACGTCTTTATGGACGTCTGAGGGATTCCCTAGACGTCTGGAAACCTAAAAAGACTTGGTTGAGATATCTGACAAAAGATCTTTGGTTCGTAATGAGATACGCACAGAAATACATGGGCAACGGTCCAAAGGTAGATGCCTGGAAGCATGTCCAGACGTTCGAAAATGCATTTTGCCCGTTATATATACAAGGAAGATAGGTGCTTAGTCTAACGATTATTTTGAGGACGTCCAGGTAAACTATCGGACATATGGATGAGGCTATGGACGTCTGATAGAAGAATGATTCGACTGGTGTTTATGAAGATAGAAACTGAAGGCAGAGCTATAGGTAATTAGATGTCTGAAACACTTGTCAGACATCTTAAAGTTGAAAATCAGACGTCTGATTTGAGTCTTAGTGTTAGGTTTTTGTTTCTAATTTATCCTAAGGGTAGAGAGTCTAAGTTAGCTATTTATAGGTTATGTTTGGGGGCTCTTTACAATATCTCTAGACTCAAATAAAATAAAAATTACAACCTTTGAAAGTTTACATGAAAAGCCTATGATAATACTTATGCTACTTAGACTTCATGCTTTTAATCTCTCATCTTGGAAAACTCCATGAAACCTGCAATTGTGCTGTTACAGAGAGAAAAAATATGCTACGTTTATATTTTATTTCTTTTTCTTCATTTTGTAAAATCATCAAAATATTATATATGAGGAGTTGAACTAACAAAATGTCCATTCTGAGCTTCTCATTTTCAAGGGTGATCTCCATAGACTCGGATGCACAATCTATGCTAGCTTGGGCAGTCACCAAAAATGGGCGACCCAAAATAATAGGTGCATCTTGGAGACTAGGAGGAACATCCATATCCAAAATGAAAAAGTCTGCTAAGAAACAGAAGCCGTGGAGTTTGACAATGACGTTCTCCACCACACCTCAGGGCACTTTGACTAATCTGTTAGTCAACTAGATTATGATCGAGGTGCGCTTTATCTCCCCAAATCGGAAGTGGTCAAAAACAACAATGGGGGCTAAATTAATGGACGAACCCAAATTAAGCAAGGCCCAGTCAAAAGGAAAATCCTGCAACTGACAGGAAATGAGTGGGACTCCCGAGTCTTTCTTCTTCAGTGGTAGGTCTGACAAAATGATCGCACTAGCTTCTTTGGACAATGCCACCATGTTGACCTTGTTGGCCTTCCTAAACTGTCGCTTGGGTGTACAATGGTCCTTAAAGAACTTGGCAACAGTAGGAATGTGATCAATAGCATCGAGGAGCAAAACCTTAATGTGAACCTTGAATATTTCCTTTAAATCCTCCTTGCTTTTGATTCCCTTGGTCTTTCCCTTAGGCTTACGAGTTAAGGCTCCAGGGAAGAGTAAAGGGATGTCAGTGATGTCAATAATTGGCTTTTTTCCTATAGATTTCTTCTTCTTAAGTTGCTCCTGGCCATGGTCAGAATGGGAAGAAGAGCTAACCTGAGGAGAGGGTCAAGTGTCCTGACCCGCCTACCTACGTGGTGAGTCATTAGTAGTCTTTCCACTCCTCAATGTGACAGCATTGGCATTGACATACTATACATGAGGTGGAGGAGGAGCGGAAGGAATAGAATAGGTCAAGGTCAGCAACAGAGCAGGTTGAGCATACCCAGGGGGTACAGGAGGTGCTAGAAGTACTGCATGTGCCTGTCCTTGTGGTGCTTGGAACCTAGCTGGGGCACCTAGGTTCTGCACATGTCTTGGGTTTAGGATGGTCTGAGAGGGCAAGGCTACCAATGATTTGTTCTCCTGTATCTGGTTCTACATGCTCCGCATCTAGTGCATGAGTTGTAACTGACCCTTTTCTAATAGCTTGAAGGCTTTTCCCCATTCATCCACTGCATCATCCTGTAGTGGAGGGTTAGTGGCAACATCGCGTAGATAGACCGAGACTGTTGCTGATATGGGACTGGCCGCTCGCTGCCTAGGGTATGTGGGTGCCACATTCTCATATTGTCTGGTCTAGTGCTTGATGTACAACTACCTTATATAGTTAATTAGTCATCATTAAGTTATAGTATATCGAGCAAGGTAATCGGCACATTTTATAAATTTACACTGGTTAAATCCAAGTCGTTCGCTAGGAGGCTAATTAAAGCATAACATCCACCAATGATTTTTTAAGTTATTCCTTACTAATAATTACTATAATTAATTAGTTATTATATACTTAAATTATATACATTACTATTATATAACTTATGTAATATATACTTACTATTTATAACTTACTCTTGATTTACTCTATACTTAGATTATTTAACTTAAATAACTTACTTAATTAAGACCTAGTCATTATAAATACTAAACTTAATTTCTTAAATTATACTTATTTTATTAACTATAACTTACTAATATAACTATTATTACTTAAGTAATAGTTAATTAATAACTATTTATTTAACTAGCTTAAAATTTATATATATATTTAGATTATACAATTATTAACTACTTAATTAGTTATAATATGCTAACCTCATGAATAATTGCATGGAAATGAATGTTAATAATATGGCAATCATTTCATAATGAAAATAAAAGGATTTGCATTGAATTGTAAAAAGAATTATGCAAAAAAAGTTATTTTGAAACAACACATTAATTCACATTTATTAATCAAACACTTAGGCTTATTTCATTTAATACTTAGGCTTAATTAGCCCTCAACTAACACTCAAAGTCTTCACAGAGTCCTCAGATTCACAGCCTCAAAGTGTTCTCAACACTTAGTCTCTAAGTTACTTAATCTCCTAAGTGTTAAGAGAACACTAAACCAAAAAGGATCAGGCTCCATGTGGCATTTCGCAGGATCAACGACCAGGATGGCCAGATTTGTACCATTACTAGGCCATGTGTCACCATCATATCCTCCCACCTGGTGCCCGGAGGCTGCTCTCCCAGAGCCACATCATCACACGCACAGGCACACACATGCTCACTCGCTCACATGTGCCCTGCACTAACGACTGAGCGGCATACTTTGCAATTCCTTATATATGACTTTAAGTGCACCTACATACCCGAGGTGGGACTATATTGTCCCCTTTCTTCTCTGTGTTAGCGCCATCTTCATCACTCAATTACCATCAACTCAAAGCTTCTCTTCATGATCTAAGTGCCCAGATCTCCAACCCTATCATAGCTCTGTTGATTCCACTCATCAATTGGTTGATTGGAACATTAAATCTCCTCTGACAATCTTCCAAAGTTAAGTCCTTGCCATAATCGCAGACCAACTCTAGCTCAAGTCTGATCTTCAAATTATACTATTAATCCTCTCCTCACATGCCTAATACAAGCACTCAATGCCTAAGATGATTCCGCACTAACTAGAGTAGAAAAGAAGATAGAAGGAAGCTTTAGAAGCTCAATAAGCTTCAGAGCTTCAATCTGAAGCTCAGAATAGGAGGATTGAGCGGTCAAATGGCTCATCTGAAAGCCTTCGTCCCATATAAAGTATCTAGATAGATTTAGAGGACTAAAGACAATTGATTTGGGCAAATTTAGGCTCTAATTTTCATCAAAAACTCTACGAAATCCAGACCGAACCCAATTCAAGCAGAGACTTGATCCTGATGAAATCTTCAACAAAACTCATCTAATTTGATATTAACACACTCCTAACAAAACTCATCTAAGTTATGAAGCCTAAGGCTCCAGAACTACCATCGTTTGACCATGCACAGCTCAACAGTTGACTTTACACATTAGAGCTTTTCACACTCAATTAACCACTCAAATCAATAAAGCAAATCCTTAAGAACTTGATAGATTATTGAAGATCACGTTCTGGCATCTTGATACAAGGCTCCAGGCCTTTCACTTGAGTTTTAAAGTAGGTTTGGTCGACAGATCAATCTAGAGATCTAACAAGCTATTTGATATTTGATCTGAGTTCCCTAGGTCCTAAGGATGCTCATTGACCTATCATTAAACTCTAAGAATCACTGAAGATGATTCCTCAGGTCTACTGGAGCCGGGGACGACAATGTCCAACAGAGTAATAAACACATTAAAACAAGGCAATAAAGAGTGGAAGCTAATCAATAAACCAAGATTAAGTGATCTGGAACTTTGCACGAAGCTTCAAAGTTTGCAACTCATGGTGGTTGTTGCTGGAGCTCATTGGAGCTCTGGTGACAATTGGATCTTGTGCATCAGAGATCAAAACTTCATGAAATAACTCAAAATTAAGTTCAAAACCTTCATGAGGTCGTCAGTAACCTCAAGAGAACATCAATTCACTCATAAGTAGATCAGATCAATCAGGCGAACTCAAATTAATTTGAATTTAAGATCGAGTTCGTCAGAGCATTCAAATTAGTGAACTCAATAAGTTAGGACGAAATGTTTTATACAGTAAGGTGGAGGTGATTAAATAAATGATTTAGTGGAAACAACTCTTTTGACCTCCATTATAGACAATGGCAATCAAGAGTTGAGGGGAAATTAGGTGTTTGATGATTATAGGTTAATCAAGGCAGAGAGAAGGTGAATAGTGATTGTGATGTGGTAGAGAAGGTGACTGTGGGGTGGAATTGGTGATTCAAGGTCCGAACAAGGTTGGAATGGCCTCGTTAGAAATAGGGAAGAAAAGAAGCAATCAAAGAATAAGGTATGCTAATCTACCTAATTAGCAATGCTAATCTAAACTAAACTAAATTCTAAGTCTAATCTACGTGTTACCTAGATGAATGAGGGTAGAGGACACCAGCGAGACATCGTCAAATTGGATGAAATCAGATTGGTTGAAGGAGAAGCTCTGGCGAGAAAGGAATCGAGGAGGAACAAGCGTAGGGTGCTCCTCAGCCCTGTCACAGCAACGGAGAGGAAGAGGAGGTGAGGGAGGCAATAAGCTCCACCGAAGCTGGTTTGAGGGAGAGGTGAGAGGTCGTCGGAGTAGGGAGGAATAGCTTATCAGCAACCATAGTGGGGAAAGAGGGATAGGGAGTTGCCATTTGGAATTGGAGGGTTGGAGACCTATTTATAGGTTTCGACGAAGCTCTAGGGGGATGAATGTGGTCCAAGGGTTGTCTATGTTCAAGTTAACCGCCGTCGTCATTTCCAGTGACGGTAAGGCTATTCACCTAGGGAAAATAGGATTAAAGGTCCATCTAGGCCATTGAATTTGAAGAATAAGATGAGAGGAATTCGGACGGCTATGGCGGTGTTGGTGTGACGTTAGTAAGGCGGTGATCTTAGGGTCTTGTCACCGGTGAATGGTGACTGTCAATGGAGAAGAAGAGAGGAGGAAGAAAGGTGTGAGAGGGATCTAAGTACAAATAGAAAAGGACCTAGGTGTGATAAAAGGACTCAATTGAAATAAAAGTTAAGGGCCAAAATGCAAACCATGAGTTTTGAGGCTTAATTTAAATTATTTATTTTTCAACTTGTATATATAATTATAAATACTGTAAATAATTTATTTATGACATGAGATTAAATTTTTACCTTCTTTAGCTATATTTATTTTTGTACTTAACATTCTTAAGTTAATTAACAGCTTAGGTATTATAAATAATATAAGTTAAATCTAATACTTATATATAGCTAAATGATAGGATTTGAGTTCCATTTATTAATTAAACATAGATAGATGTTCATTAACCCTTAATTTAAGTATTTTAACATATAAATAAGGTCCTTGCTATTATTATCTTATTATATAATTAACCCTAATATAATGCTATTCATTAGTAATTTAACTAGGAAAACTAGCTAATATTGATGAATTAGGAGGCATGATGAGTCCCTCATCATACTCTTATGCCAAAGTTTTGCTAATCCCTAGCAAAATAACTAGTGAATATGATGAATTAACACCAGGGTTTACTGATAATATAATAAAATGAATTCTTAAGTAGAAGAATTATTAGGTCAGAAAATTTTTGAAGCTTCTCCTTTTTTGTTTTTATACTTTTATAAATAAATATCCATAAGTAAAACAGAGTATTAGACTGGAATCCTCTTACAAAGGACTCCAAACCCTAGATATCTTTCAAAATAGATACTCATGAAAAATAGACTCTCGACAAGAATTCAAATCTGAATTAGAACATCTGATACCCATTTTGTTATTTGTACACCACTCTAAACCCTAAAAAAATCAAGGAGGTCAAGATGGATAATGTAACAAGACTCAAAGACTGGAAATCAAATTCTAACTCAAAAATTCAACAGACACAGGTCTGTCCTTAAGCTTATGAATTCTGATTTTTATCGACTTAAGCTTTTGTAAATCAATTAAACACCCTTTATTACCAAATTCAAGGAGTAAGTAGGACACATAAACCAACTAGCCTACAGTATCAAGGACAAACTTCTAGACCCAAGGCTCTATCAATTTGTCCCCTTTAAGCCTTAACCGCTAGTCTCCAAAACTTGATTTCTTAGGCTTCACTGCCCACTCAAGGTTTAATAGCTATGAGGTTAAAATGTCTGTGCAGGTGAAGTAGATTCGACCTACAGGCATCCAAAGTTGCAAAAATCCAGACCTCATGACATTAAGGTCCCAATCTAAATCATCCCAATTCAAGCCTTTCGCTTGGCCTTACTTAGACTTGGTTGCTTTCTCCTCACCCTTTTTTTCCCGAGGTCAACACTCAAGGAGTATATTTCCTTGGCTAGTCCAATAGGTCTCTTACTCCTAATTTTTATCTCTATATTTTCTAATCCATTTTCTATAGGTTAAAATATCCATTTGTATTGAGGTGCTTTTTTATTGGATGGAGGGTAGCATCCATTTGTAGCGAGATGCTTTATTTAGTGTATAAATGCATAAGCACCTATTTGTACCAAGGTGTGCTATTGTAGGGTGTAATATATTTTTTTGTCTCCTTCTCATTTTTCTTCCTACTAAGTAAAGGCTCCAAGTCTTTTTTCTAGGTGAGTGGAACATCCTTCATCCTTTCAAGAGCCACCCCATGGAAATCCATGCGGGAAAAAGGATACAAGACTGATCTCTTCGTCTCTGTGTTTTCACAGTCTCAGATGCCTATAAGACATTTCTATTGTGTATGAAGTTTGGCACTTAGTTTACTTAGCTCGCAAATTAAAGAGTGCATAGCAAAGCTCTATACTTTCAAGTCCCTTAAATCATTAGTGTAATTCCTTATGAAGGGGGTGAAATTTGCAGTATGAAAATAAGATGGGGAAATAATATGTAAACAATCACACAAAAACACAATTGTTTTTAGGTGGAAACCCAAACTCGGTAAAAACCACCACCTAAACCTCTCGATTTAAAATTTACCGATCCACCTAGTAGATCAAATCCACTAACAGTGTCACTTAAACGAAGGTGACAGAACCTCTTACAACCACGCTACTTACACGAGGGTAGCATACCTCAAATCCCTCCTCTTCACTACGAGTATTTTGTCTCGCGATGGAGACGGGAATTTGCAAAGTGAATACCCAACCAAAAACAAGATTACAAAATAGCCTATAGAGCCCAAATAGGTATAAATCTAAATAGCTCCTCTAGGCAAACGACACTTGAGATGGAAGTCGGAGTGCGTGAACCACGCAAGGCACGTAGATGCTCTCAAGTATGCGAAGATGGGAGAGCAATTATGTAGCTAAAATGGTGCTCTTAAATGTATGTTGGAAGACTTGGAGAGCAAGGGCTTTTCTTCTAGTTGATCTTTTCTTTCCTTGGACACAAATGGCGGAAATACTGTATCTTAGGTGTCTATTTAGCTTAGGAAGGGTCCTCTCCTATTTATAGAGGTCCTAAGAAGGCTTCTGAAGGCTTAAGAAGCCTCTTGTAGCTGTCAAGAACAAGGCTCAAGAGAGTGGTCCAAAATCTCACTGAAATCAGCGTCATTAAAGAGTCTGATAGGGTTTTCGTACATCTAGACTTATAGTCAGACATTTGGGTCATCGTCTGATCGGATTGTCGATCGTCTGATCTAGAAAGGTTGATCATCTGGACTGGGTTAGATCAAAGCGGATGTCCAAGAAGTCATTTTAAGACGTCTGGGAAATTAATCAGATGTCTAATTCTAAGATGGATTTCTTCCTGTTTTGACCAGATCGAAACAGGGTTCTAGTGTTTGTAGGCCAGACGACAGATAGGACGTCTACATAAAGTCTGACCATCTGGAAAGAGGATTCTTTGTCGAAATGGATTTCCCGAGAGCCTAATGGCTATAATCATTTGACAAAAGTGATTTGAGTCAGATCCAGCTTAACGTCTATTTATCAGACATCTGGGAGGCTCTATGGACATCTGAAAGTGTTAAAAATATAATTAAAAGGTAATCCTCGAAGGCTATGTTCTGATAGTCCAACGATCCTATTATTGGACGTCTATCCAGGTCATCAGACGTCTTTTAAGACATCTGGACTATGAGCTGGTCATCAGAAATCAATGAACAGAGAATACTAAGTCTAGCCTAAGTGCTTGGTCATTTGGACAAAAGGTCAGACGTCTTAAAGTTGAAGATCAGACGTCTGAAGTCCATATTGGATGTCTAATCAGGCTGTCTAATTATAGTTTTCGTTTTCTAAGTAATTTCTAAGATTATTTAAGATTGTCTAAGTATCTTAGGGTAATGTAAGTGTTTCTAGGACTACAGGTATGTTACTTTGGGCTCTTTAACATTATCTAAGAAAATAAAAGAGCAAAGTACATAAAGATGAATACATTGACATAAGAAAATTCTATCTTATTTTTCTCGCATCTTTAAGTTCCCGCTTCATGTGAGTTTCCATTACCTTTTCTCCTCCATCAAGCTCCTCTAATCCCCCATGAACGCGAGCTTGAGCACCTTCACACTTGATTCCATTTGCATTTATCCTTAAAATTATACACAAATGCAAATGTCAAATAACAAATATTTTGTTATCATCAAAATTAATGATCGTGGTGCCCTTACACCAACAATTAGTATCAGCCTGCAGGATCTGTGAAGACGCAGCTCACCAAGTCTAGCAGAATGTCCTCGACTGATTAAGCTACATATAACCCGTTAGACCTTATGGCTAAGGTTCCAAAATAACTTCTTTACTTGATTAACTCTAAGTATCTAGTCTTTTTACTCAACTTAGTGATAAAATAGAAATTCAAAGTCAAAAGTACATGACCTAGTCATACTAAAGAAGAAAGTTATAATTTAATTCCGAAAATTAAGTCTTCTACATGAATTAATAACATCTTAGTTACTCTGTTTTCAAAGTAAAGAGCGGGAATACAAATCACATACTTAGGTTTCATATTCTTGACTCGAAAAATCCTGTGTCAATAGTCAAAAACATGTACTTGTTTTGAAAAATATTCAAGACAAATTCCAAAGTAAGGATTTAATGCTCTTACTTACGAACACTATTTTCATTATATAAAAATATATTTTTAATTTCTGACCTTTAAAAGATTACTTGAGAAATTTATAACTCTTTAAGCTTTTTAATTTACTTATAAATATTAAATAAGGTCCTTTAATGATTTTCTTCAAAAATTCTTCTTCTTATGAAAGGATTCCTCTCATGATCATAATCCCCTAAAAAAGAAAAAAAATATATTTTTATTTTTTATATTTTTATGATATATAATTTTTCAAATTTTTACGTGTTTTCAAAATTTTAAATTTTTAGCGATTTTCAAAATTTTTCTTATTTTGTATAATACTACACTTAAAGTACTAAGATTCATTTCACTCCCCCCATGCCAAAATCTTACAATGTCCTCATTATAAAAAAAGGATAAAAAAAACTCCAAACTTCACTTAGTATAGGGTATAGGGTGACGGAAGGAGTTGAATAGAGATCAACAGATCTCAGGAGGATGATTTCTACTCTAACAAAAGTCAGAGGGATCAGTCAGACTAAGTGAAAGATAAGAAATATGGAAGTGTTCTGATAAAGCTATGATTCAAGTGTAGAAGTAGACAAAAACGAGAAAAATAGAAAAGAAAGAATTGAAAACAAATATCTACAGGTGCTAAGTTTTACACCTTCAGGTAGGCATAAACCTAGTAAAAGATAACTCCCTTCACAGAATAGATGCAAATACAAAATAAGGGAGTCAAGAGTGATTCAGAATACAAATTAACCACCTGCAAAAGAATAACAGAAAGAATCCTGCCCTGATTTTCCTGAAAAGATCTCGCAGGACCACAATCAGATTAAAATGAAGATCTCAAAAAGATAAGATTTGATTTCGTAAAGGATAAACCTGATTTGGTTCGAGATAAACAAATCAAAGTATAAGTCAAAGATAAAAGTTCGAGTTCAAATAAAGGTACATGCTTAGCAAAAAATCAATTTTGATTTTAAATGATAGGTAGATCATTTTGATATAGTAAAGGTGGTTGCTAAGTCGAATTCAGTAACTCACTCTCAGGAGGTGCAAAGAGCAGGTTTTGATTCGAAACAATGGCCTGATTAACTACATGTGCTTGGCATTGATACATAGGATGTGGTAGATTCCTAGGATTCGAAACTGGCTGAGATGGAAGAGTACCTGGCTAACAAGACTCAGCCAACTGCGTGACTTGATTTTGTAAATCATCTAGTTTAACTATGCATTGCTTTTGGATCTTAGCTAGAGCCTCAACATTCTTACACTCGCTCCCATTAACAACTCTCAAAATCTGCTCGAGCTGATTATCCCTATTTGGCCCCAAATAATTTTGCATATTTGACTAGGTAGGCCTCGCTTGTTGTTGCTGAGAAGGAAACACCGATTGGTTTTAATGGGTCTGATTTTGATAAGTAGGTCTTTGATTATGATCAGCCCAAGAAAATTTAGTTGGCTTCTGTGGTTTCCCTACCAGGAGGAGGTGACGTAATAAAATGAGGAATATAATATAAAACAATCTCACAAAATTCAATCACACAATGTGCACAATTATTTTTATGTGGAAACCCAAACCGGGTGAAAACCACCACCTAACCCTCTCGAGTTAGGATTTTCCGATCAACCAAGTTGATCAAATCCACTAAACGAATCACTTAAACGAGGGTGATTCAACCTCGATTACAACCACGCTACAAGTGCGAGGGTAGCGTTCCTCAACCCCTTCTCTCCACGAGAAGGATTTTGTCCCACGAAGGAGATGGGAATTCGCAAAGCGAATACCCAACCAAATAACAAAGATAAAATAACAAATATAGTCCTATAGAGCCAACAAAGATTTAAACCAAGCTTCTATAGGAATTAAGAAACTCCCCTTTGCAAGGAGTGCGTTGAATCGATGATGCGGGTGTGTGAGCCACGCAACGGCGCAACGTTGCTCTCGTGAACTACAGCGGAAGAGCAGATGCGCAAAGTCTTGATGCTCTCAAGATGTAGAACTTGAGATTTGAGAGCAAGAGCTTCTTTTTGGACACAAAAGAGTGGAAATGCTTGTTCTTGGTGTGTCTAGGTGTGTCAAGGTGTGCAAGAGGTTCCTCTCTATTTATAGAGGCCTTAGGAAGGCTTTGGAAGGCTTTGGAAAGCTTCCATAGCCGTTGGGAGCAAAGCCCAAGAGAATCAAGCTGAAATCAGGAACAATGATTGCACGACAGGGTTATCAGACGTCTGATCCTGGCATCAGACATCTGGAAGATCACTTTAAGACGTCTGAAAATAATATCAGACGTCTGATTATAGGCGGGTTTCTTCCTGACTTGAATCAGATCTAAATAGGGTTCTAGTGCAAGTCTATCAGACGACATACAGGACGTCTGGCACTATGTATGGACATCTGGAAACCTACTTTTTCGTGGGAATGAATTTCCAAGAGTTGCAACGGCTAGAAAATCTCTGAGAAGAGATTTTGGGTCAGCCGAGACAAAACGGTCATTTATCAGACGTCTGGAAAGGCTTAAGGACGTCTGATAAGGCTCTAACGGTCATATCCTTCAGTGTTTGGTGTGGCAGCCAACGGTCCACTAATTAGACATCTGGCAAGTCCATCAGACGTCTTCTAAGACGTCTGGACTAAGGTCTGGACGTCTGATTTCATCAGACAGAGCTAACAAGTCTAGCCTAAATGTTATCAGACGTTTGAATCAACAGTCAGACATCTTAAAACACATTATCAGATGTCTGATTTGGGAATTAGACGTCTGGAAAAGCTGTTTGAACCCTATATTGGTTTTCTAAGTTTTCTACAGAAAACCTAAGTATCCTAGGGTTGTGCTGGTGTTCCTAGGACTACTGTAAGAGTACTTTGAGGCTCTTTAACATGAATCTAAGTAACAAAAATAAAGAGCAACAAAAGAAACGAAAAAAACAAAGAGTACAAGAGAAGGAAATCTATCCTATTCTTCATCTCCTTCCTTCTTCAAGCCATCGCTCCTCGCGAATCTCCTCTGTTCTCCATCAAGCTCCTCCAATCCGTCCTGGATGCGAGCTCGAACTCCGTCTAATCACGTCTCCATTTGCAATTGACCTGAAATCTAAGACTCCAAGTGCAAATGTTAAATGACATGTGTTTTATTATCATCAAAACAAATGATCGTGGTGCTCTAGCACCAACAATCTCCCCCATTTTGATGATGACAAAATCATAAATAATAATGCAAAAAATTCTCCCCCTTTTTGACATTATCAAAAAGGTTTAATTGATTTTACATTTCCTATAACTCCCCCTTAAAACATGCTCTTCTATGAATTTCAAAAGTAATGTTCTCCCCCTTTCTGTAACAACAAGATAGCTATTATTTTCTCCCCCTTACTAAAGGAAATTTAGCTAACTTGCATCTCCCCCTTAAGACATGCTCTTCTATGAATTTCAAAAGTAATGTTCTCCCCCTTTCTGTAACAACAAGATAGCTATTATTTTCTCCCCCTTACTAAAGGAAATTTAGTTAACTTGCATCGCCCCCTTAAGACATGCTCTTCTATGAATTTCAAAAGTAATGTTCTCCCCCTTTCTGTAACAACAAGATAGCTATTATTTTCTCCCCCTCACTAAAGGAAATTTAGCTAACTTGCATCTCCCCCTTAAAAATTGACAATTACTCATAATTTTTTAACTCCCCCTATCTAAATGCTTATGATAAGAAGATAGGGTAAAGAATTTTTACCTCACCTACCATGGCCAATAAAATGGCCCAAATGGTGGTGGTGGATCCCACATCGGATGGGGCTCCCATCCATAGCTTGGAGGCCCAGGCATTGGCGTCGGTCTCCAATCTGGTGGTCGACGTGCGGCGGGTCCATTGTTTGTTCGCCGTCTCATCGGTCTTCTCGTTCTCCTCCTTGGTCTACTCCTTGGTTCTCCCAACTCGAGTTGACCAGCCTTGAGTTTGTAGGTTCAGTCCTTTGTGTTGTAGTTATCCCTGAAACCTACAAAACAAGATTCCAATTCTTTTTTCGGTATCCAAGTGGGCTTGGATCCGGATATGTTAGCGGGTCTCCTTGATGGAGATTCTTTCTCAACCTTAGGGCTATAAAAATTATCTACTTTGTTGATTAATTTGTTAGAGTTTTCCCTAAGACATGTAATTTCTTTTTCTATAATATGTATCTTACTCTGTAAATCAGAAATTTCTAACCTTAAACTATCATTTTCTTCAATCAATTTAATATTTTCATTAATTAGGTTTTTATTTTCTAGAAACAAATTTTCATTTTCAGAAGTGTTAGAACTAGGGCTTATTTCTAGATCCTTAAGTTTATTTTCTATCCTTTCACTTTCAGATTTAAGAAAACTAAGATTCTTTTTCATGCTTTTGTTTTCCGTTTTTAGTGATTTACTAAGCTCATACGACTCATTAAAAGCATCTTGTAAATCCGAGTTTACCTCATTGTCGCTGTCATTGCTGTCGTTATCCGTGATGGCTATGAATCCAAGGCACGCGGTTTCCTTCTTCTCGAGATCTTCCGAGCTCGTCTCCTCATGAGTGCCGTCCAACCTCCTCCATATCTTGTGGGTGGTGGTGCACTCTTGGATTCGTTCGAATTCCTTCGGACTCAACGCGCAATACAAGGCATTCAATGCCTTTTCGTTGAGTGAAAGCTCTCGAATCTGCAGCTGCGAGTAGCCTCCTTGGGGTCGCTTCGGGATCTCGTATGGGGTTTCGCAACATCCCCATATCTCGAACTCAGTGGCTTGGAGCCACGTCTTCATCCTCAACTTCCAATATCCGAAGTCCCTCCCGTCGAAATAGGGTGGTCGGACGGTGGACTACCCTTCGGAGATTCTGATTGTGGATATGCTCCCCTCCATGATCTTCTTGCCGGGTGTTACTCCGATCTCGCAAGAACCTGCTCTGATACCAATTGCGGTTTCCCTACCAGGAGGGGGTGACGTAATAAAATATGGAATATAATGTAAAACAATCTCACAAAATTCAATCACACAATGTGCACAATTATTTTTAGGTGGAAACCCAAACCGGGTGAAAACCACCACCTAACCCTCTCGAGTTAGGATTTTCTAATCAACCAAGTTGATCAAATCCACTAAACGAATCACTTAAACGAGGGTGATTCAACCTCAATTACAACCATGCTACAAGTGTGAGGGTAGCGTTCCTCAACCCCTTCTCTCCACGAGAAGGATTTTGTCCCACGAAGGAGACGGTACCCAACTAAATAACAAAGATAAAATAACAAATATAGTCCTATAGAGCCAACAAAGATTTAAACCTAGCTTCTATAGGAATGAAGAAACTCCCCTTTGCATGGAGTGCATCGAATTGATGACGCGGGTGCGTGAGCCACGCAACGGTGCAACGTCGCTCTCGTGAACTACGGCGGGAGAGCGGGTGCGCAAAGGCTTGATGCTCTCAAGATGTAGAACTAGAGCTTGGAGAGCAAGAGCTTCTTTTTGGACACAAAAGAGTGGAAATGCTTGTTCTTGGTGTGTCTAGGTGTGTCTAGGTGTGCAAGAGGTTCCTCTCTATTTATAATGACCTTAGGATGGCTTTAGAAAGCTTTGGAAAGCTTCCATAGCCGTTGGGAGCAAAGCCCAAGAGAATCAGGCTGAAATCAGGAATAATGATTGCACTGACAGGGTTATCAGACGTCTGATCCTGGCATCAGATGTCTGGAAGATCACTTTAAGACGTCTGAAAATAATATCAGACGTCTGATTATAGGCGGATTTCTTCTTGACTAGAATCAGATCTAAACAGGGTTCTAGTGCAAGTCTATCAGACGACATACAGGACGTCTAGCACTATGTATGGACATCTGGAATCCTACTTTTTCGTGGGAATGGATTTCCAAGAGTTGCAACGGCTAGAAAATCTCTGAGAAGAGATTTTGGGTCAGCCGAGGCAAAACGGTCATTTATCAGATGTCTGGAAAGGCTTAAGGACGTCTGATAAGGCTCTAACGGTCATATTTTTCAGTGTTTGGTGTGGCAGCCAACGGTCCACTAATTAGACATCTAGCAAGTCCATCAGACGTCTTCTAAGACGTCTGGACTAAGGTCTAGACGTCTGATTTCATCAGACAGAGCTAACAAGTCCAGCCTAAATGTTATCAGACGTTTGAATCAACAGTCAGACGTCTTAAAACACATTATCAGACGTCTGATTTGGGAATTAGACGTCTGGAAAAGCTGTTTGAACCCTATATTGGTTTTCTAAGTTTTCTACAGAAAACCTAAGTATCCTAGGGTTGTGCTGGTGTTCCTAGGACTACTGTAAGAGTACTTTGAGGCTCTTTAACATGAATCTAAGTAACAAAAATAAAGAGCAACAAAAGAAACGAAAAAAACAAAGAGTACAAGAGAAGGAAATCTATCCTATTCTTCATCTCCTTCCTTCTTCAAGCCATCGCTCCTCGCGAATCTCCTCTGTTCTCCATCAAGCTCCTCCAATCCATCCTGGATGCGAGCTCGAACTCCGTCTAATCACGTCTCCATTTGTAATTGACCTGAAATCTAAGACTCCAAGTGCAAATGTTAAATGACACGTGTTTTGTTATCATCAAAACAAACGATCGTGGTGCTCTGGCACCAACAGCTTCTTCATCTAGGGCTATAGGTATTAGAATATGGGTTAGATCTCTAATCATTCTCCTAGATGGTGTAAAGATTATAAGAATTCATTGTGTTTTTCTCAGTAGAGAGAGGGGAAAGAGCAGGAAAAGACGGGACAAAGGTCCCTCCTTGGGTTGGAGTAGAAGTATGGCAGAAACCCAAGGCAAATGAATCTCGCAAATCCAAATTATTCACAAACTCCCTCCCTGCAGGACTTTGAAAAATGGTTCAAGGTGCAGAATTTGTAGCAAGTAGAGGCGAAAGATTCTTCATTGAGTTGCGAAACTCATCTAAATGTTTAGCTACGATATCGACCTTATCCAGTTTCTCAGCTATAATCTCTTAAGTCTCGTGAACTGGATTGGTTTGTGATCTCATGGGTGCCCCTTAGATTCATGCTACCTCTGCTAAACTGCGACATGGAGGCATTGTTGATGGAGTTCTCTGCCATTCCCTCAAAGAGATTGTGAGCAGATTCCTCATCCCGATTAAAAAAGTTGCCCCCACAAGAAGCATCCACAAGATTCTGCACGCTCTTATGTAAACCATAGTAAAGATATGCATGAGTTGCCAACATGGGATATCGTAGTGTGGACATTTTCTCTATAGATCATGAAAGCATTCCCATGATTCATGAATCGGTTCTCCTTGATTCTGAGTAAAAGTTGTCATGGCTCACCTAAGGGCATTAGTGCAACCTATAAAGAAGAATTTCTTTTGAAAGGTAGATTCGAGTTCAGCCTAAGATGTAATACATCTAGCTATGGTTAGGTACCAGTAGGCGACTTTGTCCATTAAGCTAAAGGAGAACATCTTCATCAAAAGGATTTCCTGATTATGATTCATTGGACCCAAAGTCTGACACAAACTCTTAAGATCCTTAATGTGTTGAAACGAATCCTCGGTGTTATGGCCATGATAGTGGGAGATAAGACTAATGGTATTCAATTTTAACTCAGGAACATTTTTCCCAACCGGAATCCTAACATTCGACTCCACTTGGGCATTAGAAGGATTATAGTAATCTCTAAGAGGTGGCCTAAGTGGAGGACGTGGTGCAAAACCAAGACCCACCTTAGGTCGACTAGCATGGAGATTCTAGAGAGCAGCCTTCAACAGATTGATCTAATGGTTCTACTCAAGCATCTAAATGTTCTGGTTCAGGAGTGCCTCATGGATATCAAAAGGCGGGATATCCTCCTGATCAAGGGGTTCTTGGGATTTTGCGGTTGATCCATGTGATCAAATGCAGAAGAAGCAGAAGTAGATGTAGAGGGGATAGAGTGCTATACAAGAGTAGGAGGTCAGCGAAATCCTGTCAAAGGAGGGACAAGGGGTGGTCCTAGCGATCGCCTCCCATGCATAAACAAAAAGAATGCGCAAAGGCACACTCGCACCACTACGAGAAACAACAGCAAGCAAAACTCGTAACAGCGAAAAAAAATAGGTTTTCTTCTTTTGCAGAGGAACGATGACCTAAAATACACGTAAAATATAAGGACGCAAACAGATACAGTATACATACAAACAAGAGTCCTACGTGTCTATGTGGTGCATATCTTGAAAGCTCGAAAGTTTAAGGTTTAGGATCGAGACCACTCACTACTAGCTTCCTGGGGCTCTAGTAGTGAGATAGACTTATTGATCTTCAACCAAAGCCATAAGAGGTGAAAATAGGAGAGGTAGAAAGAGAAACTCGTGTGACTCAAGTGATTGCACTGTGTGTGCAATAGCATGCAATAGATAGCGATAAAAAACCACACACAAGTTCGCAATACATAATATGTCATGAGTTTTAATGAATTCCTCTTTTTATCAATTGTCTTCCAATGAGAAGAAGATAACAAGATGTGTTTCGCTTTTTAATATTTTCAATCAAGTCTTGCTTAAGTCCAAGACATGGATCTACATAATAAAGTCGTGATTGCCACCTCATCACGTTTGTATGACCTATCTGGAAGAACTTTTGGAGAAATTTTCAGCGTAATTCCTCCTAAGTACAGACTGGCCTCCCATTGGTCTTGAACCAATACGAAGTTTTATCCTTAAGCGAGAACGAGAAAAGCTTCATGAGAATAATTCCATGATCTACATTTATGGGCCAAATTGTCTCAACAATTTGACTCAGATCCTCTTTATGCTGAAATGGATCCTCGTTTGAGTTACCATAAAAATAAGTCTAGATCAAACTTATCACATTTGATTTTAGCTAGAACATGTCATCACCTGCAGGAATGCGTACCTGAGGTGGCACATTAAGTGTAGCCGAATCATAAAAGTCCCACAACTGTTCTCCTCGTGGTGGATCCCAGATTCTATCCAGAGTGTCCATTATCACTTCCATACACTACTGGTTGAGTTGCTCAGATGTAGCAAAATGACCTTCAGTAGGGCCACAGGATTCTAGTTCCCATCAAGACCAAGATGAGCCCTAGGGTCAGGGTTTGCCATTTCGAATAACGAAGTGGATGGGTGGGAATAGGAAGAAAGGGGTGACGAAAAGAGTTGCCTAGGTCTTCTTGGGGTAGGTTCCCAAGGACCAACAAGTTCAGGTCTCAGCGATCTTCTCCCTTGCATATACCAGCTACAACGGTTGATGAAGACGAGTACACAAGGCAAAGGCCTTGTAATCCAAGTGTGGTCCTTTACTTAGATTGACTGGATTTTAAAGTTCAAGTTCTAATTTAGTGAGTTTTAGGAGATGAACTTGTTATTAAATTAGGCAAGTGTGGAATAACAAGCATAGGTTAAGATTTTTTTCTTTCAATTAATCCTAACTCCTAATTGGAATGGACCTAAGGCAATTTTCTTAAGTTATAATATGAAATGATTTTAATAGTAGGTAAGGTGGTCAACCAAGCAAACAATCCTCACCTATTAGGCAATTGACTCAATTAGGTCCCTAAAACAAGTCAAGTGGTTCTCTAAAATGAACAAAACCCTAAAGTTTTCAACCTAGGGTTTATGCCACTTCTAAAAAATAGTAAACAGACCCAATAACTAACTTGGGATGACTCTCCAAGTCAAGTCAAGATCCCAATCAATATGAAATTTAATGGGTAGATTCCTTTTTTGATTGGATTTATGGAGAGAATTTTTCTTGAATTTTTACTATTTCAAGTAAATTGATATGGATTTTGTGGTGACTAAAGGTTGGAAAGGGCAAACAGACCCCTGTCAATATTTCAACTTGAAACAGTATGAATAATGATCCAAAAAATCTTGAAAAATTATTGAATAAAGATGGTTTCACTAGCTTTCCAACCCTACTGATTTTAGTTTAATTGGATTTTTACAGTGGCCAAAAAAAATTTCCAAAGATGACTAAAGTCAGATTTTAATATGGTTCAACCCCTGTTCACCGTGCAAATTCATAAAATTTGCATAGTACGAATTTTATCAAATGAAAGGTGGAGTTGGAAAGCTGGTTTGAAAAGCTACGTTCACACCAAATTTCAGATTTTCTTTGAATGGTAAATATTCATAAATCGAATTTTGAAAATGTTGAGAAAAGATAGGCATAGGGGTGTGATAATTCCATATTTATTTATATTTATTAATGCCTAACTAATGTTAGTTTGAGGGTAATTTGGGTTGGATTGCATCCATATAGGTTGATTAGTCATTTTAAGGCATTCTATAAATAATGCATAGTTGTAGATTTTTATGCAATTTTTCACTTAGCTATATCTTCTGCCTTGATATATCTATTCATATGTATGTAGCTGCCAAATTTCAGGTTAATTGGAGTATGGTTGAAGGGACTTGGATCTAAGCTCATTTAGAAGAGGGCTAAATCAAGTTGGACCTATTTGGAAACCCAATTGAACCTAACCCTAGCCAAATTAGGAACCCAAATTTCCCAACCTAGGACCTAACCTACGGAACCAATTTCTCACACATTAGGGCCAGCCATAGACCTTAATTCCTAACCTATTTGGCTGACCAAACTAGATTATATCTTTTCCTAAAAGAACCTATCCCTTATCCTTAGAAAACCTTAGAACATATCCCTACCAAAAACCTAAGTAGGAACTACCTAATAACCTAAACCCTAGGTGGCCGGCCATGCACTTTAGATCATATCGCTATGGCCGGCCACTTTGGATAGAAAAAAAAACCCAACTACCTTAGCCTCCATCCTAACCCTTCATATTCCATCCAATGGCCTTCCTAAAACACACATCCTAATTGTCCCCTTAGATTTAATCCTAACCCTGCACCTCACTGATCCAAGGCACCTTAAACCAACCAATAGGAAGCCTTCCTAATCCCTATATATACCCCCAGGCAGGCCCCCATAGTAATTAATTCCTAGTTAGTTTACCTACTTCCAAGTAGTGCCACCAACTAGAACTAGTTTCCACATGTTCTTCCTCCTCCCCTTGAAGATTTTGAGTGCGCCTTTGCATCTAATACTACACCGCTGCTCCAGACTTCCCCTTCGAAGCCCCTACTTTCCATCATTTTCATTCTAGTTCTAGTTGTAGTTAGAATCATTCTTTTAATTGTAGTACTATTTCCACTTGTGTCAAACTCTTATTATTTTAATAAAAGTTCTAGTACTTTTTCAACTTGTCTTCAAGTTGCTTGCTTTCTTCTAGTACTTATTTTAGTTCTAGTTAATATGCATGCTATTAGTTCTAATCAATTCTATTTGCATTCTAGTGGTAGTAATCTTGCATTTGAATCTGCTTATCTACTTCTTAGCATTTTGGAAAGAGAACTATTTCAATTGCCTTCCTACGAACGACTTAGACTCCGTTTTGAAAACTACGATTTCTATTTTCACGAGTTTGATTTGAAATAAATTTAAGAGTTTCTATGCATTTATACTATGACGAAAGTATATTTTGCACAATCATCTACGTGATTAGAACATGTATCTAATTTTGCAAAATTTCTATGATCTGCACTTATTAATGATATTTTGTGACCATAGGATTGAAGGTTGAGAACAAGAGAGAAGAATAAAGGAAGAATTAAAGAAATTGTGCTGGAGATTTGAACTCAAGAGCTTCATAAACCCAGGCTCCAACTCAATAAAGCAAAAAGCTATCCTACATCAACAATCAATGAGCTCCTTCACTTCATTTGTTAAGCTCCAACTCCACCCTAAAAAATCCACCTAGGGCCTCCCTTGCATGTCCTCCATGGCACCTTTAAGTCCCTCTCCCCAATTCCAATAAAGCTACCCTCATTATGGATGCACATTTCACCACAACTAGATTCCTCCACCAATTAATAGCCACTTAACCCGATTCCAAGACCTCATCATTAAATCTCAACACATCTACCCAAAGCCATAATTATTGGCACACCCCTCCCTCCTTCCCTTTTTACCCCACTCCACCTCTATATAAGCCCATCCATTCTATCCTTCCAAACCATCAATGGCAATCGCGTGTCTTGAGCACTCTAGGGGAGAAAGGGAAGGCTTAAGAACCACCTAAGTCCAAATTTTAGGAATTGAGAGGGAGTCACTCCACCACCCTTCAATTGCTAATCTACCGTCATTTCATTCCACCACCATCATCCTACGCCACCATCTTGGTGGAATTTAGGTTAAAGATTTTCTTCTTCTTCCACACCAAGGAGGAGTAGGGAGGAGCACGTCACCCTCTTGGAGGAAGATTTCTTCCACACTGAGGAGGAGAGAAGGACCACCATCATCTGAGCATCTCCTTTCATAAGTTTCCGACCCCTTTAGTTTCTTGCCTGTTTTTCATAGTTGGTAGTCTTTTGCTTTTGTAAATTTTCTAGATGAAGCATCTTTTTGTTGAACTTGAAATATCATGGCAATGAAAGTTACATTTTAATTTATTCCATCTTTGATTTTGTTGGGTGTGTGAATTTGCTTGCTAGTTGATTACAAGCCACCCACCATGGTGCTTGTAAGTTCAATTGCTAAGCCATTTTCATAACCTTTAGTTTCATTAATTGGTTGAAAGTAGTTGATATTAGCTCTCGTGATAAAAAAAAAATTGATTTGCATTGGATTTTCTTCTTATCGAAAAAGGCAAAAAAAATCGCAAAACCAAAATATCAAAAAGAAACAAGGCATTAAACATTGGGCCTTCAAATTGACACCTTGCCTCCCCGTGAATTGACTTGACTAGCCACTGCACAAGCCAGTAAAAATCTTTAAAAGTTGAACTTCTATTACGCATTACAATGACATAAAAATCACATCTTTTTAAATCGCATTCCGACCCGTTCACTAGACATCCATTTTCCTTACAAGAAATGGCCTAAGAATAAAAACAAGTTCTGCTCATATATTAGACATCTAATAGCCTTGTCAGAAGACCTAAATCATCATTTAGGTCATTTACTAAGTACATTATATGTCCAATATTGACTTTGGTCCACACAAAGAGCAAAAACAAGTTTTTACTTACTACAAACAACTTATATGTCAAAATAAGTCATCTAACATGTATGTCGTACATCCAATTACTGTAACTAGGGTATCCAAAGTGTGCAAACAACTTTCCCTCTCATACTGGATGTTCGACAACTTCATTAGACAACCTTAATCATATTTTAGGTCATCTAATTGAAGGTTCCTACGGGAGGGGGTGAGATTTGCGTGAAAAAAGAATAAAGTGCAGAAGCAAAATAAAACAATCTCACAAAATGCAATCACACAAGATACACAGGTATTTTTCGGTGGAAACCCAAATCGGGTGAAAACCACCACCTAACCCTCTCGAGTTAAGATTTTCCGATCGACCAAGTCGATCAAAAATCACTAACCCAATCACTTAAACGAGGGTGACTGAACCTCAATACAACAACACTACTTTAAACGATGGTAGTATGCCTCAAACCCCTTCTCTTCACGAGAAGGTTTTTCTCTCACGAAGGAGACGAGAATTCGCAAAGTGAATACCCAACCAAATAATAAAGAAATATTACGACACAAAAATATAGAGCCACAAAGAAAATGATTGAATCTAGCTACTATAGGTGAAGGAACTTCCCTTAGGTGGAAGCACGTCGGCATGATGACGTGGGTGAGTGAACCACGCAATGCACGACGACGCTCTCGAAATGACGACAGGAGAGTGGGCACTACGAGAAGAAAGCTCTCAAGATGTAGAACGGTGATTTGGAAAGCAAGGCCTTCTAAAGTGTTTTGGACACAAAATAGTATGGAAATAGTATTGCTTGGTGTGTCTCAACAAGGCAAGGGGCCTCTCGTATTTATAGATGGCTTATGAAGGCCTAGGAAGGCTTTGGAAGCCTTAGGTAACCGTTGGAGATCATCCCAAGGTAAATCAAGCTGCAATCAGAATCATTAATGATTTTAACAGGGTCATCAGATGTCTGGGAAAAATATCAGACGTTTGGAAGTCAATCGTAAGACATCTGGAAACTAAATCAGACATCTGATTCCAGGCTGGTTTCCTTCCTGACTTGGTTCAGACTTAAATAGGGTTCTAGTGTAAATCAGTCAGACGACATATCAGACGTCTGGCACTAGGTCTGGATGTCTGACAACCTATTTTACTACAGGAATGAATTTCCCAAGGTCCAAATGACTATATTTGTCTAGGAAAGCGATTTTACGTCAATCAAGGCAAAATGATTACTTATTAGACGTCTGGAGTCCTCTAAGGATGTTTGATAGAAGATCAAAGGTCAAAACCTCAACAATTATTTTCTAAGCCAACATTTCACTAATTGGACGTCTGGCCAAGTCATCAAACGTCTGCTAAGACATCTGGACTAAGGGTCGATCGTCTGAAAACAACAGACAGAAGGTTCTAAGGCCAACCCTAAAAATTGGACATCTGATTCAACATTCAGACGTATTAAAGTTCACTATCTGACATCTGGTTATCAGATTAGACATTTGATAAGGCTATCTGAACCCTATCTTAGTTTTCTAAGTTCTCCAAGAGTTGTCTAAGTGTCCTAAGATTGTGCAAGTGTTCCTAGGACTACAGTTAGATAACTTTGAGGCTTTTTAACAAATATTCTAAGATAGAAATAAAAAGCGACAAAAGAAACAAAAACAAAGTACAACGAACAAGAACAGAAATCTATCATATTCTTCATTTCCTTCCTTCTTCAAGCTTTCGCTCCTCGCGAAGCTCCTCTACTCCAACGAGCTCCTCCAGTCCACCATGGACGTGAGCCCTAAGGTCCTTCACACTTGTTTCCATTTGCAATTGTCCTGAAATCTTAAACTCAAATGCAAATGTTAAAACACAAGTGTTTTGTTATCATCAAAATTGACGATCGTGGTGACCTTGCACCAATGCTAATAAGTCTATTATATGTCCTCTGCATGTGTTTTTCAAAGTCTATGTTTGTTGCATGACTTCAATTAACCTCCAAGTCACCAAATCTAATTTGCAACTTCAAAATCTCACAATTAAAACCTTGAATCCATATTTTTATGTTAGAACATGGATTGAACTAGGATCAAATACCATTGCTAGGAATGAATAATTCACCCTATGGCATTGCATAAGCATGAAATCAGTCAATTAAAAATTTTTTGATTCGATTTGATAAACGATTCAATGCTCGAAAAATCAAATAATAGAAATCAAAGAAACATCCTAAACGGGAACCACATAGGAAGAATTAGTCTCTTCACGTACTGGGATCACCATGAATATCGAGAAATACTTGTTGGGGCAGTGTAGCACAACACCCCATGTGTTGTGCCTCCTACCATAAGTCATGGCTCAACCAGACTTCTTTCTTCTTGGCAGGCATATAAATCCCTTCACGTTGAAACCACTTAATCACATGTGCCTCATGAACTCTTTGTGAATCTCGATGCGACACTCGCCTTGAATCCTCTAAAGATTAGCTCATGCATGTCCAGAACTTGCGGCCAATAGATATTAAACATCCAATAAAGAGACTGGATGCCCATAAGCCCTACAAAACTTCTTGCCTAAAGTCTGGACATCTAGAAGTTGAGAAATCTGGACATCCCTGGGGAGTGCTGGATGTCCAAATGCATCATAAGACTTCTTATGAGGAAATAGGATGTCCAAAATAGAGAAGGGAGAGGCTAGCGGTAGTTCTCCTATTCTTCCTCCCTCTCTTTTTCTCTTTCTCAATGGTAGAAGCTTGATTGGTAGACACTAGGATTGATTAGGGTTTCTTTCCTTGCCTTGTGGAGATATGCATAGGGAATCCTTGTATTCCTAATATGATGGTCACCATTAGATCAAATACAATGGTTCGGATTGAATCCTAATTGAATTTTTGCATGATTGGCCTTCTAATTAATTTGGCCAATTGGATTTTAATACCCAAATGCATTTAATTTCTATTCAAATCCCTTCGGATCACGACCAAACATATTTGACACATTTAAATGCCAAATCAAATACTATTTAACTCCTTAAATAATATTTGATTTATCTTCAATCTGGAATTGATAAGTATGCATAATTATGTGATAACATGCTCAATTTTTCTTGTTTTGTAGCATGAGTTGCATTAAAATTAAGGCATATTATCAATAACTACATGCATGCATGATAGACTAAGGTTGCATTGTTGAAGCCTAATTAGTCATTGATTACTTATTAAGGCTTTTTGTTATGTAGAGTATTTATGTTTGGTCTGGTAAACTGATTCAAACTGCATGAGAGGAGAGGAGAAGAAATCAACTCATCCACCTCTCTTAAACTCTAACCCTAAACTCACCTCAGAACCTACCTTTTATAACCAATACCTTAATCTTAATCCTAATACCCAAGCGTAAACTCTAACTGGCTCACCTAACCCTAATCCTAAATGTACATCACATTCGTAGCCTAATCATAAAATCTAGTTCATACACCTAATGACACTACCATATTCCTAAACCTAATCCTATCCTACATGTTCCTACACCTTATCCACATTTGCCACACAATTTTCTATGCTAAATTGCCAAAAATATTTTTTAGAATTAACCAATAAAATGTGGTAATAAATTTGATTATGCTTCAATTACATTCCATTATTTTAGCCAATCAGGATCCTAATCCCAATCCTAATTTTGAAATTCGTGAGAGCTCGACACACATTTAGGGCCCATTTGGACATGAGATTAGCGAGGTTTTTTCTCACTTGGGGTATTTGTTGAGGTTTTTTCCCATCACTTAACACAAACTCCTACACAACTATTCACAATCACTCCAATCACAATAATTCTCACTTTTACTATCAAACAAATACCCACTGCATTCTTCACTCTCACTTTTAATTCTAAACAAGTACTCGCTACATCCTTCACTCCTACTTTTAATATTAAACAAATACCTATTAACATCACATCAATATACCAATCATTTTATCCCACCACTTAACCGGCCAATTATTCCACCACCTAAACAAACACCCATCTCCACTTATTCCATATTAACCTATCCCTATAGTATTTTATCCCATGTCCAAACAGGCCCCTAAATTTTTACCATAACTTTCTCATTTTAAATCCAAATTCAGTGATTCAAGTTGCATTTGAAAGCTAATTTCAAGGGTTGCAACTTTTATTTCATGTAAAATTTCAAATTCCAAACATACAGAGGCTAAAAATTGCAGACAAATGAGATTTCTACTTTCATAATTTCCAAACCATAAATCCTAATCCCATTTCCTAAAACCCTAGCCTCCAAGCACCATATGGACATCCCCCCTTCCTCTAGATAATACCCTTTGGTTGGTCATCAGGTCCTCTCAAATCTCTCTTAAGGTCTCCTTAGTTGCATTTAGGTTCCCCTAATTCTAGTTGCTTCCTTTAGGTCCATACTCGTTCTTCCTAGCCTTCTTCTTCCTTAGGTAGAAAACCTTCTTCCAATTTCTTGTTCCTCTCTCCTACACACCTACCTTCCTCCACCACCTTCTCCATCTCCACTACCTTCTAGTTAGGTCCCTAGTCTCCTTAGGATCGCTATTTTCACGTTAGGTTTTCCATTACAGGCATTCCTTTACCTCTTGAGTTCTTCTTCTTCTTCTACTTCTTTGCATTCTTCTCTATATCCTCCAGACTCCTTCAACTACTCTCGCTACCTCTTCGCATCCTTGAGATTGAGGCAGATCTCTCTACCACCATCACAAGCTCTCTAAGGCATTTTCATTCTTCACACCTAGCTCGATTCTCTACTCCTTTTCTTCTTTTATTCTTACTTATTCTTGTTTATTATATTTGTTTACAAACTTGTAGTACACGATGTGAATAAAAATAATATTTTGCGAGCTTTCTAGTATGTTTATTGTGTCTCTATTTGCATGCTTTATTATTATAAAAACCCAAAAAAAATTCAAAATCTCAAAAATACCCCAAAAATGTCCTTAGGTCCTAGTTTAAGAGTCTGTAGAAGTTTTAGAGTCTATATATATATTATAAAATTTTCATCTTGCAGTCTAGTCATTGTAAAATCACCAAATTTTGCCTTCTTTTGGGGTTTCAATTCTAGTTTCTACATACCAAATTTCAAAGCCAGAGTCGCTACAGTTTATTTTATAAAATATGTGCAGTACGAGGGGGTCTGACAATAAAATAGAATTGATTTTTCCTAACTTCACAAATTTTTTATGAATTGCATACTTATCCCAATTGTGCAAAATTACTTGCATTTGTTTAATGTTTGAATCAAAAATTTTCCATAAAATCAGTGAATTTTTTCTATAGTCATAGGTCTAGTGTCCAATTGAGTCTTTAGTTAGGGGTTAGTTTGGTCAGATTGTCTTGTGTACTATTCAAAAATCCAAAAAAATTAGAAAAATACTTCAAAAAATCCCCAAAAAATTTGATTTAGCTTAGTTAGGTTAGCAAACACTTAGACATTATTTCCTCTCTGTGAGACAACTCGTACTCCCGATTTTATATATATACTTTTCGAATACGATTTATAAATTGTAAACGATGTGCCTTCACAACTACGACAACAACTTAATCCTTTACATGATTTTATGATTCGAAATCTATCAAAATCATTGTTGGTTTCATCGTGACAATAATGAAGTGCTCAAGAATTATGATTTACGACACTATACCTAACTTAGGTATTCCAAATACATATAAATCCTTTATACCAAAAGACATATGTAACCGTGAGGATTAATTCCTGAATCCATTGTCCTTCCTACCATGAGTTACATACATTTATGTTCTTGTTTCATTGGAACGAGAAGAAAGACAAGTTCCTTTTCGAAAGGACTATCTTCTTCTCTTTGATGTATGGGTTTATTTAGGACTTGTATGACCCTTCATGGAATTTCATTCCTCTCAATATATACAGAGTGAACTCATGTCTTTTGATCCACTATGTACACTTACAATACTAGATCTATGTGATCCCTTCGAAAGTCATGTGTCTTCTATGCTTTTATATACACATCAGCTTTCTAATCTTAACACTAAGGTTGCTACATCGACCATTGGTCAATCAAATGTGTACATCCAAGCACAAAGACACTTATATGACTTAGGTCAGAAGATACATCTTCCCCGTTATAGTGATAAGACAAGGACTTCCACATCTCCATCCCATTGTGTCAACCCCTTAACTCAACTTGTGTGATAGCCTTGAATCTCCATTCTTATGTAGAGGATGTGCAACAACGGCATCAATGAGGCAACAATCTTGCAAGAAGATTGCCATCTCTTCTCAGATTGGAGACAACTAATGGATATCACATGGTTCTTGATGACTCATAGAAATCTTTGATCCAAACCATTCATATCTTCAATACTTGCTATCAATATATCTAACATGGCTATAGTACATTCTTTAACTTGTACTGAGTGATCCACCTAACCACATTAGCGTGTCCACGTGATTTGACACTTAGATTCGAATCATCAATCAAGTGATTTTACTCAGGTTGGCTCGCCAAGGGCACATGATTTCAACAAATACAATGATAGTTATGAAAATATACCAAGTAAAGGTGAGTGGAGAATGGTCTAGAGATAACCAAGCAAGGATGGTGCAAACTGGCCAGTTCCTTCAACTCATATTATGAAGTCTCCTTACCACATAATGAGGTGTGGATGAGGTGGAAAGTTCCCAAGTGACATCAACTATTTGTTGTAGAATGACAGTTGGACCTAGTGCAACATTTGAAATGTTATTGTGCTAAAAAAATCAAACATGTGGGAATTGGTAAATTCTAACAAAACTAATTTAACTAACCTTTGATGCATCCCTAAATTGAAGTTGATCATCAATTCATGTGCTTTGTTTCGTAGTTAGATGATGGGTTGGCAATCTGCATTAAGGACTGCTGAATTTAAGAGCCTAATTGCATCAATCGGGATGCAATTTTTATATGGTGACATGTGAATTCATGTTGAAATAAGTGAAATTTGAGAGAGGTTTTTAGTCACATACTGGAAGTGGACAAATCTCTTTGAGGGTGTAAAAGGCTTCTGCATCCCATGGCTTATGTAGAAAAGAGTGAGAAACAAAGCTGGGGACCACGCCGCACGCGCGCACGCCCTGCCTTACCCCGGCTCGACTCTGGCTCCATCTCTGGTGAGAATCAATTTACCACTTAGAAGTTGGATTTTTTTGCTACAAACTTTTAATCTCACAATTTTAACCTGGATTAGTCGATCAAAAGGTAAACTTAGTCGACCAATTATTTTGGTTGATCAATGAGTTAAGTTTGGTCAATCAATTGCTTTGGTTGGCTAATTTATTTTGGTCAATTAATGGACTTAATTGGTCAAATATTATCTAAAAGGTACCATATGTGGTATCGTTGGATTCCTCTCATCACAAGCTTTCCGTCAACACTTGTTTCACGTAATTCTGAGGTGTATAGCTCAAGTTATAGCCAAAATAAGTTAAAAATGACCTAAATGAGAGGTGGACCCAACCCTAGGGGTATTATTGGTATTTCACACCACTAATCCTAATCCCAAAAACCCTTGTACCTATAAAAGAACCCCCTTGGGCCCTTGGGTCGTCATTAGTCTCTAAAAGTCCCAAATTAAGAGAGGAAGAGAAGTGGAAAATCTTGGATTTTCCTTTTAAAAATGAAAAATTTTTCATTCAGGGACCTTCTTGTAATTCCGAGAAGTCCGAGCTTCCACGGAAAGGGTGACACGTGGCGATGGCAGCTCACACGAAGGCGACTCATGGTGTGGCAGAATCGCGGGCGTGCAGGTGCTGACGAGTGACGGGGCATTTTTAAACCCACACGCGCATTCGCGTCGAGCAGCAGGGCGACAATGCGTGGGATCTCGCCATGTGGCATGATCAAACAGTGCGGGCGATGATCCAGGGCCGAGTGCATGGGCAGGCAAGCGCGTGACACATGGCACGTGCTCGGGCGCGTCAAGCGGCGCATATGAGGGCGGTTTGCTCTGACTTTGACCCCTCATGGAGTTTCATGTGGTTCAAGGCCTTCCCAACCTTAGATTTCAACAAATAAGGTACCGTTGAAATCGTATCGATACGTACTACATGTTGGTGTAATTTATTTTCATTTTTAGTACATTATCCTTAGTGAAAATTTTGAAATGTAATTAGGTGTCTCCGACCCCATCGTAGGTCTGTTCAAATCAAGTCATTTTCCCGATGCATGCATGAATTTCGAGGCAAGTGTGGATACTGCCCCTAGGCTCTGTGCATGTGGTTCAGAGTCACCATGACCCTCTGGTGACATTTAGGTAGAGTAGTCCCTCTCTTTTGCATGTGTTTTATGTTACGACCTGGTTCCCGAATCCCTACAGGACCTGAGATCGACTCGCCTCGACTAATCCCAAGACCTAGTCGTCCAACGAGAAATAACCAAAAGCAGGAAAATAAACCACATCCAAACATGTAATATAACTAAGTAGAAGAAAAGAACGAAGCAGTAAAGAAAGTGGAACAACTGTCTCAAAACATAGTACATGCTACCACCACAACAACAGCGGAAAGAAAATAGAAAGCAACAGAAATAGTAGCTCAAGGGTCTAGTACTCACAACTATAGCAAGAGCTAAAAGGCTCGAAAGAAAAACAACTACGGCTGGGCTCGACTAGGCCCACCACCCTCTGCAGCCGGAAACTCGGGCTGCTTAACTCCTAGTCCTAAACAGGGTTACAAAAAGACATAGTCAATGAACACTGAGTAGAGTGGTGTTTACATTATTTAACTGCAAGTACAATAAAACAACAGGTTTATTCCTAATTTCTATTTATCTCATTTATGTGTTTCTGGTTCATCTATTTCTCAAAGTATCCAGGTATTTCTTGATCTTGCATGTTCCTCGTGAGAACAATCTTGATTGCAGTCTTTTCCGTAGAGTAGAAGGTACACATGGTGCTCTCCTGGCTGGGAGAGTCCCCCGTGGTAGTCCTATACCCAGTCAACCACCCCGAGGTCACTATCAAGACATAGCGGTGACTATGGCATGCGTGATAATCGCACGGGTAGCTACCCCGCACTGACATGCAGTCAATCGTTTCGGCTAGCAGGTACACCCAACGTACAGCATGAAACAGTATAAGGCCTTGCTCTCTCAAAACAAGGGTCTCGCCCCTAAAAACCAAACAGGGGTCTCACCCCTCCACAGTCCACATACTCTCGTCAGACTACCCCGATTTTCCCAAAGGGCCTAACAAAGTTGGTGTAGGGTGGCTAGCTGAACCTCGGGCCCCATGGGGTGGCTAGCTCCCTCCCTACACTAGTAACACGCCCCGATACCACATACGCAAGGGCCAATAAGAGTCGGTGTACAGTGGCCAATCCTAAATCTGGGTCTCAACCCAAGGGAGGCTAGCTCTGCTCTACACTAAAAAGGGATAGTTGCTCTCCTTGGTACCGCGTATATAAGGGCCAGCACACTTCCAGTCTACATTCCAAAATCCTTTCACACACAGGAGTTCTACTCTTAATTCCCCATAGGGTTCATGCTCATATTCATCTCCTTTATCCATATCCAGATCTCATGTCTCATAACTCGTCCCTCATCCCTATACAGGCAACTCGTGTTTTCATGATTCTGTTCTCAATAATAAACATGCAACTTGTGGTTTCACAGTTAAATTTCTCATTTACATACAGGCAGCTCGTATTTTAACATGCATCTCGTAATTATATTAAAGGCATTTGCTAGCAATTTATTTTAACCACGCATTCAAGTAAACAGGACAGCTCAAACAGGCTCATTCATTTCTATCCTAGGGTTCATTCCACATCCTAGAGTTCAATCCAATTATTCCAACCAAGTACATTCTTATTTAAATGTTAACAACTGAATTAAACCACTCTACCAGGTATCACAAGAGGATTGAGAGCCTGCACCACAGATCTTGTCATCTCCGCGAGCCCCGAACATGCCACGGGCTGGTATCCTGTACCAACGACCAATGTACATTAGATGAGCCCAAATTGGTAGATACTTAACTCGAACACATAGAGGAACTCTAGTGGAAAATAGAGGTACTTCGTTGGTGGAAATCTGATTCCATTTGATCCTTAAACAGGTAAAAAATGCGGTTACTGACCAAAATCAGACATCTGAGACTAGTTCCAGACATCTTAAAAGATGTCAGAACTCACCTTACACTTCTTGTGGCTGCTTCAAACGTCCAAACTCTCTCTGCGACCGTCTGGGGGCAGCTCCAAACGTCGGACAAGGCCTCCGGTCGTCTGGAAGTACCTCCGGACGTCTGGCGATGTGATCAGACGTCCAAAAGCATTTGGGAAAGTGCACCGTGCACCTTCACCTGCGTACAACACCCACAGACACAATTTTAGGCTAACATTTCCTACACAACAACCTGCATGGCGAAAAGTAGAACAAGAAGATACATACCTCGCGATATCTTATGCTTCCAGATGTCCGACTTCAGCTCCGGACGTCCTGATGCCTCACCAGCCGTCTGGACGTCACTCCAAACGTCTGATACTAGAAACCTCCAGCATCAGAACTTCTTCACGCAGCTCGCCCCTCTCGCCCTCCACCCATAATGGCAGCTACAGGAGCTTGAGAAGCTCCTCACCGGCGTCCTCTCTCCCATGAGCTCCTCCTTGAGCTCCACCGAGCTCCCACAGTCGTCTCCCTCCTCCCCCGCTCTCACTCCCTCGCACTCTCTCACTCTCTACTCAGCGTTTGCTGACTCTGTCTTTTCATAATACTGTTCAGGACCAGGAGTTGAGCAGCACGAGCTTTCCGCTGTGGAGGGTGTTGGGCCTAATCGAGCCCAATCGTAGTTTTCAGCACTTCCTTGTTGTTCCTTTACTGTTGTAGTAAGTATTAGACCTTTAGTTACTGTTTGTCTCTATTGTTTACTTTCGTTTCCCGTTGTTTTTGTTATTGTGGTGGTATGTAATGGAACAACAGATTTACTTTCCTTTACTACTTTGTACGTTTCTTCTACTTAGTTATATTGCATATGTGAATGTGGTTTACTTTCCTGCTTTTTGGTTATTTCTTGTTGGACGACTGGGTCTTGGGATTGGTTGAGGCGAGCCGATCTCGGGTCCTGTAGGGATCAGGGAATCAGGTCGTAACAGAAGGGGAGTTAGGGTTTAAGGGGTGAGGGTGCGGGGAGAGAGAAAGGCCTCTGCGCACCGCCCACGCACAGAGCGCAAAGCACAATATGAAAATCTCACTTTTATACGTCCGAGCACGTGTCCAGACATCTAGACAGACATTTGACTAAAACTCCAGATGTCTTATCTAACTAAAAAGGCAACAGGTCGTTTCATTTTGTCTACATGGTGATTTTCTTTGCGTAGTGTACCGTTTAATGTGCGTTCTTACCTCTTGCTGAGTTGGAACCCGTCTTCATGATTCTTCTTACTATTTTGGGGGTACTTGAATATTAAATATAAACATGGTAAATCCAGTCGGTGACTTGGATGTGAGTAGTTAATTGGATTAACTATCGAAATAATTGCAAACAATTCTTATTATTAACGGATGATACGCATCTATACTCATTGAATATAGTGTAAAGAGACTCTAATATGTTTTCCCAAGTTTATGGTCACTGTAACGAGAAATTACTAGATTTTATGAGAAAGATTAAGAGTTAAAGACCATATTTACCTTGTTATTGCATGTATAAAGTAAGATCTATTTTGTGTAAAATAAGTTTGTGATGTTCTCTATTAAACAATAAATATGGGACTACTGTCATAAACTCAGAAATACCTATAAATGAATGGGTGGAAGATAGTGAGGATTTTGTGAAAGTCTTGAATTGTAAAATGAAATTACCAAGGAATTTTCGAACCTATGTGAAATCAGTTCCATCGAGATTGTAGTTGGTAAACAGTATGGAATCACCATCATATAGAAATTATTTGAAAATTGATAATATTAAGGATAGTATGAATACATGTTCCTCTTGCGCTTAAGGAAATGGAATTGTTAAATAGGACTGGATTTAACAAGAACAAAAGATACAATTACCTTGAAATGATCAAATAATCAATACAACGGAATTGTTGGAAAATAAAGGAATTAGATAATTGGTTTTAGCCTGCTACTCGCCAAATTTTGGCTGTAGCTTTGGCCTTTTCAGACCGGTTCTGAGTTGGTTTAGGGAGTTGTTGGACTCCCTACGACTCTTTGGTTAGGCTTAGCAGCAAACTAGGAAAGCAAATTTGCAAGGCTCGAGGGTTGGACTGGTTTCTTTCTCTGCTTGTGGGTGGGTCATTGGTCGTTTGTGGTTTAGCTTACATAGCAGTTGTACGTGTTCACGCTACACGATGTAGCTAGCACCCCTTTCCACAATGACCCGAGGGTGATGAAGAGTAGTGACTCGGTGGGTATAGGTGGTCTTCTCGGCCAGGAGGGTGGTTATACCAGTCTTGCGTTACAAGAAGTCACACGAAAGAGTATCGTGCCCTGAGACATCGATTGATAGATTGTGAACTGTAATAACTTGGGCTTCCAAGCTAAGAAACTGAATCAGATAACGAGATTCTTAATAAATAGATTAATTAAAGCTATAGTGCCCATTTTCTCATGTGCTTGGTTACTGTTACATTCTGTTGTTTCTCTACTCTACTTAGTTTTTACTGACGTATTTTTAGGGTTCCATGCTTAGGAATACTTAGCAGTTCGCAAGGAGATTCTCGTTGCACATCTCCTTGGGATTATATACCACGGTAAATCATCTAATTAGCAATCAATTTATGTTCCTTCAAATTTTTCAATATGAATTGTTTATCAGCAATGTTTATATTTTATGATTATGTGTTGGGTGACTGCGATCTTGTGGGCGAGTTATTTTAGTAAGCACACCATGACTCGGGTTTCGTCAGTTAGTAGAACATGGGTCGTCATAGATGATATCAGAGCAAGGTCACCCCACTAATCATAAAATTACCTGGAAAGGCCATACAGACATTCATATTGTGCCGCGAAAGAGGTACTTAACCACATAATGACATAGTATCCCTGGTCCTGATCTTCCACCGTATTCTGACTTGATTCACTTGTTGATTTCCCGCACGATGTCCCGTATCAGCTGGGCGAGGTCCTGGGCCTGAATGCCCGGGAGCAGTGGCTGGTCCACTGAAACGTCGACCTCAACACGCCCACCCCTTCGACCTCGTTCTTGGCAGCGCCCATAGCCCGCCTCGCTAGTCCTGTGTCGAGGCATCTCCTGTAAGGAGACACGAAATACAGAACGGAAACACGTCAATACGAAACAATATCTAACGAAGAAGTCTAAGAACATGTGTCAAAAGAAACGTTGTGGTGGCTACTCTAGTTACAGACACGTGAATTGGTTATTTTCCAGTCAGTTGGTTCACTTCTCGGGACAACCTTGCTCTGATACCATCTTGTTACGACCCGATTCCCGAATCCCTACGAGACACGAGAATCGGACCGACTCGACTAATCCCAAGACCCAATCGTCCAACGAGAAAGAAACCAAAAGAACAGTAAAATAAACCACATTCACCATGTATATAACTAGCAGTAACAAAATATAGCATTAAAGAAAAGAAATACTACAGTATACACCACCACAACAGCAAAGAAACAAACAGGTACATAAACATGATGCTTGCAATAAAAGAGTACAGTGGTAACAAAAAATACATACTACAACAGAAGGAAAAGTACAGTGGGTACTACACAAGTAAAACTACTGGGCTCTGCTAGGCCCAGCACCCTCTGCAGCCGCCGACTCTGGCTGCTCAACATCTGGTCCTAAAAAGCTGACAAAGGTGACACGTCAGCAAAACGCCGAGTAGAGTGGCAACCAAAAGCTAAGAAAATAGTAAGGTGGACAGTAGCTGTTATATTTTTAATCTCTTCCTTTATTTTTGCATTTACTCATTATTGAATTATTTCTCAGATCTTTCTCTTGATCTTGAATGTTCCTCGTGGGAACAATGTTAATTGCAGTCTTTTCTGAAAAGTAGAAGTAACACGTGGTGCTCTCCTGGTCGGGAGAGTCCCCCATGATGGTCCTACCCTCAGTCAACCACCCCAAGGTCGCTGATAGACGTAACGGTGACTACGGTACGCACGATAAACGCACGGGTAGCTACCCCGCACTGGCACGCGGTCAGCCGTTTCCGTTAACGGGTGCGCCCAAAGCACAACACGGAACCAGTATAGGACAGAGCGCTCCCAGTAACAGGGGTCCAACCCCTCCACAGTAACTAAACAGGGGTCTTGCCCCTCCACAGTTCGCGCACCCTCGCCAGACTACCCTGGTTTGCCCAGTGGGCCTAACAAGTCGGTGTAGGAGGCTAGCAAAATCCCAGGGCCCGTGGGGTGGCCAGTGCTCTCCCTACACTAGTAGCTCTTCTCGGTACTGTGTACACGAGGGCCAAAAGTCGGAATAAAGTGGCCAGACCTAACCTCGGGTCCCTGGGGCGGCTAGCTCCGCTCTGCACTAAATAGAGGGACAGTCGCTCTCCTTGGTACTCCGTACTCAAGGGCCAGCTCACTTCCCAAATTCTATTCCATTCACTTCTCAGGAGCTCTACTCCTAATTCCCCGTAGGGTTCATGCTCATTTTTATTTAACTCAACCAATTTAGGTTTCATCATTTCAGCTTTATATTCATATAACCCATGTTCTCAACAAAATTATCCATTCATAAACAGGCAACTGTTAACCAATTACAGGCAGTTATTGTTTTCCTTTCTATTTTTCCAAGACTACAATATATATGTTCAATCTAGTTTTCCAATCCTAGGATTCATGCCATATCCTAGGATCTATCATTCAATCTAGTTTTTCAGTCCTAAGATTCATGCAACACCCTAGAATCTACTAATTATTTCACAAGTGCATAATTTTTGATAAATAATTAAAGGGGCCACTCTACCCGCAAAATCGGGAGTACTGGGGGCATAATCGGCAAGCCCGCGCGCCTCTGCAACCCCCAGAGCCGCAACGGAATGGGGTCCTAATACAAGGATAAATTACAAGGAGCTATTCAGAATAGTAAACAATTACTGTAAAAAGGTAGAGGAACTAAATTTGAGAAGAACAAAACTTGAAACGCGGAAAACGGACTCTGAACGGATCCTAAACGGGTCAAAAACGACAAGTCTACCCAAAATCAGACATCTGGAACATCTTCCAGACGTCTTAAAAGATGGCTCAGGTCATACCTTGATCCTGCGCGATCCTTCAGACGTACAGAACCCCGCTGAACCGTCTGGACCTAGTTTCCAGATGTCCGACTATCACTCCGGACGTCTGGAGAACCTCTCCGTCGTCTGGTGCTGTGCCCAAGTGTCCGATCTGTGTGGGAGGGCGTGCCCTTGCACCTTACAGAATGAGTCCTGCACACATACACGGCCGTCCTCAACACGAAATGATGCAGAAGCCTTCGGTGGAATGGCTGCATGGCCGTACACACGAAAGAAGAAGGAAGGTAAAAATATCATACCTTTCAGACGTCTGGACCTCCCTCCAGACGTCTCCTACGTCGTCTGGACGTATGTCCAGATGTCTGATTCTAGGAAATTTTCCCAGAATCAGGACCTCCTCGCCCTCCGCCCGCAGCGCATGGCCGTGCCGTGCCGCGCTCGCCTGCTGCCTGAGCTGCAGCAACTCCTCCCCAGCACCACGCGCCAGCTACACACCCGCCAGCCGGCCCTGGCTGCTCCGACGAGCTCGCAACCTTGCAATCGAGCTCTCTCTCCCTCTCGTAGCAGCCCCTCCTCCCCACGCACTCACAGCAGCCGCTGCAGCTGCCCTCGCTCACTCACTCTCTCGCTGACAGGAAGAAGAAGAAGGCGGTGGAGTGAGGGTGAGGGAGAGGAGAGGGGTACTTGAAGGCTGCGAGGGGAGAGAGAGAAAAAGTTGTCTGCGCCTACAAGGAGGAAGGAAAGAGAAGAAGGAGGGCGGCGGTTCAGTCTGCGTGCGCATGCGCGTAGACGCAAACCCGTACGCCGAAAAAATTTAATTCCAGACGTCTGACCAGACGTATGGACCAATTCCCAGACGTCTTAAACGACGTTTGATGCCAGGGTTATAACAACATAACAAACTCAAAGGAAGTTTCGTCCCTGAAACTTGCACTAACTAGGGTGCGGAAAAGAACGATATAGGCATAACAAACACAAAGTGGACCGAAGCTAGTCTGAAAAAGACGTATCCGCAAAAAGCTCCGGGTACCACTCCCGCATCGCCGCCTCAGGCTCCCAGGTAGCCTCCTCATACCGCTGGCTCCTCCACAAAACCCTCACCAGGGGTACTTGCTTCGTCTCAGGCTGCAGACAGCTCGGTCAAGAATCTGCACCGGCCGCTCGGGGTAGGTCAGGTCGTCGCCCACCACGACGCTCTCGTGACTCAGGACGTGACTGGGATCGGCGACGTACTTCCTGAGGTTGGACACATGGAACACGTGCACACCAGAAAGATAGGGAGGAAGGGCAAGCCTGTAAGCAACGGGTCCAACCCGCTCCAGGACCTCAAAGGGTCCCACGAACCTCGGCACGAGCTTCCCTCTCATCCCAAACTACTGCAGGCCCTTCATGGGCGAAACATGAAGGAAGACGTGGTCCCCAACCTCAAACTGTACCTCTCTACGTTTCCGATCTCCATAGCTCTTCTGTCTACTCCTGACAGTGCGGAGTCGCCTGTGAATCTGCTCGACCACCTCCTGACTCTACCGGATCAGCCTGAGGCTAACCTCCCACTTGGTCCCCACCTCAACCCAACTCAAGGGTGCCGTACACCTCCGTCCGTACAGAGCCACGTAGGGTGCCATGCCGATGCTCCAGTGACAACTGTTATTAGATGCAAACTCCGCCAAGGGCAAGTGCTCCTCCCAAGAGCCCCTCCAGTACATTACACAAGCACGCAAAAGGTCCTCAAGTGTCTGTATCGTACGCTCAGACTGTCCGTCCGTCTGGGGGTGGTAAGCTGTACTAAACCTCAACCGCGTCCCCAGGGCCTACTAAAACTCAGCCAAAAACTGGGAAGTAAAGCGGGTATCCCGGTCGGATACGATCTCCCGCGGAACTCCGTGTAGACGTACCGAGTCGCGGATATACCTCTCTGCCAACTGTGCTGGTCCCAAGGTGACTCGGATCAGCAAGAAACGCGCCGTCTTCTTCAATCTATCAACGATTACCCAGACTGCGTCGTGTCCTTGCAGGGTAACAGGTAGGCCCACCACCAAGTCCATGGTGATGCTCTCCCACTTCCACGCTGGCACTGAAGTGGCTGTAGCGGCCCTGCAGGCCTCTGATGCTCGGCTTTCACCTACTGGCACACTAAACACTGCTGCACAAATTCCCCCACATCTCGCTTCATTCCCCTCCACCAAAAGTCACATCTCAAGTCATGGTACATTTTCGTGTTTCCGGGATGTATGGTAAATCTGGAACCGTGTGCCTCAGTCAGGAGCTCTCTCAACAGCTCCTCATCTCTGGGAACGCACAAATGTCCCCTTATGCGCAGCACCTGGTCTGTAAAAGAGAAGTCTCCAGGGTCTCCTGACAGTACTCTGTCACGCAAGGACTGCAAGTACGGGAAGGCCATCTGTCCTGTGATGATGCGATCTATCAGCTCTGGCCTCGTCTATCGCATCATAGTCACTGCCCCACAGTGCCCCCGTGACTCTAGGAGTCGCCAAATGCCCATCTCCTCCAAGAGGCTCCAACTCTACACCTGTAAACTGGCCAAGTGTGCAGGCGCCTTCCGGCTCAAGGCGTCATCCACCACGTTGGCCTTTCCCGGGTGGTAGGAAATGCTGCAGTCATAGTCCTTCAGGAGCTCCAACCAACTTCTCTATCTCATTTTGAGCTCCTTCTGATCAAACAGATATCTGAGGCTCTTGTGATCTGTGAAAATCTCGAAGGTCTCACAGTACAAGTAGTGTCCCCAAGTCTTCAGGGCGAAGACGATAGCTGCCAGCTCCAGGTCGTGGGTAGGGTAGCTATGCTCATGGGGCTTCAGTTGCCGCGAAGCATAAGCGACAATGTGACCCCTCTGCATGAGCACACCCCCTAACCCATGCAAAGAGGCATCCGTGTACACAACGAACTCGCCACTACTGTCAGGGATGGTGAGCACGGGAGCTGAAGTCAGCCTCTCCTTCAGCTCCTGAAAACACGCCTCGCAAGCATCTGTCCAAGTGAAGGGCACGTCCTTTCGGGTCAGCTGTGTCATAGGACGTGCAATCTATGAAAAGCCCCTGATAAATCGCCTATAGTAGCCTGCCAGTCCCAAGAAACTGCGAATCTTAGTGACCGTACGCGATCTCTCCCACCTGAGCACTGCCTCGACCTTGGCTGGGTCCACAGCCAAGCCATCCCCAGAGATCACATGACCTAAGAAGGTCACCTCCCTCAACCAGAACTCACACTTGCTGTATTTGGCGTATAGCCTACGTCGTCTTAGTGTGTCCAAAACCATCCGCAAGTGCTGTCCGTGCTGTGTCTGATCTCGAGAATAGATGAGCACATCATCAATGAATACCACCACGAACTGGTCCAAGTACGGCCTAAACACTCGGTTCATCAAGTCCATGAAGGCAGCGGGGGCATTGGTCAGCCCAAACAACATGACCAGAAACTTGTAGTGTCCATACCGGGTGCGGAAAGCTATCTTGGAGGCGTCTGCCTCCTTGATCCTCAACTGGTGGTATCCAGACCTCAAGTCGATCTTCGAGAACACCGTGGCACCTTGCAACTGGTCAAATAAGTCATTAATCCTCGGCAGCGGATATCTGTTCTTGATGGTGACCCTATTCAGCTGTCGGTAGTCCACATAAAGGCATAGGGTACCATCCTTCTTCTTTACAAACAGTACCGGGGCTTCCCAGGGCAACGCGCTGGGCCTCACAAAGCCCTTCTCCAAAAGATCCTACAACTAAGACTTGAGCTCTCGCAGCTCAAGTGGTGCCATCCTGTACGGTACTGTGGAGATGGGGCTGGTCCCTGGTACCAGTGAGATCTCAAACTCGATCTCACACTCGGGTGGTAGTCCGGGCAACTCATCTGGGAATACGTCGGGGTACTCTCTGACCACTGGGATACTCTGGAAGTCTGCCACAGGGCTGGGCTCTGCCACCACACAAGCTAGGAAACCCTCACACCCCTGGCTCAAAAGTCTCGCCGCCCGAAGTGTAGAAATGCACATGAAGCCTCCGTCCACTGGCTGACCGTGGAACTCGAAAGAAGGCAACTCCAGTATGGAGAAGACGATCGTTCTCTCAAAACAGTCCACCAAGGTGTGGTAAGCGGACAGCCAGTCCATCCCCAGAATTACGCCAAAGTCCTCCATCTGTATCATAATCAGGTCAGCGGGAAGGCTGTGTCCCCCAACACTGACCTCGCAACTTGTGTATACCTCCTCAGCTACAAACAGCTGACCACTCGGACCTCTGATTATGAATGGGTCCTCTAACAGTATACAATCTTTCCCCAGACTAACTGCGAAACTGGCGGAGACAAACGAGTGCGTAGCACTGGAATCGAAAAGTGTGTAAACGAGTCTACCGAAAACTGAAACCATACCTGCCACCACTGATCCCGAAGCTCTGGCATCCCTATGTGTCAGGGCATTGATACGCCCCTCAGCCCTAGGTGCGGACGAAGCAGCCACACTCTGCGTCGGACGGGCAGCTGCTTGCCGGTACCCTCCCCGTGACTGCTGTCCTCCTCGTGCCTGGAACCCGCGGCCTCCTGCTCGCCCTCTAGTGCTGGGCACGGGAAGCATCTACGGACCTCTTGCCCTAGACGGCAGTCCCTCCAGATGTGGCCCAGCTGGCCACACTGGTAGCAGAGGGGAACCCGACTCCCACCCTCAGTGGGTCCCTGCTGTCGGCTGGGCGGGGGTTCGGTGCTAGCAACTGGCCCCTGTCGAGGGCCCCCAAAGGCCACTGATGGCCCTGCAAAACGTGACGGCTCCCCTGCGGGCGCCACGTGCCTTCTCTCTCGTCGGCCCTATGAGAAGTTTGGCAGATAGGGCCTCTTCCACCCGCTGCCAGTATCTCGCGCGGACGGGTTGGTCTCTTTGTATGTCATAGCTGCCTCCACCACCCTCGAGAACATAGGCAACTTCAGGGGTTTGACATACCCCCGAATCGCAGGCCAGAGTCCCTCGGTGAACCTCCAAAGGAGCTCCTCCTCAGTGGCCACTACTGTCGCTGCGAAGCGAGACAGCTCCAGAAAACGCATGCGGTACGCACTCACGGTCATCGTCCCCTGGGGGAGAGTGTGGAACTCCCGCCTCCTCAAGTCCTGCCACGTCTAGGGAAAGTACTGCTCGCAGAAGAGGGTGACGAACCGGTCCCAGGTCGGCTCGTCCCTCTCCTGTCCCCTAACCACCATCCACCACCTGTGTGCCACGCTCTCCAGCTGGTACGTGGCAAAGAACACGCGGCACTCCACCGGGGGGCGAAGGGTGTCAAAAACCTTCTCGATCTGCTCGAGCCAGTCCTCCGCCTCGGTCGGGTCCTCATCCCCCCTGAAGGAGGGGGGCTTCAGCTTCCGGAACTGTCCAAAAAGCTCGAAGTAGCACTGCAGAGGAGATGGTGGTGGACCTCCAGGTAAAGAAGCCTCGTGCACAGAAGTGTCGGAGGAAGGTGGGGGCGGGGGCAACCCATCCCCTCCCCCGCGTCCAACGCCACGTCCGTCACATGGTCTCACAGAGGACTCCCCCTCCGCAGCCCTAGGGAGAGGCGCTCGTGGCGGCGGGTGGAGCTCCTCTCGTACGATGTCCCATATCAGTTGGGCGAGGTCCTAGGCCTGAATGCCCGGGAGCAATGGCTGGTCCACTGAAATGTCGACCTCAACACGCCCACCCCTCCGACCTCGTCCTCGGCCGCGCCCGCAGCCCCCCTCTCTAGTCCCACATCGAGGCATTTCCTGCAAGGAGACAAGAAATACAGAACGAAAACACGTCAATACAAAACAATATCTAACGGAGAAGTCTAAGAACATGTGTCAAAAGAAACGTTGTGGTGGCTACTCTAGTTACAGACACGTGAATTGGTTATTTTTCTGTCAGTTGGTTCACTTCTCGGGACGACCTTGCTCTGATACCATCTTGTTACGACCCAATTCCCGAATCCCTAAGAGCCACGAGAATCGGACCGACTCGACTGATCCCAAGACCCAGTCGTCCAACGAGAAAGCAACCAAAAGAGCAGTAAAATAAACCACATTCACCATGTATATAACAAGCACTAACAAAATACAGCAGTAAACAAAAAAAATACTACAGTATACACCACCACAACAGCAAAGAAATAAACAGGTACATAAACATGATACTTGCAATAAAAGAGTACAGTGGTAACAGAAAATACTTACTACAACAGAAGGAAAAGTACAATGGGTACTACACAAGTAAAACTACTAGGCTTTGCTAGGCCCAGCACCCTCTTTAACCGCCGACTCTGGTTGCTCAACACCTGATCCTGAAAAGGTGACAGAGGTGACACGTCAGCAAAACGCTGAGTAGAGTGGCAACCAAAAGCTAAGAAAACAGTAAGGTGGACAGTAGTTGTTATATTTTTAATCTCTTCCTTTATTTTTCCATTTATTCATTATTGAATTATTTCTCAGATCTTTCTCTTGATCTTGAATGTTCCTCGTGGGAACGATCTTAATTGCAGTCTTTTCTGAAAAGTAGAAGTAACACGTGGTGCTCCCCTGGCCGGGAGAGTCCCCCGTGGTGATCCTACCCTCAGTAAACCACCCCAAGGTCGCTGATAGACGTAACGGTGAATACGGCACGCGCAATAAACGCACGGGTAGCTACCCCGCACTGGCACACGGTCAGTCGTTTCCGTTAACGGGTACGCCCAAAGCACAGCACGGAACCAGTATAGGATAGAGCCCTCGTAGTAACAGGGGTCCAACCCCTCCATAGTAACTAAACAAGGGTCTTGCCCCTCCACAGTCCGCGCACCCTCGCCTGACTACCCTAGTTTGCCCAGTGGGCCTAACAAGTCGGTGTAGGAAGCTAGCACAACCCCAGGGCCCGTGGGGTGGCTAGTGCTCTCCCTACACTAGGAGCTCTCCTCGTACTGTGTACACGAGGGCCAAAAGTTGGTACAAAGTGGCCAGACCTAACCGCGAGTCCCTGGGGCGGCTAGCTCCGCTCTGCACTAAATAGGGGGACAGTCGCTCTCCTTGGTACTCTGTACTCAAGGGCCAGCTCACTTCCCAAATTCTATTCCATTCACTTCTCAGGAGCCCTACTCTTAATTCCCCGTAGGGTTCATGCTCATTTTTCTCTAACTCAACCAATTTAGGTTTCATCATTTCAGCTTTATATTCATATAACCCATGTTCTCAACAAAATTATCCATTCATAAACAGGCAACTGTTAACCAATTACAAGCAGTTATCGTTTTCCTTTCTACTATTCCAAGACTGCAATATATATGTTCAATCTAGTTTTCCAATCCTAGGATTCATGCCATATCCTAGGATCTATCATTCAATCTAGTTTTTCAGTCCTAGGATTCATCCCACACCCTAGGATCTATCATTCAATTTAGTTTATCAGTCCTAAGATTCATGCAACACCCTAGAATCTACTAATTATTTCACAAGTGCATAATTTTTTATAAATAATTAAAGGGGCCACTCTACCCGCAAAACCAGGAGTACTGGGGGCGTAATCGGCAAGCCCGCGTGCCTCTGCAACCCCTAGAACCATAACGGAACGGGGTCCTAACACAAGGATAAATTACAAGGAGCTGCTCAGAACAGTATACAATTACTGTAAACAGGTAGATGAACTAAATCGGAGAAGAACGAAACTTGAAACGCGGAAAACGGACTCTGAACGAACCCTAAACGGGTCAAAAATGACAAGTCTGCCCAAACTCAGACGTCTGGAACATCTTCCAGATGCCTTAAAAGATGGCTCAGGTCATACCTTGATCCTGCGCGGTCCTTCAAATGTACAGAACCCCGTTGAACCATCTGGACTTAGTTTCAAGACGTCCGACTATCACTCCGGACGTCTGGAGACCCCCTCTGTCGTCTGGTGCTGTGCCCAGGCGTCCGATTTGTCTGGGAGGGCATGCCCTTGCGCCTTCTCAAACGAGTCCTGCACACATACGCGGTCGTCCTCAACACGAAATGATGCAGAAGCCTTCGGCGGAACGGCTACATGGCCGTACATGCGAAAGAAGAAGGAAGGTAAAAATATCATACCTTTCAGACGTCTGGACCTCCCTCCAGACGTCTCCTGCGTCGTCTGGACGTATGTCCAGACGTCTGATTCTAGGAAATTTTCCTAGAATTAGGACCTCCTCGCATGCAACGCACGGTCGTGCCGCACCGCGCTCGCCTGCTGCCTGAGTTGCAGCAGCTCCTCCCCAGCACCATGTGCCTGCTGCGCACCCGTCGGCCGGCCCTGGCTGCTCCGGCGAGCTCCCAACCTCGCTATCGAGCTCTCTCTCCCTCTCGTAGCAACCCCTCCTCCCCACGCACTCACAGCAGCTGCTGCGGCTGCCCTCGCCCGCTCACTCTCTCGCTGACAGGAAGAAGAAGAAGAAGGCGGTGGAGTGAGGGTGAGGGAGAGGAGAGGGGTATTTGAAGGCTGCCGAGGGGAGAGAGAGAGAGAGAGAAAAAGATGTCTGTGCCTACAACGAGGAAGGAAAGAGGAGGGCGCGCGTGCAGACGCGAACCCGTACGCCGAAAAAATTTAATTCCAGACGTTTGGGAAGGCTTCCAGACGTCTGGACTAATTTCCAGACGTCTTAAACGACGTTTGATGCCAGGGTTATAACATTAAGCATGGGAGTATGATGGTAACACCATCATTAGCCACAACTAACTTGAATTAGTTGAAATCAAGTGACAAATGCTCCTAAAATGATTGCCTGAGAGCCGTAATTCCATGCAAATACATTTTGAGGAAAGAACATTAAAATAAGGCTAATTTTGCAGTCTTAAAATCACATCATAATTGCAAAGTAACCACGGGGTCACCTAGGGGCTAATTAAAGGTCAAATGAGCGTTAAAGTCCAAAGAACGGGTCCACACAGATAGAAACGGGGTTTTACGTGTTTTAAGAACCAAAACAGCACACCAAAACCCTAATTTCATATGCACTTGAATTGAAGTGGTTCTGGTTAGGATAAAATTTATATAAACCTCCTAATATTCATAGAAAAATATTATAAGAGGTTTGGTATCCTTGGTTTGAACATCTAAACCCATTTTGACCTTGAATAGAGTCTAAGACAAGATTTTTCCGTAGGTGTTACGAACGCGGCTTCAAGACATTTTTAAGACATCTGGGAGGTGGCCCAGACGTCTGGAACCCCTTCCAGACGTCTGGGATTCAATTTTTGCGACGTACGGGTTGCGTCTGTGTGCATGTGATGTGGGCGCAGACCTGCAACCGCCCACCCGCTTTCCCTCTTTTTCCCTCTCTCCTCCTGCAGGGTGCAGTGTTGAGCTCTCTCTCTCTCTCCCCGCGCGGCCTTATAAGGCCCTCACCCTCATCTCCTCCGCTTCCTTCTTCTTCTTCCAGCCGGTGCGAGAGTGAGCGGCGGCAGCGGCGGCCGCGGCAAGTGGGCGGGAGGAGGTGTTGCGCGAGGGAGGAGGCGCTCGACCCTGAGGGCTCGAGCTTGCCGGGGCAGCTAGAGCCGACCGGCGGGGTAGCAGCGGGCGTGGAGTGTCGCGGGAGGGCTGCTGCGGCTCGAGCAGCAGGTGGACGGGGCGCGGCGCGACCGTGCGTCGCGGGCAAAGAGCGAGTCGAGCTCTAATTCTGGAAGTTTTTCCAGAATCAGATGTCTGGGATTCCAACCAGACGACGGTGAATACGTCTGGAGGACTGTCCAGACGTCTGGCAAGTAAGTTATTTCTGTAGGTTCTTCCCTACGAGGAGGGGTGACGTAATAATTGCGGAAATAAAATATATAAAGCAATCTCACAAAATAAGCAATCACACAATGTACACAGGTATTTTTAGGTGGAAACCCAAACCGGGTGAAAACCACCAACTAACCCTCTCGAGTTAGGATTTTCCGATCAACCTAGTTGATCAAATCCACTAAACGAATCACTTTAAAACGAGGGTGATTCAACCTCAATACAACCACGCTACAAGTACGAGGGTAGCGATCCTCAACCCCTTCTCTCCACGAGAAGGATTTTGTCCCACGAAGGAGACGGGAATTCGCAAAGCGAATACCCAACCAAAATAACAAAGGTAAAATAAAAAAACAGGTCCTATAGAGCCAACAAAGTAATTAAGAACCTAGCTTCTATAGGAATAAGGAAACTCCCCTTTGCAAGGAGTGCGTCGAGGATGACGCGGGTGCGTGAGCCACTCAACGGCGCAATGTCGCTCTCGTAGACAACGGCGGTAGAGCGGGTGCGCGAAGGGAATGATGCTCTCAAGATGTAGAACTTGAGCTTAGAGAGCAAGAGCTTCTTAGACACAAGAGTGTGAAAGTGTGTAGCTAAGTGTATCCAAGTGTGTATGTGTGTTGCAAGGGTTCCCCTCTATTTATAGAGGCCTTAGGAAGGCTTTGGAAGGCTTAGAAAGGGTTCTATAGCTGTTGGGAACAAAGTCCAAGAGAATCAGGCCGAAATCAGGACAATGATTACATTTGACAGGGTTATCAGACGTCTAACTATGGTATCAGACGTCTGGAAGGCCAGTTTAAGACGTCTGATTTCAAGGTCAGACGTCTGATTCTATGCGGGTTTCTCCCTGACTTGAATCAGATCTAAACAGGGTTTTTGTGCAAGTCCATCAGACGACATACAGGACGTCTGGCACTATGTAAGGACGTCTGGAAACCTACTTTTACTGTGGGAATTGATTTCCAAACGTTGCAACGGCTAGAAAATCTCTGAGAAGAGATTTTGGGTCAGCCGAGGCAAAACGGTCATTTATCAGACGTCTGGAAATACCTAAGGACGTCTGATAAGGCTCTAACGGTCATATTCTTGACTGTTTGCTAAGCCAGCCAACGGTCCACTAATTGGACGTCTGGCAAAATCATCAGACGTCTCCTAAGACGTCTGGTCTAAGGTCTGGACGTCTGATTTCATCAGACAGAACCAACTATGTCCAGCCTAACAGTTATCAGACATCTGAAACAACAGTCAGACGTCTTAAAATACTTTATCAGACGTCTGATTTGGGAATTAGACGTCTGGAAGTGCTGTTTGAACCCTATATTGGTTTTCTAAGTATTCTACAGAAAACCTAAGTATCCTAGGGTTGTGCCGGTGTTCCTAAGACTACTGTTAGGGTTCTTTGAGGCTCTTTAACATGAAATATCTAAGGAAATAAAGAGCAACAAAAGAAACGAAAAATACAACAAGTACAAAAGAAGGAAATCTATCCTATTCTTCATTTCCATCTTCAATCTTTCGCTCCACGCGAACCTCCTCTGTTTTCCGTCAAGCTCCTCCAATCCGTCCTGGATGCGAGCTCGAACGCCGTCTAAACACGTCCACATTTGCAATTGACCCGAAATCTAGGACTCAAATTGCAAATGTTAAATAACACGTGTTTTGTTATCATCAAAACAAATGATCGTGGTGCTCTAGCACCAACAATTTCGTCCTTCTTCCTTTTTCGCACGTACGGCCATGCAGCCGTCCGCCGCGCCTTCGCCTGCAACCCGTCGTACTGAGAGCAAGGAGTGGGTGCGTGCAGGTTCTGCTCGGGAGGGCGCGAGACTCGCCATCCAACGCAAATCGGACATTTGGCCGCAGTGCTATACGACGGCGAGGACTTCCAGACGTCCGGGTTGACCATCGGACGTCTGGGAATTAAGCCAGACGCCCCCGTAGGCTTCTGGACGTCTGAGGGACTACACAGAGCAAAGGTACCATCTGACCCACATTTTAAGATGTCTGGAAGAGGTTCTAGACGTCTGATTTTGGTCTGTTTCGTCATTTTCGTCCCGTTTAGGGCCCGTTCGGAGTCCGTTTTCCGCATTTCAAGTTGCGTTCTTTTCGGAATAAAATCCTCTACCCGTTTACAGTAATTATATACTGTTCTAAGAAACTCTCTGTGTTTGATCCTTGTGTTAGGACCCCGTTCCATTGCAGTCTCGGGGGTTGCGGAGGCGCGCGGGATTTCCGACTACGCCCCCAGTACTCCCGTTGTAGCTGGTAGAGTGGCTTTTAAAATTATTAGCATAATTTGTTACAATTATGGAACAATTAATAGAACCTAGGGCATTGCATGAATCCTAGGAATGAGAAACCAGATTGAATGATAGATCCTAGGGTATTGCATGAAACCTAGGACTGGAAACTAGATTGAATGATAGATCCTAGTGTACGGCATGAATCCTAGGACTGGAAAACTAGTGATATGTATATAATGTTGCAGACTTGGAAAATGTGGAAAGGAAATAATAGCTGCCTGTAAATTGATTTAACAACTGCCTGTTATGAATAAATAAACATGATTGAGAACATGGGTTGTATGAACGTGAAACTGGAACGGTGAAACCTAAGTGTGCTGAGTTAAAAGAGCTGGAACCCTACGGGGAATTAGGAGTAGAACTCCTGGAAAGAGAATGAAATGGAACTGAGAAAGAAAGATGTGGAAGTGTGTTGTCTCTTGGGTACGTGGTACCAAAGAGAGCACAGATTACCTCTTAGTGCAGAGCAGAGCTAGCCGCCCCAAGGACCCGGGGTTAGGTGACGTGCCTTCGTGCGTGTGTGTTAAGAGGTGTTGTTATAGTTGCACTTGATACGTCGGTTTTAAAAGAAGTAAACGGAGGTGAGTCCGAGTGTCGATCTCAGGGAGGCGTGGAAATCGGATTTTGTTTACCACTTGTCACGAAAAAGGCGGAGTTTTGCTTGCGAAAGAGACGGTTTTGAAAAGTGAGAGATAGAGAGAGAGTTTAGGGTTAGAAAGCTCTTGGTTTTGATCATGCACTTTAAACAGAAATTAAAATGGCAACTAAATGGAAAATAATTTCATTAAACATGCATTCATAGTTCATGGTTTACAACATTAAATACATGCTTCAACAAAAGTAAATGAAAGCTTAAAAGAGAGAGAGAGAGAGGTAGAGAGAGAGTGGAGAGCGACGAGGCAGCCACGGCGGTGGAGGAGGCTCCGTCGGCGGCTCGTCGTCTCCGGCGATTACAAGAGTGCCTAAGACTAGCTAGGAGAGGAGTGGAGTAGTTGCAAGTGGGAGAAGATCTTTGAATGGTGGTAGAAGGGGGTTTAAATAGAGTTAAGGGCTTCCTAAAAGAAGAATGTGCTTTAGCGACATCCAGAACGTCGCTAAAACCGCTTCCAGATACGTCGGTGAAGGCCTTCTGCCGCCGGTCAGCCGCCCGCCCCTCTCTCTCTTCAGGCGCGATCCGTGGATGTCGAACGAGAGCCGTCCGATTGATGATCGGACGGCTGAGATCCTCCCGCGCCTGCGCTAGGATCGCGCTTCGGGCGCGCGTGCACGCGCGCGTTTCCGCCTGGCGTGCGCGCGCGCGTGGGAGGTGGGGCGCTGTTGTCGCGCCGCGTGGCGCAATCCTAGCCGCTCGCTTCTGATCGCGCGGCTCAATTTTGCCGCGCCCTTCGCCCGCAAGTGCTTTCCGCCCCGCACGATTCGAACGTGCGTCGCCGCGACGCGGGCGTGCGCGCTAACCGTTGCGCCACGCCCGCGCTTTGTCGAGGCGACCGCGGGCGACCGCGCGGATCTCGGCCGTTCGATCGAAGATCAACGGCCGAGATGCGTCCTTGGCTGGCTTGGGGGCGTGCGAGCGGCGGGGGGCAGGGTGACGTGGCGCGTTCTAGGCCGTTGATCTCCAGATCAACGGTCAGGATTTCTTGGGCCCATTGTGGGAGCTCCGGATGTCGGATTTGGCCGATCTTGAGTCCGTTAGACTCCGTTCGTCGTCCTGAATCCATCCGTGCGGTCTGATTGCTCATCTGAGGCCTGCTTTGACAAATGCTTTACACAAATGGCCATTAATACAGTTTATAAGCAATCTTGGTACTTGATGCATGCAATGCTCCTATTCTACTTTATGTTGTGCCTTTTATTCTAAAGATGGGCCATATTCAACCTAATTACTACCCCCTTGCGTGGTGTTATCATACCCCCATGCTTATTCCTTGGTAGTCCCTAGCAAGGTTTATTCTAGCCTTTATTTCTTTGGGGAATTCAAGAAGTAATTGCTTCGGCACTTCGTTACTCGTCAATAAGAGGAAATATACGAAGATCTTAATCTACAAAGACTAACCAGCGCCCGGGTGTCTTCCAAAATACAAATCGCCCGAATCCTTGCTTTGTATATATAACTATACATATGTATACGTATATGTCTATATATGTCTTTTTAGAATTTTCGGAATTCAGTGTGGGTTGGTAACTTTTTACGGCTACCCAACCCACCCAAAACTCGATCAAAACCCTAAGTGCTAAGCATCTTGGTGTGAATGTTGTGATAGACTCACTTAACGGTAATTGAGACAGATTTCGAGTTTCTACGCCTCTAGGTGTCCGGAAAAGAAAATAAATTTTTGCCTGAAGGTGTATTTGTTCGACTGGTAGCTTTCTCCCTACGTTCATTTTACTTGGGGTCAACACAAGGATTTTCCAGTGTATATCTCCCCGGCTTGTACTACTTCCCCGCTTCGTCCTTAGGTGTTTTGGTCTTTTTTGTGCAATTATTGAGCTGGGCTCTGGACAACCGACCAATGGGCTGTTACCCACGATCACTTGCCAGCCATACTTGTGCGGTGAAGTGTGGTTTATTTTCTTTTCTTCTCTTTTTTTTTTTTTTTTTTTCGTAGGTGGCTTCCCTAATCTCAAATGTACCCAGAGGCAACGAAAAAGAAATGGCCTGTGGCTGGGTTCTGGACAACCTGCCAATGGGCTGTTACCCACGACAACTTGCCAGCCATACCACCCTAGAGAGTTCATTAGCTACCCAATTTCTGTCAAAATCTCCGAGAAGTGAGTCTGTGCAAAAATGTGTGTAGATGCTTAGACTCAAAGTTTTCCTGAGTTAGAGGGTGAGTTGATAAGTCGTATACTTATTACCTTATTTATTAGGTGGATTGGAATAGCTTAAAGTTGCAAGGATTCGCCGCTAAATCCACATTTTAATGGACACCAGGGCTAATTAAGCCTGAAGGCCTGAAAAGTCTAAGTGTTTAAGTTCTTTTTGTATTATTTCCCACTATTGACAAGTTTCTAATGCCTAAGTTTTTCTTCCTAATTTCATTTTTTTTTTTTTAATCAATTAATTTATTCATTCAGACTGATTAATTAAGCTCAGGATTATGCAGTTTACCATCCCCCCCATGCTTAAGTTGGACAATGTCCTCATTGGCAGATGCATGGATGCAAAAGGGTTCAAAAAGATAGTACCTGAGTGACGTAAACTACCAGATCAGTCTGAATCCGCTGAGTTGCCTCCTAGGAAGCGCTGAGTTTAACGCCTCCAGCTGGGCGGTGCTTGGTGTCAGCCCTCAACAAGGGTGACACTTTCCTTGGGGGGTACCTGGGCCAGGAAATGCTTCAATCTTTGACCATTGACTGTAAAGGTGTGCCCGGTATTAAGATCGACGATTTCGACTGCCTCATTGGAATAGGGCTTGACCACCCGAAATGGTCCTGTCCATTTGGACCTAAGTTTCCCTGGAAAGAGTTTCAGGCGTGCATCAAATAGCCAGACTTGTTGGTTTGGCTCAAAGGTTTTCCTATGAATGAGTCGGTCGTGGACGGCTTTCATTTTCTCCTTATATAGCCGACTATTGTCAAAGGCGTCCCGACGAATTTCTTCAAGCTCAGATAATTGAAGAGTCCTTTGCGCACCAGCTAACTGGGGATCCATGTTACATTGCTTAACAGCCCAGTAAGCCCGGTGTTCCAATTCGACAGGGAGATGGCAAGCTTTGCCAAAGACCAAGCGGTAAGGTGACATGCCTATCGGGGTCTTAAAAGCGGTCCTATATGCCCACAGGGCATCATCAAGTCGTGTGGACCAGTCTTTCCTGTCAGGTCTTACAGTCTTCTGTAAAATGTTCTTGATTTGTCTGTTTGAGACCTCAGTCTGCCCATTTGTTTGTGGATGATACGGGGTGGCAATGCGGTGGTTTACCCCGTATTTTCTAAGTAGGGTACGGAACTGGGAATGGATAAAATGGCTTCCACCATCACTGATCATGGCCTTGGGTATTCCAAACCGGGAAAAGATGTTCTTCTTTACAAAGTCCATGACCGTCTTGCGATCGCATCGTCGGGTGGCGACGGCTTCAATCCATTTGGAAACATAGTCTACCGAGACCAGGATATACTCGAAGCCGTTGGATGGTGGAAAGGGGCCCATAAAATCGATACCCCAAACGTCGAAAATTTCGACAATCAAAATGGGCTGAAGGGGCATCATATCTTTTTTGGTCATTGACCCTAGTGTTTGGCATTGTGAGCAAGTCTTGGCAAAGATGTGTGCATCCTTGAATAGGGACGGCCAATAAAATCCAGACTGCAAAACTTTTGCAGCTGTTTTCTTGCCAGAGAAATGGCCGCCACATGCTTGGTCATGACAAAAGGAAAGCACACTCTGAACTTCGTCTTCGGGGAGGCACCTCCTGATGATCTGATCAGCACAGAGGCAAAACAGCATGGGATCATCCCAGAAATAGTGCTTGGCCTCAGCCAAGAACCTGTCCCGTTGCTGTCTGGACCAGCTGTGCGGGGTTTGTCCTATAACCAGGTAGTTGACATAGTCAGCATACCATGGCATTTTCTTGTCTTGCACGGCTAGGATGTGTTCATCAGGGAAGGTATCAGATAGAGGTAGGGAGGGTCCAATGTGGTCTGGATGAAGTCTTGACAGGTGGTCAGCCACCACATTTTTCGATCCGGCCTTGTCTTGGATTTCCAGGTCAAATTCCTGCAAAAGCAGGATCCATCTGATGAGCCTGGGTTTTGCGTCCTTTTTGGCCAACAGGTGCCGGATGGCTGAATGGTCGGTGTAGATAGTCACGTGGGATCCCAGCAAGTATGATCGGAATTTTTCCAGTCCAAAGACTACAGCAAGCAACTATTTTTCTGTGATCGTATAATTACGTTGGGCCTCGTCCAACGTTTTGCTCGCGTAGTAGATCACCACGGGCTTCTTGTCTTGCCTTTGTCCCAGGACAGCGCCTATGGCAAAATCTGAAGCGTCACACATAATCTCAAAATCCTGGGACCAGTCTGGGGGTTGAAGTACAGGTGCGGTGGAGACTAAGTCCCGGAGGGTATGATAAGCTTGGGTGCAATCAGGAGACATGTGGAAAGTGGCGTCGTTGGCTAGAAGGTCGGTCAAGGGTTTGGAAAGTTTGGAAAAGTCTTTGATGAACCTTCGGTAGAAGCCAACATGTCCTAGGAAAGAGCGAATCTGTCGGACCGAACTAGGTGGAGGAAGTTTGGAAATTAAATCAACCTTAGCTCGATCTACCTCGATGCCCTTATGTGAAACGATGTGTCCGAGGACAATTCCTTCTTGAACCATAAAATGGCTCTTTTCCCAACTTAACACCAAGTTAACCTCGATACATCGTTTCAGGATTTTCCCCAAGTTGCTCAAACAATGGTCGAATGAATTCCCGAATACAGAGAAATCATCCATAAAGACCTCCAAGTATTCACCCACCATTTCTGAAAAAATGGCTAGCATGCAACGCTGGAAGGTCGCGGGTGCGTTGCATAACCCGAACGGCATTCGACGGAATGCAAACGTGCCATACGGGCAAGTGAATGTGGTCTTTTCCTGATCTTCCGGAGCAATTGCGACTTGGTTATATCTTGAATATCCATCCAGGAAGCAAAAATACTTCTGCCCTGCCAATCTTTCAAGGATTTGGTCAATGAATGGCAAGGGGAAGTGGTCCTTCTTAGTGGCTTCGTTAAGCTTCCTATAATCAATACACACCCGCCATGCGGTGGTGGTGCGGGTGGGAAGGGATTCGCCATGATCATTAGTGACAACGGTGAGCCCAGCCTTCTTTGGAACCACTTGAGTGGGGCTCACCCAGGGGCTATCAGAGATAGGGTAGATGATGTCGGCGTCGAGCCACTTGATAATTTCTTTTTTAACGACCTCCCGCATGTTAGGGTTTAACCGTCTCTGCATCTGGCGGGAAGGTCGGGCCCCGTCTTTCAGGTAAATCTTGTGGGTGCAATAGGTGGGGCTAATTCCTCTTAGATCTGAGATGGCACAACCAATGGCGGCCCGATGTTCTGAAAGAGTTGCAGTCAACCTTAGTTCCTGATCCTTGGTTAGATGGGAATTAATAATCACTGGGAAGGTCTGGCCAGGTCCCAAGAAGACGTACTTGAGATTCTCGGGCAATGGTTTAAGTTCAGGTGCGGGTGGGACCACAGTCGATGGGAATGGAAAGGGCGGTAGTTGATCAACATCGATTTCTTCAAATGGTGTCATGTGATGATACTCAGCCTTACAGAGGTCCACAGGTAATGATGGTGACGAGCCAGAACTACGGGTTTGGTGGTCTGAGACAGAATTGAGGGTAAGGCATTCCTCGATTAAAGTTTCCACGGGATCATGTTCCTCAATGTAATCACAATCAAAAGACTTTGTTGCCTGGAAGATATCTAATTGCATTTTCCTGTCTCCGAAGGCGATTTCCATACATCCCGTGTCGCAATCGATGTTTGCTTTAGCCGTGGCTAAGAAAGGTCTGCCTAAGATTATGGGTGTGTTCTGTAATTTTTCAGGGACTTCCATGTCGAGCACCAAAAAGTCGACTGGGAAATAGAAGTCTTTGACCCGTACAATCACGTCCTCGACAACCCCCTTCGGGGTTTTCACTGATCTATCCGCCAGCTGGATGGTGACAGGGGTTGGTGCCAGCTCCCCAAAACCAAATTGGTGGTACAAGGTTGTGGGAATTAGGTTGATAGAAGCACCTAGGTCCAGGAGCGCTCTATCAAATGTCATGTCCCCGATGTTGCAGGAAATCAGGGGTGCTCCTGGGTCAGTTCGTTTGAGTGGAAGGTTGCTTGATATCACGGAACTGGCTTGCTCAGAGAGTACAACCTTCCTAGGTGCTTGAGGTCTCGGCTTACGCTTGGGTGTACAGGCATCCTTTAAGAACTTGGCGTAAGCGGGGATGTGTTTGACAGCTTCTAGAAGCGGAATATTAATCTGTACTTGTTTAAAAATTTCCATCAGCTCCTCAGTTTCCACAGTATTCTTTTTTCTCTTGATTGTTTCCAAGGCCTCAGGATAGGGTGTCTGAATTGGTTCCATGTTTGGGTCCTTGGTTGGTGTTTTTTCTAAGTCGGGTAAAGTCTCGGGGAGAGTCGGCCATTTGGGATCCTGGGTTTTGGTGCCGCTTCTCAAGGTCACCGCATTCGCAGAGGCATTGGGGCCATGGGGTGATCCTTGAGAAGATGAGGATGAAGAGGCGCCAAACCCAGGAGGTGTTTGTGGAGCCGGTTGGACCATATGAGCCTGCCCGGGGTTGCCTTGGAACCCTTGCGAATTGGGGCCTCTGTTAATTATGTTTCGCGGGTTTGGTTGTGGTTGGGAAGGTAGAGATCCTTGCTGTTTACAGTCCAAGAGTTGGCTTAACTGTCCCTTTACCAAGGCCATTTCTTCCTGATGTTTTTGGTTCATGTCAGCCATCATCTTTATTAGGGTGTCCATTTGGTTTTGTGGGGGAGGGGCCGCCCTATTTTGGTTATATTGGGATCTAACTGGTGGTCCTTGCTGATAGGGGGGCAAGTGTGGCTATTGGTTTGGCCTGGGCTGGTTTTGGAATTGCGATAGTTTCTGGTTTGTCCAACCAAAGTTGGGGTGATTACGCCAGCCGGTGTTGTAAGTGTTGGAGAAAGGGTCAGGTTTTGCATATCCTTGGACGGCTTGCACATCTTCTAGAATAGCCGATGTTGATGAAGAAGGAAGGGAGTAATCAAGGGTCGAGGGAGCAAAGGTCCCTCCTTGGAACATGGTTGGGAGTTGTTCCAGGTTCAGTTGGGTGAAGGGTTGGACCAGGTCAACATTATGTGCTCCTTTTGCTAGGGTGAAAGTCTGTAAGGGGTTCCTGGTCTGGTTTAGAAGCTCATCAATCTTCTTGTCCACCAATTCCACTCGATCCAACTTTTTGGCAATGATGTCCATGTCAACCATTCCAGAATTTGCTTGCACCTCATAAATCCCACCACGGGGTTGACTGGATCTGTTAAACTGGTTCATGGAGGCATTGTTGAGCGAATTCTCGCTCATAGACTCAAAGAGTTCAAACGCGCTCTCCTCGTCTTTGTTTAGGAAGTTTCCCCCGCATGAGGCATCGACGAAGTTCCGTAGGTTGCTATCCAGACCGTGGTAGAAGATCTGGGCCAATTGCCACCTTGGAACTTCGTGGTGTGGGCATTTCCTCAAAAGTTCATTGAATCTTTCCCACGCCTCATGAAATTGTTCCCCACCCTGGAGTGTGAAGGTAGTGATAGCTCTTCTGAGGGCATTGGTCTTTCCTATGGGGAAGAATTTTTTTAAAAATGCATGCCTCAGTTCCTCCCAGGTGGTGATGGGTCTACCTAGGGTTCTAAGCCAATGAGAAGCCTTGTCTCTTAATGAGAAAGGGAACATCTTGATTAGAACAATGTCAAGGCTAATGTTCCTAGGTTTTACTGTTCTTGCTATGCGGTCGAGATCTTCTAGGTGCTGAAAGGGGTCTTCATTTGAGCCTCCATGAAAGTGGCTCTGGATTAGACTTAATACATTAGGTTTTAGCTCAAAATCGTCTCCCCCTTCGGGGATCCTAAGGTGTGGCTCGACTCTAATGGCAGAAGGGTTATAGAAATCACGGAGGGGTCTTGGCTGGTTCTGAAATGGTGGTAAATCAAGTGGTGGTTGTCCTGGTATGTCATTGAAAGGTGGTGGTTGTTCTTGCGGGTTCTGTAACCGTTGTATGGCTTGCATGATGGTGTGGATTTGTTGTTGCTGAAGCCGATGGTTAGCATTGATTTGAGCCTGGACGACAGCCATAGCATCTGGTGGGGGTTGATCTTCAGCCTCATCTACCCTAGGTTCAGCCATGTTTTCAACAAAATTACGTCGCCTAGATTCCTGCCCCAAAACACACAATTCGGGATGCAGTGAGCGCCTCCCGTGCATACACTAGAGAAGAACAGGAGGGGATGCGGAGGGCGACAGATGCGAGAAATGTGTTTCAATCAAGCACGCAAGCCTAATCCTTATGGTGTATTCCTTAGGAGACCTAGAAATTTCACAAAGGGTGATTAAGTCCGTAAGCACTGGACTCCCCTTCTCAAGGCTAATCTGGCCAGGTTGATTACGAGGGGATTGCAGGGAAGGTTCTTCCTTTGGCTTGCGCCTCCGGTTCCATAGACCCCACAACCGCGGTCGTTTGACACTGCCCCGCAGCCTAGTCACCAGATTCTACCAAGGGAATGAAAGCCAAGTGCCTAGCAGACAAAACCTCACCTTTTGAGACTTAACTCAGTCCTGCCTAGGGCACGTCTACTCAGTTTTATAGGGCTAGGATAGTGCTTGTGCTTAGGGTGATGTGATGAGGCGTTGATTGGGGTGGTGCCTCTTAATGTTCTACTTTCAAAGTGTGTGCTTCTAGCAAAACATGATTTTCAAGCAAGGATTTGTTAAGATATAGTGTCTTTTAGTGTTTCATCCTTACTTAAGTACTTTTTAGGGTTGACGTGTCTTAATATTTTCAAACAAGTTTCAGTGAGCACGTCAAGTTCTACACACAACTTAGTGAAAGTAGATTTCCTTTTATTTTGTAGAGGCTCTAAAACCCTAGTGTACTCATCCTGATAATCATACAGCTTCTATTAGATGAGTCAGTTTTAGGGTTGAGTGATGCGACCCAGGTCAACTCACGGTGGCTTCGCAAACACCACTCAAGAGAAAGAAAAAAGAACACTCCAAGAATTTATCCAGCATATTAGAGTGTACATTTTTTTGTAGGGTGATGTGTTAAGAATGTGGGTCAAGCAATCATTCACCACGCCAATTTTTTTAGTTTTTATGATTTTTTTTAGCTTTTTCATGCAAGCAAACAATGAGAGAGAGAGTACTCACTATCGGTCCTCGAGGCGCCTACTTCCTTGCTACCATAGTGGAATGCGTCGCTTCGCCGTCCATGCGCCGAATTCCTGCAACCGTCAAGTAAAAAGGAAAATAGGGCATTAGACGATATGAGAATGAAGGTGGAATGGAGGTGATAAAACAAATCCGTTGCCTCCCCGGCAACGGCGCCAAAAACTGACGTGCCTTCGTGCGTGTGTGTTAAGAGGTGTCGTTATAGTTGCACTTGATACGTCGGTTTTAAAAGAAGTAAACGGAGGTGAGTCCGAGTGTCGATCTCAGGGAGGCGTGGAAATCGGATTTTGTTTACCACTTGTCACGAAAAAGGCGGAGTTTTGCTTGCGAAAGAGACAGTTTTGAAAAGTGAGAGATAGAGAGAGAGTTTAGGGTTAGAAAGCTCTTGGTTTTGATCATGCACTTTAAACAGAAATTAAAATGGCAACTAAATGGAAAATAATTTCATTAAACATGCATTCATAGTTCATGGTTTACAACATTAAATACATGCTTCAACAAAAGTAAATGAAAGCTTAAAAGAGAGAGAGAGAGAGGTAGAGAGAGAGTGGAGAGCGACGAGGCAGCCACGGCGGTGGAGGAGGCTCCGTCGGCGGCTCGTCGTCTCCGGCGATTACAAGAGTGCCTAAGACTAGCTAGGAGAGGAGTGGAGTAGTTGCAAGTGGGAGAAGATCCCTGAATGGTGGTAGAAGGGGGTTTAAATAGAGTTAAGGGCTTCCTAAAAGAAGAATGTGCTTTAGCGACATCCAGAACGTCGCTAAAACCGCTTCCAGATACGTCGGTGAAGGCCTTCTGCCGTCGGTCAGCCGCCCGCCCCTCTCTCTCTTCAGACGCGATCCGTGGATGTCGAACGAGAGCCGTCCGATTGATGATCGGACGGCTGAGATCCTCCCGCGCCTGCGCTAGGATCACGCTTCGGGCGCACGTGCGCGGGCGCGTTTCCGCCCGGCGTGCGCGCGCGCGTGGGAGGTGGGGCGCTGTCGTCGCGCCGCGTGGCGCAATCCTAGCCGCTCGCTTCTGATCGCGCGGCTCAATTTTGCCGCGCCCTTCGCCCGCAAGTGATTTCCGCTCCGCGCGATTCGAATGCGCGTCGCCGCGACGCGGGCGTGCGCGCTAACCGTTGCGCCACGCCCGCGCTTTGTCGCGGCGACCGCGGGCGAGCGCGCGGATCTCGGCCGTTCGATCGAAGATCAACGGCCGAGATGCGTCCTTGGCTGGCTTGGGGGCGTGCGAGCGGCGGGGGCGGGGCGACGTGGCGCGTTCTAGGCCGTTGATCTCCAGATCAACGGTCAGGATTTCTTGGGCCCATTGTGGGAGCTCCGGATGTCGGATTTGGCCGATCTTGAGTCCGTTAGACTCCGTTCGTCGTCCTGAATCCATCCGTGCGGTCCGATTGCTCATCTGAGGCTTGCTTTGACAAATGCTTTACACAAATGGCCATTAATACAGTTTATAAGCAATCTTGGTACTTGATGCATGCAATGCTCCTATTCTACTTTATGTTGTGCCTTTTATTCTAAAGATGGGCCATATTCAACCTAATTACTACCCCCTTGCGTGGTGTTATCATTAGGTCTGGCCACTTTGTACCGAGTTTTGGCCCTCGTGTACACAGTACCGAGGAGAGCTACTAGTGTAGGGAGAGTGCTAGCTACCCCACGGGCCCCGGGGTTCTGCTGGCCCTCCTACACCGACTTGTTAGGCCCACTGGGCAAACCAAGGTAGTCAGGCGAGGGTGCGCGGACTGTGGAGGGGCAAGGCCCCTGTTTGGTTACTGTAGAGGGGTTGGACCCCTGTTACTGAGAGGGCTCTGCCCTATACCGGTTCCGTGCCAGCGCGGGGTAGCTACCCGTGTGTTTATCGCCCGTGCCGTAGTCACCGTTACGTTTGTCAGCGACCTTGGGGTGGTTGACTGAGCATAGGATCACCACGGGGGACTCTCCCGGCCAGGAGAGCACCACGTGTTACTTTTACTTTTCGGAAAAGACTGCAATCAAGATCATTCCCACGAGGAACATTCGAGATCAAGTGAAGGATCTGAGAAATAGATAAATTGTGAAACAATAGAAAGACGTAAATAAAGAAAGAAATTAAAATAGCTACTGTACACTTTACTGTTTCTTTAGTTTAGTTGCCACTCTACTCAGCGTTTCGCTGACGTGTTACACTCGTTACTTTTCAGGACCAGGTGTTGAGCAGCCAGGGTCAGCGGCTGCAGAGGACGATGGGCCGAGTAGGGTCCAGTAGAGTTACCGCAATTCTTTTGTACCCCTTTTTGTTCCACTGTAGTGAGTAGTTCTTGTTACTCTCTGTACTTTTCTTATTTATAGTTCATGTTATGTTATAAATGTTGTTCTACTGTTGTGGTGGTACATGCTGTAGTAGTTCTTTTTCTTACTGCTGTATTTTTGTTACTGCTAGTTATATTCATGCTGAATGTGATTTATTTTACTGCTCTTTTGGTTACTTCCTCGTTGGACGACTAGGTCTTGGGATTAGTCGAGTCGGTCCGGTTCTCGTGTCTCTAGGGACTCGAGAATCGGGTCGTTACAGTAGGCTTCGGTGCAAATTGCCTAGTCAAACATGGTCAAAACTGAAATTTGACTTCACCATTAGATTTCTTGGATCCAAATTAGGTTAAGGCCAAAATTTGGGTCTAATTAGAGTCCATCTTGACCTAATTTGCAATTTAGTCCCTGGTATCTCTATTTCTCACTATTAAACCCTTAACTTTTGATTTTACTACAAATGGGTCCCCAACTTCTCCAACTTCTTCACTGTTAGGTCCTTGTTGCCATTTTTGGGTCAAACCCTCAACAAACGACTTTGACTTAATGCGAACAACATCAAACCTACATCAAATCCCACCAAATTTGGTGGGATTGATGTTCACACAGTAGGGAATCACATGAAGGTGATTTAGGATCCTAATTCGCTATATTGAGCCCCTGCAAACCCACAAAAATTATGGGATCATTTGCTTCCAAACCAAGGCTCAATCGATCATGTTTCTTCATTTAGAGCTTGAGTATAAGATCTATAAAAGCTCCACATGCTTCCACCATCCTCCTTAGTCTGATATAAGCCTAAAACCTTCATCTTTCTCTCCCTCCGGTCGCCTCCGCTATGACTTTGACAAGCTTCTCCAAATCTCCATTGTCACCCTCTGCCACGTATGATAGGCAGAGGGTTCTTCCTCTCCTTCTTCTGCCTCTCACCGGACAAAGCGAAGGCCCCCAGACCTTATCTTCCTCGTCGTTTCTCCCACTGGAGATTTCACCTTCCCCGACGTCGGCCAATCAAAGCCGACGCGAATCTCCTTCCTCGTCGTCCATAAATAGGTTAATTCACTCCTTCTATCTCCCTAAGTTACTTCTAGCCTCTTATCTTCTCAATTTGACCAACAAATCACCCTCTTCCCATCCATCTTCTCCATGGCTGGCGATGCCTCCGGCAAAGTTGCGCTGCCGCCACGCTCCACCAAATCACACGCTACCACCTCCACGAGCTCCGCTTCACCTTTCCGCACAAAATCTCTCACTTAATTCCACCTCACACCCACAGAAACACCCCATCTATCAACCCACCATCACACCTTCATCTCCGACGATGATAGACCTCCTCCGACCATCTCACGCCCTAATTTCACCACCATCATGTTTGCCGCACTCCGGTGATCCTTCTGAGTGCTCTAATTGGGGCAATAAGCCCATTCTTTGTATTTCAGGTACCACCGCTGCCAATCGTCTTCTCCGGTGTCGAGCACGATCACCCAGCCATCATTCAACCTCGCTACCACCCCTAATAGCTACAGTTTCAAACACCAAACGAACCTGCAGCATCAATCGAGGAGAAGAGCAGTAGCAAGACTTCAATTGGATGTGGCGACTTCACACTACTACATATGCAAGGGAACCCCAAATAAAGTCCCACATCGTTTGCTACAAGACACTTGCAGTGGTATAAGATGAAAAAGTGCCTGAGGTTGTTCGCCTCGACACTCAGGGGTGAGGTCCTTGCTCACCTCTCTCCACTCTTCGCTCACCCCCATACCCGATGAGCCTGGACCCACGACCTAGTTACCCATATACCCAGTTGCCTACATAAACCTATACTCGAATCTGAGGAGGGTAGGGGTAGGTTTTACACTATTCATGCCTCGAAAAGCGTGCCTATAAGCTCACCACTTAGCATTTGTGAGGCTTGATGCTCTAGCTCTGTTGCGTCTCTGTGTTAAGGCCTTGTGCCTGTTCTGTGCCTTGGTGGTTTAAGGTGTCTGACGTGGGTACCTGACGTCTGATCTGATACTATGGATACATTTGACTGGTGCTGATGTGGAATTGAGGCATAAGTGGTTCAAGACCATTGTAGCGATGTTTGAGTTAAATTGCTACTTGGGACATATGCTTAAATTGAGGGATTAAGTAGTAATTTAAATCACCATTCTTTTTAGATTCCTGATTTATTTTTATCCCATGATTTCTTGAGATACTCATGCTTATTAATGAATATATTTTCAAGTATATTATTCATTGCATATCTTTGTGACAATTAATCATTGTGCTCATCTTTTTATATTTTGATTAATGTGTGAATTTCATATTTGCTCCCTATGAACAACCTTAGACTCAATTTCTTTGTTTTCGAGCACTCTAAAAATTTAAGTGTTGTTGTGTTTTTATTGATCGTACTACAATACGCATTTCATAAAACTCAACGAAAGCATACCAACATTTACTGCGAGGGGGCTATGGGAGGAGTTAGACAAATATAATACTAAGGATCTTGGTACTGAAAAATAGTTTGTCGCAAAATTCCTTAAATTCCAAATGGCTGAGGGTAAATCGGTATCAAAGCAGGCACACGAATTTCTGTTATTGCTCCATGGTTTAGCAAAGGCTAAAATGAAGCTTCCTACGAAGTTTCAAGTCATGTCTATCATTGATAAATTTCCTAAATCTTAGGAGGACTTCGTGATGACTCTCAAGCATAGAAAGGGATTTCTCTTAATGACTTGATGATAGCCATTGTTATTAAGGAAGAGCATAAGAAACAAAAACCTGTAATGCATGTGGAGTCTAAGGGGAATGTCATGACATCTAAGGGCAAGGAGACTAAAAATAAGAACAATAAAAATAAAATAAAGGCCAAACCTAAGATCTAGAAGAAATCAAGAACAAACCATGCCAACATTGTGGGCAAGTTGGGCATTGGAAGAAGGATTATCCTTCTAATAAAGCTCAATAAAAGATCACAGATGGGAATCCTCAGGTGAATGTGATCACCGAGGAGACCGGGCCTAGCAATGGGTATGTCTCAATAAAATCCGAACTCTATGTTATTCATGATCCTACTGAATAGCTCATGGATACTGGAGCCAATGTACATATTTGTACTTGTAGATCATTCTTTTCTTCCTACCAGACCTACAATGGCGGGACTATGAAGATGGAGAATGACTCTGCAGCCATGGTGCTGAGATTCGAACGTGTGGACTTGAGGTTTTCCTCAAGGTGAGTCTGGACACTACACAGGGTGTTGCATGTTCCTGTTGTGAAACAGAATGTTCTTTCTAGTTCCTTGTTAGATGAGAGGGTTTTGAGTTAAACTTTAAATGTAATAAAGTTTTTATGTTGAGACAGAATATTTTATGGAAATAGGCATTTAGTAGATTTTGATCTATTATTTCGAGTGAGAGGTGATGTGGATGTATCATCTAGAAATGGTCTAAATAATGTTAGTTTTCATTTGATTCAATCTATTTGTAGTAATATTGAATCTTGTGATATATGGCATGGTAGATTGGATCATCTAAATTTCAATTCTTTAAAAAGAATGATGAAATTAAATATGATTCCTGAACACACCATAAATAAAACTAAGAAATGCGAGATATGTGTGCAGGCTAAACAAACTAGAAAGCCTTTCTACTCTATTACTAGAGATACTGAGGTTCTAGATTTGGTGCAAACAGGTATCTGCGAGTTTAATGGTGTGTTGACTAGTGATAATAAAAAGTATTTTATCACCTTTGTAGATGACAGTAGTAGATAATACCATGTGTATTTGCTTAAATCTTAGGATGAGACATTAAGTAAATTTCTCATCTTTAGGAAAGAAGTAGAAACACAAATTGAGAAAACTCTTAAGAGACTGAGGTCAAATAGAGGAGGGGAATATACGTCCAACTTATTTAATGAATAGTACCAAGCTTTTAGTATAGTTCATGAAGTGATGGCTCCATATTCTCTTAATCTAATGAGATAGTAGAGCAAAAGAATAAGACTCTAACTGACATGGTCAACACTCTCTTGCAAAGCTCAAGATTACCTACTTACATGTAGGGGGAAGCTTTGAATACGGCATGCCAAATACTAAATAGATTTCCCCTCAAGCATAAGGAAAGTAGTCCATTTGAGATTTGAGAAACAGGAAATCAAGTTTGAAATACCTCAAAGTGTGGGGCTGCCTTGCAAAAGTCATTGTCCCAGAACACAAGAGGAAGAAGCTTTGACTTAAGACAATTGACATAGTCTTTCTGGGTTATGTTGATAATAGCTATGCCTATAGATTTTGTATTATAAAACCTGAGATTTCAGGCATAGATGTCAACACCATTGTTGAGCTTTGCGATGCTACATTTTTTGAAGATGTCTTCCTTATGAAGACTGGATTACCTCAAAATATAACTTTAGATGATCTAACCACCACATCTTATTCTATTCCTGGTCAAGTGGAAATGATGTCTAATGCGGGGGTTAGCTCTTCTCGTTCTGAACCCAATCAAGTAGAAGAGTCTGAACTTAGGAGAAGTAAAAGATCAAGAATTGCCAATAATTTGGGAAGTGATTTTATTACTTACCAAATTGAGGGCGATCCCCCCACTTATCATGATGCTATGACTTCTTCTAAAGTTAAGCACTGGAAAGATGTCATTAAGAATGAGATGGACTCAATCATCTCTAATAGTACTTGGAAGTTGGTTTATTTAACTCCAGGGTGTTCTACTATTGGGTGCAAGTAGATGTTTAAAAGAAATCTCAGTCCTGATGGATCTATTAAAAAATACAAAGCTAGACTTGTTGCCAAGGGATTCAAGCAAATGGAATGAATCTATTATTTCGATACTTATTCTCCAGTAACTAAGATAACTACTATCCGAATACTTATCGCATTAACTTCTATTTATGATCTCACTATCCACCAAATTGATGTGGAAACCACCTTTTTTTATGGCGATCTTGAGGAGGAGACCTTTATAGATCAACCCGAGAGATTTGTAGCTCCTAGGAATGAGAAAAAGGTTTGCAAGCTTGTTAAATCTCTTTATAGTTTGAAACAATCACCCATGCAATGGCATGAAAAGTTTGATAAGACTATACAATCTTTTGGCTTTATAGGTCATAAATTTGACATGTGTGTCTATTCTATGATTAAAGATGATTTGTGTATTTTCATATTCCTATATGTAGATGATATATTATTTTTTGGATCGGTCATTAAAATTATGAATGAAACTAAGTTGTTTTTGAGTAGTAAGTTTGAGATGAAGGATATGGGTGTTGCAAATGTGATCTTAGGCCTCAAACTGATTCGGTCAGTAGAGGAGATAGTTATTTCTCAATCTCATTATGTTGAAAAGGTTCTTGAGAAATTTGGCTATAAAGAGTGCATGACTGTAAGCACTCCTTTTAATTTATCAAAATCTATATAAGAACACAAGTGGAATGCTAGTTTCACAACTAAGATATTCATAGATTATAGGAAGCTTGATGTATTTAGCTAACTATATTAGACTGGATATTTCTTTTCCGTGTCTAAGTTGAGTAGATACACAAGTTGTCCTGATCATACTCATTAGAATGCCTTAGACCGAGTACTTAGGTACTTAAAGGGAACTATTTCCCTTAATTTGCATTATGGTAAATATCCTTCAGTTTTGGAAGGATATAGTGATGCAAATTGGATCGGTTAAATGAAGGATTCCAGGAGTAATGGTATTACAGGATGTCTTTACCCTTAGAGGTGGTGTAATCTCCTGGCGGTCTACAAAACATACCATTTTAGCCCAGTCTACCTTTGAAGCTGAGTTATGTGCTTTAGACACAACTGGAATTGAGGCTAAATGGCTAAAGGAACTTCTTATAGAAATCCCTATGGTGGGTAAGCCAATTCCTGCGATATCTTTGCATTGTGATACATGACTGCTATAACAAAGATTAAGAGTTCAAAATTTAATCAGAAAACAAGGAGACATATCCAAATCAGACTCAAGTCTGTAAGGGATTTAGTGTCTCAAGGAGTGATTGCTGTGGAATTTATAAAATCCAAGGATAACGTAGCAAATCCATTTACTAAAGGACTTGATAGATCTTTAGCTCTTAACTCTAGGCTTAAGATGGAATTAGGACCCATTGAGAGTTCACCCGCAGCAAGAAACCAATCTAACTAATTGGAGATCCCACAAAGTAGGTTTAATGCGGTAACAACAAGCTGTATGGGAAACTGATTAGCACCATTGTTAGATACTTTTGCATTTGAGTTCAATCCCTGGAAGCCTGAGTGTCTTAAGCTGCAAATTTAGGAAGAGCACAGGCTCTAAATGAGTTCAAGCCTTTATAGTAGGATGTGAGCAGTGCATCCATGGAGAATGCCACCTATGTAGTGTTACTGTGGGCCGTAGGTAAGGGAATAGGGTTTTTCCCGATTACACTCATGAAATAAGATAGGGTGCATGACCCTTAAGAGCACTAACCCCGAAGATTATCATCAAGAACTTCATTCTGTTGTCACCACTATACTCCCCACATCAAAGTTCTAGAGTTCAAGACTAGTTTCATTTTATTCCTGTGGTGATGAAGGTGGATGACTCAGGTAAGGATTCAAACTGGAAAGTACCTTTATTGAAAGCAGAGTGTGGTAGCTAAGGACTTTATCATTGAATTTCAACGATGAATTTATGGGGGAATGTTGGATTTGAGAGCCTACTTGCAGTAATCGGGATGCAGTTGTTATATGGTGACATAAGAATTCATGTTGAAATCAGTGAGATTTGGGAGAGCTAGGTTTTTAGTCTCATACTAGAAGTGGACAAACCTCTTGGTGGGTATAAAAGGCTTCTGCCTCCTATGGGTTATGTATCAAAGAGTGAGAGGTGGGGTTGGGGATTACGCACACATGCACGTGCGCCCCTCCCTACCCCGACCCGGCTCGGGCTTGGATGAGAATTAATTTGGAACTTGGAACTTGGACTCTTTTGCTACGAACTTTTAATCTCACGGTTTTGACCAAGATTAGTCAATCAAAAGATAAAATTGGTCGACCATCGATCAATTGGTTTGGTTGACTAAAAAAGTCAAGTTTGATCGACCAATTTATTTTGGTCGACTCTCTCCACTCTCTCCCTCTCCCTCTCCCTCTCATTCTTATCTCTCTTTCTTAGTTGGTTCATTCTAAGTGAGATTGGTAGAAAAATCTCCAATCTCTTTTGTTATTGCATAAGGAGATTGAGAGATCCACGAGAAGTTTTTGGTTGATCAAACCATTAAATTGGTAAATCAATCAGGAATTTGGTTAGAAACCAAATTACCTAGGCTCCGTTCTCCTAAGGTAGTTTTCGAGGATGTCTAAGATCGGAGTGTACCGAATCTTGGAGGTGGATCATCGTATCTTGGGAGGAGTTTATCAGACCCTGACGTACTGATATTATGGGGGCGATACCTTCTCTGAGGGAAGTCTTTAATGGATACTTCAATCGAAGTAATCTCTAAAATTTCTTCATTATGTTTATTTGTGTTATCGCATGTTATTTATTCTTTATTTTATTCTGGATCTTGCCAAATTATGTTTGACTTGATTTAATATTTTTGATCTATGCGAAGACATTGGAAATTCATATGCTTTTATTTATTTATTTATTTCCTTTATGCGTTTATTTCAACAAGAACAACCTATTCGCATAGTATTGCATCACCAAGGACATATTGATGATTTCAAGCACTGCTTGGAGGCCTTGTTGCTACTATCTACTACATTTTCCATGATGCTAGTTGTAGTACCTTGCATGTATTACCTTAGATTGTATATGTAATTGTTTGTATTAAACCTAAACTAATCATGTGTCATGCACTTATGGGTTATGTGGACTCTTGAAATGGACCTATGACATTACCTACTATATGCACTTGCTTTTATTTGTTATTTGTTCAATCTTTAAGTCATACTTATATATGTTCTTTTGTGCTACTATAAATCCTTTTATGTTATATTGCCACCAATGAAAAGGTTGCAAGATACATTGAACAATTCTTTTGTCCCATGATGGCGATAAGGAAAGCTTCCATATAATTGCTTCCCAGACTTGAGGGCAAAGCTATTTCACATTTGGATGGTGCTGATTTGGCTGGCTAGGCAATAGTAAGTGGTCGCATAGCATGGCCATGCAACGCAAATGTAGGGGAAAGTATTTTTGTCCATCCAAATTAAATAGTTTTAACCCAATGATGTATGCTATTTTAACATTTGGAGCAATTTGAGTTTACCATAATACTAATACCCTAAGATCGGAGCTTACCATAATGATATAGATATCATAAACTCACATGAAATTGACGGTTCAATGCTTTCATAGACTAGTAAGCCTCTAGCAATTTATTAAAATTGCCTTTGTTGTTACCCATGACGCATTGTTCATGTATTAATGTAGTGTTCATCTCTTATAGAGGTTTTGGGTTGACACAATTCTACATGTAAGCTATAAATAAAGTCTACGCTTAACAACACTACACAAGTATCTTACATCTTCAAATCTTTATTTTAACAACACTACACAAGTATCTTATATCTTCAAATCTTTATTTTAATATTTTCATATTTTGCTATGAGATAGATCGTGTGCTATTTTTTCTGGTTTAATTATGGTTGTTTACTAGTTTTTATTGTAAAGTTAATCCATGTTTAGGTTCATTAATGGTTTGAATTACGCTTCAAAGTGGCATTTATAGGTTGATTTATGATTTCATTATTATTGTGGTCGTCTACATTTCATTATAAGTGTGGCTTGCAATGGGAGAAGACCATGTATTATCACAAGAATTTCTCTTAGGTTGCAAAAAGTTACAGTGGGGCCTCATTGTTAGGGGATATGGAATAAGTAACTTATTTGGTGGGTCATTCTTATTCAATTTCTGTATTGGCATTAGATGTAATTTATAACTAACTGGTTATTTCACCCACAAGAAAGGATAAGCCCATGTATCTTATGGTTCATTGCTACATGTGCCTGCATGATTCAATCATTAAATATTGAAGTAAGAGTGTAATTAATCGCAATTGACAAAGGGGTAGCCTATGATGCATAGCAGGTGATTATCTATTGAGGAAGTAAATTTGTAGGATCATAACACATGATTATTTGATGATTTTTTGCTAATGCATGGTAGGTGGTTTTTTGGTGGATCATTCTTGTGGTAAAGAATTAAATTTAGATCTATTTTATATATGCACACTAGATGATTCTCTTCATTTTGGCTACTGATCTCATGATAATCGTGCATGTTTTGCTAGTGTGGCCGCTTTTGGTTGTTGGTTTCGAGTCAAAAGAATGTAGGTGATATCCTAGTATACCTAAATATGTGTTGTGGCCAATTACGAGTCGGGTAAATCTTCATTTGTAGGTTATATGTAGGTTAGTAATCATTAGTGGTTGTGAAATGGGGCATTCATTTTCATAATGGTTGGGTGTATCTCATCCGAAATATGCAATAGGTTTCTACGATCTATTTTTTTCATTTGAAAGGTGTGAACAACAAGGATGAAGATTTAATGATGGAAGATGCATGAAGGGTTGGAAGTTGCATGGAGGTTTAGTTAGAAGAGCACGTGGGAGCTTAATGCATGCTATGCAAATGAAAGTCTTGATGTGGGTTGGTGCTGCTATGCCTTGATTTTTATGACATTGCCTTCTATAGGAAGCTGCTGCTATGCTAATTGAAGTTTAGATGTAGGTCGCACTTGTTGTTTCTTGTATTTTTTGTAATTGGCCACCATTGGAAGCTAATGTGGTCTCGTGGAATGTATCACGTGTACTTTATATGAGATGGGTGTTATTTATAATTGGGTGAACTTTTAATTCCTTCTCTTTTGTTGTATTTTGGTCAATGTGTACTATCTATCAAGGGAGTCATGTAATGAGTTATACTGGTCAATAAAATATAATGTTTTAGTGTTAGTTGTCTAATTATTCATTTCGATTGTTATTCCTACTTATGGGATTTGGTTGAGAGTAAATTTAAAATTAAGGAAAGTGTGGAAAAAGTAAAGAAAAGCATTCTTTGACATTGTTCACTCTAGCATAGTATTACGCAAATGAAAAATAAAATTGATGAATAAGTTTATCTTCTCATTGTAATAAAGCAATTCCTGAGTGAGCTAAGTTGTATGTTAGGAAAATAACTAAAATGATTTCAATTAACAACAAACTTTTTACAGGCAATCGTACATTTCAATTAACTTTCTTGTCCAAATATCTCAAGCGGAGCAAAAGTCGTTAATTCCTTAACAAGATAACAAAATCAATGAAATATCAAAATCCCTCAATTCCTCCATCTCTTTCACTTCTAATTTTTATTTCTCCTAATAATTTCCATTACCAAGTGAATCTTTAAAGAATCTCAATATCAAAACTCATTAATTCTCCTATTAATTCCATTTCTCCATGTAATTTTTCCTTTTATTTTATTTTTATAATTTTAGTAACCAAACATCACCTTGAGGAATAGATATGGGAAAAATGAGAGCACAAAAGGATAAATAGCAAATAAGTGTGTTTTGATGCTTGGTATTAAAATATGTTACATCATAGGTTGAAATGCAAAGAAAAATGATAAATTATCTTAAAAGTGATGGAATAAATTCTATTTCATCCACTTGAATCACTTCTACCCAAGGATTTCCCTCCTAATAAGTGTGTTTTGATGCTTGATATAAGAATATGTCACATCAAAGGCTGAAATGCAAATAAAAGGGATAAATTATCATAAAAATGATGGAATAAGTTTTATTTTATTTGCTTAATCACTCCTATCCAAGAATTTCCTTTCTTTCCTAACATTTTTATTTTGGAATTTCTGGCATAGGATTGTTTTCCTAATTCTCGGTATCAAATGATGTGAGCAATTCCTTCATTTAATGACTAATCAAGTAGAAGTTAGGACCTAAATTAGACTCTAGCAAAGGGGGGGACACAAATTACAAAGCAGGTGCATGTGGAAGTGAGGGTTTGGGAAATGGATCTCTAGAATGGAAAACAAATTCAAAATATAATTATGAGGAAAAGTAAGTCTTTAAATGTGTTGGGGGGCGGGGGCTTGTTATGTAGTGTGGTAAACTCCCCGCGGGGAATTTTTCACCTTTTCTCGCCGTCTATGAAAGCGAGTTCTTCACATGTGGGATGTTTCTTTAAACTCACCTTTAGTGAAGGCAATTTCACCCCAAACCCATTCATTACCCAGGATGAGTTGTGCGTCAGTTTGGACGTCGACAGAGCATACCTGCAATAGTAGATACAGATGATCACCTCCATGGACTCGATCTTAGAAGGAAGACGGACACTGATTGGAGGGATTACCATAGACAGCATATCGAGAGGTGAGATGCATGTCGTCAGCACATTGTTCACATAGAGCTGGTTGGTGAAGTTGCAGTCGCCGATGATTATCTTCCATTGTTTGATAGTATCACCTGGAGATATATTGGTAGGCATGGAGCTGTATTAGCCTACGATGTAAGCACTATTTATTTTTTTGCGATGCCATACATGATTTACGTAGTATTTATTTCTTTATCATGCAACAACCTATTAATAGCATTGAGTTGAAATTTCTAGATATCTCAGTGGACACGTGTCATCTAGTTGGCAGCTGATAGATTGGACATTCGACAGATTGCAGAGGCTGCAAGGGCTACGATATAACACTCGATTGCTGTGCAGTTCACGGAAGAGCCACAAGATCCAAATGATGGTGAGTAGCCTATTCGGGATGTGGTAGACGTAGACGAGGTTGAGGACCAGCACCAGCACCAGCACTAGCACTAGTAGATAATCAAGCCTAGGCACCACCACTAGCAACAGATGATCAGCCCCAGGCACCAACAGATGATCACTATCAGGCTCCTGCAGATCAGAGTGAGGGATCACCACCATCACCACCACCAGTAGATGATCAGGCCAAGGCACTATCAAATGTTTTGTTCTAGGCACTAGCACATATCAAGATCAGACACCATCAGATCAGGGCTAGGGAGAGCCACCACATGATCCAAGCCAAGCATCACCTACATTACCATCAGGAGACATTGGTAGCTCACCCCATTCCGATTTGCAAAGGTGCCACTTGATCCATTGCAAACCCCAGGGCACCCAAAAAAAGGCAAGGAGATTATGATGATGATTTAGGAGAGATATTGACTCAGGGGCTCGCACACGTGGTTTCTACACCACCATCACCGTCGAACTTTACATGCATGGACAACTTAGGATCACAAATCACCCAGATCGATCAGTCATCTATTACTTGAACAGAATGTCAATCCGAATGTTCATGTACAGTATAAGCAAAGGAGGAGAAAGTAATCATTGGACATTTATGTATTTCACCTCATTTCTCTTCGAAAAAAGTATTTAAATTTTATACTACTTTATTATACGTCTAATGCATCAAGCTTCCTTGGGGCACGTGGACTATGGTTAGTAAACTAGCATATCAGTGTTAGTTGCTAGCATCTGTAGCAGAAAGTATCCCAACTTGAAATAGCTTGTTTTTGCATATGACTTGTTTGAGGCCATTCCAAAGCTTTCTTTATTTTTCTTGATATTTTGGTGTGCCCTACTATCTACCGAAATTGGATATGGTTGCTATCCCTGATTTTGCTGTTGGTGCCATAGAGAACTATGGTTTACTGCTGCCAACAAACAAAGGGTGATCCTTTTCGCTCATTTAAGCCAATTGCTACAGCTGCTAGCAGCAGTAGCAGCCACCACCTTTAGCTAGCAGCACCATCAGCTTGTTACATTTGTTTTGTGTCAAGACACCATTTGGTTGTGATAACTACGTGTTATGAACGCCTTCCTAGATGTTTTTTTTAAGACGTCTGGGAGGTGGCCCAGACGTCTGACCAGACGTTTGGAACCCCTTCCAGACGTCTGGGATCTATTTTTCTGTGGTGTGCGGGGCTGCGTCTGCGCGCAGGCGCGCGCAGACCTGCAACCGCCGCACCTTCCCCCTTTTTCCCTCTCTCCTCTTGCAGGCGCAGACTACGCTCTCTCTCTCTCTCTCCCCGCGCGGCCTTATAAGGCCCTCGCCCTCTCCCTCACTCTCATCTCCTCCGCTTCCTTCTTCTTCTTCCAGCCGGTGCGAGAGTACGAGCGCGAGCGAGCGGCGGCAGCGGCAGCCGCAAAGAGTTGCTGGAGGAGGTGTTGCGCGAGGGAGGAGACGCCCGACCGTGAGGGCTCGAGCTTGCCGGGGCAACTAGAGCCGGCCGGCGGGGGAGCTACGGGCGTGGAGCGTCGCTAGAGGGCTGCTGCAGCTCGAGCAGCAGGCGGACGAGGCGGCTGTGCGTCGCAGGCGGAGAGCGAGTCAAGCTCTGATTCTGGAAATTTTTCCAGAATTAGACGTCTAGGCTTCCAACCAGACGACGGTGAAGACATCTGGAGGACTGTCCAGACATCTGGCAAGTGAGTTATTTTCATCCTCCTTCCTTTTCTGCGACCGTTCGTACAGAGAATGAGGAGTGGGTACGTGCAGGTTCTGAGATTCGCCATCCAACGCAAATCAGACGTCTGGCCGTAGTGCTAGACGACGGGAAGAACTTCCAGACGTCTGGGGTGACCATCGGACATCTGGGAACTAGGCCAGACACCCCCGCAGGCTTCTGGACGTCTGAGAGACTACACAGAACAAAGGTACCATCTGACCCACATTTTAAGATGTCTGGAAGAGGTTCCAGACGTCTGATTTTGGACTGTTTCATCGTTTTTGACTCGTTTAGGGCCCGTTCGGAGTCCGTTTTCCGCGTTTCGAGTTGCGTTCTTTTCGGAATAAGATCCTCTACCCGTTTCCAGTAATTATATACTGCTCTGAGAAACTCCTTGTGTTTGATCCTTGTGATAGGACCCCGTTCCATTTCAGTCTTGGGGATTGCGGAGGCGCGCGGGATTTCCAACCACGCCCCCAGTACTCCGTTGTAACTGGTAGAGTGGCTTTAGAAATTATTAACATAATTTGTTACAATTATGGAACAATTAATAGAACCTAGGGCATTGCATGAATCCTAGGAATGAGAAACCAGATTGAATGATAGATCCTAGGGTACGGCATGAATCCTAGGACTGGAAAACTAGTGAAATGAATATAGATATTGCAGTCTTGGAAACTGTGGAAAGGAAATAATAGTTGCCTGTAAATTGATTTAACAGCTGCCTGTTATGAATAAATGAACATGATTGAGAATATGGGTTGTATGAACGTGAAACTGAAAGGGTGAAACCTGAATGTGCTGAGTTAAAAGAGCTGGAACCCTACGAGGAGTTACGAGTAGAACTCCTGGAAAGAGAATGAAATGGAACTGAGAAGGAAAGATGTGGAAGTGTGTTGTCCCTTTTGTACGTAGTACTAAGGGAAGCACCTGTTACCTACTTAGTGCAAAGCAGAGCCAGCCGCCCCAGGGACCCGGGGTTAGGTCTGGCCACTTTGTACCGACTTGTTGGCCCTCGTGTACACAGTACCGAGGAGAGCTACTAGTGTAGGGCGAGTACTAGCTACCCCACGGGCCCCGGGGTTCTGCTAGCTCACCTACACCGACTTGTTAGGCCCACTGGGCAAACCAGGGTAGTCAGGCGAGGGTGCGCGGACTGTGGAGGGGCAAGGCCCCTGTTTGGTTACTGTGGAGGGGTTGGACCCCTGTTACTGAGAGGGCTTTGCCCTATACTGGTTCCGTGTTGTGCTTTGGGCGCACCCGTTAACGGAAACGACTGACCGCGTGCCAGTGCGGGGTAGCTACCCGTGCGTTTACCGCGCGTGCCGTAGTCACCGTTACGTCTGTCAGTGACCTTGGGGTGGTTGACTGAGAGTAGGATCACCACGGGGGACTCTCCCGGCCAGGAGAGCACCACGTGTTACTTCTACTCTTCGGAAAAGACTGCAATCAAGATCGTTCCCACGAGGAACATTCGAGATCAAGTGAAGGATCTGAGAAATAGATAAATTGTGAAACAATAGAAAGACGTAAATAAAGGAAGAAAGAAAATAAAACAGCTACTGTACACTTTACTGCTTCTTTAGTTTAGCTGCCACTCTACTCAACATTTCGCTGACGTGTTCATTCGTTACTTTTCAGGACCAGGTGTTGAGTCGCCAGGGTCAGCGGCTGCAGAGGACGCTGGGCCGAGTAGGGTCCAGTAGACTTACCACAGTTCTATTGTACCCCTTTTGTTCCACTGTAGTGAGTAGTTCTTGTTACCCCCCCGTACTTTTCTTTACTTGTAGTTCATGTTATATTATAAATGTTGTTCTACTGTTGTAGTGGTACATGCTGTAGTAGTTCCTTTTCTTACTGCTGTATTTTTGTTACTGCTAGTTATATTCATGCTGAATGTGGTTTATTTTACTGCTCTTTTGGTTACTTCCTCGTTGGACGACTAGGTCTTGGGATTAGTCGAGTCGGTCCGGTTCTCGTGTCTCGTAGGGACTTGGGAATCAGGTCGTTACACTACGTCAATAGACCTAGAGATTATGCAACTACAACATACTATGCCAATAGTATAAAAGTTATTCTACCATGATTGTTTAATGTCATGTAAATCTTGCTTATAATTTATGCCTCATTGCTATCTTTTATGATATCCTCAAGCCTTTAATGCCATGACTATTCTTTTGCATACAGGGTGCAACTAAAGGTAGCAAGATCGATAATTTTACTGCTTCTGCCGTGATATTTAGACAGAGTCCCATGAGATAGTTTTAGAAGGAGTTAGGACAGTTGTTTGTAGAGTTCGTTGTCCTTGTATTTATAACATCATATATGTAGTTAAGGTAGTTTTTGATGTTGCCTTGTGAAGGGCTCCATGTATATATTTTCCTTCGAGATCAATGTATAGAACCTTCTCAAGACTTTATGTTTTATACTTGCAATTCAAAGTTAAATCTTCTTCTTTAAATCAATTATCTATGTAAAAAAAATTATTTATCATGTTTTTGAAGTTGGCATTATATATATATTTTTATTTTTTTCCTTTTGAGATTGATTTATATTTGTGTGTATGACTTGGGAATACATATGTAGATAAATGAAGGAGTCTAACATAGTTTTGGTGTAGGGACATAACCAAAACTAATACCACTGATGGAAAACATTACCTACCATTGAACTCGCCTTCTTAGAAGGCGAGTTTAGGTTAAACATTACTTAGCACTAAATTCGCTTTATAAGAAGACGAGTTGATGTTAAACATAAGCCGCTTCGCACCTGCTTTGACTATAGCACTGAACTTACCTTTTGAGAAGATGAGTTTAAGCAAAACATAAGCTGCTTCCCACCCGCTTTTTGTATAGCGCTGAACTCGCCTTCTCAGAAAATGAGTTTAGGCCAAATATCAACTACTTCGTATTCGTCGTCAAGCGAAACATAAGCCATTTAAAATGCGACTTCACAGAAGATGAATTTAACATCATAGATAAAATAAAAAATAGGTAGACCTTTAAAGTCTTGCCTTTTCCCCCCATAATTATATTTTAAAATCTTTTTGCTCTAGAATGGAAAACTTGGATTTTTCCCAACGAAGTTCATAAAGACGTAGGAAATATTGGAGGGCGATCCTCTTCCTTTCCCCACAGTTAAACCACCGGTCCAGTGTGTGTTTCCGGGGATCCTTTTTTCGCTCAAATGATTCTGAATTCCACAAGTGTTTGGTAAAGACGGAGGAAATATTGGAGGGCGATCGCAGGAAGGAAGGAAGGAGGAGTACGAGAGGGGGGCGGTTGAGAGTAAGGAAGGAGTGCCTCTGCGTGGGGGCGCGAGGGCAAAGAATAGATCGGAACGACTCCGATTTCGGTAAGTTGTCGACATAGCTTGCTTGTGTTGCAACCTTCGATCAAGATGCGTTTTCCCTCTCCATATCGTGAGGTTTCAGTTTGTCGCAAAACCTAATCGTGAATCACTCTTTCCTGCACCACCCCTTCTGTCTTCATGTGTGTATGTTTGTATGACAGCTGGGATTCGTGATGTTTGGTGTGGCATTTTCTTCCCTCTTCCTTTCCCCACAGTTAACCACCGGTCCAGTATGTGTTCCGGGGATCCTTTTTTCGCTCAAATGATTCCGAATTCCACAATTGTTTGTTACTGTTGTTTATTGAGATTAGCGTGTGGCAAGTCTGATCGTCAAGGGTAGGAAGCAAGATGAAGTAAGGAATTGTTAATGAAGTGGGGAGTATGCAGGTGTAAATCACCACATCTTAGTCCACAGAGAGGTACTGGACAGCAGCTAGAGACAGCTATGGTTGGTGGTGGATTCGCTTTGCGGTAATAAAGAAGTGAAGAGAGGAAACATATGCTAGTTGGACAGAGAAGAGGTGTTTGCAGAGGCTTGAATAAGAACATACTGTGAAACAGGAACTTGGATTGTGGCAAATTATTTAAAGAATGTATGATCTGATTATGCTGCTTATTAAATCTGTTATATCTTATTAGTGATATTATACGATGCGTGATTTGTAAGGATGTTGCGGAATACCGTGGGTTTGATTAGGATTGGAAAAAACAAGCTGAGCGGAACTTATGTTTCATTTAAAAGAACTGAAGTGAAGTCAATTATACTACTTTGTCTTGATCTTTCCAATCATGAATATAGGTGGGTATGAATGTCCACGTCGTGATGGAAGTAATGTTAATTATGAAGGGTTTAGGAGAAAAACATTTAGACCCTTTACTCTGAGAAGAAGTCCCTTTCAACAAAACAAGGGAGGAAGTTAAACATGAGATGGACTGACAGGCTTGGAAATTATTGTTTAGTCATAGGCAGAGTGAAATCCCTAAATGCTTGAAAGTTGTTTAAATTAGGAAGTGATCACATGAGAAACCTGTGTGGCAGCAATTTCTCTATGAGCAAAAACAAGAAAATGATGTTGATTTAGGAATTTTGGAAGATGTGATTGTCCTGAGATCTTTATTTTCCTGAGATTTTTATTTTTGTCCCAAGATCATGATTAGAATTGATCAAGGGATTGAGAACAAGAAATGATAAAGACGTGCATATGATTTTCTTTTAGGGGATTCAATCATGTCGCGTGGCTATAAATTCAGGAGCTGTTGTGAATCCTCCTTGAATTTGGAAAGGTACCATGATTGGGAGTTGGATCCTGTCATCTTTGACAAATGATGATTCTTCCATCTACTCATGCAAGAATTACTTGAGGTAGCACAGAAGGGAACTTGGCAGCAAGTTTAGATTGACATTGGCTGTGTGGAACTCTCCACTTTTGGATATTTCTTGAGATGCTTGATGGATGTCTGATCTCAAGAATTTGTGGAGTATGACTTGTATACGGACAATTAATCAAGAGATCCTTGGTCACTTTTATAGTCATGGAGAGTTTCTGATATGACTGATAATTGGTGAAGTTAGTGGAAATGATTGGTAGGAGATTCCTTGGAATTAGTATAAAGATCCTAGACTTTACTGTTATGACACGGCTAATTGCTAGTTTTTTTGTTAGATCCTTCATAGTTTCTTTTTTTTTTTTTGAAAAGAAAAATGATGATCACACAAGGGAAGTGATCATCTGATATATTGATAAAAGAGGGGTTACATCAAAAGCCAGTTACAAAGTAGGCCATAAACCCTTCAAAAAGGAAATATCACCACAAACACTATCCCAGTATACTGTAGCCACAGTGCCTAGAGCATAGCAAATGGGGCTAGCCCAATCTCTTCTCTTAGGGAATCCACCGCTCCAAAAGGTTCTCTAAAAAACCTCCCATGTGGTATGTGCCACCGTTATCCACTAGTCCTACCCCACACTTCATGCATGAACGGGCAAGAGAAGAACAAATGGTTACAATCTTCTTGACCTTTCTACACAAAGAACATGTAGGATCCAAACGTGGTGCTATCTTCAACCGATATTCCTTTGTCAAAGTCCTCTTTGGGTGCAGTAACTAGGTAAAGTATTTGACTTTCAATGGCCTCTTGGTCTTCCAATTAGTCTACAATCCTTGGAGTGGTCACGATCAACTTGCTGTAATTGAGAAGACAACCGCTTGTAAGCAATCTTTACTGAAAACTCCCTATCTACCCAAATCTATTTATCTAAACAACCTTCCTTTGGCCAAGTGGCGAAATGAAGTCCTCCATCCTCATAAACTCATCTAATTAGATCTGATATGTTCCCTTGGAAAATAAGTGTTCAAGTACTACCACGAGAGTCCTAGTAGCCAGCAACATTCACATGTAAATCCCCAGAGGAGGCTGAAAGAAGAGGAAACATCTCGACCATAATACCTCTATTGGACTAGTTATTAATACTAAATGCAAAGTCTGCTCTATTCCCAAGCTTGGAACTTAAAAAGGACACAAGTGGCATGGAACATAGTAATCCCTTTTGAATTTTTGCATTTGGGTTGCATTCTTTCTCGCAATTCAACTTGCTGCCATAATAGGCTTCAATAGCCAAAGAAACAAGGCTTTTATAAGCACCGATGACTAATTCAACCCATTTAGTTAATAATGTATGATTCATTACTTTCAAATCTTAAACTCCAAGCCCCCATCAAATTTAGGCAGGTAGATCGTTTTCCATGAAGCTTGGGCCACCCCCTTGCTATCCTCCCTCTAGAAGATGGGTACTGCGGAAAGGGTCGACCTCGATAGTACTAGTCTCCCTCCCTTTAGCTACAACTTGGATTTCCAACCTTCCAGTCTCCATCTTTTGACTAAATGGTTCCAATTATAAGCTCAAAGTGGATGATTAAAATGGAGAAGTTTCAAATACTTAAATAGCAAATTAGACATAAAAGTCAACTATGGTTGCACACCTTCCCTCCTCATCAACTGTTATCCCAAATACAAAATTGAATTTGATTTGTTAATGACCAGGCTGAAGAATCTGCTAAAAATATTGATTAGAACAGATAGGTACTCTGCCACTTCCTTAAACCTCTCTGTGAATATTTTTTTTATCATCTGCATATTGCAAAGTTGGCACAAGGTTCATATGATTACTCGGGGTACAGTGTGCCTGTAGTCCATCATCACAAGATGGAAAGGAACTCTGGTCAAGGTGTCCACCGCAAGAACAAAAAGAAGAGTTAATGGGCAACCTTGCCTAACCTCCATTGATGTTGAATTTCTGTGATTGTTCCTATCTTCCATTGTCCTACAGAGTGTTTATGCTCACTCACCTAATTTTAGTGAGAGATATGGGAGTGGAGAGAGATGTTCATGGGCTATTCTCAAGAGTCACAATAGGAGGGATAGGACTAGGAGCAGGAATGCCAATTGCCAAATGACTCATTGTCCATGGAAAAGGCATTCATGGATGATGAAGAATATGCTGCTAGGTAAAAGAGGAGGGGTTACTCTAGCCATAGGATCTCAAGAGTCAACTCTTATGGAGTCACCAAGGGACAATTAGTTGTTACTTGTCTATCTTTTTTGGTCATTTTACTGAGTCACAAGCTCCACGTATGTGATTAATAGTCAGTGATGCAATTTTTTTTGTTGTTAATAGTTGAGGGGCTTCCCTTTTGTATCATTATTTAATGGAAAAGGATAGTTTATATTATGTAATAGGATAGTGATCATGTAAATATTATTTATGTAAACTCTGTAGAATAATTGAATGTTTGACACATAAATATCCTAACTTTCTTTTCCATTGCATTTATTTTCCATGTCTAAAGAGTTGGTGTTGGCAATGCGTTAGATATTAGATTCATCACCTTTGACACAACCTAACTATGTTAGGTATAGTGGATTAAGGTGCAAAATACCCAAATCCACCTACATGTCATGTTTGTGGCTTCAATCAAGTGTAAGCAATAGCCAGACATTACCAAATCTTAAAATTGGGATTAGTTAATGGGTCGAAAAATATTACTTGCCATAGACATTTTAGATTAGATATTTTTAGAATCAGATTAATTAGGTTTAGTTGTCTTGCTTTTTTTAGCTTTTCATATTTTTGGCAAGTGTTTTATTGAGCCTTATTATTTTTCCTTTTAGATGTTGGACCTCTCTCTATATAAAGGGCTAAGGCTTGCTTATGAAGGAATGACGAAGATCATTTTTTTTTCAACATGGTATTAGAGGTACCTTGGTATCCCACCGAAAATCCACCAAATACGTTCTTGTCACGCAAGAATCAGCAACCATCGTGGTGATTCTTGAGGGATGTGTGAACATCGTGTGGCGACACATATGGCACCACTACAACATCCGATGATGCGAGGAGCAAACACTGATTTTAAAGTAGTGGTGCTGGTGGGTTGGAGGCCATGCGTGGTGGAGTTGGCATGATAGGGTGCTTATGCAGTGGCACTGGTGCATTAGGGGTTCCATGTGAGGGCTTTGGTGCACTGTTGGACAACGCATGTGGCACCGTCGGTTATGATGGTGAGTGCATGTGGATGATGCATGGCGCTCTGTGTAGAGTAATGATCTCTGTTGTGCTTGGGATTTTATCTCATGTTGTGTCCATATGCACCTCTATGTGTGTCATGGTTGGAGGGCTATGGATTGTGCACCATGATCCTAGGTGCGTGCTAGACATGTGTGGTCTAACATTATCCGTATAAAAGAAGATTGGAGTTCCTCAAGGACAAGGTTTGACATATCGCGATATATCACCGATATATTGCATATCGACAGATCGAGTGGTATCGATACCGCCCAAAGTGTATTTTTCCCAGATATCGGCGATATATCGATATATCGTTGATATGGGGATATATCGCTGATATATCGGGCGATATTTCCAAGATATCGACGTACACACACACACCACACACACACACATTTTTTTAGGCATTCCTTTATGATATATTGGTAATAAAAATGTTAATTTTAAATTTTTGTGATGTTTTTTTATATTTTATGACTTTCTGAGTGATTTTCAAAAAATCCCCGATATATCTCTTTTTTGACTTGTCAATACGATATCGATATCGATATTTAAAACCTTGCTCAAGGATTATCTGGATAGTGGGCCATAGATTTAGGAGCCTCGATCCATCTCATGGGAGATCAAGCAATGTTGAAGACTTTGAACATGCCAGGGAAGGCTAGGACAGTTATAGTAGTTAATGGGGCATTCTCCCTCATTACTATTGTTGATGTCCATGTATCTCATGGATTGGGAATCACATATATACATTGTGCACCAAAATTTCCGTTGAATCTCCTATCCGTTAGCAGCATTGGCATGGACGTCCAGTGTCAGGTGATCTTCGATGATTGACACTGTTACTTACTTCTAGGATAAGGAAACCAATGAGATCATTGGTGGTGGAATAGAGAGAGGTGGCCTTTATTTCTTGGATGTTCCTACGGAGTTTGCTAGAGTGGTATCCATCTCTAATGACTCAAGACTTTGGCACAGACACTTGGGGCATCCCTCCATTGGCAAGATGCTCCAAGTGTACTTGAAGTTGCCCAGTGATCTGTCCTTAGAATGTGAGGCCTATTAGCTGCGGAAGCACCATGAGAGTTTATTTTCTTGCTATACAGATGGAGTTAGTTTCTCTCTTTTCCCTGGTCCATTGTGCTGTCTTGGGGCCAACGTGTGTGTCTAGCATGGGTGGCCACCGATACTTCGTTGTATTGAAAACCATAGTCGATCCACTGGGTGTTCCTGATGAAGGCCTGATAAGATATTTCCTAGGTTGCCTAGAGATTTTTTGCAGAGATTCAGACACAGTACTTTGCTACTATTCAGGTTTTTTTGTAGAGATAATGCTTTGGAATTTGAGAAGAAGGATATCGGTCGAGGCATTATTTACTAAACGCCATGTGCTCATATGTCATAGTAGAATAGCATAACAGGGTGTAAGCTTTGTCATCTGCTAAATAATGCGAGGACGTTGATGGTGTATATGAAAGTCCCCAAGCAGTTTTAGGGCGATGCACTTCCGATAGCCACACATTTTATCAATAGGGCTCCCTCCTTTGTGCTATAGGGACGCATCTCGTTCTGGATTTGAATTCAAACAGATCTTTGCACTACTAGTACACAATTTTGGATGCACCTGTTTCAACCAGGCGTTTGGTACGCAGGACGAATTCTCCCCCAAGGTAGTGAAGTGTGTCTTCTTGGGCTATTCTCGAACTCAAAAGGGGTATGGGTGCTACGATCCAATACACAACACAAGCGATACATAGTCATTGCTGATGCTGCATTCTTTGAGAAGGTCTCATTCTATTATGAGGAAGGGGCTACTATTGATTTTGCTCCCAGAGAGACTATGGTGTATCATTGGTGTCAGGCTCCTTTTCCTACTACTTCAGAGACATTGGATGACAAACCATCTCGTGCTTCTCCAGCTAATGACAGAGTTTAATGATGACTGACCTATTGCACTAAGGAAGACCAGTTGCTCTTGTACCTTGCATTCGATGTCCAACTACATTGAGATTTCCACTTGTAGGATGATGTTTAGCATTTTGCCTAGGTTCTTGCCAACATGGTTTTCCCTTATAATTATCTTGAAGCATCTCCAGATCCTTGTTGGTGTGCAACTATGGACGAGAAGATGGAGGCATTTAGGTCTAAAGGGACATGGGAGTTGGTTCGATGTCCAAATGATGCTACTGTGGTTGATTACTGACGAGTTTACACCATCAAATACTAGGCAGATGGCATTATGATAGATTCAAGGCACATCTCGTTGCCAAGGGATTCTCGTAGATGTATGGCATTGATTATATGGAGACCTGCTCACTTGTGGCATGTGTTTCTTCTATCTGCATTATTATTTCTGTTGTAGTCAATCGTGGATGGCCTCTATACTAGTTTGATATCAAGAATGCCTCTTTGTATGGTGATTTGACAGAGGTCTATATGTGACAGCCACCTACTTATGTCATTCAGGGGGAGTGTGTTTGTAGGATGAAGGAAGCCATTTATGGTCTTAAGCAGAGTCCCTAGGCATCGTTTGAGTGTCTGAGCACAAAAATTCAAAAGATTGGATTTCATAAATCCTCATCAATCATTCCATTTTTATTTGGAGGATAGATGTACCCACCAGCGAAATGATTGTGATGGCTGGTTATGTAGATATGGTGTTGACAAGTGATGATGAGGATAGTATCAGACAGACCAAGGAGTTCTTGCATTCTATATTTGTTACCAAGGACCTTGGTGATTTGCAGTATTTCCCTGGGATTGAGGCAGTTAGACAGGGCTCACACTTATCTCTATCCTAAAGAAAGTATACCTTATAGATACTTGAGGAGGTTGGTTTCTTGAGGGCTAAGCCATCGGGCATCTCGTTAAGGCACATCAGTGGGTTGGTGAGTCAGAGGATGACCTTGTTTTTGAGGATGTTACATGGTACTACAACATGGTTAGGAAACTACTATACTTGATAGTGACTAGGCTGGATATTAGTTTTGCTGTTAGTCGGGCTAGTCAACACATGGGGAAGCCTAGGTATAGCCATTGACAAGAGGTTTGCCTTATCTTGAGATATCTTAAGGGCAATCCAGGACTGGGACTCTACAATCGAGATAGTAGCTCACTAGACATCATTGCATACTCTAATGCTGACTATGTTGGATCTGTTGAGGATCGACGTTCTACCCCTGGGTATGCAGTATTTCTTGGAGGCAACTGGTCTCCTGGAAGGGTAAGAACCAGACGGTTGTTGCTAGATCCAGTGCTGAGTAGAGACCAATCCATGGCTCAAGTTGCATGTGAAATTGTGGATTGTGGGATTTCTATAGGATATTGGTATTTTAGTCTTTGCTCCTGTCTCATTATATTGTGATAATAAATTTGCCATGTATATTGCCTCCAATATGGTCTTTCATGAATGAACTAGGTATATTGAGGTTAATTGTCACTTCATACACAATGCAGTCTTAGAGGGCAAGATTAGCACGCCTCATGTGACGTCTGCGATGTAGTTGGCAGAGATTCTTACTAAGGCCTTTAAGAAGAAGCACCACATATTTCTATGCAACAAGTTAAGGCTGTCTAACATCTACGCCCCAACTTGAGGGGGAGTGTAGACGTTTTAGATTAGATGTTTTTAGAATCATATAAGTTAGGTTTAGTTGTCTTGCTTTTTTTAGCCTTTTGTATTTTTGGCAATTGTTTTATTGCACCTTATTATTTTTCCTTTTATACCTTGGCCCTCTTTCTATATAAAGGGCTAAGGCTTGCTTATGAAGGAACATCGAAGATCATTTTTTTCTCAGCACTTGCATTATTGAAAGAACTTGCTTGGTGACAGTTGCCTTTTTCCGATGGTGTTGGGGCCTATGGGTTAGATAAGGGGTGATTGATCTGCGAAATGGAATATAGGGTGGTGGAGAGTAGAGATTGCATGCCAATCATACAAGACACGACAATTTTTTACCAAGTTCCAACTGAAGATATGGTATACATCCTGGAAGGGGATCTAACCCTCAAATTCCATTATGTCAAGGCTGAGAAAGTGATTATAAAAAAAGGGGTGCTTGCACACTCTTGGGGTGGATACATAGTAGAATAGATATTTGTGCTCTAATGCTTTTTATAGCTACTCTTCTTCCCCTTAAATAACCGCATGAGGGAGCTTTTGGAAGACCATTTAATATCTAGGATTTGCGGTGAGGATTGATTCTCACCTAGTTGTTGAAGATTTAACAGTCTATGCTCGTGCTTTGAGGTTGATCTTTTTGCTAGGTTTGTTATTTGGTGTGCAATTTTGGGTATGACGTGGCATTAGATCATTCTAGAAACAAGAAATAGGAAATATGGGAAAATGTAATATAAGAGTTGGGTCGGGCCCCTTGGGATGGGGCCCATCTTGACCTTAGCTTTAGATATTGGGATATAACATGGGTTTTGTCTTGATTTCAGGCCTCTCTGGCTTTTCCTTTTAAGTGCCAAAGATTATAGAGCTATTAAGCCTTTGTAAGTGTGAAGATTGGTGCCTGTGGAGGCTTGGAGGTTCCTTAGCGTAGCAAAAATAGTCCACGATGGGATTGTTCCATGTTGGAACAGGGAGAGAGGGAGAGAGAGGAGGATGGTCGACGGTAGAGAGGGAGAGATGGAGAGGAGAGGAGTTGTTGATTGTTGGAAAAATTATTTTATTAACTCAAAAAAAGAAAGGATTGCAAAGGTTCTTTTTTATAAAACGAGAACATACCACAATCCCTTAAAATAGGAAACAAACCAATCCTAATCAAATCAAATATCCTAATTTTAGAAAGAACAAATCCTCTAAACAAACTTTCTAAAAACCAACATGCCAACTAAAGACAAAACTTGCAATCAAAGTAAAATCCAAAACAGGGCCTAAAACACCCAAAATCGGCGCCCACTTGGGTAGCTTGACCGACTGCCATGTGGCTCTTCATTCTTCATACTCCCCCCTCAAGTTGAGGTTGGGAGGACGATGACTTGCTGAATTTAGTGATGAGGCTAAACGCCCCACCATTTATCTTCTTCGAGCTTTGTGCTCTCAACTGTCTTTGGAAAAAGTCACGATGTAATCTTTTGTAACCTTCGGAGCCGTTGCTTTTGTAACAACCTCAATAGTCATCGCGATGGCCGTCGTTGTCTCCTCTTTTTCCTTTCGAATCATGGCTCGTAAGTTCTCAAGATCTCTGAGGGTCAAGGAGTCCATCCGTAAGATGCTAGTAGCCCTACGTGGAGGCCTCCCAAACTTATCCTAATATCTCTCTTGTGGATGATTTGTATGTCCACAATATTGGCACTTAGGGTAGATGCGACCTGGACCTCAGCCACGTTCCCTTCCACCCCCCGCACCTGTCTCTAGAATTACAAGTGCATAGTTGCCGCCTTTAGGCGTGATCATATCATCTGGAATCTCCATCTTCTCAAAACGATAAAAGATGGTCTCAAGATCCATCTTTTTGTTAGATGCAAGGATCTCATCACGAGCGGCCCGATAATGGGGATGCAACCCTGATAAAAACTTGACAATCTGTCAAACTGCACATGTCTCCCCCTGCTTGTCACAACAAGAGGCTCATAGATCTGCCACTCCTCAAATAAGGCTTCCTTTTTCTCATAATACTTAATTAAGGAGAGATTTCCCTGACTAGCTGTCCATATACGAGTATATAGATCAGTAATATATGCATTACTAGATTTTTGGGCGTACTTTTTCTTTAGGGCCATCCAAATTTCATACGTGCTCCTTTTATAGAGCATGTTCGAGGTGATGGCTGAATCCATAGAGTTCATCAACTAGTTTATGACAATATAATTCTCTTTCTCTTGCTTCTTTTTCTTGGCTCCGTCCTTTTGCTTCGGTGGTTCTTCAAGAACATTGAGTATCTGTTGGCCCTCAACAAATATCTTGAAGGCGCAGGCCCACAAGACATAGTTGGAAGCACCTTACAACTTGATAGTTGTTCCTTGAACAACCACCTTGCCCTCTCTTGTTGACAACGTGACATCGGTGTGGCGGTGGTGTCTGTCATCTTCTTCGATCTACGATCCTCCTACTCTGCATAAGGCACTGGATGTGGTGAGGAGGATTTGTCGGAGATGAAGACCACACACATGTGTCCTAGAAGAGAGCATGCACAAGAGAACTAATTTCTCCTTTTTGTGCGTGGACTCTCCTACTCGATACGTGCACACGAAGGAGCTTAGACCGCAGGCTCTGATACCATGTGAAGATTGGTGCATGTGGAGGCGTGGAGGCTCCTTGGCGTGGCAAAAATAGTTCACGATGGGGCTGTTACACGTTGGAATAGAGAGAGAGAGAGGAGGATGGCCGGTGGTAGAGAGGGAGGGGGAGAGAGAGAGAGGAGAGGAGTTGTTGATTGTTGGAAAAATTATTCTATTAACTCAAAGAAAGAAAGGATTATAAATGATTTCTTTTATAAAGAGAACATATTACAATCCCTTAAAACATGAAGCAAACTAATCCTAATCAAATCACATATCCTAATTTTAGGAAAAACAAATCCTCTAAACAAACTTTCTAAAAACCAACATACCAAGTAAAGACAACTTGCAATCAAAGTAAACCCAAAACATGACCTAAAACACCCAAAATTGGTGCCCACTTGGGTGGCCTAACTGACTGCCACGTGGCACTGTCATGTGGCTCTTCATTCTTCACAGCAAGATTACTAATTTACTGTGGTAAGTTGTAATCACCCTTGAGATCAGTAATCACAGGGTATTCCTTAGTCTAGGGGCATTCCATCTTGTTGTCAAGTCTCTCCTAGTTTTTCCTTCCAAGTGCCAAAAACTAGGGAGCCATTAGACCTTTAAAGGGTTGATGGAGTGGCTTGTGATTGTTTGAGAGTTAAAAGTGGGGAATCTTGAAGGATTTAATGGGGATCGGTTTGTACCAATTTGTTAGGGCGTGTGGGCTCATCTCGAAATTATCTTGCTTTCCTTGGTCCTCTAGGTATTTAATTATATCCATAGGTTAGTTATGATCATTTTTTTTTGAAAGGAAGAAAGGTGAGGGTCATTTAGGCCCCCACCCCTTGTATTAAGGGGCCTTAGCGGTTAAAAAAAAGTCACATCAGCAGGCATCATCCCAAAAAACAAGTTGGGAGGAAATGGATGTAACAAAATTCTCTACATATGACATGTCCTCCCTGAACACCACTCCATTCCTCCTTAACCAAATGCAATATAAGACCGCCAGGATTCTAGCCCTCTCCATCCTCGATCTGAAGACTGAACCACTAGGCTTAGTGCTGCCTTTGCGGAAACTCATCTTGAATGCCTCCATATCGAAGGAATCAATCCAGGTAGGACCCAACCGACTCCAAATTTGCCTTGCCATGTCGCATATGAAGAAGATGTGGCAATCATCCTCCTTTTCGGCATTGCACAATTGGCACGTGGTGTCCGTCCCTTGTGTCCATCTCACCCTTCTAGCCTTGGTAACCAACCGCCTCCTTCTGAGCAGCCAATCACAGACTTGATTTTGAGCGGGCAGTCTGTCGTCTAGAGGAACCTGTAGTCTCGTGCCAGATCAATCTCAACTGGGTGATTATCCTGTGATAGTTTGCAATAGGCCTTCCTCACAGCGAATTCTCCATCATCCTAAAACAGCTCATCTCTGTCCTACTCCAAAGCCCACCCCTCCAGCATCTCAAGTAGCTCCTGCATCTCTGCACAACTCCTATTTGACTTCACTCCTCTGATACTTGGGCACCAGGCGCCACTCCAACAGTCTTTGACCACTGCCTCCTTATTAATTGCTTTGGAAAAGAGTCTGGGGAACTTGTCACATAGGGGTCCACTTCCCAACCAGTCATCCAACCGAAACTGCCCATAGGACTGGCACAAAGAAGCTTATGTCTCTTGAAGCAACATCTTTAAGTGCCTTGATAAAGTGTGATGCCTCCTATCCTGTGAAGAGAACGGCCTCCATGTGACAAAAGGACCATAGCATCCTCTCATCACATCATCCAACAAGCCCTCCTTCCCTCCCACCAGTGTGTATAACCACTTGGTGATGAGACTCTGGTTGACATGCTCCACTGTTCTCACTCCCAGACCCCCCCTCCTGCATTGGCCAACAGACTTCCCAGGCCACAAGTCTAATGCCCTTCCCCGTGCTTCCAAAACTGGACCACAAAAAATCACGCATCACCCTTGTCAATTTCTCCTCAACTTGTCGTAGGGCTTTGAAAACCACCAAAAAATAGGTCGGTATGGATGACATAACCAACTTCAGCAGTGTGAGTTGCCCCCCTGGATAGGAGCCTAGAGGCCCACCTAGTCGCCCTTCTCTCCAACCTCTCTAACAATGGGATCCAGTCCTGCATTCGAAGGCACTTGTTTGAAAGAGGGAGCCCAAGGTAAGTAATGGGCAAGGTCCCTTCTGCGTCCCCAAAGCTCACCCACAGTCCTATTGTTCCTGAAGCAACATCCCAAAGGTTACAAGAATGGACTTCTGGAAGTTGATTCTCAGACCTAAGACCTTGCCAAACATACTGAGAAGCAGCTGAGCCCTCCTTGCTTCTTCTACCCCTTCCTCTACAAGGAGTAGAGTGTCATTTGCATGCTGTAGCATTGGCACCTTACGGTCTTTCCCACATGGAAGCTGTGTAAAACACCCTGTTTATGTGCCTCATTGTCGTTGCGGCCAGAGCATTAGCCACCGAAACAAACAAAAGCGGGGCTAGGGGGCAACCCTGCCTAACCCCTCTTTGCGGCTGGACCTAGCCCCCTTTTGGGTTGCTATTGACCAAGACAAAGAAAGAAGTCATAGAGACACAATGCTTAATCTAGTCTATCCAATGTCCAGGGAAGCCCCTCTTCACTAGTGTGGCCTAGATGAAGGACCACCTAACCATGTCATATACATTGCCGAAGTCCACCTTTCGTAGGAAGGCCTGCCTTTACTCCCTCTTCCAAGCCGCAATTTCCTCTATAGCCACCACAAAACTATCAAGGATCCTTCTGCCAAGGATAAAAGCTGTTTGTACTGGAGAGACCAAGTTTGGTAAAGTGCCTTTCAGTTTGTTCGCTAGTGCCTGCCACAATGAGATAGATAGCATTTGACAATGCTATTAGGTGGAAGTCTTCAATGTCCTCGGCATCTTCTTTCTTTGGAAGAAGGAAAAGGTAGGACCTGTTAATTCTGTCAGAACCTGCATTGCCTTCCTGGAACTCCGCCACCACCTCCATTACATCCCCTTTGACCAGGCTCCAAAATTCCTTGTAGAAGTGCATCGGGAAGTCGTTCGGTCTTGGACAACCTTCTACATTGAGGCCCCAGACAACTGCCCTCACCTCCTCCAAGAAACTGCATACCAGGGATGTGGCCTGGTCCTTCGAAATGGAGTGCGTGCCCTCCCCCATCCACCGCTATGTGCCAAAGGCACACTTATTAGAAAAATCATGGAATTAGTTCGCCACTGCCCGACCCGGCTCCCTCCTCCCCTCATCCTATGCCCTTGTACGACCAAGTTGTCCAACCAGTTCGTCTTCAGCTTGGTCGATGCCATTTGGTGGAAGAACTTGGTATTATAGTCTCCCTCCCTAAGCCACCTCTCTCTCGATCTGGACTTCCATTCTATCTTTGTCTTCCTGCCTTCCTCTTGCATCATGTGCTTCTCCATCGCCCTGTCCTCTACTATAAGGTCAATGACATCCTCTAGCCGTTTTACCTTGGAGATCACTTCTAAAGCTTCGGCTTTCCTCTGTATCCTCCTTTGTCTTACCGCTCTCCTGCATTCTTTAATGTGGGCTCATAGCTGAGCAAGCTTTCCACCTCAAAGGATCTCCACTCCTGCTCTACCATGTCCCTGAAACCTATCTTCAACAGCCATGATCACTTAAATTTGAAGTGCTGATCCTCTTTGCTTCATTGGATCTCCATAACAAAGGTAGGTGATTTGAGAAGGGCCTAGACATTGGGTGACTGCCGTAAGGGGAAAAGCCTCCACCATCTCCACACTAGAAAGGAACCTGTCGATGCGCAATTTCTGGTCGCCTCCCCTCCACATGTATAGGTACCCCGCTGGCATGAGGTTAAGGAGGCCAAAGGAGGCAACGAGATCCACGAATTGCTCTAACACTGGGTCCTGCCTCCCTCTACTACCTGTCCTGTTCTCCAAACAGAGCGTGACGTTGAAGTCACCCCCTAGCAGCCACGGTCTGCCCTGTGCCATCGTCCTCACCAGGGCAAGCTCCTTCCATAGCTGTTGCCTCGCTCTGCTGCAGCGTCTCACTGCTCGTAGGCTGCCGTTATCATCATCTGAGCCCCATCACATCTGCGGGCGACATCTACAGAGATCACGTGACTACCTACATAGGAAGACAACAACGAGATCACATTCTCCCTCCACGTTCTAGCAGCCCCCCCAGCTGTACTTGTGGCATCAAGCTTGGTGAAGCCCTCCATCTAGGAATCGCCCACCTTCCTCATCATAAGAGGGCAGCTTGGTCTCCTGGAGGAGAACAACGTTAGCTTGCCACTCCTTACTGTAACCTCTGAGCATTGCCCTCCTTGTGGGGTCATTGAGACCCCGGAGATTCTAGGTGAGGATCTTCAGCATGAGACCGTTGCCATCCCTATAACCGACCTAAAGCCGGCAACATCAACCAGTAGACGTTCTTCCACCTTTCGGTCACCCTCCTTAGTAGGGTTGGTTGCACGCGCAACGGTCTCCCCTTTAGACTCCGCAGATCGTGCGTCCACGACTAACCGCCTCATCCGATGTTGACCCTTTACCACGATATGACCACTTTCTCACGTACCTCAATGTTCTGGTGTCCTGGCCATGTCTTTGTTCTTCCCATGTAACCACCCTCATATCAGGTTGCTTCGCCATCGGTCGGCGCCCACATTGCGGGGTCGGCTTATCATTGCTGCCACCCTACCGCGACCCCCTTACTCAGCGGGGGAGGACCTCATCCTCAATGTTGCAAAAATCTCTTGAGGTGGATCAGCGAGCTTGCACTTCCATGTGATTGTCAACCATTGCATCCTCTAGGTGGTCAGGTCCCCTGCTCGCAGCTCCAGGTGACAAGGGGAGAGAAGAGATGCAGGGGGGATGCCTTCGAAAGGGGGGACCTGAGACTCTATTGCCCTATCCACGAGGTCCATAAATAGTGGATTGTCTAAAACCTGCTCCGAGCCCTTAGTCGGATTTGCTAGACTATAAGAGGTAGGCGAGAGGGGAGGCTTCGTAGTCTCCAGCACCCTCCAGAACCTTCGAGTTCCCCATGCGGCCGTTCGATGCCCCCACTCGTGGCTGCTCGCCTCTTGCACACAGCGCTGCCACCTCGGGAAGCATCGCTTCATCATCGGCCATGCCCTTTGGGACACGATTCTCCTGCTCACTCCTATGCGAGGCCCTATCTGCCCTTGTTGATTCCCCTTCCGAGGAGGGGTGTTGAGCCTTAGAGGGGCCATACCTGCGTGTCATGGTCACGTTAACCCTCGACAAGTCAGCTTCCGAGGTGGAGCATTATGCCTGAGTGGGACTACGGCTACGCATTGCTGCCGGCCCTCCCTTCATCGTTGCTACTGTTGTAGCTCCACCGGCCGTCACTTTCGCAAACTAACTCATCGTTGCACTTTCGCAACGCACTAACCACGCCATAGCCTCGTGGCGGAGGACCACTGACTTCATTAAAGCGGTCCCCGACTTCAGCTTGACCTTTGCCACGAGAGGTCAAGCTGAAGTCGGGGATGGAGAAGGGGGCAACAAACACCTCGACCACTGCGATCGTACGGAGCCAACATGGGACCCCGTCGAGGCGCACATGAAGGTGAGTTTTCTCTGACGATCGCTCCCGCAACGCTGCATCATGGAATGAAGGTAGCCTCCATTGCACTACGCCTCTGGATAGCTGTGATTACGCAAATTGCAGGGAGGTCTTGAGGTCCTTCGGCAGCCCAAGCATGAGGAAGGTGCTCGGGCTAAGATGCAGTTCCCTTCGACGTAAAGCCTCCCAACCTCATCCCAGTCTTCCAATAACTTCCTTCTTCGAAATTCGACCTTCAATCACCTCTCCTACCAGCGTGGCTGCCATCAAATCCCCTATCACTTTCACCTCCTCTGACCAAGGGGCACCACCTCTCCCTTAGGACACTCCATTGATGGCGGAGGTGGAGCCCTCTCAGGTGCCACCTCCCTCATCTTCTTGCATAACCATCTCCTGTGACCGAAGCCACTACATCTCCAGCAGCGGGGGGGATCCCTACAGATGCTTGCCCGATGTCCCCTCGCAAGACATTGGAAGCACTTGCCTTACAGGTTCATCCGGGCCCTATCTAAGGTGCTCCTAGACTGATGGCCATCAGTGCTACTCCTTCGCCTCTGCCTTATTCTGACTTGCATCCAACCAGAGCCAACATCGCATTCCCCTCCGTCAGCAATCGCCACCGTTGACGATCGACCTACCTCTGCCTCTGCTTGGTGCGAAGCTCCATCGCTCGAAGTGGTACCCGTTGTTCTACTCAGCCCAGCAGGGTGTCCCCCACCTCGAGAGGGGTCCCCTGAACCTTCCATCAGAGAAACTTCTTAGTTCTTAGTAGTCACATCAGTAATAGTTGTCATGTGGAGTTGACATTATGGTGCTTTTGCATAGTTGCATTCTGAGGTCATTAGTTATGATCATGTAATCATGCTACATTAATTGTTGTCGGGTAAGGATTACATAAAAAGAATTTTGGGGAGCCTTGTTTCCAAATTGATCCCGTATGTTTCAGGCATCTATCCTTATTATTTGGAGGATTGCTGCCCTTAGCTCTCAAGACAAGTTGTCATACATCTCTCATGATGCCATTTTGGTTGGAAGTCTTAGAGGCCTCTTACTAGATCCTTGGTTTCCTTGCCATTGTTCTGCCGGTAGGATGGTCTAGTTGGCCAATAGGTCCCTTTGGGCTTGGGCGCTCTGGGTCTCTCCCTTTGGCATGGATGCTTTGTTAGTGCAAAGCACTAAATTGACCAAATTTTGATGTTAACAAAATAAGGTATGTTGATCAAACTTTGTATTTCAAAGCTAAACTTGAAGATCAAAGTATAAAGATACATATTCATTGATGGAGCAAAAGGAGGCAATGACGTAGTAGCTCAAGGAAGCTTAAGTAAGATTAAAGTATTAAGTATACATTTCAAGGACTTCATCAAGTCAAAAGGAGCTTTATGTACTCATTTTATTATTTTCTAGAAGTTTGTACAAGAGCCAATATACTACGAAATTTGAAAAATAATCGATAATTGATTAAACACTTAGAAAATTGAAATAAATTCAAAAATATTCAAAATTAATTGATTAGAGATATTTTAGGGTCATTTAAAAGGTTAGTTATTGGTTTAAAATAACACCCTTTCTGAATGACACATCTTTTAAAATTTTCAACATTCAAAATAAAAAATTAATCGATTAAGAAAAATGATTAATCGATTAATTTTAGATCAGAACACAAACTCTAAGGATTGGATGCACAAAATTAATCAATTGAATGTGAAAATTAATTGATTAGAATCCTTTAGGATGCTCATGGAATTGGGTTAATCGATTAAGGAAAATCGGTTAATCAATAAATTTTGGATTTGCCTGAACTAATATAAAAATTAATCAATTAATTATTTCTTCATTAATTGATTAACAATCATGCATTAATTAATTGAATAATATGAGTGTTAATCGATTAATTTCAGAATTACATCTTTTCAAAATTGTACATTTTCATTTGAATTCTAAACGTTTGAACTCAAATCAAAGGTGTGGTCATTAAGCCTCTAAACATTATAAATATCCTATGATGGCTTAAGATCTTACACACGATGTACTCTCTCTTGCTTTAAATTTCTATCAATCTAGAGATTTGTAAAGTGATTTCAAAGCACTCCATTGCTCTTTTCAACGTCAAAAGAATTTCTATTTCGCTTCTTGCCACTCACTTCAAACTTGAAAAAGGGAAGTTTAAGGGAGTAATTTTTGAGTTTTATTTTGAACGCATTGTCAATTTCACATACTCTTGGTTCTATATGACTTATAGTACATTTTATTTTCGGAATTTTATTTTGTTGAGAAGGCTTTCCATTCTTCTCTGTTAAGGAGGAATAAAAGGTTTCTTGGGATTGACCAAGACTGGGTCTTGTACTAGAGGCATACCACCCTTAGATTTGTGGTGTGATTTTAGCAATTCTTGCGATTGCAAGGGTAAAATTCTAATTAGGGATAACTAGGTAGATGTTTTTCTCGATTTGAGTTCCCTGTCTAAATCTTTGTCCTTTTGTGGTGTGATTAAATTTTTATTTTTAGCACAAATCACCCCCCTTTTGTGCCTATTTCACACTTGCCAAGCACATGGTGCCTGGGGATTTTTCCTAATCTAAACTTTTTAGAGCCTATTAGGCGCTCTTTTATTTTCTATTTTCTTTCTTTTTGAAATTTAATATGGTCAAGGTTGCCAAAGGTAGGCCAACTCTGCTAAGTTCTCTTTGCCAACTACTTGTCTAGTTTGAGTACTTGGGGCTACAGTCAGTCGCCCTACAACTTGGGCGGATACTTGGTTGAGTTGGTTGTTTGCTGAACCAAGTAACAACGATCATTTTTAGAAAATTTAGTTGAAGAGGATGAGGATGATGACAATTCTAGATTATTTTTTTGAAAGGATTTATAATTTTCTTGTGAATTTAGGAGTTTGGAACTTATGTTACTTGTCTCACTAGGATAGATGATTTATAACCTTTTTTTTTGAAGAAAGAAGAGAAGATTACTAGAGGTCGGTAATCATCCACAGAACTTCATTGATAAAGGAATAGACTTACATATCCTGGAGAAAACCAGAAAAAATGAAAATTTCCCTTACAACATTTTTAGCGATGTTCTTCCTAGCTTGTGCGCTTTTACATGGAGTTATGTAGGTTAGATGTCCTGGATTGATAGGTTCTTATCAACTGTGGAAGTTGTAGAAGCCTTCCCCCTAGCTGATGCTAAACTGTGGGAGAGGCCATTTTCAGATCATACTCTCTTACTCTGGTAGACCAATGAAGAGGGACAGTTTGGGACATACTTTAAATTTGACAGATCTTGGCTTCTAGAGGAGGGATTTTGGAGTTGTGTGGAGCGTTGGAGGTCGACTCAACCAGTTGGCTTAGCAACAAGAAGATTGGATGCTAAGTTGCAGGATCTGAGGGAATTTTTGAATGTGTATAGAAAGCAGATTAGAGAGGAGTAGGAGGAAGACAAAGGTGCTAGTGGAGATTATAAGGTTGGATAGAGAGGGGGACTTAGGAGTTCTTTCTGGGGATGATAGGCTGGCTAGAGCGGCTCACTTGCATACGGTGCAGGTGGAGGATCGACCATAAGGTGGAGGTGTAGTGGAGATTCAAGTCGAGATATAAGTGGTTAAAGGGGACTTATAACACTTGATACTTCCACATGGCGGCTTCAGGGAGGCGGAGGAGAAATTGGATAGAAAAGTTGCAGGTGAATAGTGTTGAGTTCTTAGGCAAGCAAGCTACAAGAGCTGCAACTGCTAACTACTATAGAGATTTCATAGGGAAAAGGATGGGTGGGTGGTGGAGGCGGTTAGGGACAGGGACATCGAGTATTACAGGGGAGCAGATTAAGGAGCTCTTTTCGTCTTTCAGTGAGGAGGTGGTGCGGAGGGTAGTGTAGGGATTGAATGTAGATGGTTGTCCTGGTCTTAATGAGTTTCCGGCTCACTTTTATGAGGGGTTCTGGGATTTACTTAAAGATGACATCTTGGAGGTCTTGTCTGAATTTGTAGATGGCAATCAAGTCTTTAACAGACTCAATGGATTCTATTTGTTCCTTCTTATTAAGAAGGATTGGGCATAAGACATCGGTGTTTTCAGATCTATTGTTTTGCCTAATGCCATTTATCTCATTGTGGCAAAACTTCTTGCCAATAGGTTGAGGAGGGTCCTAGATGACATTGTCTTATAAGTGTAGACAACATTTGTCCCGGGTCGCAATATTTTGGACGGTTTTGTTATTGCTCTAGAGATCCTTGCTTTCTGGAGGTGGGAAAGGAGGAATGCATTCTGTTAGGACGGTAGGAAGAAGGCCACGTGGACAGCCATGTAGCAATTAGCAGGCCACGTGGCAACCTCTAGAAAGCCCAATAGGGTCGGTGGTCATGGGTTTTAGAACCCAAATTTGGAATCTTTTGCTTAGGAGTCAGGTTTTCTATTTTTAGTAAACGTGTTTTAGGAAAAGTGTTTGTGATTTGATTTAATTAGAGAGATAAGATCTTTCCTTATGGGATAAGATCTTTGATTTCCAAGAATAGGGATATGTACTCTCTATAAAAGAAAGCCTTCCCTCTTTGTAATCTCTTGAGTCCATTAATAATATTTCCTATTCTAAGGCTCCTTTCCTCTCTCTTTCTTCTCTCAACATAGTCAGCCAACATCACCACCAAGGTCAACCACCCTCATTGGCCAATAGGGGCAACTGGTGGCTGCTTTCCTCCTCCCTGATTTCTCCACGGGGACAACCCTTGTTGAGCTATTTTCAACATCCAATGGAGCCTCCATGCTCTACCTTGCGTGATTCTCAATATGGTATTAAAGCAGTAATGCTTCGGGCCATTATTCTCTTTACGCGTGTGAAAAGGAGAAAGGAGTGTAGCACTGCACCACCAAACTGCATCAACCTTAACCTAGGTTGAAGTCTTTCCCGACCTTTAAAAGTCGAAGTCTTTACTGACCCTCTACTAGAATCGAAGTTTTTTCCGGTTCAAACTATCTCGAGGAAGATGACGGAGAACGAAGCAATGTTGACCATAGGAGCGAAAGATGCAATAAAACAAGAGAATAATGAGGAGGAGATTTATCAGAAGATATTTCAGGTCATATGGTACCATTGTATTTGATTTTTTATTCTTCAAAAGAAGAGGTCTTATTGAAACAAAGGGTAGCAAACAGATCAAATGAGCGGAGAACGAACACCACGGCGATCGCTTTGACTCCAACTCAAGAAGAAGAGGCACAGTGTAGCTTCTAAAAGAGAACCGTGGCTGCATTGACTTCTTCACTTTCTCTTGGTGACCTTGGCTCGAAGAAAAACCAAGCGTCTTTCCCGACTCATGAGTAAGGTGCCATACTTTTCGAGGAGGCATGTGGAACCCTCTAACACATCGAGGAACGTCGAGATGAAGGGCTCGACTCTTGAGCGTAGAAGAAGAGACACGAAGATCATCTTCAACTTTTCAAGAGAAGAACGATATAGCAATATCAAGTTCGGCAAGCCATCGTCTTCCCAGCCTCGACTTGAGGGGGAGTGTTAGGATGGCAGTCAACAGGCCATGTTGCAGCCTCTAGAAAGCCCAACAGGGTCGACAGTCATGGGTTCTAGAACCCAAGTTTGGAGTCTTTTGCTTAGGAGTCAAGTTTTCTATTTTTAGTAAATGTGTTTTAGAAAAAGTGTTTGTGATTTGATTTAATTAGAGAGATAAGATCTTTCCTTATGGAATACGATCTTTGGTTTCCAAGAATAGGGGTATGTATTCTCTATAAAAGAGTCTTCCCTCTTTATAATCTCTTGAGTCCATTAACAATATTTTCTATTTTAAGTTCCTCTCCTCTCTTTCTTCTCTCAACATAGCCGGCCAACATCACCACCAAGGCCTACCACCCTCGCCGGCCAACAGGGGCAGCTGATGGCTGCTCTCCCTCTCCCTGATATCTCCATGTGGACAACCCCTATTGGGTTGTTTTCAATGTTTAAGGGAGCCTCCACGCTCCACCTTGTGCGATTCTCAACACGTTCATTTGGAAGGTTAATTTTAGTAAGGCTTATGATTCAGTCCAGTGGCGCTTTATTTGGACTTTGTTGTTGAGGATAGGTTTTCCAGATTTTGGAGGGTATAGGTGGATGGATCCAGCCTAGGAGAGGGGTTTGGAAGGGGTGTCCATTGGCTTCTATGGTTTTTGTCTTGGCGAAAGATGTCTTGGCAAGATCGGCTGGTAGGGTGTGTGAAAGGAACTTGATTAGGGGCTTTTTGTTGAGGGATGGGGTTCAACTTTAGTGCTGCAGTATTACCATATTTCTTGTGGAGGGTTTAAAGGATGAGGCACGAAGACTGCGCGTATCACTGGAGTTGTTTGGGGAGGCTTCTAGCTTGTAGATTAATTTTTTCAAGTCTACTTTTGTCCCATTTCAGATGTTGCCAAAGGAGGCCTCTAGATGTAGTGTGGAGTTGAGTACGGTGGAAGGATGTCTACTCATTTCTTATCTTGGCCTCCCTTTGTTTGATAAGAAGATCCCGATGTAGGAGTGGATGCTATTGATTGATAGACTAGAGAGGAGGTTGGAAGGGTGGGTCTTCAAGGTTCCGTCTTGAGGGGGGAAGGTTGGTGCTTTTGAAGACGATGCTTTCCTCTATACCTTGTTACTTTACTTCTATGTTTAAATTGTCGCAAAAGGTAGAAAGGAAGATTTTCGGTTTAATGAGGGACTTTTTCTGGATGAACTGTGGAACATTTGGAAGTGGAGTGAGAATGGTGGCATAGGGAGAGGTTTGCAGGCCTGTGAAGGAGGGAGGCCTGGGGGTGAGGGTGGTGAGAAGAATGAATGACAGCTTTTTGGTCAGATGGATTAATGGGCTTATGAAGCACAGAGACAGTTTCATGGGGAGACTTACACATGAGTGTTATGGTGATTCTGTGATTTGGGACATCTTAGCTTCTCCTGTGAATGGCTTTTCACATTTTGTTAAGGGCCTGTCGTTGGTTGTGCCAAAGGTGCAGTCTTTCTTTTTCTCCATTACTGAGGACGTGAGAGGCCTTCCGCTTCTGGTTGGATGACTGGATGGGTCAAGGATGGCTGAGAGAGAGATTTCCCAAATTATTTGCAACGGCTATGAGTAGAGAGATTAAGGTGGCAGATTGTTGGTGAGGATCTTGGTGCCCTTCTTTTGTTGGAAACCTGTCGGATTAGAGGATCACTGAGCTTCAAGTCATGTTGCAAGAGTTGGAGGGCTATAATTTGGGTGCTAGTAATGACGCCTTTGTGTAGGAGGGTGATTTCTTTGCCAGAGAGGCGTAAAAAAGGTTCAGTAGGGGTGGTCAGATGGTGGATGCAGATTTTTCCAGAGATTGCAGGTAGATATGGTTGGCATCATGTCCGTTAAAGGTCAAAATCTTTGCTTGGTTGCTTAGAAGAGGTAGACTTATAACGAGTGTGGAGGGCTCGATGGGTACCAGATGGGGAGAGAGTTTGTTTGCTTTGTATGGGGTTGATGAAGATGTGGATCATTTATTTTTTGGATGTTCCTCCTTTGCACAAGTTTGGAGGCTTTTTTGTTTGTAGTGATTGTCTCATTAGAGTTATGATAAATTTTGGAAGTCTTTGATTGGAATGAAAATGGTGTGCCGAATGTGTTTAGGATGAAAGAAAAGGCTAAGGTTCTGGTGATACTTTGGGGTATCTAGTTTGGGAGGAATGTAGCTATTTTCAAGCGACAGATGCCTTATGTTGAGGACTTTATTTCTTGTATTTCATGTTTAATGAATTTCTGGGTCCCCAACTTGTAATTTGGTTTTTTTAGCCCTTTATTAATGTGATTTCTGGGTGGTTATCAACTGGATAACCACCTTTTTTTTTTCAAAAAAAACATTTTTAGCCCAAGTCTGCTTCCCATTGAAAATGATGTTACGCTGCTGCCAAAGACATCACAAGGCCACCTAGTTGGCAATACACACAACATTCCTTTTGAAGGGGTCCCAAAAATTTCCTGAAGGGGAGAAATCCATAGCACACACCTGTAATGACATACAAACCCCAACAGCAAATCCATAAATCCATAAGAGTAGAATGATGTTCAACATCCTCATTCCCTTCTCCACAAAGAGAACATGTCACATCATGGTCTTCCGATCATTTGGATCTAAAAACCTTGGTCACTAATGTCTCCCTCCTCAATAGACAAATAAACATCTTTCGATGGCATCAAGATCTTCCAAATGAACGAATAATCCATCGAAAGCTTAGAATGGGTCCTTCATGTGTAAGTCTCCTAAAGGCCTTCACTACACAGAATCTTCCATCATTCCAAACAAATCTGTCACGTGTTCCCCCATCTGGCCTAACCCCATCTAGCACACCAATCAAGCTTTGGAACTTTGAAAAAGTAGCCTTCGACAGAACTAGGAGCAACTTGAAGAGTCGGACACCATGAGGCAGAGGTCTCATCCCATACCTCCCCCACATGAACATCCTTTTTAGGAGCAATGGCAAATAGGCATGGAAAGATCATAGAGAAGGCCTTACTCGTCCAATCATCTCTCCAAAATCTAAAGGAATCACCTTCCCTAAAACAGAAGAGAAAAAAGAGGATCAAATCCCATACTGCAAAATAGAGCCAACACTCACTTAAACAGTAGACGATTTCACTTGGTTGACACGTTTGGCTACAAGTCATTTGGCAAACTATATGAATCCCAAAACAACCTCTCTATTGAACCAGTGCAACCCTTAAGAAATATGACTGCCCACTTCAAAAGGAAGGCGTCTCCAAATGTAGGAATGGGTTTAAAACCAAGTTTGCCTTTGGAAATTGGTTTGCAAACCTTAGTCCATGCAATTGACTATAGAAAACGTCCAACATGGTCTGGCCCTTCCAAAAAATTCTCTTCCTGGTCATCTCCAACATGGAAACAATCTTCTTTGGAGGCTTAAACATGGACAGAAAGAACGTCGGGATTGTCGACAACATCACCTTCACCAACGCTAGCCTACCACCCCTAGATAGCAACCTCCCATTCTCTGTTGTAAAAATCGATCGAGTTGGCCAAGTAGTCGATCGACTACTCTTAATCGAACTCCTAACTGATTGAACAACTCATACTCAAGCACATAGTTGGTAGGCTTGACTACTCAATCGAGTGGTTGGTCTACTCGGCTGACTATGCGCTCGATTTCTTCGTAGAGAACTAATCGGTCAACCCTGGTGCTGCTGCTGTTATTGCCCAACCCTGCTGTTGCTTTCTTGCTTAGTTGCTTTAGCACTTTGATTAGGTTTCCTACATCTCCTCTCACTTTAAAATTTAAATAATAGTTGTTTGAATTATTAAATGTAGTTTAGTGAGGATAGATTAGGTTATGACTTGGGTTGTTCAAATGGTTGTTTTGCTTTGTTTTTGTTAATTTGTTTAAGTTACTTTGGTGGTTTTTGTTGATCATTAAATGGTTGTTTTATTTTGTTTGATGTTTAAGAAGTTAAAGTTTCCATAGCTTTTATAGTTAATTATTAAATTTTCATAATCTTGGACTTTAAAATGGCTTACTTTTATATATATATATATATATATATATATATATATATATATATAATACCCGATTGAGTACTCTCCGACTATTCCTCCACATACTGTATACTCCTTAGTCAATGACTTGACCAACTGAATACCGACTACTGACTTTTACAACACTGCTCCCATTCCACGCAATGAGGCACTTTTGAACACGTTCAACCATTGGTTTCCAATGTGAGCAAAACAAACGACTCCCTTTCAATGGGAAGACCTAGATACACAATAGGGAGTTGAACAATCGGGGAACCAAGGATAGATGAGATCATCAACTCTTCATCACTACTTTGATTGAAAGGGATGAAGGTAGACTCTCTCCCATTAATAGAGAGCCTTGAGATGCTACCAAAAATGCTAACCAACGATGCAAGGTTTTTTGCCTGACTTGTACCCCTTGTACCCCTTGTATGTAGAACATAGTGTCATCTACATACTGCAGCACTAGGGTGAGGGACGACCCATCTGCCTGTTGAGTGAACTTGGAGAAAAGACCTCTCTCGTACACCTTGAAAGCAAGGCAAGCCAGAGTCTTGACGGCAACATTAAAGAGTAAGGGTGGCAAAGGGTACCCTTGTTTCACCTCCCTCAGCAGTTGCGTCCACATCCCACATGGCTTTACATTCACCAAGACCGAGAAGTTGTCGTGACACATCTCTTTATAAGTTGAATCCACTCCTTTGCAAAGCCTCTTCAGCTAAGAACCTCCCATAGCTATGCCTAAGTCATTGAGTCATACGCCGTAAAAAAATCCACCTTCTAAAGAAAAGATGCCACTCCGGACCTCTTTCCATGACAAAATCATTTCTTCTGCTATCACATAAGAATTTTGCAATGATCTGCTTGAAATAAAAGCCGACTACACCGGTGAAATCAAATGGGGGCGAACCATCCGCAATCTTTTTCCCAAAACCTTCACTATGATGAGATAAACCGCATTTGATAAGGCTATAGGTCTATAGTCATCAATGGATTTTGCTCCAAACTTCTTAAAGGAGAAAAAAGTAGAACTATTCAACCTTTCAAACCCACAGTTACCTGCAAAAAACTTACGGATCATCCTCATAAAATCCTATCCCACAACATCCTACAACTCGTTATAGAAGAGGACTTGCAGATCATCGAGGCTTGGGGCACCCTCAGCCTTAAGCCCACGTAAGGCAAGAATCACCTCCTCCTTCGTGACCTCCCAGATGAGAACAACCCTCTCCTCATTTTGTAATATTGCCATGACCAAGGAGCCCAACCCCCAACCACCTGTAGGCCTCCTTTGAGTGAAGTCCCTGAAATGCGCTTGAATTGCCTCATAAATTTTCTGTCACTACTGGAGCATGGAATCCCCAACCCATAGGGAGTTGATCGGGTTCATCCACCCTCTAGCACTCGCCATGATATGAAAAAATATGGTGTTGGAATCCCCTTCTCTTAGCCAGAGCTACCTAGACTTATGTCCCCAATCCATCTCCCTTTTAAGATCTTCCTCTTTGACCTTTGCCTACAACTGACATCTCTCTTGACATTTGCTCTGATCTAGAGCACCCCTCCCTCTTTCAAATCCAAGTTAGCAATCCTTCCAAAGTAGCCTTCCTATCATGATCACGCATTCGCTTACCTTTGTCTTGTAACCAATGAGTGCTGTCCTGATAGGCCCAACCTTCTTTGCAAACATTTTAGCGGACCTCGAGTAAGGAACCTCCATCCATCTAGCATGGACAAAGGCCCGGAACCTCGGTTTAGAAAGCCAAGTTTTCTGGAACTTAAAGTATGATGAGAAAGGCGCATCTCCTCCTCATTATCCCACATCAACGGTGCATGGTCTGAAAAAGGTCTCTTTAAGGCCAATACAACTGCCTCCTAAAAAGCCTATGCCAATGTGACATTACTGTTAATAATCGGGCAGTGTGGTGATGCCCTTCTTCCTTGAAGTTGGCGCATGGAGAAGAGAGAGAGAGAGAGGTTGACGATGGTGAGAGAGGAGAGAGTTCTAGAATAATGGAGATATTATTATGTGAACTCAAAAGCAAAAACAAGAGATTATACTCTTTTTATAGATAAGGAGTCAATCAATAACAAATCATAAAAGGACTTGAACTAAATAAGACTGTCGACTATTACCTATTCCAACAAATTAACTCTTTCCTAAATAACTTGGTTTAATGACTAATCAACAAAACTAACAAATCTCAAATAAATTTGCCACATTTTAATGCAAAATTAAGTTGACGTGGAGCCAAGTTCACGTGCCCACATGGGACTCAACTCGATGACTCAACACCATGTGGCCTCCTCTTTATTCTCGCTAACACGCCCCTTTAAGTCGAAGTTGGAGAGGGTAAAGACTTGCCTTCAAACTTCTTGTTGTGATAGAATGGTGAGCGATCCCATGCATGATATTTGATGCATTTTCTTTTAGAAAATCTTCCCTTTTGGAAGAGAATAAAAAATAAGATATGAAGGCTCCATTGGTGAAGCACAAAGATCACAAACCTCTTTATAATTTGATAGATCTTCTCCCTCTTCTGCACTTTAGCCCCATCTCGTGTCTCCATGGTGATTTGAGTCTCTACATTGGCCATATCTTCAATTTGGTGGTTGAGGAAGGTCTTTGTGCCTCTTCTTTTACACCTGAGAGTCAAGCACTAAATCTTGGTGTTTCCTGACGTGTTAGAGGGTTCCGCGTGCCCCTTTAATCCCTTGGTGCTGTTGCTCCTACATCTCAAGAGCTTGCCGAGTCGTTGAGGTCTCTGGGCGTGTATAAGGTTACCTTTTTCGTAGTAGAATTGGTATGACTTTCATCTTGAGTCCTCCACGTGGTCCACGCACAGGAGAAATGATCCTGTGTGGAGGTAGATTTCTTCTCCTTCCACGCGCATGAGATCTAGTAGGCCAGGAAGGCCTGCTTTGATACCATGTTAAGAATCGGGTAGCGTGGTGATGTCCTTCCTTGAAGTTGGTGCGTGGAGAAGAAAAGAGAGAGAAAGGTTGATAGTGGAGAGAGAGGAGGGCGTTCTAGAATGGAAATATTATTATGTGAACTTATAAACAAAAACAAGAGATTGCACTCCTTTTATAGATAAGAAGTCAATCAATAACAAATCATAGGACTCTTACTAAAACAGGATAGACTCTTTCCTATTCCAACAAATTAACTCTTTCCTAAATAACTTGACTTAATGACCAAGCAACAAAACAAACAAATCTCTAAAACAAACTTGCTACATTTTGGCCCAAAATTAAGTTGGCGTGGGGCCAACTTCACACGCCCACTTGGAGCTTGACTCCATGAGTCTATCCACGTGGCCTCCTTTTTATTCCTGTTAATAGTTACAAAGGAAGCGATCAATCTTGGAGGCTGAGTCGGAACCATTCCTCCAAGTATACAATTCCTTGGACACTGACAGATCTAGAAGCTTTAGCTCATCAACTAGCAACTACATGCCTAAAATCGTTCGTAGAGCCATCTGTCCCGCCATCTGGCTTGTCAAGAGCAGAAAGGGTGGCAATCGCCATCGACCGGCCATGATCCCCCATCTGCAAACATCGAAGCTTGCCTCATCTCATCCCACAACACCGGCCTTCTTGCCCCATCATAGGGCCTGTAGACATTGGAGATCACCCACGTGGAGCCATTAGAGACCTTGGTGAATGCCTCAGAAACCACCCTGGAGGCCACTAAAGAAAAGCCAAGTTGAAAGAAGTCTTCATTCCACAATAGGAACTATCCCCCTGATCTCCCTTCTACCTTCACAACTAATAACCTTGTAAATCGATCTCCACAAATCTCCGTTCTCACCAGCTGATCCATTTCCTTAAGGTGTGTCTCTTGTAGAATTACAAAATCTGGCCACCAGTCTTACAAATACCTTCTCAACAACAACTTATGTGCCCTGTCCCGTAGGCCTTTGACATTCCACGAGAGTACTCTAACCATGGGCACTAGCATCACCCCTTGAGCCAGACACCCCGACCACCCTCTTTACATTTAGAACCTTCGCCACCTGCATATCAACTTCGGACACATTGTAGCTTCCTTTCAGCAATGAACCACCATCGCAGGACTCCATTACCTTCTCTTGTAGGAGGTCTATAACAACAAGCCATGTCGTATGTGAACCATCTTGACGGAACTCGATTCCCTAGCTGATGATGCAGGTTTTCTTGCCAATGGCACTGACCTCCTAGCCGATTGTGAGCCCACCGTAGTAGAGGCACCATAATGCCTACTATTCACTCCAACCTCTGCATGTGCACCACTAGCAACTGGAGCCGTAAAGCTTGCACGATTAGGGGCAACCTTGGCCCTACCCTAAAGCTCCATCTGTAAAGGAAGGGCTCCATTGGGCTCACCCTCCACATGTGCACCACCTCGAACATAAGTGCCCCTTGTGGCTGGAAAGAAGAAAGGTAGGGCCAGCAAGGCAAAAATCCATCGAAGGAATCGGGTAAACAGATCCACAAAGGAGCTCATCGACAACAAAAGGATCCGTAAACTTACCAACTCTAGATTCATTTTCAGATTCAAAGTCAAGGCCTTGAGCTTGACATTCCACGCCAACCACGTCAAAAGCCATTCTTGCATTCGAAATGGGACATACGGTACTGCCAAACATGGCATTCGGTAGAGGCCTTGGCGAATCCTCTCCCCAAGATCGCAGGAGATGCACTAGCGCCATCCCCACCGAGGATTCTACGCCACAATTGGAGGTCGATTGAGGTGCAACGAATTTGAAATTCGATGCCACGTGATTATTGTGATGATGCACTAGTTTCCAAATTTGTCGCTTCACCTTTTGCATCAAAGGCCTCGTCGAATCATCGCTGACCACCACCTCGACCAAGGACTGCACAGGCTGAGTTGCTATCACTATGGTTGCATCTTCACACGTCACAACCCATGACAATCCAAATGACAACCTTCGAAGGAAGCTTTTGGCCCACCAAGAGTTCTCCTTCCATTGAGATGAAAGGCATGTCCCTATCCAGTAATCCAAGACGATCACACCTTATTGTTGGATCTAAATACTATGCACACAACCACACTAGAAGCGAGATGTAAGCAATATGGAACAAAATAATATTGGCATAGAAATCAAACCATAAGAATAAACACAAGATGTATAGTGGTTCCCTACTCGAGTAATCCATTACCTAAGCCTCCCAGCTTAGGATTTTTAACTTGATTCCTTAAACCCTGAGGGAATCAATTTATTAATTGAGGTAATTAACATGTTACCTCAATCCAAGTATAACAAATGAGTTGTTACAATCTAAATAATGAGCTGCAAGCTCAATACAAATAAAGAACTGGTGCAAGAAAGAATAAATCTTACAATAAAAATTTCCTAAGCCTCCCAACAATAAGTAAAAATGATATTATCGAAATGAGAAGCTTACGAACTTTGATGTGTAGCGAATTGAACATGAAACAAAGCGCTTTTGTAAGCTTATCTCAATGAAGAATGAACTCGAAGAAATTGTGGAGCCAATAGGCTTATTTTTTTGGTAGAGAAATAGTGTAGAAACTCTCATTCAAGCACAAATGCTTGTGGTCTTCTTTCTGCAGGGGAAAAGAAAGATCGAGTTAAGATCTTGGCTGTCTTGTGGGGTGTTTGGCTGGGTAGGAATGGGGCACTTTTTAGTGAGAGATATCCTATGTTGAAAATTTTCTTTCTTCCATTAAGTCCCAGTGGAGCTCTGGAGAGCTAATATGTAACTTCTGATGTAATCACTTGGATAACTACCCTTTCACTTAAAAAAAAGAACTGAGGTTGGAAGGTCTATTTATAGAGTTAGAACCAAGGGTAAAGGAGTACTAATCGTTTGAGTTTAAATCCCAACGTTAATAACCTTAATTCCACTTAATTTGGTGTTCAGATCTGACACAACGATCCGCTGGTACCGATACTAGTGACTTACTATTTTGTATTTTAAACTAAGTTATCACAAACAATACCTATGAGGTACCGGTACTAATCATGAGTACCAGTACTCGTTACTTCACGATTTGGGTTTTAAACAATTAACTCAAATTTATAACCCTTTGGTACTAGTACTAATAATGAGTATCGGTACTTGTTGTCTCCAGTATCGGTATTAATCGTATCGGTACTTGCTGGGTATAGGTTTATTCTTTGAAAAAATCCGAACCTGTAACTCACATGTACTGGTACCAAACTTTAGTATTGATACTTGTGGGTTAAAACAAGTACCTTTTAAACATAAATTCAGTTTGATTATTAGTCTTCTTTTGCAAATACCTTATAGGATAAAAAAATGATCTTTTGAATAAAATGTACTTTAAAATAAATTGAATGATTGTAATGTTTATCCTAATTTATCTCTAAATGAATTTTACTATCTAATTTTTGTTTATTAGTTGAGAGGCATACTTTTTAAGAATATAACAAAAACCTATTCTATTCGATGACTCGAAATCTTAGATTTGTCTAGAAGATGGTCTTCTATCATTGTCATCATTACCTCCTTATCATCTTTCTCTGATTGCCTTGATTTCTTACAAATTTACATTTTCTATCAAAATATGAAATATCACTCAATTATAATAACACTAAAATAAGATGTGGAACATGGTTCCAACACTAATCACTCTCATGAAAGAGGTATAGATTCCGTCGACCACCTCCATCGACCTCAACCTCAAAGGAATACCATGAATGCGGTAAGAAATTATCAGCCTCCTTAGGAGGCTGACCAGGCACTGCACCATCATGGGGAGATAGGGCTTGCCAACGCACAAAACCAGCCCCAACACACCACTCCTTGAACAACATCCAATGAAGATTGCTCTTAGTCAAGCCAAAAAGGAGAAATCTATCGGAACCAAGAGAAGAAACCTTCCAATTGTTGGATAGAAGATCCCCCTTCAAAAGCCCACTCCTAACCTCCTTGTAGGTTGCAGACCCTCGAACTAGATCCCCCACCAAAGAAGTCCTCAAGATGGTGTCAATACCCCCTCCAATGGTGACCAAGGCACCTCCACCTCCAAAGAAGGTGAGTTCGATGGAGGTGAAGGCAAAGGAGCAGATGACGCCTTCCTGGGATAGGAAGCATGTTTACGTTGTGCACCCTTACAGAGTACGCACATCATATGATCCCTACATGTTGAGGTGAAATGACCCCTCCCCCTACATTGGAAGCATCGCATGCCATGAAACCTCTTGTCACGGGGAGAAGAAATTCCCCTACCACCTCCCTTCCACCTCTCTTGCCATCCGCTCCGCCTTCTGGTTCAGGAATTCTTTGGTACTCTAGATGATTTATAACTTGAGTTCTTGTGTTACTTAATCAAATTGGTTTCTTTTTTATGCAATGAGATAGCTTGATGGATTGCAATCCTCACTTATGGCTTACCAGATAATTGTGTAAGCTATAAGCTATACATCTTATCAGTATGCATCTATAATTCCTGTTTAAAAGTAATTAAATACTAAAGAAAAATACTTGGACTACTAGCCCTTGTGTACTCTATATGCAGTACTGAATAATGGTTTTTGCAACCTTGAATGTAGTTTATCTGAAATTTGGAATAATGTCTTTGTTTATGATTATATATTATCTTGTTCACCCAGGGTCTTGAAGCACACTGTATATAATGTCGGCAGCATTTAAGGCTTTCTTGAACAGTCCTGTGGGACCTAAGACAACCCACTTTTGGGGGCCTATTGCCAATTGGGGATTTGTCGTTGCGGTATGATTTATCTTCATCTTGATTGATCTATTCACTTTTTATAACTGATTTTCTTTGGTGATGAGAATGACTAAGAGTTGGTGTAATTCTATGCACGCCCTTTCAATAAATACAATCTTCAAATTTTTTTTAGTTTATCGCTGATAACTGGCCTGATCTTCAGTTTGGTATCAACCATAATTCACAATGTAATATTTGTATGCACTATAGAAGCAAACGATAATTTTGATTGTGCGGTGGAAAAAAAATGTTCATGCTTTTGCAACACTTTTGAAATCTTGACAAGTCTAAGCCTTGAAATAAAGGTCCTTTTTTGTTGAACATGGAAGTTTTTATTTTTACAATAGATAATAGGTTTTTTGAATAATTTTTTTTTGGTAAAATTGCATTCAAAATAGATGTGAGAGGAGGATGGATGGTGACATGGGTGGGGGTGACATAGGGAGGGGTTCATTCTTGTGGCCCTTCTACTGCAAGAAGGATTTTTCAAGAGATTGTTTGTTACAGATGTAGGATGCATGGCCATGTTGCATCCGTTTGTAGAGATCTTGTGGTCTGTTTGGCTTGTAGAGGGTTTGGCCATAAACATGACTTGTGTAAGAAGGTTGTTTCATGCACGGGGAAGATGGTAGGTGTCTTGTCAATCTCGCCACCATTTTCTCATCGTTCATTAGAGATTGAGGTGTCGTGGTCCCCATCGGTGAGTTCTAATGACTGCTTTATTGAACTCACTGTTGGGGGATGTTTTACGGGGTTGTTTTTCCCTTGATAGTCTAAAGCTTGCTTTATCTGGCAGTAGTCTTTGTCCAAAGGCTAGAAGGTCGCTTCTTTGGCAAAGAATTTGATTCTTCTTGTTGGGCTTGATGAGGATGATCTCGTAAGGCTGAAGGGCAAAGAGTTGGTGGTGGGTGACGCTACTCTCCTTTTGAGATCCCCCTCTGTTCATGGAGCTTTGGATGTTAAACCCTCTGTAAGGTTGGATCTAAAAGCGTGGTTTTGGGGCATCCCTTTAAGGTTACGTATCGTAGAGGTTCTACATGATCTGTATGCTAGTTTCATGAGGATTAAAAGGTGTGTTGGAATTCATTTGGAGGAGGGTGATTTACCATGTGCTAAGGTGATTGGTGAGAGATTTGGTGACTGAAAAAGGTCACAGGAGTCACTTTTAAGACTTGGAGGCTCTTCTTTGTTATTAAATTCGAGTATGTGGATGATACTAGTTTCGTTTGAAGAGTAGATCTTTTGCAGAGGTAGTAAGTAGTGGTGGTCCAATAAAGTCACTAGAGAAGTGTGTTTAGCAAGAATGGAGGCCGATAGGCAAGTGCCAGTTCCAACATTTTTCAAATTTCAAAGTTGAGCATTAATTGCCACTTTCAAATTTCAAAATTGTTAAATACGCCAGTCGTTCACCTCCTGATTTTGTGGGATTCTGCAACTATTCAAATTTTGAATTTGAGGGTGAGCAGGTTGGGATTGTTAATTGCCAATGTAATTTGCTATTTTTGGGTGCAAAAAATCAGGTAGGAAATCAAGCTTCAGTTATTGACAAGTTGGGATGGGTTTTGGGTGGATATTTCCAGTTCCGGTAGCTCTTTTAGAAAAGATTTTAATGGCAAATTCCATCCGGGTTCTGCTGGGACCTTTGATCAAGGAGCTGACAGCAGTACAACAATCAATGTCGGAGATGTTTCCTTAAATTTTGATCCCAGTTTATTTGTGAACTCTTTGCATACTTTTAGAGGTGCTTGGGGAGGCCTTGAGATTGCATATCAACTATAGGAAGTCGAGTTTTGTGCAATTCCACATGTCTGAAGGAGAAGCAGCTGCTTCTGGTGCCACGCTTAGGACGGATTTGGGACACTTGCCTTTGTCCTACCTAGGCCTGCTGCTACAGGACTGGCTACCGTTGTTGGAGAGGATGGAGAGGAGGTTGTCAGGGTGGGCCTCCAGGTTGCTTTCGAGGGGTGGAAGATTGGTATTGATAAAGGTTGTTCTCTCCTCCATTCCGGCTCACTTATCAGTTTTTACTTTTTAGGGTGTCCCACCAGGTGGAGAAGCTTATAGGTCAGATGCAGGATTTTTTTTGGACGAACTATGGGTCAGCAAGGAAGGGGGTGAGACTGGTGGATTGGGATGAGGTCTGCTGCCCTGTGAAGGAAGGTAGGTTGGGAGTTAGAGATGTGGAGCATGTCAACATGAGCCTTCTTACGAAGTGAATTGCTAGGTTGGTAGGTCGGGAGCAGGATCTTCTTGTGGGGTGTTCCAGGATTGCTATGGTTCCTCTCTCTTGGGAGGCTTTTGGGTCCTTAATGCCTGGTGCTTTGCCTTTCTTAAAAGGCTTGGCGGTAGTGGCCCCAAAGGTGCATGGATTTTTCTTACCGTACATAGGTGAGGAGGACACGTTTAGGTTATAGTTGGATGACTGGTAGGGGGAAGGGACACTCTGTAATAGGTACCCCCCGTCTTTTCCCCAGGGCCATGAACAAGGAGGCAACTGTAGGGAGTTGTTGGGATGGTACCTGGTGCCCAACCTTTTAGGGGGCGTTATTGGAATAGAGGTGCATAGAGTTTTTGTATCTATTGTGGGACTTGGAAGGGTGGGAATTTGAAGGAGGGAGAGATGCCTACTACTGGGATGATGAGGCCTTTACGGTGAAAAAGGTATTCTATAGGCTACATTGACCCTTTCAAGTGATGGATGTGGAACTTTAGTAGGACTGTAGGTTGCTCTGGTCGGCAGTTTGCTCGTTGAAGATCAAAATTTTCGCGTGGCTCTTAAGAAGGGGAAGAGTGCTCATCAAGGTGTGGAGGGTGAGATGGTTAGTGTCGGGTAATATTAGATGCCCGTTTTGTGTAGGCACATATGAGGATATTCAACACCTATCCTTTGGCTGTACTTTTGTTGAGCAAGTTTGGAGGAGGATGGGGATTGGATGGATTGATCATGGTAGCTTGGAGAGGTTATGGTCCTCTTTTTGAAGAGGTAACATCCAGTGAAGTGGCAGCATGTTCAAGATGAGAAAGGAGAAGGCTAAGGTGTTGGCAGTTCTGTGGGGAGTGTGGTTAGAAAGGAATGGGGTTGTTTCAGGGGCGAAACACCTTATGTCGAGAATATTGTGGCCTCGATTTCCTCCTAGATTGTGTTTTGGGGTTCTGCTAAGTAGCTCTGATTTTTGTAACTCTTTATTTTGAGCAATGAATTTGGGTGGTTTTCATTCGAATAACCACCCTCTTTTCAAAAAAAAAAAAATCACGAACCATCTCTTCTCATCCCTACGGTGGTGCCGGAGGTGCTCGTGTTGAAGGAGTTTGAAAGCAATCGTGGATCGATTTCAATAGGTCAGTTTACTTATATTCATTTAGATCCAACTGTGGGTTTATTGACCTTTGCATTTGTTTTACATAAAGAGACTTGAAAGCACTTCTGTTTCCCTCTCGTATTAGAGGAAGATGTGGGTCCTCTTATGGATGTTCTCTCCACTATGTCATTGGTGGTGGAGATTGAGGCCTGGTGTGGTTTGGTTTTTGATCCAAATGTGCTAGAGGAGGTGGGTGATGGAGAGGCTTCTGATTATGCATCTGCTGTGAGTTGACAATCTTTGTGTAGTATTTGTTTATGGAAGTTGATTTTTCAAAGATAGAGGTTGGTCTATTGCACCAAGAGGCAACGACTGCGAACCCAGAAGGAGATGGAGAGCAAAGAAACTTCTATCAAATGATTGAGTTTTTATATTTGTTGGGAATTTCTTTTGGTGTAGGGATTGATTTTGATGTGAGGACTCTTCTTGGGATTTTTATTTGAAAGTGATATTCCAGTGGGTGGTTGTATTGTGGTGAGTCCTGTGTTGGATGTTTTTTTTCTGATCTAGGTGTGGGTGAGTCCTTTGTTGGTGGATCCTGTGGTTCTTGAATATTGTATTTACCTTTGTTTTAATTTTTTAATAGAATTTGGATAGCTACTGAATGCCGATAGCCTTCCTATTTTCCTTAAAAAAAAGGATTTTAGTTTATTTTGGTGCACTCTATCCTTTTTAGGTGATCATATTTCTATTCAGTGAAAGAAGGCTTTGACCTTTTACCTGTACAACTTGATATCGATACCTTGCAATCATTTCTTTTGAAATGCTTGCTCAAAAAATCAAAATTGAATTTCATTTTTCTTGTGATATGAGATTATCTAAATTTTGTGTGGAGGCAAAGAATCCATATAGCCGACCCCACTTAGTGTAGGAAAAGACTTGGTTGTTGTTGTTGTTGTATGAGATTATCTAAATTTTCTAAGATAAAATAAGGGTGGCATCTTTAAGTTGTTATGGGCACCTGTAGAAGGCCAATCGGTTCTTTGGTTTGAGTTTGTAAGTGGTAGGATGATGAGCTTTATGGGACAGCTTGTGAAATGGTGGAAACGAAGGAAAACATTAGTGGTGACTTGTGTATTTGAGCTTGTTCAAAGTATGATGAAGATTGACAGGAAGCAGCTGACATCAGTTGGTATGAGAAGGTTTAGTCTTGTTTGACAGATGATGTTGAAGGAACAAGGTGTAACTACAGAGGAATTGGTATCCTTGATAGGATGTAGGAAATGGAGGCACAAGAATTTGATGCAGGATAGTGGTGGTGAGAAGAAACAAAACATAGAAAGTGGTGAAGGGGAGTGGTGGTGAGAAGAAGAAAAACATAGAAAGTGGGGAAGGGGAATATTCTCTTGAGGAGAAGCATAATACTCAGACATCGGCCCATATTCACATCCTTGATGTCCTAAAAGTATAAAACCTTTTTTGGCTGCACTAATCCTCATCTCTTTGAACCTTCATCGGCCTCTTTTCACTTGATGCAGGATGGTTCATGTAGTAGAGAACCATGTTCTGAATGAATCATTGGTAGACAACATGGTCCACTAGATTCATGTGGTGTTGAACTAAAATTTTGAATAGGAACTTCATGAAATGAAAGTTTTTTTTTTTTACCATCCTTTTTTTCTGATTGTACTAGTGATCTTGCAGATAACTTGGTATTTCTCATTTGTAAGTCCTCATTCATACTTTCCACTTGTACAAATCTAAAATCAAATGAGATGCATTAAATGGTCATGCCATCTTTTATGTTCTTTGAGGATTCCAACAAATGGTATGGCGTTTCTTGAACTTTGCTTTAAATCTGACAAATAAAAATCTGACAAACAATGACAGGAGATAATGAACATTACCACACAAATTACATGGTTTAAAAAAGTATAATACCAACTTAATTCATGGAGGAAGAGTCCTTGAGGTTTAGGCATTTCTACTCTCTTAAGTAGATAAGGTTGTTAAATGCCATCTTGTTAGGTCCAACACCTCAGACTGTTCTTAACTTAGTTGGGACTAAACACACTGCTAAATGCCAAGTGGTTGTATGAATACCAATAAAGTTCCAATAATCTGTCTTCCTACTTTTCAAAAAAAAAAATCCATCTTTCTGAATGCAATACATAGAAAGAAGAATCCAAAATCACATTCATGGGTATCAGTTTTGTCATTGCTCCATAACAAGTATTTTGTATTCTAATCTTATGAACTCTTTGGTTTATGGACAGTTCTTTGGAACAGAGAAAGTAATAGCCTAACAGCACTCTTAATAGCTCTCACCCCTTATGCCCTGTTTGGTTGTGGGTTAGCACTTGGCCCTGGTTAAGTGTTAGGATGGGGTAAGTGGCAGAGTAAGTGGTAGATGTAATAGATGGATTGGTATATTGTAAGTTGTGTGTTGATGTGGTGTAAATGTAGAGAGAGGGTTGTTGTTTATTTGTTTTATATTTAATGATGGGTTATTTTTATTGTTGTTTTGTTGGAAAGTAAAGTAAGTTGGGTTAGATGTGATAGGTTGTGTTCTCGTAAACTGTGTGACCCATGTTACTGTGCATGCATTGTTCACGCACTCCATACCACATGAGATGCTCCACCCCCTTGCTTCACATCCAAACGGGGCATATGGTCCGTTTACTTCATGGGATATCCCCCAAAAACATGGGATGTCCCTTGTTTATGTTCTAGTATATCTAAGCCTGGATTTGGGCCCAATCCCAGGTTTTGTCAAACTTGTGTATGTGGTTGGGATGGCTTACCCTGTGATGTCAACCCCCTCCATGTCCCCTTTATATGAGCTCAATCCAGACCCCACTTTCCCCTTTTACCCCCCTTCATCCTCCAATCACCATTGGCAAATAGATGGCCTCCTCACCACTGTTATTTTGCAGGTCGCAGCATAGATGCTAATCAATGGTTGGGACTTTTTTGAGGTGTTTCTGATGTCACATATGGTTTCTCTTGCTAGACCATTTTTTGACCACAATCGTTTACACTGGAGGTTGAATGAAGATTTGAGCTGTAACACTCATCTCATTTTGAGAGGTTCTAGTTGCTTGATCTCAATTTTAGAACTGGTTAGAGAGGCATTCAAAAAGGGGTGGCAAAACAAATTCCGCTGCAAGAATGCTGGTGAAAACTTGCATTTTTAGAGTTCTTTCTTGATTGGGTGTCAAAAGGGAATCACGGATGAAAGGGAGAAGCAAGTAATATAGTATTGCTAGACTTGATTGAAGACGGTAGAGAGCTTTGTGCAGATGAGTTGGTGGGGTGTTTAAAACATCAAGATATGATTGTGCATGGAGATAAAAAAAAATTAATCTTTCAAGACAGTGGTCTAGAGGGATACTCCAATACTAGATTTTTCCACTCATATGGTAATGGTCATCAAAGAATGGATTCCATTGATCGCCATCATGGTGGGTAAAGATGATTCATAGTGGCAAGATTATACAGTCATGCTTTGGTAACCTATTGCAAGGAGTTCTGTGGTAGTTGTCACGTTTGAAGTTGGTGTTGGAAAGGATATGGTTCTTGTTCCCTTTTCAGAGTTTCAGTAAAAGTCTCAGGTTTATGATGTTATGAAAGTAGAGATGAATGTGGCTTTGTTTAGACTTAGTGCTGAAGGCTACCTTAACCCCAAGGTTTCCCTATTTTGTTCTCCAAAAAAAATTGGAATGTTGTTGGGAAAGACATAGCGAAAGCAGTCAAGGAATTATTATTATTATTTTTTTGAAAGGGAGCTGTCAAGGAATTATAAAGGCAATCAAGGGTATAAACAAGTCCTTTAGTTTCTTTCTTAATCAAGGGTATAAACAAGTCCTTTGGTTCATTTCTTAAGAAGTCATTAATAGTGAGGGTGAAGGAATTTAGGTTGGTTCCCTTGTTAGATGTAGCATATCTTATTGTGGTAAGTTTACTTTCTAAATATCTGAAGCTTGATGGATTCTCTTGTGCACCTTGTGTTGTCATCTTTTATTGAGGGATGTAGCTTGCTGAATGGTTTGTCATGACTACTGAGCTAGTTACATATTGGAAATGGAGTGGCAAGAATAATTTCCTCATGAGAGTTGATTTCATTCCTCCCCCAAAAAAGGTTGATTTTGTGAGGGTGTATGACTTAGTTGTCTAAAATTTCGTTTGTAGCTTCTTTCTAGGTGAGTACTGGATTTGATGGATGAGAATGCATTACGGTGACGTTTTGTGTTGCACTCTTGAATGAAACTCAGACAGCCTCCACACAACTGATGGGGGGAATGGCAAGGTTGCCACCCTCTTCTTTTTGTTCCCATACTGGATGAATAGGCTAGAGGCACTTTTGCCACTTGCTCTTCTGGTCTCTTCATCATGGATTATTGTTGGCTCAGGGTTCCCTATGCTTGTCCCTATCCTACGACATACTGTTTTTTATTGGGGGTTTGCCTAAGGAAGCAGAGCATGATCTTGCTCCATGTCTTTGGTTAGGCTTTGGAAGCGATGATCAGTTTTGACAAATGCAATTTCATTTAATTCAAAATGGAGGAAGATGGGCTGGTTGCTTGCCCAAAGGAATTTGGCTACTGTCAAAGTTCCTTTACTTGCTACATAGTTGGGAATACAATTGTCAAGACATTTTTTTCCTGTGCCTTCAAGACATTTGAAAGCATTCAATGAAAGAAAGCTAAATGGGTTTCTATCTACTTTTGAAAGGGTAAATGGATTTCTATCTTTATGGGAGCCCATGGCAATTATTGTACAAAGGTTTTCCTTTCGATGTCTGATAAAACATGCACTTACCAAGGCATGCATAATCTCTAGCATTGCATATTTGAATTGCCATTCAGAGGGCACATTGCGGTTGGGTTTGTGGTCACATAACTTTTCCTTGTGCAAAGCCGTCACATAACTTTTCCTAATGCAAAGCCGTATTATATCTATGCAAAGCCATACAATTGAAATTGTAACACAACTTGTCACATAGTAATTGTTTAATATAAAAAATATCACACACCTTTCAAGAAAAAAAATATTACACCAACTGACCTACCTTCTCATGGGCAAAGTTGTCTTTTGATAGTTTAACCCTCTACCATCTTGAATTTCCAACTAAACACCTCATTTTGCCATCCTCAAGTTATCCTCACCACTAGGGATCATCCCGAGTTCAAAGTAAACATCAACGGGGGATATCCTCTATTTGCAAGTTTTCATCTTGTGGGATACATCCCACAACGTAAATTAGCCCTTAGGATGCTTGTTGAATTGACCTCTCCCTACCCATATATGCAATTATAAAGTTTCCCCTTCATCTTAAATATTTGTTCTTATGACTAATTTCATCATAGAGTGCTTCATTTTTTGATGGAATAAGTTCTTTGCAATACTTGGCATTGTCTTAAAAAGAATGGTATTTTCTTTTGTAGCTGAGACTCTATTAGTTATTCTCACTGCATCAGCAATGGACTGTGAGATGTGGGATTGCTTATTTTTATATGTTCTAACGATCATGCCAGATGCCCAGAGCCAACAACCAAATACTCCCTTTATGTATGACTTCATGCATTAGTTTTTCCCCAGTAGCTTGTCAATATCTTCTGTACTAAATTATATGTAAGATGTGATATTGTTAACGATTGTGCTTGTAGTATCTACCTAAAAATTGACTTGCTGCTCTGAACTACTGTTTCCAGGGTTTGGTTGATACTCAGAAGCCCCCAGATATGATATCTGGAAACATGACTGCAGGTAAAAGGTTCCCCAGGCTGATATTTCTTCATGTATAATTTATGTTATACATAAATAGTTGGCTTGATTATTTTTTCAGCAATGTGCGTTTATTCTGGACTTTTCATGAGGTTCGCTTGGATGGTGCAACCTCGTAATTATCTTCTTTTGGCATGCCATGCTTCAAATGAAACAGTCCAACTTTATCAGCTCTCACGTTGGGCAAAAGGCCAGGGGTAACAAACTGTTTTCATCTTCTCCCGTTATATTTATTATTGCCATTTCTATGCAAAAAAAAGGATTTTTTTGATATATATTGAACATAGGCCCCAATGATAATTTCAAACTAGGAAGAGAACTTCTATTTATTTTCCTAAGTCATCCTATTTCTGTTTCCATACATCTTCCTTTCCAAACAAAAAAAGCACATTGTGAATAGAGTATAGAATGGCCTTGTTTGTGAAGTGCCTGCACCTCAGAAACATGAAGGATTTCGTCTATTGTGTACTGAAAAATCTCTTGTCCTGACTACAGTGGTTGGCTGCGAATGTTTGTGTTGAGACTAGGGGATATATGTGTCATTTTTGTTCTTTCTCAGGTGACTATGTAATTTACCCAAACTTTTCTAATATAAAGGAGAGGTTAAGGTTTCGTTTGAATGTAATGAATCACTTTTCCTTTCACATGGTATTAGAGCAGTGGTCCTAGGCTGGTGCTCCGATATCCTACCAAATACCCACCCAAAAGATGTTTGAATCACCAACGAAAGGGTGGTTCCATGGAAGAAAGGAGGCAAGATCGCAGTGGCAGTAGTAGCAACATGGGAGAGGAAGATCCTAGCACTGCTGCTCCCATTGCAGTCCCTCCCAGCACCACCGCCCAAGCTGCAGCATCGGTTTGGGCTATTGATGCCACTGGTAGGTCCAACGCCGCCGTTGCTGGCTTGCCGGCAGTCCAGCAAGCCAGTGGGTGCGTGGTGACCCTTGTTAGGGGTGTTCTACTCAGCATGATGAGTCTTCTCTCACGCTTAATGTGCATGGTGTTGAGCCTTCTCTCACTACAGCTGATCAAGTCCCTTCTCTTAAGCACGATGAGTCTTCTTTCATGTAGAACAAGTGGGATTGGACTGTTTGAAGGGTCTATTTCAGGCCAATAGAGACATGCATGTGCAACCCAAGAAGGTTTAAAGAAGAGGATGGGGGTCAGAGGAGTTTGGGTTGTTGACTCTGGTGCCTTCATACACCTCATAGGGGATATGAAGAGATTGGAGAATCCTATTCATCCATGTGGATTAGAGATGTTAGAGTGGCTAATGGGGCCACGTCTTTGATCATGACTGTTGAGAATATGCGTACTTCCTAGGAGATGATAATCAAAGAGGTTCATTGTACTCTAGAGTTTCCGATGAACCTATTGTCTGTGAGTTGTATCTGCAAGAACCTTGGATGTCATGTGGTGTTTGATGAGGATCATTACTATTTCCAGAACCGACAGACAGGAGAGATTATAGGTGGGGGTATTGAGCAAGATGGTTTCTATTACCTAGACACACCTATATTGTTTGCTGGAGCTATCCATAACCTCTGATCCTTGGCTATAGCATAGGAGACTTGGACACCCGTCACTTAAGAAGATGCGACAGATGTATCCTGGATTGCTAGATTCTTTGACTGTACAGTGTAAGGATTGCCAGCTTGGGAAGCATCACAGGAGTACCTACCCACGGAGAGTTGATGGGGTGAGTAGTGTTCCCTTTTCTTTAGTGCATTGTGGTGTTTGGGAGCCTTCTAGAGTTCGTATCCCATGAGGGCATTGACATTAGACTGTTATTATGGATGATCATAGTCGTCTTACTTGGGTCTTCTTGATGCAGACGCACTCAGAGATCCCTAGATTATTCAGCAGTTCTTGTCAGAGGTTCACACTCAGTACTCTAGTATAGTTAGAGTTTTTCGCAGTGATAATGTCTTAGAGTTTATGCACAGATGTCCGGAGCCTCTTCTCCTCTAGAGGCATTATTCACTAGACTTCCTGTGCGCACACGTTTTAGCAGAATGGCATGGCTGAGTGCAAGCTCTGACATCTCTTGGATATTGCTAGGACCTTGATGATCCATACAAGGTTCCTAAGCAATTGTGTGGGGATGCCATACTTACTGCAGCTTATCTGATTAATCGGGTATCTTCGTCAGTTCTTGGAGGGCAAATTCATTTCCAGGTGATCCATCTAGATTGTGACTGGTCATTCGCTCTTCCACTAAGGGTCTTTGGGTGCACTTGCTTTGTTCAGGTATATGGCAATCAAGATAAGTTTTCTCCCCAGGCAGCCAAATGCGTCTTCTTGGGTAATTCCAGGACGCAGAAGGGATACATGTGCTATGACCCGACTCGCAAGAGATATTGTTACTGCAGTTGTTACCTTTTTTCAGAAAGTCCCCTATTTCTAAGAAGAAGGAACTTCTATTCAGCCTATCTTGGAGGAAAAACAGGTTTATCACAGGAGATCATAGACTTTGTCAGATACAGTGCCATGTCCTATACAGACAGATGAGAGCAGTTCAGATACAAAGGAGTAGCTAGTCCCGAGGAGATCTAGTAGAGCATGCACTCTTCACCCTATTTCACAGTATATAGGGGTTGCTCACCTTGAGGATGCTGTTTGCCAATTTGCCTCTACTATTACTACTGCTATTATCCCCAGAGATTTCACTCAGGCCTCTCAGGACTCTAGGTGGCGTGCAACGATGGATGAGGAGATGCATGCATTGTAGTCACGGAAGAAATGTGATCTTGTACCATGTCCTCCAGATGCTACAGTGGTGGACTGTAGATGGGTTTGCACCATCAAGTAAAGAGTAGATGGGACAGTGGACATATACAAGGCCAAGCTGATAGCCAAAGGCTTCACTCAGATCTACAGGATAGACTATCTTGAGACATTTTCTCCTGTAGCTTGCATTACTTCTATCAGGATCGTTCTATCTGTAGCTGTTATTAGAAGATGGCCTTTATCTTAGATTGGTATTAAAAGTACTTTCTTGTATGTTGACTTATATGAGGAGGTGTACATAAAACAACCACTAGGTTATAGTAATCAGGGGGAGCTTGTTTGTCCCCAGAGGAAGGCAATATATGGCTTGAAGCAGAGCCCTCATTCTTGGTTTGAGAGGCTTAGCTTTGAGGTTGAGAAGATTGGGTTCTAGCGCTCTACTTCTGACCATTTTGTCTTCATCAGGAAGACTAAGTATGATGATTATACTTTTGTTGTTAATCTGACTGTTTATATAGATGGTATGATCCTTACTGGTGATGACAATGATGGGATTGTCCAGACCAAGTCCTTTTTACAGTCTACATTTGTCACCAAGGACTTGGGTGATCTTAGATATTTTCTAGGGATTGAGGCCGTATGACAGGGATCATGTCTTTCCTTATCACAAAGGCAGTTAGATGCTGCATATTCTTGAGGAGGTTGGTTTGCTTGGGACTAAGCCTTTTGCTATACTTGTTGAGCCTCTATCTATGCATTCTTCTGATGAAGGATGATCTACTATATGAAGATATCACTCGATACCGCAACACAGTGGGACGTTTACTATACCTTACTATCACGAGGCCTGATATTAGTTTTGCAGTGAGCAGATCCAGCCAGTATATGCAAGCATCACGATACAATAACTGGCATGAGGTCTGCCTTATTCTTAAGTACCTTAAAGGGTCACCAGGTAGAGGGCTATATTACAGAGATGGTGGCAATTTAGACATTTTAGCCTACTCTGATGCAGATTACGTTGGGTCTGTGGATGACCGGTGTTCTACTTTAGGTTTTGCAGTCTATCTTGGCGGGAACCTTGTCTCATAGAGGAGTAAGAAGCAGGGTGTTGTTAATCGTTCTAGTGCAGAGGCTGAGTATTGGGTGATGACCCAGGCTACTTATGAGATTATGTGGGTTGTCACTTTTCTACATGATTTAGGCATTCAAGCCACCATGCTAGTTCCGCTAACAAGTCAGCCACATATATTTTCTTGAGCCTGATTTTTCATGAGAGAACCAAGCATATCGAGGTAGATTGTCATTTTATTTGTGATGCGATCCTTGCAGGGAAGATTAACACTCCCTATGTCTCCTCTGAGCTTCAGCTAACAGATTTATTCAGTAAGGCTTCGAAAAAGAAGCATCTTGATTTTCTGTGTGACAAGCAAGTTGTGTCTTGTTGATATCTATGTTCCAACTTAAGGGGGAGTGTTGAGACTAATGGATATGTCATTTTTGTTTTTCTTGGGTGACTTTGTAATTTACCCAAACCTCTCTGATATAAGAGGCTAGGGTTTCCCTTGAATGCAATGAATCACTTTTTCCCTTCATAATTTGAAATGTGGCACTGATGTGTGGAGTCTTAATATACCAACTATCTGACACCATATATAGATATAGGTTTAATTCTCTCTCTCTCTCTCTCACAGGTAAATGTGGTGGGCACAAAATTTGATCTCATGACCTCTTGGATGCTAGTGGGGTGCTTTACTACTAAGCCAACTCCTTGTTGGTTATAGGTTGTTGAGATTTTTGTAGATAAAATGATTTCTATTATTGATAAAAGAAAGACCCTTTCTCTTTTTATAGAGAAAGGTAAGGGCATATGTGGAAATATACCTATGACCTAAAAATAGTAAACAATTAATCAAATAATTGTCAAGAATTGATGCAGAAACGGACCGTGGAGACTCCTGTACGCGGGAAAAATAGCTCGTTAGGGTGGCTGTCAACACACGGAGAGGGAGAGTAGCGTGTGGTTGCTGCTGCAAAGACCAGCCGGTCCTCCTGGACTTGGCATATTGGTCCTGTGGACCAGGGAGACACTGGCCAGGTTGCTGCAGGCAGAGGGTAGGCTGGCTTGTAGGGTGTAGATTGGTCTGCAGTGGAGAAGAAGGGTCGGTCTAGGCCTTGGAAGCTGCTGCATTGGCTGGAGAAGATCGGTTCAGACCTGAACCGGTTTTGCTGGGTGGCGTATGGTCTGCAGGAGTCCTTCCCTGTTGGCCGGCTGCTATGTTGAGAAATTGAGAGAGCAGAGGCGCTAATTGTTGGAAGAATTTTTACTATTGCTCAAAAGAAAATAGTTGGGAAGGCTCTTTATTTATAGAGAGAATATATCACCTAAAAATAATGAACAAGATCCTAGTCCTATTTGGGAAAAGATCTTCTCTCATTTGGAAAGATTTAATCTCTTAACAAATCCCAAAAACTTATTTCGTAAAACAACTTTACTAAAAATAGAAACCAACTAATTTTAATGCACCCAAAATTGGTCCTTGGAGACCAAGAACCACCGGCTCATAGGGCCCTGAGATGCTACCACGTGATAGGCTTTATTCCCAACTCTCCCCCTCAAGTCGAAGGCTGGGAGGCCGACTACTTTGTCTTCATGTGTGAGGCTATACGCTCCACCATTCTTCTTTTCTTCTCACCGGAAACTTGTATCTTTGATTTTGCCATCATCCTCTAAGATAGCTTGAATCGGAAAAGACTTTGGTTCTGGTTGAGGCCAGGAAAGACTTTGGCCAAGTTGGAAAGCATTTTGGCTTTTCTAGAAGGTCGGGAAAGACTTCAACCTGAGTTGAGGTTGATGCGTCCAAGGTAGTTTGAACCGGAAAGAACTTAGGTTTTGGTTAGGGTTGGGAAGAACTTCGGTTTAGCCGGAAAGAACGTTGGCTCTAGAGAAGGTTGGGAAGAACTTCAACCTGAGTTGAGAGAATAATGGCCCAGAACGTTACTACTTTGATACCATGTCAAGAATTGGTGCAGAAATGGAGCGTGGAGACTCCCGTATGCGGGAAAAATAGCCTGCCAGGGTGGCTGTCAATGCACGGAGGAGAGCAGCGTGTGGTTGCTGCTACAGAGACCAGCCAGTCCTCTTGGACTTGGGAAACTGGTCCTGTGGACCAAGGAGACACTGGCCTGGTTGCTGCAGGTAGAGGGCAGGCCGGTCTGCAGGGTGCAGATCGGTCTGTAGTGGAGAAGAAGGGTTGGTCTAGGCCCTGGAAGCTGCTGCAGTGGTTGGAGAAGACCGGTTCAGACCTGAACTGCTCCTGCTGGGTGGCGTATGGTCTGCAGGAGTCCTTCCCTGTTAGCCGGCTTCTATGTTGAGAAATTGAGAGAGGATAGGAGCTAATTGTTGGAAGAATTTTTACTACTGCTCAAAAGAAAATAGTTGGGAATGTTCTCTATTTATAAAGAGAACATATCCCCTAAAAATAATAAACAAGATCCTATTCCTATTTAGGAAAAGATCTTCTCTCATTTGGAAAGATCTAATCTCTTAACAAATCCCAAAAACTTATTTCCTAAAACAACTTTACTAAAAATAGAAATCAACTAATTTTGGTGCACCCAAAATTGGTCCTTGGAGACCAAGAGCTGCCGACCCACAGGGGCCCTGAGATGTTGTCACGTGGCAGATTTTATTCTCAACACTAACTAATTGATTTATTTCTTAACGCTCCCCTGCAAGTCAAGATGCAGGAGCCGGCAAAAACTTGGATCCTTAAGGTACTGGAGAGTAACTTTTGTCGATGTGGTAGTCCCTTCTTCATGTCTTCAATCCTTAGTGTCTCTTCTTGTATGCCCACACAAAGTCAGTCAACGCTTAGTTTCTCTTAAGATGCGTGAGAGTACTGCCTATACACTTAACATCTTGAGTTGACTCCCATCTTCTTATTTGTCTTTTACTTAAACATATAAGGACCAAACATAATAGACCTAGAACTTAAAGGGGCTACACACAAAGGCCCCAAAACAAAACACTAAAACATAAACTTGAAAAACCTAGCAGCACCTAAAACATAAATAACCCTCTTTTTAACCCTAAACTTATTGGATGGAATTGAGAGAGGATGGTGGTCGCCTCCTTCTACTTCTTCATCCTTCTCCTTTGTTCCTTCTCTTCATGTGGTTGAAGGGGCAGACGATCAAGGCGAGCATGAGAAGGCCCTCAAACCACGTGGATGGTCCACGCGACAAAAGAAAAAGGAGGAAGCTTGCGACACAGTAGAGGAGCGTAGTGAGGGGCGTTGCCACCGTTGGTGGTGATGACCCTTTGAGAGTTCATCATCATCGATGACGAGGAAGGGGTTTCCACCCCATGTAACAAGGGCAGACATGTTCACGAAGGCCGCCTAAGCGATTGCGATGAGGAGTGGAAGCGACGAGGTTGCGTGGTTGTTCGGAGAGAGGTGCATGGGCCACGGTGGTGTGGTGGTGGTTTTGTTGCCGCCACTAGGGCTGTGTGGCACCCCATCGACTGCTACAGTAGATGAAGAGGAAGAGGAAGAATAGGAGGTTTGGGAGAGCAGAGAACCTCTGGTGTGAGGGGCACTATCGCCACTGGTGGTGGAGACAGCCCTTTGAGAGTTCTTCGTTGTCACCGATGATGAGGAAGGGGTCTTTACCCCATGGAACGAGGGTGGACGACGTGTTCACGAAGGCCGCCTAGGCGATTGCGACGAGGAGCGGAAGCGACGAGGTCGCGTGACTATTCGGAGAGAGGTGCGTAGGCCATGGCGGTGTGGTGGTGGTTCTGTTGCCGCCATTAGGGCTATGCGGTGCCTCACCGACTGCTACAGTAGATGAAGAGGAAGAGGAAAAATAGGAGGTTTGGGTGAGCAGAGAACCTCTGGTGGCTTGCCAAAGGCCGGCAGCATCATCGGAGGGCCTCCTCCCTCTAGGGTTTTCGTCCTCTTTTTTTTTCCTTTTCCCATGGGATCAAACCTGCTCTGATACCATGTTGAGATTTTTGGAGGATAAAATGATTTCTATTATTGATAAAGGAGAGGTCCTAACCCTCTTTATATAAAGAGAGGCAAAGACATATATGAAAATATACCTATGACCTAAAAATAATAAACAACTAATCAAATAACTAATTAATTTATTTCCTAATAGATTTAATTCTTTAAACAGGTGAAATATCATATTGGGTTTGGTTTAGTTCTGAATAGGATTATTAATATATATGCAAATGTACACAGTTTTCATGTGTTTGTTGCTGACCTTGTTTCTTAGACTACCAGACTAACTCCAAGAATGGCAAGATCTTGTGCTGGGATTTCGTGGTCAAAGTTGGAACGAATATATTTCACCTTTTTCCATAAAAAATACTTATTTCACTTGAGAGATTGGATGCCTCAGGCTTTTTTTTCTTTTGGATAGCTTCCATGTTTTCCATTATGTGCACTCGCTGCTGTCCTACCATTAGTAGATTTTTTTTGAAAGACCTGGTCTGATATGCGTTGGTCCTGCCTCTCAAAAAAAAGCTTCCATCTTGCTTTATTTGACACGTTCAAACAGAAAAAGCTTGAGAATTTTGATGCATTCTGCTCTGAGCTAATAGGATTTGATAGATTCTTTTTTTTGTTCAGTTATCACTACTAATTTGTAATAGCAAGGGCCCATTGAAATTTGAGAAACTTTATGGGTTTGGAGAGCATAGCTGATCTTGTGCCAAGATTGTGTACTTGGGTTGGAAAAAGTGTTGGGGTGTTTGATTATTGGTAGGGCCAGCTGGAGAGATGTGTTGTGGGTGTCTCGTGTTGGAGATGCCTTATCCAATGCAAAATTGGAGGAGCTGTATCTGTTTCTTGCTAAGGTTGAGAGCTTCTGGCCAATGATGTGATTGGTTCCATTTCTTGGTGGAAGAAAGCTTATCGATTGTTTAGGATTAGAGCATGCTTGGAAGATCCAAATATTGGGATGGATTGCACTGCTTTTTCTGATCTATCTAGAGTTTTCAAGATGAGGAAAGAAACAAAAACATTTTTCTTAGGGCAAGGCATTTCTCAAACCAAGTGCAACCTAAAGGGAAGCAAGGACCATGGTTAATGCCAAGCCCTTGTGTGGATATAGAACTATTATTTTGAGCCCTACAAATGTGCAAATAATTCTTAAAGAAGGATGGTCAAGATCATCGAACTAGGAAATCCTTTTTTTTTATTCATGTGCTAACTTTGTCCAATCCAATCTTTGTATTCAAACTCCATAAAAGGCAGCATCAAGGCAGTGGCAATTGGAAGAGAAAATAAGTTGACGGGTCAAGTTGGAATTCTTGGATAGCTTTGATGACTCACTCAATGCCCTCCCTGGATCAAGCAAGATGGTTACACAGCTTGTGGAATCTACTTAGGGTGGGCCTACCTATTATACGTAGTTGGTATGACACACATAGGGTTTCAGATTGTTGTGTGGATGTACCTTTCATTTCCCCTATCTCCAACATAGCCGATAAAAGTAGGAGAGGCGGATGGGAGGGAGAAGATTTGCTATTTGTAAAGTATCAGAAAGAATATTAGGCTTCAAAATGGGCTAGGACTTTTGTTTGAAAAACACATCAAACACTAGTGAAATTAACAAAATTGGAATGAGGAGACATCACCAAGCAGTAGGAACCCATCAAAATTGTGGTATGGAACCTATCAACTTCTATCTCATCCCAAATAGTTGTCAAAGTAGAAAGAAATGAAGTTTTTTCCCACTTGTTTTCATTGAATTACACTTGTTGGACTCATCATGGTTGAATTTTGTGAAGATTGAAGGCCCTTTTTTTCCTTTCGTTTATGAAAATATTAAAAGTTAAAAGTTTTCACATGGCTTCTTAGGAAGGGGAGTTTGGTTAGAAAAATGTTGAGGAAAAGGTGGGGGTGTGTGAGATGATATTGAACATCTTTTTTCACCTGTGGATTTGTAAAAACAAGTGTGGCATCAACTTCAAGTAGGAATGAAGTCAAACCCGTTAGCATTGAGGTGACCCAGACTTTATGATATTAGATTCTTAATGAATTCTAAATTTAATGGATAACTCTCATTAACATAACTCAAAATCATTCACAACCCAAGGCCTGAAGTTTTTGAATATTTGATAAAATTCAAATTGTGGCTCTTTGCCGAAGTATGATTATTTGATTTACTTATGGCTATTCAGGAGGGAAAATTTGGTGACAGAAGCCTTTTGATCGAGATGGGCAAATGATGATGACTTGGATTATGTGAGGAGGCAGCGGAGAATCTAGAACATCTCTTCTTTCAATGCAACCTCTCTAAGGAGGTCTGGAGAGATGTGATGTGCGGTTTGTTAACATGTCTTGTTCTTCTTGGTGGGATTCCCTTCACACTCTGGTGTACCTGGATACGACAAAATGGATAAAGGGTGTGGCTGCGTTGTGGTCAATTTGGTTGCAACGTAATGCTTCTTTTTTTAAAGAGAGAGCATGGGTTGAAAATATTGTAACGAAGGCATGTAGTCGCTCTGAGTTATGGTTGAACAATCTGTAAGTCTATTTTGTTTTTGATTTAATATACTGGCCATCCTTTTTCCTCTAAAAAAATTGATCACCTGTTTAATGCTTGTGCTTTTGCGCATGATGATTGGGGGAAGATGGAGTTTTATCGTGTGGGTTACTCAACGGAGTTTTTGTTTTTCTTTTTGGAGAACTTTATGGCTGGTAGGAGAGGTTCTGGTCTATGTTGCTTTAGAACAAGAAGAGGCAAAACGATTTACAATCATATGGTCACTTTGATTGCATCATAATGGTAGAATCTTTGGGCGACAGTGACTTTGTAGTAGTGTGTTCTATAATGCTTCTTTGTTTATAGGGATGTGATCAAGCTTAATGTAATTTTTTAAAGTTTGATTGAAATGTGGTTACGAGTTCCATGCAAAGGTTGACACCATGCAACCTATCGACACCATTGGCTATGGAGGCATTCCTATTGCCCACACAACTTCTAGATCTATTATAATCATTAGATTGAAAATCTATGGCTAAGGTATTGTTTGTTTTGAGGAGTTTTTTTTTTTTTTGAAAAGAGGAAGGGTGGTTATCCTCATGACAGCCACCCATAAACAATTTCGTTTCATTCTAAAAACCAAAAGAACAGATTACAACAAGGTCATACTCTGGACCTCCAAAACTCCACCTGGGACATAACGGAATAAAAAATATTCTCTGCATAGGGTCTCTCTCTCCTAAAGAGCACTCCATTCCTGCCCAATCACACACCCCACAACACCGCCAGGACTCTCGCTCGATCACATTTGGATCTGAAAACATTGTGACCCACATGAGCACACCCCCTCCAGAAGGACGACTAGAATGCAATCTCATCCCGATGAACAACCTAGTCGATCCCCATCTTCTGCCACACCTGCACCCCCAGTGGACACATGAAGAAAAGGTGCTGAATGTCCTCTCCACCACAAAGAGGACAACTCACGTCCTCCATATGAGTCCACCTCGCTCTCCACTTTTTTGTCACAATCCTACCCTGCTTCACCAGCCACGCAAAGATCTTCACCTTCAGTGGACAATCCGATTCCCAAATAAGTTTGCAGTCCCTCCAAAGGTCTACGTCCATGTCCATCTTGCCACCACTCAACCTACGGAAGACCTTTGCAACAGAAAACTCGCCTTCATCCCAACTGTAGAGCCCCCTCCCCCCCCCTCTCTGGCTCCCAACCTTCCAGCTCCTGCAGTAGCGTCTAAAAGTCTCTGCATCTCTGATCAGATAGTCCCCCCCGAAAGGTAGGACACCAGGCCCCAGACCAACAGTCTCTCACAAGGGTCGTCGGGGTCGCTGCACATCCAAAGAGATGAGGGAACCTCTCCTTGATGGGCCTTCCAACTTCTTGCCAATCATCCATCCAGAATCTGAAAGCATCACCCTCACCTAAAACAAGCGTGAAGAAAGGGCTCACCGTGCTTGTCATAGCTGCCAGCCTCCTGAGGAAGAAGGAAGCTCCTGAGGGCGGAACCTCCAAGGGCTCCCAAGGCACAAAGGAACCATAACAACTTCTCATAACCTCCCCAAACATGCTATGCTCCTGGCCAACGAGTCTAGCGATCCACTTCACGAGGAGGCTGACATTCACCATCCCTACATCTCGGATCCCCAATCCCCCCCTCTTGCATGGGCCTACATACCTCCTCCCAAGCCACCAACTTCGCCCCTCTCCTCGTCGCTCCCACATTGGACAAAAAAAAATCACGCATCAACCCAGTAATCTTCTTCTCTATTTACTTCGGCATTTTGAGCACTGGTAGGAGATAGGAGGGAATGGACGCTAGAATTGCTTTTACGAGGACAAGCCTCCCCCCCTGGATAACAACCTCACTGACCAGCCTGCTAACCTCTTCTCCATCCTCTCCAATAGAGGAAGCCACTCACCAAGCTTAAGCCTTCCGTCTGACAGAGGAAGGCCCAGATAGACCAGCGGCAAGGATCTTACCTCTGTCGCAAGTGCCTCACCTACCATCTCCACCTCCTCACCCTCCATGTTCATCGGGACAAAAGTTGATTTCTGATAATTAATTTGTAGGCCAGGCGCCGCCCCAAAAAGCTCCAGCATGATCCTCATCCTCCTAGCCTCCATCCTCCCTCCTTCAACCAAAAAAGGGTATCATCTGCATATTGCAGAATCACGATCTGGTCACTCTCGCCAGCTTGAAACCTAGCCATCAAACCTCTATCGCACGCTCTGTGTGTCGCCCTCGCCAATGCGTCCGCTGCCAGCACAAACAACATGGGAGCCAAAGGGCACCCCTACCTGACACCTCTCTTAGGCTGCACCCAACCTCCCGCTAGGTTTCCATTAATCAAGACCGAGAAGGAAGTGGTCGTCATGCATCTCTCCATCCACTCAATCCATATCGAGGGAAAGCCTCTTCTCAATAGGGATACCCAAAGGAAGTCCCACTGCACTGTGTGATACGCCTTGCTGAAGTCTACTTTTCACAGAAACACCTATTTCTTCTCCCTCTTCCAAGCCGCCAGCACCTCCATAGCATAAACAAAGCCATCCAGAATGCCCCTGCCTGGTATGAAAGCCGTCTGCACAAGTGATATTAGGTCCCCAATAACATCTCTAAGCCTGTTTGCCAACACCTTGGCCACTATAAGATAGGTAGCATTCGAGAGTGCAATCGGGCGAAAATCTTGGATCTCCTCTGCTCCATCCTTCTTAGGCAATAGGAACATGTAGAACTTATTCAGCCTGTCAAAGCCCCTATTCCCTTCTGAGAACTCCTCCATCATCTCCATCACATTTGTCTCTACCAGCGATCAGAACTCCCTAAAAAAGTGAATCGGGAAGCCATCCGGCTCAGGACATCTATCTGCATTCAGTCCCCACATCGCCCTCCTTACCTCATCCACCGAGAAATTGGTTGAGTCCTTCTGCCTGGGTCTCTGAGACCTGATGGGTATCCTCCCCTTTCCAGCTCCAAACACTTCTACTTCGCCTGCCTGTGAAATCTTTAAAGAAATCCACTGTAGCCCTTACCACCTCCTCCCTACCTGCAAACTCCTCCCTGTGAATCACCAGTCTCTCTATCTAGTTCCTCCTCCTCCTCCTGGCTGACGCCATTTGGTGGAAGAATCTGGTGTTTGAGTGCTCTTCCCTGAGCTACTTTTGACGCGATCTCATCTTCCATTCTATCTCGGCTTTCTTGTCCTCTTCCTGCACCACTCGTGACATCTTCATCCTCGTTTCTCTATCCTCGGCTGAAACAGGTGCCTGATCTTCTAGTCTGTCTATCTTGGTGATTGTTTGCAACGCCTCCTCCTTTCTTTCCCTCCTGGATGCTCTGATCTCTTTTCTATATCTCCTGAGGTGATCCCGTAACAAGGACAACTTTCTCGCTAACTGAACTGTAGTCGAACCTTTCACCCCAGAGGACCTTCATCTCTCTACCATTCCTCGAACCCTTCCTCGAGTAGCCACGATCTATCAAATTTGAAATACGTGCCAAAATGAGATCCCTCATTTGGCTGCCATACCAGGGGGCATGATCTGAAAATGGCCTCTCCATCGGAACCACTTCCGCCATCGGGAAAGTCTCCACCATCTCCACATTGGCCAGGAATCTATCAATCCTGGACATCTGTCCACTGTTGTTCCTTCATGTGTAAGCACATGCAGATGGGCACAGATCAATAAGGCCATGGGTGGCCACAAAGTCAACAAACTCATCTGAGCTAGGGTCCTTCCTTCCTCACCCCCGGGCCTATCTTCCAACTGCAAAGTCACATTGAAGTCTCCCCCAATCAGCCAAGGACATCCTTGGCAACCCGTTGCTATCAAAGTGAGCTCCTCCCACATCACCCCTCTAGCCTGAGTGTTTGTTCATAGACCCCTGTGATCACCACCCTGGTCTCTCCCATCTTTCGCAATAGCTTCATTGAGATAGCATGTTCGCCTTCAAAGAAATCCTCCAAGGCAAAAACATCTTCCCGCCACCCCAAGATCTGACCCCTAGATCTGCCAGATGCTTCAACACAACGGAAACCCTCTATCCACGAGCCACCAATTTCCCTCCACATTCTAATGTCACAATTGGCCAGCTTTGATTCTTGCAAAAGCACCACGTCCACCTTCCATTGCCTGATGTACTGCCCCAGGATCCGCCTCCTCGACGGGTCGTTAAGACCCCGCACATTCCATATGAGAACTCCGTTCATGAAGGAACGATGGATGGTTTCCCCGTCTTCAGGTGAAAGCCACATGCCTCCGCTGTGATGATAACGTCGTCATCCTTGATGTCCAGAGGTGACTCTTCTGAGGCTCGTGCGCTAATGCCACGGGCATCCATCACCACTCTCCTCTGATCGGATCCACGATAACTCCATTTCTACCTATACCTGAGGGCACCGTCCCGACCCCCTTCCACCAACCTTGGCCTCCACTCTGTTAAAGGTACTTCGGCCACGTGCTCTCGCGGTGGTGCCTCCTTGCCATCTACTCTAGGAGGCGCTCCCAGCGGTGCCCCCTCCCCTAAGTCTGCCTCCTCTTCCTCCACCTGACGTGGGTCACCCACATCACTCTGGAACCTCCCCTCCATCCTCCCTTCATCGCCCCTCCTCCGGCAACCATCCTCTCTTCCATCAGTGGTGCCCGACGACGCCGCAACAGAGGTCTCTGCAACTGTCTTCAGGGAAGGCCGTGCTGGAGAGGCCTCCTCTTCGTTTCTTACCGGACCTGCACCACCCAAATGGGTGTCCACATTCGGATCTGGAGCAGATCCGGCTCCCGCACTTAAGAGTGGCCTCGGACAGTTTTGCTTCTAGAGGCTTTGAAACGAAGCCATCTCTCGCACCGCTCGCCAAAAGGATCTCGTGCATTGAATGCTTGATCGCCCCCCGCATCGCCGATCTCAACACTGACAGTGCCCCTTCCACTTCCAAATGGACCGTCGCCTTCGAATCGTGCGCTGCAATCAATGCAATCGCGTCCACGTCACCGTCCTAGCTCTTCGGGTCATGGTTGCTACGGTCTATGACCGGAACCCTAGCCTTAAGGGGCGGTGGCTCCGTCGCTCCGCCGCCTTCCTTCGCAGCTCCTCCGACCACTTTTGCGAAAGAAGGGCTAGCCCCGGGCTCGAAAAACCTCGTGCAAGCGCATGAGATCACCCACATGTGACCTCCAAGATGGAGAGGATCTTCTCCCTTGGTGTCTCCCCCACCTTAAGCTTGACCTCCGCCTCAAGCGGCTTGGATGGAAGCCCTGCCCCCCAGCATCATTAAAGATGTGCAAAGGGGGACACCAGTGCTCAAACGGTTCCCACTGTCCTGAGCCACTATGGAACCCCCTCCAACCTCAGCTTCATTGGTACCCGCCTCGGTGCCCTCTCCTTCTTAGCGTCGTCGTGCACGGAAGTTCTCCAATACATCGACCCCGACCTCAGCCTCGTTGTGTAGCACAGTCGCATCATCACCGTCGGAGGAATTCTTGTCACCAAGACTCGCCCCTCACCAACCGGAGTGACCCTCGCGGCAGACTCCTCTGTCCTCACACCCATCACCTCCTCGACCTCTGAGGGTCATAGGAGGCCTGCGGATCGCTCCCCAACTTGTTCACCCTCCACCAGATCCCGGAGCATGCTCGCGTCAGGCGACCATGGTGCCTACACCTTCGCCAGAGGGACCTGCACTGATGGCGGTGACGACAGGCTCAGGCCCCCACCCCTCAAGGAATGCACCCTACCCTGGACCACCGATCTCCAGCACTCCCCTGACGATGGACAAAACCATCGCAACCCCAACACCTTACGGGTTCCCGGTACACCCTCGTCCAATGCCCTGCCCCCAGGCATTTGAAACATCGATCGCCAACCGCCATCCATCGAGATGCCACCCTATGCAACTCCGCCACTGTCCTGGCCTTCCCCTCGACCGGCCTCACACCGAAACCCCGCCGCCCTCTCCTCTGGGAGACCTCCCTCCAACCATCTCCTGGGTCCCTCCGCGTTTGAGGAGGTACGCCACCCCCCTCTCCCTCACAGGAGACCTCCCTCTCTCTCGCCTTGCCTCCTCACCCTCCCTCTCGCACTCCTTCCCGCTTTCCCTCTCGCTCTCCCTTTCGCACTCTCTCCATCCTCCTAATCTTCACTTGAGGAGTTATTTTTGTGGGATAGGTGTGGGGAGTGGGGGGATTCATGGGTAATCTTGGGATAGGGTCCTTTCGGTGTTTGGTTAATGTGGAGGTCGTATCAAGGGATAGAAGTAGGTAATACCTTGTTTGGTAAGGAGAACATGCTTGTTAGGAGGAATTATATGGGGGTATTTTGTTAGTTATTGGATCAATTCACAATAAAGGTTTGGTGAAAATATGTTTGTGGACAATATTACCCATCTTGAAAGTTGGATGTGTTAAGAAATAGGTTAGTTGGATTTGTGTTGAGAAATAGGTCTGTATACATTGTGTGGTACTCTTTTCCATGGTGTACCTTAATTCCATCCAACATTCATTGAAATTGAACAAGTAATCTTCTTTTAATTTTTCTATTGCCCTTGCAAACGTGATGTAATTTTGATTGAGAAATATCTCTTTGTTTTTGGTAAGTGCAAAGAAAGGTGATTTTGTACCAATAAGCAGATCCGACGAAGCACATGAGTTGCATGTGTCAGGCATTTCTATGTTAAATGAGAAATGATGAGAGACACGTATAGCATGCAAAGTTATTGGATTTTATTATGAATTGAGAGCACCGACGAGGCCCTCTTGGACTTCACGTGTGGATAAGGGAAAGAGAGTGGAGATGCCGTGGGAGAGAGGAGTCGGCCAAGAATATGAGATTTTATTATGTGACTCAAGAAACAAACGAGGGTGTTGGTCTCCTTTTAAAGAGATCTAATCCCAATCAAATCCCAACGAATATGTGAATAGAATCCTAATCCTTATTTAAACCCTTCTTGAAAATAGAAAACTTCCTAACCAAGCAATAATTCCAAATACTCCTAAAACAAAATGCCACATTTGGCTCAAAATTAGTTGGCTTCATGCCACTTCAAGTGCCCTATGGTGGGGCCCGACTCCTACTCCTAAATGCCACATGGCAGTGCCATATGGCCTTCAAGTCTTCACGCTAACATGCCTCCACAAGTTGAGGCCAGTAAGGATGAAGACTTGGTCAACTTGGTGAGGCTAGAACCTCCACCATTCTTCATCATCCTTCGCGATAGTATATGCTCTTGGGTTGCCTTTAGACGAGGCTTTGTTGATTGTCGTTAGCCCTTTTGCAACTTCAGAAGTGATTATGTCTTTGGCAAAATAAAAGGTTGTTGTAGTAGTCGTTGTGGTCTCCTCCTCCTTCAGTAGACCCAGAGCTTCTTTAAGTTCACGAACGAGAGAGAAACCTCATAAGAATGAGGTGTGGATGAGGACCCACATGGAGGCCTCCCTTGCTTCTCCCAGCACTACTTGTGAGGATGATTTGTCTTACCGTAGTGTTGGCAAGGTGGGTAGACCTGACTATTTTCTCGACCACGATCTTTCCAATGTCCTGCACCACCCTCAATAGTGGTTAGGGCTATCGTCTCAGGTACGACGAGAGTTGAACCTCCACTTTTTGCTGCCTTAGTTTTCTAGAGATGATTGTATATTGTCTTATGATCTAGATCTTCATCCACGGCTAGGATCTGATCTCGAGCTACATGATATCGGGGATTAAGATCCCTAAGAAATTTGCATGCTTGCCAGCATGCCTTGGAAGTCACCTGCTTGTCGCAGCAAGCAACCTCGTAGATACTGAGCTCCTCGAATAGACTCTCCATCCTTGTGAAATATTGGTCAAGGGAGCGATCCCCTTGACTCGTGTTCCAGATGCGCCAATATTAACCTATAAGTTAGACACAATTGGTCTTCTTGGAGAATCGCTTCTCCAGAGCCTCCTAGATGTCGTACGTTGTGTTTCTGTAGAGAACATTGTCTACAATGATCGAGTCGATGGAGTTCATGAGCCAATTTATGACCATGTAATTTTCCTTCTCACACTTCTTCGCCTTGGGTCCTTCTCGTGTCTCAGGAACCTTATTTGCAAGGACGTGGAGCTTGTCTTGTCCTTGCATGAAAATCTTGAAGGTTCGTGCCCATAAGATGTAGTTGGATAAACCCATCAGTTTGATGGTCATCCCTTGCATGAGAACTTTAGCTTCCATGCTGACTGGATTTTCTCATTCAACCATCGTAATCCTTCAAAAAACAAGTTGCTTCTTCTTTGATGCTTTTGACGAGAATGTGGATTGGTTTAATGCCACATCTTGAGATGTGGACTCTGTGTTATATGTGGTGGCCTATAAATAAGCATGTACCCCCTACTTATTTCTTTGAGAAGATCAATATAGATTTCAGCCCATCGAGGCCTTCTCCCATGGTTTTCTCTATGCTCTTCCTGAGCGGGGTTTCCACATAAACCCAAGTGTTTCATTGATTGCTTTTACACTTTTGATATCTTATTGTTATGCTTCTGCTTATTATAAATTTTAACTTGGTATTAGAGCAGTCGATTCTTGGGTTTATTTGGTTTTTAGATCATTATCATTATTTTGTTATTAGAGTCTCTTCTTTGTTCATTTGGAAGAGGAGGATCTAAATGCATGCCTTAATGGCTGGAGGAGATCGACATGAGGTGGAGCTTTATATGTCATTCGAAGATGGTGGCAAGATCGATTTTTATTGCGTTAGCAGCAAAGATTACGGCAATGAAGATGGCGAGGGTGATCTTGATGAATTCACAATGGAGATCGCGAGCAACAATGATCATTGGAGCATTGCATTGAGGTCATCCCCGACGACGTCTAGGTGTAGGACGGCGACAACATCCACAAGCCCTTTATAGGAACGGGGGGATTCGACGACGGGGACCCCTTCGACCTCTACTTCAAGGGCTTGGCCTCCGTGTGCGATCCCTAGGGGGGCTCGGCCTCAAGATCCAGAGGCCCCTCATTGCAGGACTCTCGCCTAGTCTTGGGGAGAAGCTCTTCGACAGCCTCCACCTCCTCGCCCATAACAGTCGCTTTGCCCGTGAGATCTTTGGAGGGAGGTGATGAGGGCTTCCTGGAGTTGGAGGTGGAAGGCGAGGTCGAGGTCGATGGTGATTGTCGCATGGCCAAGAGATCAGAAAGGAGGTGACACTCTCGAGGAGCAATCTCTAGCGGAGATCACGACGTCGATCTTGTGATGTGGCTCGACGATGATGGCAGCGATGGAGTGAAAGAAGTCACGAAGGAGCAGAAGAAGTCGCGACGTGGTTTTGTTATTGCTCCACTCATTTCTTTTTCTTTCTTTTCCTCCAGGGTCCTTATATAATGTGTTAATGAGGAGAGAACGAAGATATGAGAGAAAAAAATAGAGGGGGATATTGAAAAAAAGGGAAAAAATAAAAAATAAGGGAAGAAAAAAATAGGAGAGAAAAAAGGGCAAAAAAAAAGGAAAAGAAGGGAATGATGTTAAAGAGAAGAGAAGCTCTTCTCTATTTTATTTCTTCTCTATTGTTATTTTCTTCTCTCCTACAAGTATAAGAGAAAGGGGGAGTGCGGATACCTATTGTAGTCACCCCTATTTGGGAGTCCCTTTGTTGCAGTTTTTCATATCTACGCACCTTTCTCTTCGTAAGGCATGATGGCATCCTCCAACAGTTCTGAGGTGACATCGGATACCCCTACGGATATTTGAGAGTTACAGATCATCACATGAGAAACCTAACTATGGGAGGTCTAGAGTTTTGAGATCTCCAGAGAGGGAGATCCAGTTTTGAGGTCCTCGGAGGAAGGTTCCAACTGGTTTTTATGTGAGAGATCTAGCTTCGAGGTCTTCAGAGGAACATCCATTACAAGGATACTGAATGAGGAGCTAACAACACCAGTTGAGGTCTCTAAAGGAGAGGCCCTTGTCAGAGCTTAGCTACGATAGTTCGTCCAACAACTCCAGATTTCGCTGATGTGTCATTATCAGCCCACCTACCTACTAGTAAGGATTAGTTTAGAGAGTTGTGTTCTACTGTGTAAAGTGGGTTTTGTTGTTGTACAAGTTGAGCATTCCATGTTAGAGCTGTAAAAAAAAATCGAACCCACCTAACCCGACCTGAACCCTACCCGATTAACGGACCTGAACTCGAACCGACCCGCTTACATTAAACATGTTTAAACCTGTTTATTAAATGGGTCGGTTTGGATTTACCTCAAGGAACCTGCTCAACCCAATAAACCCGATTAATGAGAAAAATCCCTACGTTTAACCCATTTAACCCCCATGTTTACCCATTTAACCTGTTTAACCCATTATTAAATGGGTTAAATGGGTCAGGTTGAGTTTGGCAAGTGTAAATGGGTCGGGTTCGGATTGGAGTATATAGACCCGTTTAATAAATGGGTTGGACCTGACTTGACTCGTTTATAAACGGGTTTGATCTTAATGGGTTGGGTCTAACCCGACTCAACTTGTTTGACAACCCTATTTCATGCTCAAGCTTGAGGGGGAGTGTTTGAGGATGTGGGTTGGTTTAGTGCCACATCTTGAGATGTGTACTTTGTATTATGTGTTGTGGCTTGTAAATAAGTATGTACCCCCCACTTATTTCTTTGAGAATATGTTGGCGAATGTGGGTTGGTTTAGTGCCACATCTTGAGATGTGGACTTAAACCAACCCACATTCTCCAATAGCTTTTGTAGAGCTTGCATAAGGCATTAGGTTCTCTCGAGATGTGTGAGAAGCCATATCGTTAAAGATTCTCTCCATGTTTGTGGAAGAGATCCTCCTAGACACGTTGGCGTGGTGAGAAAACCCTTGGAGAAGACTCCATGTGTTCCATACACAAGGAAGATACATTGTGCGTGGAGCAAAGCTCCTTGAAGTCGATGCGCAACGCCTCCTCAAACTCCTGTCCACGCATGGAGGCTAGCAAGTCCACAAAATCTGCTCTGATACTATGTTATGAATTGAGAGCACCGACAAGGTCCTCTTGGAGTTCACGTATGGAGAAGGGAAAGAGACAGAGGAGATGGCATGGGAGAGAGGAATCTTCCAAGAATAGGAGATCTTATTATGACTCAAACAATAAACAAGGGTGTTGATCTCCTTTTTAAGAGATCTAATCTCCGTCAAATCCTAACAAATATGGGAATAAAATCCTAATCCTTAAACTTTTCCTAAAAGTAGCAGATTTCCTAACCAAGTAATAATTCAAAATATTCCTAAAACAAAATGTCTGGAAACATGTAAACCACAAGCAACTAGTCAAGATGGTAGCATTTTAGTCTTGTCAAGTGTGTCAAGCACATATCTTCCCGCACGTATCTTCAGCAGGTCATTGCCCTGTTTATATTTTTTGTTAGCAAAGAGTTTCACATAGCTTTTTGTATTACAATATTTGAAAGAAGATTTCTCACCCTCTCTTGAAATGCTATGATGGAGGGAGAAAGGACTTGTAGTTTAGTACTTTCAACACTGACTTTGTAGGAACTCCTTGCAACAGGCAATGGATAACAACACTGACATATTTCATCCATTCAAACTAGCAGAGAAGTGATGCGCTGAACATAATGTACATTGCATCACAATAAATGGTTCATACATTAGGGAGTATCCTATGACAATGTAAGCCCATACGTTGAAGAAGGGGTTTGGACAAACATAATTTTTAATAAAGTTGATGGAAAGTGCTCGCACGTATGTGGATTGTTACATTGGAAAAGTGTCAAGTATTCCCAACATGAGACCATTGGCAAACATCCATCTTGAGTCCATATGTAATATCCTGATCTGCAGAGCAGCCACGTCAAACTGTTGAAGTTTAGGTGAGGAGAATCCCAATGAGCAGCCTCCTGAAAGCGACCAATTATCCAATGAAGTAATCTATGAACAACCTCTTTGGAGCGAGCATGATAAGGTGAACTAAGCTTCAAATATATTACACTGAATGTGACAATGGAGTTTAGAGGAGGACTCATCTGCTTGGCATGAAGGTAGAGTGAGTTCTTTTGGCTATCAATTGAAACTCATGTAGAGAAGCTCATATCTTACGTTCATTCCTGCAAATTGTGACACATACATTGATGACACATACAATTAGATCACCAGGAAATCACCATGAGAATACCTGCTGTCGATAAGCTCAAAAATAGAAGCATTCCCTATCTTCAATTTGTAATCAATCACAAATGCCATCCCACCTTTGACACAAACACACAATTCATGGATCCTGGCAATGAGCAGAAGTTGGGCTTATGTAGGCAGCTACGGCTGCATGCATCCAAAGTAGAATGTAGCTAATACGTCTACCCATACCCAAATGCAAATTGAAGTAGAAAGCATTATCTTGAAGACAGGAAAATGTAATGTGCAATGGATAAGTAATACAAGGACTTATCTTGAAATGGTTGGCCAGCAGGAAGTTCAGAAATCAATCTCAACCACAGCAAGGAGAGAACCATGAAGGACCAATTCATGATCTAAGCAGCGGGACCTTATTTGATTGCATTTTGTGGGTGACACCATGAGGTGCTGTTACGGGCCGTTTGCATCTTGGAGACCCTTGGAGTCTCCTCCTTTAGGGGCCTCTTTCTTTCTCAAAGGCCTGGCAGAGGTGGCGAAGAAGGTGCGGACGTTCTTCTCCCCCACGCTGGGAGAGGGTGACGTTTTCAGGTTCTGGTTGGATGACTGGCAGGGGGTCGGGTCACCTCTCAGTGCTAGGTACCCCTGGCTTTTTAGGGGAGTGGTGGATTAATCGGCTTTGGTGGGGGACTGTTGGACTGGGGCTTGGTGTCCGATCTTTCGGGGAGGCCTCTCGGATCAAAAGTGTGTAGAGTTCCAGATGTTGTTACAAGAGTTGGAAGGATGGGAACCAGAGGAGGGGGAGGACTCCTTTTCCTGGGAAGAGGGAGACTTCTCGGTGGCAGAGGTTTTCCATAGAGCGAGTTGTAGCATGGCCAGCTCAAACATTGAGCTCATGAGGGACTGCAGACTCCTCTTGGAGGCAGAATGCCCACTGAAGGTGAAAATTTTCACATGGCTGTTGAGGAGGGGGAGGATCATGATGAAAAAGTGGAGATCGAGATGGGCCTGGATGGATGATATGAGTTGTTTCCTTTGCGATGAAGCGGAGGAGGACATTCAACACCTCTTCTTCCAGTGTCCGTTTGTGGTGCAGGTGTGGCAGAAGTTGGGGATAGACTGGATTATCCATTGGGATATGCTTAGCTTTTGGACTTCTTTTGGTAGGGGAAATGCAAGTGATGGGCTAAACTCGTTTAGATCCAAGAGGGATCAAGCTAAGGTTTTGGCTGTCTTATGGGGTGTGTGGCTGGGTAGGAATGGGGTGATTTTTAGGGGTGAGAGACCCTATGTTGAGAATTTTTTCTACTCCATTCAGTCCCAGGTGGAGTCCTGGAGAGCTAATATGTAATTTCTTGTGTAACTTTTTTTTGATGGAATGAATTGAATGTGGGTGGTTATCATTTGGATAACCACCCTTTCACTTTTCAAAAAAAAATTTTGTGGCCATCAATGTTGGTGTATTCAGTAGGAACCATATGCAAGGGCAGAAAAGGAGCCTGAGAAATAGAATTGAGAACATCAACAAGAAATACACAGTCTTCAAGGGGTGTTCTGCGCAGATGAAATTCACTGCAAAATTTTACAATGCTCGAAAGTAATTTTCTATCTACTATGAGCTCAAGTGAATCAGACACAGAAAATTACATTCAGATTCCAAAAGAGCCAATATTATCTTGATGACGTACTGATATCACCCATGTGTCTCTTCTTGTGCCCATTTCACCATAGCAGTTTTAGTTCAGATGCTCAGTATAGATTTGAAAGATATACAAGGATGAAGAACAATGCCCGTCAAGAGGATTACTGATACCAGGAATGTAATCTCAAAGAGCTAATCTATTCATCGTGTGGCTAATCTGATAAGAAACAAAAATCTAGTTATGGTGTTCAAGGAAGTTAAGATAGCATGAAATGGCAGCATGAAATTAAGGATTTGTAGTGCCCATATCTGGAAAATGGTCCAAGAAAAGGCTACACGAAATTAAGTATTTTGAAAAGATTCGTAGAGAGGATTGCACATACCTGAATTTAGAATTCCAAATGAAGTATGAAGGAAAATATAGAAGCTCATATGTAAGTGATAAGTGAAAATGCAACAAGAACTACATCATGGTATCTAAGAGGACCTTCAAACCTTTGTAATGACAGGAAGCAGAATTCCACATTTCTAAGTCCATAAGGTAGATAGGTGACATATATGGGCTACTATAGTCAATTCCAGGTCCTTGGAATCATATTTACTTATACAAATCAAAATTAGAAGTGAAGACAGCTTACTTGTTTTGTAGTTGGCAAGTGTCATGGAAATGCATCAAGGAGAAAGTTCATACCACATCATCAATCCATTTTTGAGAGGGACCACATCATCAATGCTGAAATGTATACAGCACAAATGTATTAATAAGTGAAAAATGCAAGCACTCATTAGTACAATTAACTAATGTAGAAAGTTACTTTTTGCTTTTGTGGACCTTCTTTGGTAGTGTGATTAGCAGACAATATTTGTGCTGGTTTTGGGCTCAGGTAGCAATTGTAATTTGAACTCAAGTCATTGGGTTCACATGCTGCCATGTGGACTGCCATAACATGGGTTAGCAACCATGAAAGGTGCCATCCATACTAGGTTTGCAGAACCAGAGCCAACTTTTTGAGGTTTCTTGGAAAAATTTCAGTCATCCAAATCAAGTATCAGCTCATTCCATGGTTATATATATGTAAGCATGTGATCCTTCATGAGACTATGTAATATTAAATTACAAAATTTCATCATTGCCCATGGGACTGAAGGAGAGGTCCTGCAAAGAACATATTACAATGAATCAAGTGAAATTGAAAAGAGGAATAATCTACTATTGTATGATAAGCACATGTGCCACACACTGCAATGTTCAATTCGCATGAAGTCTGTTTATAAGTAGCCATGGTAAATAGTACAAAAATAGAAGACGTAATTGTAGATACGGTAATGTAACTGCAAATAGAAAAACTGATGAAAGCAAAAATCGTAGTGTGACAAATTGCGCATCTTGTTAACAATAGATGCATGTGTGGAATGGAGTTCCACCTCCCTAACTCAAGCCTTAACCTCAAGCTCATCAATCCTCTCTTGTAGTCGTTTACTTTGCCCATAGCACTTCTGTGGTTCCTCAATTCCTTCACCTTATCCTGGAGGTACTTGACAAAATTGTCATTCACCTCTGCTTTATGTGAAATGCGCGCCATGTTTAGCTCCATGACATGGTACTTCAGAGAAAGAAAGTATGACTCAGCTCTTGATGAGTCCATTGTCAGGACTAGGTGGTTTGCTTATACTTTGTAGTTGCACCCCTACCGTTGACATTAGCTTTAGTCAACAATAATTCTCATTGGACATAGAAATGTAAGTAGAGTACTACTCATCGTAGCACCACATGGACCAGTGCAGAATAGGCGATCCATTATCTCCATGGAGTGGTTGCCATTGGGCTCCAACCAAAGAAGATAGGACATACCACATGAGCATCTGTGTTCATGTGTCGTCGTGAGGAACCCACTCCCCATCCCTACACCAGTAGTTACCCAGAATGCAATGCATACGTACAGTTGCAGGCTTAATATCCACAGTCAAATTAACCAAACATTAAACATCGATCAAGTCGTTTTACTTCCAAAGGCTATGAGAAGTACCAATAGTAGTTCTATGACTATTGCTTACTAGAGTTGTTACTTGTCTACTACAATAACCAAACATGCCATAATAATAGTAATGTCCTTGGCTAAGATATGGCCTTACATGTACATGCATTTAAATGGAAATGCATCAATTCAATGACTGTGGTAATCGGCCCATAGATTGTGGGCAAGTTGCTCCAGCAAGAATTATACTAGCATTTACTGCAATCTCACCGACTATGTCATCTCTTACTTTCGATTCCCCTGCATTTTCTTGGTCATTTATTGTGGAGTAGAATAGCTTGTCCTCAATGTTCCACCGACGTATCATGTTGTGTATGATATAACATGGCATCACCATATGTCGTTGCATCTTGAAACTGTAGTAAGGTTGTGCCTCCAGAATCTTGAAATGCCTTTCCAACATGCCAAAAGCACGTTCAACAACATTGCAAAATTCGTTGCACTGATGGTTGTAAAACTCCTTGTAATTGCGATATTGATTTGAGTAGTTTCGATACTCTTGTAGGTGATGCACAAATCCATGATATGGAGCAAGAAAGCGGTCAATTTTCGCATAACCCAGATCTACAAGATGCCTATGTCTATGAGAGACATTCAATCTATTTTGCACAACCCATCAATAATACTCACATGTCAGCAATTGATCCCTTTCATCTAGTGCCCATGAAGACAAATTGTAGGTCGTAGTTGATAGCGGCAATCATGTTTTGGTTCGTCCACCCCTTTCGATTGTGAAATTGAGCCTAACATGTGGGTGGGACCATTACATGAACATAACACCCATTTGTAGCTTTCAACACATCCTTTTCATAAAAATGGAAGGTTTTAGTACATTGACATTTGAAACGAAGTTATATAGCATAGTTTGATTATGTTAAAACAAACTTGAAAGAATGGGAAGAACCTCGAATTCCCTTGAATATGAGTTGGGACCTCAGCATTGGCGTTTGGCATCATAATGAATATGCGTTTCAGGGAGTCCAAGGCATTCAAGACATGTTGAAATATCGGGAGATGGTCTCCGTAGAATGTTGAAACCTTTAAATTAGGTGACAATTGGAGGATGCATGAGGCGGGACAAGTAAGAAAATCGCTAGCTGCTTATTCACCATTACAAATTGCGAATTGTATAGTTTGGTTGTCTCCTTTTGATAGTTAGAAAGTGCTACGAAAGCCTCCTTGCTCACCTTGAACTCATCATAGCACCACCTCCAGTGGCCTTGCAATACTTATCTAACCTAGTAATGCCCATCCAAAGCCCCATTGTTTTGTGGTTGACAAGGGACCTGCCTATTGGCAAATGGAGGGAACTCAACTGCAAGTGGAAGGATTACCTCATCTAGTGCCAAAGCATTGTCCTCAAACTCCTCATCCATAGATGACATGGACCTATCATTTGCGGAACTCATCCCTGGTTAAGAACATAACGCATCTTCAAATTGCAAACTTATAGAAAACAATGAGTACTCTAATAGGGAAGGATGAAATGGTACGTGCATGAAGATGTAAATTGCAAGACATTAACGATGCTGTACATGTCGGAATGACTAAGTGTAACATATTGCAAATGCTAAATGTCACCGGAAATACTTCGAAGATTTGTAAATATTACATGCCATCGGGTAAATATTACATACCACCATGCTGCCAGCAAATACTTGGAAGGTTCCTAAATATTCCATGCCACAAGGAAATAGTTCAAAGATTCCTAAATATTACATGCCAACGGTAAATAGTCCAAAGATTCCTAAATATTACAAGCCGTAGAAATCGTAATTCGACAGGCGTAGAAGAAGAAAGTAGGAGAAATGAGTCGAAAGGTTAAAAGCCATGGTCGCTCCCAACGTGCCTCTTCAGAAATGCCCCTAGCTATGCATCTGAACATCTGAAGACAACCCTTTAACTGAAATGTGTGAATACAATAGCTAGAGTCACCAAATCATTAGTGGTGTGTTATGTTATATTGTTGGGCTATTTCTCTATTTTATTTTCCTGATAGGACTCCTTTTATATTTTCCTTCACCTCTCTTTATGTAAGGAGGTGTCGGGTAGACTTAGTGAAATAAGGAAAATCATTTTCTTCAACTTGGTATCAGAGCCAAGTTGAGGACATCACCAAATGAAAACCCTAACCCTACCTCCAAGCCCACCCTCGCCGCTACTACCGACGTTCCTTGCTGGCCAGTAGCGCCATCGGCCACTAGGGCTGGCAGCCATCGTCGCCACCAACCAACAGGTTTGGCACCGTCGCTTCTCTCCACCTCGTCTCGCTGCTTCTCCTTGTTAGGCGACGGGGGGAGGGGTACCACTGTTTGCTGCAGGCTCTAGGAAGGTTCTTGGTGTTCTTGTGATGTGATTTTGAAGCCAAGGACCTTCCAAAAGATGTGTTGAAGATCTAGTACTTTGGTATGAAAAATCAGATCTTTGATTTTGTTTAGGGTGTTTATTTCCCTATTTTTTGATGAATCTTTGGGGTGTCTATTTCCCTTAGTGTGTTGACAAAGTACCGAATCGTGTGTATGCAGATTACAGGGTGTGTATTCCTTGGTTTTCTTTTCTGTTGATTAAAATCAGATGTTGGCTCTATTATTCAGCATTTTGTGGCATTTTCAAGATTCAATTTGGTGTGTATCAAAACTATTAGAACAGATAATGCATTGGAATTTTGTACTAAGCAATTGGTAATGTTTTATGGCTCCCTTGGTATTACGCATCAGACCTACTGTCCCCACATGTCATAGTAGAATGGGGTTGCAGAATGGAAGCACCGACACATTCTGGATATGGTTAGGACATTGCTTATTCAGAATAGTGTACCACACATCTACTGGAGGGATGTAGTACTTACAACCTGTTATCTCATTAACAAGCTTCCTTCAGTACTTCATGAGCAAGTATCATGGACAATTTTATATCTTGATGTAGATCTTTTCTTAGTGCCTCGGAGGACATTTGGCTGTGTAGCTTTTGTGCATCTGCTCAGGCCTTCCTGTGACAAACTTGCCCTCGGAGTAGTCACGTGTGTGTTTCTTGGCTACTCTCGGACTCAGAAGGGGTATAGATGTTTTGATCCTATACATCAGAAGCACTATGTGAGTGCTAATGTTACATTCTACGAGTTCATTCCACATTTCTCCACGTCAGCTCATCAGTTACACGATGTAGAGCCAATTGTACCTATGCCTATACCTCTTATACTCGTGGATAACTTTCCTAGCAATGACAATCCTTCCACGTCTTTAGAGCTACCTGAGTACATTTAGAGTGGTACCAGTAGATGAAAACACCTTCAAGGGTACTACTTATCAGCTACCTGTCAGTTACAGGGAGAAAACCCCCTCCTCTTCCTTTGTTCCTATTGAGCCACCACTATCCTCCCCCGATCAAGTATGTGTTGAGGCCACTAACGGTGTTTCTCCTATTGATGTTTCCTTAGGTCCTACTTTTGTGAGTATTGATGATGATGTTCCTATTGCTGTTAGAAAGGCTCCTCACTCATATGCCCTATACCGTGTAACTGGGGGTGCAGTCTTGAGTGATTCTCTTGGTGCTGAGTTTCATGCCTTCACAGTTGCTATTTTTAACTCTGAGATGCCTACTTCATATCAGCAGGCTCTTTTGAACCCATAGTGGAGGGTTGGCATGGATGAGATGTCTTCCTTACGTAACAGAGGAACATGGGAGCTTACTCAATTACCTTTTGGAGTGCATCTTGTTGGTGCTAGATGGGTCTTGGCCCTGAAATACAACCCAGATGGGTCTATTTCTTGGCATAAGGTTAGACTTGTGGCCAAAGGTTCACCCAGACCTATGGGGTGTATTTCTTTGACACTTTCTCCCCTATTGCCTGGCTCTCCACCATCCATATTCTCATCTCTATTGCAGCTCACTACGGATGGTCACTGCATCAATTGGATGTCAAAAATGCCTTTCTCTATAGTGACCTTCAGGAGGAAATATAAATGCAACAACCTCCTGATTTTGAGGTTCAGGAGGAGTGCGTTTGTAGGCAACGTAAGACTATCTATGGCCTTAAACATAGCCCCAGAGCGTGATTTCAGCGCTTATCAAAGGTATTGCTAGTTGCTGGGTTGCAGAGGTCTTCATCTAATCATTCCTTATTTGTGAGGAAGACTAGCAGTGGTGTCGTGGCTTTACTTGTGTATGTTGATGATCTCATACTTATAGGGGATGATATGGCTGGTATATCTTAGGTGAAGGAATATTTAGCTCGGCAGTTTGTTATGAAGGACCTTGGGAAGCTCAGATACTTCTTGGGCATTGAAATTGCTACAAGTAAACATGGTATTGTTATGTCCTAGAGGAAGTTTGCCTTGGACATCCTTCAGAAGGTAGGCATGCTTGTATTTAAGGGTGTGAATATCTCTATGGATCCAAAGGTTCACTTATTTGATGACTTAGCAAAATTGATGGAGAAGAAACCTTACAGACAGTTAATGGGGAAGCTACTTTATCTGACCATTAGGTCCATTACTAAGCCAGATATTAGTCTTGTAGTTGGTAAGCTGAGTTAGTTTTTGGATAGACCCAGTGATGCTCATTGGCAGGCTATGATGCAGGTATTGAGATACATCAAGGAGGCTCCAAGTCGAGGCCTCTTGTTTCAGAAAAAGGATCCTATGACAGTTGTTGGCTACTCAGATGCCAATTATGCTGGTGATGTTGGGGACAGGAGATGGTAGTTTCTCTACATTTGTCGTGGGAAATCTGGTGACTTGGAGGAGCAAGAAGTAGAGTGTTGTGTCACGTTTTAGTGCCGAGTCAGAATACCATGCTATGGCACACATAGTTGCTGAGATGATCTGGATATGGTTCTTATTGAGAGATCTTCATGTCACTCTTGAAGATCTTATGGAGATGTATTGTGATAACAGGGCAGCTACTTACATTGCCAACAACCTTTTGTTTCATGAAAGGATCAATCACGTGGAAGTGGATTGTCACTACACTAGCAGTCTAATCCAGCAGGGTCTGCTTCGTACTGCTTGCCTAGCCTTTTCAGAATAGACTGCCGACATGTTTACTAAGTCTCTTTCACACCCAATGTTTGAGAAGTGCAGGAACAAGTTGAGCATGATCGACATGTATGCCCCAGCTTGAGGGGAGGGTTATGTTATATTGTTGGGCTATTTCTCTATTTTATTTTCTTGAGTGGACTCCTTTTATGTTTTCCCTCACCTCTCTTTATATAAGGTGGTGTAGGGCTGTTGCAACGCTTTCGCTAAGTTTTATGAAATGCGTGTTATAGTACGATCAATAAAAAATGCAACATGTAAATTTATAAAAGAGTACTTGAAAACAAAGAATTGAGTTCGAGGTCATTCGCAGGGAGTAAATATGGAATTCACGCACTAATCGCAATTAATAATAATGAGCACAATAATACAGATGTGCAATAAGAATCAATAATCAAAATGTATTCGATAATCAGCCAATTTGTATCTCATAAAACATTGGGATAAAAAGAGCATCAAAACCCTAAAAATGGTGATTTAGATCATTAATTAATTCCTCATTCAAGCACATCCCAATGTATTCAATTTTTCAACAATAATCCCGAACCATCAACAGATATTCAAATATAACCAAGATCAAATAATGCCATAGTACTAGATGAATGCCACAATCAGACGTTGCAATGGATCATCAGATGCCTTGAACCACCAAGGCACAGAGCCTCAGCTAAGGCAACAGCAGCAACACATCAAGGCACAAGGGCCTCACAAGACACAGAGCGGCTAAGTGTTGAGAGAGGATGGGGCACGTATCCTGAGGTGTAAAACCCTCCCCCTTCCTCCTCATATCTCTCTTTCTTAAATCAGAGGTATTTAGGTAAGTGGATTAGGGACTAGACCTGCCGGCGTGGTGTAGCAGGTGAGGTGTGCACACGTACGGTGACCTCACACCGTGTGCTGAGGCGGTAAGTCGGTATCACTTTTGCATTTTATACGTTGCACTGCTTCTGTCCCATACGATGTGGGACTAAAAATGGTTGCTCCTTCGCATGCAGCCAATGAGAGCTTCCAAATTGAAGCAGTTGCGAGGACTTTATTGCTCTATTGAACACCTGAAGCTCTTCGAGAGGTGATACTGCAACTCCTGGAGGTGATGTTGAGGCTGGAGGTGGCTGGAAGAGTATGGTCAGAGACGAAGGCGACGACTGGCAGCGGCGATATCTGAAGACAAGAATATGGCCTCTCGACCCAATTAGAAAAGCTCAGAAGCTTTGCTGTGAGGCGAGGAAGACGATGGCGGGGTTGATTTGGTGAACGGTGGCATGTGGTGGTCGGACAGTGTCTGGGCGGTCGGCGAGAGCATGGGTTGTTCGGTCGAAGGTTTTGGTGGGTGGGAGAGCGAATAAGGAGAGGGCTTTTGGTCTGTGGTGGATGGGGAAGCTTCTGGTGGTCGAAGTAGGGCAAATGGTGGCTTCACCGGAGGTGCTGCTGTCGTGGAAGAAGACGAAGTGGGAGAGTGGTGTACAGGGGTCAATTTAATGTGGGAAAAGCGTGGTTCTAACCTAAAGGAGAGAGAGATTGTCCTAGTCTAAGGGACGAAAGGGAGGAAGTTGGCGTCAGCTTTGATTGGTTGGCACCGGAGAAGGGGAATACTCCGGTGAGGGGGCAGCAGCGATGAAGAGGTCGGATGTGATGGGGCTTTGGTTGGCCATCGTTGGAAGAAGGTGAGGAAGAGAGTTGTGCTTCCAATTTGACTGGTGGGGGCACGGATGAAGGAGATTGGGGGAGCCGTCAGAGCATAGGTCGGAGTTGGCTAGGGAAGAGAAGGAAGACTTGTTTTGGCCTGGAACCTAGCTGAAGAGAATGCTGGGATCAGGAGGAACCTTTATAGGCTTAAACAAGCTCAATTTTGGGAAGATTCATCATTGATTCAACGTGATTTGATTTGGGTCTCCTCACGCATTTCAAGAGCTTTGCCTGAGCTCTATGGTGTGATTTGGGATCTCTGAGGTGATTCAATCGATGGAGGATCTTTTAAAGATTGTTCCTTCCAAATTTGGGAGGAAGTGGTTAACGAAATAAGATCTCGTTTGAAGGTCGGCAACTTTGGGCTCACACCTCTAATGGTGGCAGGGACTTGTTTGAAGAAAATGACGAGAAGTTAGGGGCTTAATTGCAAGGAATCTAAAAGTTAGGGACTTAAGTGTGAAGAATAGATATTTTAGGAACGAAATTGCAAATTAGGTCAATATGGACTCTGATTGGGCCCAAATTTTGATTTTAATCTAATTTGAACCCAAGGATTCTGATGGTGAAGTTGGATTTCAATTTTGACCATGTTTAACTAGGCAATTTGCACAGAAGCTCAAATTAGGGCAAAATTTCGTGTGCAACTCTGTTCTAGGTCAGAATATGTTCAGATGATCAAACCAAGAGTACCAATTCTCTTAGAATATTTTTCTATAAATTTTAGGAGGTTTAGATGAATTTTGTCCTTATCAAAACCTCTTCAATTCAAGCGGGTTTGAAATTAGGGTTTATGTTCTGATGCAGTTTTCGAAATGCGTGAAATCCCATTTCTGTCTGTGGATCCACTCTTTGGACTTTAATGCTCATTTGACCTTCAATTAACCTCTAGCAAACCCTGTGGTTACTCTGCATTCGTGGTATGATGTTAAAACTGCAGATTTAACCCATTTTTATGTTTTCTCCTCAAAACGGATCTGCGTGGAATTACGACTCAGGCGATCATTTCAGGAGCATTTGTCATTTGATTTCCACTAATTTAAGTTAGTTATGACTAGTGATGGTGTTACCATCAAGGGCAGGCTTAGTGAAATAAGAAACCTCATTTTCTTCAACTTGGTGATATTGGCATAAAATCTGCATGCACTCACATGTCATCAGTTGTGTGATTAACCCTTGAGGGTGGGGAGATATGGTGCTTAACTAAGGTTCTTGTCAACTTAATGAGCTCCTCTGCCCTTGAATAGGTTGGCTACCTTTTTCCTACGTTTTCCGCTATTTGAGGTGGAACTTGCAAAAGCACACTTTGAGCCTTGAGGCTCAACACAGGGATGCGAAGGAGGTTGTGCTTGCATTAGAGGGTTACTAGAAGAAGTAGATGGGATATTGCTAGAACCAAATAAGGATGACCTAGTAAATGGTGTTTGCAGAAAGGTACATGTCATCGATGCATGTGTTTTCAAAGGGGATTGATCTACTTGTAGAAGTTTTGGGGAACGTGATGGGTTGTTGAAAGCAAGCAAGAACATCGTCCATTTTGTCCTTGATGTCTTCATCATCAAGTTCGTGAAGCTTTTCGACGACATTTGAGGAGATTGCATGCTTCCTAATTGTTGTACCCTTCCATACTATGGTGTAAAGATCATAGAAAACAAAAAGCTTATCTTGCAATTCACCTAGTTCAGGGGAAGTTACAAGTTACGGAAAGATTAACAATCATTTATAGGTACCCATGGAAGGATTGTATGCAATATGAGAGTGAAGTTTATAGAATTATCTCATTCCAAATGGAAGGCGATCGTGGTACAGGGCAACATGTGCGAGGGTCCATTTCCCAACCATGCTTGCTTAAGAGTTGAAAATATGCATGCTTCCTCTTGAGCTCCTTTCCCTTGTTAAGGATTTGCTTGTGATTTGCTTGTGGTTGTATGGCAACCCTGTCGCGACATCGAACTTCTTATAGATATCCTTCCAAGCAATCTTCATGAATGACCCCTCATACCAATGACCCCTCTCATGATGCCTCAACAAAATCTTCAGTAGCTCATTTGTGGTCAGGTAGTCCCATTTTTTAGCATTCTTGGGAGTGGACGAGAAAGGATGTAACAACATTTTAAAGGGAAAAGTAACAGATTGTTACCATGATAAAACTCCATGTGAGTGGGCACTACTTTTGAGTGTGCCGTACAAGGTAACTTCATGATAGTATGTGACAGATAAAGTATCATCATCTAAACATAGCCCTAATGAAACTACAAGGAAGCGAATGTAGCTCAATAGTAAACTCACTTGGTATTTGGGGAGGTGGGGGGTTCTTAAAGGCATTATGGTCACATGAAAAATTGGTGTGGGTCCTTCATTGTTGATTATGCAATCGTATTAGCAAGTACTATCAGGTATCCCTTCTATACATACATTATAAGAATGGAGAACCTCAACTAAACTGGAACAATATATCCTCATAAAGCATGTAATAACTCAAATTTTCAGTCATAGGAGTCCTGATTAGCCAACATTAATTCCTTACCATAGAATGTGCTTGTTTTCTCTTCTTTAATATTGAAATATGGAAAACCTTACACAACATCTCTATGGAACCAAGCGTTAACATTATGTGTACTCTGAAATTTGTAAATATCTAAAGTCAATATCACATGAGATCCCTCTGATCCAGTCCATTTTAGGTTTTTAAGAAAATTTCAGAAGGAAAAACTACTTATGAGTAGCAAGCTACCATACCATAGGCAATTTAACAAATTTGTTAATCGGTGCATTAATCATTGCATCACCATTCAACTTGATCAATGTCTATGGTATTGTTTAGAATGGTCCAATTCATCCATCTTACGTTGTATTCGACATTACCAATCATATGAAATATTGCATTTCATCAGCTTCCCACTATTTCTACACGTCCATGTTAACATGAACTATGATTTCAGAATATGATGTTAGGGGTTTGCATTAAGCATTTTACTTATTTCAGTGAATATTACTTTCAAAAATCATGACCACGATTGGTTGTGTTCACGATCAACCTTAATTACCAGGGATAAAAATGTGTATGGATGTTACCACCTTTCAAGTTGAGGAGACACAAGTAGAAACAACTCCAGCAACTTGCAAGCAACAACCCTTTTCTCCATTGACACTGCAGCATAAGTTTTCCCAAGCAAATATTAATATATTGGCCTATGCAACAACTTAACTGCAACAATAATAATCATTGGGAGATTGCATGACAATACATTACCTTCTTGACGATCACCCACGCTTAATGCTTCCTCTTCCTCCTCTTTCCAATCTTCTAGCAAGGATAGTAGGAGCTTGTTGGAGTTATGTACCCTGAGCGAATCAACTTGAGTTGAATCACTCGATCGGTGATTCAGATCTGAGTGTCAAATCATGTGGATATACTAATATGGTTAGATGGGTCCATTGGTACAATCAAGATAATGTATTGTGTCATGTTAGATATACCGATGATGGGTATCAAAAGATCCAAACGGTTTGAATTGAGAATTTCGATAAGTTATCAAGAACCATCATGATATCCAACTATTGTCTCCAGTCTGAGAGTAATGACAATCTTCTGAAGAGATTGTTGCCTGACCGATGCCCTTAATGCACATTGTCAGCATGAGAATAGAGATTCGAGGTTGTCACGTAAGTTGAATAAGGAGTCGACTCAACGAGATGGAGATGTAGAAGTCCTCTTGTTACTGTCACAGGGGTGTATGTTATGACCTGAGACAAATGTCTTTCGATCTGAGTATGCACATTTGGTGGACCGATAGGGAATACACCTACCCTGGTGTTGAAATTAGATAGTGTGCATATAAGGGCACATGAGACACATGATCTTTTGAAGGGATCACATAAATTCGTTGTTGTAGGTGTATGCAGGAGATCGGAAGACTCGAGCTCGCTTTGTGTATATTGGGAAGTACGAAATTTCATGCATGGTTGTATGGGTCCTGATCAGATCCATACCTGAAGAGAAGATAATTCTATGGAAAAGGATCCGGTCTTCGTTTTCATCTTAATAATACAAAGAGAATGTGAAAACTATGTAACCCGTAATGGGATGGGCAACGAGTCTGAGATTCAATCCCAAGGGTTACGTATGTCTTTTAGTGTGAATGATTCACATGTATTCGGAATACTTGAGGGAGGCATAGCGCCATAATTCCTTTGATCCCAAGTGCTTGATTATTGGTGTGATAAAATTAATAATCATTTTAGTGTGTTCCTATTTGATTGAATTGACTTAAAAGAGTTAAATCGTATTCAATTTAGAAATTAATTACACCTAATTTGATTAGGTACAAAATTTAAGAGTTGAATTGCAATTAATTAATGTTTAGATACTTGATTTAAACATCCCATAAAAGTTATGGGCCAATTTACAAAATCAAGTGGGATTTAATCCCAACCCTTGGATGGAGATCCAAGGGTTCACTCCAAATTAGGATTTGATTCGGAATCTTACAAATATCTCCCAAGTCAAAAGGAAAACCTTAAATTTGATTCCTAATCAAATCAATCAAGTTAATTGATTGTGTGCCTTAATCTTCAAGCCAAGAGCACACATAAAAGAAGTAGATCTTCAATTGATTGGGATTGATTCTTCCTTTCTTCTTCTATTTGCTCTTCTAGTAGTCATGGAGGAGCAAGAGGTCTTGCAAGGGGGTAGCTGACTCCCTTCTTCTTGGGAAGAAGTAAGTCGGCCTCCCATTCCACCAGTCGTTGCCCCCTCCCCATTCCCTATTGTTAGGTGTTGACTAGGGGCATAACAGGTTGACCTACTTGTGTTGTTAGGAGGGGGTTCGCTTCTTGGAGGCCATGATTCTTAATGCTGTAGCCTAAGTGTTAGGTGCCAACCAGGAAGGGAGCAGGTCGACTCCATTGTGCTTGGTTGATTGATTCTCTTGGCGGTGTCTTGGTGGTTTTCGAGGTGAGGGCTGCCTTTGCACTTGCGAAGGAGTTCGCGGGATGCAATGTGTTTGCATTGCGAACATCAGAATCAGTTGTCCTCAGTGTGAAGGGCCTCATCTACCTTCCGAGACAAAGTCCTCGAGGCGGGACTTATTTGAGGAGGCACAACATGTAAGGTGTTGTGCTACACCACCTACATGTATAATTCTCACTCGTGGGGATCTCGGAATGAAAAGATACTAGATACTTCCATGTGGTTCCGATTACGTAGGTTATCATTTTTTTTATTTGGGTTTTTATGGACATCGACCTGAGTTTCATATGCGATAAAAGTTTTGAATGCCTATGTTTTACACTTCTGTGATGTCAGGAGAAATCGAGGATCGAATTGTTCGATTCCTAACTTCTCGATTGTCGAGCCAAGTTCTCCATGGGGACTCAAAAAATTCCTAGTAGAGCACAAGAAGCACAACCCCCGCACAAGGGTTGGCAGTGCTTATATAGCCATTGTGAGACTTGCGAGACCTCCTTTGCACTACTTTCCTCCAAGTTCCAGGTGAAATGATAAAGGTATGGGAACAATTACTCAAGGTGGCCATGAGAGGATTGAAGCTTGCTTGAGGTGCCCTAGAAGTCCTCAAATAGACATAGTCGAGACACCTCAACCTGTTGCCTAGGGTTTAAAAGGGACAACCATCCATCAGGAAGGAGGGAAAAGCACCACCAACTCCCAAAGCAACGTGACAAGTCGGTAGGTAGCGTAGATTAAAGAGAAAACAATCGAGAAGCTAATCTATCGAGGTGCTACAGTGGATATTCCCACCTAGCAATGTAACATAGACTCATGGAAAAGCCAATGTAGGGTTCACGAGAAAAGGTAAAATGAAATCAAGGAGCGACATGGACACACATTACACAAGTCAAGCTTACATGAAGCATGCAATTCTTCCACTACAATTATTGCATTCGATCAAGATGGGGCGCATTTGCAAAGGATTCACAGATCTCCCTATTGCCTCCCCAAGTCAGGCACAAAAGTTGCCCCAAATCAAGAGCCATCTTCAGCCCCCCCACAGGATGATAGCAGCCCGAGATTGAGGGCTCTATCTTGGGATTGTTATAACTTGGGGTTGAAGGGCCCAAACATGGGATAAATGACCCAAACCCTTAAAATAAATAGTGCCTAAGTGTAGAATCTCGGATGCTTGATTACCATGGTTTCCAAATGGTTGTTTGCACTAGTGACAATCTTCAACAACACTGATAAGAGCGGTGATAGTGTGGAAAACCCAAATCCCAAATACAACAAGAAAAGAATGGTGCTAACGAGCAAAGGTGGAAGGGGAAGGGAATCCATCTAGCACTTGAAGGCCAACTAAGGGCTCATATTTGGCAGCACCTAGAGGAGGTTCTTGAATGGTAGCTTGGTTAGGTTTTTGTGGGGGGAGAAGTGTACAATGGCAAAGTCTTTAGAGATATGGTGTTAGGAGTGTAAATAGCTTGGGGGTATTGGGCATAATGAGTCTCCTTGTCTCAATCCTCTTGAGGTTGGCATCAAACTCATAGTCACACCATTTGTTAGTGGAAACATAGATGAATGATGAGTTTACTATCGTTGCCCATAAAGACCTTTCCTTTTTACCATATTATAAGCTTTTGAGGTGCCAACCTTTGTAGACAGTATTGGTGTTGTCCCTTTATTGTTAAAACTTCGTGCTAATAGTGATGACCAGATATGACTCTACCCTTGACGAAGGCCCCTTGGTTCTCAAGACAAGGAAGAATTGCAAGCCATAATAATCCTGTATAACATGTTAATACGAACTTCTCAAAAAAAACATGTTAAAACAAACTATTGATCTAATAGTTTTCATCGAGATAGCACAAGTACCTTTGGAAATCGAGGTGAGGAGAGCGTGGTTATTGCCAACCATGGATCCACCTTCAAGAAAGAATTTAAATCCCTTTAGACAGTGTCTACAGTAACTATACTCTAATATCCGTTGTGGAATGCAACATCAAGGTCATCCATCCCCAGAGCTTACAGGGGCAATGGCCCAGCCAACCTCCATTTATTTTTTAGGATGTTTCTCCACTAGGGCAACATTCTCCTCCTCATGAGAAGCAAGGCTAATTGGGAGTCCTCACATCCTTCATCTCCACTCATCAAACATCTTTTGAAGATCGAAATACTACCTTTCCTCTACTTTTAATTCCCCTTGTTTATTGCAACAATTGGAGAGCTTTGGGATGGTGTTGCCTGATTCTGGTTATTGTAGTGAAGAACTTGCAGCACCTTCTGCTAGCCAATGAGTCCTGCTCCTCTGCTTCCACCTCTTCTTCCTGCCTGATGAGTGTCCAATTCTTTTCTGCTACAACCTTCTTTGTGGAGGACAAACGGAAGTGGATCTGTAGCTATTTGGTCATGAAGCTGTCATAAATTCCTAGCTCCCAATGTATTTTAGCTGTTCCTTATCTCCTTTTGCCCAATTACTTCTGTTTGACGCACTTCAGCTTCTTAATGCCATGGTAGAACAGGTTTCCACCTACCTCAGTGCTCCAAGCTCTGGACTACTTCCATAAAACCATCCTGATCCATTCAGTAACTATATATTCAGAAGGGCCCTCTCTTATTATTCCCTTTGATAATCTTTATTTTGATTTGAGCACAACCACTAAGTTCTCATTGAATATACTTCATCGCTCTAAGAGCCAACATGGATATCTATTCACTATTTGCCAGCAAGCGATTCAGCCTGTGCAATATCATTCTCTTTCAAGCTTCAATATGACCAAGAATGGTTTATTCACATGGCTTATAAGCTCGGGAAAAGAATTATCCCTAAACAAAACACACATTACACCATCTTTGTAACAGGTCAATGCCTCTTTTTCTCTTGAAGTTTTTGGCATTATATGTAATGACATATTGGCTACCATTGAAAAGGTCATTCCAGCTGTGCATGAATTTGACATACCAAAAAAGTCTATATTTCCTCATGGAATTAGTAACAAGGCTAATTTGCCACCTTTTGCCACCAACCACCTCCCCATGCTAAACCGGTGGTTGCTAGTGTACTAGTAAAACAATTTATCTATCATATAAAGCAAAGATGAAGTGGAAATATCGTAAGGATGGATATCCCATATTAAAAAATAAGTAGTTCAGCCTGACGATCCTTTAGGACCAAAATCACTCCATTTTTGCCCATTAGTTGGTCTTTATGCAAGGATTACATTACTTCCAATATCTATGAAATACAAGATGCTTACTTACTGAATAATAGGAAATGAATATTTACTTATATGATATGACACGACTTTAGACCTTTTTAAAAAGTTAAGGTATTCCTCCTATTTGCTACATTTGAGGAAAAATATGGATTCTTCCAAATTACATTTAGTGTAAATAGAACTTCACATGTAACATCATGAAGGATATTTTTCTTTTTTGAAAGATAATTTTTTGAAGTTGATTGGTTTCATTTGACATCCATCAATCACATTAAGTTTTCTTAAACTTGTCTTGCATGTGTCCCTTAAGCTTCTTTGGCTCGTCACTCACCACATTGAAATCCTTAGCTTTAGTCCAAGGCCATGTGGCTAACTGTTGATGGTATGTGTGACTACAATAGCAGCCATGTCTTTTCTTGAGAGTTATGTGTGTATATGGTGGAATAGAATATCACCAAATACCTTGCATTTGAAGCTCTCACAAGAATGAGTTAGAACAAATGCATCAGATAGTTTATTCCATAACCATACCTCTCAATATATAGATGTGGGAAAATTATATGAGAACTCCTCGAAACTGAAAATAATACAATCAAGCAAATAACGAAACTAATAAGAAACTGTAGGGGCTAACACTCCCCCTCAAGTTGAAGCATAAATGTCAATCATGTTTAGCTTAGAACAATAGTTATCAAATAGAGGTTGAGGTAATGCCTTGTTGAAGATGTTTGTTGTCTGGTCTTCAAAAGAAACATGTCAGGTGCAAATAAGTCCTCTCTAGATCAAGTCGTGTGTAGTGACAATTTACCTTCACATGCTTGGTCCTCCCATGGAATATAGGATCGTTGGCAATGTAGTTGGCTGCCTTGTTATTACACCTCATCTTCGTAAGAGTATCAATCGCCACGTGCATGTTTGCTAGAAGGGACTTCACCTACATCATATCTGCAGTTGTATGTGCCATAGCCTTGTACTTGGATTTTGCACTAGATTTGGAAAGAATGGTCTGCTTCTTGCTTTTCCAGGTCACCACGTTCCCAGCAACATAAGTATAAAAGCTAGTGGTAGATTTCCTATTTTCCAAACACCCTGCATAATCAGCATCAGAGTAAGCCAGAATACTCATTGAGGTTACCCTTGTAAATAGGATCTCCATCCCAAGTGCCTTCTTCAAGTCTCTCAACACCATCATCGTAGCATCTCAATGCTGCCTAGTGGTCCTATCAATAATCTGGCTTAATTTGCCAACCGCAAGGGAAATATCAGGTCTCGTAATTGTCAGATACAGAAGCTTGCCAAGTAGCCCTCTATATTGACGACCGTCAACTACCTTTGCCCCCCATCATACAAATGTGCCTTAGGATTTATATGAATCTTCGTTAGCTTCAACCCTAACATGCTAGTCTCTTGTAGCAGATCCAGTGCATATTTCCTTCGGGAAAGCACAATGCTCTTTTTGTACCAGGCAACCTTTATCCTAAGTATTTGACCTGTCCAACATCCTTCATAACAAAGTTCCTCGCAAGACATTCCTTGACCTCGATGATGTTGGGCCCATCATCTCCTGTAAGAATAATATTATCAACATAAATAAGTGCCACCACACCCTTTGTAGTTTTCTTAACAAATAATGAGTAATCTGATGACGATCTATAGAAGTCAAGTATCTCAACCACCTTAGAGAACTACTGAAACCAGGCCTTGGGCCTTTGTTTCAGACCATAAATAGCCTTATGCAGTTGACAGATTTTGGAACACTCCCTCTGAACCTCATAACAAGGTGACTGCTCATGTAAACCTCCTCCTGCAAATCCTTAAATAGAAATGTATTTTTCACATTTAGTTGATGAAGAAGCCAATCTTGCTGCACCACAACAGATATAAGTACACGCACTGTAGGGAGCTGTGCGACTGGAGAGAATGTGCTAAAGAAGTCTACATCATAGGTCTGTGTGAACCCTTGGGCCACAAGGTGAGCCTTATTTCTCACAACTGTTCCATCGGGTGATAATTAATGGTGAAGACCCATTTGCACCCCACAACAGATGCACTAGGTGATAGATTAGCCAATTCCTACGTCTCTCATGAGCAACGTGCAACCATCTCATCTTTCATGGCTTAATTGCTTTTTGGATCAGGCATGGTTTAGTGATGAGTTGTGGGAACTTGCATGGTGGACAAGAGTTGGCAAAACTGGCTATACGCTCTTGCAAGAAAGGCTGTGGACACAGAATTAGAAATGGGATTCTGGCACAACTTCGCGGGGCCTTGCAAACTGTAATCAGAAGATTTAGATTTGAATTGTGGTTATCACCACTAACCTCCCTTAGTTGCTCAGAACATGTAGGAGGAACACTACTGTCACCTTGTAACTATCTTGCATTATCACTATGCACAATCTCATTAGTTTGTAAAGTATCTGTAATCACCTGAGGTGGGGAGGCACTGACGTAAAGGGAGGGGGTCATTACTTATAAGTGATGGGAAGCGTGTATGTGACTGGATGTTCGCGAAACCTCTAGCTCAGATGGTGGTGGCATAGGATTAGTAATAAGAAGTGCCTTTAGGGGCCATGAAGGAATAAGCTTAGGTACCTCAGCAATCTCTGGAGAGAAACTTATCTCGGCAGTGGAAAAATATGGGATAGATTCGTGGAAAGTGACATTTGTACTATCATAGTGACATCCTCAATCCGGATCATAACATCTATGCCCCTTCTATGTCCTAGAATATTCGAGAAAGACACACTTGATGGCATGGGGACCAAGCTTATCTCTGTTGGGCCCATGGATATGTACAAATGCAATGCAGCCAAAGACTCTGGCTGATACTACGAATAAATCACTGTCTGGAAACAGGATAGAATAGGAAACTTGCTCAAGGACAATAAAGGGCATCCGATTAATAAGATAGTATGCAGTCAACATTGTATCTCCCTAATATCTATCCGATACACTATTTTGAATCAAGAGTGATCAAGTAACATATAATATATGCTGATGCTTTCGCTCTATCACACCATTCTATTGGGACATGTGGGGGCAACTTATTTGATGGATGATTCCATTGTCCTAATAGAAAGCACGTAGAGAGGTGGTGTAAAACTCAAAAGCATTGTTTGATTCAATGATCTTCACCTTCGCCTCAAATTGATTTCGAATTTCTGCTGAAAATGCACGAATCATATCACAAACTTCAGACTTGACCTTCAATAGAAATATCCAAGTGTAACGGGAGAAATCATCCACAATTGTCAGATGGTATCTGTTAGCATGAATAAAGTTGGCCATGTAGCAGTGCCACATGGCACGTTGGCCCATGTAGTCAGCCAAGGTGGCCTTCAGGGTTTTTGGCTTGCATGCCAAGTTAGTGTTGTGCCACGTGGCGATTTTGTTAGAGATAATTAGGATTGAGTTGTTTTCCTATTCTAGTTAATTAGGATTTGATTTTCTGTTTTCCTTATTTAGAAATAGGATTATTTCTCTTTAAAAGGAGAGCAATACCTAATTGTTATTTGAGTTCCATCAATAATATTTCTCATTTAAAGAGCTCGTTTCCTTTGTCCCCAACAATTCTTTTTCCTCTCACTACCAACTCTTCTCCCTCTCTCCTCTCTCCACGCGTGAACTCAAGGAAGAAGGCCCACATGCATTGCCAACTTCAACATGGTATCAAAGTGGGTCTTCTTGGCCTACTAGATCACACGTGCGTGGAGAGGAGCGGAGAAGAGATCCACGTAAGATCTCATGCAGGTTTCTCCATGTAAGTGGAACACCAAGATCACGTGGAGTTTTCTCCATGTGCATGGAATGTGTGGAGGTATCTTGGAGTCAAATCACCGCGTAACTCCATTATGAAGGGTGGCCTTATACCTTCCCAAAGACCCAAGCGACTCGACGGCATCTTGAGGTGTAGGAGTAATAGCACCAACGAATTAAGGGGACACGTGAAAACCTCTAGCATGCGGGGAATGCCAAAGATCTAGTGCTTGGCTATGGAGTGTAGAAGAGGCACAGAGACTATCCTCAACCACCATGTTGAAGATATGGCTGACATAGAAACTCAAATCACCATTGAAACGAAGGTGCTCGTGCAAGGGACAACCATCAAGTTGATGGGTGCGTCTAACTATGTCTTATGGACATGAGCCTTCAAGATATTTGTTGGTGGACAAGATAAACTTCATGTACTTAAGGAAGCTCTGGAGAGAAGGGATGCAACAAAAAAGTTGGAGAAGTAGAGCTATATGGTAATAAATTGGCTAATGAATTCTATTGATCCTAATATTGTAGCCAATACGCTTTATAAAGATACGACCGAGGACATATAGGATGCTCTTGAGAAGAGGTTCTCCAAGAAGATCGGATGTGCCAAACTTGTCGATATTTATTGGCACATCTAGAGTTCAAGTCAAGGGGATCTCTCAGTTGATAATTACTACTCAAAGACGAGGGTTTGTTCAAGGAGCTTAGCATCTACGAGCCCCCCTGTTGCGATAAACAAGCCAAATCATGTGCATGTTGGCAACCATGCAAGTTCCTTGGGGGTCTTTACCCTCGTTTTCAGCTGATGCACGACCATATTCTTGCTATGGAGGAAGATCTTGACCTTGAAACTATCTATAGTCGCCTCAAGAAACTCGAGGTCAACAATCTAGGTAGTTCAGCCCCAGTTGTGTCTGATATGACTACCTTAGCTACTACAGCTAGTGGCTCGGGATGAAGAGGCCATGACTCGGTACAGGTTTTCCCGCCTTGCCAACATCATGGTGGCATCAACCACACGCATGAGAGGTGTTGGGCCAAATTTGGGAAGCCTCCACATAGAGTCAACCTTCACACCCATGGAATTGGAGAAACTTTGGACGTTACTCGAAGATGGAGAGAAGATTGCCTCTGTTGCAACTGCATTCGAGGTTGCCAAAGAATCAACGACTTTAGAAGTTGTAGAGGGACTTATAGTTGCATCAAAAGAACCTTTTGAAGATCATGGAGCTTATATGGACACGGATAATGAAGATAATTGGTGGGGCATCTAGTCTCATAAGAAGTTTTGAAGGCAAGTCTTTACCCTCTTCGGCTTTGATTTGAGGGGGTGTGTTAGCGTGAATAAAGTTGGCCATGTGGTAGTGTCATGTGGCACGTGGGCCCATGTAGTTGGCCAAGGTGGCCTTTAGGGTTTTTGATTTGTTAGAGATAATTAGGATTGAGTTGGGTTTCCTATTCTAGCTAATTAGGATTTGATTTTTTGTTTTCCTCATCTAAAAATAGGATTACTTCTCTTTAAAAGGAGAACAATGCCTAATTATTATTTGAGTTCCATCAATAATATTTCCCATTCAAAGAGCTCCTCTCCTCTCTCCCCAATGATTCTCCTCTCTCTCACTGTAGACTCCTTTCCCTCTCTTCTCTCTCCACATGTGAACTCAAGGAAGAAGGCCTACACGCGCCGCCAACTTCAACACTATGCCCCAGATGATCCAGAGTCCTACCAGGTCCCCAGATGTCTAGATGAAGCAACTGGAATAAGGCTTGGGACCCCTGATGTTGATTCCTTGGGAAGGTACTCCTATGGTGCTTCTCAAGTTAACCCGTCTCACATTGGAAGGTGGCAGTTGGAGGAATCTGTGGCAACATCCTTTGAACTTTTGGTAGTGGGAGATGATTAAACTGAAGATGTCACAAGTAGCTGAAGGCACTATCTGAAGGGAGAGAAACATGGCTTGCATAGGATGACTGTAGAAGACGATAGACTTCACCTTCTTCACGACCACACCCAATGATGCATTTCATGAGAACATCCTCAAATGTGAGAGAAATTGCATTGAATATTGCTCTGCAGTTCAACTCTTTTGTAATCCGACTAACTAAAAGCAGATTGAGTGGGAAATTAGGAACTAGAACATTCTCTAGTTTCATATGTGGAGTGATACGAACCTCTCCCTAACTAGATATCGGAGAATGTCGCACATTAACAACCTGCATAGTTTTGCCTGATGGGACTAGATGAATAATGGAAAATTATCTCACATCATCACAAATGTGTCAAGATGCGCCTGAGTCAACAAGCCAATCTGCTCCCTCTACTTGAAGTTGACACGCGACTCTTGCTTAAGACATACCTCGTTGACTAAATACTTGAAGTAATGTCTCATACTCACTTCTGGGAACAGTGACAGTATCATGATGCATCCCCCTCGGTGATGCAGCAGAGGCCTTATGCTAAAAAATAGGACCTTTCTTCTCCTCTGGTTCTAGTCAAAACAGAATATGCTCTTTATCGTGACCTTCCACGGTCATTAAACATGTCTGTGACCACCGAGCACAATTGGTCTCATCTAACTTCTCCATGGAACCAAAAAAGGGATTCTGGTACCCCTCAATCTCAAGAATATGCTCCAATGTCACTTCGGACAAACCTTCGGATACCATCTTACTTCAACCTAACCACCACCAATTTTCACGTTGGTACAAGAAGATAAAATTAGACCATCAGGACTGATTTGGGATCAGAAGCCGATCCTTGTTGGCATTGTGGTGACTAACCATGAACCAAACAATACCTGCAGCAGGTCCTAGAACAATCTACAGGGTTTCTAGAAGCGGCTTAAATCTTGCGTCATCTCATAGAATCCTGCTGTAGGCAGGAAGAAGGATCGGCAATGGGTTTCACACTGGGTTTCTAGGGTTCCACGCTCACCACACCATGTGCCGGGTGGTGCTGAGCAACCCTGAAATCAGCGCTGAGCAGTATAGCAGCATCGCAGAGGACTACGCAATTTGAGGGGCAGTGCTGGGCGAACTTGCTGCTGGGCGATGCAGCAGGATCAAGCCACAGCACTCAGAGGGGCAGCACTGGGTGATCTTACCGTTGGACAATGCAGCAGGATCAAGCCACAGCACCGTTGGTGACCCTGCTGGGGGGTGACACAGCAGGGAGCACTGCTGCAAATGGCGGCAGCAATGAAGATGGTCCACCAATCGGCCTAGAGGTCGGCAGTGGCAGAAGCAGAGACAAGCCACGCACTGCCTTCCTCCTTAGGGTTTCTGTTTGGTGGAGAAGAAAGGCGCATGGGAATCCAGATGGGTATTGAACCTCAGTCTAGGACTGTGGCTCTGACACCAAGTTAGAACAAATTAATCATATAGTTTATGTCATATCCTTACCTCTCAATATATAGAGTTGGGAAAATTACATGAGAACTCCTTAAAGAAACTAAAAATAATACAACCAAGCAAATAATAAAACTAATAAGAAAATGTAGGAGCTAACATAATGCTTTGGTCATTTTTATCTACGACTTGCACGTTCCAAGATGTTGATCTTCAAAGAACCATTGCTCTAGTACTCCTCGAGATGTTAGCATTCATTACAACCCTCCAATCTTCTGGAATTTGCTGTGTCCTCAAGTATGTCTCATAATTCTTGTCTCCAACATCCTGTTAGTTCCCTATTGTGAGCCTACAAAACGTGGAAAACCTCCATCTTGTTGGGGCAATTCAATCCCCTTACATTTTATTTTCCTTTAGGGATTTTTACATAGATGCCACTGTAAACTTTTAAAATTAATTTTATACCATTGGGTTGCGACTATTACTACTAATGCCATTGAAAAGTATGACCCTTTTACACAATTACTGGTTGGGTTAAGATCCATCTGATTTGAGTTAACGGACATTTGTTTCACTGTCAACCTTTTCTCCACCCACACCAAGCATCGTAAGAGCTTGTTTCTCAAGCTCTGACATTGGATCATCCTCGCCTTGATGAAACTCATCTGCAAGCTCCATTAACAGCAACAACAACAAAAGCAACAACATCAACAACAAGCAACAACATGAACGACAACAGCATGAGCAACAACACGAACAATGGCAGTGGCATGAGCAACAACAAGAATAGCAGCAGCAGCAACAAGAAGCAACAATAACAACAGTAACAAGCATCCGACCCACAAAAAAAAATCCTACCAAAGACCTTGGGCCCCCATCCCAATCTCTCTCTCTCTAAAATCCACCTCCTCGTCCCCGTGTTGAAAAATCCCAAAAATCTCCCACCCAAGTCATGCCTACCACCCCACCTCATTCCCCAATCCTTCCCAAATCCCCTCCCCTACCTTCCAAGATTTGATCTTTCCACCCCTCTTACCTAATCTCTCGGATCCCCCTCTTGTTCTTCTTCCCGTGTCCTCAGGAGCGTAGCGATCTACCCAGTGCAAGCGGCAATGGTGGCGACGTGCGGGGCGCTGATGATGTTCTTTCTAAATGAGATCACGACATTTAGGCACGACAGATGCTCTGAGGGTTGACCTCGCACGACCAGCTCCTCCAGACCTTCTGACTCCTTCACGAGACTCCTCTTCATGGACTCCTTCGTACGCAATAGGGACTTCCAGGGGTTCTTCGTGAGGGGTGTGTCCTTCATGCCTCCATGGCCCTCTGGCACGTCTACTTCGAAAGGAGGCTAGGGGTTCTTCGCGAGGGTGTGCATCCTCCTCCACTCCATGGCCCTTTGGCACGTCTACTTTGAGAGGAGGGTCGAGGAGCTCTCACGCGACTGGCTTAGGTTGGGGGGGCGAAGCCAAAGGAGGCATGGGGAGGTGGTGGTGGTGCTAGAGAAGGTGAGATTGACCCACTTGGCCTTCTCAACCATCGTCTCTGAGTTTTCCCTCGTGCTCGCCGGCTGCTGCCTGACCCTCCAGGTCGAGTAGGAGGAAGGAGAAAGAGGAAGAAGATGATTGATCCCGAACAAATCTCATTTGTCCGATCAATCTCTAAAGATGGATTAAATCACCATCGTCTATTTCCCTCGAGATTAGCAATTTTAACTTAAGTTAACTTTTCCATAACCCTAGGTAGTGGACTAACGGAGGGATAACGGGATGGAATTTACACTAATGACGTAAGTTTTACAATGACATTAATAGCGATAGTTGCAACCCAATGACAAAATTAATTTCGAAAGTTTATAGTGCCATCTACATAAAAATCCCTTTCTTTTGTTTTCTTTCCCTTTTTTTTTAAAGAGTGGATGATCACATGAGATTAGTGACTATGACATTATATGCAATATGGACAGCGATCAGAAAATATGGCCGACTCACATTCTGCCCCCTCTTTACTGTCTTTTCCCTCTATTCTCATACCTCTGATTTTGTTTTCTTCTTTTGTTTCTTGGGTTTCTTTGGCTTCTTTTTCTTCACCAGTTTATTATGACCAGTGAGATGCATATACATCTAAAATTAAGCCAATCCTTGTAATACAACTTGCATTTTCCTTGTTACTCTCATCGCAACCAATAGAAGCAATTTCACCGAATTTGGGTAGTTCGTTAAGGTTAAATGAAAGGTTTCCATGATTATACACCTCAAGAATATCTTTCCATCACTCATAAGGTCATTGGTTCTTTTGGGACTAGCAACCAATGGCCTTCCTCTACCTCAGCGCTATCAGTTCAGCTTCCATCTCTCCACCTCCAACAGCTGCAGCCATGTCTCCTCTCCTAATGGCTTGTGATTATCGTTTGCAATCCCCTCCAACTTGCCACAATGTGGCATCTCTCTAATATATGGCCACATATTCAATAACACTCCATCTCAAGGGTACTCATTTATATAAAATACTTAAGTTAAAGAGCTTCTCCCCTTAATCATCACAAGAACAACTGTAGAAATCGGCAGTCGGTATTTGGTCAATGAGGTCACTGACTAAGGAATATACGTATGTAGGTGATTAATTGGGAATTAATCGTAGTATTTTTTAATATTTAAAATTTTAAATATAATTGTATATACCATTATACATATTATAGGTGATTAATTGGGAATTAATCGTAGTATTTTTTAATATTTAAAATTTTAAATATAATTATATATATCATTATACATATTAAGTAGACATACATAGGAATTGAAATATCACATATATATTAATATTATTTTTTTGATATACATATTCTCTCGGTATAGCTTCTAATAAATAGCTATCAATATCATAACACATAAAATAAGACAAATAAACTAAGATTGTTACATCATAAATCTAAAGGAGGTTTTGCTTAAGGTTGAGGTTTTTGTATGTTCGGAACTTGGGGTAATTGGAGAAATCGGGTTTAGTTCAGTGCATTTAGGCATCGGATTTAGTTGGGTTTTGGTTTGGGGGTGCATTGCACGTGTATCAAAGCTAAACAAAATTGAAATCTTAAAACTTACTCGACCAATTAATCAGTTGATTAATTGGATAATCGGCTGATTAATCGGGTAGATCGGCTATAGGGTCGAATATAGGTACTTGGTTTATTTTTGGACCATATACGATTATGCAGCCGATTAATTAGCCGTATAGATCGATTTTTGCATCGTTGATCACAAGGAGAGATTCCTACAGAACCCCTATAGCTGCAAATCCTAGCAATATCTAACCCAATCCATCTCATTAAAAAAGGAAAAATCGAACTGAAGATTTTTGAGAAAAATCTAATCCAATCCCCCTGCTCCTGCAGCTGTGTGGTTGCAAAAGATTTCAATCTTCTCGAGGATTTTGCTTGGATCTAAGGTGCAGACCCAGATCAATGCAGGCTAACTAATCATATCAATTGAATTAAACAATCAATGCAAAATAATTTTGGACTTGCGAAAAAAAATAAAATAAAATTCAGATTTTAAATAATGATGGAAAACATGGGGCGAAACATTGTGGTCACCGGATTTGTTTTTGAACTTGCATGATTGCAAGCTTGCCTCAAACCATAGGGTGATTAAGTTGGTAAATTGGCACCATGGAGACTTATCGATCAACCCAATGGGGAGTTTGTGGGTAGTAGAGTCGGACCCGGAGTAGTGGATACCATCGGAAGGGGCATCCAGGTTTTGCGTTGGGTTCGTAGGATGGTGGTGGCCATAGCTGGTGCACAACAGGCTGGCAGTGGAATGGTGTGGCAGGGGCGAACTTGGTGCCAAACTAGACATTGAAATTTGAAGGTGGGGGGGTGGCGGCAGTGGCACACATTGGTGGAGTGCGCAGGGTGGTGGGAAGCAGTGGGTGTCAGGGAGGGGTGTATTGGCCGTGGACATTTGGGTGGCGGGATAGGCGTTGGTGATGGTGACATGTGGAGGCGGTGTTAGGAGGGGCATGGTCAGTGGTCGGAGGATGGTGGTGGCATTGGTTTTAGTGTTTGGGTGGGTAGAGGGTGATGGGTTCGTTGGTAAGCAGGTAAAGTAGCTGGGGAATTGAGGAAGAAGATGGGAGGGGAAGAGTACATGTGATGGTAAAGTAATGGGGTTGAGGGGGGACTTGTGATAGGCACTCCAAAATGTATTGCTTTATTTAACTACGCAGTGCCTTTTTATAGTTGGAGAGATGCAAAGGATAAAACCAACCCAATAAAATGAAAATAAAAAAAGTCAATGGGATAGAGTGCCGTACCAATGGAACAATCTCCCAGCAGCTTGGTCTCCAAAGAACAAAAGGATAAAACTAACTAAACAAATGTCAAACTATCCCAACTTATTCAGTGGGCCTTAACCAACTAAAATTAAGAAAAAAACAGAAAAAATTTGATAAATGGCCCCTCAAATTTGGATCTCTTTGTGGTAATTTTTGCATCTCAACCCTTGAGCTTTATGTCATTGGCATTGTGCTGCATCAACTCCCCCCCTGTTGCAAAAATCTTGCTCCTACAAGTACAAGATTGCTTCATTCTGTTGCAACAGAAGATCTAGTCAAAGTTATTCTTTTTCCTCAATCCACGTGCAATTTCAAAGGCTAATTCTTCCAACCGTCAAGAAAGTCTACAAGTACCTTCGTGTATAGCCACATCTCGAATGTTAACGATGACTATAATAACATCTGGATGTGTCGTTGTAGTTTGGAACGATAAGTGCATCAAATAATCCTTGCTTGAACTTGTAGATGACGATTTGTGATGATATGCCTATAGCTCAGAAACATTGAATGTTAGTGATGTTGGGGGTATCCAGTGCAAGATCTATTAAATAAGCATTATGCCCAATTTGCCCGAGAAGTCGGTAAGGGCCAAATTTCTTTGGACTCAGTTTGTGGTGTATGCTCATTGCAAACCTCTCCCTTGTAAAGTAGATCATCACAAGATCCCCCTTCTCAAAACTTGCTCTCTTTTGTGAGGATTGGCTTGGGTTTGGTATTTTTGGTTCATGTTTTGCAATTTAGTATCGATTTCGTGGTGGAGCTGTGCTAGGTGGTTGGCCAGGTCCTCAGCCATTGCACTGGTTCTCCCATGATGGGTGGTGGGTGTTTGATTAAGAAATTGTGGCATAGGAAACCCATAAACTCAAAAGGGTGATTTTCCAGTGGATATGTTGGTGGAACTATTTTATGTGAACTTTAGTTGTGGAACTAAATCCCATTATGCTGTTTTTCTGCATGGCATTGCAATAAATCTCCTAACAACCAATTTACCACTGCAATTTCCCATTAGTTTGTGTGTAATAGGTTGTGCTATATTGTAAATGAGTTCCAAGCCGGAATCGAAGTGTTTGCCAAAAATGGCTTAAAAATTACGTTTCACAATTGAAAGTAAAAGAATGAGGAATTCCATGCAAGCGTACATCTCGAGAAAATAAATCTGCGATACACGATGCGTCGGATGCTTTCCTACATGCAATGAAATGTGCCATTTTGAAAAATCTAACGATTGCAAATATGGTATCAACCTTCTACAAGGTGTTGGACATATTTGATGTGTGATTTAAGGTCCTACACTTATCCCCTTTCATCTTGGTGATTTTATGGCTTTGGTTAATGTCAATTATGGAGTCTTTAGAGGCTTTGGATATGACATTGGAGCATATCACTGACATGGGGAGTCATAAGAACCCATTTTTTGGTCCTATGGAGAGGTTAGATAAGACCAACTATGCTAGATGGTCGCAAACATTTCTCATGACTATAGATGGTCATGATAAAATCATGTTCTGTTTGAGCTAGAACCTAAGGAAACGAATGGCAAGAATGCTACTTGGAAGAGGGATAATGCTATGGTTTGTATCTGAATTGTGAAGTGTTGCCCCAAGAATTGGAGGCAACATTATGTACTACTGGACTACAAAGGAGAGGTGGGAAATTCTTAGAGATAGATACAATGATTGTGTGTAGCAAATGCCTCAAATATTATCCACTTCCACCACTTTCTTCGCCAAATTTCGTAGTTGCTTTGTTTGCTCAGAACCCTAGATGTGATTTTGATTGGTTGGTAGATTATGGAGCATCTTAGCACTTGTGTGGGGATTGAAGTAGATTCTCCACCCTTAGATCTATTGCATTGGGAGTTGATGGGAGACACTCGATTACTAGCCATGAAGACTCATATTTTTCTTGAACATGAGACTGACATATGCCTTATTAGTTCTAGACTTCCTTGTAGCCTGCTCTCAGTTAATAAGATAACCAAAGAACTTAATTGTAGAGTTATATTTGATGCAATTTCATGTGTCTTCGAAGACATCTTGACTGGGAAGACAATTGGTAGAGGTTGTGAAGAAGGGGGAGTATACAAGTTATTTCAATTGCCGTTTGTTGCCTATGCCACTACTCCTACATGTTCTACCTCTGCTTTTCAGTGACACATGCATTTAGATCATCTTTCCCTTCCCAATCTCCTTTGTGCCATTTCTCATATTTCTTTTAGTGCTAAGATCGAGTGGGAGGCGTGTCAGTTGGGGAAGCATCACCAAAGCACATTTCCTACCAGCACATTTCGTACCAGCCAGACTCTGAGATTTGGGTCTCTATTTGAGTTCCTTCACATGGATGTTTAGGGTCCTCGTGTTCTTGATAGGCTAGGGCATCACAACTATTTGGTGATTGTTGATGACTCTTCTCGCTTGAGTTGGACATTTCTGTTGAGGTAGAGATTAAATATAGGAATGATCATTTGAAATTTCATTTTGGAGATGAAGACACAGTTTGGGGCCACTGCTAAGCTTATTCGTTTTAACATCTTGGAGTTCTACACCCCATTTCTTCGTGACTTCTACAAGTCACAGAGAATCATGCATTAGACGATTGATCCACATACTTCTTAATAGAATGGTGTTGTCAATTGCTAACACTGTCACATCTTGGATGTTGCTAGGACACTACTAACCCTATTTTATTAATCACATGCCATTTTTAATACTTGATGAACAAATCTCGATGTAGCTATTATATCCAGATGAATTATTCTTTATTTAACCCTGTGTATTCGGATGTGTAGCGTTTGTTCATCTTCATGGTTGTGGTAATGATAAGTTGACCCTTAGAACTGTAAAGTGTCTTCTTGGGATATTCCAAGTCACAAAAGGAGTGTCGGTGTTATGATCCTATCTAAGGTTTTTTGAAAGGATGATCCTATCTAAGGTCACCATTATGCTAATGTAAATGTGACATTTTCAAGTTAGTTTCATATTTTTCTATAGTAGGGTTATGTGTAAATATGTTTCTTGATATGGTGCCTATACCAGTACCTTTTACTCCCATTTGAAGAGATTCTAATCACTATCATCCTAGACCCTAGGTTCCTTGAGCCATAAGAGATCTCTAGTCGCATTCCTTTGATTTTTGAGCCTGCTCATCCATTAGCCCCTGAAGAGAGTACAGGTCTAAATGGCACGGATGATGTGTTGGTGAATGACAATTTCGATACCTAGGTGAGAAATACTTCAGCCGTAGATGAGAAACTAGGTGTCAGTGATAGTTGTGATGCTATAGTAGATTGGGACTGGTCAATAGCTTTACGAAAGGCACATTGTACTTGCACCATGCATCCCATTTCCAAGCATGTCTCTATGGCATGTCTTGGGCTTTCTTTTAGATAGTTCTCTTTAGAACTATTTCTAACATTGATTCCTACATCTCATCATCAGGCTTTACTAGATCCATGATGGAGATAGGCTATGGAGGAAATGTTCGCTCTTATATCCTGTGGTACCTAGGAGCTTACTTTCCCACCACCTTATGCCACACCTAGATGGATCTGTTGCGCAATAAAGTTAGGCTTGTAGTGAAGGGCTTCACTCAAACTTATGGTATAGATTTTTTTATACATTCTCTCCTGTTGTACTTCCTACAATCCGCATTCTCATATTAGTAGCAATACAACATGCTACATCAGCTAGATGTGAAGAATGCTTACTTTGTTTGGAGATTTACAAGCGGTGGTTTACATGCAACAACCACCTTAATTTGAGGTTAAGGGGAAGTGTTCCAAGGTATGCAAATTGAGGAAAGTAATATATGGGCTCTCTGAGGTTGTCAAGATCCTTGAATTTTGTAGGTTCTCAGCTGGTCATTCTTTATTTATGCATTAGATTTTCTGGGGGATTGTGGTGATGCTTGTTTATGTCAATGTCATCGTTATTGGTGATGATGCCCGAGGAATTTGTAAATTGATGCAATGCCTGGTAGAGAACATTGTAATTGAGGATTTAAGTCCCCTTCAATATTTTCTTAGGATCGAGCTTGCTTAAAGCAAGCAAGGTGTTGTGTTATCCCAGAGGAAATATGCGATGGATATTTTTGGAGGAAATTGGCATATTAGGGACAAACATGTGTATATTCCAATGGATCCAAAGGTCCATCTATATAACGAGAGTGTAGCTCCGATTGATACTCATCAGTTTAGGGCTTTGATGGGAAAGCTCTTATATCTATCACTTGTCCTAATATCTCTTTGGGTGTTGGAAAGCTTAGCCAATTCATGCACAAGCCAATTAAGGTGCATTGGGATGCAACTATGATGGTACTCAGGTACCTAAAGTCTTCACTAGAAAAGGAGCTCTTGTTCATGAAAGGCACATCCTACAACATTGTAGCCTACATAGATGCAGATTATGCAAGGTGTCTTGAGGACAAAAAGTCTATAACAGGCTTTTGTACTAATGTAATGGGGAATCTTGTGACTTGAAGAAGCAAGAAACAAGTTGTCTTTAGGTTGAGTTCTGAGTCAAAATATCGGGCCTTGGTGCAAATTGCAACAAAAATGATGTGAATACTTTTTGTGTTGAGTGATCCACATATTTCTATCGATTCCCCTATGGAGATGCAATGCGACAATAAGACGATAACCTTGATTGCTAATAATCGAATGTTCCATTCATGAACCAATAAAACATGTGGAAGTGGATTATCATTATACTAGAGTTCTTATTCAAAAGGAATTTATCGGAACCACTTTTTTTTTTTTTTTAGGATCAAACAATGGACATCTTCATCAAGGTTCTCCCAAAATCTTCTTTTGAGAAATGTTGCTTTAAGTTGAGTATGATGGACATCTATACTCCAGCTTGAAGAGGAGGATTGAAATTAGCATTTTGTTTAGTTTTATGAGGGCCCCATATGCAATTTTTCCTTTCTAATCCTCTATATAATGAGGATTAGGTTTCTAATAGAAATACTCTTCTCATTTCTTTCAACTCAAGATATGAGGCAAATCTGAAACAAAGTCCATAGAAATGTCTTCCCAATTGTGCATTGGGGTGGGTGAAGGTGTGTATAATCCGATGTTCTGCTTGCACCCTTAAATTTCTGACAAAGCTGACAATGTTGGACACAATGCTCGACATCTCTTCTTAATCGAGGCCAATAAAATCTCTCTTGAACAAGTGCTAAGGTCTTGTCTTGTCCAAAGTGCCCACTTAATCCCCCATCATGCACCTCGGATATAAGGTTTTCACATAAGATGATGCGTAACTTAAAACCTCAAGAAAGAAAACCATTTGGAGGAGAAATTACGATGAAGAATCAACATCATTGGAGAAACACTCAGCAAAGATGTTGCTAAACTCTGAATCATGAGAATATTGTTCCTTGATAGCTTCAAATTTGACTACTAGAATGGTCATGGTGGCTAAGACATGTGCTTGATGGCTCAAGGTGTCTACCATGGTTTAAAAAAATGGGTCTTGAGGCAAGGCGGCCAACTTTCACCTCAAGGTGTATGCCTCAGTTGGTGACAAGGTGCTCAAGGCAATGAGGTGAGATTCAGGTACCACCTCGGATAGGAGAGAAAATAAGTAACACTGCTAGGGTATAGAGTGAAATTCTTACACAAAATACAATTTTTCTTGGATATTATTCATAAAGAAAACTTCCCAACATCCCAAGAAATCCTACGTGCTCTCTTAACCCCTGCCCATCCCCTCCCAAAACCCCAAGAAGGCCCTCGTCAATCTCCTTACAGGTTTTGGAGCTCCCCACTATGCTGCCTCTTGCTACCCTCGTTCTTTAGCAACTCCCCATTTCTTGCTGTGCACATAACAACTCATATGTTCTCCGTTGTTTGCTGCTTGTTGCCCCATCTCATCATCACAAATGCTTGATGCAGTAGCTGCTCACAGCTGCAGCTGTCTGTACATATACTCATTGATTGCGCATCTTTCACTCTCATCGCCAAACAACCAATTGCATGCCCATCCTCATTACCCCTATCTCCCCTCTTTTGTTTGTCATGAATAGCATACCCTTGTCAAGTTAAATGTTTTTTGTTTGTATTTAACTCTTCACTGGATATTAAATGTAACCATCATTGCAAAGTTTTTTAGTAAAAGAATATTTTTTTTTTTTTGAAAAAGAAGATGAACATACAATGACACGATATTTTCAGTGTACATACATGGTGGATATCCTTAAGAATAAAGTATATGTATTTCTATTTTATGTTTTGAATGTCCTTATAAGTTCTTGGACATTTCTATTTAGTGTATTCTTACTTTCTGTTTTCAATCTCCCTTTTGCTAGAGAATTGGACTCTTTATTTATCAATAATTTGGTTCTTGAAATATTTTGGTGAAGTGAGTTGTCATGGAAATGTATTATTTACTTTATTTCACACCAATAACACATAATTAAGCTTAATTTTAATTTTTTCATCCTAAAATCTGAGGCATACACCTTAAGCACCTCAAGGCCTACGCCTTGCCTCATTAATAGCGAAACCCCTCGTTTCACCACACGTTCTTTTAAACATTTGGTGTCTGCCACATGATTAATTGTCCTGGCTTTGTGTTTAAGGTGGAAAGTATACTCTTGGAGGAAAGTGACCCATTTAGCATGGGCGTTTACTTAGGTTTTTCTACAAGTTCAGATAGCACAAGGCTTCATGGTCCTATCAAAGGATAAGCTTGCATTGTATAAGATAATGTCACCAAGGCTTAAGAACTTGAATGATAGCATAAAACTCCAAGTCATATGTGGAATATCCGGAACGACCATCGCTTAGTTCTTCCACTAAAAAAGCCTACGAGGTGTCCCTCCTGACTGAGTATGGCACCAATTCCCACATTAGAGGCATCCCTATCTACTTAAAAGATTTTTGAGAAGTTGAGGAGGGTCGAAACAGGGGCACTAGTCATGAGATCTTTAATGTGCTGTAATCTTTTCTCGGCTTCGAAATTCCAAGTGAAAGTGTCCCCAAACAATCCGTGATTGGTACAATTATGGTACTGAAATTCCGGATGAATCTCCTATAGAAAGAGGCCAAACCATGAAAACCAAAAGTCTTGATTATAGTCCTTGGTATTAGCCAACTACAAATAGCCTCAGCTTTGATTGCATCTACCTTGATCCCTTTGGCAGTGACAATGTACCCCAAGAAGGTTACACAATTAGACATAAAAGTGTATTTGAGGTTAAGGTAAAGGTGATGCTCTTGCAAGGTCTGAAGCACTTGCCTAAGGTTGGAACCACCACTTCCACCTTCATCTTTTGCCATTGAACAGCAATCGCTCGAGATCAAACTCGAAGATATCATGCTAATCAACTTAGGAGTCAAGTTTTTCAAAGAGGGGGAAAACTAATGCAAGCGGCAGGATATATTTTAGAGGGCATGAATGCAAATAGTCAATCCTATTTTTGTATTTTTTTCCTTGTAGGATAAGTGTAGTCCATTGAGAGTCATTAGTTAGAACCTTTGTTAGGATTTCGTTTCTTTGTCTTATTTAAAGACTTATCCCCTTCTTTTGGGATGAGTAAATTTTTTTATCTTTTTGTTATTTAGGTTGTTATAACAAATTATCCTTTTGTTTGAAATAAGTTGAGTCCTTTTTATCTTTTGGGTTAAAGTTCTTTTATAAAAAAGGCAGAGATGTAATATAGAATGATAGAGTGGAATTGAAAAAAAAAGAAACCCTTGTGGTGTGCCTAAGTACCTTTTCCCTGTCCATTCCTCATCTCCAAGTGCATTCTCCCACCTTCCCTTCCAAAATTGCATACTGCTTGGCGTGTTTCCCTATTTTTTAACTCTCCATCACTTTCCAAATCCACCATCATTCCTCTGGTTGCATCACATATGCTTGTTGCAGATGCAGGCAGGCACACTATCGAAGTCCTTGAACACAGCCTCTGGCTAGCATCTTCTGGTGACAAGATCAGACTAAAGAGGAACGATGATCTTCCCTCAAGGACAACAGCACAGTTCTCCAAAGTAAACACAAATAAGAAAACTCCATCCGCCGACACATATATCTGATAACAACCTTAAGTTTGAAATGTTTTCAGCATGGAAAAAAGGGCCTCTTACTCATTACTGAGTAGACATATTCTGCATCTCCCACACCCTCTTCATTGCTCCATCTCTTCTTTCTTAGCAATGATATCATTGTCCTCTCCTCATCAGATTAAATGGCCAAACCCTCCATCTGATCATAACATCAATTGTTCCTCCAAGGATTGGTAGCATTGATCTGCCTATTTGCTTGATGCTGCGTAGATGCTTCACTAAATGCTTCTGCCAGCATGCTGTCGTTCTCTCACAATGGTTCTTCTCACCTCATCCTCATAATGCACCCTGTTGCCACCCCTAATCTTGCAGCTTCTATAACTCCATGGCCAAGTTCGTTTGAATTGATTTTAAGGAGGGGGAGTGCAGATGAGCTTAACTAATGCGGCCTATCTAGCTCATGGAATTTAGTTCACTAATTCTAGGGCTGGTGTAACAACTACTGATAATATGTTGAATTTATTCTAGAGAATTAATAGTTCCACTTGTGGATCATTGAATTATCCCTAGATCTTCCAATTGCGTTATCTCTATATCTCCCAATTTCAACCCCTCCATGCATCATTTCTAATCTTATAATTCCCTCATACATATGATGTATTGCTTGCAGGTACATTGGGAAGAAAGAGCAAAGCGAGGAGCGGTGACTTCATTGTTTACCTTCCCAAGCCTTCTCTTTGTTCTTGGAACTTCAGTAATGCTCATGGAATCTTATGGCTACTGAACTGTTGAAGCAGCCGGAAGGTTAAGAAAAGGCGTATGCATGCATCCATAGGCTGCATTATACGTTGTTGCGATTCATAGTTATCTCTATTTACAAATAAAGAACAATTATTTGACTTTTGAAAGTGCTTACCGTCCTACCTTTCATAATCATAGCTCAAAATAGAGAGCATGCAGTTATGCAAGGACAATTCTTGGTTTTATACTAGTTTAAAAACGAGGGCATATTTGGCTTGAAGTAGTATCAAGCTGATGTTAGCCAACTTTATTCCAAGACATGGCAAATTCAGGCGTCTGATCTGTGGTATATTTGAAGAAATATGGTTAGGGAAAATGGAAAGAAGACGAAAAGAAAAGTAAGTCAGCCCCCCCAAATCTTCCAAATGCGGGACGTATTTGGGACTGTTAACATCAGTTGAACCAACGTATTTCATCATGAGTAAGATTTCTTTTTCAATGTCATCATTTAACACGAAAACGATGGGACCCTCGTTTGGTTCTGCAAGAAGTAACTGCTCAATAGTCCGAGCATGACATTGGTTGGATGATATCAATGACAGTTACTTGTACGGTTGTCAGCCGTAAAGAAATTACAGAAAATAATATGGTGATTTCACATTATATATTAACGAATTTTTTTAATTAGAAAATTTTCATAATTAATCACATTTTAGAGTGGATTATTTCAAATGTGGAGGTAAAATATTAATTGATTCTACAAAAGGAAATTACATGTGTAGTTTAAATAATCAGAATTGATTGTAATATAAATTTGTATTATAAGCATTCCTTATAATAATTGTGTTAAATTTTATATTACAAATGAAAATTGATTTATATTATAACTATAATTGTAGTTGTAATAGAAGTAATAACTTAAAACTGTTTGTAATATTAATTTGTATTACAATTATTTTTTGTAATAGAAGTGTTAAATTTCTTATTACAAGTGAAATTAACTTGTATTATAACTATACGTATAGTTGTAATACAAGTAACAATTCAAAATTACTTGTAATACAAACTTGTATTAGAAGTTTTCTTTATAATAAAAGTTTAAAAAATTATATTACAAGTGGAATTAACTTGTATTACAATTACAAGTGTAGTTTTAATAGAAGTAATAATTTAAAGTTGTTTGTAATATAAACTTGTATTACAAGCATTAATGTGAAATGGTTATTTTCTAATAATAATATAATAAATGGTTAATTAGATTTCAAATATGATATATATGAATAGATTTGTAATCTAGTTCAACATTTATATGAAAAATATTTTTAAGAAATAATATAATAATCGATTGAACAGAGTTCAAATACGAAAAGTGATTTTTTAAACTACTGTTTAACTTGTGCAGTAGTCTTCCTCAAAAGAGAATACTATCGAATGGATATAATTATGAATTCTTTTTAAATCTTTTAAGCACATTGAAATATATATATATATATATATATCCATTAAGTATTGTGTTCACAAATTATATATAAAGTCTAAAATGGTGACCATTGGATTACACAAGCATTTGATAAAATTACTTTATTATATCGTAAATGATTTTAATCAACTTATACAAACTACCGATTAATTTTGAAAATAATCAATCATAATTATCTTATTATATATAAAATATAACAATGAATCTCACAAATTTCTAATTGATTATCTTTCATAATGTCAATTCATATTTTAATCGATTGTGTTGTCAATTTATATTACAATGACTATTTATTATTTTATACGTTGATGTTTTGTATTACAATTATCTATTATTTTGTATTGTTTATTTGTATTATAATTGACTTTCTATTATTTTATGCGTTGCTGATTTGTATTACAACTTAATTCTCAATGTTCTTACTACTTGATGATTTTTTGTAGCACAAAACTTATATTCAATAAGAGCGATGTATTACAAAGTAATAATATATTACAATCTCTTATATTGAACATTACAACTCTTCACCACTAAGAGATATCAGAACATGTATTATGATAATACATTACATGTGTGTCTCCATATTTATTGTTTATTAGGAATAACTCCTGCATGCATTACAAAAGAAACATATTTAATTCAATGAAATCTTATGCAGTTGTAATTAATCATATGTGATATATATATTAGATGTAATATATTATGTATTGCAAATTAAAAAGTTCCACAAATTAGTTACGACATTTTTTTGGTTTGTTACAAGAATCTATTTATTTGTTACAACTTATCCATAAAGTTGTTACAACTATACATACTTCTCGTTACAAATATTGTTCAATTTTGTTATAGTAATTTTATAGATGTAACATAGAGTCTTCTCTAATTTTAAGTATTGAGTAGTTGAATTTATTTGGTTGGTCTTATCTTTTCGAATTCTTACGTACTTAATATGGATATTTATGATTTTGAATATTTTGTTGTATTACAATTAATCTACACATCTATTTTTAGAATATGCAGACATAATTAGTTATCATCGTGTCCTATATTTTAGTTAAATTAATAATTATAAATGCACTTAAGTTACATTTATGTCAAGCACCTTTAATCTCGAAGCTGTTATAATATTACTTTTGTTGGTATGAGTGGTATTTATCATATTCATGCGATCTTAATCTAATGGATTGTATTACATATTCGTCACTCATGTTGTAAATACTGTACTTTCTGAATCTGCCCCTCTCTGTTGTCAAAAATAGGAACATGAGTTTCCATGGTTGTACTTACTCTCTTATTTGGCCTCATTACTCCATCTAAAGATCCACGTCCCACGAGTGAGATGTTGGTGGAGGATTTTGTGGAAAATGGCACCAAAATGGAATTGCGTTCTTTCCTTAGCAAGGAAGAGTTCTAGTACATTTTTCAATCTCAGATGGCCTAAGTGATGCCCAAACTGAAAGAGGTTCAACTCCAATGAAAGGGGAAGGAAAAGCACCCTTAGTATAATGTTGAAACCTGGAAGCTACACCTAATTGTCCCCTCCATGTGGGTTGGGAACTTGCAGACACGATTTCCCTACGACGAGCTTACGGCTTCCCTGGATGTCAGCCAGCGATAAGGGACAAGGAGATGGACTAACTTAACTAAAGCCTCTTAAAAAGAAACTATATTAATCTTACAAGGATGCAGATGGAAAATAGTTTTCCATCTTAAATTTTATCATTTGACCAAAATGATTCTCTCCATCAGCGATGACAGATTAATAATTTTATAAGACAGCACGTACACACCATCTTATTGTTTTTGAGAAATAATCAAATTAGCATTTCTGAGTATATATATAGATTACATAAAATCAGTTCCTTCAGATGAACAGTTGACTGAGATAGCTGACCGGTATTTTGCATGTCGTGTCACACACACTCGACTGGCTGCATATTCATGTTTCAGTTGAGAGTTCTCAAGGGTGAAAACAAATCCATACACGAAGCCCTCAATCCTAAAATTGTAAGAAAGCATTGCCAAGCATTGTTTAGTAGCATATGCAAAAAAAAAATACGTATGCGGTGGAAAATGACACAGGCAATAAAATGCACAAGTCTATGTTCTCAGACACCGAGATCGAGAACTCAGAGTGTGAGAGGCTTTCCGTCATTATTATTGTTTGCATATATATAGGAGGACCAATACTCAATCTGATGATGCATATGGTGAATTTATATAGGTTCACAGAAGAAATGCTATGTATCGTATACATGATTATCTTAAAAAGGCGTCATAAACGATAACGAGCTCAACTCAACTAGCTATCCCATGCATGATCCAAATCCTCCAGCTGCTGAACCCTGCAGTGTGCTCACATTCTGAGTAATCAAACTCCACCCATTCCTGCAATAATCTCCGAATTCAGAGTCCAGGTGGTCATTTGTCGAGAGGACATCCTGCCCAAGCAAAACATTGTTGAAAGAGCTCTCACTGGCTTGGGAACCCCCTTGATCAATTATGGGACCACCCAACATTGGCGGTCTCCCAGATGTCTTCAAATGCAATGGAAGAGGTAGATCAAGGCCCTTGCTAATCGTCGGCATTGTCCGAGAAGGAAGCATGGCCCAAGGAAAGCTATGGAGGTTGTTATAGCTGAGGATGTCAGTTGTACGCCCTTTGCCGCCGCTGCTGCTTCCACTGTTGGTATTGGTGGTTGTGGGTAAGGTGGTTTGCATTGTCAAGTCAGCTAGGATCGTGCTCTGGATGGACTTGGTCCAGGTCGTCACACTGCAGTGTGAGAGCTGGGGATTGTAGAATGGTTGGTGGGTTGTGGGGTTGATCCCTCGATCAACTAGCACCCTGCGCAGCTTTGTGTTCCAAAGGTTCTTGATCTCGTTATCTGTTCTCCCTGGCAATCGAGAAGCGATAGTCGACCACCTGATGCAAATGTGAGAAAATGACCGTGTTTGGATTTACCATGGTAGCTTTTGAGAGATCATGACCTCTTAATAATGCATGATATTTTAGTAAGATCTTGTTTGACAATGGCCAAATTAATCTTAACATATATTGCCTTTAGAATGTCTAGGCCTTTTTTTCTTTAATGATATAAATCAAGCAAAAACTAGAATTATTTGTGGCTTCCTACCGAATTTCATAGATTGGTGGGAAACATGAGACAAAGGAAAGCTCTTGGAGGGTTTACATTGGAAGTACCAACTAATCTCTTGGAGCAAAATTCTCAATCAATACTCATTTTCTTTGGGTTCTTCGGACAAATATCATTAAGAACTTCTTATATTATATAATTACCATCATAATTTTTGTATTTACACTAATGCTACCACAAAGTTAGTTACTTTTATAAAAATGCAAATTACATTTTTTTTTTCCTATTTATGATATAATTTTGAGGCAAAAACAACCATTTTATTAGGCAAATCGTCCTAATAAAATTTAATTCAAGTGATATTTTTGTAAAGACAATCGACTTTATGCTGTTATCTATGTAAATACAAAAAAAAGTATAATAATAATTATATAATATCAATACTTTTTGACGACGTCGGTGTATTTTATTTGTTTTTTCCTTTCCATGTCATTGTACAACCAACTCATTAGTACCGTAAGTACCTATATGGATGCAGAATGTGGAACATAACCATTGAAACTTTCCTTCTATCTGTTCTCTGTATGCATGTGAAGGTCTGCAGATTGTGAAAGCTTTGCCCTGGGTTTTTGTGGTGGTTCTCGAGCAAGGTACACGAGAACAAAGTATACTGATTCTCATTAGAGTGAATTGTCATATCGTGGAAAAGGCTTGCTTGCCATACTTAATAGCGTTTGTATTGTAGGGAGGATAATTCTCGAAAAAAGTCCAATCATGAAGGCTTCGGTCACATCACATTCTATTTTCCTCTGGATATTATGCTTTTATGTATTTCTACACTTTTTTTTTAAACCTTCTCTAACATGAGAATAACATTTATTCATGGAGTGAATATCTGGTACAAGTCTTAGAGAGGGACTACTGCAACAAATAACAACCTCAAAGGGTACAAATCAGAAAATACAGGAGGTTCAAAGATGCGATGGCTACCAGATATCTTGGCACAAGGTTGCACGTGGAAGAATCCGGCCATAACACTTCATGTAAATGGAAGGCTCGAAGATGTTAACGAAGGCATCTGGTGAGCACACACAATGCTCAACCCCAACAACAAACAAGCTCGGGAGAAGATAACCCGAGAGAGAATTGAGATAGGTTAGGAAGCTACCTGACACAAAACAACAAACAGAACAACAAGAAATACTAGAAGCAAACCAAACAACAAAAGACACAAAAACGACAACAATCGATGTGGCGTAGGTGGGGCAATTGGCGCCAAATGAAACCATGAACTACAACCAATAAGGCATGGATGACAGCGAGCTCAACATGGGGAAGAACAAAGTGAGGCACTGGCATCAGAAGCGACGAGAAAGACTGTAGCCATCATCACGCCAACCATCGACGATGGCTCCAGCTAGACCACAAGGGGGGGCTATCACACGACCAAAGCAGCAACCACAACCCGCTGGCGACAACACTAGATATCACAGGAGAGGGGGACATCAAGGACATGGAAGGTGTTGCCAAATGACGCCGAAACACCATCTGCCTCCCTACAGAGAATGTCGGGAGGAGCGACAACAACTGGTAGGGTGGGGATTGTGATGAGTAAGATGAAGGGACACTGTGGAGGGGCCTTAGGCAGCATAAGGGTCGGAGGAAGAACCCAACACCCACCTACCCCCCCCCCCACACACACACACGCACACAAACGTCAGAGAGATTGGGGTTTCGAAGGTACTCAAGAGGGAAAGGAAGGGGACTTTACGTATTTCTACATGGTTATTCTTTGTTATGTTTTAGATCTTGCCTTGTAAATTAATATGGATGATGTGTATTTTCTTGCACTCGTTCGAATCCCTTTTTCATGGTTTACACTAGTTAACATATTACCTATTGATGCAAATCTGGATTCCCTATGGCATATATTGACATTTTGATACTGTTAAGTTATTATTCTCGACAACCTTAAGGCATCTATGTGATTTTTCTATACCTGATAAGTTGTTTAAATCATGCATGGATATATTTGTAAGGTTTGAGAAGCTCCACTCCCCAAGCTCAAGAATCGACTAGAACGATTTAGGCCATTATTGGTTGCATGAAAGTGCTTGATGGAGGATAGAAAAACTGTGAAAGGCCAACAGTCGGTGGACAAGTGAAAGGAGCTGGACTATATGGCCCTATATGTTTACTGGGATATGTTTCCAGGATTGCTCGATTTGTCCCAAATTTTGCCAATAATCCCAACTTCTCCCGAGTTTTGGAATTGTAGGATAGCTTTTCTCACTTCCCCTCTCACAAGCCTATTTGCTTCTCCCACATTATAAACAAACACCATATGAGATAACCCCAACTTATTTCTTAAAAAAACATTTTCTGCATCCAAACAAAAAAAAAAGTGCCGTAATCCCATTACTTTAGATTCTCCCATCATCTAGCAAAACTTACGCACTTTTCCTATCCTACTTACCGGACGCTACCTATATGTCAGGATTACTTAAGCCCAAACCCACTGGAGAGTCAAAATCCTTGGCATAACCTGGCATAATCCATCCTCGACTCCCAACTCTAGCCTGGATCTTGGTTTGGGACCAATTCCAACGACGGGAACTGGATCCCTCTTGGGGGATCTCCACCTTAGTTTCCAATTTCATGTGCAACTCTAGATTTGGATCTGGATCCTCCAGGGAGACTCAACTCGGGTCTCAACTCTACTGTGTGATTTTTTTTGTTGGGGAGGGGGGGAGGCTTGAGCCTAACTCCCATTGCATGAAGTTGACCCTTAATACAAAAATTTGCTTCTGGAAGAGAGATATATGGTTCTTCTGTTGATACTATTATTTATCTAGTATTTTATTTTTTTATGGATATGTAATGCTATTTACCCATATACCTCTCTATATAAAGAGATATTGAATTCCTTTCAATGGAATAAGACAAGTTATCATTTCCTACTTGTTATCAGAACTCCGATCATAGACCATGGCTCTCGGTATCCCCACCCTCAAGGCCTCTAAAATCCTAAACCTAAATCCATCTCTCTAATCCCTCTCCTCCACCGGTGGTAGCAACGGCACAGGGCAGAGCGTCGCCTCTCGCGTGCGCAAGCCGCCACACACGCTGGAGCTCGACCGTGTGCAGGCTGGTCGATTAGGGAGCGTCGCCTCTCCTAGCGCTATCGGGGACCCAGGCCTCTCCTAGCACGATCAGGGAGCGTTGCTGGGACTCAACCGTGCACAGGCTGCGATTGAGGAGTTGCCTTCGTGCGTTGGGCAGCCGTAGCCTCGAGCACAGGCACAGCGTCGCCTCAAGCACCCAGCGGCGACGCCGCTTGATGCTAACAAACTCAAGCGGCGTGGCAACGATGGCGCTCCGGCGACCTAGTGACGCCACTGTTGGTTCTCCCTGATCAACTTGACCTAAGAGCAGTGTAGCCTCTTTTCTAGGGCTACTCTCTTCTCCTATCGCAGGGGTGAATCTCCATGGGGCCTCTCGGGTGGTCTCCCTACACCCGAGCTAGGCCAAAGCTAGTCTAAGAGGATCTCTTGTGAAGATGCAGATCTGATTTTTCATGTTTCAGATCTGATTGATGATCTATTGGATATAAAAATCTGATTGTGGCTCAAAAATTGTAAGGATGGCTTCAGATGATAGTCCAAGGTGAATTCGAGCACTTCTTTGGACATCGGGGGATGGTAGAGTATGCGGGTGTGATGCTGCAGGAGAATGACAGAAGCCTCTGTAGTACAGGATGGTTGGTTGATTTTGGTGCTTCACAGCACCTTTGTGGAGATCAAGCCTATTTTAGGTCATTCAGTTCCGTTGTACCAAGGAGAACGGTACAGGTTGCTGATGCAAACACGCTGCAGTTGATGGTCAGGGGGAAGTGTCTGTAACCCCTACGTTGTGGCTGCCAGGAACACTACATGTACTGGGATTTCCTATGAGCCTGTTGTCTGTGAGCAAGATCACGAAGGATCTTTATTGCAAGGTTATCTTTGATGAGATAGGATGCACTGTCCAAGATAAGTGTAATGGGAAGACTATTGCCAGAGGTACACAGGAGAATGGTCTTTATCACCTTGGCCAGGAACTTTTTGCTGGGGCTAGCAGATATGATTGTGGGAGTGCCTTACAGTGGCACACTCGTCTAGGTCCTCTTCCTCTAGATCACCTCATGAGGGTGATTCCACACATTTCACCTACCACGACTATTCGATGTGATGCTTGCCAATTAGGTAAGCATCACTGGTCCTTTCTACTACTACTTCTCTTGGATTAATAGCTGCTTTCGAGTTACTCCATATGGATGTCTGAGGACTGAGTAAAGTTCTAAACAGGATGGGACATCGATATTATCTTGTAGTCGTTGATGATTTCACCAGGGTATCTTGGGTCTGCCTTCTAAAGACCAAGGGAGATGCTGGACATATCATAGAGACTCCTCTTGAAGATCAGGACTCAGTATTCTACCTCGGTGAAGATTGTACGGACAGATAATGCCCTCGAATTCTGCACTGCTAGACTTACTGGGTTTTACAGGATTCATGAGATTATCCACCAGACTACTTGTCCCCATGCTTCACAGCAGAATGGGGTTGCAGAGAGAGCACAGACACTTAGTCGAGGTTGCCCGCACTCTACTTATTCACCACAGTGTTTCACAGAGATACTGGGGGAATGCTATTTTGATGGCATGCTACCTTATTAACAGGATGTCGAGTTCAATTCGTCACAAGCAGATACTGATTCTTTTATTACATCTAGATGGCGAGCTTTTTCACGTGTTCCCCAGGACCTTTGGATGTGTTGCCTTTGTTCATGTGTCATCACCAGGTCGAGATAAACTTTCTCCTCGCGCTGTTAAGTACGTATTCTTAGGGTACTCCAGGAGTCAGAAGGGGTACTGGTGTTATAATCCCATCCATCACAGGCATTATGTCAGCGCTGATGTGACTTTTCATGAGACAACACCATACTTTTTTGTTGCTAGATAGACGATTGTTCATGATGATGCTACTCCCATGCCTATTCCTCCAGTTCCACTTGATTGCACCTCTGTCGACTTCTTCAGGGTCTACTACCCTCTTGGATGACTACCAGAGATTACATGATCCTCTGTAGACATATAATAGACCTCATGCGACACTACAAAGACCTCTACCTGCACCAGTGACTGATGTTTCACACATAGTTGAGATGGGCTCTGATGACAGAGATCGTCTAGTTAGACTTGATCCCCCTTATAGTACAGATTATCATAGTAGTGGGGTTCCCTCTGTAGAGACTCAATCAGAGATACCAGATGAGTCTGATCTACTTATTGCTATTAGGAAGGTGCCTCGCACGTGTGAGTTCATATATCGGATTGCAGGCGATTTGGCTATAGATGGTCTTAATTCTCAATTTAGCAGCTTCTGCCAAGCACTTACAACTTCACCCATTCCGTCTACCTACCAGTAGGCCATGCTTAATCCAAAGTGATGTTAAGCCATGGAGGACAAGATGGCAGCACTTCGGAACAGCAGGGTCTAGTTGATTCAGTTGCACTAACATGTTGCATTGGCATAATTAGATTGGACATGGAACTTGGGATGACCTATCAACCAATATGGATTTAGTCAATTTGATGTGAGGATCAATAACATAAAACACGAAAGGATCCAAATCATCAAGGGTTCTAAGACTAGCTATTAAAAAAAGATCGTTAGTAGCTATTCATAGAAACCTTGGGTGATCTATATCTAAATAATATATGTATATATACTCCAATAGCATTCACTAACATCCATCATGAAAATGTAATTATGGTCAAGAATAGTGAATATCTAAATAACTATCTCATAATCCATTGATAATATGTAGTGGACTCGCACTACAAAGTCTTCGACTGGGATCCACGAAAGAACTTCCATTAAAGGAAATGTTAACAAAATTGACCATTAACAAGAGTTAGGAGTTGGTCTTCAAGGTAATGCAACAATCTAGGATTATTCATATGGGCTTTGAGAAATAGAATTGCGCCATAAATAAGGAAAGCAAGGTGAGCAATCAAATTTAAGGTTAAAGAAAACATATAATATAATATGATCCCCCTCGATAACCTTACATGACTTACTTTTCCATAAATATCTCTAGTGGACAAACTTTGCTCGTTCATCTTATACCCAACCCAAGTTTTTTTTGAAAGGAAAAAATGGTGTCGATCCTTTAGATCCCACCCAGACATTCATTAAAATAAAATGTTAGAATTTACATCAAAGAGCGGCACTCTAACTCAACACTAAAGATTTTACAGCCCCTACAAAATTATCTACGTAGGGGTGCTGTCCCCTAAACACCACTACATTCCTCCCCAGCCAGAGCACCCAGAGAACTGCCAATGGTCTAGCTCGTTCTCTCCTAAACCGGAACACCTGATGCTCTCTGTTGACCCCGCCACACCTGAACGACTGCCAGAAATCTGCCTAGGAGTCAATTGCCCACCACCAGTCACCCATCTGCTCCCACATCCATTTCGCCATTGGGCAAGTGAAGAAAAGATGATCAATATCGTCGTCCGCTTGGCCGCAGAGTGGACAAGACCTGTCTGCGCCTGGCATCCAGCAGGCTCTCCATGTCCTGGTCACTAGTCGTCCTCTCCTGAGGAGCCAAGCGAAGATTCTGACCTTCAAAGGGCAGGAGGCCTCCCAGAGTTGCCTGTAGTCTCTGACTAAATCGATGTTCCTCGTCATGGTCGGGCCGTCGAGTCTCCTATATGCCTCCCGCACCAAGAAATCTCCCTCCTCCCACCCGAATCGGTCCACTCCATCTTCTAGCTGCCAACCCTGGAGATCCTGCAAGAGCACCTGCAACTCTCCATATCTTTGATCTAACAGGTTGCCCACAAAAGTCAGGCACCATGCGCTGCTCCAGACATCCACCACGAAACCCCTCTATCAGGTGCCAGTGCTGCAAGCCTAGGGAATCGCTCTGCCAGCACCACAGCACCCATCCAGTCGTCCATCCAGAATCTAAAATCCTCGCCCGAGCCTAGCATCGGGGTGAAGAAAGATCAAACCTTCAGTGCTACCAGAGACAAACTCCTCAAGAAGTGTGACGCTCCTCTCGGAGGCAAGGTGTGGAGCTCCCAATTCACCGGTTTGCCATAGTAGGAGTCTAGGATCCTTCATACCAAAGAGACCTCCCCCCCAGCAACCTGTCGATCCATTTCGTCAGTAGGCTATCATTCATCCTCCCCACTTCCATAACTCCCAAGCCGCCCTCCTTGAACGGTAGACAGACCTCATTCCAAGCCACCAATCTCGCCTCTTTCCCCCTCGTCCCATAGTTAGTCCAGAAGAAATTTCTCAAGAAGCTAGTAATCCTGTCCTCTACCTTCCGAGGCATTTTGATCACAGAGGAAAAGTAAATCGATATCAAAGAGAGGACTTCCTTGAGAAGGACCAGCCACCCTCCTCTAGATAACATCTTGGACGCCTAACCCGAGAGCCGACCCTCAATCCTCTCCATCATCGGTGTCTAGTCCTGCACCAAAATCCTCCTATCTGTCAGGGGCAACCCCAAATACCGAATTAGAAGGGTCCCCTCTCCTGTCCCCAGTGCTTCCGAGCACCTCCTAGCCTCCCCAGCCTCCATGTTGAACTGAATGAAAGAAGACTTGGAGTAGTTTATCTGCATACATGATGCTTCGCAGAACATTTCTAGAATGATACGGCACCTTCCCACCTCTACCACCGACCCCTCAACAAAGAAGAGAGTATCATCCGTGTATTGCATGACGGAGATACCGTCCCCTCCTTCTAAAGGAAAGCCCTGTAGCATTCCTTCCACATGTGCTCTGTTGGTTGCCCTAGCCAAGGCATCTGCTGCCAGCACAAAGAGCAAAGGCGCTAGGGGACAGCCCTATCTCACGCCCCTCCTCGGCTGTATCCGACCCCCTGCTGGGTTCCCGTTAATGAGAATCGAGAAAGATGCCGTAGTGACGCACTGCTTCATCCATCTAATCAAGATATGCGAAAAGCCCCTCTTAGCCAGAGCTGCCTACAGGAAGGACCACTCCACCGAGTCATAGTCCTTCGCAAAATTCACCTTCCACAGAAAGGCCTTTCTTCCGCTTCTTCTCCAGTGTGCCAGGATCTCCGTTGCCGCCACGTAGCCGTCCAGGATGTATCTCCCTAGGATGAAGGTGGTTTGCACCTCCGATACCACCTTACCAATCACCCTTCTGAGTCTGTTTGCTAGAATCTTCACAATGATCAAATATGCTGCATTTGACAATGCTATCGGCCTGTAGTCTTCCAACCGTCTCCGCCCCATCTCTCTTCGGTAGGAGGAACATGTAAAACATGTTCAATCTGTTGAAGCTCCTGTTACCTTCTCTGAATTCTGCCAAGACCTTCAAGATTTCATCCTTCAACAGCGACCAGAATTCTTTGAAGAAGAGTACCGGGAAACCGTTCGATCCCAAACACCCCTTGGCATTCAGCCCCCAAACCGCATCTCGGGCTTCATCCTCTGTTAAAGGTACCATTAATTGCTTCGCTTCCTCAACCCCTATGGTTGGAGCCCCCAACCCCCTCCATCACCATCTCCCTCCTCTCCTCCGCCCCGTAAACTCCCTAAAGTAATCCGCCACCGACCTCCCCACAGACTCCCTGCCTGAGAACTCCGTCCCGCCCACCTGCAGTTTCTCAATCCAGTTTCTTCTACGCCTGGCCGAGGCCATCAAGTGAAAGAACGTGGTGTTTGAGTCCCCCTCCTTGACCCACTTCTGCTTGGATCTGGTTCTCCATTCCACTTCGGCTTTCCTGTCCTCCTCCTGGATGACTTTCATGCAGTTCGCTCTGTCCTGCCTCTCTAAGCCCGTCATCAGTCCCAAGTCTACTTCATCTAATCTCTGAATCTTCGCGAGTGCCTCGTCCCGCAATTTGGTCCGTTTCTCTTTCAACGGTTTCTTGTACTCCTTCAGAAACCACTTCAATTCTAGGAGCTTTGCCTCTAGCTTCGCAGTCGCCGACCCGTCCGGATGCATGTTCTTCCATTTGTTCTCCACCAGGCTTCTGAAACCCTCTTCCAATAGCCACGCCCTCTTAAATTTGAAGTATGTGCTGCACCGGATTCCCTCCCCAGACTCCCACATCAGCGTGGTGTGATCCGAGAGAGGTCTCTCCATAGCACGAGCCCCAGCTGTCAGAAACACCTTCGCCAGCTCCACCGAGCAAAAAAAGCGGTCCAGCCTCGACATCCGGCCCCCTAAATCTCTCCATGTGAAGGCACAGGAAGTGGGGGGTACGTCCTTCCATCCATGCTCTGCTATGAGGCCAGCAAGCTCTTCCGAGCCCTGGTCTCTACCTCCCTGGCCTCCCAGCCTATCATCCGCCAGCAACGTGACGTTGAAGTCCCCACCAATGAGCCATGGACTCCCCTAAAAGCTCGCCGCCTGGCGAAGACTTTCCCACAAGAAGCTCCTCCCCGCCTCATCCGAAGGCCCATAAACCGAGGAGAATGTTATTACGAGCTCGTCACTCCTCAGCTACACCATGACCAAACCCACTCCCACCTCTGAGCCCACTACCGAGAACATGTCCTTCCAAGCGATAATCATCCCACCAAATCTCCCTACCGCATCCAGAGCCATAAAGCCCCACATCGTGTTTCCCCCAATCTCCCCCATCTTCTCTGGTCACACTCCTGCAGCTTCCTCTCCTGTAGAAACGCTACATCCGGGTTCCATCTAGAGAGGTATGCCCTCAACGTCCCTCTGTGGGTGGGGTCGCAAAGCCCCCTCACGTTCCATGTCAGGACTTTCACCATGGGGTCCCAATTGCACCGCCCCCTCTCACACGATCAAAACCACCCCCTCCGCCACCTGCTCCAGTTCCCCTTCTTCAAAGGCGTCAGCCCACCCTCCCACCAAACCGCCATTCTCCCCGCCCCATCACACTCCCCCTTTCTCCCCACGTCGCTACCCACCCTGCCTTCACCATCCCCCACCTTCTCCCCCATCACCGGCGGACTCCTTCCCTCAAACCTCCCCACAGAAGCCTCCCTGTCGTGTCCCCCCGCCCCCCCCCGACCTAAGGGGGACCTCTACCACCTCCTGAGCCTGCCGCAGATCACCTGCACCAGGAGTAGTGCTGCCTCCTTTGGGCTCACACTTTGAGGCCTCCTGTCCCCCGCCACCAGACAGCGAGTCTTCCATCATCGGCTGGGCCCCACCCGGGCCTCTGAGTGTCTTGCAACTCTCCCCTCTTCGGCAAGATTCCCCAGACCCCGACCCTCTGTCGTCCGGCGAGGGGTGCGCCTGAGCTAAAGAGTTGAGACCCAACCTCCTACCCTCGCCTTTAACTATTGGCATGTCCTTCGTCGTCGCAGGTTCCTCCTACGATTCCCACCGTGCCTTGGGGGGTCCCCGAGCCACCACCCATAGTCTCTCAAGCCTCCGGTGTAGAAGCCCGGTCGAACCATTGGCTCCCTCGCTCCCTCCGAGGGTCGATCTCTTCCCCCGATCGCACTCCAGCTCCCCCTACTCCCTCAGGCTCGAGATGTTGTGCCCAAGTTTCAACAGGACCCTTCTCGGGCCATTTAAAAGTGAGCCGCGAACCGGTATCGGGTCCGGGGGCGAATCTGGACCCGAGTCCGACTCTACACCTGCCTCAAAATAATCTCCGCGCCGCCTCGAGCCTTCCCCTGCAAGCCTCAAAGGTTCTAATGCGCCGCTGCCTTTCCTCGCTTCTTCCCTTAGGGTCATCAATGCGTTGCCTGCGACCGATGCAGCCTCCTCCCGCTGCAATCCCTCGAAGTCTCCACCCAATGCTTCATGTGTCCTTGCTTGCTCCTCAAGACCCAGGCCAGCCCGCACCGCTGCGATCCTCGAGGGATGTGCCTCGAGAGGTGTAGCCTTTAAAGCGGCTGACTCAGCCCACGAGGCGACACCCTTCCCAGCGCCCCTCGGTCTCCCTCCAATCCTGCTCGCCGGAACCCTCCTCACCGCATCGCCATCGACTGAGCCAGCCAACACCTCCACGTACGACTTCTACCCTTCCTCCTTCAGTTGGACGAGGTTCACCCACGACGCACTCCCCAGCCATAGCATGACCTCCTGCACCTCCTGTTAGTCGCTCTGAATCAGGTTTTAAAATCGTCACGTTGCTGTACAGTTCGAATCAACGCGAAAAACAAATAATATTTATAACTCGAATGAAAGTCCGAGGTCAAACATAGAGAGCAAATAGGAATTCACACACTAATCTTAATAATGTAAATGAGCACAAGAATTCAAACCACAAAATGATATTCGATAAATACTAATCTATCACTTTAGATATTCAATGAATTCTCATGTATTTTGAGGCAATGAAAAGGTAGAGAAGCTAAAATAATGGTGATTTAAATCACCAATTATTCTCTAAGCATATATATCAAGCATTCAATCAATGTAAATATCTGAACAGTAATTCTAAGTATCAAGCATCAAATCAGTTGTCAGGTTATTGAATCAGACGACTTATCCAACAAGTGCTCCAGTGCTTCCCTAGCACTGTTCTTCTTCTTTCCTTCTCTGCTTTCTCTTCACGCACGAGCCTTCTTCCTTCTCCTCTTCTTTCTTCTTACGCACAAGGGAAGCAATCCCTCCAGCGACTGTCATAGAGAGCAAAACCCCCTAACCCCCGTTCTCTCTCTCTCTCCTGTTCCTCTTCTCTCTCAAATCAAGCGAGTATACGAGTAATCGGTTCAAAGCCTAGACCTACGTGGCGTGGCCGTGGGCGAGGGCACATGTGGGCACGTGCGAGGAGACCTCACCTCGTGCTACTAAGGCGATAAGGTAATAGCAGAAAATCCACTTAAGTGTCTTCGCGTGCCCATTAGCATACGAGGTGGGACTATGTCCCTGCCTCTTTCTTCGCGTGCAGTCGCAGGTACTCCCTTAATTGGAGCGTGAGTGCGCCTTGGCAGCTTCAATTGGATGCCTGAGAGGCTTCCTGAAGGTGGTCCGCGGGGCTTGGACATAATAACAATAAAGAACAAGGCCGGAGGACGTGGCGACGATGGCGAAGGTCCGGTCACACCCTGAAACACGAAATAGGGCCTCGCGGTCGAATTAAAATAGTGCAAGCTGATCGCCGGACCACGACGACTATAGTGGTGGTGGTTTTGTAGAGTTTGGTGCACGGAGGTCGATCGGTGATGGGATAGATCGGCGAAGGTGGGTTTGTTCGGTGGGGTGTTTGGATGGGCAATAGCGTGGAATAGGATAAGGGTTTTGTAGGGTGTAAGCTGGCGGAGCTTGTGGACTAGTTGGCGAGGGGGATGGTTGTGTGTAGCGGGCGGGAACCCTCGTTGGAGTGGTCGTCGGAGATGGAGGAGATGAAGGCGTTTGGTGTCGTCGGTGGTCGGATTTGAAGAATAAAGAGTAGGAGATAGAGTAGAAGGAGAGAGAAGGATGTTAACCTAACTAAGGGACGATGGGGATGAGGAATTGGCATCGGCTTTGATTGGCCGGCACCGGAGATGAAGGTAACTCCGATGGGGGAGATGACGGCGAAGAAAGGGGTTTGGATGCCTTCGCTTTGGCTAGCGAGAGGCAGAAGAAGATAAGGAAGAAGACGGGCCACTCGATTTGATCGTCTCAGGGCCAGAAGAACGGGGTCGAGGAGGCTCGCTGGAGTATAGGTCGGAGTCGGCTGTAGGGGAGAAAGAAGAGGGTTTTGAGGCCTTAAACCTAGCTAAAGAGGTCAACTTGACCTTTGGGATCCATTTATAGGCCACAGGGAGGGATTTTGAGCTTGGAAGCTTGTAAACGGAGTTTGGAAGTTTTAAGGTACCCAAATCTCTCATGCGTTTGCATAAGAGATTGGGAAGGTTTTAGGATTTATGGACAGATTCAATGAAAAGATGACTCCTCAAGAAATCTCCCTTCCAATTTTGGAAGGGATTAATTGATCAGAGAAAGAGTTCTCTCCAATTAAAGGTTGCCGGAGTTGTAGGAATAGGATTCATGGCGGCGGGGACCTTTCTGTGAAGAAGATAAAGTTGGGAGGCTATTTGTAAGTAATTCAAACGTTAAGGGTTTAAATGAGATAGAAAGAGTCTGACTGGACCAAAATGCAAACTTGATCAAGATGATCTCAGATTGGGTCCAAATTTTGATACAAACCTAATTTGGACCCAAGGAATCCAATGGTGAAATTAGATTTAGGTTTTGACCTTGTTTGACTAGGTAATTTATGTAAAAATTCAAATTAGGGAAAATGTCTATCTATAACTCTGTTTTGGGTCAAGACAAGTTCTGATGGTCAAATTGAAGGTACCAAACTCTAAAAAATATTTTTCTATGAATTTTAGAGGGTTTAGGTGAATTTTATCCTGATTAGAACATCAGTTAATTAAGCGGGTCTGTTTTTAGGATTTCAGAAGTCATTTAATTCTCAAAATACGTGAAAACACATTTCTATATGTACTAACCCACTTGTTGGACATTTAAGGTCATTTGACCCTTAATTACCCCCTAGGAAAACCTGTGGTTGTTCTGCATTCAAGGTATGATGGTAAAATTACAGTTTTAATCCTATTTTCTTGTCTCTCTCAGAATAATTATGCAATGAATTAGGGCTCTCTGGCAATTATGTAGAAGCATTTATTCCTTGATAATAACTAAATTGAGCTAGTTATAGCTCATGATGGTATTCCCATTACCTCCTCGCCAGGCCACATTTCCACCTCGACGCAAACCGCGCTGAGGTTCTCACTGCTGAGGCCGAGGCCCCTACACCTCCGTAGTCGTGCAAACGGAGCGACGATCGTTTCGATTACCTGTCGGGTCCGGAGGAAAAGCGGGATTCCCACCAAGCCTAGTGAGAGCTCTACCTTCCTCGACGGGCGCTCCCTCCTCGCACCGTCTGATCGCACTACCCAGCACCATCGAACCACACCTCCTGCGCACCGGCTCTCGCTGAAAAGAAGCTTCTCCATCTCCTCCACAGAAGCCCCCATCAGCAGGTACTTCCCTTCACCCACCACCTGCAGCATCACATGTTCGCCTCCAAGGACCCTAACGACCTCGATCTCCAGCTCCCGAAACCCGACTCAACCCTCCGTCACCACCACAATCAGGGTCGAAGCGAGAGCCCTCTCGATCCTCCCAGAGTCCTCCGACCATGGGGCCTCAACTTCGATCAGAGGTGCCCCCTCCAGCGGGGGTGGGAGCCTTACCTCCCATGTACCCGTGATCGTGCTCCTCCTTCGCTCCTCCGCGTAGTTCACCCTCCGATGACCTAGCTTCCCACATCGGATACACCGCACAGGATCTCGACAATCCCACACCAGATGTCCCTGCCCCTTGCATTTGAAGCACACCACCTCCGACGCCGTTCTCCTCTGCCTCGATCGCCCTCCAACCAGCGTCCATCCCCAGCTCTCCGATCGGCCTTCCTTGCATCTCCCCCAACTCCCTCTCGCACTCTCGCTCTCTCTCTCCATTGTCCAATCCATGAGTTACCAACAGGATTCTCCACACAAGAAGAAATTCTTCTTGTGCATGGACTTCTCCCCCTTTCTTTCACACTACCCAACCCAAGTTAGTGAGGAGGTGCAAAGGGAAGGACCATTTTTGCTACAACCCATACTACCATTTCTAAGTTAATACATATTGTTATTTAATTATGATTTATTATATCTTTTTTAATTTCAATATTTTGGCTTGTGATCTAAAACTTGGGCTGACATCTCAATTAATGTCAAATAGGTTAGGTCAAGGTGTTATAAAACTTATGCTAGATCGTTCAATTGAAAAATATAAGGGTAAACTTATTGTTAAAGGTTTTAAGCAAGAAGGTATCAACTAAGTTAGTAACTAATCTTTGGTGTATAGTTAGTATAATTACTATCTAGATGCTCATAGCATTGTTTATATATGATCTTACCACTATCTAAACAATGTAAAAACCACCTTTGTTAATGGTGAGCTTACATAAAAGATCTACATGAGGTAGCCCAAGGGATTTATAGAACTTGAATAAGGAAATGGTTTAGAAGCTTGTAAAATCTTTCTATGGTTTGAAAAAATCATCTAAATAGTGGCATGAGGTTTGGTAAGGTTGTTCACTCTTCTGCCTTGATAGTTCATGAATCATTAGTTAATTTATTTTAAGTTTCGTGGTGATAACAGTAATACTCTATGCCTATATATTAATGATGCACTACTTGTTATGACCCAAAATTCAAACTCGAACCTAAATTTGGACTAAGCGTGTCGAGACGAACATGTTGATGCTTGTCAGGTGCGAAGTGGGTTAGCGAAGCTTGAAACTAAGGAAACACAGGTTTTTGTCAACCTCAGCCAACCTTTAGGAAAAAGTTCCTCAGAACATGCCATATTTGATACCATTGAATTTCTTTCATTGCAAGCTTTCCAACGAGACCAATTTCGTGAAAAATCTAAGTTATGTAGCAAAAGTTACACGTGAAACGTATGCAAACCCACATGTGATCTGCTTGGCAAATCACACCATGCAAACGACCTCAGATTTAAAACTTGCAAAGTTTATTAGATTCATCATCTCGTAATGATTTCAACAATATGCGCTTGGTGGGAATCGTGGACCATCTGACCATTTATGAGAAATGTTTGTAGAGTTGAAAGAAAAACGGGGGAAAATACCACCTCCCTCTCCTACCACCTATACATAATCCACGTGTTAAGTCCCCCCCTCCCCCACAAAAGCCTCTCTTCTTTGTTGGCATAGTAGAGAGAGAGAGAGAGAGAGAGAGAGAGAGTATATGTTGGGTTCACGTGAAAAGAAAAAATAATGGAAGGAGAGAGGAGGAGAGGGGAGGGGGAGCAATCGATGTCTTGCCAAGAGGAGGGGACATCAGCAGGGCCGTCGAAGGGTAGCGGTGGCCGATGTGGCTTTGGTGTTGATTGTATTGCAACCATAACAAGTGGTGAGGAGAAAAGAAAGGAAGGAGGAGGAGGTGATCGGCGGGGGTCAGTGAGGGAAGGGTCTGGCTGGCAAGGAACCATAATGGAGAAGAAGAAAGGGGACGAAGTTGCGTGGAAGAAGAGGTAGGGATTGAGTTTTCAAAAAAATTGTGAGGTTAAAAGTATAGGTTTCATTAATTACATTTTGGTCCTTGATGATAGCCCTCTTGATTGATTGATTCAGGGAGGATTCAAAATCTGATTTCGACAAGTCACCCGTCATTGGAATTGTTGCGACACAAACTTTAACTTGGTGAGATCTCTTTTCCCATCAAAAGTGAAATTGTATTTTTACTCCTAAGTTTTGCACTTTAAACATCTCTCTTGTTTGAAATTAGAGTCGGATGCACGAAGCGTATGCGAAGTCTTAGGAGTCTCTGACATGTTTTCTTGGAGTTATCGTGACCCCTCAGAAAGTTTAGGTAGAGTATCCCTATTGTTCTTTTCCGTATTTTTTTTATGTATGGTGTGATACCTGTCTTAGATTATTTTGATCCCATACTTCTCTTGCTGAGTACCTTGAGTTCCACCTATCCAATGGCGATCCATGTTGGGTACTTAATTGATCAAACTGAAAAGTGGACCTCTCTGAATCAATAAAGGATTGTGTTTGTTAATATTATTAATGGTCAAACAATCTATTTATATTATATGCATGGTTGACTTGGCAATTCAATGTCTATTAATCCACGTGTAATGAGATGCTAGTGTTCTCTGTTGCTAAACCTAATAATCTCTTTGCAAATAAAAGAAATTGTAAAAAATGACTTATGGAATTATAGGAATTCTAAAAGAATTGAAAAGAAAGGAAGAAATAAAAATATATGCCATATTTGAAATACAATAGTGTTGAAACATAGATGGAAATCATTACTAAGATTGTGATTTGATGGATGGAAATTACTTGATAAGTTGAACCCTTAGGAGTTGCTTGAAAGTCAGTACTCGTGCGCAACATCTATGACACGATTGGCTATACTTGTTAGGGGCAGAGACTTGCTTAGGGAGTGAGCTAGCATTCCTGTGACTCATTTTATTAGGTTCTTTTGGCCAACTGGGTAGTAGGGTGATTGGGTACTTGTTACTGCTACGAGAGGTTGGAGTTTGTTTTCGTACCCTGTAGTGGAAAGGATTGATCGTGTGCCACTGCGAGGTAACTCCCCACATGTTTATTATATGAACCCCATTACTGACCGCTAGAAAATAGATGGATGCGGTCATTCCTAATTTTGCATCTATTGAGTATTCGACCCTTCGGTATGGAGTTGCATCACCAACTCGTCCGCAATTGCGGACATTTGATTTTGAGCTTTCTTGATCTATATGTTATTCTACTCTTAACCATCCCCTCTATACTGATTGATTCATCTTTCTAGAGTTTACGTCTGGTTGTCGACGTAAAATGCAATGTTAGTTGGGAGGCAACACAACACTTTTGGTTGTATATATAATTAGGTTAATTGATTTAGATCTGGAATAAACCAAGCTTTCTTAAGTAGACTCAAAGAATGTCAAGTGATATTAACTCTTTTCTTATGTTTATTGCATGCATTGAGGATATTGCATGAAATAGGTAGGGGGTAAATGATTATGTTGAGTTACTTTATTCGGTTTCCAGATTTTTGTTAAAAAAATTGGTGGTTTTAGAGTTCTGAGCTACTTAGGAAAGATTGAAATTTTTTGACATTGGCGATTCACCTATAACGGACCAAAATCCAAGTCCCAAGTCATTTCAGAGTGGTTCGGGTCACTTCGAACCCGTAAACACGATCGCGATTTAGTGCAAGTACAAGCACCTCTTTAAATTACCAAAAAATATGTACTTCGAGCCAACCCCTAGTTAAATGTCACCAAAAGGATGCCATGTACAATACTGTTGGATTCCTCTCATCACAAGATTTCCAACGACGCTTTTTTTGCACGAATCTATGGTGTATAGCTCAAGTTATGACTAAAACAAGTCAAAGAGGACTTAAATGTAAGGTGGACCTAACCCAAGGGATATTTTAGGTATGTTACTCCATTAATCCTAATCCTAAACCTAAACCTAATTTAGGTCTATAAATAGGTCCCTTTGGACCTGGGTTCATCATTAGTCCTTAGAGCCTCCAAAACCTAAGAGAAAGTGAGAGAGAATTTAGATTTCACTTAGAAATCTAAATTCAAAAACCCAGAGACCTAACCGTGATTTTTGAAACCCTAGGCTTCCCCTCTGCAATTCTCGTGAAGGCAGCTGCGGCAACGTGCGTGCACCATTCGATTTGGCAATGTGCAGCAATGCACGACATGTGTCGCGTGGAGAGGTGCTGTTGAGCGAGCACTTTTGTGTGCTTGCGTTGAGCAAAGAGGCGTGGCCATCCATGATCGTTGACACGTGGCACGATCGGAAGTGTGCAAGTGACGCATGCATGGTGAGACGTGATCCAGAGCGTGCAAAGCGAGCGAATCACGATGCAACGTGTTGCGTGCTGGTCAAAGTTGGCCGGTTGACTGGTCTGCTTGAACCAGTTTGGTTCAGGACCCCCTCATGTTGTTTCGACTGGTTTGAGGCCTTCTTGACCTCAGATTTCGACAAATAAAGTATCATTGGAATCGTATCGACCCGTACTACACGACGCAATTTATTTTAGTTTTTGAAAACTGTTTTCTTATGAAAAATTAAAAATGTACCAGGTGTTTCCAATGCTTTTATTGGTCCATGTAAACCAGGTCTTGCCCCCATGTGTGCACGAATTGCGAGGCAGGCATAGAGATTGCCCCTGAGCCCTGTACACACAGTTCAGAGTCATCATGACCCTCTGGTGACGTTAGGTAGAGTAGTTTACTCTTCCTTTGATTCTGTCTTGTTTCCAGGTTATCGTTAGTCGTCTAGTGAGGCCCGTCGCGTATAGCACATTCATTGGCACATGTTCTCTTACTTTTGCTGAGTTTGGGACTTTTCGGAAGTCATTCTGATTTCGGGAGCTTTAATGTGGTTTAATCAGATTCTATGCGAATAGATAAGACTTAAGTACTCCATGTTCCCATATTATCGCATGCATAAAACAAACTCCGCTTTTCGTGAAACAAATTCTGTTGTGTTTATTAAATTCTAAATAGTATGGGACCACTGGCATAAATTAGAAATTATTTGTAAACTAACAAGTTGGAGAATAATGTGAATATTTGTTAATTTTATACTTAATAATGTAAACGTGCTAGTCTGTTGATTTGATGACAATAAATGTTAATTTAACAATGATGGTTTAGTTGGGATTTAGAGGATGGATAACTGGTTTTAGCCCCGCTACTCATCGGATTTTGTTGTAGCTTTGGTGTTTTTAGACTAGTTCTGGGCTGGTTTAGGAAGCTGTTGGCCTCCCTACGACTCTTTGATTAGGATTAGTAGCCAACTGGGATAGCAAGATGTGTGGCTCGAGATTTGGAGTGGTTTCTTTCTCGACCAATGGGTGGGTAATTGGTTGTCTGTGGTTCAACATAGTAGTTGTACGTGTTCATGCTAGATGACGTAGTCGCCACCTCTTTCCACAATGACCCCTAGGTAACGAAGAGTGGTGACTTGATGGGTATAAGCCATCTTCTCGGCCAGAAGGCTGGCTTATATCCATCTTGTGCCATAGGAAGTTACACGAGATAGTCTTGTGCCCAAGACGTCGATTAACAGATTGTGAACTAGAATAATGTGGACTAAATGCATAATCAGAGGATAAGAAATAATTTGTAAAGGGATTAACTACTAATATAGTGCCCTCTTTCTTTTACTCTTGTCACTGTTGCCACTTGTAGTTGTTCTACTCTACTCATCTTTTACTGACGTGCTTCTCGAGTTCCGTACTTAGGTGTTGCTGAACAATCGGTACAACGATTGCTATTGGTCAGTCTACTGCAGAACCAAGTCCTACTTGAGGAGACGGTCCGTTCTGAGCCAGTGGCTCTTAGTTGTTTCTTTTCCATTGTTAGATTTCTTTGTCTTTTGGTGATTGTAAGGGCACTTAAGCACTCTTTACTTTCTGCTTTCTGTGGTGAATTTTATCATATTGTCAACACTTAAATTATTTTCATTTAATGCATTATGGATGAATATTTGGCTATTGATGTTTTATGACTATGTGTTAGGTGATTGCAATCTTGTGGTTGACTTGTGCTAGTTGTTAGCATATGACAACTCGAGTTTTATCGCTTGGCGGGACTCGAGTCGTCACATCACCAATCTTAAGAAACATATAATCAAAATCTTTTCATATAGACTCTTCAAGTTTTTTTTCAACTTAATTATCTCGAGTATTTACTAAAATACAGACTTGTTTCTTGAGTCCTTGAACATGATTTGAAAAAGCCAAAGTATTAAGTTGAGTGATAAGTATATGACTTATCTTTCGACCCTTTGGTTTGAAAAGATTGAGAAAATTAAGCAATCTACACTTACACATGCATTGACTCATCTTTTGGGCGACCACATGTTGAAAACTAAGTAATCAATAAGGCTTAGATTGAGTTTCATATGACCCTTGCAGGTGTAGCTGGCATGTTATATTGGGTTTACTCCCTAGTTATAGGATGTCTAGATCCTAGCTTCGTGTTTTTAGCTTTTCGAGCCTTCATCTAGGAAATGTTCTTGAATAGGATTCAAAAGAGCCACCTGCCTAGAAAAAGTGTAGAAAAATGGGAAATAAAAAAATAAAGTAGTAAGAGGAAGAAAAAGAGAAATATATAAGAAGAAAAAAAAAAGTGTATAAATAACCAAAAGATAAAAAAAGAATGAGCTATAACAATAAGAGGCCAAATGACTCAGCTGCAGAGATATACATTGGGCTCACCCTTATGTTGACCACAGGGTAGAAAAGGATAAGGAGAAAGCCACCAGTCCTTGGTAAGGAACTCTAAAATGCAGTTCAATAGAGCAAAGAGATAATCTAATTGCCTTAGTGAGACTTAGAGTTCAAGCTGGTTGTTAATTGATGAGTCCGCTCTTTACACACTAGATGCTTAAGATTCAAATTTAATTCAAACCTTTGATGGGTTGAAGTGCCATAAAAAGTTGCTCTTGAGACCCAACTCTAAGGCTAATAAAATCTCAAATTTGATTTAGGTGATCCTTATTTAAGTCGATACTTTAGAATTGTTGAGTTTTCATAGCTAAGGTTTTGAATGCAAGTTCTTCTGATTCGGTGAAAATCGATGTTAGAATTTCTAATCTACTTTAGCTTAAACTCGCTTTTTAGGTTTTCGCATGATTTTCGTACTTTGCTTTGCTAAGAGACTAGCAAAAAAATAGACATGGGGGTGTGATAAATGTGCGATTAATGGATATTACATGCCTAATTTAGCTTTGTCTTAACATATTCATATGTTTATATTGTTGCATTTGATGCATCTAGGTCATGTATACATATTTAGATTAGGAAGTGTTTTTATAACACTAATTGATGTGTTTTAACTGTAGGAATCAATGAGAGCTTGATAACTTCATAGTTAATATACTTAATACATTTAAATTAAGCTAATTCTTAAGTAAACACATCATATTTAGGTTATAAATATTTTATCATAATTAATTTAGGCATAATAGGGTCATCCATGCAATTGTTCGTAATTTATACATTTTTAAGTGTGTAGGAATAAACATGGATGGGAGCAAAGAGCGAAAGAGCTTACATTTTTGTACAAGGATCAAAGAGTAAGAAAGAAGACAATTAGAGAAAGAACACGAGCTTTATTGCAATATGCCCCTAAATACCAAGGTCCACCTCTAATATACCTAAGTTTCCTTGGAATCATAAGAAAATTCCAAGAGATTTGGGTACTTTCTCAAAAATCCACAGATGGGACCACTTGTGCTTTAATTTGCAGCTTCAAGGGGTAGCTCGCACGCAAACGACGTGCCCAACACACAACCCAGTAGCACCTCACGCGTGGCCCAGCTGTAGACCATGCGCTTGCTAGCAACGCTCTCAGTTAGCACGTAGGATACGCGTGTTGGATACGCATATGGGAAACACACGCTCGCTAGCCCAGTCGCCTTCTCTGCACGTGAGATTCACATCAGCTCGCCCATTTCCTACACCTTCCACCCAATGTGTGCTCCATGGGTGGTCCGTGCCCGTGCGCGATCCTCGCGTACACTAGGCATGTGAATTGACGATTTTGGATGACCATAAGCCCTTTCCAATAAATGCCATACCCCCTCCATTAACCCAACCATCTTCACCCACTCCCTCTTCACCACCATTAGTGCTAGGAAACCTCCCTAAGCTCCTTCCCAACCACTCCGCAAGTGCCTAGGCCCCATATAGAGCATATTTTCTCTCTGCTCACCTCCCTTCAACCTTCCTCTCAACACCTTCATATGGCCACTTAAGAACTTGCCTCTCACCCCCCTTCCTAGGTGAGATCAACCTACCCTCTCAACCCCATTTCACCTTAGTTAGAACCTTCTTTTCTCACCTTATACTCCACCAAAAAGCCTAGCCTAAGCCTTCCTCTACCTACCATCTTCTTAGGCCTCATCCCCATCATCCAACCTTTGCATCTCCGTCTTCAGGACGCCGCCAAGAACATCATCTCACTGAGCAACCATCTTGAGAGATTTCTCTCATTCCTCTCTCTTTTATTTTATATTTTTTATTGTTATTGTATTTTCTTTATCTTGTAATACAACATTGAAATTTCATAATTCAAATCTTTTCTCTCTCTCTTTTGTGATCTTGTTACAACCTGTTCCACTTCTTACCTCCATTCTTCTTATATAAAAAAACATAAAAAATATAAAACCTATAAAATACCAAAAATAATTAATCAAGAGAGGTTCTAAGTGGGTTTTCACCTCCCCTTGTTCAACCTAAACTTACATCCGATTAAATTTATTTGATCGCAAATTTTCGCAAACTACGACGATGCTTTCAAAACTTTATCTTTGAAAATTTTTCGCATATCATAGCTTATTGAAAAGACAAGATAAGGAAGGAAGAAAAGATCAGGGACATGTGGCACCTCCCCATTTACCCTCCACCTTAGACCTAAGGCAACCTATTCTATATATAGCCTTGTCCTAAACCTCAATTAGATAAATCCACATTACCATTCACTCTTCATCTAAGGGCCGCTAAACACCCACCTAATTTTAGTAATAATGCCTACTCCATCTCTACCTTACAACCTCCATCCCAAGGGCTTAGCTGGATTAACTTCCTAAATATAGCCAAACCTCACGCCACCTCATCCCACTCCATCCTCACCATCCATCACACATCTAAGGGCTTGTAATCCACCATCACTTAGCCACCCACCTCAGGATCACATTCTCTACCCTCTAAATTCAATCCTAAGGCTAGGTTTAAACCATAGAAAACCAACATTAGTTGATCAACCAAACCCAACCCTAACCTTTATCTATAATCCTATGGCCTACATCCTTGATCCTGAATAACACACCATTAGGCAATCACATTAGGCCTTACACTCTATAAAAAGACCTACCCTCCCAACACTTAGGATATCTCTCCCTTTACATCCATGTTCATAAGCCTTCCTAAGTAGAAACCCTAGCTCCATTATGGCCAACCACTTTCTCCATTAGCTTCCTTTAGGTAATCCATCTCCCTAGTTTAGGTCTCCCTCCATAGCCACATCCTAAGCCTTCCTCTACCTCCATGTTCCCTTAGCCTAGGTCTACCTTAGATGTACCCTTAGGTTCCCTCTCCTAATTCCTTTCTACCATATGAAGGGCAAGAAGATTGGGTGGAGCTTTTAACACCACCACCTAGTGGCTTCTTTACCCGCTCTAGCTCTCTGACTATTTTCTACTTTATTCTTGTTCATCTTTCATGTTTTCTTCTTTCTAGCTATAGTTTCCTTTTTGTTATCAGTTGAAATCAACTCTGGTTTTTATTAATGAAAAGTTTTAGTTTGGATCTTCTATCTCTACTCATGCTTCTTATTTATTGATAACTTTATATATTAGTGTTAGCTTGATTTTGCTACTCATAGTTAGATTTTTGTTTTCATAGCTAGTCTTAGATCGTAATCTCTCTCTTCACGTATTTCTCTTATTCCCTATTGAAAAGAAAAAATATCAGAAATTTAAAATGCCAAAAATATAATAAACGAGCATTTTGAAAGTTGATTCATTACGATTTTCTTCATGCGAATGGCTCAAACTCACCATAGTTTATTTTGAAACATGTCAAGTTTGATTTTTATAAATGGAATTCACACCATAATGACGAGCTTTTATCCTAAGCAATTTCCGTGTATCACATATCCAACCTAAGGAAGTATGTCTCAGACCCAAGTTAGATTCTAAGTTACGACATGGGGATAGTGGAGAATCTAACCTACTGATTTCAGTCAAGACATTTTGGATTGGATGGTCAAGAGGATGAGAAAGAAGGGAGTCCCTCTAGTGAAGGTATTCAAGGATAGCCAACAATTTGAAGAGGCAATCTGAGAACCAGAAAAGGATATGCATAAAGGATATCTAGAGCTATTTGCTGGTGAGTGCTGAGACCCTACTTTTTTCCTCTTTAAGGTTGTTATATTTGTTATGACCAAAAATTCAACCATGAACCTAAATTTGGAGTAAGCGTACAGAGATGAATCCGTTGATACTCGTTAGGCGCGAATCAAGCTACAAAGCTTGAAAATGAGAAAATGAGGTTTTCGATCAACCCTTTAGAAAAATTTCCTCAGAACATATCATATTTGGTATCGTTAGATTCATTTTATCACAAGAGTTTTCCAACAAGAATAATTTCGTTAGAATCCAAGTTATATATATAGCAAAAGTTACACGTGAAATATATGCAAACCCACATGTGATCAACTTGGAAAATCACACAGTGCAAATAACCTTAGATTTGAAACTTGTGAATTTTATCGATCCTGATGATATGCACTTGGTGGGAATCGTAAGCTGTCCGACCCAGTAACGAGAAATATTTGAGAGTTGAAAAAAAAAAGATGGTGGGGGGGGGGGGGGGGGGGGGGGGGGCATACCACCTCCCTCTTTTTCCACCTATATATGACCAAAATGTAAGGTTTTCCTCCTCTCTTTCTCTCTCTTAACAAATAGTTCCCCCCGAAGCCTCTCTTCTATGTTGAAATGTAAGAAACAGAGATAGAAAGAAAGAGTGAGCCACAAGAAAGAGTGTGAGTGAATGAGTGAGAGACACGAGAGAGAGAGAGAGAGAGAGAGAAGAAGGAAGAATGGCAGTGGGTGCCCAACGACATTAGAGTCGCGTGAGGCGACGCATGGAGTGTTGAGACGATGACGATGATCTTCAATACCATATATCGAGGAAGGTAATTTCCCCGTTGATTTATATGTTGGCTTCATGTGTGAAAAAAAGAATGGAAGGAGAGGGGAGGGGGAGCAACTGGCATCTTGCCAAGAAAAAGGGGATATCAACAGGATTGTCGAAGGGTCACGGTGGTTGATGCTATGCTGGCGTGGCTTCAATGCGAATTGTGTTGCACCCATAAGAAGTGGTGAGGAGAAGAAGGATGGAGAAGGAGCTGACTAGCAGAGGATGGCTTTGGCTGGTGAGGGATTGAGGCGACTGGGGTGTGGTCGATGGAGGTGCAGTCATTAGCGAGATGAGCTTCATGCAAATGTTCATTATGCATGTGAAGAAGAATAGGGACAGAGTTGCGTGGAAAAAGGAGAGGGGGAGGGGATTGAGTTTTGAAAAAATTACGAGGTTAAAATTATAAATTTCATTAATTGTGTTTTGGTCCCTAATAACAGCCCTCTTAATCGATTGATTCAAAGAGCATTTGAAATTTGACTTTGACGAGCCCCCCATTAATGGAATTGTTGAGACACATACTTTAACTTAGTGGGATCTATTTTCCCATTAGAAGTGTTAAATTGAATTTTTACCCCCAAGTATCTCAATATTTATGCTTTAAACATGTCCCTGTTTAAAATTAGAGTTGAACGCCAGTAGCGCGCATGGAGTTCAAGGAGTCTTCGATGTATTTTCTCGAAGTCACCGTGATCCCTCGGTGACCTTAAGTAGAGCAGCTCTACTGTTCTTTTCTATAGTTTTTTTGATGTATGCTGTGATACCTGTCTGAGATTATTTTGATCCCATACTTCTCTTGCTAAGTACCTTGAGTTCCACCTGCTTAATGGTGGTCCATGTAGGGTAGTTAATTGATTAAATTGAAAAGTGGAGCTATCTGAATTATGGATTGTGATTGTTAATATTATCAATGGTCAAAGAATTTGTTTACATTATATGCATGGTTGAGTTGGTAATTCAATGCCTATTAATTTATGTGTGATGAGATGCCAATGTTGCCTATTGCTAAACCTAGTAACCTCTTTACGAATAAAAGAAATTGTAAAAAATCTAATTTATGGAATTAGAGGGAATTCTAAAGGAATTGAAAAGAAAGTAAGAAGTAAAGATATTTGCCATGCTTGAAATAGAGTAATCTTGAAAACATGGACGGAAATCATTATTGAGATTGGGATTTAATAGATGGAAATTACTTAATAAGTTGAATCCTGAGGGGTTGCTTGAAAGTCAGTACTCGTGCACGATATCAACGACACAACCAACTATATCTGTTAGGGGTAGAGATTAGCTCAGGGAGTAAGCTAGCATCCCTACGAGTCGTTTTGTTAGTTTGTTTCGGCCAATTGGGAAGTGGAGTGGTTGGGTACTTATTACTATTACGAGAGGTTAGAGTTGTTTATTTTTGTACCCTAGAGTGGAAAGGACTGGTCATATGCCAGTGTGAGATAGCTTCTTGCTTGTTTATTGTATGGATCATAGTCACCACTTCACCTCATTAGCTAATACTCAAGATGATTAACTAGGTGATAGGGCAGGTATGGGTCGCCCCTTCAGCTAAGGGGGTGTATTGTCTTCAATCTATCATTTAGGATACTACAATGAGATCTCCTTAAGCTTTCTGAGGAAGCTGATTTTAGCATATAATGATTGTAAAATGTGAAAGCAAGACATTCTGATTAAATAAAAGAAAAGCTTGAATAATTTTGACCAGTATCTGTTTGCTTTACTTCTTGCACTTTCTTAGCTTTACTTTTCCTTTTCTATTTTTCTACTCTACCCAAGGACTTCGTACTCAGGTCCTGGTGAGATATAATCGGACTCTGCAACTATAGGAGCTGATGGTGTTGGTCTGAGTACAACAACATAGTTTGATAGTCATAGATGAATTTTCTTAGTTTTAGGTGGTTTTCTGAATGAAATTATTATTCTGTGTTTATATGTTTTTTTTTGAAAAAGAAAGGATGATTATTGATAACAATAGTCATCTAAACATTTTATTAATTTTTGAGGAAAATGAACTTAGCTTAAAAAACATGTCCACAGGTTGGACAAAAAAGAGGCTTCCCTCAAAACATTCCCAACCTACACTCGTCCCCTCTGGAAGATAATATCATTCGTAGCCCGCCAAACACAATAAAGAAGGGCCACCATACGAAGCTGTTGTTGCTATACATTTCCTAGGCAGCTCCACAGATTGCCCCAGGAAGGTTGAGACTCCTCATACACCTTATCCCACACCTCTTTTGTCAAGGGGCAACCACAAAAGAGATGCTGAATATCATCTTCATCATCCAGACTTAATGGACACTACTGAAAAGGGGTGCCCATCCACCCACGACAGAGGCTCCCAGTAACCAACCCACCTCACCTAGCCAACCATAGAAAGAGTGAAATTCAAATTGCCCACAACTTTGCACAATCTCCATCAGGCTTCGTAGTGGCAGGCAACGAGAGGAGCCTCTTGTAAGCCTTCCTAGGGAGATAAGGACCATGCTTCCACTGGAACCCATCCGAGCTGTTAAAAGGATGAAAGCCCTATAGAGCCATAAGAATCCATCCTCTCTCTTCTGTAGAACGCCCACCCATTGGCCCCTCGAGAAGGGGGAGGCCCCAAGAAGATTTAGTATCATTCCAACAATCGACCACCTTGACATTCTTATCATGAGAAAGACCATAGCATCTCGGGAAGCGAGAGGCCAAAGAACCCAACTCGTTATAATCATCACCATTTCCAAAGGCTGGAATAAACTGCTCCCAATGCTCCCTTATTGCCATAGTGATAAAGCGTCAAAAAGATGTCTTGTAGGGAAGTCACTTGTCACACCCTAAAAACCCAGACCCCTAATCGAAGGTCAGGGCTTCGAGGGTGACAACAAGAAAAAGGCGCTGGTTTATTTAATTCAAGTTACATTAACATCGAGCTACCAAAAAATTCCATTAATCAACAAAATGGAAAAGTACAGGAGGTATGACACAGATGAAACATGAAATGGCCATAACAAAAGCTTAAAAGTTGTCTGTTCAGTAGCGTGCAACGAATCCCGCATTACGTTGAAAACCTACGCATTGACGACACACGACCACACCTGAAATTAGGTCGCAAAGCAGGGATGAGCCAATCGGCTCAGTAGGGAACAAATAACTACTATAATCCAATGAAACAAGGTAGTGTACAACTAAACTAACCGACTAGATCCCTAACCTAACCCAGAACCCCAGATTTCAACCTTAACCTGCAACAACCTAACCAACCACCGTGGTCCCAGCCTACTAATCATTCCCTTAATTAAAGCCACACGTTATAATGCAACTATCCTAATGATCCAAGATCCTGTTACCTGTCATTCCAAGTCCTGGAGTGACTGAATCATCCCTTCATGCTGAAGATCTTGATGTATCCTTCCCAATGGTACACTTGTACCCTAACCCCTCCTTAGCCTTCGGAGAGATTAAAGCACTCATGCCCACCAGACAAAGGATACCCACTCTGGTCGTCGGAACATTGACTGTACTCAGAGTCCCTGAAAAGCTACTCCACACAAGACATCCTTGAATACCCGGTCCAAAGGATTCAATGGGAGCGACTTCCCACTGTCTGTGATCCCTGGAAAGCTATTCCACATAAGATCACGCATTTCTTGATGCTGGAATCCCTAGAAACCTATTCCACACAAGATCCCCAGCATCGTTGCATGAGATCCTTGGAAAGCTATTCCACACAAGATCTTACGCTCTCTTACCTATCCAGATCTCTGGAAGACTTCCACACAAGACCTGTACGATCCCTGTCACCCAAGAATCCCTGGAAAGCTATTCCACACAAGATCCCTTGAGTCACAACTTAAGATCCCTGGAAAGCTATTCCACACAAGATCTCAGGATGCCTCTTGTCGACTCAAACTCAAGACACCTCCTAGTGCCTCATCTCCAAACGGCACCAAGTGAACCCCCAATCAGAAACTATCCCAGTTACAAGGTTGAACTCTGGCAGGCAACTACCAACTCCGAGGTCTCACCCAACAGTGAACTCACCATTCACGAAGTTCCGGTGTCCCACCCAACAAGCTTACCTATTTGACCCAACCGATCCTAATTCATTTCCCCTGATTGGTACTTGATCATGCAATCCTTAAAAACCTACTAGATCACTTGGAGTCTTATCCAAGACCATAGGATCCACGCATTTTCTCTTATTAGACTCTAACCGAATCATTAACAGGTTCAACATTTTGGATTTGTTTCTTTACTTAACTGGATTACATCGCCTTTTTATCATATTCTTGAATCTCAAGAGTTCCTTGCCTCTTGGCTCAAACACACCGTTAACACATTCACAAATTCCAACCAGTATCGATACCAGTACTGGGCACCAACAACACCATTTCAGGTAACCCAGCCAGTAGCAGTATTCGGCAATCCCAGCCATGCCGATTGAGTGCATCCAGTACAAGTACTGGTCGCCAATACCAGTATCAAGTCCCTTCGGTACCCTTTGTACTTATTTCCAGCTAGTGCTAAAATCATCTAGTACCGATACTAGTCGCCAATACCGGTACTAGGTGCTTCCAACACCCAGACCAAAGTGCCAACCATCCACTTTACATATTTACAAGGTTTAATCCAAATTTAAGGCATAATCCTACCATTTTACATGCAAACATGGATTTATACCCAAAACACCCTTTTTCTACCGTTCCTAGTCTCAGGAATAAAAGAGGTATAAGGAGAGAAAAACCTACCTCGGAGATGGAGTTCGTTCTCCTCCTCCTTGCCTCGCACTTGCAGCAGCAACGACAGCAACAACAGCAACAGCAGCCACAACCCTCCTCCTTTCTCCTCTCTCAATCTCACAACCAGCTGCAGCAGCGACAGTAGGACACGCAGTAACAGCAGCAGCTCCCTCGAGGGAGCCCTAGGAGGAGGAGACGGTGGTGGCGGTGGCCCTCTCCTTCTCGTAAGCAGCAGCAATAGCCGCAGAAACAGCATCAGCAGCTATGGCAGCCCCTCCTCTCCTCCCTTCCCTTCGCGCAGCAGCAGCAGCGACAACAAACATAGCAGCAGCAGGAGCTGCAGCGGCAACGGCTGCAGCAACACAGCAACTACAGCATCAACAGCAACAGCAAGTTCCGGTCCTCTTCTTCCCTTTTTCTCCTCGCAACAGCAGCTGGGGTCGGCGGGGAGGAGCAGCGGCAGTGGAAGAAGTTGGAGCTCTCCCCTTCGTCTCTCTTCTCTCTTCTTCTCGATGGAAGGGAAAACAAACGAAAAGGAGGAGGGTAGGGGAAGTCAAAAAAATTTAAATACATAAATAAATAGAATGGGATATTTTCAAAGGACCCCCTCTACTTCTTACTTGAGTGGAAAGAAGGTCCCTAAAACAAAACTTTCTGGCAAGAAATCCTTCAACTTTTTGTCCTTACCTTTTATTGATTGTTCCAAGGGAAATACTTATTCCTAAGGATCCCAATTCCCTTAATCCATGATTAAGCAACCAATTAGGTTTAATTTATTAATTAAGCACATTAAAAGTCTAAATCCTTACATCATTGACCCACCACAAGCCCACCATAAGAGTCAAGCAAGAGGTCTTGCCACAAGCCCCACTTGCCCTGCATGAGGCACTTTGCCTACTTAAGAAGAAGAGAGTCACCAAACTTGGCAAGACTGCAAACCCTCAAACCATGAACTTCTTAGGCTAGCAAATAAGGTCGCACTGGGTAGATTGCATGAATTACCTCTCAGAGTGAGGCCCCTTTTAGAAGAACTGCTTTTACATCAACTTCATTCTCTTAATGACCGTCTTAGTGGGCTTGAACATAGAAAGAAGAAAGACAAGAATAGTAGAAAGCACAAAGTTCAAAAGAATCAGTCTACCTCCCTTTGATAACAACCTCCCACTCCAACCAAAAAGTCAAGTGTTGAGCTTCTCAAAGAGCTCCACCCAGTCAAAGCTCTTCATCTTCTTCGCTCGAAGAAGGAGACCCAAATAACAAATTGGAAGTTCCACAATCGATGTATCCAGAGTTGAAGACAAGGCCTCCTACATCGCAGTATCAAAACCAAAACAAACTAAGGAGGACTTAGCACCATTATGAAGGTTTCCTACTTGGAGGGGGTGAGATCAGTGTGACGTAAAAAAATGCGGAATTGAAATATAAATAATCTCACAAAAAATCAATCGCACAAGTACACAAGTAATTTTAGGTGGAAACCCAAACCGGGTGAAAACCACCACCTAACCCTCTCGAGTTAGGATTTTCCGATCAACCTAGTTGATCAAATCCACTAACCGAATCACTTTAAAACGAGGGTGATTCAACCTCAGTACAACCACGCTACAAGTACGAGGGTAGCGTTCCTCAACCCCTTCTCTCCACGAGAAGGATTTTGTCCCACGAAGGAGACGGGAATTCGCAAAGCGATTACCCAACCAAAAGACAAAGATAAAATAAAACAAGTAATCCTATAGAGCCAACAAAGGAATTTAAACCTGCTTCTATAGGAAATAGGAAACTCCCCTTTGCAAGGAGTGCGTCGAGTTGATGACGCGGTGCGTGTGCCATGCGATGGTGCAATGTCGCTCTCGTAGACAACGGCGGGAGAGCGGGTGCGCAAAGGCTTGATGCTCTCAAGAGAATGGAGCTTGAGCTTGGAGAGCAAGAGCCAGCTAGGACACAAGAGAGTGGAACTATGTTGCTTAAGTGTGTCTTGTGTTTCTCTTAGTGTGTCTTGGTGTATGTAGGTGTTGCAAATGTTCCCCTCTATTTATAGAGGCCTTAGGAAGGCTTTGGAAGGCTTAGGAAAGGTTCTATAGTCGTTGGGAACAAAGCCCAAGAGAATCAGGCCGAAATCAGGACAATGATTACATTTGACAGGGTTATCAGACGTCTAACTCTGGCATCAGACGTCTGGAAGGCCACTTTAAGGCGTCTGATTTAAAGGTCAGACATCTGATTCTATGCGGGTTTCCTCCTGACTTGAATCAGATCTAAACAGGGTTCTAGCGCAAGTCCATCAGACGACATATAGGACGTCTGGCACTATGTCTGGACGACTGGAAACCTACTTTTACTGTGGGAATGGATTTTCCAAACGTTGCAACGGCTAGAAAATCTCTGAGAAGAGATTTTGGGTCAGCCGAGGCCAAACGGTCATTTATCAGACGTCTGGAAAGGCCTAAGGACGTCTGATTAAGGCTCTAACGGTCATAATCTGCAGTGCTTGCTAAGCCAGCCAACGGTCCACTAATTGGACGTCTGGCAAATCCATCAGACGTCTCCTACGACGTCTGGTCTAAGGTCTGGACGTCTGATTTCATCAGACAGAACTAGCTATGTCCAGCCTAACAGTTATCAGACGTCTGAAACAACAGTCAGACGTCTTAAAATACTTTATCAGACGTCTGATTTGGGAATTAGACGTCTGGAAGTGCTGTTTGAACCCTATATTGGTTTTCTAAGTATTCTACAGAAAACCTAAGTATCCTAGGGTTGTGCCGGTGTTCGTAGGACTACTGTTAGGGTTCTTTGAGGCTCTTTAACATAATTTTCTAAGGAAAATAAAAAGAGCAAGAAAATAAAGATAAGAGATACAAGAAAGGATTAAAAAGAATCTATCCTATTCTTCTTGTCTTCTATCTTCAATCTGTCGCTCCACGCGAACCTCCTCTGTTCTTCATTAAGCTCCTCCAATCCGTCCTGGATGCGAGCTCGAGTTCCGTCTAAACACGTCCACATTTGCAATTGACCTGAAATCTAGGACTCAAATTGCAAATTTTAAATAACATGTGTTTTGTTATCATCAAAACAAATGATCGTGGTGCTCTAGCACCAACACATTAACCCAAAGACCAAAGATCTCACCAAAGATATGCACCAGACAATGTGCCATCTCAACCTGGGGGACACCACCCTCCACAAAGAAATCTGTGCCGTCTGCAAATTGCAAAATAGGAGTTAGAGATCTCTGACAAAAGCACAAGGTGTACCCATGTAGCAGCCTACCCATTGAAGCCTTGAAAGCTAGTCTCGCGATAATGCCAATCGCCAGAATAAAAAGAAGGGGAGCCATGGGGTAGCCCTTCTAAACCCCCTTCTTAGGTTTGACCCAGTGGTCCGTTGAATGACCATTCACTAAAGGGGAAAAGGAAGACGGCATGATACATGTTGATAGTGGAAAACTATGCGATCAGAATTGGAATTTGAAAACCCATCGTTATAGTTCGATTTGCGAAACAATCCATCAATAGATAAAATTTTATCGAAATTCGTAAAGAAATTTTGGATCGAACACAGGGAGGCTATGTCGATCTAAAATCCGCGATTATATCTTTTTGGAATGTTCGTTTGAGAGCGAGATAATTACAATGAAATTGATATTAACATTAAGAGAGAGAGAGAGAACAATCACTTGATTTATGAATAATGTTTTTACAACTAGAAAACGAGAAATGATTACAACTAGAAAGTGAAAAATTCTATTCTAAAAAGTGATAAAAAGAAGGGAGAGAGATGTTATCTGAAAGAGCGATCTTCATTTTTGATAAAAACTTTAGCATGAAATGACATGTCGTTGTATTTAATCGCGTAGTAGAAAATCGCTTTTCAAAACCTTTTAATTCTCAGAATCTAACCATGAAAATGGTTAGGTCATCTTCACAAGGAGGAATTAGCCTATTGAATGTCTTATTTGTTCAGGAATATCATCAGATGTACATACTAATTATTGCAACTCACTTTCTCACATAAACTCTTAATCTAAATAATTAATCAGGAATGTAGGTGTTTATATGCAAAATCACCACAACCTAATATTATGTTAAATAGTGATCTTGGCAATGGATATCAATGGCAATATTAATTTCCAATAAACGAGACCTTGTTCGTTGTAATCAACATAACATTCATGAGAAGAATCTGACTTTAAGCAATTTACCTGGAATAGGGGGGTATTCGTGCAAAATTCTTTCAATATATTAATTCAAAAAAATAAAGGAATAGTGAACTTCACAATGGCATAACCCGTAAATATTAATTACGAGAAAAACAGAGGATTTCTCCTCTCTTCCTCTCGCGTGAAGGAGCGTTGACGGGCTGCTGACAAGCGAGGGAGGCTGACGAAGACGAGGCCAATTAGATGGAGGTCGTGGCGTCAATGGAGATGGCCGGCCTGTGGAGGAGAAGCTCGCCAGCGGTTGGTTTCCAACACGCGTGCGTGGGCTGCAGGAGGCGCTGCCGCGGGCGTGGGTCGTCGACGAAGGTCAATGCAAGCACTTTGGTGATGCCGGCAATGAGGGACATGGCTTGCGGTGGTTGTTGTGAACGTAGGTGGCCGGCGGGACTTTGGGTTATTTTCGTGGGGGTGGTTGCTGGTGTCGGAAAGATAAGGGAGAGAAGGAAGAAGATGACGAAGATGAAGAAGGAGATGAGGTGCGCGGGTGACTGTGCGGTTGTGGGCGGGTGCGCGCAGCTCGCGCGTGGTTGGTTGTGTGCGCACGCGTAGGCTAGTGCACAAATGCAGCTGCATGCGGTGAGGGATGCTTGCTGTTGGCTGACAGGGAGGAAGAAGAGGATGAAGATGAAAAAGAAATGGGATGTAAATGGGGTTGCTGCGGTGGTGGCTGCAAGCTGTCACCGTGCGACCGTTGAGAGGACGAAGGCAAGAGGCAGGTGCATAGAGACCACGGTGCACGCTGAAGTCCACGGTGTACGCCTATTGCACGGTGTTGGAGGTGGAGAAGAAGTCCCCACCAGGGGGAGCGAAGATGATTTCCCTCCGTGGACATGGGTTTCCTTTTTAAACAAAAACCTCCTCAATTTTCTTCAGTCGTAAGTGTCTCCAACTGCTCGCAACGATCGCGAGTGGTTGGAATAGCAAATAAGCATGGGCAGTTCTTCATCAGATGTCTAATTAGAGCCTCAGATGTCTTAAAAGAAATGTAATGCCATAAACTTGTGATAGCAATTCCAGACGTCCAATCAAAGTTCAAGACGTCTTATAGAAGTAAAAATGAGCGTCTGATTCTTGTACCTAGCCTGCATTCATCAAATAAATTATATCATCATAATATATGTTATTAAATGTAAAATTAAAGCATAAAATTAAATGCAGGCCAAGGTGAAGTGTCATATAACTCCTAATTAATTAACAACTAAGAACAAATAATTAAATAGTACTTAGGCTAAATAATAGTCCACAAAAGTGGACTTATCAAATGCCCCCATGCCTAAGTTTTGCTAGTCCCTAGCAAAAAGTGAAAAACAATAGAAGTAACCAGAAGGTTTCTTCTTTTCTTATTAGAAATCCAGACAAATGTGAAGGGATGGTAGCCTTGGTAATGGATCCACGTGAAAATAACCAACTTACATTTGCAGTTCGTACTTATCCCTTGGTAAATATTTTTACCAGGATAGGCAACTACTTCCCTCGGGGATAAAGTAGAAAATAATCTGTAAATTGACCCCGTCTTTTTAGCTTAGGTAGGAGATGCTGAGTTGAATGGATTTATATTTGGTGGCACACACTTATCTGGTGCTACATGTAATCTAGTACTACAGACTCTAGATCTCTAGACTATTAAACAAGTCAACTCGGAGAGAGGCTAAATAACTGTGCTCTCTTAATATTCCTTTGTGCTCACTCTTTTCCTTCTTTTCTTTCTGAGATCACAAATCTCACTAGATTTAGTAAATGTACTCACTATTTGGTGGCCTCACATGGCATTTACACTTCAACTAAAGTCCAAATAACTTTACAACTAAGTTAGAGTCCTTAGCCAGTATTCGGACGATCAGAAATACTGAAAGGTGGGTATGGATCATATTTGGTGGATCACGATAGGTGTTTTTGTTGCCTCAGAAACATCGTCACAAAGATAAAACTATAAACTTGGACTCTTTTCTTTTTCTTTTCTTTCTCTCTTTTCTCTTTTTATTTTTTTATTTTATTTTTTTTATATAATTGTTTCTTTTTTTCCTTCTTTTTCTTTCTTTATAAATCAACATAACACGACGCAGACTTTTATTTATGAGGCATTATTAGGGATGATGATGGTCAAGAGGATATTGTGTGGCTTATTTGGTGGAAGTGCCTACTCTCAGCACCGGGAAGGAATGGATAGGACAAGTGTATTTCTGACCTTTAACACTATTACCCTCCTTCAGCCGAGGACTCTATGAAGGACGGTCGTAACCATCCACCATAGTTATAGCTTTATTAAGACTCAATCTCTGTGTATCTGCCTTATTTAGTGACTCTCAGGAATTCATACAATGTACGTACATAGGAACAGAGAGCAAAAACTATGCCTAACTTTAAAGTATCATCATCTAATTGTCCAAAACTTAAGAGTCCTTGCACTAGACTTAGCGTACCAGTAATCTCTCTACTTTCTTCTCACAAATATAAGGTGGATCTACTAGAAGATAGTATGCCTGACTCCTTATTAACTATCCAAGGGTTCAGTAGACTAAAAATGCTTATTGGTTTTCTTCAAAGATCCATTACCCAGTTACGTGTAAGTGAACTAAATGTACTGGATTCTAAACTTAAGAAATAATTCAAGAAAAAAAATCTTCAATGACACTTTCTTGACAAAGATGTTTGCTAAGGCCTAACCAATTCAGCTCAATTTTTTTTTATGTTAATGCACCTAACCTAAATGCATAAATACTGCCTAAAATGCAAAATGCACTCCCCCATGCCTAAATCCTACAATGTCCTTATTGTAAAATGAAAACAGGGGGAGAAAGGAAGGAAATCACCTAAAGATGGTGTTATTCTGGATGCTGGGTTGCCTCCCAACAAGCGCTGCATTTTCTGTTAGCAGCCAGACTTATAGGGAACCTGTAAGTCTGGTTCTAGACAGGAAAAGCTAGGCCTTAAAAATATGCGTAACAGCGCGGGCCTAGAAAACAGGTAGCCACAGATGTTGGTGAGCTGATGATGTAGCGTGATTCCAAATGCTCGCCAGAAGATATGAAAATAGAGAACCTCATAGGCTACTTGGGGAGGTCTAGGGATAACAAAAGGAATACGAAAATGGACCTCCTGAAATGGAATAAGTGGAGGATAACAAAGATCCTCTAAAGTAGGATGGGTTTTAAAAGATATAAACATTATTATTTCAAACCCTTGAATGGCGAGACTAAAAGTACAAGCATTAATCTACACTCGCCATTCTACCTGAGGATGTACTGGCCTGATATGTTCTCCAGAAAGAATATAAATGAGTAGAGACCTGAGCTGAGGATTAGGTAAGGAATTTACTAGTTGCTTGAGTGATTGGGTGGTAATTATTAAGTCCAAAGAGGGCTTAGGCCGTTTAGGTTCATGTCCCAATAAGAATTCGTATTTCACATCCTTACCTAGCTTCATTATTTTATGAACCTCCAACTGCTCCTCTACAATAGATGAGTCATGAATAGAATTCAATATCTCATTAGTAGACTCATGATCAACATGCTTTGACGACAGTTGGGTTTCTTGGGAAGTAGCGAGATCAGAATTATCAGCAAATCCATCCCTAGGTTCTTTCTTGTCAATTACATCCTTTCCGGGGACTTTGTGTGCTACTTCATTATCCTTAATATCTTTAGGAGGATTATCATCTTTAATGTTATGGAGAAAGCCTATATCACTGAATTCGTTGTTCTTCTCAGGGTATAAATCCTCAATTGATGTATATTATCCCTGAGAGTCTCCCCTAGGCTTCTTACTGTTGTGTTTGTCCTCTAATATCAACTCGTGGTTTTGCGAAGGATGACTCTCAAAATTGAAAGAAGGGAGGAATCCATATTTCACCAGATTATTTATATCCTCAGGGGGCAAGTCCTCAAATAACACATAATCCCCCTATGATTCACTCCAGATTTTCAGTCTGGGTTCCTCCATTGGGTCATCCTCGTCCTCTGAAATAGACTCTTTATATCCCTGAGACCAAAATTGATCTAATTCATCCTCCATTCCCTTAGGGTCACCTTCATTGGGTGCATTTAAATCCTCAGGATGCTGAATGGTGGGTGTTGATTCCCTAAGTGGAGCGTCAGGATTAGGCTCACTAAGGGTAGAATGAGATTCCACCAGATAATTAATAGAGGAAGTGATATGAACAATACGACCTTGACCCGGGTTAGCAGGGGTAAGGACAATACTGTCATTGGGGTCAAGGTCCTCAAGAGGTACCATCTTCCCTTTCTTTTGACTCCAATATAGCTCGGGTGGATAATTACTAGGATCGTTCTCCTCTGGTGGCCGTGTCTCATTAGGAGAGTCTAAGTGATAGCTATGTGTAACGAACGCGTGCCCCAGACGTCTTTTAAGACGTCTGGGAGGTGGTCCAGACGTCTGGGATCGTTTCCAGATGTCTGGAAATCCGTTAATTTCGACACGCGCGAGTCGTCTGCGCGCCTGAGCGCGCAGACCGGATATTCACTTATTCCCTCTTTCTCTGCGGCTGCAGACGCCTGCCGTGTCCTCTCTCTCCTCCTCGTGCGGCCTTAAAAGGCCACGCGCTCCCTCCCGTCGTCTCCACCGTCTCCTCCCTCTTCTCCTTCAGCCAGTGAGCGTGAGCGCGAGCGCGAGGGCGGCAGCGGCGGCCGCAGTGAGCGCGGAGGAGGTGCGGCGTGCGAGAGCGGAGCTCTGCCATGAGGGCGAGCTTGCCGGGGCTGCTAGGGCCGGCCGGCGGAGGGCGCGGGGGGCACGGAGTGACGCGGAGGGGGGGACTGCTGCGGTCTGAGCAGCAGGCGCGCGAGGTGCGACGCGGGCGGCGTCGCGAGCGGAGGCCGAGTGGTGCCCTGATTCTGGAAAAATTTCCAGAATCAGACGTCTGGGTTGATAGCCAGACGGCGAGGGAGACGTCTGGAAGACCATACAGACGTCTGAAAGGTGAGTTTTCTGTCTCCTTCTTCCTTCCTGTCAACTGACCGTACTGAGGGAGGGAGATGGGTGTGCGCAGGCTTGGGGATTCACCATCCAACGCGAATCAGACGTCTGGCTGTTGTACCAGACGGCGGGAGCGACCTCCAGACGTCCGGGGTGACCATCGGACGTCTGGGATCTAGGCCAGACGTCCCCGCAGACTTCTGGGAAACCACGTTGAACAGGTAATTCTCTAATCTACTTTTTAAGACGTCTGGAAGAAGTTCTAGACGTCTGATTTTGCACAGTGTCGTCGTTTTCGACCCGTTTAGGGCCCGTTCGGGTTCCGTTTTCCGCGATTCGAGTTGCGTTCTTTTCAGAATTAATCCCTCTACCCGTCTACAGTAGCTATACACTGTTTTGAGACACTCCTTGTATTTGATGCTTGTGATAGGACCTCCTTCAGCTGCAGTCTTGGGAGTCGCGGAGGCACGCGGGATTCCCGATCACGCCCCCATTACTCCCGTTGTACCTGGTAGAGTGGCTTTAAGTTATTAATAAAATATGTTAAATTATGGAACCATAAATAGAACCTAGGACATTGCATGAATCCTAGGAATGAGAAATAGATGGAATGATAGCTCCTAGGTGTTGCATGAATCCTAGGGCTGGAAAACTAGATTGTATGATAGATCCTAAGATATGGCATGAATCCTAGGATGGGAAAACTAGTGGAATGTATAATACTGCAGTCTTGGAAAATGGAAAGAGATATAAAGCTGCCTGTTGTGAATAAATAACGTGGTTGAGAACATTGATTGTAAGAATGTGAAACTGGAAAGTGAAACCTGGATGTTTGAGTAAAAAGGATGGAACCCTACGGGGAAGTAGGAGTAGAACTCCTGGAAAGTGAATGGAATAGTATTGGGGAAGTGAGCTGGCCCTTGAGTACGGAGTACCAAGGAGAGCGACTGTCCCCCTTTCTAGTGCAGAGCGGAGCCAGCTGCCCCAGGGACCCGGGGTTAAGACTGGCCACTCTGTACCGACTTGCTGGCCCTCGCGTACGTAGTGCCGAGGAGAGCTACTAGTGTAGGTAGGTACTAGCTACCCCACAGGCCCCGGGGTTCTGCTAGCCTCCCACACCAACTTGTTAGGCCCGCTGGGGCAAACCAGGGTAGTCAGGCGAGGGTGCGCGGACTGTGGAGGGGCAAGGCCCCGGTTTGGTTACTGTGGAGGGGTTTGACCCATGTTACTGAGAGGGCTCTGCCCTGGACTAGTTCCGTGCTGTGCTTTGGGCGCACCCGTTAACGGAAACGACTGACCGCGTGCCAGTACGGGTTAGCTACCTGTGCGTTTATCGCGCGTGTCGTAGTCACCGTTACGTCTATCAGTGACCTTGGGGTGGTTGACTGAGGGCAGGATCACCACGGGGGACTCTCCCGGCCAGGAGAGCACCACGTGCTACTTCTACTGTTTGGAAAAGACTGCAATCAAGATCGTTCCCATGAGGAACATTCGAGATCAAGAAAAAGATCTGGGGAATAAATGAAATAGTGAGACAATTTAAAGATGTGAATAAAGAAAGTAATAAAACATAACAGCTACTGTACACTCTATTGTTGTCTTTAGTTTTAGTTGCCACTCTACTCAGCGTTTTGCTGACGTGTTACACTCGCTACCTTTTTCAGGACCAGGTGTTGAGCAGCCAGGGTCAGCGGCTGCAGAGGACGCTGGGCCGAGTAGGGTCCAGTAGAGTTACCACTGTCTTTTGTACCTCTTTGTTTCCGTTATAATGAGTAGTTCTTGTTTCCGCTATACTTTTCTTTACCTGCAGTTCATGTTATATGATAAATGTTGTTCTACTGTTGTGGTGGTATATACTATAGTAGTTTCTTTCCTTACTGCTGTACTTTCTTACTGTTAGTTATATTCATGCTGAATGTGGTTTATTTTACTGCTCTTTTGGTTACTTCCTCGTTGGACGACTAGGTCTTGGGATTAGTCGAGTCGGTCCGGTTCTCGTGTCTCGTAGGTACTCGGGAACCGGGTCGTTACAAGACGGTATCAGAGCGAGGTCGTCCCGAGAAGTAAATCAACTGACTGGAAAATAACTAATTCACATGTTTATAGCTAGAGTAGCCACCACAACATATCTCTTGACATGAGCTCTTAGAAGTTTTGTTAGGTATCGTTTGTTTTGAAGTTTCCATTTTGTTTCGCGTCTCCTTGGAGGAGGACCCTCGTCGCGGGACTGGCGAGACTGGCCGCGGGCGCGGCCGAGGGCGAGGTCGGCGAGGTGGACGTGCCATTTTTGACGTCTCGGTGGACCAGCCACCACTCCCGGGCATCCAGGCCCAGGACCTCGCCATACTGATACGAAATATTGTACGAGAGGAGCTCCACCCACCGCCCCGAGCACCTCCTCCTGGGGCTGCAGAGGGGGAGTCCTCTGTGGGACCACGCGACGGATACGGCGCTGGACACGAGGGAGGGGATGGGCCGTTGCCGCCCCCACCTTCCTTCGACACTTCTGTACACGAGGCACCTTCGCCTGGAGGTGCACCAGCACCTCCCCTACAGTGCCACTTCGAGCTTTTCGGACAGTTCCGGAAGCTGAAGCCCCCCTCCTTCAAGGGGGATGAGGACCCGACCGAGGCAGAGGACTAGCTTGAGCAGCTGGAGAAGATCTTCGACACCCTTCGCCTCCTGGTGGAGTGCCGCGTGGCCTTTGCCACGTACCAGCTGGAGAGTGCGGCACACCGGTGGTGGAGGGCAGTCCGGGGTCAGGAGAGGGACGAGCCGACGTGGGAACAGTTCGTCACCCTCTTCTATGAGCAGTACTTTCCCCAGACGTGGCAGGACCAGAGAAGGCGGGAGTTCCACACTCTCCGCCAAGGGACGATGACTGTGAGCGCGTACCGCATGCGTTTCTTGGAGCTGTCCCGCTTTGCAGAACAGCGATAGCCACTGAGGAGGAGCGCCTTTGGAGGTTCACCGAGGGGCTCCGGCCTGCAATCCGGGGGTATGTCAAACCCCTGAAGCTGCCTACGTTTTCGAGGGTGATAGAGGCAGCTATGACTTACGAGGAGACCAACCCGTCCGCGCGAGACACCGACGGTGGGCGGAAGAGGCCCTTTCAGCCAGACTTCTCACAGGGCCGGCGAGAACGGAGACACGTGGCGTCCGCAGGAGAGCCGTCACGTTGTGCAGGGCCATCAGTGGCCTTTGGAGGGCGCGCAGGAGGCCGCAGTTCCCAGGCGCGAGGAGGAGGACAGCAGTCGCGAGGAGGGTACCGGCTAGCACGTACCTGTCCGACGCAGAGTGTGGCTGCTTCGTCCGCACCTAGAGCTGAGGGGCGTATCAACGCCCTAACACACAGGGACGCCAGAGATTCGGGATCGGTGGTAGCAGGTATGGTTTCAGTTTCTGGCAGACTCGTTTACACGCTTTTCGATTCCGGCGCTACGCACTCGTTTGTCGCAGCCAGTTTCGCAGTTAGTTTGGACCAGGATTATACACTGTTAGAGAATCCGTTCATAATCAGAGGTCCAAGTGGTCAGCTGTTTGTAGCTGAGGAGGTGTACACGGATTGCGAGGTCAGCGTCGGAGGACATAGCCTGCCAGCTGACCTGATTATGATCCAGATGGAGGACTTTGGAGTGATTCTGGGGATGGATTGGCTGTCCGCTTACCACGCCTTAGTGGACTATTTTGAGAGGAAGATTGTCTTCTCCATTCCGGAGTTGCCTTCTTTCGAGTTTCACGGACAGCCAGTGGACGGAGGTTTCAGGTACATTTCGGCACTTCAGGCGGCGAGACTTTTGAGCCAGGGGTGTGAGGGCTTCCTAGCTTGTGTGGTGGCAGAGCCCAGCCCTGTGGCAGACTTCCAGAGCATCCCGGTGGTCAGAGAGTACCCTGACGTGTTTCCAGACGAGTTACTAGGACTACCGCCCGAGCGTGAGATCGAGTTTGAGATCTCACTAGTACAAGGGACCAGCCCCATCTCCACTGCGCCATACAGGATGGCACCGCTTGAGCTGCGAGAGCTCAAGTCTCAGTTGCAGGACCTTTTGGAGAAAGGTTTCGTGAGGCCCAGTGCGTCTCCCTGGGGAGCCCCGGTACTGTTTGTGAAGAAGAAGGATGGGACCCTACGTCTTTGTGTGGACTACCGACAGCTGAACAGGGTCACCATCAAGAACAGATATCCACTGCCGAGGATCGACGATTTGTTGACCAGTTGCGGGGTGCCACGGTGTTTTCCGAGATAGACTTGAGGTCTGGATACCACCAGTTGAGGATCAGGGAGACCGACGTCTCCAAGACAGCTTTCCGCACCCGGTACGGACACTACGAGTTTTTGGTCATGCCGTTTGGGCTGACCAATGCCCCCGCTGCTTTCATGGACCTGATGAACCGGGTGTTTAGACCGTACTTGGACCAGTTCGTGGTGGTTTTCATAGATGATGTACTCATCTATTCTAGGGATCGGACGCAGCACGGACAGCACTTGCGGATGGTTTTGGACACTCTGAGGCGACGCAGGATGTACGCCAAATACAGCAAGTGCGAGTTCTGGTTGAGGGAGGTGGCCTTCCTAGGTCATGTGCTCTCTGGAGACGGCCTAGCGGTGGACCCAGCCAAGGTCGAGGCAGTGCTCAGGTGGGAGAGACCGCGTTCAGTCACTGAGATCCGCAGTTTCCTGGGACTAGCTGGCTACTACAGACGGTTCATCAGAGGATTTTCGCAGATTGCGCATCCTATGACACAGTTGACCCGGAAGGACGTGCCTTTCGCTTGGACAGACGCCTGTGAGGCGTGTTTTCTGGAGCTGAAGGAGAGGTTGACCTCGGCTCCCGTGCTTACCATTCCTGACAGTAGTGGCGGGTTCGTTGTATACACGGACGCTTCCTTGCAGGGGTTAGGAGGTGTGCTCATGCAGAGGGGTCACGTTGTCGCTTACGCTTCGCGGCAACTGAAGCCCCATGAGCATACCTACCCTACCCACGACCTAGAGTTGGTAGCTGTTGTCTTCGCGCTAAAGACCTGGAGGCACTACTTGTACGGTGAGACCTTCGAGATTTTTACAGATCACAAGAGCCTCAGATACCTTTTTGATCAGAAGGAGCTCAACATGAGATAGAGACGTTGGTTGGAGCTCCTGAAGGACTACGACTGCAGCATCTCCTACCACCCAGGAAAGGCCAATGTGGTGGCTGACGCCTTGAGCCGTAAGGCACCCGCACGCTTGGCCAGTCTACAGTTGCAGAGATGGAGCCTTTTGGAGGAGGTGGGAAGTTGGCGACCTCTAGAGTTAGGAGGGTACTGTGGGGCAGTGACGGTGACACGGCAGACTAGGCCAGAGCTGATGAACCGCATCATCACAGGACAGATGGCCAATCCGTACTTGCAGTCTTTGCGCGACAGAGTACTGTCAGGAGATCCAGGTGACTTCTCTTTCACAGACCAGGTGCTACATTTGAGGGGACGGTTGTGCGTTCCCAGAGACGAGGAGCTGTCGAGAGAGCTCTCGACTGAGGCACACGGTTCCAGATTCACCATACATCCCGGGAACACGAAAATGTACCACGACCTGAGACGCGAGTTTTGGTGGAGAGGGATGAGGCGGGATGTGGGTGAGTTCGTGCAACAGTGCTTAGTGTGCCGGCAGGTGAAAGCCGAGCATCAGAGGCCTGCAGGGCCGCTTCAGCCGCTTCCAGTGCCAGAGTGGAAGTGGGAGAGCATCACCATGGACTTGGTGGTGGGCTTACCTGTTACCCAGCGGGGACACGACGCAGTCTGGGTAATAGTGGATAGACTGACGAAGACGGCGCATTTCTTGCTGATCCGAGTCACTTTGGGACCGGCACAGTTGGCAGAGAGGTATATCCGTGGTGTGGTACGACTACACGGAGTTCTGCAGGAGATCGTATCCGACCGGGATACCCGCTTTACGTCCCAGTTTTGGGCTGAGTTTCAGCAGGCCTTGGGGACGAGGTTGAGGTTTAGCACGGCTTACCACCCCCAGACGGACGGACATTCTAAGCGCACGATACAGACACTTGAGGACGTTTTGCGTGCCTGTGTACTGGACTGGAGGGGCTCTTGGGAGGAGCACCTGCCCCTGGCAGAGTTTGCATACAACAACAGTTATCACTCGAGCATCGGCATGGCTCCCTACGAGGCTCTGTACGGACGGAAGTGTGCGGCACCCTTGAGTTGGGTTGAGGTGGGGACCAAGTGGGAGGTTGGCCCCAGGTTGATCCGGCAGAGTCAGGAGGTAGTTGAGCAGATCCACAGACGACTCCGCACTGTCAGGAGCAGACAGAAGAGCTACGCGGATCGGAGACGCAGAGAGGTACAGTTTGAGGTTGGGGACCACGTCTTCCTTCGTGTTTCGCCCATGAAGGGCTTACAGCGGTTTGGGGTGAGAGGGAAGCTCGCGCCGAGGTTCGTGGGGCCCTTTGAGGTCCTGGAGTGGGTTAGACCCGTTGCTTACAGACTTGCCCTTCCCCCGCAGCTTTCTGGTGTGCACGACGTATTCCACGTATCCAACCTCAGGAAGTACGTAGCCGATTCCAGTCACGTACTGAGTCACGAGAGCGTCGAGGTGAGCGACGACCTGACCTACCCCGAGCAGCCAGTGCAGATTCTAGACCGAGCCGTCCGCAGTTTGAGACGAAAGCAAGTACCCCTGGTAAAGGTTTTGTGGAGGAGCCAGCGGTACGAGGAGGCTACCTAGGAGCCTGAGGCGGCAATGCGGGAGCGGTACCCGGAGCTTTTCGCGGGTACGTCTTTTCGGACTGGCTTCGGTCCTCTTTGAGTTTGTTATGGTTATTTGGACGTCTTTTCCCGCACCCTAGTTGGCGCAAGTTTCGGGGACGAAACTTCCTTTGAGTTTGTTATATTGTAATGAACGCGTGCCCAGACGTCTTTTAAGACATTTGGGAGGTGGTCCAGACGTCTGACCAGACGTCTGGGATCGTTTCCAGACGTCTGGAAATCCATTAATTTCGACACGCGCGAGTCGTCTGCGCGCTCTGGATATTCGCTTATTCCCTCTTTCTCTGCGGCTGCAGACGCCTGCCGCGTCCTCTCTCTCCTCCTCGCGTAGCCTTAAAAGGCCACGCGCTCCCTCCCGTCGTCTCCACCGTCTTCTCCCTCTTCTCCTTCAGCCAGTGAGCGTGAGCGCGAGTGCGAGGGCAGCAGCGGCGGCCGCAGTGAGCGCGGAGGAGGTGCGGTGTGCGAGAGCGGAGCTCTGCCATGAGGGCGAGCTCGCCGGGGCTGCTAGGGCTGGCCGGCGGAGGGCGCGGGGGGCACGGAGTGACGTGGAGGGGGGACTGCTGCGGTCTGAGCAGCAGGCGCGCGAGGTGCGACGCGGGCGGCGTCGCGAGCGGAGGCCGAGTGGTGCCCTGATTCTGGAAAAATTTCCAGAATCAGACGTCTGGGTTGATAGCCAGACGGCGAGGGAGACGTCTGGAAGACCATATAGACGTTTGAAAGGTGAGTTTTCCGTCTCCTTCTTCCTTCCTGTTGACTGACCGTACTGAGGGAGGGAGATGGGTGTGCGCAGGCTTGGGGATTCGCCATCCAACGCGAATCAGACGTCTGGCTGTTGTACCAGACGGCGGGAGCGACCTCCAGACGTCCGGGGTGACCATCGGACGTCTGGGATCTAGGCCAGACGTCCCTGCAGACTTCTGGGAAACCACGCTGAACAGGTAATTCTCTAATCTACTTTTTAAGACGTCTGGAAGAAGTTCTAGACGTCTGATTTTGCACAGTGTCGTCATTTTCGACCCGTTTAGGGCCGGTTCGGGTTCCGTTTTCCGCGATTCGAGTTGCGTTCTTTTCAGAATTAATCCCTCTACCCGTCTACAGTAGCTATACACTGTTTTGAGACACTCCTTGTGTTTCATGCTTGTGATAGGACCTCCTTCAGCTGCAGTCTTGGGAGTCGCGGAGGCACACGGGATTCCCGATCACGCCCCCATTACTCCCGTTGTACCTGGTAGAGTGGCTTTAAGTTATTAATAAAATATGTTAAATTATGGAACCATAAATAGAACCTAGGACATTGCATGAATCCTAGGAATGAGAAATAGATGGAATGATAGCTCCTAGGTGTTGCATGAATCCTAGGGCTAGAAAACTAGATTGTATGATAGATCCTAAGATATGGCATGAATCCTAGGATGGGAAAACTAGTGGAATGTATAATACTGCAGTCTTGGAAAATGGAAAGAGATATAAAGCTGCCTGTTGTGAATAAATAACGTGGTTAAGAACATTGATTGTAAGAATGTGAAACTGGAAAGTGAAACCTGGATGTTTGAATTAAAAGGATGGAACCCTACGGGGAAGTAGGAGTAGAACTCCTGGAAAGTGAATGGAATAGTATTGGGGAAGTGAGCTGGCCCTTGAGTACGGAGTACCAAGGAGAGCGACTCTCCCCCTTTCTAGTGCAGAGCAGAGCCAGCTGCCCCAGGGACCCGGGGTTAGGACTGGCCACTCTGTACCGACTTGCTGGCCCTCGCGTACGTAGTACCGAGGAGAGCTACTAGTGTAGGGAGGTACTAGCTACCCCACAGGCCCCGAGATTCTGCTAGCCTCGCACACCAACTTGTTAGGCCCGCTGGGGCAAACCAGGGTAGTCAGGCGAGGGTGCGCGGACTGTGGAGGGGCAAGGCCCCGGTTTGGTTACTGTGGAGGGGTTGGACCCCTTTTACTGAGAGGGCTCTGCCCTGGACTGGTTCCGTGCTGTGCTTTGGGCGCACCCGTTAACGGAAACGACTGACCGCGTGCCAGTACGGGTTAGCTACCTGTGCATTTATCGTGCGTGCCGTAGTCACCGTTACGTCTGTCAGTGACCTTGGGGTGGTTGTCTGAGGGTAGGATCACCACGGGGGACTCTCCCGGCCAGGAGAGCACCACGTGCTACTTCTACTTTTTGGAAAAGACTGCAATCAAGATCATTCCCACGAGGAACATTCGAGATCAAGAAAAAGATCTGGGGAATAAATGAAATAGTGAGACAATTGAAAGATGTGAATAAAGAAAGTAATAGAACATAACAGCTACTGTACACTCTACTGTTGTCTTTAGTTTTAGTTGCCACTCTAATCAGCGTTTTGCTGACGTGTTACACTCGCTACCTTTTTCAGGACCAGGTGTTGAGCAGCTAGGGTCAACGGCTGCAGAGGACGCTGGGCCGAGTAGGGTCCAGTAGAGTTACCACTATCTTTTGTACCTCTTTGTTTCCGTTATAGTGAGTAGTTCTTGTTTCCGCTGTACTTTTCTTTACCTGCAGTTCATGTTATATGATAAATGTTGTTCTACTGTTGTGGTGGTATATACTGTAGTAGTTTCTTTCCTTACTGCTGTACTTTCTTACTGTTAGTTATATTCATGCTGAATGTGGTTTATTTTACTGCTCTTTTGGTTACTTCCTCGTTGGACGACTAGGTCTTGGGATTAGTCGAGTCGGTCCGGTTCTCGTGTCTCGTAGGGACTCGGGAACCGGGTCGTTACACTATGTAAAACGGGATCCCTATTGTGATTGGTTTCCACGGAAATATTTTCATGATCACGGTCGTATGAGTAGGGATCAGAATTACTAGGAAGAGCATAGCTAAGCTGTCTAATTTCTTTGTTCAATTGTTGACTATTCCTCAACATCTCTCCCATAGATTCCATCATTTCCTTTTGTTGTTTTTGCATTTCTATCATAAAAGAGGAGAGGTTACTTCTATCAGATTGGGGAGGATAGTCAATCTCAGGCTCTGGTTGCCTAGGGTATCGGTCCAACCTTGATATGGAAAATCATGAAGGGTGAGAGGGTTGGGTGTTTACATAGTAGTAGGGATTCCAGGGTTGGAAAATCCCGCTCCTAGGCTCTGCTCAAAGGTGGGAGCTATCGGGCTAGTACTCCCAGGATAAGAATATGAAAGATCCCATCGATTATCAATATATCCATCAAAGGATGGATTCGCTTGGGACATGGGATCTTGGTTAAAATGATAGGAGTAAGGATAGTCCATTTCTTTCAATTAAATAGGTTAAACTCTCTTAGGATTTAAAAGAAATCAAAAACTTCCTAGAGAGTTCTACCACTGTCAAAACAAACGCAAATACAGTGGGATCTATTTTTAGTAGATTCTAGGTCTTAGCTGTTCAGTTGGTGACCAAACAAGTTTTGCAAGAATTACGCTTCCTAGGCCGACCTTCGTTGGTGCCTACAACCTACTCGCAAGGGATGGAAGTCTCGAATCGAGCCCACGCACGAGGAACTGAAGTAACTTGGTGGATAGGCTTGTTGATTTCTGACTAACTTCCCTTGTGGTGCACAGAGGAGAGGTAGAAATTTATCTAGTGACCTTATGTGTGAGGTGCATAGTGTCTCAGGTGTGCAATCATACGTTCATGCTTTGAGTTTTGAAATCTCTCAAACAAGATCCTTTTGCACACAACTTTAAGTCACATATTTTAAGGTCCAACCTCTTAGCAGTCCCAATTTTTAAAGTGACCACTGAATTAATTCGATTCAAGTACTTTAGTGGTCTTAGATTTAGGTTCAATGCAGATGCATGACAGGTAATTGATGCTCAAGAAAAAGACGTACCTTACTCCAGCTTTCTTCAATGCAGGGATGTCTACAATGCAATTAAGATAAACTAAATGCTGCTCATTCAGTCCTAGATGATCGCCCTATTGATATGTAGCTTCTAGCAGGTAGTTCGATATATATATATAAATAAATATTAAGCAATCAAGCCTAATATAACTCTAAAAAAAATGGGAACACGCTCCCGAAAATACGCTCCTGCATACAAGAGCGATAAGAAATAAAGAAACACTGGGAACATGTTCCCAAAAATGCTCGACAAGGGTCCAAAAGATAGAAATTAAGTTCCAATGTCTATCTAAACTAAATCTAAACTAAGATCTAATGACTAAATCAGACAAAGGCTCCTCCTTATGCCTACATGTGTGGGATCAAGGCCCACAAGCACCCATTACTGGCCTCCAGGTGGTGTCAAGGTCCACAAAAAATATCACCACCGTCGTGCGCACCCGCTGTGTTCGTTGCGTGTGCACAGAAACAGAAACAGGGTCAATAATTCAGAAATGCCTTAGAAATAAGATAAAAATAATATAAATTTCCTAAAAAAATTAATAGACATATTTGCTCCCCGGCAACGGCACCATTTGAAAGAGCGATCCTCGTTTTCGATAAAAACTTTGGCATGAAATGACGTGTCGTTGTATTTAATCGTGTGGTAGAAAATTACTTTTCAAAACATTTTAATTCTTAGAATCTAACCATGAAAATAGTTATGTCGTCTCCACAAGGAGGAATTAGCCTATTGAATGTCTTATTTGTTTAGGAATATCATCAGATGTACATATTAATTATTGCAACTCACTTTCTCACATAAACTCTTAATCTAAATAATTAATCAGGAATGTAGGTGTTTATATGCAAAATCACCACAACCTAATATTCTGTTAAATAGTGATCTTGGCAATGGATATCAATGGCAATATTAATTTCCAATAAATGAGACCTTATTCATTGTAATCAACGTAACATTCATGAGAAGAATATGACTTTGAGCAATTTACGTGGAATAGTGGGTATTCGTGCAAAATTCTTTCAAATATTAATTCAAAAAAATAAAGGAATGGTGAACTTTGCAATGGCATAACCCGTAAATATTAATTGCCAGAAAAATAGAGGATTTCTCCTCTCTCTTCCTCGCACGTGAAGAAGGAGCGTCGACGAGTTGCTGATGAGCAAGGGAGGTTGACGAAGACGAGGCTGATCCGATGGAGGTCGCGGCGTCGACGGAGATGGCCGAAGGTGGCCGGCTAGTGGAGGAGAAGCTCGTCGACGGTGGGTTTCCAACGCACATGCGTGGGCTGTGGGAGGCGCTGCCGCGGGCGTGGGTCGTCAACGGAGGTTAAGGCGAGCGCTTTGGTGATGCCGGCAGTGAGGGACATGGCTTGCGGTGGTTGCTATGAACGTAGGTGGCCGGCAGGACTTTGGGTTCTTTTTGTGGGGGTGGTTGATGGTGGCGGATGTCGGTGCTAGAGCACCACGATCATTTGTTTTGATGATAACAAAACACGTGTTATTTAACATTTGCAATTTGAGTCCTAGATTTTAGGTCAATTGCAAATGTGGACGTGTTTAGACGGAGTTCGAGCTCGCATCCAGGACAGATTGGAGGAGCTTGACGGAAAACAGAGGAGGTTCGCGTGGAGCGACAGATTGAAGATGGAAGAAAATGAAGAATAGGATAGATTTCCTTCTTTTGTACTTGTTGTATTTTTCGTTTCTTTTGTTGCTCTTTATTTCCTTAGATATTTCATGTTAAAGAGCCTCAAAGAACCCTAACAGTAGTCCTAGGAACACCGGCACAACCCTAGGATACTTAGGTTTTCTGTAGAATACTTAGAAAACCAATATAGGGTTCAAACAGCACTTCCAGACGTCTAATTCCCAAATCAGACGTCTGATAAAGTATTTTAAGACGTCTGACTGTTGTTTCAGACGTCTGATAACTATTAGGCTGGACATAGTTAGTTCTGTCTGATGAAATCAGACGTCCATACCTTAGACCAGACGTCTTAGGAGACGTCTGATGACTTTGCCAGACGTCCAATTAGTGGACCGTTGGCTGGCTTAGCAAACACTCAAGAATATGACCGTTAGAGCCTTATCAGACGTCCTTAGGCCTTTCCAGACGTCTGATAAATGACCGTTTTGCCTCGGCTGACCCAAAATCTCTTCTCAGAGATTTTCTAGCCGTTGCAACGTTTGGAAATCAATTCCCACAGTAAAAGTAGGTTTCCAGACGTCCAGACATAGTGCCAGACGTCCTGTATGTCGTCTGATGTACTTGCGTAAAAACCCTGTTTAGATCTGATCCAAGTCAGGGAGAGACCCGCCCAAAATCAGACGTCTGACCTTGGAATCAGACGTCTTAAAGTGAACTTCCAGACGTTTGATGCTAGAATTAGACGTCTGATAAGCCTGTCAGAACAATGATTGTTCCTGATTTCGGGCTGATTCACTTGGGCTTTATACCCAACGGCTATGGAAGCTTTTCTAAGCCTTCCAAAGCCTTCCTAAGGCCACTATAAATAGAGGGGAGCCTTTACACACCTAGACATACAAGAGATACACTAAGAAAGACACAAGATACACTTAGCTACACACTTTCACACTCTTTTGTGTCCAGAAAAGATCTTGCTCTCCAAGCTTAAGCTCCATTCCCTTGAGAGCATCAAACCTTCGCGCACCCGCTCTCCCGCCGTTGTTCACGAGAGCGACATTGCGCCGTTGCGTGGCTCACGCACCCGCGTCATCGTCGACGTACTCCTTGCAAAGGGGAGTTTCCTAATTCCTATAGAAGCTTAGGTTTATTACTTTGTTGGCTGTATAGGTTTGTTGTTTATTTTATCTTTGTCTTTTGGTTGGGTATTCGCTTTGCGAATTCCCGTCTCCTTCGTGGGACAAAATCCTTCTCGTGGAGAGAAGGGGTTGAGGAACGCTACCCTCGTACTTGTAGCGTGGTTGTACTGAGGTTGAATCACCCTCGTTTTAAAGTGATTCGGTTAGTGGATTTGATCAACTAGGTTGATCGAAAAATCCTAACTCGAGAGGGTTAGGTGGTGGTTTTCACCCGATTTGGGTTTCCACCTAAAAATCTTTGTGTACTTTGTGTGGTTATCTATTCTGTGATATTGTTTATATTTATTTCCGCATTTTATTACGTCACCCCCTCTTCGAAGGGAAAACTACAGCGGAAAGATAAGGGAGAGAAGGAAGAAGATGACGAAGACGAAGACGAAGAAGGAGATGAGGCGCGCGGGTGGCTGCGCGGTTGTGGGCAGGTGCGCGTAGCTCGCGCGTAGCTGGTTGTGTGCACGCGCGTAGGCTAGTGCGCAGATGCAGCTGCATGCGGTGAGGGATGCTTGCTATTGGATGACAGGGAGGAAGAAGAGGATGGAGATGAAAAAGAAATGGGATGTAGATGGGGTTGCTGTGATGGTGGCTACAAGCTGTCACCGTGCGACCGTTGAGAGGACGAAGGCAAGAGGCAGGTGTGCAGAGACCACGGTGCACGCTGAAGTCCATGGTGTATGCCTGTTGCATGGTGATGGAGGTGGAGAAGAAGTCCCCACTTGGGGGGGCAAAGATGATTTCTCTCCGTGGACGCAGCTTTCCTTTTTAAACAAAAACCTCCTTGATTTTATTCGGCCACAAGTGTCTCCAACTGCTTGCGACGATCGCGAGTGGTTGGAACGGCAGATAAGCATGGGCGGTTCTTCATCAGACGTCTAATTAGTGCATTAAACGTCTTAAAAAAAATGTAATGCCGTAAACTTGTGATAGCAGTTCCAGACGCCCAATTAAAGTTCAAGACGTCTCAGAGAAGTAAAAATGAGTGTCTGATTCTTGTACTTAGCCTACATTCATCAAATAAATTATATTATCATAACATATGTTATTAAATGTAAAATTAAAGCATAAAATTAAATGCAGGCCAAGGTGAATTGCCATATAACTCCTAATTAATTAACAACTAAGAACAAATAATTAAATAGTACTTAGGCTAAATAATAGTCCACAAAGTTGGGCTTATCATTATCCTCCTCGTCGACTGCTTGGAGGACGAACTGGACAGAGCAACGCCTGGAAGACAAACGATGGGGCAAGAAGAAGGAGGATGAAGCAGAAAGAAGCGATAACGAGGTAGAACGTCGTCGTCGCGGGATCCACTTTCGGAATGAGAGCGAGAAAGCTTTGGATTTGACTCTAAAAGAGCATTCTGGGTGTGGGACAAGCTTCTCTAGAGCTTTTGAGAGGGAGAGAGGTGAAGGAAGGGATGAGAATTTCATAGGGTAGGGGTCTCCTTTTATAGTTGCAAGGATTAGGGGCAATTTGGTCATTACATATTCAAAACATTAAATGAGGGGGTCTTTTGTGACGGAATTAGGCATCACTAATGACCCCATGTTGCCGCAGCTTCGCACACGCTTGCCGCCTCCTCCTCTCCCATGCATCTAACACACGCGCACGTCCAAGTAGTCTCAGTCGTCCGATCGCGAGATCGGATGGGTTAAATCACTCCTCGCCAGTGCCTCTTCGTCAGCTCAATGCACAAGCACACTTCTTCTCAGTCGTCCGATCTTGCTTCCAACGACTCAGAGTGCATCTCACCCCCCGCGTCTGATCGGGCATTTTGCATCTACATGGGATCACGCATGCGTGAACCGCACGCATCCGTTGCTCCACGTCACCTGCTCCTTGCCTGCATGATCTACATCGAACGGTTGAATTGAATTCGCTCCTACTCCCGCGTCCTGATTTGAGGCGTAGCGGGGATCGAACCCGCGCCTCTGCCTCGCGGAGAGATGCTCACTCGCTGCGCTGTGCGTGCGTTTGAGGTGCACGAATGGTTTTCTGCACGAATGACAATGGGCGTTGGATCGAGATCCAACGGCCTAGATCATCCACGCCTTTTACCTTATGAAGATGAGAGCGGGCGCGTCTGAGTAAATCTAGGATCGCACGATGAAGAGTCCTTTGAAATGCAGCGGCGGGTCTTTGGGCTGATTGGGCAGCTGAGATGGCACCACGTGGTTCCATCTTGGCCGTCCATCTTCTGTGTGTTGTAGACGGTGACACGGATATCGAATTGGACCAATTTACACGCTGTTAGGCTGCGATCGTCGATCCGAACCCATCCGTGCTGTCGGATTTGTCGTCTGAAGTGCGGATTGACACCATCTTGGCCCTTAATTTCTTAGCTTCCTCAGACTACATCTGGTGCTACGGATGTTCGATCGGGGCGATCTTGGAGTCCTTGAACTCTAGTCGTCACCTTAATCAGATCCATACGGTTGGATCTTCCATCCGAAGTCCCGATAAAAGTCACCCTGTCCCTGGTCATAAAAGGAGACAATTACTATACAATTTGTATAATTTGACCTAAATGCATGAATATGAGTATTATGCAATATTTACAATGCATGATGCTAATATGGTAGTAAGAACATGCATTAATAGACATTTTTAGCTATTTAGATGTATGCACATCACACCCCCATGCCTATCGTTTGCTAGTCCCTAGCAAAAAGTACATGCTATTAATAAAAGAATTAGGATTAGATTACTCGGGCAAAAGTCATTTTCAATATTAAGAAATTTTTACTTAGGACATGAACTTCAAAGTCACAATAGCGTCCAGGTATTTGCCAAAATGTAGACCACCTTAAGCCCTCACCTTATTCAAAGAATGATCTCTTTTTCTCTTTTTCTTCTTTTTTAATTTTTTTAGATTTTTTTTTTGAGTTTAGGGTTTCAGAGCAGCTTTCTATAGTCACTCAACCCACCCAAGACTCGATGAGAATCCTAAGTTCTAAGCATCTTTTTGTGAATGTGATAAACTCGTTGATCGGTAATCAGAATGGACTTCGGGTTTCTATGCCCCCAGGTGACTTTAAAAAGATTTCTGCCTAAAAGTGTATCTATACGATCGGTAGCTTTCTCTCTACTTTTATTATTTTTTATGGGGTCAACACAATAGTAAATCCAGTGTATATCTCCCTGACTTATTCTACTTCTCCGCTTCTTCCTAAGTGTTTTAGGAATTAAACGTGCATTTCTTAAGCTAGGATCTGAACAACCTACTAATGAGTTGTTACCTACAATAACTTGCCAGCCATACTTGTGTGGTAAAGTGTGGCTTATTTCTTTTATTTTTTCTTTTCTCCTTTTCTTTTTTTTTTTCTTTTCTTTTTGGATTTTTTTTTTTAAGTAGGTGGCTTCCCTGGTCTAAGATTTACCTAAAGGCAGTAGGAAAAGAATGGTCCAGTGGCTGGGTTCTGGACAACCTACCTATGGCTGTTACCCACGATAACTTGCCAGCCATACCACCCTAAAAGGTTCATTAGCTACCCAATTTCTGTTAAAACTGCCGAACAACGAGTTAGTGTGAATAGTGTGTAGATGCTTAGACTTAAAGTTTTCTTAAATCAAAGGGTGGGTTGATAAGTCGTATACTTATCACCTAAACTTATTTAATAAAATTGAAATAGAATTCAGGATGGCAAGGATTCAATAAACAAATTCACATTTTAGTGAATACCTAGGCTGATTAAACCTAAAGACCTGAAGGGTCCTAGTGTTCAAATCCTACTGTATTATTTCCTAAGATTGAAAAGTTCTAATGCCCAAGTATTCTCTCCTAATTCATTTTTTTTTTTTGAGAAAACAACTAGAATTTACAAAAAAATTCCACAAAGCTGACAAAATGATTCAGAAATGAATCCACCCTCCCATGCCTAGCTGATGCAATGTCCGCATTGAGAATAAAAGACATGAAATGAAGGGTAGAATGTAGAAGATATCACCTGAATATGATGCTCGGGTCAGCTCTGGGTCAGACTGTACAACTGCTGAGTTTAATGCCATCAGTTAGGCGAAGTCCAGCCAAAGAAATCATAATGTGATTAGAACAATCATGTCTGAGACGGGTTCTGGAACAATACGATCAATAAAAGGCTTCAGACGTTGACCGTTAACTTTAAATGAATTACCCATCTTTGGGTAAGAGATCTGAACGGCCTCGTTTGGAAATATCTGATCGAAGATGAACGGGCCGTTCCTTTTTGACCTAAGTTTGCCGGGAAAGAGCTTAAGTCGAGAATCAAAGAGCCAGACCTTCTGGTTTGGCTCAAAACTCTTGCAGGATATCAATTGGTCATGAAGAGCTTTGGTCCGAGCCTTATAAATCTTGGCATTCTCGTATACATCGTTTCTAAGCTTCTCCAACTCAGATAGTTGGAGTTTCCTGATCTTTTAGCTAAACTCAAATCCAGATTACATTGCTTAACTGTCCAGAATGACCTATGTTTAATTTCTACAGGTAAATGGCATGCCTTTCCATACACAAGACGAAATGGTGACATGCCGATAGGCATTTTTGTACGTTGTACAGTAAGCCCAAAGAGCGTCCTCAAGCTTTTGAGTCCAATCTTTACGATCAGGCCTAACTATTTTCTAAAGAATATTCTTGATCTCCTGATTGGAGATCTCGGCCTGTCCATTCATCTGGGGGTGGTAAGGTGTGGAGATTCTATGATTTACCCCATATTTTTCCAGTAAATTACGAAATTGAGCATTAGTGAAGTGAGTACCACCATTGCTGATGATGGCCCTCGGAATCCCGAACCAATTGAAGATGTTCTTCTTGACGAAATCGATGACCACCTTGTGGTCATTGGTTCGAGTGGGAATGGCCTCGATCCACTTGGACATGTAATTAACAGCAATGAGAATGTAGTGGTGTCTAAATGAAGGGAGGAAGGGTCCCATGAAATCGATGCCCCAAACGTCGAAGATTTCGACGGGAAGAATCGGGTTTAGAGGCATCATATCTCTCTTAGTTATGCTCCCAAGTGCCAGGCATCAGGAACACGACCTCGAGAATTCCTGGGCATCCTTGAATAAAGACGACCAATAGAATCCAGATTGCAAAATTTTTGCAGCCGTCTTTTTCCCGAAGAAATGTCCACCACACGCAGATGCATGACAAAACTTGAGTATACTTTTGAATTCATTCTCCGGAACACATCAGTGAATAATCTGATTAGAGCCAATGCGGTACAGTTCAGGGTTCTCCCAGAAGTAATATTTGGCCTAAGATTTGAGTCTATCTCGTTGTTGCTTGGTCCAATCCTAAGGGATTTGATCAACGACCAAATAATTTACAATGTCAGCAAGCCACGAGGTTTGGACACCTGATACTGCAAGGATAGTCTCGTTCAGAAAAGTATCAGCAATCAAAATATCCAGACGAGAAAAATCACTCAGAAGTCTCGAAAGATGATCTGCCACCACATTCTGTGTCTCGGATTTATCTTTGATTTCAAGATCGAATTCTTGAAGTAGAAAGAATCCATCGAATAAGCTGGGGTTTGGTATCCTCTTTTGCCAAGAGATGTCTCAAGGCCGAGTGGTAGGTGTAAATTATGATGTGAGACCCTAAGAGATAAGCCCTGAATTTCTCCAAAGCAAATATTACAGCAAGCAATTCCTTCTCAGTAACAGTGTAATTCCTCTGGGCCTTGTCTAGAGTTTTACTAGTGTAGTAGATGACAGAGGACTTCCTGTCGATCTTCCGACCCAAAACAACCCCGACTGCGTAATCAGAAGCGTCGATCATGATCTCAAATGGGGCTGTCCAAACCAGTGGTTGCAACACCGGAGCACAAGTGAGTACCGTTTTAAGAAAATCAAATGCCCTATGGCATGATTCGTTGAAATCAAACGGCGTATCGTTGATGAGAAGGTTGCTTAGAGGGCAAGCAACCTTAGAGAAGTCCTTAATGAACCACCTATAGAATCCCACATGACCAAGAAATGATTGAATTTGTTTGACAGATGTGGGAGGAGGAAGTTTAGAGATAGCATCAACCTTAGCTTTATCAACTTTGATTCCCCGTTCAGAGATTACATGACCCAAGACGATGCCTTCTTGTGTCATGAAAGGACTCTTTTCCCAACTAAGGACCAGTCTTGTTTTGATACATCTTTGAAGGATCATTTCAAGATTAGCCAGGCAAGAATCAAATGATTATCTGAAAGAAGAGAAATCATCCATGAAGACTTCCATAAACTCTCCCACCATGTCAGAGAACATGGCTAGCATACACCTTTGAAAATTCACGGATGCATTGCATAAGCTTAATGGCATCCTACGGAAAGCAAAAGTTTCAAAAAGACAGGTGAAAGTCATTTTTTCTCGATCCTCGAGATGGATAGGGACTATATTGTATCCCGAGTAACCATCTAGGAAACAGAAGTACTTCTGCCTGGCTAGTCATTCCAGGATTTGATCGGTAAAGGGCAAAGGGAAATGATCCTTTTTCGTGGCTATGTTCAGCTTCCTGTAATCGATACAAACCCTCAAAGAGGAAGCTGAACGAGTTGTGACAGATTCTCCTTTCTCGTTAGTCACAACGGTAATCCTGGCTTTCTTGGGAACAATTTGTACAGGACTTACCCAAGGACTATCAGAGATTGGATAAATGATTCTTACGTCGAGCCACTTGATAATTTCCTTCTTGACCACTTCTCGCATATTAGGGTTTAATCTCCTCTGCATTAGGCGAGAAGGGCGGGATCCATCTTCCAAGAATATTCTATGATTGCAGTAAGATGGCTCGATCCCCCTAAGATCTTGAATGGTCCAACTAATTGCCTCCTTGTGTTCCTTTAGTACCTTGATTAGTTTAATCTCCTACTCCTTAGTTAATCTAGCACTGATAATCACAGGGGGCATCTTTTGTGGTCCCAAAAACTGATATTTCAGACTCAGGAAATTGTTTTAGTTCGAGCTGGGGCGGGTTTAGAATGGAAGGTAAGGATGATGCTGATGAAGATTCATCAAGAGGAAGAGGTTGAAAATGAACAAAATCAATAACCTCTTCAGAATGTAGCGGGTTTGCCATAGAGGGTTGCGGGTCAGATCCATTACAACAAGAGGAACTTTCGATTGCAGAAACCACCATACATGTTTCAATATTCAAGTTATCTTCCTCAAGTTCCTCTACAAATCCACAATCCTTGAATTTGTTAATCACCTTAAAAATATCCAATTTCAATCTCTAATCCCCAAAGGCGATTTCCATGTTACCGCTCTCACCGTTGATATTGGCCTTAGCGGTAGCCAGGAACGGACGCCCCAGAATGATGGGCGTGTTCCTTAAATTTTCAGGTACATCCATGTCAAGGACAAGGAAATCTACAGGAAAATAGAAATCCTTAACCTTGACAATAACATCTTCAATAATGCCTCGCAGATTTGTGACCGAATGGTCCGCTAACTGCAGCGTTACTTATGTCGACCGAAGTTCACCTAATCCGAACTTCTCGTAAAGAGAAGTTGGAATTAGGTTAATGGATGCACATAGATTCAGAAGTGCTCTATCAAAGGTGTAATCTTCGATGACACAAGAAATCAAATGAGCACCTGGATCTCTCTTTTTCTGAGGAAGGTGATGTAGGATAACAGAACTAGCCTTCTCGGAGAGTACCACCTTCCTCGGAACAGATTCCCTCGACTTACACTTCTGTGTGCATAAATCCTTTAAAAATTTTGTGTAAGCCGATATGTGTTTGATAGCGTCGAGGAGCGGGATATTGATCTCGACATTCTTGAATATATCCAAGAGCTCCTCGTTACTATCAACAGGCTTCTTCTTCCTAGGCTTAATCAAGGCCTTAGGAAAAGGAACATGAGTCAGATCTTCAGAATCAGGTTCTTGAGCCTTGATTTCTTCTTCAGAGTTCTCCTTTCTCTCCTTAGGCTCTCCAGGATTTGGTAGATCAAAACAGTGTAGTTGTGGATCTTGAGTTTATTTTCCACTCCTCAAGGTAACAGAATTAGCAGATGCATACGAGTTTGGGTCTTGGGGAGGGTTAGGAAAGATTGAAGGGGCTTCATTAGCCAGAAACCTTTGATTTGAAGAAGTAGAAGAGGAAGGACCCTACTCAACCACCTGAGCATGTGCATGTGGGTCCCTCTGATTCCCGTACCCTTGGGCTTGATTGCCCGGATTCTGGATATTATGTGGGTTGGGTACGGGTTGAGATGGCAAAGATCCAGGTTGACGAGAATTAGCAGTGAACCTGGTTTGCAAGTTGTCCAGCGAAGTTTTCATTTGCTGCATAAGCTGGAGCATAGATCCTTGCATTTCTACCATCTGTCGGTTCAAATCAGCCTGCCCTACGGGTTGATGGGCATTCCAAGCTGGCTGATTGATCTTATTCAGGGGCAGCTGAGTGTAAACATGACTGGATCGGAATTGGGTTTGCTGCCCCGGGTTTTTCTAGGCGAAGATAGGGTGGTTCCTCCAACCCGAATTGTAAGCATTAGAGTAAGGGTTGGACCTAACGTTCTCCTGTACATCATAAACATCCTTACAAGGTGAGGATGGAAAGAAAGAAAGGGAGGGATCAGAGAAACTGGGATCAAAGGTCCCAGTTTGGAACCCGTGGGGCTCCGAATAATGCTGGCTCATAGGTTGAGCCGCATCCAGTTGATTCACGAACTCCCATCTAGAAGGAGCTCGTGATGAATGGAATCTTGAATTCTGAGATTGAGTGGATCGAGAATTGTTCATTGAGTTTCCAACCATCCACTCCATCCTTTTAGTAACCAGGTCCACCTTATCCAATTTATTGCAAATTAGTTCCATATAGAATGAATGAGTCGTGGACTTCATTAACATTCGATCTGGGTTGTTGGAACCAGTTAAAAATATCCATGGAAGCATGATTGATTGAATTTTCACTCATCTCCTCAAACAAATCGTGCGTGCTATCTGCATCTTTGTTGAGGAAATTACCTTCGCAAGAAGCGTCTATGTGATTTCTGAGTTGCTCAGTCAACCCATGGTAAAAGATCTGCACGAGCTGCCATTTCAACACCTCATGGTGTGGACACTTTCGCAATAAGTCCTGAAATCACTCCCAAGCAACATGAAACTGCTCCCCCAGCCGCTGTGTGAAGGTAGTAATCGCCCGTCTCAGATCGTTCCATGTTTCGATCGGCCTTCCTTTGGTCCTGTACCAATGAGTGACTTTATCCGTAAGAGAATGGGGAAAGAGCCTCATGATCATCTGCTCTTCATTCACGTTTCGCACCTTGGTGGCCTGGACCAAAGTGGTCAAGTCCTCCAAATGCTAAAATGGGTCTTCAGAGCCAAACCCATGAAAGTGTTTGATCAGGCTTAATACTTGGGGCTTGATTTCTACATCTCCAGCAAGAATCTATATGCTAGGACATTCCCTGTAATTTGAAGGATCATAAAAATCCTTTAATGGCTGAGCACCCTGCATTCTCTGGAACCATTCTTGCATTCTTTACATTTGTTCCAGCTGCCTTTGAAACATCTCCTGTGGATTCTGAGGTAGAGGTTGTTGATCGGCCATGGGATCAATTTGGCCAAAATTCAATCTATACCTCCTAGAATACTCTTATGGTCCTTCCAATCGGGGATTCAATGACCTCCTTCCCAGCATAAACTAGGAAGAGGTCGGAAGGACTGGGGATAAGAACCTTGCAGCACAACAAAACAAGTTTGTCCTTAAGTGGGGTAGCCTAAGGATCTACAGACTCTCAGAATTTGTCTTAAGATTATAGACGATTTACTCTACTTGCGTCCAATCAATCCAACCAGTTAGAAGGAGGGACTGGGGAGAAGGTTCTTCCCTTGGCTTGCACCTCCAATTACTAGTGTACCCCCAGCTGCAGTCGTTTGACGCTACTCCCCTAGCTAGACATCAGATTGATTAGTACAAGCAGGTTAATCGTAAACAATCTCAGACTGGACCCCGAAGAGCGAATCAGCCTCAAGGCCAATGTCTACTTGATTTTATTTAGGCTGGGATTGTAGTGCTTATGGAATGTGGTGGGTCCTTAAGATGGGTTGTGCCCTTAATGATTGATTGAATATGTGTGAGTGCGTGCACAACCAGGGTTTTCAAGCAAAATTATTTTTGATGAGTGATTTTAAGGTTCAAATCTTGCTTAAGTAGCTTTTAGGGTTTGGAATTAGGTTAATTCAATCAAGTTTCGAGGCAAACCAGATTTTCAAGCACGGGTGAAGATATTTTTCCTTTTGAAGTCAAAAAGTAAAGTGGAGTACTTGGTACTGACCCAAATTGAAAACCCTAAAGGGAAGCTACTTGGTGAGTTGATTTTAGCTTAACTAGTGCGGCCCAAACAACTCAAACAATTGGCCAAAATTGCACCACTGAGTTAGGCACACAAGATGATTAACCTAGATTGATTTCTACTCTTTTATATGTTGATTCACGTGTATCGGTTCCACAAATCAGAATCTCGGTAGAGTAGATAAAAATCAATTAGGTTATGTGCCTTGAATGTGGGTGTATATAGTGTGTATGTTGATTATCCTACAAAAAATATCTTTTTGTTAATTTTTTTTCATGAGGGTGTGATGAATGTGGGTGGAAATCTAAGCAACCAGACTAACTCTAGGATTTATGCAAACACTTAGGTTAATTGGGGTTTGAATTAATGTTGTGAAATGAAATCTATGGAGGGGGAAGAATGAGGAGCACTTACAGTTGTCTTCAACTGCACTTTACTTTGATCTACCACTTGAAAATTCCTTGTTGAGGTACCTGCAAAACAATAGACAAGAAATAAAGCAAGTTAGAAAATAATAAAGTGAGAAAAATGCGGAAAGAATATCGAGAATCATTGCCTCCCCGGCAACGGTACCAAAATGTTGATAGAGGAAACTACACGATCGGAATTGGATTTTGAAAACCCATTGTTGTAGTTCGATTTGCGAAGCAATCCGTCAATAGATAAAATTTTACCGAAATTCGTAAAGAAATTCCGGGTCTAACACAAGGAGGCTACGTCGATCTAAAATCCACGATTATATTTTTTGGAATTTTCGTTTGAAAGCGAGATAATTACAATGAAATTGATATTAACACAAAGAGAGGGAGAACAATCAATTGATTTATGAATAATGTTTTTACAACTAGAAAGTGGGAAATGATTACAGCTAGAAAGCAGGAAATTCTATTCTAGGAAACGATAAAAAGAAGGGTGAGAGATGTTATCCTCCTCGACGATTGCTTGGAAGATGAGCCGGACGGAGCGACGCCTGGAAGATAGAGGATGGGGCAAGAAGGAGGACGAAGCAAGAAGAAGCGGGACGAGGTAGAACGTCGTCGTCGTCGCGGGATCCACTTCCAGAATGGGGGCGAGAAAACTTTGGATTTGGCTCTAAAGGAGCATCTCGGGTGTGGAACAAGCTTCTCTAGAGCTTTAGAGAGGGAGAGAGGTGAAGGAAGGGATGAGAATTCCGTAGGGTAGGAGTCTCCATTTATAGTTGCAAGGATTAAGGGTAATTTGGTCATTACATATTCAAAACATTAAATGAGGGGGTCTTTTGTGATGGAATTAAGAGTCGCTAAAGACCCTACATCGCCGCATCTTCGCATGCGACTGCCGCCTCCTCCTCTCTCACGCGTCTAACTCATGCACACGTCCAAGCAGTCTCAGTCATTTGATCGCGAGATCGAATGACTTAGATCACTCCTCGCCAGTGCCACTTCGTCAGCTCAACGCACAAGCACGCTTCTCAGCCATCCGATCTTGCATCCAACATCTCAGAGTGCATCGCGCCCCCCTTGTCTGATCGAGCATTTGCATCCGAGTGGGATCACGCGTGCATGAACTGAGTGCATTCGTTGCACCATGTAGCCCACTCCTCGTCCACACGATCTGCATCGAACAGCTGAATTGAATGTGCTCCTACGCTCGCATCTTGATTTGAGGTGTAGCAGGGATCGAACCTGCGCCTCTGCCTCGCGGAGAGACACTCGCCCGTTGCGTTGTGCATTCGTTTGAGGTGAGCGGATGGTTTTCTGCACGAGAGACCATGGTCGTTGGATCGAGATCCAACGACTCAGATCGTCCACGCCTTTTACCTTATGAAGATGAGAGTGGGCGCGTCTGAGTAAATCCTGGCCGTTGGATGGATCAAGATCCAATGGCTAGGATCGCGCAATGAAGAGTCCTTTGAAATGCAGCAACGGGTCTTTGGGCGAATTGGGCGGCTGAGATGGTGCCATCTTGGCCGTCCATCTTTTGTGTGTTGTAGACGATGCCACGGATGTCGGATTGGACCGATTTTCACGCCGTTAGGCTGCAATTGTCGACCCAAACCCATCCATGCGGTCGTATTTGTCGTCTGAAGTGCAAATTGACACCATCTTGGCCCTTAATTTTTGAGCTTCCTCGAACTATATCTGGTGCTACGTATGTTCGATTGGGATGATCTTGGAGTCGTTGAACTCCAGTCGTCACCTTGATCAGATCTGTATGGTTGGATCTTCCATCCGAAGCCCCGATTAAAAGTCACATTGTCCCTGGCCATAAAAGGAGATAATTACTATACAATTTATACAATTTGACCTAAATGCATGATTATGCGTGTTATGCAATATTTACAATGCATGATGCTAATATGGTACTAAAAACATGCATTAGTAGACATTTTTGGCTATTTAGATGTATGCACATCAATACACGTCTTCATCCACTGGACCCATTGCTTCGGGAACCCCTTACACCTCAAGATCTCCCATAAGTATGACCATGAGAGGGAGTCATAGGCCTTAGAGAAGTCCACCTTCCACATGAAGGCCTTTCTTTTAGCATGCATCCACCCCGATACCATCTCCTAGGCAAGAACAAAAGACTCCTGGAGCAACTGACCCTTCACGAAAGGCAGACCACTAAATTGATAAGCTTAGGAAGGACCTTCCTTAACCTATATGCCATAATCTTGCCCACGATAAAATAGAAAGAATTGGAGAGGGAGATGGGCCTAAAGTCACCAAGGCACTCTGCACCCAACTTCTTCGGAAGCAAAATGAGGAAGGACTAGTTGAGATTCTCAAAGCTAGAATTCCCATTTCTGAACTCAGTTAGAGCCGCCATGACATCCTTGTGAACAAGCCTTGAAAACCCCCTGTAGAAGAAAATCTGGAACCCATCTGGTCCTGGTGACCCCTTAGCTTTAAGGTCCCTGATGACCTTCAACACCTCATCTTCAAAAAAAGGTCTCATCAAAGACCCACCTTTCTCCTCACCCAAACGAGGCATTTCAAAAGCTGCCAGCCGCCACTCACCTTGAGGCCCAGCTCTGGTCACCTGGTGGAAATACCAGTTAACCTCCTATCAAATAAGCTCAAGATTATCAAACACCTGATCACCAACCTTGAGGGATGAAATATAGTTGTCTTCTTCAAGAGTTGGTAGAATCATGAAAAAATCTTGTGTTGGCATCCCCCTCCTTTAACCGCAGCTGCTTGGACTTCTCTCGCCAGTCCACTTCCCTTTAAGGTCCTCCTTGGTCACCGCACTCTGACACCTCTTCCGATTGTTAGTCAAGCTCTTTCTACACTAGATTTGGCCTTTTACCTAAGCCTTCTCTCAACCCTTAATTGTAACTTCATCGATGCATCCTTGATTGCGCAGCAATCATATGACTAAATTGATCTGAATTGAGTTAGATCTTAGCTTAAATTAGGAGTAATTCATGCATTAATTGCATATTTTGCATCTTTACTACTTTACATAGATATTCATGAAATAATGCCATAATGATATACTGATTAATGTAATATTTGGTTTGTAGGTAATAAGAAGCTTAAGAGATAGCCTAAAGCTGGATAGATGCCAGAGCTGGAGCAGAAGCCTGGAATAAAGTTACAAATAAGCTAAAGACAGAGAGTATGGGAGAGGTATACTATACTAGTTGCAGGGATTTAATGTTAGAATTAAATTATGAGCATAGGACATCCCTACATCTATCCCTGGCCCTTAGGATAACCCTAGCCACCTTCCCATACCTAAGCCACCCTTCCATTAGGTCATTTTAGCCTAAAACAACCAAAAACCACTTTTCAGCCCACCCATATATGTCCAGATAGTGTGTTGGATGCCCAATTTCTGTAGAACCTGCAAATAGAACCTGACGCCCATACTGATCCAGTTTTGGACGTCCAAACCTATCCATCGGACTTCCAATTCTGAAGTATAAGTCGTCTGATCAACTGATTGGATGTCTGGAGGTCTTCTCCAATTGCTGATTTTGAAGTTGAAGCTATATCTTGCTTCTTAAGACCTAGGAAACCTACCCTACACCTTAGGAAACCTAATTTGAGGTACCCTATGCCTAGTACACCATCCCTAGCCCTTCTTAAGAACCTAATTAGGTTCTCACTAAGTTCAATTGACTCACGAGAAGTCAATTGCACTCTACCTATCTAATTGAACTAATGGAGTCCAATTGAGCCCTAATCTGAACCCATGCAAGTCTAATTGGACTAAGTCTGAGTCCAATTGACTCACACCCAACCTAATTGGGAATTCTCTCTCCCAATTACACACACATTAATCCAAGTAAACTTGTGATGAGTTTAATTGGATCCTCTACCTTAGTAATAGGTTGTATGAACCTATTTTTAGGAACTTACCTATACCCAATTACCTAGACCTGTAGGACTCAACCTAGACTACCTTAGCCGCCACCTAAGTGGTCCACTCAACTACTTAAGTGGCACGCACACACACCTACACTTAGAGTTGGCGTCCACACGTAGGTGGCGCTACTTGGAACCCTAAAACCCTAAATATAGCAAGTCTACTTACATCCACAAATTGTGGATCTAAGAGACCCACTCCTTTCCCAATTTAGCCGCCTCCTAAGCCCTTCTAGAGGCTTCTCTCCAATGTCACTTGAGAGACCTCTAAGTCTATAAAAGAACCACCATAGTGGCTACCCAAGCCAATTGATCTTGGACACCACCATCTCCACTTCCACCTTCATCCATGAGCACCATCATCACCACCTTCCTCCATGTCCAAGAGCACTCTCCACCACCTTCTCAAGAGGCTGGCCACACCACCTTGACCGTCCTCCTTCTCTCCTACCACCTCAAGCCACACATGGCCACCAGAGACCACCTTTGGTGCCAATGTTTCCCATAGAATTAATGTTCTTCATGTTTAATTTCTCGCATTACTTCTCGCTAGCAGTATAGTTTTACTATCTCTTAGAGTGCATGCATACTCTCCATGAGATCCATGCATGCATCTCTCTTTTGTTAGCGTAGATCTCGTCATTTTCAAATTCTTTGTACAAGCATTCCTCTAGAATCCATTGTAAATTGACTTGATTCGATGAAATAAAATCGCCTGTTATATCTATTTGGATCTTAGTCTCTTTTTATGCAAATAAAAATGTCGATTCCGGAAAACATAAATAATTTCTTGTTAGATAAGAATTTGATTGGAAGCATGAGATTGGTAGAAGTAGTGCACACTGAGACACATACTTTCATGTTTGTTATTTTCCTAACTCATGCACACATACTTCACATAAACAACACGACCGGCGAGTCCTATTTGTGCATTATTGAAATCGGAATGTGATTCTAAATTAGTAGAGAAAAGAAAAATCAGAATCAAACTTGCAAAAATCACACCTCCCTGAGATCGACTGGGACTAACCTAGTCTCGGTAAAATTGTTGTTGTAAATGGATTTTGCGTCTATACTACAACCTAAATCAAATCAAACTCGCAATTTATGATTTCGACACTCCAGAGTTGAATGTGAAAAGTACATTGCCTTCAAGCTATGTACGGAATGATTATGTAAGAACTGAGAGATAGAACTAGCTTAAGCGATCCATCCTTTTAGTCAAGAAACCCTATGAGTTATTGGTTTTTAGCATCTCTTGATGGATTGGACTTTTGAGGCATGAACATAATAGCTTCTTTATGTGACTTGGCCAAAGAGAAAGTGGTTCCTAATGATTAACCCTCGAAGGATTGAGCCCTTATGGAATGGTAGAGATTTTTTTGGGAATTCCTATCTTGAAGGACGTCGAGATTAATGTAGGTTGGCAATATGCATCCCAACCTGTCAGAATATGCATCAGAGGAAAGAATTGATTGGATTAGTTTGAGTAGGCAAGCCAAAAGTTAATGCATCAAGGATAAATTTGTGATGCAGATTAACAACACTTCTACAAGGAGGATGCACTACTGATGAGTGTACTCGTTGCAGCTTGAGTTGGGTCTCACAGTTTTTCTTATTTTGCTATTCATTATACTCACTATTCTTGGCTACAAGCCTAGCTAGTAATCCCTATGTCTTGTAAGTATCAAAGGGAAGAGTGTGTGTCATAAGGATAATCCCTAATGAGCGTGAGATCATAAGGCTCCTATGAATCACCATTGGGTTATATCTCTTGACAATGTAAGCTTCTTGAGTATGGATGGAATATCTTCCTCCCTATTTCTTGACAAGATAAGGGTGGTTTCTTGATGCAAATCCTTTAAGGTCGAGTCCCTTCGCGAGTTCAGGAACAAAATCATTGGTTGTTGCCTATCTTACAAGAGATCAAGATTGATGAAAATGTCAATGGCAAGCTAACTCGATAGAATATGAATTAAGAGGAAATTTCTACCATGACCAATTTATTGAAATTCGATGACATCTATTGATCTTGAAGATATAGGGCACCCTTTTGGGTGTAGCTTGGTTACGTGTGCATCCTACTCTATGTGGACTATTATTATGAAGGGGTGACCCACTCAATTTCAAACTTATTAGGGCCCAGGATGGAGCAAAAGGACTTTTAAGTGCATCATTGTTTGACAAGTTGTGAAAGCTTTGACTCAATAGTGCAATAAACACGTGCCTCATGAGATGACACTTTCAATTTGGAAACTGACTGAGGAGCATATTGGTGAGATGCAAATCCACAAATGAACCCCCAAATGAAATGTTAGAATGACTTATAATCATGTGATTAAGCTTGGAATCTCATTCCCTCTAGGCACAAATCTTAAGGATGGCACCTCGAGATTACACATTGACTACTAGTGGTTGGACAAGGTGACCATCAAGAATAGACAACCATTATCGCAAATTGACATGTTGATTAGTTGCAAGGTGCAATAGTGTTCTTGAAGATCGATCTACGATTTGAATATCATTGGATGAGGATTAGAGATTTAGATGTTCCTAAGACAACATTTAGGATGCATCATGAGCACTATGAGTTCTTGGTCATGCCCTTTGGTTTAACGAATGCGCTTATAGCTTTAATGGACCTGATGAACAAGGCATTACATCCCTATGTAGAACAGTTCATGGTGGTCTTCAGAGATAATATCCTTATCCACTTCCACAATGAGGCGCAACACGAATAGTATCTTCGTATGATTTTGGATGCTCTAAGATGGCATCAGTTGTACGTGAGGTTCAACAAGTGCAAGTCTTGTCTAAAGTAGGTCACTGTCTTGGAGTCAGCCAAATATTATCAATGTTTCACCCTTGGTTTCTTCCAGGTGGCCTTGCCGATGACTCGATTGACCTAGAAGGATGTGCTATTTATCTGGGTCAAGAATTGTGAGGCTAGTTATTGGAACTTGAAGGGGAAGTTGATTGCTGCTCTGATGCCTACCATACTAGATAGTGGTGGCAAATTCGTAGAGTGTACAGATACGTTGCAATCGATGTTTGGGTTGTATGTTGATGCAGTATGGACATGTAGTTGCCTACTCCTCTAAGCAACTGAAACCACACGAACATAACTACCCTACTCATGATGTGCAGTTGGCAACAACTACCTTTATCCTAAAGATCTGGAGAGGCATTCGAGATTCACACTAATCATAATAGTTTAAAGTATCTATTTGATTAGAGGGAGCTGAACCTGAGGCAGTGACACTGGATGGAGTTCTTGAAGAACTATGATTGCACCATCATGTACCATCCAAGGAAAACGTGGTGGATGTCGCATTGAGTAGGAAACCACCAGTCATATTAGCTATTCTGCAAACAGGGAGATGGAGTCAGATGCTTGACATCAATACTTGGAGGTCTCAAGAGATAGACGAACATCTGGGGGTAGCCTCACTGATAAGGCGATTACATCCATAGCTTATTGATTGGGTTCTAGAGAGATAGAGGACAAATCTAGATCTATAGAGCATTTGTGACCGGGTCTTGGCTAGAGATCCGGGAGACTTCACCCTTGTGGATGGGGTGTTAAGGCTGCATGGACGACCATGTGTTCCTTAGGATGACACACTTCATAGAGATTTGTTAGCAGAAGCCTACAGTTCACGACTAACCATCCATCAAGGGAACAACAAGTGTGTCATGACCTGAGGAGAGGCTTTTGGTGGTGTGGAATGAATAAAGATGTTAGAGAGTATGTCAAATAATGCCTGATATGTCAACAAGTGAAGGCTGAGCATCAGAGGCTTGTAGGTCCACTCTAGCCCCTTCCCCTGCCTGAATGGAAGTAGGAGAGCATTACAATGGATCTGGTGGTTGGTTTTCCACTTACTCAAAGGGGTTATGCTAACATCTTGGTGATTGTTGACTGGTTGATGAAGATCGCACGATTCTTGTTGGATTTGAGTTACAGTTCTACACAGTTGGTTGAGTTATATGTTTGGGAGATATACATTTTTATGGAGTTTCGAAGGAGATCATTTCAAATAGAGATTCTAGGTTACCTCCCAATTTTAGGGAGGGTTATAGTAGGCCTTGGGAACTTAGTTGAGATTCAGCATAGCTTACCACCAACAGACAGATGGGCAATCCAAGTGCACCATTTAGACCCTTGTAGATCTACTATGGGCATGCATTTTGGAGTAGAGAGGCTCATGGTATGACAACCTTCCTTTGGTGAAGTTCACGTACAACAATAGCTACCATTCCAGTATAGATATGGCTCCCTATGAGGCACCTTACGGGAGAAAATGCATGTCTCCTCTATGCTGGATGGAGGTGGGAGTGAAGTGGGAAGTCAGGCCAAGGTTGATTTGCCAAAGCTAGGAAGTGATAGAAAAAATCCATAGAAAGCTTTTTGTTGTGAAAAGTCACCAGAAAAGTATGTAGGTCACAGATGTAAGGAGTTATAGTTCGAGGTCAGTGATCACGTCTTCCTTAGAGTCTTTCTCATGAAGGGTATATAGTGGTTTAGGGTAAAGGGCAAGTTAGCGTCGAGATTCGTGGCCCCATTCAAGATTTAGAAATGGGTTGGACTAGTTGCATATTGGTTTACCCTACGACCATAGTGTTAGTTCAACCCCTCATATATAATATTTTGATGATTTTATGAAATGAAGAAAAAGAGATAAAAAATAAGCGTAGCATATTTTTCTCTGTGATAACACAATTGCAGGTTTCATGGAGTTTTCCAAGTCGGAGGATTAAAAGCATGAAGACTAGGTAGCATGAGTATTGTCATAGGTCATAGGCTTTTTTATGTAAACTTTCAAAGGTTGTAATCTTTATTTTATTTGAGTCTAGAGATGTGGTAAAGAGCCCCCAAACATAACTTATAAATAGCTAACTTAGGCTCTCTATACTTAGAATAAATTAGAAACAAAAACCTAACACTAAGACTCAAATCAGACATCTATAACAACTGTCAGACGTCTGATTTTCAACTTTAAGATGTCTGAAAAGTGTTTCAGATGTCTAATTACCTATAGCTTTGCCTTTAGTTTCTGACTTCATAAACGTCAGTCGAAGCAACCTTCCATCAGACGTCCATAGCCTCATCCATACGTCTAATACTTTGCTTGGACGTTCTTAAAACAACCGTTAGACTCAAGCACTCATCTTCCTTCTGAATATAACGGGAAAAATACATTTTTAGACGTCTGGACATGTCTCTAGATGTCTACCTTTGGACTGTTGCTCATTTATTGCTGTGCGAATCTCATTAGGAACTAAAGATCTATTGTCAGATTTCCAAGACAAGTCCTTTTTAGGTTTCTAGACATCTAGGGAATCCTACAAACATCCATACCGATGTCTGTTTCTTGAAATCTAGAACCCTATTTGGATCTGGTCAAAACAGGAACGAATCCATGCATAATTAGACGCCCAATATTTTTATCAGACGTCTTATGTGAAAATATCAGACGTCCTTGTTTCAATCCAATGAAACTAGTAAAGCCTAGCTAATAGTATCAGATGACTATAGTTGTAATCAGATGTCTTATAAGACGTCTGATCCTAAAATCAGACGTCTGATATTGCTGTCAGACTCATCATTACCTTGATTTGTGGTGGATTTTGTCCTAATCTCTTGGGATTTGCCTCCAACGGTTAGGAGACCGCTTTCAAGCATTCGTGAAGGTTCCAAACTTGCTTATAAATAGACTACAATCCCTTTTAGGCAAGACACACCTCTTGAGATTCAATTCCCTTAGAAAATCACTTGCTCACTACTCTTAGCTTCTTTTTGCCCTTGTACTGTGCCGACACTCTGATTAAAGGGCAAACCCACACTCCCGGTGCACTTCGTTCTGCAAATTCTCAGGGAGTTCTTTTTATGCTTAATAGATAAGGAAGTAATCAAATTATTGAGATGCTCTTTAGGTGCTGTTTCATTCTTACTTTTATAGTTTAGGTATCCGGCCTGTCGAGTCCCCGTCTCTTCATTGTGAAGGGAGAAACCTCCGTTTAGGGATCGGAGGTGGGATTTGTAATTGAGGTACACTACCCTCGTTTAAGTAGTGTGTTTAAAGGATTGATCACTTTGTGATCGAAAATCCTAAGTCAAGGGATTGGCTTAGGTGGTGGTTTTCACTCGTCTTGGGTTTCCACCTAAAAATCTGGTGCCTCTTTTTGCGATTGTATTTTTTATCTAACAATATTTTATAAATTCACTATTCACTCCCCTCTTGTGCAATTCCATTTGGTATCAGAGTAGGTTTTCCACTTTTAGAAGTAACATTCGTGGAAAGATCACATAGAGGGGAGAGTCATTTCCATTGGCAAATCTGAGGGGCACACCACCCGACCACCACTCTTCGAAGGAACAAACTACACTTATTGGAAGCTGAGAATGAAGATGTGGCTTCAAACCAACGATTTCTCTGTTTGGGAGAAATGCGAATCCGCATACATCATTCCTGAGAAACCAGAAACGGGATACACAGTGGAGTAGATTTATCACCTTGGACTGAATGCTAAGGCAATGAACTCACTCTATTGCGCACTCAGCTCGGAGGAATTCAACCGCATTAGCCAATGCACAACCGCCCACGAGATATGGAGAACCTTAGAAATAATTCTTGAAGGTACGTCTAGAGTTAAATCCTCTAAGATTAACATGTTATCGCAGGAATTCGAAGCCTTTTCTATGAAGGAAAATGAGAGACTTGGGGACATGTACACCCGATTCATGTTAATCATGAATAACCTCAAGTCACTAGGAAAGAAATTTGTAAAGGAGAAGCTTCAAGGGAAGGTCCTTCGCTCCCTTGGACCCGAGTGGGAGCAAAAAGTAACAGCAATAGAAGAAGCCCACCAAGTAGAGGATCTAGACATGGAAAATCTACTTGGGAATCTTATGGCTTATGAATAAAAAATGGAGTAAAAGAAGAAATCTATCTCATCGGAGCCAAAGAAGAAGACTTAGCCTCAAAGCTACGTCGGATGATGAGGTAAGTACCGATGAAGAAGAATTCATTTTATTAGCTAAAAAGTTTAAAAAGTTTCTCAGAAATAGAAAAGAGATCAAGAGAAAGAAAAGAGAGGAAGAACCTCTAGTTTGTTATAATTGCAGGAAGAGAGGTGACATAAGGAAGGATTGTCCCTTACTCAAAAGGGATGATGAGAAGAAATACAAGAAGCCTTCTGACTACAAGAAGATCTTCAAGCCCAAGGGATTCAAGAAGAAGGCGTTCCAAGCAACTTGGGATGACTCCACCTCCGAAGAAGAAGAGGAGGAAACAAATGAAGAAACAACATGCTTGGGACTAATGGCAACGAAAGTTGCTTCTAAATATGAATCTGAGGAACCTGAGGTAAACTCCTATTCTCTAAATGAATTACAAGATGCTTTTGATTCACTATATCTAGATCTTAAAAAAACAAAGACCAAAAGCAAAGCTCTAAAAGAAGAAAACTTAGAGAATAAGAAATTAATCAATGATCTTGAAGAGAAGAATCTAATTCTTACTAAAGAAACCACTGCCTTAAATATGCAAATAAGAAACCTTATGATTGAAAAAGAGTCATTAACAAATGATTTGTATATGGCAATGAATGAACAAAAATTTCTAGATAGAGAAGAATTATTCGACAAAATCCATGTGCTTGAAAAATCACACTCCTTTAAAAAGGATGAGAATAGCTTACTTAGAATGGAGATTAGGGGACTATAAGATAAACTAGACATAATAAAAATAGAGATAAATCACCTTAAAGAAAAACCAAATCAACTTCTTGAGGACTTAGCCAAATTTACAAAGGGGAAAGATAACTTGGACAAGCTCATTGCCCATCAAAAACCTTCATCGAGTAAATTTGGACTAGTCTTTTATGAACCTAGTCAAAGTGAACCGAAAAAGGATCCTCCTCTAATAGAGACCACTAACAAATACAGATCCACATTGCAATGGATACCGAAAAAATAACTTTTACTTTGTTTTGTAGGGATGAAAGGACATTATAATGTCAAAAATTGGATATACAAAATGAAGGATGGACGACCCAAATTAGAAAGACCTATAGAAACACCAAGTCACCAACAGAGATCTTTTGTAAGAAGAAAGAGGTCTACAAGAAAGAAGACAAGGAGATCACCGCCATCAAGGAGGCCGATGGGTGATGGACTCCGGGTGTTCCAAACATATGATGGGAGACAAGTACCTATTTTTGGACCTCCAACCTACAGATGGAGGAATGATTACATTTGGCAACAACCACAAGGGCCATATTATTGGCCTTGGTAAAATAGGTAACCCTCTCTCTCCCATCTCAAATGTTTCTCTAGTTAAAGGACTAAAACATAATCTTTTAAGTGTCAGCCAAATTTGTGATAAGGGGTTTAAGGTAGTATTTACTTCGGAAATATTTGAAATTATACATACATTAACCAATGAAACCCTTCTTAAGGGAACTAGATTTGAAGACATTTATATCGTAGAATTTGATAAAGAAAGCACTTATGAATGTCTTGTAGCAAATAATGAGTTAAGTATATGACATAGAAGATTAGGACATGTTCATATGAAGCTAGTTCAAAAACTAGCCAAACATGAACTACTCCGAGGTCTTCTTAAAGGAAAATTTTTAAATGGGCTTATCTGTGATTCATGTAAATTAGGTAAAATTATGAAATCTAGTTTTAAAAATAAAGTTATATCCACATCAAGACCATTAGAACTACTTCACCTAGATCTGTTTGGATCAACAAAATATGAGAGTCTTAGTGGATGCAAATATTACTTTGTGATTGTAGACGATTTTTCAAGGTTTTCATGGGTCTCCTTCTTAAGATCCAAAGAAGGAGTATTTTCCATTTTTTCTATTTTTTGTAGGAAGGTTCAAATTGAAAAAGGTTACCAAATCACTCGTATCTGTAGTGATCATGGGGGCGAGTTTGAAAATTCCTTGTTTGATGATTGCTGTCAAGAGCATGGTATATCTCATGAGTTTTCTTTTCCCCGAACACCTCAACAAAATGGGGTGGTTGAGAGAAAGAACCGTACTCTTCAAGAGTGTGCTCGAACATTGCTCATAGACTCGAGGTTACCAAAGTACTTTTGGGTCGAGGCGGCTAACACGGCTTGTTACGTGTTAAATCGCACCTTAATTCGATCTGGGTTGCAAAAAACTTGTTTTGAATTATACTATGGGAAAATACCCAAAATCAATTATTTTAAAGTTTTTGGATGTCGGTGCTTTGTTTTGAATACCTGCTCTAATTTAGATAAATTTGATGCCAAAGATGAAGAAGCCATCTTTATTGATTATTCTTCACGTAGTAAGGCATATCGGATCTTTAACAAGACCACATTAATAGTAGAGGAAACCCTTCATGTTTCCTTCGATGAATCTCCTCACTCTTCCTTGATTGACCGAGTCAATATGGAAGATGAAGATGATTCTTCTATTGATGTGTCTAACATTCCAAACTCCAATATCCATAATCTTCCAAAAGATTGGATATATCAAAGGGATCATCCCGAAAGTCAAGTCATTGGAACTGTTTCCGATGGTGTTAAAACTCGATCTCGTTTTAGTTGCTCTTTTGGTCTCTCCGCCTTTGTATCTCAAGTTGAACCCAAGAGTGTCGAGGAAGCATGCTCTGAAGAACCTTGGATGATGGCCATGCAGGAGGAACTCAACTAATTCCAAAGGAATGAAGTTTGGGATCTAGTACCTAAGCCTAAAGGGAAAACGATAATAGGTACCAAATGGGTATTCCGGAACAAGTTGAATGAATCCGGTATAGTCATTCGGAACAAGGCTCGGTTGGTTGCACAATGGTACAACTAAGAAGAAGGAATTGATTTTGATGAGACCTACACTCTTGTAGCTCGACTCGAATCAATTCGCATGCTTCTTGCTTATGCTACCTTCCTTGGCTTTAAACTCTTTCAAATGGATGTTAAGAGTGCATTTCTTAACTGATTCATTAAGGAGGAAGTTTTTATAAAACAACCTCCTGGTTTTAAGTCTCATGATAAACCTCATTTTGTCTATAAATTAAACAAGGCATTATATGGTCTAAAGCAAGCTCCTAGAGCTTGGTATGAGAGGCTCAAAGACTATTTGTTAAATGTAAAATTTTCTATAGGGGAAGCTGATTCCACATTATTCATTAAAAGAAAAGGAAAAGATATTTTGTTAGTTCAAATATATGTAGATGATATTATATTTGGTGCTACTAATGAATCTATGTGTATAAAGTTTTCAGAAATTATGTAGGAAGAATTCAAAATGAGTTTGATGGGTGAACTCAAGTTTTTCTTGGGCTTACAAATCACTGAACTCGAATTCGAAACCTATGTATTTCAATCAAAATACACAAAGGAGATGCTGAAAAGATTTGAAATGACGAAAAGTAAAGGAAAGAACACTCCCATGAGTATCACAACTTCCCTAGACTTGGACGAATCAGGTACGCCCATAGATCAAAAGCTCTATCGTAGCATGATTGGATCTTTACTGTATTTAACTTCCAGTAGACCTGACATTTTATTTAGTACCTGCTTATGTGCTACGTTTCAATCAAACCTTAAACAATCACACTTAAATGCTGTAAAATGAATATTTAGATATCTAGTTGACACATCTGATTATGGCTTGTTATACCCTAGGAGTCCACAATTCAACTTAGTCACATATAGCGATGCGGACTACATAGGTAGCCGCACCAATAGGAAGAGTACTAGTGGGACGTGCCAATTCTTGGGTGAATCACTAGTCTCTTGGTTCTCAAAGAAACAATCTACTGTAGCCCTATCAACCACGGAGGCTGAATACATAGTCGCCGCTCTAGCATGTTCCCAAGTGCTATGGATGAAAAATACTTTGAAGGATTTTAACTTGATATTTAATAAAATAAAAATATTATCTGATAATACCAGTGCTATTAACCTCTCGAAAAATCCTGTACATCACTCTCGTACAAAACATATTGATGTTCGACATCATTTTTTGATAGATAATGTACTTAAGGGTTATAAAGGTTGAATTTATTTGTATTGAATTGCAATTGGCTAATATTTTCACTAAACCTTTGAATTATGATCATTATAATTATATACGTAGGAAACTAGGCATATGTAAGCTAAGTGATATTTGAAGCATTTAGTGACTTAATGGAATTTCTTTTGTCATGAACATAGAAGGAGCCTTGATTTTACAAGTTAAGAGCCTTCAATCACAGTTCAAATATCAAAATGCACATTATGTGCAATATTAGACGTCTGATTAACACCACAGACGTCTTATACTTAAAAATTCGACGCTTGAAGATATGGAACAGACGTCGATTTTATATCTCAAAAGAGCTAATAAAAGAGCTATTTCAGACGTCCGTCATCATTCACAGACGTCTGGACTGTCGTCCAGATTGTTGACAACGTCTATTTTTGCATCAGAATATGTATTATGATGTCTGGGTTCTGACATCTGATTATTTAGGTGTAAGTCGTCTGATAAAGAAATCAGACAACAACTTGTAGCTTTAAAGTGAAATCCAGGAAGGACTGTCTGCAGAAATTAGACGTCTAATTTTAGCATTGAACGTCAGATCAGTCGTCTGATATAGAAATCGGACGACAACCTGGAGAATAAACCATTTTCCAGGGAGGTATGTCTGCAAAAATCATACGTCTAAATTATAAATTAGTCATCCGATAAGTCATCTGGTGATTAAAACAGACGACGCCATCAAAAGGGTTAAAATCCCAAAGGGCAAATCCCGACATCTGACAACGTCTTCAGACGTCTGATTTGGCAAAAATCTGCTGCTTCACGTATGTTCTCTAAATGGTTTTTGAATGAAAATTTCCCCAACTTTAGGGGGAGACTTGCTCAACCCCTTTGGATATAAAATCCCAATCGTGAGGTCCCACTTCCCCATTCTCAAAATCCTTAAGGCCTCTTTCTCCCACCCGATGGACGATGACTGCAGTTGGTGCTGCTCCTCTCGCCGCCAGACGACCGCTCCACCTCGTCAACGATTGGCGGCGCTGCTGCTCCCCTGCGTGCATGCCCCCACTCCTCCTCCGTGCGTCTGGAGACCCTCCTTTGTGGGTATAACTTCTCAAACCCTTAGGGCATCTCCATGATTTTGCTCAAGTCTCTTCAAAGCACTCAACTTGTCTTTTCTTTTTGATGATCAACTTGATTTCCTCTTCTATCATGCCTATTTTTGCCCTAGGAGCTAAAACCCTAGAACAAAACCTATTTTTTCTATGTAGCATAAATGTTCTCCTTTTTGGTTGATAATGGCAAGGGTATTACCTCAAGTGATTCAAGCCGACATCTTAGTGGCTTGAATTCAAAGGTATATTACCACAATATCATGGCAGGTTGTATTGCCTCAAGGCATACTACCACACAATTTTTTTGGTATCAATGTTGTTTGCATGTATGGCATTATTGGTTGAATGACTGGTGTGGCATGTTGTTTGCATGTATGTCTTTGCAAGTGTTCTATCCTATAACACCAAACCTCTCCTTCCAAAACCCAACCACCCAAAATGCCTCCCCATCTGAAGCAAGCCGAGGGCTCTTCCACCTCCTCTTCCACATATTTGGCTGACCAACTGCGTGGCGACATCGCTAGACAACGATTTCGTCGTTTCGCAAATGCCAAAGTCAAGTGCCCTTGCTTCATTGTATGGAATGACTTTACCCATCTAAACCTTTGGGAACATTTTGAAACTCTCCATCTCTTCCATTATTTTGACCGACAATTCCATTCTGGCATTGGAACTATTAGTGTGTTTCTCGATCTTGTCCGACATTTCTATGCCAACATCGTTGAAGACTATAGCAACGATGAACTTGAATTACATACCCGCTTATTTGGGCGTGAAATCCATATCACCTCTGATTCTATTTCTGCCCTTGCCATCCCTAATGAGGGAAATGACTTCAATGACATTCTGAGGCAATATGACTCAGAAGTCATAAATCAAGAATTAGTCTTACATGAAAAATATGTTGAAAATCTTGGCACCTTACCATGCAAGAACCTCAAACCTCTTCCCCGATTACTATTTCGCATTTTTGGGTGGGACCTTCGAAATAAATCGGGAGGTTTTGATTATATCTCGTGCCAACATAAGGCACTCCTTTTTTCCACCGTACGTCACATTCCCTTCAACTATTGCCGCCTCATTGTTCGTGTTATGAATGAGGACCATGGGGCATCTCTTCCTTTTGGGTCCATTTTATCCAAAATTTTTGCAAGCTATCGAATCTCCATCAATGACCAGGCAGTTGACAAAAAGATTGAGCCCTATAACTAGGCCACAACTGCCAAGATGCACATTCTTAGAGAGCATCTTGAGCCAGCCGAAGAGCCTGCTGAAGAAAAGCCCCTTCCACCCTTTCCAGATCTCCATGAAGAACGTCCACTTCAAATAGAAGCTCCTCGCTCAAGTTTTGACGAGGCATGGGATCCCGCCACGGATTTCCTCTCCTCCGGCATCTCTCTCTTGTTGCGGTGAACCGGTGAGATGTATACTTATATGGGAAGTATGCATTGTGACATCGACGAACTTCGTTCTGATGTTCACAATCTGCAGATGGGACAAGGACCTGCTCACCGTGGCCGCCGCCATGATCAAGAAGATTGGTTTAGTTCTTCTGCTTGTCTTTCTTTCTATCTTTCCATGTTGGCTTGTATTAAGGGGCTTTGACCCCATACTTATATATTTCTTTGGGACAATAGCTAGTCTGTGCTTAGGGCACATACATTCCTTTCCTAGTTAATTTACTTTAATGCTTTGCCATTTTTATTCAGCATGCAGTTTTATTAATGATCTCCGCTTTATAAATGTCATTTCATAACACTTGTAGTTTAAGTATCAACCCCTTTCAGAACCCTTCATGATGATATTCAAAAAGGGGGAGATGAACGTAGGGAAGAACTTAGGTAATAACATAAAAAGTTACGAAAAATCTTCTCAAAATAGGTATAGACTACTAAGTACAACTTTTAGGAAGAGAAAATAAGAACCTATAGGCATATTTTGTAAATCATCAAAAAGGGGGAGATTGTTAGTTCAACCCCTCATAAATAATATTTTGATGAGTTTACAAAATGAAGAAAAAGCAATAAAACATAAGAGTAGCATATTTTTTTCTGTGATAACACAATTGCAGGTTTCATGGAGTTTTCCAAGTCAGAGGATTAAAAGTGTGAAGACTAGGTAGCATGAGTATTGTCATAGGTCATAAGCTTTTTTATGTAAACTTTCAAAGGTTGTAATATTTATTTTATTTGAGTCTAGAGATATTGTAAAGAGCCCCCAAACATAACTTATAAATAACTAACTTAAGCTCTCTACACTTAGAATAAATTAGAAATAAAAACCTAACACTAAGACTCAAATCAGATGTCTATAACAACTGTCAGACGTCTGATTTTCAACTTTAAGATGTCTGACAAGTGTTTCAGACGTCTAATTACCTATAGCTTTTCCTTTAATTTCTGACTTCATAAACGTCAATTGAAGCAACCTTCCATTAGACGTCCATAGCCTCATCCATACGTCTAATACTTTGCTTGGACGTTCTTAAAACAACCGTTAGACTCAAGCACCCATCTTCCTTCTGAATATAATGGGCAAAATACATTTTTAGATGTCTGGACATGTCTGTAGACGTCTACCTTTGGACCGTTGCTAATTTATTTCTGTGGGAATCTCATTAGGAACTAAAGATCTACTGCCAGATTTCCAAGACAAGTCCTTTTTAGGTTTCCAGACATCTAGGGAATCCTACAGACGTCCATACTGACGTTTGTTTCTTGAAATCTAGAACCGTGTTTGGATTTGGTCAAAACAAGGACGAATCCACGCATAATTAGATGCCCAATATTTTTATTAGATGTCTTATGTGAAAATATCAAACGTCCTTGTTTCGATCCAATGAAACTAGTAAAGCCTGGCTAATAGTATCAGACGACTATAGTTGTAATCAGATGTCTTATAAGACGTCTGATGCTAAAATCAGACGTCTGATATTACTGTTAGACTCATCATTACCTTGATTTGTGGTGGATTTTGTCCCAATCTCTTGGGATTTGCCTCCAACGGCTAGGAGACCTCTCTCAAGCATTCTTGAAGGTTCCAAACTTGCCTATAAATAGACTACAATCCCTTTTAGGCAAGACACACCTCTTGAGATTTAATTCCCTTAGAAAATCACTTGCTCACTACTCTTAGCTTCCTCTTGCCCTTGTGCTGTGCCAACACTCTGATTAAAGGGCAAACCCACACTCTCGGTGCAATTCGTTTTGCAAATTCTCAAGGCGTTCTCTTTATGCTTAATAGATAAGGAAGTAATCAAATTATTGGGGTGCTCTATAGGTGTTGTTTCATTCTTACTTTTGTAGTTTGGGTATCCGACCTGTCGAGTCCCCATCTCTTCATTGTGAAGGGAGAAACCTCTGTTTCGGAATCGGAGGTGGGATTTGTAATTGAGGTACACTACCCTCGTTTGAGTAGTGTGGTTAGTGGATTGATCACTTTGTGATTGAAAATCCTAAGTCAATGGATTGGCTTAGGTGGTGGTTTTCACCTGTCTTGGATTTTCACGTAAAAATCTAGTGCCTCTTTTTGTGATTGTATTTTTTATCTTACAATATTTTATAAATTTACTATTAACCCCCCTCTAGTGCAATTTCACATAGTTGGCTCTTGTTTGCGACATTTTTCACACATCCAACCCGAGGAAGTACATCTCGAAACTGAGTTACATTCTGAGTTACGATGACATGGGGATAGAGGATAATGTAACCTACCAAAAGCAACCAATACAAATTTTGGACCGGATGGTCAAGTGGCTAAGGAAGAATGGAGTCACTCTAGTCAAGGTATTCAAGGATAGCCAAAAATATGAAGAGGCAACCTTAGAACCAGAAGAGGATATGGATAAACGATATATAAAGCTATTTGCTAGTGAGTTCTGAGATCCTACTTTTATCTTCTTTAAGGTTATTATGGACTCCTTGTCATTTACCCTTCTACACATATAACTTTACTAGAGTTTTGAGGGCAGAACTCCCTTTAAGGTTGTTATATTTATTGTGATCCAAAATTCAAATCCAAACTTGAATTTGGACTAAGCGTGCCGAGACGAACCCATTGATGTTCATTAAAGGTAAATCTAGTTAGGAAAGCCTAAAAATGAGGAAACACAGGTTTTTGTCAACCTTTGTCAACCTTTATGAAAAATTTATTAGGAACATGTCATATTTGGTATCGTTGGATTTCATTTGTCGCAAGCTTTCCAAGATGACCATTTTCTCAAAAATCCAACTTATGTATCAAAAATTACACGTGGAACTTATGCAAACCCACATGTGATTTGCTTGGAGAATCGCACATTGCAAATGACCTAAGATTTGAAACTTGCGAATTTTATTGGATTCCTTGTCTTGTAATGATTCTGATGATATGCACTTGGTGGGAATTGTGGGCTATTTGACCTAGTTATGAGAAATGTTCGAAGAGTTGCAAGAAAAAGGGGGGGGATACCACTTCCCTCTCCTCCCACCTATATATAATCAACATGATAGGTTTTCCTCCTCCTCCTCCTCCTCCTCCTTCTCTCTCTCTCTCTCTCTCTCTCTCTCTCTCTCTCTCGTAACAAACAACCCCCCCTCCCCCACCCTCCAAGCCTCTCTTCTCTGTTGTCATGCAAGAAAGAGAAAGAGAGAGAGAGAATAGGGAAGGAGAAGGAAGAACGGCAGTGGGTGCCCAACGACGTCAAAGTCACGTAAGGTAGTGCACGAAGCGTGGAGGAGGCATGTAGGACGATGATCATGATCTTCAGCTCCATCAATCGAGGAAGATAATTTCCCCATTGATTTATATGTTGGGTTCACATGAAGTCTTGCTAAGAAGAGGGGATGTCGGCAGAACCATTGGAGGGTTATAGCGGTCGACGCTATGTCAGTGTGGCTTTGGTGTGGATTGTGTTGCACCCATAACAAGTGATGAGGAGAAGATAAAGGAAGGAGAAGGAGGGGACTGACAAAGGACAACTCTACCTAGGGAGGGATCGCGACAGTCGGGGTGCGATTGGTGGAGGCATGGTCGCTGGCGAGATGAACTTCATGTGGATGTTCATGATGCATGTGAAGAAGAAGAATAGGGATGAAGTTGCATGGAAGAAGTGGGGGATGGGATTGAGTTTTGAAAAAATTGTGAAGTTAAAATTATAATTTTATTAATTAAGTTTTGGTCCCTAATAGCAACCCTCTTGATCGATTGATTCAAAGATCATTCAAAATCCAATTTTGATGAGCCACTTGTTGATGGAATCATCGCAACATGAACTTTACTTGGTAAGATCTATTTCCCATTAGAAGTGGTAACTTGCATTTTTACCCCTAAGTATCCCAATATTTATGCTTTAAACATGATGTCTCTTGTTTGAAATTAGAGTCAGATCCCTGGAGCATGCAAGAAGTTTCAAGAGCCTTCGGTGTATTTTCTTGGAGTCACTGTGACCCCTTGGTGACCTTAGGTAGAGTAGCCCTTTTGTTTTTTTCTGTAGTTCTTTTTATGTATGGTGTGATGCTTGCTTGAGATTGGGATTTGAAGGATGAAAATTATGTGATAAGTTGAACCTTGAGGGGTTGCTTAAAAGTCAATACTCGTGCTCAGTATCAATAGCATGGACAACCCTACCTCTTTGGGGTAGAGACTGGCTTAAGGAGTGAGTTAGCCTCCCTGTGACTTGTTTTGTTAGGCTATTTTGGCCAACTAGGTAGCGGGGTGCTTAGGTATGCGTTACTGTTATGAGAGGTTGGAGTTGTTTACTTTCGTACCTTGTAGTGGGAAGGATTGGTCGTGTGCTAGTGCGAGGTAGCTCCCCGCATGTTTATTGCACAAATCGCCGTTACCACTTGTCCTCGTTAGGTAGGACCCTGGGGTGGTTAACTTAGGCGATAGGGTAGGTATTAATCGCCCCTTCATCTAAGGGGATGTACCGTATTCAATCTATTATATAGGATACCACAACAAGATCTTCTCAAGCATTCCTAGAAAGTTGATTTGAGTAGATAATGATTAAAATATATGAAGGCAAGACATTGTGGTTAAATAAAAGAAAAACTTGAATAATTGAGAATAGTAACCATTTTTTTTTGCTTCTTATAGTTTTTTATCTTTACTCTTCCTTTTCTATTTTTTTACTTTACTCAATGTTTGCTAACATTTTCTGTGAACTCCGTACTCAGGTTCGGGTGAGATACAGTCGAACTCTACGACTATAGGAGCTGACAGTTCCGATCCGAGTGCAACACCGTAGTATGGTAGTCATATTTGTATTTTCTTAGTTTAGGGTGCTTTTCCTATTAATTTTCTTCAATACTTTATTTCAAGTACTTTTGTTCTGCTTTTTTAGTTATGTAATAGTATATATGATGGCTATGATTGTTTTAGCAATATTATTTTCAATTCAGCTATTCCTTCAGTTTGGTATATATATATATATATATATATATATCTGTGATATGATGCACTGTGAATGAAATTATCATTCTATGTTTATATGATGGACAAGTAGATCTTGGGAAAATTGGTAAATCGACTCAAATTCCTAGTAGGGTGGGGACTTGGATCGTAACACTATTGTTTGGATTTAACATACAGGTTATGAATGAATTGTGTAGTAAATTTATGATGAAATTTATGATGAAGGTTATGAATGTTGATACTTGATTGATGATTCACTCAATAGAGGAGCTATTTTTAGTTTCACTATTTTTTAGTTTTTAGATTTCTAAGCATTCTCTTTAATCCTAAAAGCTTTTATGCAAGAACAAAAGTGGAGTACGTTTCCAAATTGAGATGCTTAGGTTACATTTGGACATTATGTCAAATTTTAGCATCAGATAAGTTTTCAAAAATGGTAAGTTGAGAAACTTATGGGTTTCTTGGTAGAATAGTGATGTTTGATTTGGCTAATAAAAGAGAATGACATTTGATTTAACCCATCTAAAGTCACTCCTAACTTATGGTTACTATTCATTTTATCCAACCAATGGCAAGTTACCTTATGCTTTAACCTGATAGTAAATGGGGCCTTAAGGATTACAGGAAGCAAGATTTATCTTGTAAATCATACTTGATTAAGTATTTCCTTTCTATTCAATATCCTTCATCCCCTTTTCTCTTCGATATCTTTATAGAGCCGTTTATCCGGGGTATCAAGGAGATGGTTCGTGTAGGCCGCCTCAATATGTTTTCTATCAAACGTGGCATAACCCCTCCTGCTGTTCTTCTCTATGCTGATGACATCATCCTCTTTTTGAACGGGAGCCTGAGGTCCACTTCCAACCTTCTGGCTTTCATCCTTGATTTGAATCTAACTTTGGGCAAAAATTAAACCTTCTCAAAAGCTTTTGCTATGTTGGGAATCATTTCCCCATGGGTAGACTATCTTGGATCCTTTCCATCACTGGCTTTCAACTTGGGGGCTTCCCTTTCCAATATCTTGGTTGCCCCATTTTCACGAGTAGAGCTAAGAGCGCCTTTTTCCATAATTTGGTCGACAAAATCCATTCCAAACTCTTGGGTTGGAAGGCAAAGCTTCTTTCCTCTGCGGCCAGGCTCCTCCTTATAAAGCATGTGCTCTCCTCTATGCCTATCCACACTCTTTCGATGATTGATGTTCCTAAGTCTGTTATCTGCAATCTCGAATCTACTTTCTCTAACTTCTTTTGGAACTCCTCTGACGATGCCCACCATCACCACTAGATTTCCTGGCCATCCATTTGTAAACCTCTCCCTCTTGGCGGCCTTGGCATTAGAAACCTTTCTTTGCTTGCTAAAACCTTTAGAATGAAAAGAGTTTGGAGAATGCTCTTTGATAATTCCCCTTATGCTTCTCTCATGAGGAATCTCTATGACATCTCTTATACTTCCTTCCCCACCCGCTATAGAAGACTCAACTCTCTTGCCTTGGCTTTTAATGACATGAAATCTTATATTCAGTGGGAGGTTAAAGAAGGTGGCCTTCTCATCTGGTTGGACCTCAGGATTGGGGACTTCCCGCTTAAGGAGTTCCTCCCCCAAGATATTGATCCTCTTAGGATTAAGATCAAAGATGCTTTAACCCACCTAAACTTGATCGATCACCTCCATGCCATCCCTGATGACGTTAAAGCAAAGATCTTTCAAATTCCTATTCAAGACAACAAAGACAAGCCAATTTGGTCCCTCTCTTCGAGTGGCAATTTCTCCATATCCTCTACATATGACATCAACTTCAATTCGACCCCCACTCTCCTATTTCCTACTGCCTTTGGAAACTTCAACTCCCCTCAGGCTGTCCATTCTAGCTTGGAGACTTCTCCTTAACAAGTTACCCACTAACGACAACATTCTCAAGCTTGGCATCCATCTTCCCTCCAAATGTGTCTGCTGTCCTAATCATCCATCCTCTGAATCTTGCCTTCACCTTTTCTGCCATATCAATCTTGCCATCTCTGTTACCAATTGGACTTTTAGAACTATGCACCTCAATCCCATTCCACCTTCTACTCTTTTCCACTATTTCGTTAATTCCAACCCCTCGTTTTCCAATAGGTTCAAGGGTATCACTACCTTCATCTGGCACAATATTTGGCAAATTCGTAACAAAATTAAGAACAAAAGCTTCAACTTGCTCCATTCCCATCATCACCTAGATTGGAATTGGAGATCCTTTAACATGTCTGAATGGCTCAAGTCCTAGAAGCCCAAAACCTTTGTCATATCTTGGGTTCGTCTGCCTCTTAGTTATAAGATTAACTTTGCGGCTGTCAAATACCATGATCATCTTAACATGGCGTGGGTGCTTAGGGACAACACGGGATCCTTTATTGAAGCTGCATCTTCCAGGTCCCCCTATTCTTCCATGGAGGGTGGAATTATTAAGGCCATTTCCCACTTCCTTCATTCCGGTCGGCCCTCTAATATTAGCATATGCTATCAGATGGACTCTACTCTCTTATATTACTGGTGGAACAGGAAAATTCCTATTGCCTGGCACATCCGTGCAGCTTTACAGATCGCCAAGGATGGTTGCCCTCCCGACACCACGCTGTCTTATATCCACCGTAAGGCCAACAAGCTTGCGCATACGATTGCATCATTCGCTTTAGGACAGTGGCTTCACTACCGCTCACCCGCTCTCCTTCCTGCTAGATGTCGAGGGCTACTCAAGTTAGATAGGATTCAATTCCCTTATATCATAAGTTGAGGCTTTTTGATTTTTTGGTTGCCTTTGTTTTTTCTTTATTTCTTTTCGTAATTGTACTAGGCCACAAGTCGTGGTCCCTCTTTCTTGTATGGAACAGGTTTTGGTCTAGTCCCTCTATTCCCCTTTTTTGTGGCCTCCAGGGAGTGGGGAATGGATAATATAGACTCCCGTATTTTGAAAAAAAAAAGTATTTCCTTTCTATTTATCAAATTAAGTAGATTTGATACCTATCTTAACCATACTTTAGGAAGGCTTTGGACTAAGTAGTTAGGTATTTGAAGGGAAGTGTTTTCTTGTATCACATTACTACAAATATATTTTAATATTGAAAGGATATGATGCTGCTAATTGGATTAATCAAATGGAAAATCAAAGGAGTAACATTGCTATAGGATACGTGATATATTCCTATTTAATTACTGAATTTTTGCCTAATTATTTCTAGTTTAAGGATGATTTGGGTTATACTGCATTGCATTAGGTTAGATTAGTCATATTGCAATTTTTGTAAATATTGTATTTTTAGGAGTTAAATTGTAATTTTTGTTGCCACTGTCATGCATCTGGTGCCTTGATGAGTATTACTTACATGTTTGTAGGTACAGTCCTAGGATTGATTGAAGCTCCGTAATTATGCAAAATCCAATTGAACTCATTTGTGCTAATTGGGCTAAACCTATTTCCTGACCCTAGCCTAATTGAACGCTTGACCTTAACCTATTTAAGAATCCAATTTCCACCACCAAAAATCCTACCAAACCTAATCTAATCCACCTTTGCACCTTTAATCCTCACCATTAAATCTAGATCCTAAGGTCGTAATCCTAACCTAAACCAAACCCTAATCTTAATCTCGAAATTCGTAACAGCTTGACACACCTGTAGTATTTTAGCCATAACCTTTTCATTTTAAATGCACATTGAGTGATTCAAGTTGAATTTGAAAGTTGATTTTAAGGGCTACAACTTTCCTTTTATGTGAAATTTGAAATTCGAAATAGAAAGGGGCGGAAATTTAAGATAAGTGAGGGAAAATACTGAAAGGTTGTCACCCTCCATTATTTAGAGCTAACCAACCCTAGCCTATCCAAAACCCCACATCTAATCTTAGCCATCCACTACTCCGACTTGAATCTTAGCCATCCATCTAAATCCAACAAAAGCCAATCCTTCTATCTACACCAAACCTAATCATAGCCTTTGGATTCTTGAGATTAAATCCTAGCCTTGCATCAAGCTAACCCAAATGCCTACAAATAGACCCTTGGACTCCCCCTTTAGATGGATATTCTTCTCCTTCATAGTCCATGTGTTGGTCACACCCTTCCCCACTTCTCTGTAGTCTCTCCTTCTCATCGATTCTTCGCATTTCGCCTCCACTGCTACTTAGGCAAAATGACTAGAAGGACTTCTCCACCACCTTCTCAACACTTCTGGACCTGACTCTTCACATTATTTACTTGATTTCTTTAGTTCTAGTTACAATTTGATTTCTAGTTCTAGTAGTATTTCAATTCTAGTTTTAGTTAGCAAGCATTCTTTTAGTTGTAATCAGAATTCTTTTATTAATAAAGTTCTAGTTTTTATTCATCTCTCTTGTCTAGATTCTTTATTCACTTGCATTTATCTACCTTTCAATTTACTTGGTTTTGTAATTAGGTTTCATCTTTCGCTAGTTCGCTTCTGTAGTCGTATTTCGCAATCACTTCATCTCTTGCTTTCCTTATATCAAAAATACCAAAAAAATTGTAAAATACAAAAATATCAAAAAAATATTTCTCTCAAGCACTTTTGAACACGATAGTAACTCTGATTTCATCTTCCTGCGAATGACTCAGAGTCCCGTCTTTCATTTGAAAATCATTTGAATTCAAACTTATAAATTTAAAATGATCCCAATTTTCTGTTACAACGACAACGTTTCTATTTTTGTGATTTTGGTGCATCCATACAGATTTATCCTTTGGAGGCAATGTTGTCTTCTAAAGGTCTGCATAATTGATCATTTGGACTAATTTGTTCTTGATGTCGAGTTGTTTGCTTCAGACATGACTAATTTGATGTTGAATGACTAAAGGAACTTCTTTATGAGATTCTTATAGTGGATAAGCCAATCTTCCAAATATTACCACAATTGTAGAAATCAAAGTTCAAATTATAATATGAAACAAGGAAATGTTTAAGTCAGTTTTAAATCTGTAAAGCATTTGGTATTTCAATGAGTGATTGTTGTGGATGTTATTTATTGGATTGAGAGACAACACAACAAGTTCTTTTAATAAAAGACTTGGTAGAAATTTAGTCCTTGGGTTAAGGATTTGAATGAGACTAGTTGGGAGTCACCAATAACAAGAACTTAACTAAATGGTGTGAAGGTCTCATGAAGTGGGTTCAATTAGGTAACAAGAAGATACATGGAAGAGTAGTGGCAGTCATCTTTTGTAGGTTGAATCCTTGGAAAACTAAGTGGCATAAAATCTTAACAGAGTAGAAGCATATGCTCTAAATAGGTTCAAGACTTGAAGGCAAAACGTGAACAATACATTGGAGAATAGCACTTATGTGAGTATTGCTATGATCCATAGTTAACAAATCACTCTTGAACATACTTACGAGGGAGGATGCTTGACCTTTAATAATACCAACCCAAAGGTCACCATAAAGAACATCTATTTTGTCGTTTCTATCACGCGTCCATTCTAAAATAAGGGTTCAAAGTTCAAGAATAATTCTACTTTATTCTTGTGATCATAAAAGTAAATAAATTAAGTTAATGTTCAAATCGGAAGGTGTCTTTCTTTAAAGCAATGCATAGATGTTGAGTTTCAACAAAGAATTCATGAGAGAATGTTGGTGGGAATATTTTTAGTACAAACTTCGAAGATTACCACTTGGAATATTAACTATATATTCTATGACAAAGATTCAAAGTTTAAGACTAATTTCACTTTATTCTTGCAACAATGAAAGTAGTTAAATTAGATAAAAGTCCGAATCGAAAGGTGTTTTAATTTTCAAAATTAAGTTTGTGAGATGATGTTGATGGAGAAGATAAGGCAGCTAAAGTTATGCAAAATTTTTTATGAGAGGGATATTTTTAAGAGAAATAGTGGGATAATATGGAATTTATATGAAAACCTTGTAAGTTTTTAAAACTTTTAAGATACTTTTGTTGGTAATGGTATGCGCCACACACATACACACACACATGCACCACAGCTTGCCTTACCTGGCTTGAAATTCAAGTGTGGGAGGGGGGATACAAATTGATTTTGTAGCCATGCTTTTGAGTTTTTATTATTTCTTTACGATGGATTCTTTCCTAATTGCACTCTTTGAATTTTTCCCTTCTACGTATTGTGCAACTTAATTTAAACAACTTAAAGGGATGGCAAATAAACACATTTAAAGCAAATACTAAACATAATTGAGAAAAACTTTCTTTCCTCCTCTTTTCTATTGTGCTTGCGTGGGAAGTTTATTGATTTTGAAAGCCTGTTGTTTTATATGTGCAAATTGAACATGATCCATTGATGAACCAAGTTACGTATTAATGTTGATAATGCTTATTTTTTTATCTTTTTAGAATAAAATAAGAGTATGCGTTATCTATCCCTCACTCTCAGAGGACAAAAAGGTTGAAGATTATAAAGAAAAGGTTTAAAAGGACAGGCAATATTCTCAAGACGTACCACTTTTGTGTACAAAACTATATTTAGCCAAGCATGATTTTGCAGTAGTTTGAGGATGCATGCTTATCATCTTGTGTGGCCAAGTATAGCCAAGTATATAACCTTGTATCCGTTTAAATCCCTAATTTCTTTTGTTTGCGCTATTGGTGTTTATTATTTTCTGCTTTGTTTTAAGCAAAGGTAGATAATTACGTAAGATGGTGATCAATAACCATTTTGTTGGTATTAATTAATTGGCAGTGCTAAATTCTATGGCCTCTGCGTCGGATTGGCTTGCAGGATATAAATTTTGCAAGTTTGCTGAAGCTTACAAGTTTCTGCAACGGAGGTCAAACTAGCTATAGCTTAGCTATAGGATACGAGGATCCTACGATAAAGATCAAATATTTAGTCTGATTGCATCACTCACAATCGGAACAACACGCAGACATACATATTTTATTTGGTGATGATTGAACCGTCAAGATGGTAAAAGATAATAAACAATTAATGTGGCCACTCTAATTAGTGTAGCTGCAAACTTAACACGTCATTTGGAATTGCACTCAATCGCAGTTATCATCCGAGAACATCGAATAATTAGTCTGTTATGATTGTGACAGTGCCATCTTTGTCAGGAGGCCAACTCATATTTTCTTCAAATAAGCAACCATATCTAGGATAACGACTGTATTATTATTTTTGGTAATTAGGAAACTATTAACGTCAGAAGTGACGAAAAGCCGTTGGCTAAACCCTATATATACCATATTTAGAACGGATAAATACTAACTCAAACGGACTCAAACGCACACGTATAAATGCATATAAATATTGATGCGTGCATAGTTCATTCAAGTCAATTTTTTCAAAGGATGCACGTTATCGAGCGAAACGTACGTTGGAATATATTTTATAATATGTATAGCAAGAGAACGTGATAGGTTATTCTACATTGTGATCTTAATTGATGTATTTATATTTTTTATAAGTAAAAAATTACTTTAAAAGAAATCACCTTTCTATAAGTAAAATATCATTTTTTATTTGTAAAAAGGAAAGATATAATAATATATATTTTTTTCGATCATCATATTTTAATATTTAATTGATATATTTTAATTTTTAATTAATAAAAATTATTTTCAATCAATATATTTAACTTTCGATTGATATACTTTTAGCTTTCAAACGTTATTCTTTAACTTTTTTACTGATGATTGTGATGAATTGGTTTTTCTTAGTGGTGGTGAATCCTAAGTTTTCTTTTTTATGGTTGTTAGTTTTTTTTCTTTGGGTGTGAATTGGTATGTTTTTTTTTTTTCTTTTCTTTTCTTTTTCTGTATTGAGCGGGTCCTGAGTGGCGGTCTGTTTTGCATTTTTTTTTTTATTAAGCAGAGGCGTAAGTGAGGGTTCACGCATTAAAAAATACACTGCAATGTATATTTTCTTACCTTTACAGTTTTTCAAAATATTCAAGAAAACATACGCTCTACGATGTCTCCCTCAAAGGGGGAAATGGATTTTTGACATGTATTTTTTAAACTCGTTCAGTGTTAGATCCGTCAATCCTGGGCCTAGAGAAGGACCATAAATGCTTGATGTAATTACGTGACATCATGGCCTGTGTCAATGTTTTTGAATCTTTCCGTTGCTCACAAATAACGGACAAATTAAAAGGTTAACTTTCTAGTTATTATTTTAAGAAATTTTTATATACATATCATTGAAATATTTTTAAATTACTTATTTATTATTAATTTCACTGCATTGTTGATTTTATCGTTTAAAAATTATATTACTTTCATATTTATCACTCCATTAATTACAATCGTTAAACTTAATATTTATTTTTATTTTCACCTCATCTCTCCCATTATTCGTCCTCCCCACTCTACCTCCTTTCCTCCTCCTCACCTCTTCCCTCGTGCTTGAGGTGTTGGTTGCAACTACTCTGGAGGAGTAGGAGGAGCTTTGCGACCATCTAGATTCAACAGCGGTGGGGGTGCATTCCTTGGGAGAAAGCTTACAGAGCTCCATGAGCACATTGGGCGTGCATGTCTTCAACACCCCCATGAGCAGCCTAAAAAGGGAGGCGATCGCATGGGTGCAGTAGCCCTTGAGGGTGCTGCTCCCCTCGAGGATCGAGGATAGGGCGTCGAGCATGCACAACGTTGGCTCGCACTTAGGGGTAGCCCTGGAAGCACGTCAACGATCTACGAGATGGCGCCAACGGCTACGACAAGCAACCTAACTTGCCCATGTATGTAGTTGAGCCTAAGGACGTTGAGGTTGACGGTGGCCCCTAAGGAGGTAGATGAGGGCGACAAGGAGACTCATGCTGAAGACCAGCTTAGGGCAAAAGGAGTCGATGAGGGATTGGAGGTGCCCTTGTTGAGGATGTCGACGAGGAGGGAGAACCCGATGGACTAGAGGAGGGCAGACTTATGCCTAGGTGAATTAGGAGGAGGTGGTAGAGGATGGTGACAACCTTGGAGCTGACAACATGGGAGGTGAAGCAGCCAAAGGAACGAAGGAAGGAGGTCAAGAGGTGAAGGAAGGAGGGAAAGGGAAAAAACAATGGTAAAAAATTTAAGAATTTTTGGATAATAAATGTAAATTTTCATAATATTTTAATTTAAAATATTAAATCTAATGATTAGAATGACAAATACGAAAATGATATTATTTTTTTAATAATAAAATCGATAATATAGCAGTCAAGAATAGATAAATAATTTTAAATAATTTCAATGTTATATACCTAAAAATTCCTTACTTTAAATTCTAATTTTGATGGATGATCGGTGTAGGAATTAGTCATATTTCTAGAAGCCGTTAAAATTGGATGCGTAAGAAATTCCATGTGATACACCCTTCGCAATTGCGTTTTAATAATGCTACTTCGCATATTATTTTAATAATGTTACCTTTTAACCCTTCGTCTCTTCATAGAACGGTGGTTCATGCGAACAATTATCATGCATATTTAATATCGACTCTAAAACTGACATATTATGCAAATTGTAGTAACAATTAATGTGCGTAGAAATAAATGAAAAGATGATTATCTACAAAAGAAAATTGATCTCTACGTAATAAAACGACACGGTATTACGATCATTGCTTTTGAAGAATAGAGAGCGTTCAAATCCTTGAAAACTTGTCAACTTAAACCGTTCACCTCTAAAGGCACCGTTTGGATTGGAAAATAATTACGTTTAACTTGCCTTTGGTAAGATTTAGATTAAAATTAACCCAATGAATATCATTATTTTTGGGTTAAAGTTATTCTACCAAATAAGGTGAAATAAACTTAACCTTTCTATTGTTTCTTCATATAATGTGAAGTGTAATTTCTTTTTTCTGATGGGACATGAAAGTAATAAACTAAATTATAAATAATTCTTATCTCTAAAATAAACCATCAAGTTCAAGCTTATTCTTTGATTTTACACGGATTAATCCAAATGAAATGGATCATTATCCCTAATTTGTATCTCCTATTTTATTTAGGAAGTGAGTACAATAATATAAAAGTTAACATGTTTTAAAATATGTTGAAGTGATATAACGATATAAAATATTTTTATATTAATGTAAAATTATTTTATGATCATTTTGTATTAAGATATTTTGATTTTCAATTAATTTTTTACCTATGTAAAATAAATTTTTACTTATGAAAAGTAATTTTTCACTTGGAAAATAATTTTTTACCCTTAGATTTAGCATTTAGTGTTAAGTGTTTAACGCGTAAGTTCCCTAAATCCTAAATCCTAAACACTAAACACTAAATCTAAGGGTGAAAAATCACTTTTCATAGATCCTAAACCCTAAATCTAAAGGTGAAAAGTTACTTTTCAAGTGAAAAATTATTTTTTATAAGTAAAATCATTTTTCATAAATCTTAAATCCTAAACCTTAAATACTAAATCTTAAATCCTAAATCTAAAATCATAAACCTTAATTCTAAACCTGAGCTACTTTGAATCGGTGCAAAATCACCTAGAATCATTTTATATCAATACAAAATTATTTTACACTAATACAAAATTATCTAGGATATTTTACACCAATATTGCAAAATTCACCACATTAACACATTGTAAAATGCGTCACATAATACATTTTTATACATTTTTAACCTTCTATGTAAATAGTATCTTAGCTAAAATTAATGGATATGACCAAGCTTGGAATTAAGATTCGAAATGCACAATGATGATCTTAGGATGAATTGGTCTCATTTCATGCTTGCAAAAATAAATAACAATAAAAGGAATTCTATATGGCTATCTTTATAAAATTTTGTCATGTTTATAAATTGACGCAATCAAGTACGATTAAAGATGGGTGTAGTCAAAGGATGAGTTGTAGATTGATCCTCTACTGTAGTACAATACTCTTGCACTTAAATATAGCTCTTAGATCAACATGCAAAGTCCAAAACCTTCTCTCAAGTTTTTTTTTTAATGAGCAGTGCTCAAATTCATTTAAAAAGAAAGTACAACATATATCAAAAAGTTACCTTAGAGGAGGAAGTATAACCAAAGGAGAAGAGACAAGAAAAATAGAAGTTCCGCTCGCATTTAAAGTGCAAAACCCATCCACCATTAGGAACAAAAGGATGTGCGTGAGTGTATTTGGCGAATCAAGATAGCACTCCATGCAACCACAAATGGGAAAGAGCATAAATAAATAAAAAGGTGTACATCTAACACATCCACGGGTATGTGCTCTAGAAAGCAAGAAGTACATACTGCAAATAGCTTGGCACTGATGGCATAAATCAAATTACCAACACTATGAACTAAGTCATATATAACGTCGAACTACCTTGCAATGAAGCTCAAATCTAATACGGCTGCTCCTAGAACACCCAATATAAAACACCGCAACAATAGAGCAAAATAGAGATAGAATGACAAGTCACGGACAAAATAAGGTAAGGCAAGGTGGTCGGAGGTGAAGTCTGTGAACAACGATGAAGCCTACATCAAGCGTGTTCATCACATCAATAGGCGAGCCAACCCATGGGAGAGCTCGTTAGGGAACCAACAATCGGAGAAGGGAGAGAGGTTGTGCCACCATGGCCCAAGATGCTCCCCCAACTTGGACCTTTAAGAACCATTCGTTTATGAGAGAACCAACATGGATGTGAGAGATAGCCAAAGACGAGGGTGAAGAAAGGGAGGCAGTTGGCAATGGCGACGGGAGAAGGTGTGGGGGGGGGGGGGGGGGGGGGGGTTGCTTTGGTCAGTGCCCATTGGCAAGTAGGAACCCCTAACGGCACTCTCTAGGGTTTACTAAGAAGAAGGGAAAGTAAGGAGTGGGGAAAGTGGAACGATGCACGACTGGTGGTATAAACCTTCTCCCATGTTACAAAGGAGAAAATTGCCAGAAAATTAGCCGTGTTGGATGCTGATCAAAGAATCCAAGTGGATTAGAAGACCAACGTATACGATAGGGACTCCAAAACCAAAATGAATTAGGTCATTACATACTTATCTAATATTCTAGTTAACCTCTAACATCAAAATTTGATCACCTATTTATAAAGTGAGGAATATTAATTGAGATTGAAAGAATCAAATAACAATAAGCTGTTATTACAGGACGCTAAAGCCTAAAATGCATGGGTTTAATATCCATCTTTAATGCATGTCACCGTTTCCACCTAAGTCATAGGCTGCATACCCAGCTGCTTTGCTAAGAAAGATTAAAGCTATTTTAAAGAATTGTTATCTACAACGCTTCATTCTCGGATTTTAGATTCGGTACTTTCTTCAAAATAGAATTGTTTTATTTTACAAATCCCTAACTAGTTTTAACAAAGTAACGATCACCTACAGCATAAATACAGAAATATTATTTTAAGGTTTACTTTATAATTGCCTTATCTGTTTTATTTTATAAATGCCTTATCCGTAAATTTTCGTAGCCGAGATATATCGCCACGAGGTCTGGTTAGTCTTTGGGTGTAAGAATGCATCTTTAGCGCACACCTCAAGGCTAATTTCCCCTTATTTTGCACATCTTTTTTAACTGATTTAATAAAGGGATATTTATATAAATGCCATTAGGATTTTCAAAATTACTTTAATGCCATAAAAAAATTATATTTACATAAATATCACAAAAAAATTAATCTCATTTACGTAACTGTGAATTGTCATTTCAAATCCTATATCAATTGAAATGAAATCTAGATTATTCAATTACACTTTTGGACGTATTGATATAGTTTAAATTTCATCTTGATTGAGTAAATGAAGTTAATTTTATTTATGACATTTATATAAATATAAATTCTTTTATGATATTTAAGTAATGTTTAAACTTTTGATGAGATTTGTGTAAAAATTCCTTGAACAAATTAATCTTCTTCTTCAATGAAATGAAGAATATATCTTATCTTATGCACTTTGATAAATAAAACCCACATATTTCATGACTAGTACATGTATATGGACCTTTAGCTAGTTCTAGTTCATTCATGAAATGTTGTCTGATTGTAGTTAACGAGCATTTCCTTCCTCAACAAGGAGATCAATACAAAGGTTATTGTAAGTAGCAAGTGAGAGGAAAAATTTCAATAATTACATGATATATTGAAAATGAGGCCAATCATGTTGTCATCAAAGTCACAAGGTGTTAAAATGAGGAGGTAAATTGTGATCCGACGCATTGGTGAGAATGTTGGATGACATTAGAAAGTCAAGAAAAAAGTCAATCAGGTTCATATTCCTGATATATGAACATATATGAGTGTCTCTGACCTACATGCAAAAGTTTGTATTTATGGGTGTTAGTGTCTCTTGCTTATGTGCAATTTGTGTCCTCTTGTGTAGGCTTGGAGTATCCTATTTGTGACTATGTTGTAAGTCTAGATTTGAATCTTGTGATGGAATTGGCGTTAATTCGATCTCAAAAAAAAAAAAAAAAAGCTTCTCTAGATGGGCCCTCTCTGAGGATGACTTATAGATGTTACTTTTAGGTCTAATTTACTTGGGGAGTTAATCACTCAAATGAGAGGTTAACTCTTGTTCACTTAACTACTTAATCTACTATTTGGTAACATGGGTTTAGCAACTTTAACACATGTTTGTCTAACATCAATTTCAATTGATATTAACTAAATCCGTATTAAAATCATATACCACTCATACCTCTAACAATCCTTATATTTCATATTCTTAACACTACTATCAAGTAAACGTTACAAAGGTTAACGTCACAACTTAACACTAACTCAAGTAAACACAAACTGATGTTAACATTACTTTACAAGTAAATATAATTATAAATTAACACTAATTTCATGTCTTTTAATACACTTTACTAATCTTTTAAATAAACTAGTCTTAGAATATATGACTCGCTAGACCACTTTAATTATTAGTATGGTACAAGTTAAAAATACATGCTAAATATTGTTACGTGTGTTACTGATAGCTTTCAATACACAGCTAGTTAACGTAGCGTGAATGAAACTAATAATTATATATAGTAAAACTACGGCGATCGAATCAACTCTTCATGGGAACGAGGTATATAATTGGATTAATCAGCTGAGTGAGTACTGGCCTGTTACCAACAGCGTCGTGGAGCTGAACGATCAAGTCTTCCTCCTCCCGAGTAAAGTTGCCTCTCCTTATATCTGGCCTGAGATAGTTCATCCACCGTAGCCTGCAAGACTTGCCACATCTCACCAACCCTGTTATGTATATTTTAATATATAAGATTCAATGGCATGAAATTACGAATTAAGCTTACTTCAATCAATTTGCTCCTCGATCGTGCATGAGAGAAACTTAAATGGAATACGCCCGAGGAAGCTTTGTGCAATCCTAATTAAATGGGAACTGATCGATTACATCGATATTCTTTAGCTGTAATCTGAAAGCAACAGATTTCCTATTTTTCGGCAGTTCAGATAATTTTCAGGTATAAATGTAGTTTTGGAGCCAACGGATTTTATAATATCGAAGAAGTGATCGATAAACGGTACTGAGCCGGGATATCTCCGGATTCGGTAAATACGTAAGAAATTAATTCTTCGCTAAACGGTACTGAACCTGATTGGGATTTTCACTGCTTTCCTTTTCCCTTTTCTTTTTAATTAACAAGGGAAGAATGACGTACGTACGGGAGTGTATCCAGATCCTAATGCATGTATATATTGATCACTCGTTAATATGCATACGCGCGCGCGCGCACACACACACACGGAAAACACCAAAGAAGTACTGTTGTAAGCTTCGTCTATATACGTACGTACCTGCTTTGAGAGGAACCAAGCGCCAAGTGGTGGTGGGATGGTTGAGGATGAAGGACTTGAGCTTCATGTCCTCGTCGTGAGTCCATGGTCCCTTCTTCAGACCCGAGTGGTCGCCGTTGCAACAAGGGCTGCGCCCCATCGCTCCGAGGGGATCGATCGATCGAGAGGTATCCACCAATCTTACTGCTGTACGTTGCAGAGGGAAGAAACGTGGCTTACCATATTATTATATTTATATGTGGAGAAGCTTCTTGCAGTAGTTTTGCTTGTTAAAGCAAGAAAAGAAAACGTCCTTCTCACAGAAAGAAAACAAAGAAAAGAAAGAGTGGGACGGCATCGAGTATACATGCATGTGTATATTGTTCCAACGAAATTCCAGTAAAGAGTAATAGAGTATACATATGCATGTGCATATTGCTTGTTAAATTCAGCCCACAAAGCAGATAGCGCCCCTCGTTCCTTGGAGAGTTGCCTAAGGCTGCCGGTTCGATCCCCAAGTAAAGAGTGCCAGAGGACGCCCGCTTCACCTACCTACCCAAACTACGATCGTAAGAAGAATTATTATCCTCTAAGGAAATGACTGTATCCGAAAAAAAGGATCATCCCATCTTGCAATACCCACAAAAAGGAGAGGAAAAACTACTAAATATTCAAGGGTCAAACCCCCTCCCTGGGCATATGCCGAGTCGACGGAACTGGGTAACGAAAGCTCCCGTGTCCCTGTTTCTTGTACCGTGTTGCACATCCCCTATTCTCCCCTTCATGCTTTCCTGTCGAGTCACGTGGGCTTCATCAGTTGGTGCTGTCTATTGGAAAACAGGTGATCGCTCTACCAAATGAAAAGTTAGGACATGGTAGTTGTAAATGGCTCCAGAGGTAAAGAGGTTAGACTTCAGTGAAAGGATGGATGACGACCCTAATGCTCTCCCCAAGGACTTGTCGGAGCTCCCCAAGCAACCGACAGAATCCTCCTTCGTTGAAAAACATGACCCCTCGGTCTATTGGGCGAAAAAGGAGATAGATCCTAAGCTTAAAACCTTGAGCCAAATGAGATCATCCCTCTTCATCAAGTAGAGGAAGTTAAGAGAAAGGCTCGAACGAGGCTCTGCTTCATGACGCAGAGGAGCCCCGCAAACTAGCAGAGGAGATTTGGGAGGCACAAGCCTAGAGAGAAGCGATCCTCAAGTGCGTGGAAGAGCTTCCGAGTGGGGAACATTGTTTCGAGGGACCAAATGATGCATCTGCCAGGTCGAGGTGAAAAATGCTCGACTTCAACGACAGCTAGAGAAGCTACGTTACCAAATCTATTGCCAAGCCACACCAAGCCTTGAGGACCTAGCTAGGACATTTGAGGTTAACTTGTCGCCCCCCCAACCTACCCTTACCTGGATGACCAGGTCTCGACCCATGAGGGGAATACACTAAAGGTCATTGTTCATCACGAAACGCGTAAAAAGATTTTTACGTTATCATTGTAATTGTGAATCGTATTGAAGCAAAATAAATTTATAGATCAGAAAATGGTAAATCTTGAGTCATTCATAAGGAGGTAAAATAAGATTCTTAAAACCATCTGTACTAACTAATCTAATCTAATGAAAGCACATAAAGAGAGACAAGATATCCATTGAATCAAACTTTTTATTGCTACTTGCAGAAAGTTTTACATATAAACTATGAATCAAAACAAATAAATGAGAGAGAGAGAGAGAGAGAGAGAGAGAGAGAGAGAGAGAGAGAGATAGATAGATGAAGAGTGGAGCTGCTTGAGGGATACTTATAGAAAATTTGGCAGAGCTTCAGATCTAGGGCACCGAGAAGAAGACCGGAAAGAGATGCTGTAGAGAGAGGGGGGGCATGTACTATGGTGGTCTAAATTAAACTAAGACCGATTCATTCTTTAAGGGTTGGAGGCTAGGTCTATTTATAAGAGTCTAGGTAGCTTCCTATCGGTCAATCTAAGGTGCCTAGGATCACTAAGTTGGATAGCTTAGATTTAATCAAGAGTGATGCCTAAAATTGGTTAAATAAGGACCTTAGGATCTAAGTTGTAAGGCTAAGATAGGTTGGTGGTTTTCTAAAAATAGGCAACCCTAATTAGGTGAAAGAATGGAATAGGAATTAGGGCTTAAAAAAAATGTTCGGGTGGTTTTTTGGGTTGTTATAATGGGATAAGGCCATGTTTGGAGGTTTGTGCGCAGAAGGAGGGTTTTGGACATCTAGACACCTTCCTGGACATCTTATACTGCAAAATTAGAAGTCCAGAGGGTGTCTTGGACGTCCAAGTAGAGATAAAGGTCACGGGTGTGCTTGGGAAGGATTTTGGTGTTGGTTTGTTAAGTTGGACGTCCAGAGAGGTGTCTGGACGTCCAGACTAGGTGTTGGTCCTAGTCTGAAGGTGCTTGCATGTGTAATTGGGTTGGGGAAGTTTTTAATTAAGTTAAGGTGATCCTAATTAGGTTCCCAGGCTAAGGATAGGGTATGGATAAGGGCATCCTAATATTCTAAGGGTAGGGCAAGGTTATCCTAGTCACTCTCTCTCTTCTTCTTTACTTGGATATTCATTTTTTCCTTAATCAAATCTTGGTCTTTGATCCTAACTCTGATGTAGCTTCTTTCTCCTATCCAGCTTTTATTCCGCAATGTTCCAAATTATTCTAAGACGACCTACATTATTTACAAAAGATTAGAATTAGATAATTAGGCCTAAAATAAACATAATACATAGAATATGCATGCATGTTCTAAATGCAACATATACATTCTAAATGCATGATTTTATTAAAGAGAAAACCCTAGATTAAGCCAATTAGGGTAATAAATTAAACTGTTATCACACCTTCATACCTATCTTTTGCTAGTTTCTTAACAAGTGCAAGAATAAAAAATGAATGCAAAATATATGATCCATGTTAATTACAACTCGGCCCTTAAAGGATTGCTTATTCCTTTTTATCAAGGGTTTGACAAAAGATTTCTTCTTGTCTTCTTTCAAAAATTTAGAAATCCAAACAAATGTTAAAATGATGTGGTAGTAGCCTAAGCAACAGATCCAAGTGAAAAGCCAACATACACTTAAGGTTCGTACTTAATCCTTGGTAAAAATTCAATCTGGATAGGCAAACTTCTTCCCTCGGGGATACAAATAATCTAAAATTTCTACCCCAGCTTTCTGGCTTAGGTAGATGATGTCTGAGTTAAATGGTTTTATATTTAGTGGGTCACACTCATCTGGTGCTACAAATAGTCTAATACTATAAACTCTAGATCTTTAAACTATCAAACAAATAAACTCAGAGAGAGGCTCAATGATGTGCTCTCTTTTAGTTCCTTTGCACTCACTCTCTATTTTGTTTCTCTTTTTCAAGCTCACAATCTCATCGGATTTTATAAATGCACTCAATATTTGGTAACTTCACATGGCATTAATACTCCAATTAAAGTTCTGATAACCCTATAACTAAGTCAAAATTCCTTAGTCCATATTCAAACGGTCAAAAATATAAAAAAAGTAGGTTGAGGTCATATTTGGTGGATTATAAAGAGAGTCGTGTTGTTGCCTCAATATACTGAAATAAACACAACTATGAATTCAACACTTTTTTTTTCAGACTTTTTCTCTTTTCCCCCTTTTTTTCTTTCTTTATATATATATATTCTATTTTTTTTTCTTTTTTTTATATCTATTAATGTAACGCAACACAACACACGAAAATTTTTATTCACGAGGCATTATTGGAGATTGGTGATGTTCAAGAGGATATCGGATAGCTTATTTGGTGGAAGTGCTTAACCTCAGCACCAAGAAAGGAATGGATAGGATGGCGTACTTTCTAACCTTGACATTAATACCCTCCTTCAGCCAAGGATTTCATAAAGGGAAGTCATAACCATCCACCTTAGTTCTAGTTTTATTAGAACTTGATCTCTGCTTATTTGCCTTATTTGGTGGCTCTCAATATTTCTCACAAAAAATTTACGTGCAGAAACTGAGAGCGAAAACTATGCCTAACTCTAAAGTATCATTATCCAATTGTTCAGAACTTAAGAGTACTCGCACTAAACTTAGAGCATCCGTAGATACTCTACTCTCACCTCACAAATGTTTGGTGGATCTAATGAAAGATAGTTTGCTTGACTCCCTAACTAACTGCCCAAGGGTTCAGGAAAAGAAGCAATGTTTCTCTTCAATAAACTAAAAATGTCTATTGGTTTTCATAAATAATACATTACAAAGTCTACGTGCAAGTGAAATAAATGTACTGGATTCTAAACTAAGAGACAATTCAAGAAGAAGATCTTTAATAAAACCTCCTTGATAAAAGCTCTTTTTGAATAAATGCATGAATGCAATATGTATAAGTGCTATGTATAAATGGATTATTTTTTAAAGCTATTTATAAGTTCTGATAGGACTAGCAGAAACACAAATAAGACATGTAATGTCCACCCCCACATGCCTATTCATTCTAATGTCATTGAAATGTATGTAAGAAATTCAAAATGTAATGGAGAAGAAGAGAGGATATCACCTGATTGTGCTTGTTAATCTAGGTCATCTTGATCAGAAAAAAATGAAAGATACCTATACAGAATACTGGGTTGTCTCCTAGCCAGCGCTAAGTTTAATGTCATTTGTTGGACCTAAATCCAAAAGAAATATGCACTTCAATATTGTGCGTCAAGAGAAGGAGTAATAATTGTTGTTGAGCGATTCAGGATTAATATGAAGATATGATCGTGCGGTCCAAGAATCAGTGATCCACAAATGCAGACCAACTGATGATGCAGCCCCACTCCAAAAGGTTTTTCTGATCCAAGATACAAACTGGAGAGAGAAAGATGGAGATGACAAAAACAAGGTTCATGGTGTTGGCCTTTCTCATTGATCCAATTCCAAAGTTCAAGAAGAGGTGGTGGATGATTTGGATTGAAGTCATGATTAAAATTTAAATCCAGTTCAGAATTAGAATCATAAGGATCATCGTAATGGTGATTGATGTCAAAGCACATGAATTTTTCAGGCTCCAGGTCATACGAGGATAAAGGTAGAGTTGTGTTCAATTCCTCAAAATCCTCATCAGCAATTACCTCTTCCTCATTAGAAATTGTCCCTTCCTCAGAATCAAGCCATCCATTTGAACTAATTGGATTATAATTTCTTCCCTAGTCTATCATGATTTGAGCTCCTTTTTCTGAGGTTGTATCTTCCTTTTCCTCATAGATTAAATCATGGTTCATGTCCTTTGGTTGTCCAATTTCTCGAACCTCCTCAAAATCCAACAACTCTTGAATTTCAAGGTGGATATACTGAGGATTATTTATATCAACTAATTTATCATAAGATACTCCCAATAGTTCCTCGATTTCACAAGTGTCTTTTTCATAGGAGGATATCTCAATTTGATTATCTATAGGAGGTGGCAAATCAAAATCATCCTCAAGTAATTTGTTCTCCACATCACATCCTTGCTTCTCGTATTGATCTTGAGACTTGGCAGAATTCAGATTATCTTTAGTGTGAATTGCTAAAACCTCCTCAATTGTTCCTGTAACCTCAATAGAACCACAATTCAATTTATTCTTTTGGGAAACCTTAAGGATATTAAGTTGACAAGTTTTTCTTCCATAAGTGATTTGCATATTCCCCATCTCACAATTGATCAGAGCCTTGGTTGTAGCCAAAAAAGGTCTTCCTAAGATTATCGGGGTGTGGTTCAAGTTTTATGATACCTCCATATCTAAGACTACAAAGACCATAGGGTACTCAAAATCCCACACTTTTATAATCACATTTTGTAAAAGTCCCTTTGGAATCTTGATTGACCTATCAGTAAGCTAAATGGTAACATCAGTGTGTTGCAAGGAACCTAAACCCAACTCTTCATATAATTCTGTGTGGATTAAATTGATGGAAGCACCAAGGTCCAGTAAGGCTCGCTCCAAGATAAAACCATCTATCTCACATGAAATTAAGGGAGTCCCCGGATCTTTCTTTTTAGGAGGGAGCTTATCTAAGATGATAGCACTAGCTTGCTCAGATATCACGACCCTCCTGCTATCCTTAGCCTGGTTCTTGGGGGCGGCGTACACTGGGATCTTCTTATTCCTAAGTCTACTCAAGGCTTCAGGAAAAGGCACTTTAGTTAAATTAAGGATAATCGGGTCCTGAGCCTTATTTCTATTGTTACCTAGGTCATCTCGATCCCCTGGTTTAGAATCAGACTCCTCAAGAGGTTGGTGGGAATCAAATGTAGAAGGTTTAGGATTATGAGTTTTCTTCCCACTCCTTAAAATAATAGTATTGGCAATAGCAATATAATCTGGGGCTGATCCTCAAGGTGGGCTCTAGAAGATAGGTGGGGCTTGGTTAACCGGATTGGGAATTTGAGGGAATCCAAGGGGAGTAGGGGGAGCAAGGCTAATCATATGAGCTTGATGTTGTGGCTCCCTAATCTGGTTTGGGTTCCTAAGATAGTTCCTAGGGTTAGGGATTGGTTTGGATGGAAGCATCCCATGCTATCTAAAATCCACCAGTTGGTCCATTCATCATGTCAATTATGTCCTCAACCGATTCATTTCCTCTTTATGTCTTAGATTCATTTCCCACATTTCTTTGAGGATTAGACTCAGATCAAATGGGTGGACTTCTTGAGAAGGTTGAGCTTGGTAAGTGTGTGGTTGTGTGTACCTACTAAGTTGTCCATAATCATTCTGCTTAGCTAAGTTAGAATCCTGGGCATGTTTCTAACTCGACCAAGCAAAATTAGAATGCTTACGCCAACTAGGGTTGTAGGTGTTCAAGTACCGATCATTCCTACTGTAACCCTGAATAGCGTTAGCATCTTCAAAATAATTAGGCAGTGGGATGCCTAATTCAAAATTTGAGGGCAGCAAGGTCCCTCCTTGGTACCTAGAAAGAGAAGGGTCCAACTATAGCTGGATCATAGGTGGAGCCATGGGCAGGTCGTTTATGTTGTGTACTAATTCTTAATCTAGGGGGGTGGGGATTTGGGTGCAGGTTAAAATTGTCTTTCCTTGGGTAAGCATCGGATTAACATTAAATTGTGTACCTAAGGAATTCCCTCCCTTCATAATATGATCCAATTTCTTTTCAAGATTATCCACACTTTTTCCAACAAGTTCCACCTTATCTAATCGTTGTGCATTCAGTTCTAAATAAAATGAACTCGAATTATCCTTAATCTCATGAAGTGCGCTCCTTGGTTGATTCGATCTGTTGAAGGCGGACATCAAGGCATTGTTGGGGGAATTTTCACTCATATTATCAAATAATTCAAAGGCTCCCTCAGCATCTTTTCTCAAGAAATCGCCCCCACATGCCACATCAACAAAATTCTTCCGGTTGTCACTTAACCCATAATAGAAAATATGAGCCAAGTGCGACCTGGGAATCTCATGATGAGGGCATTTACTAGTTAAGTTGTTAAATTTCTCCCAAGCCTTATGTAGTTGTTCCCCTTGGTTCTTCTTAAAGGTTGTAATAGCACGTATAAGGGCATTTGTTTTTCCTATGGGAAAGAATTTCTTCAGAAAAGTGCATCTCAAATCTTCCTAAGTTAGGATTGGCCTACCAATGTTCTCAACCACTAAGCAACTTTATCTTTTAAGGAAAATGAGAACATTTTCATCATCAGGGTATCCTCATTCATATTCCTAGGGCCAAAGGTCCTTCCTATGTGTAGAAGTTCTTCAAGGTAGTGGAAGAGGTCATCAGAATTGTGGCCATGGAAGTGGGGAATCATATTGATGATTTGTGATTTAAGCTCAAAATCATCCCCATCCTGAGGTACCCTGAAAAAAGGTTCAGGTTGGGCATTAGGAGGATTGTAGAAATCTCTGAGAGGGCGGTCTGCTCTCCCATTTTAGAGTCGAGTAATGGCCTGTACTATAGTTTGTGTCTATCTGTCATGATGTTGGCCTTGCGTATTAATCTGCTTCTGTAAAAGAGCCATTGGATCCAGATTTTGTTCTTCCCCTTTAACTTCATCTCCCTCATCGTGACTATCCATTAAAGAAGATTTAGATTCAGATTTTGGAAAATCATGTCTTCTCCTAGGATTTCTTTCTAAAGGTGATAGAAAATCAGGTTTTAGAGATTGTCTCCCTTGCATAAACTAGAAGAAAGTCTATAGATGAGAGAGAGAAGATAGATGAGAGAATCCCCAAACAAGTAAACAAACTAAGCTTTAAAGTGTAAACCCTAATTAGACCTAATCTTGGCTCCCCAAAATATGACTAGGTTAGACCAACCCTTGAATTACTTGGCTGGCCAGAAGGGTGGGACCCCCTAGGACATCTCGCACAACAGGATACCACTAAGGGTTGACATGGTTACCAGACCGACCTTTCTCGTCACCAGTGGGTCCAAGTAGACAAGGCCTTGATCTTAGCCCAATCTAACTTCAAGTTACCAAGAAAATTAGTCCTACCTAGGGCACATCTACTCAATTTTAGGCTTAGTCTTGAAGTGCTTTTGGAATAAGATGGGCATTAGGGGATGTTGCCCTTAAAATTGATTTCAAATGTGTAGTGCTCAAACAAGGGGTTCACAATACAAGCTTAATTGATGTGGTTGCTTTTAAGGTTTAAGTGCTTCTATTAGTGAATTTTAGGGTTCACTTGGTTAAATATATTCAAACAATGATTCTAGTGAGGCACACAACAGGTTTTACAAATTCCAATTGTTCGATAAATTTCCTTTAAGTATGAAGATGCAAATGTGCTCTACCTTAATGTGAAACCCTAAGAGCAGATAATGCCAAATGATGGAATTTAAGTCCAAAACAAGTAAGGAAGTACGACCCAATCAGTTCAATCAATTGGACTTATTGCACTACCAACTAGGCACTCAGAAAATATTTTTTAAAGAATTTTAATATACATTTTCTATTTTTTTCAGATTTAAAGTGTTCTATAGCCTATTTGACCCTTAGTTAGTGATTGAATATTCTGTGTAATTAAACGTGCACAAAATATATTTTTTTAGATTTTTCCAAGATTTTATATTATCATAGGAATCCAACGCAATAAATTTTAGATAAATCAAAGTTGTATAAAAATCCCATGATTTTTTGAATTTTGAAAAATCAGGAATAACAACAGACTTGATAGCAATTTAGTTAGCGATTTTTTAAAATTTGGCATAAATCAGAATTGGTCGAAATTTGGATATATTGTTCTTGACTTTAATACCCAGGTCTAGTAGAAATTTCAGAATTTTTAAACATGTAACTTTTCAGAAATTAAAATTTGAAAATCAAAGTTGTTGCAGCCCTAAAATGTAGAAGGTGATTTTATTAATTTTCAAAAGATAATACCCACCAACAAGAGCTTCATTTTTTTTTGTAAAGCAAACAAATACTAGCCTAAGGATCAAGCAAAGTACATTTTTTTTTGAAATGAAATCTAACATAATCTAAGATACGAGTACTTACCTGAGATTAAAGACCTGTAATCTTTCTGTTATTGAGTTTCTTCTCAAATTTCCATGATTCTTGCACACATGAAATCAATAGAAATAAAAAAGGTTAGAAATCTCAAATAAGCGTTAAGGAGAAAAGGTTCAAGAATAACTCCGTCACTTCCTCCACAATGGCACCAATTTGTTCACGAGACATATAAAATGATTTCTACGTTATCCTTGTAGTTGTGAATCGCCTCGAAGCAAACTAAATTTATAGATTAGAAAATGGTAAGTCCTGAGTCGTTCGTAGGGAGGCAAAACGAGATTCTTAAAGCCTTTCGTACTAACTAATCTAATCAAATGAAAGACACATAAAGAGAGACAAGATATCCATTGAATCAAACTCTTTATTGCTACTTGCAAAAAGTTTTACACATAAACTATGAATCAAAACAAATAAACTAGAGAGAGAGAGAGATGAAGAGCAGACCTGCTTGAGGGATGCTTGTAGGAAACTCGGTAGAGCTTCAAATCCAAGGCACCAGGAAGAAGACCAGAGAGAGATGCTGCAAAGAGAGAGGGGGCGTGCACTCTGGTGGTCTAAACTAAACTAAGACTGATTCATTCTCTAAGGGTTTGAAGCTAGGTAAATTTATAGGAGTCTAGGTGGCTTCCTATTGGTTAATTTAAGGTGCCTAGGATCACTAAGTTGGATGGCTTAGATTTAATCAAGAGTGATGCCTAGGATTGGTTAAATAAGAACCTTAGATCTAGGTTGTAAGGCTAGGATAGGTTGGTGGTTTTCTAAAAATAGGCAACCCTAATTAGGTGAAAGCATAGAATAGGAATTAGGGCTTAAAAAAAATGTTTAGGTGGTTTTTGGGGTTGTTACAAGGGGATAAGGCCATTTTTGGAGGTTTTTGTGCGCAGGAGGAGGGTTATGGATGTCCAGACACCTTCCTGGACGTCTTATACTGCAAAATTAGAAGTCCAGAGGGTGTCTTGGACGTCCAAGTAGAGATAAGGGTCATGGGTGTTCCTGGGAGGGATTTTGGTATTGGATTTGTTAAATTGGACGTCCAGAGAGGTGTCTGGACGTCCATACTAGGTGTTGGTCGTAGTCTAAAGGTGTTTGCATGTGTAATTGGGTTGGGGAAGTTTCTAAATAGGTTAGGGTTTTGATATGCTTTCGTAGTAGTTTAAGAAATGAGTTGTAGTACAGTCAACAAAAGCGATACAACATTTAAATTTGTAAGCTCGAGAAACAGAATATGAGTCTGAGGTCGTTCACAATGAGCAAATGTGGAATTCACATACTAATCGAATTATAAAACAGATGAACACAATAATAAAGATATGCAATGAAAATAATAATATATTCAATAATAGACCAAATTGTATCTCATGAAATAATGGGATCAAAAGAATAGAAAAACTCTAAAAATGATGATTTAAATCACCAAATTATTCCACCATTAAGCACATATCCCAAATATCTCAATTTCTCAACCAATTCAATTTCTCTATAGTGTTTCTCAACCGCTTGCCACGTCAGTCGATTATTCAATAAGTCCACAGTACTGATGCGCACGGAACGCATTTGTTTAATTATGCCATTGTAGTATTCGTTCGCGACGTTGGTTTAAATTTAAGAAGTAGAGTTGGTGAGTCCAAGTGTCTAACACAAGGAGGCATAAAATCAGATTATTTTGTCGCTTTAGTTGTCACAGGAGTGGGTGGTTTGCTTGCTTGAGAGAAAACGCGAGAGAGAGAGAGAGAGAGAGAGAGAGAGAGAGAGAGAGAGAGAGTAGGGTTAGAGATCGTGTTTAAAATATGCCAAGCATTAAGAGGACGTGAGATACAATATATGAAACTTTCATCAATATATAGCATGCAATTAAAGTGTGTTTACAACTACAACAATAGATGAAAGCTTAAACAAGTACGATGTAAACTAAAGTAAAGAGAGAGTGTGAGAAGGAGTCAAGTCGGCCACAACAGTGGAGGGAGGCTCCGTCGGTGGCTTGTCAACTCCCAGGCCGGTATGGAGTATTTGGTAGAGCTAGGAGAAAACTAGAGTAGTATGGAAGCTGTGTGTGTATTCAATGCCCTTGAATGGGGTGGTTGGGAGGGTTTATATAGAGAAGAGGGGTTTCTAAACTAAGTAAAGGCTTTAGCGACGTCCGGGACATTGCTAAACCCATTCTGGAAATTTTGTGAAGCCCCTCGTTCGCCGATCTAAGTGCATGCGCGTGCTTCCTTTGCCTGCGCGATTTGTGTGCACGCCATGTGGATCGTCCAATCGAAGAACGAATGGCTGAGATTGCGCCCTGAGCGCTGGTCAGATCATGCTTGTGTGCGGAGATCGCACGCCTCGCGCATTAGCATGCGCGTGCCCATCAGGCACTTGAGGGCACGCCGCGTAGTCTCCATCTGCACCACTCGACATCGATCGGATGGTCTGAATTCCCCGTGGTGCGTGCTGGGCGCGATTTGAGACACAGCGAAAGTCAAACGCTCGCCGCTGCTTGCGAGTGCGAGTATTCGACTGCTGCACTGCCTCCTCGAGTTGGTGCAGAGGTGAACTTAGGCACGTGTAATGTCGACCATTGGATGGAGATCCAACAGTCAGATCTTGAAGATCCTTGGATGCGCTGGGGGTGCGGTGCTAAGCTCGCAAATCCTCAGCCATCAGATGAGGAACGTGTGGCTGAGATCGCACGATGAAGAGGGAGGGCGGTGGATGCAAGCAGGTGGGCGCCACGTGGCGCGTCATGGGCCATTGGTCATCATCTCAATGGCCAAAACTTCTTGGGTTGGTTGAGGGAGCTCCGAATGTCGGATTTAAATGATTTCAAGTCTGTTGGACTCCATTCGTTGATCTGAATCCATCCGTGCAGTCCGATTGCTCATCTAAGGCATGTTTCAACATGCACTTTTACATATGGCCATTAAACATTGATTTATAAGCAATCTTAATTTGCAATGCATGTAGTGCTCCCATGCCAATCATGGTATGTTATCAGTGCGCATATATCCCCAAAACTAACCCCAATTGATAGAATTATCATCATTGAATGTAGAGTTATCAAGTACCACAACCAAATGTTAGCCCAAAGACATTAGACCCCTTAATTCATTTAGTCCTCAGCACAAGGCCTTAGAGACCTCAAGGAAAGCTTCAACACAAAGCCTCAGAACCAGCTCCTCAAGCATAGCACAAGACCAACAACTTCAACAACGGCTAAGTGTTGGCATATATATGGGCTTGAATACTGAGGCAATAGTTGGCATGAAACCCAATGCAAAACCTCCCCCCACCCTCCTTGGATTTTCCTCTTCTTTTCTCAATCTAGAACCGGGAATAAGGTGGCCGGGTAATCGGGTATAGAGACTAGACCTGCCGACGTGTGAGGTGGGTAAGGTGTGAGAGAGCGCGTGGGCAAGGGGACCTCACTGCCATGTCTGAGGCAAGCAGCTACTAAGATAATTCCTTTTATATGCTATGCCAAATTTGAAGCCCACGATGTGGGACTATAATTGTCCCTCTTTCTTCGCTCTCTGTAGGGGTGATCTTCTTCCAAATCGAGGTTGCTACAAAGCTTTCCGTCTCCAATTGGAAGCCTGGATAGCATCGCAGAGTGATTCCGCAGCTTTGGGAGGTGGAACTAGTTGTGATGACAGCTGAAGGACCACAGACAAAGGTGAAGGAGTGAAGCTCATTGGTGATACTTGAAAACTCAAGAAAATGGCCCTAAGACCCAATTAACTCACTCAAGAGAATCGTCGTGAAGCGAGGAAGGCGACGACAATGGTGGTTGGGTGATTGGGCTTATGTGGTAGCCGAACGACGTCGGAGGTGGAGCTGTGGTGGGTTGGTTTTCGGGAGAAAGAGAGGTTGAAACTCCCAATAGATAAGAGGCTTTTGTTCAGTGGATGATGGGGGAGCTTCTGGAAGTGATGGTGAGCCGTTTGATGGTCGGAGGTGCTGTGGCGAGCTCGTCGGAGCTACGCCAGAGGTGGGGAAGACGAAGGGGAGCAAAGTGAACGACGGTCGGATTGAGAAGTAAAAGAGATGGGGAGGACCTAGAGAAGGAGAGGAAGAGATTTAACCTAAACTAGGGTCGAAGGGGAAGGAGTTGGAACTGTCTTTGGTTGGCCGACGTTGGAGACGAAGGGAACTCTGATGAGGGAGATGGCGAGGAAGAAAGGGTTGGAGAGCCTCTGCGTTGGCTGGCTAGAGGCGGATGAAGGTAAGGAATATGGTTGATTGGTCAATTTGGTTGTTGGTTGGCCTAAGGAAGATGTCGAGGAGGGTCGCTGGAGTCAAGCCCGAGAGCGGTCAGAGAAGGGAAGAACAGGGGGTTTTGGGCCTAAACTCAACTCCCCGAGGACATTGGGACCATCTAAAGCTTATATAGAACTCAATTAGGAAGAATTCTTTCAAGGAAGTAGAATTTCAGGGAGCTCTTATTTGGGAAAAAACTTGAGTTTGCCTAAATCATAGGGTTGATTTCAGTCCTCGAGATCTTGGTTAATGGATTCTCCATGGTTTGAATACCAATCCCTCCAAATTTGGAGGGAGTTGGTGCAGATTCAAGAGAGATTTCCTCTCTTGAATCTTGGCCTATTTGGGTCCTAAGATTCCTTTCAGATAGAGAAGCAGCAGGGGCTATTTTGCGAAGGAGGCGACAAAAGATAGGAACTTGAATGCAATAAAGTCAAAACTTAGGGGCTTAAATGTGAGAAATAGAGATTTGAGGGACTAAATTGCAAAGTAGGTCAAGACAGACTCTGATTGGACCTAAATTTTTGTGTTGACCTAATTTGGACCTAAGGAATCTAATAGTGAACTTAGATTTGAGTTTTGACAATGTTTGCTTGAACAACTTCCGTAAAACCCCAAATCAAGGCAAATTCCCATCTGAATCTCTATTCTAGGTCAAAATGGGTTCAGATGGTCAAACCACAAGTATCAAATCTCTTCGAATATTTTTCTATGAATTTTAGGAGGCTTATATTAATTTTATCCTGATTAGAACCTTTTTGATTTAAGTGAGGCTGATAATTAGGGTATTGTGTACTATTTTGGTTCTCGAAATACGTGAAACCCTATTTCTATCAGTATGGAGCCACTTTTTGGTATTCAGTGCTCAATTAACCTCTAATTAACCCCTAGGTGACCCCGTGGTTACTTTGCACTTGTGATGTGATGTTAAAACAACATAATTAACCCTATTTTATTATCTTCTTCTCAAAACAGATCTGAGTGGAATTACTGTCCTCAGGTAAACATTTATGAGCATTTATCTCTTGATTCTAACTAATTCAAGCTAATTATGGAGAATGATGGTGTTACCATCATACCCCCATGCCTAACTTTTGCAAGTCCCTAACAAAATACTATCTCTAGACCATGCTTTTGATGTTCAGATGCCTATTTGTGCCACTTCTATAGAAATTAGATCAGAATACCAATAGTAGGCCTAGAGGTACTCAATTACCAGCCAAGATCCAGACCTGACCAGCTTCATCCTTAGGTCTACTGCGAAGGTTTTTAAGGCTCGCAAAAACTGCCTAGAGGTTTGTTGACCTTAGCTGTCAAAGCACCCGTGCATATTTGTATCGCGTTAAGGTTTAATTTGCCAGTGCATTTTTTAGAAGAGAGAGATAGAGAGGGATTTTTTATTTTGAGAGCTTTCTCTCTTTTCTTTTTATACTCCCCTAAATCCAACATCGGATTGACCCTAAACACGATCTGTATCGGATTCCTTGTCCCCATCATCAATCCTCGAAGGGTCCCTGGCTCTCGACACTTCGGGATAGTGCCGCCCATGGCATTCTGTAGCTAAATCCAGGCCTTAGCAATCAACATCTCGGGATAATCCCACCCATGGCACCTGAACCAGCATAATGTGCTTACATGCCCCCGGTATAATATTTAGATATCATAGGAGATAAGCACTGAGGAGACGATATGTTATGACGCATCTTCAAGGGGAGTATTTTTCATTCCACCTCTCCGCACCAGGAACTCATCCAATCAACTTGTATCCTTGAGCTGCTCCTAAGCTAGATATTCGGGATGACTTTTTCATAATAGAACACTTTTGGCATTATTTCTTCATTAAGCACACTAAACCAGACTGGTGTGTGAATTTTGGGTGCTTAGGTTACCAAGTCCCGTAAACCAAAGGGCAGGCAATGAGGCTGAATAATCCCTAAGCCTTAGACTTAATACATTAGCCTCGCACTTTCCACAACCTCTTGAGGACTAATCCAGATCTTAACGGATACATGAGTGTTTAAGCCCTAAAACAAGCCCAAGAGGCCTAAGGTCAGTACTCGTCACTAATATCCTAAGTTTTAGCCTTCCAGGACTTAATTCATCATCCGATCCAGCCTAGAAGTTAGGTAAGTTCCATATTCGATCACAAGAGACTATCTCATTTTCTTTCCTTTTCATTGCTCCTTTTTTTTCTTTTCTTTTCTCAATTTTTTTCAATTCAACTTAAAATTTGACCTCTCCTTTCTCCTTTCTCCTTTTTTTTTTTTGCATGAAACCCCTCCATGAATCGAATTTCACAGCATTTTGCACTTTATTACCCCCCATGCCTATGTTTTGCAATGTCCTCATTGTAAACCAGGTGGGTATGAATTCAACTTGGTTCAAGATTTAGAACAGGGTCAAAGGATGGGTGAACGAGTTGGGATGACTATTACAGACGATTTCAAGCTCTGATACAAGTATCAAAGGTGGAGTTGGCTGTTCTAAAGTTGGACCCTAAAGTGCAGTAGGAGTGTAGCTCAAAAATCAGAAGGGTCTCAGGTTTTCGGAATGACGAGTTGCCTCCCGTTAAGTGCCAAATTCAATGCCTTCAGTCGAGCAAAAGGTGGTCAACGAGAAGGGGTGGTCAGATTGGTGAAATTTTGCAGGACAAGCACCTTGATGAGTAGTCTAATTGGTCCAACTAGATGCTTGTTCAAATCAATAAGCTGATGATGTAGACCAAACCCAATTAGTCTGGTGGGTAGATGGAGATGAATCAATAGATGCAAAGCCCACCAGATACTTTGTGGCTCGAAAAGATGTGGAAATATGAAACTAGGATTTGGCTAAATCGGCTCAGCCAGATTCGAGTAGGGGTCCTCAAATGATAATGGATGTGTGGAAAATGTAGGAACCCTACTGATGGGATTAGAGAAGGATAAGATGTGCTTGTTGCTTTGATCAGTGTCTGATTCCTGGTCAAAAGATGGAGGTGAATCATATGCAACTGGATTAGAAAGAGGTGAGTTAGGGTAGAAATTGATTCCGATGGTGGGTCAGGACTGGGATTGGGTTTTGAAAGGCTCCGTAGTTGGTCAGGCTACTTCATTATCTTGGTGCAGTATGGACTCCTCAAGAAATGATTCGAAGATCAGTTCATCCATAGAGTCTTTTTCATGGTGTTAATCCCAGTCAAATGTAAATGCCTAGAGAGTGCTCATAGGATCATGGACATCTGAGTTGGTGAAAGATTCGAATTCTATATTGTAGAAACTTTCGGCACTTACTGTGTTGATTCCTGTAGATCATAGCATAATGTTTCCAAATCAATGGAATGTGGTTTTGAATCAAAGATTTTAGGATCAGGGACCTCCGAATCTGAATCAAAGAATGGGTCATGGATGCTGAGGTCGTAAAATGGTTCATAGTCATCTGGAAACATTGGTTCTTCGAAATCAGAGTATGATTCAAAATCATCAGAGAATTTGCGACAATCAGCTTCTGAACCTGATTCAAGAACAAGATTTCCACCATTGAATAAATCATGATGCATGGAATCAACCTGACTTTGGTTTAACCTAATCTCAAATTCCAAACTCAAAGTGGTGTCCTTATTAGGCATAGGCTCGAGTTCTGTGCATCTAGGGTAGATCCAATCTAATCCCAAATCTTCCAACTCCTCTTATTTTGTATCGTAAATCGGTGTGACTTTCGAAAAATCAATTCGTTCTTTTGAGGAGTCTAGAGAGGTATAATCATCAAATATGAGCCTAAAATCAAAATTCAGATCTAAAATCGGATTCTGTTTCTATTTTTGTTATGACTATCAATTTGTTTCTATTTTTGCTCCTTTTACATTTTGTATTTCCTCCCCTTTTCCTCCTTAAGAAAGATTCTCAATCATTTCACAAAATTCTCCTTCCTTTCTCCATTTTTTTTAATATGTATTTTTTTTTGTGAGAACCTCTCAGAGAATTGAATTTCCATTTGTTTTCCCTTTAACACCCCCTATGCCTAAGTTTTATAATGTTCTCATTGTAAACCAGGTGGGTACGAATTCAGCTTGGTTCAAGGTTTAGAATAGGGTCAATGGGTGAGTGAATCGATCGAGATGACTATTGCGAACGATTTCTAGCTTGATATAAGTACCAAAGGTGGGGCTGGTTGTTCTAAAGTTCAACCCTAAAGTACAGTAGGAGTGTAGCTTAAAAGACAGTCAGAAGGGACTCGTGTTTTTGAAATGACAGGTTACCTCCCATTAAGCACTAAATTCAATGCCTTTAGCTGAGCAGAAGGTGGTCAAAGAGAAGGGTTGGTCAAATTAGAGGATTTTTGTAGAATAAACACCTTGATGAGTAACATGGTTGGTCCAACCAGGTGCTTATTCATATCAACAGGCTGATGATGCAGACCAAACCCAATCAGTCTAGTGGGTTGATGCATGTGAATCAATAGGTATGGGGCCACTAGATGCTTTGTGGCTAAAAAAAAAATGGAAATGCAAATCTAGGGTTTGGCTGAATCGGTTCAGCCTGATAAGAGTAAGGGTCCTCAAAGGATAATGGATCTGTGAAAAATGTAGGAACCCTACTGATGGGATCAGAGAAGGTTAAGACATGATTCTTGGTCTAATTAGTGTCTGATTCCCAGTCAAAAGATGGAGGTGAATCATATGCAACCGGTTCAGAGAGAGGTGAGTCAAAGTAGAAATTGATTCTGGTGGTAGGTTGGGCTTGGGATCAGATTTTGAAAGACTTTGGCTCTAGATTGGAGGGCGTGACTTCTTCAAGGTTCAAATCGTCGGCCTCAGAATCAGAATCAAGGAATGGATCATGGATATTGAGGTCGTAAACTGGCTCATAATCATCTGGAAACAAAGGTTCTCCAAAATCAGAGTATGATTCAAAATCGTCGAAGAATTTGCGACAATCAGTTTCTAAACCTGATTCAGGATAGAGATTTCTACCACTAAACAAATCATGATGCATGGAATCAACAACCTGACTTTTATCTATCATAATCTCAAATTCCAAGCTCAAGGGGATATCCTTATTAGGCATAGGCTCGGATTCTAAGCACCTAGGGTAGATCCAATCAAATCCCAACTCTTCCAACTCCTCCGTTTCCGTATCGTAAATCTGTGTGACTTTTGCAAAATCAATTTGTTCCTCTAAGGAGTAGAGAGGTATAATCATCAAATATTGGCCTGCAGTCACAATTCAAATCTAAAATTTGATTATCATCATATTGGACCTCATGATCATCCCAAATAGGCTCAGATCTAAATTCTAGGTCAGGAGTAATTGGGTCACTAGAATCTAGACATGGTTCTATTGGGATGTCAGAATCACTTTCGAGGATTACCTTAACAGGATAAGGTGCGGGAATTATATCCTTGAGAGGTTCTGACTCAAGCATCAGAGGTATTTGGTAAATCAAGGCATGATGGATCAGCTTCATGGCTCTCTATGGCTAATTCATAATCGGGAACACCTGCAATTGGATCCACCCAACCCACATTTTGATCAAATATGTCATTCTGCACAAAGTTTGAATCGGATTCCATTTGGGTTGGGTGTCCACAACAACCTCTATTTTCGAACCCGGGCTCTGAGAAATCATATTAATCCTTAACATTTCTCGAAGATTCATCATCAATTTCTGAGTGGAGATATAGGTAAGTTTGATCAATGACTTGTTGCAACAGATTTAACATATTTCCATGTTTCTCAATGTCATCTTGGTGTATCTCCCAAAGTGGTGGATTTGTAATACATTGTAAACCCTCTGTGCTATGCAATTGCCACAATTCACTGAATTCTGTTATGAGGGCATCCCAGGATGAACCATTTATTATTTGGGTCAACATTAGATGGGCACGATTCGTAATAAGAGTTGTTGTCTTTGACACATTAACCTGAATGCTTCTAAAGGGATCTGAGTTTTTATAATACTCATCATGATGTCTAAGAGTAGCCTCAATCATTTTTTCCTTGATGCTCATACAGGATTCAGGTTTATTGAAAATCTTTCCTATGTTATCGGCTCACATTTCCAAATCAGGTGGTGGATCAGGATGTAGAATCAAATTCAGGTCCAAATCGAATTGATTAGATCAGATCGGAATTCCCACAAAAAATCAACTCTAATGGAGGCCTCTAGGTCAGACCTAGGGACCTCTCCTGTGTATGTGCACTACAGAATAGATGAGGGATTGGATGTGAATTGGACCCAATCAAGGTACCCAAAAATTTTGGATGACTAAGGCTGTTTCGAGCAGGATGATACCTCTGAATCAGAAATCCACACACTCGAGAATTACTTGGGCAGCTAGGAAGGGTGAGTCCCTCAAAGACCCCTACTTGGTAGAGAGTCCCCACAGGTTACAACGTTTCCCCTACCCAACCTTTCGTGTCACCGCGGATCCAAGTAGACTAGAATGTGCGAATTAAGACCTAAGTCTACCAATTTTAGCCTTAATTTGTGCCTTGAATTTCACTTGACTAGTAGTTGATTCAAATTGTGACCTAATTTGTAGGTTGATTGGTCCACAGGGTGAACCAACTTCACCTAATCTACCCTAAGGTTGAGGATGAAATTTTGGTCAAGACCTAAATCACCCTGAATTGACTCTCAGGTTATTAAGTCCAAATTTTAGGGTTCAAGTGAATTTAGAGCCTGATTTTTAGGGTTTACTTGAGTAGACCAGTTTAGACAAGGGCTTGGGTAGCGCACAAATGTAGGAGGGTCAATTATTTTAACTACAAGTAAATACGTACTAACACTTCAAAACCCTGATATGGAAATCCTAATTAGCTCTATTTCAAGACCAATTTGATTTCAAATATGGCACCTTGGACTCAAACAAGAATGTGAGTAGTCCAAGGTATCGAGAATTTAAGTGTAAATCCCTAATAGGTACAGGAAATTAGGATGGGGATCTTTTACTCAAATTGTCTCACTTCAATCATATTTAAATCAATTTCACAAATCAGGAAACTTTTTACCTTTAAATGATATTACTAGGAAAATAAGGCAAGTGAATCCTAATTTATTTTGTTTCCTTTTTATCTTTCCCAAGATTAGGAGGTGATTAAGGAAGAAGAGAATTTTTACCATCCCTTGGAATGGTTGATTGCGCAGAAGATCTTCTCGTGATGTACCTCACAAAATCAAAGTAAAGCAAATAGGGCAAGTTAGAAATCAATTCAATCAATCGAGAATGATTAGTGGTGAATTTCACGTTACTCCTCGGCAATGACTCCAAAATGTTGTTGGCGAGAGTTGTCGTTTAAAGGATATATAGTGTCGTAGTATAGTGACGAAAAGTGCTATAGCATTTAAAATTTGTAAAGTGCTCGAAAACAAGAACTGAGTTTGAGGTCGTTTGCACGAAACAAATATGGAATTTACACATTAATCTTAATTTAAATTAATGAGCACAATAAGATATTCAATGAATATTATACGCAGAAATATATTCAATAAGAGCTAAGTGTATCTCAAAAACAATGGGATAAAAAGAAGATGAAAACTCTAAAAAGAATGGTGATTTAAATCACCAATTATATCCATCAATCAAGCACATATCCCAAGGAAATCAGCCAATTCGAATATCACTACAATATTTCTCAACCACTTGCCATGTCAGATAAGCATCTCAATGTTTCAACAGTGACCAAGATCAACCACAATCAGACATCGGGCATAACCCCTAGACGACTTAACCGTTCAAACCTCAGAGCAGGCACAAGGGTGCCAAGCACAGAGCATACCTTAAAGAAGCTAACTGTTGAGCATATCAGCATGCATCTCCAGGAATAGGGCATGAATCCCAATGCAAAACCTCCTCCAAACCCCTTAGAAACTTCTTTTCTCCTCAGAATCGGGTATTTAATCTGGTAATCGGGTGTAAATAGTACCAGGTCGTAGGTGAGCGAGGAGTGGAGGCTAAGTGCAAGGGGATCCGACCCCCGTGTCATGGGCCATAAGGCATGTTGAGAATTTGCTTTTATGCGCCTCTACGAATTTGTCCCACATGATGTGGGACTATGTTTCCCACTCTCTCCTCTGTACAGCTGCTGATGAAGAGTCACTCCAATTAGTGCCATTGCAGCTGCTTCTCTCAATTTCCATTGTGGTTGAACTCTCCAGATGGGTCTGCACCTGCTGAGGGTGAATTCGAGGCTGGAGATGATCGGTGTACGGCGGTGGCGTGATGTCCGGCGAACCCTAAAACACAAAAGTACAACCTCTCAACCTTATTAAAATTGCTCAAATGCTTTGCCGTGGTGCGTGGAGTGCGACGAGGGTAGTGGCATGGTGAAGGATGGTCTATGGAGGTCGGGTGAAGTCAGAGAAGACCGTGGGTTGTGGGTTTGGTCGATGGGGGTGTAGAGTAGATGAAGCTTCAAATTTGTAGAGAGCTTTTGATTTGTGAAGGGTGAGGAAGCTTCTGGTGGTGGTATCGTGCCGTATGGTGGTCTGTGGTGGCAAGGTGGCTTTGTCGGAGGCATCGCCGTCGTTGGAGAAGATGACAAGGGAGGCAGTGGTATAGCGATCAAAACTAAGATCTAAGGGTTGATTCCTAATCTAGAGAGAGAGGGGAAGAGAGAGGACCTAAGTATTAGATGAAAGGTAAGGAGTTGGTGCTGGTTGTGATTGGCCAGCGTCGGAGAGGGTGAACACTCCAGAGATGAGGACGGCGAGGAAAAAGAGGTCAAAGAGCTTCTGCTATGACCGGTGAGAAGCGAACGAGGTCGAGGAAGAAGTTCCCTCTACCTATTGTACGTGGCAAAGGGAAATGAAGGGGAATTGAGGAGCTCACCAGAGTCGTAGCGGAGTTGGCCGAAGGGAGAAGGAAGAAGATTTTGGGGCCTGACCGGACTAATTTTGACGCTGGGAGCTTGGGTTGCTTTTATAGAGCTCAAACCTAAGCTCTAAATGAAGAAAGAGGCTCAATTGGTTACGATCTCAGAGGAAAGAGTTCCTCAATTTCCTCGATCTCGCCTGATCTTTAGGAATGGTTTTGGAAACCCTAAGGTGGTTCAAACGATTGGGTAGGATCTCCAGATCAATCCCTCCAAATTTGGAGGGATTTGGATCTAATTTGAGGGAGAAATCTTTGATTGAAGGTCAGCGCATTTGGGTTCACACCTCTAATGGTGGGAGGAACCTATTTAAAGAAAACAAGGAGAAATTAGGGACCTTAATGCAATAAATCCAAAAGTTAGGAGCTTGGATGTGAAGAACGGAGATTTTAGGGACTACATTGCAAACTAGATCAAGATGGACTCTGATTAGGCCCAAATTTTGACCTTAATCTAATTTTGACCCAAGGAATCTAATGGTGAAGTTGGATTTCATTTTTGACCATGTTTGACTTAGCAATTTCCATAGAAGCTCAAATTAGGGTAGAATCCCATCTGAAACACTATTTTAGGTCTAAATAGGTTTAGATGGTCAAATCAAGAGTACCAAACCTCTTAGAATATTTTTCTATGAATTTGAGAAGGTTTAGATGAATTTTATCTTGACTATAACCTCTTTAAGTTAAGAGGGTTGATAATTAGGGTTTATGTGCTAATGCGGTTCTCGAAATGCGTGAAACCATGTTTCTATTTGTGTTGACCCACTTTTTGGACTTCAATGCTCAATTAACCTCTAATTAACCCCTCGGTAACCCTGTTGTTACTCTGCATTCATTGTGTAATGTTAAAACCCTAGAATTAACCCTAATTTGTTCTCTCCTCAAAACAGATCTAAGTGGAATTACGATCTTTAGGTGATCATTCAGGAGCATTTATCACTTGATTCCAACTATTTTAAGCTATTTATGGCAAATGATGGTGTTACCATCATAGGGTGATCCTAATTAGGTTCCTAGGCTAAGGATAGGGTATAGGATAGGTGGACTGGGGTATCGATAAGGGTATCCTATGATTCTAAGGATAGGGAAAGGTTATCCTAGTCCCTCTCTCTCTTCTTTACTTGTATATTCATTTCTTCCTTAATCAAATCTTGGTCCTCAACTAGCTCCTAACTCTGATGCAGCTTCTTTCTCCTATCTAGTTTTTATTCCTCAATGCTCCAAATTATTCTACGACGACCTACATTATTCACAAAAGACTAGAATTAAATAATTAGGCCTAAAATAAGCATAATGCATAGAATATGCATGCATGCTCTAAATGCAACATATACATTATAAATGCATGATTGTATTAAGGAGTTAGCCCTAGATTAAGCCAATTAGGTAGTAAATTAAGTTATTATCAGCCATTCGTCATGACATTCCCCTTCTCCAAGTAGATCATGGGTAACCCCTCCCGTAACTCTTTAAGCATCCTAACCTCCCCTAATATGACAAGACTATTAACCCGACAAAATTCGTAGGAAGCTACTGGCAACACAAATGGATCAAAACTTTTAAGCCGAAGCAAATAGCCATCTCTTAGGTCTGTCCATCCCAGGGACTTAAGGCTAATTTTGTGGCTATCTCTGTGGCCAACTCTTTTGTTGTGGCCTGGGTTGTGAGGGATAATCGGGGGGATTTTGTTATTGGTGCCGCTTCTACTTTACAGGAAAATGGATATGAGAAATGTTTAGTTTTGACAGCAATATATCTCCTTGCTTTCTTTGGCTTCTCTTATCCTTTTCAGATTAAAACGGGTTCAACAATGTTGTATTATTGGTGGAAAGGAAAGATTTTTGTCCCTTGGTTCATGAAGTCCCAGTTCAATGCCATCAAAGCCCATGAAGATCGTATTCACTCTCTAGAGTTTATTCATCCGATGGCTAATGTTGCAGCTCGACGTGTGGCTTCTCTCCAACAATCAGATTGGCACGTTTTTGATTTTGTGCAACAACTTCCTTGAAATATTGTGGGCACTATAAAGTTGGAAAAGATTCAGATGCCATATATCATATGATCTCATCTTCTAGCCTCCTTGTAGTGGGTGTTTTTGTTTGTTGATCTTGTTTTTGTTTTGAATTATACTAAGTCACGAGTCATGGCTCTCCGTTTCCCTGTATTCGGTGGGTTTTGGTCTAGTCCCCCCACCTTTTGATTGGCCCTAGGGAGTGGGGGATGAATAAAAGGTACCCCCGTATTTCGCCAAAAAAGAATAGCTACTGGCAACACATGCTAATTCATGGCTACCTCAACGCCATTATGTGCTAGATTTTCTTGTCCCTCCTCACCGACAACATCCACGAGTGGTTTAACAACCTATCAACAGGGCAAATTGGGTCTTCTCATGACTAGGTCGAGAAGTTTTGCCAATACTTCTCTAGACAACAACAAACTCGAGACAATCCTAAAAAATTGGTGAAGATCTAGTAAAAGAAAGGGGAAATGTTCAGAGCCTATCTTGGCAAATACAAGGCCCAATACTTCTACTACTGAAGACCCCATGATTAAATAGCCATCTAGCTATTCAAGCAAGGGCTTTAGGATCGAAAATTTTGGAACATCATGGAGGACCTCTCGCCATGCAATATGGTGAAACTCTGGGACTATGCAACCACTACACAAACAGAGACAAATCTTTCCTCTCTCGCTTGAAAGCAGCATGCACTCTTGAAGAGTAGCAACTGAGTACATCATTCTATCGAGCCTAGGAGCAATGAGACAACCAAGAGTCTGATCGACAAGATGACCACTGACAAGACCGAATTAATCAGAACAATTGAAGTCATTCAGACAACCAAAATGGTCGATGCTGTCAAGACAAGCATGCAAATAAGCACCTGCCGAAAAGGAGAAAGGCATATGGTCCATGACAGACCGACCAGTCTGATTTTATTTTATTACTCGAATACAAAAATTCTCCAAGGTTGAACTCAGGGAGCAAGCTTGATTCTAGAAGCGTAGAAAATCATAATTTACAATAATATACTGTTTTACAAAAAAATTAGAGAGAGGAAGTAAAAATTTATCTTCTCTTTTCTTTTCTTCTCTCTTTTTTCTTTTGTCCTCCTTTCTTTCTATCTTCAAACGTCTTACTTCATGGATCAGACGCCTTAAGTAGCCACTTGCTACAGTGCTCGTGCTCTCCTTCTTCTTCTTTCTTTCAGCTGCTGCTTCTTCTTCTTCTTGGCTTCTTCTTTTTCTCTTCTTTTAGCTGCTTGGCCTTCCACTCTGCGGCAGCTTCCTTCTCTTCTTTTCCCTTTTGCTCTGTCTCTACCTTCTCCTTCTTCAGTTGGCTTCCTGCTTGGTCTTCTTGGCTTCTTCTTCTTCTTTCTTGAGTTGCGTCTCCTTCTTCTTCAGTTTGCTTCTCCTCTTTCTCTTCTTCCTTCTTCTTCTTCAGTTCCCTGCACAGGCATATGGTTAGGCAAAACCTAACCCCTACCCTCCCCGCGTCTCTCTCTCTCTATTCCACTCCAGGGTTCGCTCTCCCAGAGCCGGTTTGGGTAAACGGGTCAGGTAACGCGCCCGGGACCAGGCCCACCGGTGTGCGATGGTGGGCGAGGTGTGCAAGGCTTGGGTAATCGGGTCGGGCTAGGTCCGCAGGGGGTGGTCACGGATGAGGCTGGGTGAGCGGGTGAGAGGGGCCTCACCCTGTATGACTGAGGTGATAAGCCTCAATCACTTTTTCCCTTTATGTGTCGCGGGGCGCTTGAAAATGCCCGAGGTGGGACTATCTGCGCCCCTCCTCTCTCGCACGCCCGCAGCAGGGAGTGCGAGCAATAGCTGCTCCAGCTGAGGTCTTCACTGCCAATTGAAGACCTGGAGTTGTGCGCGGACGTCTTCCACACGACCTGGGTGCGTCTCCTAGAGCTCGAAGGGCCTAGAGCTACTTGCGAGCTTGCTCCAAGCTCGACGTTAATGGCGGTGGAGGCACGGGACCTAAAAGCACGCAAACGGCCTCGTGGCCATGTCAGAACTCTCGGCAGGCTTCGCCAGATCACAGCGAAGTTACTGTGGGGGTCAGCGAGGCTCAGAACGGCCTGGGCGTGCGTGCCCAGGTCGGTCTGAGTCTCTGTGAGTGGGTTTGTTCGGGGGGAGGCGCGGTCAGTGGAGGCTCGCAGGGTGATCAGTGGGTGGAGGTGATGCTCAGGGATCGGTTGGCGAGGGGTGGATCTGTCTGTGGTGGTGAAATGGCCTCGCTGGAGTTGGTGGTTGGAGGTGGAGATGGTGAGGGTGGACAGTGGTGTCGAGGGGTCGAAATGACAAATTGACAGAGGGGAATTAAAGAAAAGGGTAAGAGGGACTTAGTTGGTAGGTCAGGAGTGAACGGAGGAGGTGGAGCTGGCGAGTTGCTGGTACTGTCGTCACCGGAGACGAAGGCGCCCAGGGGAAGAGACGGCGACAAGGAGTAGGGGTTGGAGTGCGCCTGCTGGTACGGCACGGTGGAAGACGGTGGAGGTAACCCTGCCATTGGTATGGTGGCAGGGCGATGGGAAAGGAGGTGGAGAGTCACCGAAAGCTATAGGCAAATGGCCGAAGTTGGGAGGAGAGGAATTTAAGGGGATTCTCAGGCCAAGTGGAGCTTGAAGGATGCGGCAGAGGGTGCCACTCCTTAAATAGGCATCGGTCGGTCGCGAAGTGCGCGAAGGCGACTGGAAAAACCCCGCCGAAGACGTGGGTAGATGGAGACCCATACCTCTCGCACATTCGCACGAGTGGTATGGCGGCCGACAGGGCATGGGAGCCGGCCCATGCGGTAGGGGGCTCCACAGGGAGCTCCCCTTTCAAATCTAGGGCTGGCTCCCCATGCATGCGCAGCGCCATCCTCCGCGCAAAGTCGCCGGAGGTATGGCTTGCGCAGCGAGTGGCAGAGGAACTAGATTGAAGAAAATGATCAGAAAGATAGGGTGTCTTTGCAAGGTTTCAAAAAGCTAAGGGTCAAAAAGTAATTATTGAGGACCATTTTGTAAAGTGGGTCAAGACGACCTTCCCATAGGTCCAAATTTTGGTATAAACCTAATTTCGACCTAAGGAATTCAATGGTGAAGTTGGATTTTAGGTTTGACCATGTTTGACCAGACATTTTGCACAAAAACTCAAATTAGGTCAAAAATTGGGTATGGTTCTCAATCTAGGTCAAGATAGGTTCCAACAGCCAAATTAAAGGTTCTAAACCCTAGGAGATATTTTTTCATGAATTTTAGAGGGTTTAGTTGATTTTCATATTTCTTGAAACTTCGTGAATTAAAGTGGATTTGTTTTAGGGTTATAGAATGTCATTTAATTCCTAAATTTTGTCATAACCCTTTTCTGACCAAACCATCCCACCTTTTCTCTTATTAAGTCCACTTAACCTGTGTCTAGACCCTTAGAATTCCCGTTCATGTACTGCAATGGTAAAATTACAGTTTTACCCCTTGTAAAATGTTTTATTCTCTACTCAACAATTCTCTGATTTAGGCCTTCCCTTAGGTTTTGTAGGAGCTTTTGTTCAATTTATTAGGTCAAAATGTGCTAATTAGGGTTCATGATGAGGTTCTCATCATACCCCCATGCCTAGCTTTTGCTAATCCCTTAGCAAAAATTTAAGGTTTTAACCTCTATTCTAGACCATGAATTCCTTTCATCAAATTTGATAAGTGCTTTTTCTCTTGTCTCCTTGATTAGGTCAGAATGCCAACCATGGGCCTAAAAGGTATTCTAGTACCAACCAAGATTCAGATCTGTCTAGCTTTAGCCTCAGTCCTTAGCAAAGGTTTTTAAGACCCACAGGAACTACCCTAAGATTTATTGGACTTCGTGGTTAAAACACCCGTGCTTGAGACATTTTTAGCCTTGGTTCAGTTTGCAGTGCATTTTGTAAGAGAGAGACAGAGGGTTTATTTGTTTGGAGAGTTTTCTCTCTCTTTTCTTTTTAATTCTAGCTTAGGATTGGCTTCTCAACACGGTCTATACCAGATTCCTTGTCCCCATCATCAATCCTTAAAGGTTCCTGGCAATAGATGCTTCGAGATAGCACCGCCCATGGTAACCCCCAGAACCCTGGTTTTCGAGATTTCGAGATAATCCCGCCCATTGCGTTCCGTGGCCGAATTCAGACCCTTGCAATTGACATTTCATGATAATGCCATCCATGGTATCTAAACCAGCAGAGTGCTTACATGCCCCCAGTAGGATATGTAAATATCCTAGGAGATAAGCACCGAGGAGACGATATGTTGTTATGCATCTTCGAGGGGAATTTCCCACCTCTCCGCGCCGGGAACTCGTCCAAATCAACTTGTGTTGATCGGCCGCTCCTAATCTAGGTGACATTTTCAGAACATTTGAAACGCTTTTGCGTGATTTTGATATTTATGCTCACTGAACCAGACTGTGTGTGAATTTGGGTGCTTAGGTTATCGAGTCCCGTAAACCGAAGGTCAGTTAACGAGGCCAAATACTCCCTAAGCTTAGACCTAATACTTAAGCTTTTCATTTTCCTCAACCTCTTGAGGAATATCTAGATCTTAATGAGTACTAAGAGTCTAGCCAAGAAGGCCTAAGGTTAGCATTCTTACTAATCTTTTTGTGCACTTTCACTTTACTTTTCTTTTAATGTGGTCTAGAACTTTGGTTAATTCCTTAATTTCTTACTAATAACTATCCTTCTTTTTATTTTGTGCAACTTTTTAGAATTTTGCTCTTTTCCTCCTCCTCCTTTTGTAAAGCTCACCAAAAAGTGCTTCCCTCTTCCCCTTTTTTTATGTGAATTTTTTTGTTGAAACCTTTTCTTGTTATGATTTTTCATTGCACTTTCATACACCCCCCATGCCTAAGATTTGCAATGTCCTCATTATACATTAGGTGGGTTTTTATTTAGCTTGGTTCATGCATTAGGACAGGTATTTGGTGAGTGGATGGGTCGAGGTGACTATTGCGGATGATTTCTAATCTTAGGTACGAGTACCTGAGGTGAAGTCGGTTGTCCTAAGGGATGAACCTAAAGTGCAAAGAAATGTCAGAAAAGGTTTTGGGTTTTTAAAAGAATGACAGGCTGGCTCCTGTTAAGCGCTGAGTTTTACGCCATCGGTTGGGTGCAATGAGCTCAGGGAGAATGGAGGATAAATGATGACTCAGCCAAATCTGTATTGGTTACGTTAATGAATGATTTGAGTCTCTGATCGTTCACGACAAAAGGTTCGGAATTGTGGCTGAGCAGACTGATCTCGACGGCTCCATTTCCAAAAATCTGTCAGACAAGATATGGTCCGATCCACTTGGATTGCAGTTTCCCAGGGAATAATTTAAGTCGGGCATCGAAGAGTAGGACCTTCTGACCAGGGTGAAAGATCTTTCTAGATATGTGCTTGTCATAAAAGGCTTTAACCCGCTCTTTGTAGATTCGCGAGTTTTCATATGCATCAAGGCGTAATTCATCAATCTCGCTTATCTGAAGCTTTCTGTGGGTTCCAGCCTTAAAAAGATCTAGGTTGCAGTTTCGTACTGCCCAATAGGCTTTATGCTCCAATTCAACGGGAAGGTGACATGCCTTCCCATACACCAGTCTAAAAGGAGACATGCTTAATTGTGTCATGTGGGCAATCCTATAAGCCCATAAAGCTTCTGGAAGTCGGGATGACTAGTCCTTCCTGTCAGGTCGAACAGTAACCTGCAGGAGTTTCTTGATCTCCCGATTTGATAGCTCAGCTAGACCATTAGTTTGGGGGTGATAAGGAGTAGAGATTCGGTGTGACACCCCGTATTTGGTCATCAGTGACCTGAACTGAGCGTTGGTAAAATGGGTCCCTCCATCAGAGATGATAGCTCGAGGAATCCCGAACCGTGAGAAGATATTCTAGTGAATGAATTTGATGACGATCTTGTGATCACTGGTCCAGGTCAGAATGGCTTCGATCCATTTAGACACATAGTCAACAACGAATAAAATGTACTCGAAGCTGTCCGAGATTGGGAAGGGGCCCATAAAATCAATCCCCCAAATATCAAAAATCTCGCATATGAGAATCGGCTGTAAAGGCATCATGTCGCAATGGCTCATGTTGCCCAATGTTTGGCAGCGACTGCATGCCTTACAGTGACTATATGCATCCTTGAAGATAGTGAGCCAGTAAAAGTCACACTGGAGGATTTTCGATGAGATTTTATGCACAGAAAAATGGCCACCGCATGCCTGGTCATGGCAGAAAGAGAGTATGTCATTGATTTCGACCTCAGAGACACTTCGCCGGATAATTTGGTCAACACCTATGTGGAATAAGTACGGGTCTTCCCAGATGTAGTACTTGGCATCGGAGCGTAATTTGTCTTTCTTAGCCTTCGGCCAATCAGACGGGATCTGGTGTGATGCCAAGTAGTTTACTATATCAGCAAACTATGGAAGTCCGGTACAAATAGTCAAGAGGTGCTCATTAAGAAAATGCTCCGTGATGGGTCCAGAAGGGTCAATGATCTCAGAAGGAAGGCGAGAAAGTGATCAGCTACCACATTCTGTCTTCCCACCTTATCGCAAATCTCAAGGTTAAATTCTTGCAACAGCAAGATCTATCGGATTAATCGAGGCTTCGCGTCCTTCTTTGCAAGGAGATGCCTCACAGCTGTGTGATCCAAGTAGATTATAACATGGGAACCAATGAAGTAAGATTCGAATTTTTCAATGGCAAATACTACAGCTAGCAGCTCTTTCTCCGTAACCGTGTAGTTATGCTGAGCCTCGTTAAGTGTCTTGCTAGCGTAGTAGATGACCACGGGTTTCCCATCAATCTTCTGCCCTAGAACCGCTCCTACAGCAAAGTCAGATGCATCGCACATGATCTCAAAGGGTTGAGACCAATTAGGGGACTGTAGGATTGGGGCTTGGGTGACTCGATCACGAAGGATCTCAAAAGCTTGAGTGCATTCCTTGGAAATCTCAAAGGGTACTTCCTTGGAGAGAAGAGTGGTCAGGGGGCATGCGATTTTCGAGAAATCAGGGATGAAACGATGGTAAAAATTAACGTGCCCCAAAAAAGATCGGATGTCCCTGATCGAGCTAGGCATAGGAAGTTTGGAAATCAGGTTAACCTTGGCTTGATCCACTTGGATGCCTCTCTTAGAAATTAAGTATCTTAGGACGATCCCCTCAGGCACCATAAAGTGGCTCTTTTCCTAGGAAAGAACCAGATTTACGTCAATGCAACGCCTGAGTATATGAACCAAGTGTTGGAGGCAATCGTCAAATCATGCCCCAAAAACTGAGAAGTCATCCATGAAGACTTCCAGATAATCACCTACCATATCAGAGAATATGGCAAGCATGCACCGCTGAAAAGTTGCGGGTGCATTACAGAGATCGAAAGGCATCCTTCGGAACTTGTATGTCCCGAAGGGGCAGGTGAACGTGGTCTTCTCTTGGTCCTCTGGATGAATCGCCACTTCGTTGTAACCGAAGTACCCGTCAAGAAAGCAGAAGAATCTATTTCCTGCTATTTTCTTGAGAATCTGATCAATAAATGGTAGTGAGAAATGATCCTTCTTCGTGGAGGAATTGAGTCTTCAGTAATTTATGCAGACTCTCCACGAATTGGCTATACGGGTAGATATGACCTCTCCGATTTCAGTCATGATGGTGGTGAGCCCTGCCTTCTTAAGAACAACCTGGATTGGGCTCACCTAGCGATTGTCGAAGATCGGGTAGATGATCCCTGCATCTAACCACTTAATGATCTCCTTTTTCACGACCTCCTGCAGATTGGGGTTCAAACGTCTCTGCATCTCACGTGAAGGTCGTGCGCCCTCTTCAGAATAGATGCGGTGTGTGCAATAAGAGGGACTTATTCCAGTCAAATCATCGAGAGTCCAACCAATGGCTCTGCGATGTTGCTGGAGAACAACAATCAGACGGGATTCCTGATCAGGTGTGAGTTTGGAGTTTGTAATCACTGGAAGTGTATGATTGAAATCCAAAAAGACACATTTCAAATGATCGGGAAGGGGCTTGAGTTCTAGAATGGGGTTATCAGCAGTAGAGGGTGGTTCGGAATGGGTGTGAGGAACAAGGGTAGGAGTTAGGGGTGTGTCCAGATCAGTTTCAGATTCTCCTAATTAAGATTTTAAATCTTCTTGTGGTTGATTGGGGATAATCATGTTGTCCTCAATGTGTGGTTCATCAACCACATCTCTGATATCACAAATTTTCTCTACCACACCGCAATTAATCCCTTGTTGGGCGTTAAAGATATCAATCTTGAGAGTTTGATTCCCAAATTTCAGTTCTATTTGGCCCTCCTCACAACTTATGTTAGCCCTTGCAGTGGCCAGAAAAGGTCTCCCTAGTATAATTGGTGTATCCCTTGGATTCTCAGGTGTGTCCATGTCTAGAACTATAAAATCTACAGGGAAGTAGAAATCCTGCACCCTAACAATAACATCCTCAAGAATTCCCTTAGGTGATTTGATGGATCGATTGGCTAACTGCAATGTCACCTTAGTCGGTTTCAGTTCAGATTCTTCTAGGTGGTTAAGCAGGGCTGTGGGTATTAGGTTTATGGAGACACCTAGGTCTAATAATGCTCTATCAAACTGGGTTTCACCAATCTTACATGAAATCAGGGGAGTGGCTGGGTCTTTTGCCTTGGGTGGGAGTTTACTTAGGATTATAGAGCTGGCTTGCTCTGATAGTACAATCGGACTCCCACTCTTGGTTCGCAGCTTACGCTAGGGCGTACACACGTTTTTCAAGAATCATGCGTAAGTCGATACATGGCAGATTGCATCCATCAAGGGGATGTTTATTTGGACCTGCTCAAAGAGCTTGATCAGGTCCTCCTCAGGAGCCACGGGTTTAGCTGTCCTCTTTCCCTTGGTCAAGGCCTCGGGAAATGGAACCTTGGTTGGTTCCTCTGGGATAGGTCCAGGTTTTTGATCTGGGACAGGGATAGGGACATCCTGGATAACTATCCTAGGGTTTGGGTCACTACCAGGCTTGGAGTGGTCTGGATAAGGTGGGTCTTGGGTTGTTTTACCACTACAGGTTGTCACAAAATTTAGTCCTGCCTGGTTTTGGTTGGGGGTTGGTAAGATAGGTTGCTGCTGTTGGTAACCTGCGTAGGAGGTTGATGCTTCCATCCTGTTAAGTGATGGAACAGAAGGGGCCTGATAGATCAAGTGTGCTTGGCCTGGGTTTGAGTTCATAACGCGTCGTTGGGTCGGCACGTTATTTGGGTTAGGAAGAGGTTGAGAAGGAAGTGTGCCCAGTTGGCGAGAATTCACCAACTGGGCGAGTTGGTTGCGGACCTCTGTGATCTCATCCTTGTGTTGTTTTTGGATAGCCGCATTCATTCTTTGAATGTCAGCTAGAGTTTGGAGGATTAGGGACATTTGGTCTTGGTTGGGCCCGGATGGATAAGTAGGGTTGGGCCGACGTTGAGGCGGCTGATAAGGATGAGGGGCTTGTGGATGGGGCTGAAAGGGTGATCTTGGGTTCTGAGAATTTCCTGCCCACTAGAACTTAGGTTGGTTTCGCCATCCAGGGTTGTAGGTGTTGGAAAATGGGTCATTCTGGATGGCGTTGAGGTCCTCGCAGGTCTGAGGAGCCTCAGGAAAGTTGGAGAATGGGGGAGTAGAGTTCCCCCGACAAGAATAGAAAGGATCGGAGGTCCCTCTGGTCCTGGAGTTAGATGGGGGTGGATACGGGTCCATCCCAGAAGAAGATCAGTGGAAAATGTTCTGCACAGTTTCCCTTGCGGGAGGTGGCTATGCGAAGGAGTTCTGCGCAGAGGTGGCTCGCTGCAAGTGCTGAGTCAGCTCGTCCACCTTCTTCTCAATAATTGAGACCTTGTCCAACCGATTGGCCATTAGTTCCAGGTCGACTGATGCGGACAGGCCCTATGTCTCATGTGCTCCCCTAAGGTTCGTCGCTGCGCAGGTATTCGTCCGGTCGAATAATCTCATGGAGTCATTGTTGATGGAGTTCTCCCACATTGATGGAGTTCTCGTACATATTCTCGAGAATCTCCCACACGGTGTCTTCATGTTGACCCATGAGATTTCCTTCGCAAGTTGCATTGACGAACAATCTAATATCTTCACGGAGTCCCTGGTAAAAAGACTGGACTTGTTCCCATTTAGGAACTTCGTGATGGGGGCACTTTCTCATGAGATCCTGGAATCGATCCCATGCCTCATGAAGAGGTTCTCCCATCTGTTGGGTGAAGTGAGTAATCTGATGGCGCAAGGCGTTTGTCCGACCAACGGGAAAGAACTTCAAAAACTCAGACTGAAGTTCATCCTAGGTGTTGATCGGGCGGGTCTGTGTTTGGTACCAATGAGCTGCCTTGTCCATAAGGGAGAAAGATAACATCTTCATGAGTAAGATATCCCAACTTAAGCTATTTGATATGCTGGAAAGGATCTTCAGAGTTAAGCCCATAGAATTTAGGTATGGCATGAATCATATTGAGCTTCAATTCAAAATCAGGTCCTCCAGTCGGGATTCTGACTCGAGGCTCAATTGCCACCACAGCGGGATTATAGTGATCTCGCATCATGGGACGCTGCGGTGGGTTCATGAAATTCTTGAAGAGATCATTAAGACGGTGGAGCTGGTGCTCAAGATTATTCTCTTCTTCAACAGGCTGAGCCATGATGGAAGAAGAAGGGGAACTAGGTTCAGAATCAGAAGAGAGGTCTATGTGGAGGGGTTGTCGCACAAACAAGGGTGCCGAGGCTTGGCCTCGAGGAGAGTGGATTTCTATAGGAGGTTTCAAGGACCTCCTACCGAACATGCACTGATGGATTGGATGAGGTTAGAACATGTTGGACCCAATCAAGACACCCAAAATATGTTGGGTGACTATAGAGGTTTGGGGCGGATGATACCCCTTGATCAGAAGGTCGTCCACCTGAGAATTACCTGGGCAGCCAGAGAGGATGAGTCCCGCGAAGACCCCTACACGGTAGAGCACCCCCACAGGTTACAGGTTTCCCCCACCCGACCTCTCTTGTCACTGAGATTCCAGGTAGACCAGAATGGGGACCCTGACCTCTTAAGTCTACCACTTTTAATTAAGATAAAGGTGCTTAGGGTTTCACTTGAACTTTAAGCCTTTTGTGTAAAAGTGACCTAATTTGAAGGTTGGTTGATCCAAGGGATCAACTTCACCTTTTTGTTCCTGTGAGAGCTTATTAGGTCCTCTCTTTTAGTGTTCAAGTGAATTAAGAGCCATATTTCTTAGGGTTTCTCTTAATAGATGTTTTCAAGCAATGGTTTAGGCACACCTCCTTTTGGAATTTTCAGTTCTTGATTAGAAGATGTGTCTCTAAAACCCTAGCTTGGAATCCTAGGTTGGCTCTAGTTGGTCTAATTAGTTGCCTCAGACATGGGTAACTAGGGCTCAAGCAAGAAAGTTTTAGCCTTAGTTACCTTAAGTGGATATGCAGATAAAATGTGTTGAAATTTAAAAATAGGCAACTCTGTGAATTACTTTGTATGGAAGACAGGTAGCCCTAGATTGATTTTTCTTCTCTTTTTCCTCTTTAGAATGTGAAGGGCTTAAGAGAGAGGGTTGAGGGTTACTTGTCCTCTGGTGTGTTTGTTGTGCAGCTACTTGTTCTTCCTTGCCTTCCTTTCCTGCACAACAAAAGAGAGATTAAATTAGTATAAAATCAGAAATTATGATTTTGAAGCTTCTAAAATGCCCGTTGCTCCCCGACAACGGTGCCAAAAATTGGTCCGTGACAGACCGACCAGTCTGATTTTATTTTATTACTCGAATACAAAAATTCTCCGAGGTCAAACTCAGGGAGCAAGCTTGATTCTAAAAGCGTAGAAAATCACAATTTACAATAATATACTGTTTTACAAAAAGATTAGAGAGAGGAAGTAAAAATTTGTCTTCTCTTTTCTTTTCTTCTCTCTTTCTTCTTTTGTCCTCCTTTCTTTCTGTCTTCAGACGTCTGACTTCATGGATCAGATGCCTTAGGTAGCCACTTGATACAATGCTCGTGCTCTCCTTCTTCTTTCTTTCAGCTGCTGCTTCTTCTTCTTCTTGGCTTCTTTTTCTCTTCTTTCAGCTGCTTGGCCTTCCTCTCTGTGGCAGCTTCCTTCTCTTCTTTTCCCTTTCGCTCTATCTCTGCCTTCTCCTTCTTCAGTTGGCTTCCTGCTTGGTCTTCTTGGCTTCTTCTTCTTTCTTGAGCTGCATCTCCTTCTTCTTCAGTTTGCTTCTCTTCCTCTTCTTCCTTCTTCTTCAGTTCCCTGCACAGGCATATGGTTAGGAAAAACCTAACCCCTACCCTCCCTGCGTCTCTCTCTCTCTCTATTCCACTCCAGGGTTTGCTCTCCCAGAGTCGGTTCGGGTAAACGAGTCAGGTAATGTGCCCGGGACCAGGCCCACCGGCGTGCGATGGTGGGTAAGGTGTGCAAGGCTTGGGTAATCGGGTCGGGCCAGGTCCGCGGGGGGTGGTCGCAGACGAGGCCGGGTGAGCGGGTAAGAGGGACCTCACCTTGTGTGACTGAGGTGATAAGCCTCAATCACTTTTTCCTTTTATGTGTCGTGGGGCACTTGAAAACGCCCGGGGTGGGACTATCTGCGCCCCTCCTCTCTCGCGCACCCGCAGCAGGGAGTGCGAGCAATAGCCGCTCCAACCGAGGTCTTCGCTACCAATTGAAGACCTAGAGTTGTGCATGGACGTCTTCCGCGTGACCTGGGTGCGTCTCTTGGAGCTGGAAGGGCCTGGAGCTGCTTGCGAGCTTGCTCCAAGCTTGGCATTATTGGTGGCGGAGGCACGAGACCTGAAGCACGCAAACGGCCTCGTGGCCACGTCAGAACGCTTGGTAGGCTTCACCAGAGCACGACAAAGTTACTATGGGGGTCAGCGAGGCTCAGAATGGTCTGGGCGTGCGTGCTCAGGTCGGTCTGAGTCTGTGTGAGTGGGTATGTTCGGGGGGAGGCGACAGTGGGTGGCGCGGTCAGTGGAGGGTCGCAGGGTGATTAGTGGGTGGAGGTGGTGCTCACGGATCGGGTGGCGAGGGGTGGATCTGTCTGTGGTGGTGAAATGGCCTCGTCGGAGTTGGTGGTCGGAGGTGGAGATGGTGAGGGTGGACAGTGGTGTCGAGGGGTCGAAACGACAAATTGACAGATGGGGATTAAAGAGAAGGGTAAGAGGGACTTAGCTGGAAGGTCAGGAGTGAACGGAGGAGGAGGAGGTGGCGAGCGGCTGGTACTGCCGTCGTCGAAGACGAAGGCACCTGGGGGAAGAGACGGCAACGAGGAATAGGGCTGGAATGCGCCCGCTGGTACGGTGTGGCGCGGCAGAAGACGGCGAAGGTAACCCTACCACTGGTATGGTGGCAGGGCGACGAGAAAGGAGGAGAGTCACCGGAAGCTCTGGGCGAATGGCCGGAGTTGGGAGGAGAGGAATTTGAGGGGATTCTCAAGCCAAGTGGAGCTTGAAGGATGCGGCAAAGGGTGCCGCTCCTTAAATAGGCGTCGGTCGACCATGAAGCGTGCGAAGGCGGAGGGAAAACCCCCGCCGGAGACATGGGTAGACAGAGACCCATACCTCTCGCACGTTCGCATGAGAGGTATGGCGGCTGACAGGGCATGGGAGCTAGCCCATGCGGTAGGGCGCTTCGCAAGTAGCTCTCCTTTCAAATCTGGGGCCGGCTCCCCATGCATGCGCGGCGCCATCCTCCGCGCAAAGTCGCCGGAGGTATGGCCTGCGCAGTGGGTGGCAGAGGGACTAGATTGAAGAAAATGACGGGAAAGATAGGGGGTCTTTGCATGGTTTCAAAAAGCTAAGGGTCAAAAAGTAATTATTGAGGACCATTTTGTAAAGTGGGTCAAGACAACCTTCCCTTAGTTCCAAATTTTGGTATAAACCTAATTTGGACCTAAGGAATCCAATGGTGAAGTTGGATTTTAGGTTTGACCATGTTTGACTAGATATTTTGCACAAAAACCCAAATTAGGTCAAAAATTAGGTATGGTTCTCAATCTAGGTCAAGATAGGTTCCAACGGCCAAATTGAAGGTTCTAAACTCTAGAGAATATTTTTTCATGAATTTTAGAGGGTTTAGTTGATTTTTATCTTGCCTAAAATTCGTGAATTAAAGTGGATTTGTTTTAGGGTTACAGAATGTCATTTAATTCCCAGATTTTGTCATAACCCTTTTCTGACCAAACCATCCCACTTTTTCTCTTATTAAGTCCACTTGACCTGTGTCTAGACCTTTAGAAATCCCGTTCATGTACTACAATAGTAAAATTGTAGTTTTACCTCTTGTATAATGTTTTATTCTCTGCTCAACAATTCCCTGATTTAGGCCTTCCCTTAAGTGTTGTAGGAGCTTTTGTTCAATTTATTAGGTCAGAATGTGCTAGTTAGGGTTCATGATGAGGTTCTCATCAGCATACGAAGTGTACACCCCCCCTCACTTTCAACCAAGCAAGCCTACTAGTGAAAGTCCTCAACACCAACTAGGAGGGCTTGCTACCGCCCTTGCTACCCCTACATTGGCAACTAGTAAATGATCCCTATTGTCGCTACCATCTGGTGAAGGGCCATTCCACTAAAAACTATAAGGACTTATGCAACCATATCGAATCCCATATACAAGAATGCACTCTGGCAAAGTATGTCCATCGTAATCAAATGGAGAGAGGCAAGCATCCCCTTAAGGACCCAGATGAGTTCAATTGGGCCCAGTTGTAGTGATTTAGGGTGGCTAGAGTAGTTAACCTTGATAGGAAGAACAACCTCCCACCCCTCTTGAACTACGACCCAAACAGGGATCTCCCTCCCAAGGAGTTCCACCATCAAGCCCTTTAAGCACTCTCTAGACAACCTAGGCGAACCCTAACAATCCTACCTAGCCAATGTGAAGACATTGGACACCCTGTAGAGGTCATTTTCGGAGTGAAGCCTAGGTCCCCTCAAAACCCAGCCAACCAAATAGATCTGGTGCAAGAAATGCTTGCCATTATCAGTTGGGGGTCAAGGCCTCTCATCAAGGAGGTTGAGAGGGATACCTTAATCATCTTCCAAAAACTCCCAAACCTTGGCTGCCATAATGTCCCTTTTCTCATAACACTTTTGGTTGGCGAGAGGAACCCACCTCACCTCTTGGTGGATGACGGGAGTGCAATCAACACCTTATTCTCAAGGACCCTATCCTACTTGGGGTTCAAAGAGCACAACCTCACCCTGTTCGCCTACCCAGTGGTAGTCTTTGATAACCATAAGGTAATGCCAAAGGGGGAAATCACTCTCCCTATCATGATCTGAGAAATGCACAAAGCCTGAACCAGATGACAACTTTTACAATGGCCAATTTCTTCACCACTTTCGATGGAATCATCGGACGACCATCCACCCTCGCCTTTTGGGCCATTGTGTCCTATTTCCAGATGGTCCTCTTCAACACCTTAATGGATGTGGGCATTGTCCACGGTGACCAATCCGTGGGGCGATAATTGCTATGCCTTGAAATCAAGCATACAACTTGGAGAATTGCTCCAAAAGTTGCAAAAGTAGGGAAAAAAGAGAGCAGAAACCCTAACCGAAGGACCCCCCAAACGTAATGCAGCCAGGGTCCAGCATGATGATGGTGGAATTCAACTGCGAGGACCTTGGCAGGATCATCCAAGTGGGTGTGGACCTAGACAAGGTGTAAGTCGTAGAAATGCTCCATTTGCTCCAAGAACATGCAAACATTCTCATGTAGTCCAGCCAAGACCTCCCAGGAGTGAACCTGCAGGTGATTGAATGCTAGCTCAACATCAACCAAGGAGCACACTCGATAGAACAAGTTTGTTGCACAAGTCTGCTAAACAATGGTAGGTTGTGGCGGATGAGGTGGACAAACTCCTTCAAGTGGGGTTCATTAAGAGGGTGATCAAACCTAATTGAGCCTCTAACATAATAATGGTAAAAAAAGGTGAATGAGAAATGGCAAATGTGTGTGGACTTCACCAACCTCAACTTTTCCTACCTAAAGATGAGTTTCCACTCTTGAAAATCGACTCATTGGTGGACTCCTGCGCTAATCAAACCCACATGTATTTCTTGGATGCTTACAGCAATTATCACCAGATCAGCTTAGTCTAGGCAGACCAACTACACACCTTATTTATGATAAACAAGGACCTCTTCCAATATCGAGTAATGCCCTTTGGGCTAAAAGATGCTAGGGCCACCTATTAGCAACTTGTAAACTTTATTTTTGCCAAATTAATTGGAAAGTCGCTTGAGGTCTATATTGATGACATGCTCATAAAAGGTAGCACATACCTCAAGCACTTAGCCAATCTAAAGGAAGTGTTCAAAACACTCCAGGCATTCTGCCTCATGCTAAACCCAAAAAATTGTGCCTTTGGCATTAGATCAAGTAAATTCATGGGCTTCTTGGTGTCAAGTAGAGGCATCGAAGCCAACCCAGATAAGATTAAGGTAGTGATGGAGCTTCACTCTCCCGATAGCCTTCGAGTGGAGTAGTCATTGGTGTTGGAGTTATGTGCCCTAAGCGATTGAGCGAACGAACCTGAGTCAAATCATTCAATCAATGATTCAAATCTGAGTGTTTGATCATGTGGACACACTAATATAGTTAAAGGGGTCCCTCAGTACTGTACCATGCTGGATAAATTGATGACAGGTATTGAAAGATCCAAATGATTTGGATTGAGGATTTCGCTAAGTCATCAAGAACCATCATGATATCCCACTGTTGTCTCCAATTTGAGAAGAGTGTAATCTGTTCTAGAGATTGTTGCTTAATTAATGTTCTTGATGCACATTCTCTACATGGGAATAAAGATTTGGGATTGTCACACAAGTTGAATCAAGGGGTTGACTCGATGATATGGAGATGCAAAAGTCCTTCTCTTGTCATTGTCACAAAGAAGGCGTATCCTTTAAGCTGAGACAGATATGTGTCTCTGTGTTTGAATATGCACATTTGGTGGATCGATAGTAGATTCACCCACCTCGATGTTGAAACTGAAAAGTTGGTGTGCATATAAGGTCACTAGAGGCACATGATTTCTCGAAGGGACCACATAGATTTGTTGTCATAGGTGTACGTAGCAGCTTGGGAGACTCAAGCTCGCTCTGCATATATTGGAAAGTATGAAATTCAATGCATGGTCATACGGGTCCTAATCTAACTCATACATGAAGAAAAGAAGACAATCATTTAGGAGAGGATATGGTCTTCATTTTCATCCAAATGATACAAAGAGAATGTGAAAAGTATGTAACCCATGACAGGATGGACAGTGAATATAGAATTTAAACCTATGGGTTACATATGTCTTTCAATGTGAATGATTCACAGGTATTTGGAATACTTGAGGGAGGCGTAGCACCATAATTCCACTAATCCTTAACTCTTTATTATTGGCGTAATAAAATCAATATAGATTTTGGTGTGTTCCTACTTGTAGGATTGATTGATGTGATTTAAGGAGTTAAATCACTTTCAATTTGGGGATTAATCTCATCTAATTTGATTAGGTACAAAATCCAAGGGTTGAGTTGCAAGTAATTAAACATCTGATAAGTTGTTATAGGCCAATTATGTAAAATTCAAGTGGGACTAGGTCCCAACTTTTGGATGGAGATCCAAGGGTCCACACCATATTAGGATTTGATTGGGAACCCTATAAATATCTCCCAAACCTAATTAGGAAACCCTAAGTTGATTCCAATCGAATCATTTGATTTGTGCGCATTATTCTCCAGGAAAAACAAAGAAGAAAGGAAGGGTCATCGAACAAATCTTCTTCTTAATCATCCCCTTCTTCTACTTCATGATTCAAGTAATGAAAAGAAAAGAGAAGAAGAGAGTAGACGATAGCATAGAGAACAAAGCGACATAACAAATCTCAAAGCAACCCATTCTGCTCCTCGAGGAATGAATAATTACCCTCTAAGGAAATGACTATATCCGAAAAAGGGAATCATCCCTTCTTGTAATACCCACAAAAAAGATAGAAAAAACTACTAAATATTCAACGGTCAAACCCCTCCCTTAATGTAGGCCGATTGGACAGAACTAGGCAAGCAAAGCTCTTGTCCTTGTTTCTTGTACTGTGTTTCACCTCCCTTACTCTCCCCTTCATACTTTTCTATTGAGTTATGTCGACTTAAGGCTGTCAAAAAAATTTCAGGTTCGATATTCTTTTAGGTTCAGCTCGAAAATAAACGAACCAAACCTAAACTTAATTTTAGGCTCGTTTAGATAAACAAACCAAACCTGAACAAGGTAGGTTCGTTTAGGTTCAATTCATTAAAAATTTGATATATATATATTTTAAATTTTGACCTACAAGGGCTACAACCAATTACCACTACTGTCGCTACTGTCACATTCTCATCCCCAAAGTAGACTTCACCTCCTAAGATTGGAACATGCGATGGCAAGTGATGGGAACACCATCATGAGCCCTAAATAGCTCATTTTGACCCAATGAAGAGAATTAAAGCTCCTACATAATCAACTGAAGGTCCTAATTCATTGCATAACCTTTCTAAAGAAAAATAAGAAATAAAGGGTAAAACTGTAACTTTACCAATGCAATACAACAACGGGTTTTCTCAAGGGCTAAACAAAGGTCAAAAGTTTTTAATAAGATAATAAGTGGGTTGGATCAACCAGAAAAGGGTTTGTATGTATCTTGTGAATTAAATGACTTCTTGAAACCCTAAAACAGATCCACTAGATTAACCAAGGTTATGGTCAGGATAAAATTCACTTAAACCCTCTAAAAATCATAGAAAAATATTCTCTAAGGTTTAGAACCTCCAATTTGGCCATTGGAACCCATCTTGACCTAGAATGGGGTCTTAGACAGATATTTTCCCTAAATTGAGTTTTTGCATAAATTTTCCAGTCAAACGTTGTCAAACCCAAAATCCAACTTCATCATTGGATTACTTAGGTCCAAATTAGGTTTGTACCAAAATTTGGACCCAAGATGAATTTGCCTTGACCTAATTTGCAAAAAGGTCTAGCTTGATTACATTTGTAGCCCTATCTTTCAAAAACCCTTACAAACTGCCCCCTAGCATACTCATTGTTTTCGTAGTTAGATACCTCTACCATTATAGCGGAAGAATCCTACTCTGGCGAGCTTTGGAAGGAGAGTTCTCCTTGATTGCTCAGAGGATCTCCTCTAAAATTGGAAGGGAGATTCTCTAAGAAATTCTCTCTCGTCTGAATCCACCTTTGATCCCAGATTCTTTCCCAATCTCTCATGCGAACGCATGAAAGACATGGGTATCCTAACGGATTCCTTCTCCAATGAGCTTTCCTTGCCTCCCAAGCCCTAATAGACCTTCAGGGCTCTATTTAAAGAAGCCTAGATCGCCCCGACTCCTCCAAGATTGAATTTGGGCCGGTTCTCCCTATATTCCTCTCTCCCTCGCCGACCTCAATCTTCGCAAGCTTCGGCGGCTCTTCCCTCACTCACTCGTCGCCCAACCACAATACCAGTGGTTGGGTTGTCTTCCTCTCCATCCTCCGCGTCGCGCAACACCAGTCGACGTCGCCTCGCCCCATCTTCGCCGCCGCCTCATCTACGGAGCTTCGTCTTCCCCATGGTCGGCAACCATACCGGCGTGGGTCCCCTGTCCATTTCGTCCCTTAAAAGTACGTTTTTCAACTCTCTCTCTCTCCCACTTTCTTTCCCTCTCTTTATTTCCATAAACTAACCCTCGACGCCACTGACCTTCGTCATCTTCTCCACCTCCGGCGATGCCTCCGGCGAGGTGCCCCCGTTGCTTCGCACCTCCATCCACCTCGCCAACCACCCTACAACCTTCTCCTCAACTCCTTGATCACATCCCCTCACTCCAACCCCTCCATCAATCATCCAAACTCACCCTCGAACACACCCACTCACATGCCCACAGTAAACCCTAGATACGCCACCACAGCCACCCACACGCCACGAAACCACGCCCATCACATCCGCCGTGGTCCGACAAACCTCTCTAAGTGATTTGACGTGGCCACCAGGCTGTGGTATTGATTTTAGGTTCGTCGCCCCTCCACCATTGACGAGCAAGCATGAAGCAAGCTTGCTGAAGCTCCAGGTCCGGCCAACCCAGGTGCAGCAATCCCAGGTGTGTGGAATACCCTCGCACACACACTCAGGCTCTCAATTGGAGTCGAAGACCTCGGCTGCTGCTACAATCGTGAAGGCCACCTGCTGTTGTGCGCACAAAAGGAAGGTGGGACATTTAGTCCCACCTCGGAAGTGGACGACCAACCAAAGTCACATAAGTTGATTTTGTGTTAAAGGCTTATCGCCTCCAACACTGAGGGTGAGGTCCTCCTCCCCCCTCTCACGGACTCATCTGCAGCACTACCCATGTCGATTTGGCCACGACCCGATTACCCAACCTATTCACTCCTCGCCCACCACCGCATGCCAGTGGGCCTGGTCCAAGGCACGCACCCGACCCGACTACCCGATTGAATGTGTGGCTCTGGGAGAGCAAAACCTAAGAGAGAAAGAGAGGAGAGCTGCACGTGGGCAGGGGTAGGTTTTGCTGCAGGTGAAAGCTAAAGAGAAAAAGAAGCTAAGGCAGAAGTTGAAGCCAAGGCCAGAAGAGGAAGAAGAGAAGGCAGACGACAGAGAAAGAAGAGAAAGAGAAGGACCTCAGAGAAGGAAGAAGAAGGAGAAGCTAAGGAAGAAGGAAGGCAAAGGCAAAAAGAAGAGAAAGAGAAATATCGTGAAAGCCAGGGAAGATAGAAGCCAAAGAAGAAGAAGAAGGAAATAGAAAACAGAGGCAGCTGAAGAGAAAAAGAACTCAGACATTTAAGTCGTCTGATTAAAGAATCAGATGATAAATTTTATCCTCATTGCATATTTATATATTGAATCATTTGGTGAAATTGTAGGAGTATTTAGTGATCTACATCACCATTTTACTCCCATATTTTTGCACTTTGATACTGCTACTATTACAATTCCTTTCAAATTTAAATTGTGATCTTAATTTCTAAATACCAATTTGCTCCCTATGTTCGACCTCGAAAATATTTTCGAGTAATAAAATTATATCTGTTTTGAATGCTTTTTTCGACTGTACTACAATGCAATACTTTTAAAACCGGACTTAGCGCTCCAAACATTTTGGTGCCGTTGTTGGGCAGCAACGGGCAATTTAGAATTCTTGATTACAATTTCTGATTTGGTACTAACTTGCTATATCTCTTTTTGTTGTGGTTGTTTCAGGGAGAAGATTCAAAGAAAGACAGCCACACATCAAACACGCCAGGGACAGGTAACTTCTGATTACTCTCTCTCTTAAGCCCCTCATTCTAAAAAGAAAAAAAGGATAAAATCAATTAGGGCTACTTGCTTTACATTCTTAGCTAATTCATCAAGTTGCCTGATTTGATTTCAACAACAAAACTAATTTGTGCACCCATTTATGGTAACTAGGGCTACCACATTCTTGTTTGAGCTCTAGATACCACATTTGGCAAATTAAATTGGACCAAAAGTAGAGCCAATTAAGGATTTCAAGTTAGGGTTTTAGAGACACACTTTCATAAGAAAAAAAATCAACTCTCCAAAAAGATGTGTGCCTAAGCCTTGGTTGAAGTGATTTATTCAAGCAAACCCTAAAATTCAGGCTCTTAATCTCACTTGAATCCTAAAAGAAGGGACCTGAAACTTCTCAAAGGACAAATAGGTGAAGTTGACCCACCCTATTGGGTCAACCAACCTTGAAATTAGGTCACTTTGCGCACTCAATACATCTAAAGTTCAAGTGAAATCTTAAGCACCCTTGATCTTTAATAAAACTGGTAGACTTAAGAGGTCAAGTCCCCATTTTGGTCTACCTGGAACATTGGTGACAAGAGAGTTCAGGTGGGGGAAACCCTGTAACTCGTGGGGGTGCTCTACCGTGTAGGGGTCTTTGCGGGACTCTCCCTCTCTAGCTGGCCAGGTATTTCTCAGGTGGACGGCTTTTTGACTAAGGGGTATCATCCGTCCCGAACCTCTATAGTCATCCAAAGTTTTTGAGTGTCTTGATTGGGTCAATCACATTCTACTCTCATCCAGACCATCGGTGCATGTTCGGTAGGAGGTCCTTAAGACCATCCTTGAGGCCTCCTTTAGTTATTCACTCCCATCGAGGTCAGGCCTCGACTTCCATGTTTGTGCAGCAACCTCATCACATAGACATCTCCTCTGATTCATCTGAACCCAATTCTCCTTCTTCCGTCATCATGGCACAACCCGTAGAAGAAGAGAATAACCTTGAGAACCAACTTCAGTGCCTTAATGATCTATTCCAAGCCTTTGTGAATCCACCACAGTGTCCTATGATGCAAGATCACTACAATCTCTTTGCGGTGGCGATCAAACCTCGAGTCCCAATCCCGACTGGAGGTCCTGATTCTGAACTCAAGCCCAACATGATTCATGCTATTCCAAAGTTTCATGGGCTCAATTCCGAGGATCCTTTCCAGTACATCAAACAACTCAAGCATCTGGCCCAGACCTTCCGGTCAGATGTCCAAAATCGGGATATTCTTCTCATGAAGATGTTCCCCTTCTCTCTCATGGACAAAGCAGCTCACTGGTATCAAACTCAAATGTGTCCAATCAAAACATGGGTTGAACTACAATCCGAGTTTCTGAAAAAGTTATTCCTAGTGGGTCGGACGAATGCCTTACGACACTAGATTAGACACTTCACACAGCAACCTGGAGAACCACTTCACGAAGCATGGGATCGTTTTCTAGATCTCATGCGGAAGTGCCCCCATCACGGAGTTCCTAAATGGGAACAAGTTTGATTTTTTTACCAGGGACTCCGTGAAGATATCCGTTTATTTGTCAATGCAACTTGCAGAGGAAATATCATGGGTCAACACAAAGACACTGTGTGGGAGATTCTCGAGAATATGTGCGAGAGCTCCATCAATAATGACTCCATGGGCTTATTCGACCGAACGAATGCCCGCACATAGACAAATCCAAGGGGAGCGCACGAGACACAGGGCCTGTTCGCATCAGTTGACTTGGAATTGATGGCCAATCATTTGGACAAGGTCTCTATCATTGAGAAGAAGGTGGATGAGCTAACTCGACATCTGCAGCAAGCCACCTCTACGCAAAACCCATTCGCATAGCCACCCCCTGGGAAGGAAGCTGTGCATAACATCTATCACCAATCTTCTCAAGGGATGGACCCGTATCAACTCTCATCTGACTCTAGGACTGGAGGAAACTCCGATCCTGCCACTCTAGTTGGGGGAACTCTGAACCCTCGTACTTTGATTTTTCTAAGATTCCTCAGACCTGCAAGGACCTAAACGCCATCCAGAATGACCCATTCTCTAATACCTATAACCTTGGATGGCGAAATCATCCCAATTTCCTGTGGGCGGGAAATAATTAGAACCAGAGACCACCATATCAACCCCTCCCACAAGCTCCTAGTCCATATCAGCCGTCTCACCCTCGGCCCAATCCCACCTATCAATTTGGGCCAACTCAGACAGATTGGATGACTCTCATCCTTTAGACTCTGCCTGACATTCAAAAGATGAATGCAGCTATGTAAAAACAGCACAAAGACGAGACCACAGAGGTTCTCAATCAACTTGCCCAAATGGCAAATTCCCGCCAACCTGGCACACTCCCTTCGCAACCTCTGCCAAATCCGAATAACGTGCCAAACCGGAGGGGCATTATGAACCCAAATCTAGGCCAAGCCCACAAGATTTATCAGGCCCCTTCTGTTCCATCACCTAATGGAATGGAAGCTTCAACATCATACTCGGGATTTCAGCAGCAGCCACCTATTTTACCGACATTGAACCAGAACCAGGCAGGACTAAATTCAATAACAACCCGTAGTGGCGAAGCAACACAAGACCCACCTTACCCAAACCAATTTCAACCTGGTAGTAACCCAAACCCTAGGATAGTTATCCAGGACACCCCTATCCCAGATCAAGAACCTGGACCTATTCTAGAGGAACCATCAAGGGTTCCATTTCCCGAGGCCTTGACCAAGGGAAAGAAGACAAACAAACCTGTGGCACCTGAGAAGGACCTGATCAAGCTCTTTGAACAGGTCCAAATAAACATCCCCTTGATGGATGCGATCTGCCACGTACCGGCTTACGCACGATTTTTGAAAGACGTGTGTACACCTAAGAGTAAGCCACAAACCAAAAGTGAGAGCCCAATCATATTGTCAGAGCAAGCCAGCTCTGTAATTTTAAGAAAACTCCCATCTAAGGCAAAAGACCCAGGTACTCCCTTGATTTCTTGTACAATTGGTGATATCCAATTTGATAGAACTTTATTGGATCTGGGAGCCTCCATAAACCTAATACCTACATCCCTACTTGACCATCTTGAGGAATCTGAGCTCAAGCCAACAGAGGTGACATTACAATTGGCTGATCGATCTATTAAGTCACCTAAAGGAGTTCTTGAGGATGTCATTGTTAGGATTCGGGATTTCTATTTCACGGTGGACTTCGTAGTCTTGGATATGGATGCTCCAGAAAACCCGAGGAACACACCAATCATATTAGGGAGACCCTTTCTGGCCACTGCGAGGGCCAACATAAATTTTGAGGAGAGCCAAATTGAACTGAAATTTGGGAAACAAACATTAAAGATTGTCATCTTTAAGGCCCAACAAGGAATTAATTACGGTGTTATAGAACAGATATGTGATATCAAGGCTGTGGTTGACGATCCATATATTGAGGAAAACTTGACTACTCCCGATCAACCACAAGCAGATCAAAACCCGCAATCAGAGGAGTCCGAACTTGACCTAGACACACCCATAACTCCTTCCCTTGCTCCTGACACACACCCTGAACCACCAACTGTTGCTGATAACCCTGTTTTGGAACTTAAGCCTCTTCCCGATCATCTAAAGTATGTCTTTTTGGGTTCCAATCAGACGTTTCCTATGATTATCAACTCCAGACTCACACCTGATCAGGAATCCCATCTGGTTACTATTCTCCAGCAACATCGAAGAGCCATTGGATGGACTCTCGATGATTTGACTAGCATCAGCCCCTCTTACTGCACACATCGCATCTATATTTAAGAGGGCACACGACCTTCCCGTGAAATACAGAGACGTCTGAATCCTAATCTGCAGGAGGTCATGAAAAAGGAAATCATCAAGTGGTTAGATGCTGGGATCATCTACTCGATCTCTAACAGTCGGTGGGTGAGTCCAATCCAGGTTGTGCCTAAAAAGGTGGGACTCACCATGATCACGATTGAAACTGGAGAAATCATACTGACCTGTGTGGCGAATTCGTGGAGAGTCTGCATTGATTACAGAAGACTCAATACCTCCACAAAGAAGGATCATTTCCCACTACCATTTATTGATCAAATCCTCGAGAAACTAGTGGGAAATAGGTTCTTCTACTTTTTAGACGGCTACTCTGGTTATAACCAAGTTGCAATCCATCTTGAGGACCAAGAAAAGACCGCTTTCACCTACCCCTTCGAAATGTATGCGTTCTGAAGGATGCCATTCGGTCTCTGCAATGCACCTACTACTTTTCAACGGTGCATGCTTGCCATATTATCAGATATGGTAGGTGATTATCTGGAAGTCTTCATGGATGACTTTTCAGTATTTGGCGAATCATTTGACGATTGCCTCCTACACTTGGTTCAGTTCCTCAGGCAGTGCATTAACGTGAATCTGGTTCTTTCCTGGGAAAAGAGCCATTTCATGGTGCCTGAAGAAATTATCCTGTGACATCTTATATCAGAAAAAGGCATCCAGGTCAATCGAGCCAAGGTGAATATGATTTCCAAACTCCCTATGCCTAGCTCGATCAAGGACATCCGATCTTTTCTAGGGCACTTCGATTTTTACCGTCAATTCATTCTTGATTTCTCAAAGATCGCGTGTCCCCTGACCACTCTACTATCTAAGGATGTTCCTTTTGAAATCTCCAAGGAATGCACTCAAGCATCTGAGGTCCTCCGTGATCAAGTTACCCAAGCTCCGATCCTACAGTCCCCTGATTGGTCTCAACCCTTTGAGATCATGTGCGATGCATCTGATTTCGCTGTAGGAGTGGTACTTGGGCAAAAAATTGATGGGAAACCCGTGGCCATCTACTACGCTAGCAAGACACTTGACGAAACTCAGTGTAACTACGCAGTTACTGAGAAAGAGCTGTTAGCCGTAGTATTTGCCTTGGACAAGTTCAAATCATATCTTCCGGGTTCCTGTGTTATCATTTACTCGGATCACACAACGGTGAGGCATCTCCTTGCGAAGAAGGACGCGAAACCTCAATTCATTCGCTGGATCTTGTTGTTGCAAGAGTTTGACCTCAAGATTCGTGACAAAGCGGGAAAATAGAACATAGTAGCTGATCACTTGTCTCGCCTTCCTTCTGATATTATTGATCCTTCTGGACCCATTACGGAACATTTTCCTGATGAGCACCTCCTGACTATTAGTATAGAGCTTCCATGGTTTGCTAATCTAATAAACTACCTAGCATCACATCAGATCCTGTCCGATTGGCTGAAGGCCAACAAAGACAAATTGCTTTCCGATGCCAAGTATTACTTCTGGGAATACGCATATCTTTTTCGTATCGGTGCTGATCAAATCATTCGACGATGTGTCTAAGGAGTGGAAATTCAGGACATTTTGTCCTTCTGCCATGACCAGGCATGTGGTGGACACTTCTCAGGTCATAAAATCGCAGCAAAAGTCCTCCAGTGCGGCTTCTATTGACCCACGATTTTCAAAGATGCATACAATCACTGTAGGGCATGCACTCGTTGTCAGACCTTAGGCACCATGAGCCATCATGATATGATGCCCTTACAGCCGATTCTCATATGCGAAATCTTCAACGTCTGGGGGATTGATTTCATGGGACCCTTTCCTGTTTCGGAAGGCTTCGAGTACGTGTCCAAATGGATCGAAGCAATTCCAACCCGAACCAATAATCATAAGGTGGTTATCAAATTCATTCATCAGAACATCTTTTCAATGTTCGGGATTCCACGTGCTATAATCTTTGATGGAGGGACCCATTTCACTAATGCTCAGTTCAGGTCACTGATGAACAAATATGGGGTGTCACACCATTATCACCCCCAAACTAATGGTCTAGCTGAGCTATCAAATCAAGAGATCAAGAAAATCCTCCAGGTCACTGTTCGACCTGACAGGAAAGACTGGTCATCCTGACTTTTAGAAGCTTTGTGGGCTTATAGGACCGCCCACAAAACCCAATTAGGTATGTCTCCCTTCAGATTGGTGTATGGGAAGGCATGTCACCTCCTCATCGAATTGGAGCACAAAGCCTATTAGGAAGTTGTTTGCACCTCAAAATACGCCTGTAATAATGCCCTCTTATGCTATTTCCTAGTATTAACTATGCATATTAGGATTCTATAGTTGCATTTGTAAAAACACTTGCATTCATGCATTTAATTGAGAGGACAAGAGAATGAAATAAATGGCTTCATAATTCACTTTTTTTTTCTCAAGTGCCTCTTTGCAAAAAGTCCCTTCTCTATTTTTATTTCCTCTTGAATTCTTTTCTCTCTTCCCACGTTGCACTTCTCTTCCCGCAGCTGCATGCATTTACTCCACGTCATGTCTCCCTGCCAACGCCACTCCCTGCAGCTGCCAATCCCGCGCCCTCTCCCTGCTGCAGCCAGGCACGCCACTCTCTCCTCCTCTATAAGAAGCTGCAGCTTCTTCCTCGCGAGACACACGCTGCTGCAGAAGAAAAACCCGTAGCCACCACCTTCTCCTCCACCGTCCTCCCCTCCCATACGTCGGCCCTCCTTCGAGGAGGCACCCGACGAGCAGGAGAACCCACTGTGGTGCACACCACCACAGTGGGAACACCACTGCCCAACTCTTCAACGAGCCGGTGGGCGTGGTGTCTTCCTTCGTTTCGTTTTTTCATCTCACGCCATTGCTGTCGCTTCAAGCTCCAAAGCTTGAAGCCGCGGTAGCAACAGCCAAGCGGCGGCAGCAGCAGCAGCAGCTCCCCCCGCCCCCTCCGCTACCACCTGCCGACCTCCTCCGCGTTCGCTTCCCCGCGCCATCGCCCGCTCTCCGCCCTCGCAACAGCCTGCAGAAGCCCCACGTCCTCTGCGCGAAGGCGCGCTTGCACCTGCGACCATCAGTCGTCCGCCGCCATCCCCAGACGACGCCACGTCCAGACGTCCGCCGCCTTCTACAGATGGCTTAACTCGCGTCTCCGAGCGCGCCATCGCCTGCTCTCTCTTTCCCGCTCTCTCTCTCTTTCTCTCTCTTTTTCACTCACTCTCAGTACACTACACCAACGCACACACACATCTTCACCGACACTTCCACACACCCACACACACATAAACACTAGTATAAACATATATATATCTATACGTATACATATATATAGTAACATATATATATATATATAGATACATACATATATCTATATATATATACTTATATACATAGTATATCTATATAGTTATGTATACATACATATATATATAATATATATATATATAAATATATATATACGTATATATATATATATCTATATACTTACATATATACTTATATATATATATACACATACTTATATACATATATATCTAGATACATATACTTATATACATCTATATAGTATTATATATATATATACATATATTTATATACATATATACATATATTTATATACACCTATATATATATATATACACATATATATATCTATATATATCTATACATATATACCTATACATTTGTATATATATATATCGATATATTTACTTATATACATACACATATATATATTTTCACGTTATTTGCCATACGCTGTATTGCGGGAATATCTGCACCAGTTGCTGATATTCCCTGATACACGCGTACAAAAAGCGTGGACCCATACATCATCCATCATCCATCCACACTCCACGCGGCACCCAGTCGAGTTGGTTGCGTCTCTTTAGACGACGACCGACCCGACAAAGTGCTACACTCCATCGCCACCTCCACCCCCACCCCTTTATATATAATATATATATACATACTATATTGACTTTCTGTCTGTTCGCTTCTCTCTTAGTAAAAAGATAAAAAAGGTATATAAAAGAGAAAAGATAATCTTTGACTTGCAGGTATCCCGTCTTGCGAGTAGCAAGACTCGTTTTGGAACTCTGTTTTGACTAAAAGCCAAGGACACAATTTTGAGGGTGTGCCTCAAGGACAAGGATTACTAGAAAAAAATCTAAATAAGAAAAACACCACAAACAGAATAAATGAATGGAAGAGACACGTTTTAAGGAAAACGTAGAAACTCGACTTGAACCCCACTTCCCTGAGTTCAACCCTGGACCTAAAAGTGACAAGATAAAATCAAGTAGGACAGGTTAAAAAATTTGTAAAGAGATGGTTAGGTCCGAATTAGGTTAACCACTATACATATTTCAACGATAAAATCATCATATTAACAACCTATCCGAGCCGACCCATCAGAAGTATAGACCTGCAACCTAGATCTTTCTACGGTAGGAACCCGCAGAAAGCTTCAAATAAGCGAGATAGATGAATTACGCCAATACGCGTATGAGAATTCGTGAATTTACAAAGAGCTGGTTAAGGCCTTTCATAACAAGCACATATCCAAAAAGATCTTTCACCATGGTCAAATAGTCCTACTCTTTGATGCCAAACTCAAACTGTTCCCAGGAAAACTAAGATCAAAATGGATCGGACCTGACTTCGTCCGACGAATCTTTGGAAATGGAGCCATCGAGATCAGTCCACTTAGCCATGATTCAGAACCTTTCATCATGAATGATCAGAGACTCAAACCGTTCATTGACCTTACTGATACAAATTTGGCTAAGACATCATTTACCCTTCATTCTCCCTAAGCTCATTGTGCCCAGCCAATGGCGTAAAACTCAAAGCTTAACGAGAGGCAACCCGTCATTTTTGAAAAACCCGAAACCTTTCTTGACATTCCTATGTTGAAATCATATTGCACTTTACAGTTCATCCATTAGAATAGCCGACCCCACCTCAGGTATCCATACCTGAGCTTGAAATCGTCCGCAACAGTCATCTCGACCCATTCGCCCATCTAGAACCTGTTCTAATGAATGATCTAAGCTGAACTCGAACCCACCTAATTTACAATGGGGACATTGCAAATCGTAGGCATGAGGGGGTATGAAGTGCAAAACACCATGAGAATCATCTCACAAGAGAAGGTTTCATCAAAAAAATCACATATTCCAAAAATACCAAAAAAATGAAAAAAAAATTTCTTGAAAAAGAATAAATTTTGAGGCCATACAAATCTTGAGGAGAAAAAGGGTAAAAGTGAAAAATGTCAAAAAAGGAACACAAATTGAAAAGAAAAGAAAAAGAGATAGTTATTAGTAAGAAATTAACAAATTAACTAAGTTCTAGACCATATCAAGAAAAAGAAAATGAAAGGAAAAAGTGCTAATAAAACACAGAAGAGATTAGTAAGAACGTTGATTTTAGGCCTCTTGGGCTATACTCCTAGGCTTAAAAATTCAAGTATCTGCTAAGATCTGGATAATCCTCAAGAGGTTGGGGAAAATGCGAAGCTTAAGTATTAGGTCTAAGGCTTAGGGAGTATTCGACCTCGTTAACTAACCTCTGGTTTGTGGGACTCGATAACCTAATCACCCCAATCCACACACAGTCTGGTTCAGTGCACTTAAGTATCAAAATCACGCAAATGCATTTAAATTGTTCTGAAAAAAGTTGACTAGATTAGGAGCGGCCGATCAACACAAGTTGATTTGGACGAGATCCCAACGCAGAGAGGCAAGAAATTTCCCTTGAAGATGCGCAATAACATATCGTCTCCTCGGTGATTGTCTCCTAGGATATCTACATATCCTACTAAGGGAATGTAAGCACCCTGTGCTAGTTCAAATGCCATAAGCAGTATTATCCCAAAATATCGATTGCCAGGGTCTGAATTTAGCTTCAGAATGCCATGGGTGGGACTATCTCGAAATCTCGAAAGCCAGGGTTCTGGGGGTTACCATGGGCGGTGCTATCTCGAAGCATCGATTACTAGGGACCCTTTGAGGATTGATGATGGGGACTAGAAATCTGATACAGACCGTGTTGTGAAGCCAATCCGAAGCTAGAAATAAAAAGAAAAGAGAGAGAAAACTCTCCAAACAAAGAAAATTCCTCTATCTCTCTCTTACAAAAATGCACTACAAACTGAACCAAGGCTAAAATATGTTCAACAAACCTTAGGATAGTTCCTGTGGGCCTTAAAAACCTTCGCGGCAGACTGAGGCTAGAGTTGCTCAGGTCTGGATCTTGGTTGGTACTTGAATACCTCTAGGCCTGCTATCGGCATTCTAACTTAATCCATAGAAGAATGCACACATCACAATTTTGAGCATCAAAAAGATTACATGGTCTAGAATCAAAGTTAAAACCTTAGAATTTTTGCTAAGGGACTAGCAAAAGCTAGGCATGAGGGTATGATGGGAATGCCATCATGAGCCCTAACTAGCTCATTTTGACCCAATGAAGAGAATAAAAGCTCCTACATAACCAACTGAAGGTCCTAATTCACTGCATAACCTTTCTGAGAGAAAAATAAGAAATAAGGGGTAAAACTACAATTTTACCAATGCAGTACAACAGTGGGTTTTCTAAGGGCTAAACAAAGGTCAAATGTTCTTAATAAGATAATAAGTGGATTAGATTAGACAGAAAAGGATTTATGTGTATCCTGTGAATTAAATAACTTCTTGAAACCCTAAAACAGACCTACTAGATTAACCAAGGTTCTGATCAGGATAAAATTCACTTAAACCCTCTAAAAATCATATAAAAATATTCTCTAGAGTTTAAAACCTCCAATTTGGCCATTGGAACCCATATTGACCTAGAATGGGATTTTAGACAAATATTTGACCTAAATTGAGTTTTTGAATAAATTTCCTAGTCAAACATCGTCAAACCCAAAATCCAACTTCATCATTGGATTCCTTAGGTCCAAATTAGGTTTGTACCAAAATTTGGACCCAAGATGAATTTGCCTTGACCTAGTTTGCAAAAAGGTCCAGCCTGATTACATTTACACCCCTATCTTTTAAAAATCCTTACAAAATGCCCCCTATCTTCTTCATCATTTTCACAATTAGGTCCCTCTGCCATTATAGCAGAGGAATCCTACTTCGATGAGCTTTGAAAGGAGAGTTCTCCCTGATTACTCAAAGGATCTCCTCCAAAATTTGAAGGGAGATTCTCTAAGAAATTCTCTCTCGTCTGAACCCATCTTTGATCCCAGATTCTTTCCCAATCTCTCATGCGAATGCATGAGAGACATGGGTATCCTAACGGATTCCTTCTCCGAAGAGCTTTCCTTGCTTGGGAAGCTTGCCTCCCAAGCCCTAATCAACTTTCAGGGTTCTATTTAAAGAAGCCCAGATCGCCCTGACTCCTCCAAGCTTGAATTTAGGCTGGTTCTCCCTATATTCCTCTCTCCCTCGTCAAGCTCAATCTCCGCAATCTCTGGCAGCTCTTCCCTCAGTCACTCATTGCCCAACCACAATACCAATGATCGGGTTGTCTTCCTCTCCATCCTCCACGTCGCGCAACACCAGCTGACGTCGCATCTGCCCTGTCTTCGCTGCCGCCTCATTTACGGAGCTTCGTCTTCCCCATGGACGGCAACCATACCAATGTGGGTCCCTTGTCCCTTTCGTCCCTTAAAAGTAGGTTTCTCGACTCTCTCTCTCCCACTTTCTTTCCCTCTCTTTATTTCCATAAACCAACCCTCGACGCCACTGACCACCGTCATCTTCTTCACCTCTGACGATACCTCCAGCGAGGTGCCCCCGTCGCTCCGCACCTCCATCCACCTCGCCAACCTCCCTACAACCTCTGCCTTGACTCCCATATCACTTCCCCTCACTCCAACCCCTCCATCAATCACCCAATCGCACCCCCGAACACACCCACTCACATGCCCACAGTAAACCCTAGATATGCCACCACAGCCACCCACACGCCACGAAACCATGCCCATCACATCCGCCATGGTCCAGCGAACCTTTCTAAGCGATTTGACATGGCCACGAGGCTGTGCTATTGATTTCAGGTTTGTCGCCTCTCTGCCATTGTCGAGCAAGCTTGAAGCAAGCTTGCTAAAGCTCCAGGTCCGCCTAGCCCAGGTGCAGTAGTCCCAAGTGTGCGGAATACCCTCGTGCACACACTTAGGCTCTCAATTGGAGTCGAAGACCTCGGCTGCTGCTGCAATCGCGAAGGCCATCTGCTGCTGTGTGCACAAAAGGAAGGTGGGACATTTAGTCCCACCTCGGAAGTGGACGACCACCCAAAGTCGCATAAGTTGATTTTGTGTTAGAGGCTTATCGCCTCCAACACTGAGGGTGAGGTCCTCCTCCCCCCCTCTCACGGACTCGTCCGTGGCACTGCCCACGCAGATTTAGCCACGACCCGATTACCCAACCTGTTCACTCCTCGCCCACCACCGCACACCAGTGGGCCTGGTCTCGGGTATGCACCCGACCCGACTATCCGATTGACTGTGTGGCTCTGGGAGAGTGGAACATAAGAGAGAAAGAGAGGAAAGCTGCACGCGGGTAGGGGTAGTTTTTGCTGCAGGCGAAAGCTGAAGAGAAAAAGAAGCTAAGGTAGAAGCTGAAGCCAAGGCCATAAGAGGAAGAAGAGAAGGCAGACGACGGAGAATGAAGAAGAGAAAGAGAAGGACCTCGGAGAAGGAAGAACAAGGAGAAGCTAAGGAAGAAGGAAGACAAAGGCAAAAAGAAGAAGAGAAAGAGAAAGATCATGAAAGCCAAGGAAGACAGAAGCCAAAGAAGAAGAAAAAGGAAAGAGAAAACAGAGGTAGCTGAAGAGAAAATGAACTCAAACATTTAAGTCGTCTGATCAAAGAAGCAGACGATAGATTTTAGCCTCATTGCATATTTATATATTAAATCATTTGGTGAAATTGTAGGAGTATTTGGTGATCTACATCACCATTTTACTCCCATATTTTTGCACTTTGATACTGCTACTATTACAATTCCTTTTAAATTTAAATTATGATCTTGATTTCTAAATACCAATTTACTCCCCGTGTTCGATCTCGGAAATCTTTTCAAGTAATAAAATTATATCTGTTTTGAATGCTTTTTTCGACTGTACTACAACGCAATACTTTTAAAACCCGACTTAGCGCTCCAAACAGCAAGGCAACTCAAGGGACATCTCCCTTATATATTTTGTGAATTATAGAGGTATTTTTTGTTATTTATATTTTTTCTTTTGAGAAACATGACATGAAATGCTTATGATATAATTTGTATATTTTTTAATTTTTTGCTCCATGTTTTAATTTTTTTAGTTATGATTTATTATGTTTGCATTTATAACAAAATATTATACTTTAAAGGAATCATAAATAAACCTTTAAACGAACCCTTAAAATGAACTCTAAACAAATCAAACTTAAATTAACAGCATTTCAAACTTTACACTTAAACGAACCATAAACAAACGAACTGAACCTTTGATAACAAAAATGAATCGAACTGAACCTCATTCTTATTTATTCTTATTGAACCCAAACTTTGAAAAATGGTGTTATCGAACTAAATCGAACCTACGTAGGTTCGCACAAGTTTGATTCATTTACACCCCTATCTCTCGGTGACTCCATTCTCCAATTTCTATCATTAGTTCCTTCTCCAGAAACCCCCCTCCTCCTCTATAATAGTTTGACAAAGGAAATTTCGTTACCATTATTCTTCTTTAATTAAGAGTTATGATCTCTCATTTCATGTGATTATTAATGGAATGTAACGCTTGCAAATTAGTTAATAACTTTTATCTTAGAGTTCATTTCATATAATTGGTAGTGGAATTCTTAAATGAACCTTAAATGAATCAACCTAAAAAAGGTAGATTCGCTCGAGTTCGATTCAGGTTCGACTAGCAAAATAAATGAATTGAACCTAAAAAAAGGTTTAGGCTCATTTAGATAAATGAATCGAACCTAAACAAGGTAGGTTCGCTCGAGTTTGGCTCATTTACACCCCTACATTGGCTTGATCAATTGGCGCAGTTTATGGGAAAGTAGGTGACCTATCCACCAACTAAAAAGCTAAGACATAGTAGCCACAAATGGCCCCAAAGGCAAAGAGGCTGGACTTCGATGGAAGGGTCGACGAAGACCCCAATGCTCTCCCTTATGACTTGTTGGAGCTCCCCGAGCAATTGATAGAAGCCTCATCCATTGAAAAACAAGACCCCCTAGTTTGTTGAGCAGAAAAGCAGATAGATCCTGAGCTCAAAACCTCTAGCCAAATGACCCAACCTTCTCCATCAAGTAGAAGAAGTTGACAGAAAAGCCTAAGTGAGGCTCTACGTCATCGTGGAGGAGTTTTTCAAACTAGTGGAAAAGATTCGGGAGGCATGGGCCAAGAGAGAAGTGGTCCTCAAGGCTGCAAAAGACTTTTCAGATAGGGAACATCATCCCAAGGGACCAAATGATAGGTGCGTCCGCTAGGTCGAGGCAAAAAATGCTTGACTCCAACAGCAACTAGAGGAGCTACATTAATAGATCCCCTGCTAGGATGCACAAAGCCCTGAGGACCTAGTTAGGACATTCGAGGTTAACACTCTACACCCCCCAGCCTCTGCCTAGATGACTATGTCCTAAGCCATGAGTGGTGTAACTCCCTAAAATATGAGTTCCAATATGTTTCAGAATGGTTTGAGTCACTTTGAACCCATAGGCATGCTTTCGGTTCGGTATAGTACGAACACCTCATAAAATGTAAAGAAACGTGTGTTTTCAGTCAACCCTTAGTCAAACCTCATCAAAATGGTATTATGTGTGGCATTGATGGATTCCTCTTCTTCCAAGCTTTCCAACGATGCTTGTTTCATGCAAATCCGAGGTGTCTAGCTCAAGTTATGACCAAAACAAGTTGATAAGGACCTAAATGTAAGGTGAACCAAACATAAGGGTAATTTGGGTATTTTACCAGCAAATGATAAACCTAAACCTAATACCAAGTACATGAAAAGGCCCATTTGGAGTTAGAGTCGACATTTACTTCCTTGCTCTCTTAGAATTAGAGAAAAAGAGAGCGAAAAGAAGGAATTAAATAGGAAATTAGGATTATGATTCCTAAGGACCTATTCGTAATAGTGAGAAGTTCGGGAGTCCCACCACAATTGTTGCGGCCACGGTGGCGGAACGTAGCAAGGAGGCAACACATGGCGGCGATGCTTAACGCGCGAGCAATGTATGGCGTGGGGGAACGTGCACGTTATAAGCGTTCACACGGAGAAGGCGAGCGCAGTGCACTCGATTCGCAACACATGGCTAATCCAGCGGTGGGGATTCACGAGCGTGATCCACATGCAATTGCGCCAGCATGTCGCATGTTTACTCGTGGCACAGGCGCAGACCGATGCGCAATTCAACTGAACCAACTGGTCTAGGCCAGTCCAGAGATCCCTTTGCACTTCAAGCAGTTCAAGGTCTTCCCAACCTCAAAACTTGACAAATAAGGTACCGTTGGAATCGTATCAATGCTAACTATACCTTGGTACCCTTGATTTTCATTTTCAATTAGTGTCTGTAATGTGAAAAATCAAAACTGTGTCTAAGGTAGTTCTAACCCTATTTTTGGAGTGTTTGGTTTAGGAAAACTTCTCAGTGCAGGCGCGGAGTATGAGGAAGGTCCGACACATGTCCTAGGACCTTTTTCACATGGTTCAAAGTCACCATGACCCTCTAGTGATGTTAGGTAGAGTATTCTACCTTTCACTTATTTCCGATTCGATTTTGGTTGTTGTAAGCCTTTTCCACACAATTCTTCGCGTATGTCATGTTGATTAGCATGCGGTTCTCCCTTTGCTGAGTTTGGAACCCTTTTAAGAATTTATTTCTATTTTTGGGTACTTTAATATGAAATAGATTGATTTCACGTGAATGATTAATACTAAGAACATTAAATGTGACCTTATCATTGCATGTATGAAATGAACTCCGTTTTTCGTGAAACAGGTATTGTTGTGATCGTTAATTGGTAAATTATTTGGGACCACTATCATAAATTGGAAATGAACGGATTAATGGTTAATTATGGGGATGATATGAAGTCTTTCATAATCTTAATCAATGAACGTAATTGATGGGATCATGGTCTGAATAAGTAATGTTATTAACTTAGTTATCTAGAAATATTTGTGAAATCAATATGATGGAATTGTCAAAATTTAGAAGTGAGATAACTGGTTTCTAGCCCTGCTACTCACTAGATTTTGGCTGTAGCTTTTGGCCTTTTAGACCAAATATTAGGCTGGTTTAGGGAGTTGTTGGCCTCGCTATGACTCTTTGGTTAGGCTTAGAGGCCAACTGGGATTGCGTGGCTTGAGGGTTAGAGTGGTTTCTTTCTTGGATGGTGGATGGGCCATTAGTTGTATGTGGTTTAGCATGCATAATGCTTGTGCAAGTTCACACCACACGATGTAGCCACCACCCTTTTTCGCTATGACCTTAGGGTAACGAATCGAGGTGACTTGATGGGTATAAGCCACCTTTTCTACCAAGAAGATGACTTATACCTGTCTTGCATCTCAAGAAGTTACACGAGATCACCTCATGGCTCGAGGCATTGATTAACAGGTGGTGGACTGTAACAACTTGGGCTCTCATTGCATAAAACGAAACTAGATAGAGTACTGACTAATAGGTGGATTAATTAAAGTACAGTACCATTTTCTCTTATGATCTGGAGAAAATCAATAAGTAATAAGACATTCGTTGTAGTATGATTTTTTCGAGAACAGAAATAAAAATAATAGAGAACTTGCTGAGTCCTGGGTCGAACACGGGGAGACGTGGAATCATTCTAACTAGATGCAAAGTGTATAAGCAAATATTAACTAAGTGATAAGAAGGAGGTGAGAAGAACAAACACAAATCAGGAAATTATATAGAAGGGGGGTGAGAAGTAGGAATAGAAATCAAACTTTTATTACTACTAAAAAAGAGTCAAATTACAACTAGAACTAACTAGAACATGAAAACAGAATATCTACTAGAACTAGAAATCTACAACTAGAAAAGAACTAGAAGAATGGAGAAAAGGTGAGATGGAGTGTGGTCTGTTGATGTAGCCGCCGTGATGAGATGAAGGTGAGGAAGAAGCTTCGGAGTTGATGAGGAGGATGGCCACCAGAAATATGAGGCAGAGTTCTGGATGTGAGGAAGAAGGTGAAGGTGATGAGAGGGTGATCTAAATAGGAGGGCTATGTAGAAGGTGGTGAGGAGTTGGAGAACTATTCTAATCTAAACTACTTCATCCCGGGAAGGGAGGGGTGTAGGATCCTATTTATAGAGTTGCCTAGGTTTTAAATGGAGGGCTAAGATTGAATAGGTTTAGGATCAAAGGCTAGGATCTAATTTAGTAGGTTATTTTTGTTGGAATTAAATGGAAGAGGATATGTTTTAAATAGGAAATGATATGATCTTTTGTGCAATAGGTAGGGATAAGGATAAGATCTTCATTGGGATTAAGAGATAGGATTTAATCTAAGCCATGGGATGGTAGGACAACCTAGAGGCTAAGGCTTAGGTTTTTGTGCTTTTAGGTGGGAAAGGATAAGGTGGTGTTGTTGGAAGGGATAAGCTAATGGTTTGGTTTTAATTAGGTTCATTTAGATGACCATATATAGGTTTATAATTAGGTACATGGTTGGATAAATTAAGTTGATAATTGGGCTAGGTGGGTGGGTCTAGGGTTAGGAAAATTTAGGTCCCTAATTGGGCAAACCTAATAGGCTATGTCAGATAAATAGGCTCAACCTCTTTACATAAGTGAGCTCAAACATGAAAACCCAGTCTCCAAGGCTTAAAATTTTTCCAAACCTGGTACCTGCACATAATATAACAAAGACATCAAGGCACCATATATAAGTTTGGGAAAAATTGTAGAAAAACTCAAAATTATGCAATATTTACAAAAAACTATACTGGCCTAACTAAATGCATTCTACCCAAATCAACTCTTAGATTAGCATTAGTTAGGCATAATTAATGTAAATATATCTAGAAATATCACACCCCCATGCCTATCTTTTGCTAGCCCTCGAGAAAAACACTAAACGAAAAGCACACGGGAAAATAGTATTTACACGGGAAATCATTTGCAAGTTTTGAGCTAAGCTAAATCTAAATCATCAATCTCGATTTTTCACCAAAACAACGTACACAAAACCTTAACGACAAAGACTTAATATTTTTAACGTATTGACTCAAATCTGAACTGCCCAAATGAAATCAGGAATTTTATTAGCCATTGGACTTGGGTCGCTAGAGGAACTTTCTCTGACTAAGTCAACCCACCCAAGGTTAAAATTAAATGTAAGAAATAAGCATCTTGTGTGTGAAATAATGTGACTCACCAGACGGGTAACTAAATTGATTCCACATATGCAATAAGGGTTAGAATATTTTTTTTGCCCTACAGATCCAGTTTTTAGATTGGTCTTACTAAGAATTGGCAACTTTCTCCTCACCACTTTTCTATCTCGGAGTCAACACTCTAACTGTATATTTCCCCGACTAGACCCCTAGGTCTTTTATTCTGAAGTTTTTTCTCCATATTTTTTTTCTTTTTTTTTCTATAAGACCAACAATCATATGTAGCAAGGAGTTTTTATTATGAAAATGGAAAGGGTAGCATCCATATGTAGTGAGATGCTATTTAATTGGTGGAAGAGCACCCATTTGTAACGACGCGCAAATTTATTTGGTGGGGACTTTTTTTATCCTCATTTTTTTTAAAGGATAAGTAAATATTTTCTTTTCTCCAAATCACTTTTCTAGGTGAGTGGCTCTCCTTCATCCGTTCAAGAACCACACTTAAACACAAATCCAAAAGCAAGAAGTGCAAGTTGGGCTCTGAACATCCGACAATGGGGAGGCTCTCTCACTACAACATGTCAGCCATACCCACAAGGATCATTTGACCCTTAGACTAAACCCTATTGACCACTAAGGACTCAACAAAATCACCCAGAAGACGAGTCGGTGCAATGTGCAAGTGAAGATGCTTGGAACTCAAAGACTATCCAAACTAAAGGATGGAAAGATAAGTCATTCACTCATCACCCTTTTGACTTAATACTTAATTTTAGCTTTTTCAGATCATTTCAAAGACTCAGGAAAATAAATCCAGATTTAGGTAAATACTCGATAAATTAAGTCTATAAAGACCTAAAAAGTCTAAGCGGAAAGACTTTGTTTGTATATTTCCGAAGATCGAAAGTCCTCAAAATCGATATTTTCCAATTTTTCACAACTCAAACTCTAAAAACACCAATTTTTTCTCTTTTTTTGAAAACTAATATACAATGGATGAAAACACTCAAAATAGTAGATAAGCATGCGAACAACAACTACAGCAAAATATAGGAATTTTGGAGACTAGTATAAAAGTGACTCAGTCAAAGTACGTGAATCCACCCCTTACCTATTTCATGCAAAGTCCTCATTGTATGCTATTGATGGGAACACCATTATAAGCCATAACTAGCTCAATTTGATCTGATTAAGTCATTAAATGCTCCTACATAACCGCTAGAGGACTGTAATTCATTGCATAATCATTCTGAGGGAAAGACAAGAACCTAGGATTAAAACTACAATTTTACCATCATATCATGAGTGCAGAATAACTATGGGTTTTCTCAGGGGCTAATTAAAAATCAAATGGTCCTAAAAGTCTAACAAGTGGGTTAGAACAGAAAGAAAAGGGTTTTCGCATGTTTTGAGAATTAAATGACTTTTGAAACCCTAAAAACAGACCTACTTAATTAACTGAGGTTCTGGTCAAGATTAAATTCACCTAAATCCTCTAAAATTTATAGAAAAATATTCTCTAGGGTTTGATACCTTCAATTTGACCATCAAAACCCATCTTGACCCAAAATAGAGTATCAGAATGATATTTGCCCTAATTTGGGTTTTTGCATAAATTACCTAGTCAAACATGATCAAAACCAAACTCCAACTTCACCATTGGATTCCTTAGGTCCAAATTAGGTTTGTACCAAAATTTGGATCCAATATGAGATTGTCTTGACCTAGTTTGTAACTTGGTCCTGTTTGATTACACATATGTCCTTAACTTTCAAAATCCTTACAAAAAGGCCCCTAATTTTGTCGTTGTCTTTGAAAATAGGTCCTTGGCACCATTAAAGGAAACTTTGAGCTTCACCGTTGAGATCAAGCAAGGATTTCTCGCTCGATTCTCAATCAATCAGACCCAAAATAGATATCTAGATTCTTGACGAAGTTGTCTTCCATTTAAGCCACATCTTGGGCTCCAAGTTTTGCCCAAATCCTAATGCGAATCATTTGAAATTTGGGTTTCCAACTCCGGCGACCTTCTAAGCTTCCCAAGCTGTAATCGCCCTCTGATGGCCTATAAAAAGACCTTCAGATTAGGCCATTCTTCCCGCGCTCAAATTTAGCCTTGAACACCTCCAATTCTTCTCCTCTTTCTTTGCCGAATTGCTCCTCAACATCCGACGACCTCCCCTACCTTTGTTCCTCCTCCGTTCGCAATATCGGCGATGGAGCTATCTCCCCCATCTTCCTCCCCGTCAAGCCATACCAGCCGATGCCCCCTTCACTGTCTTCCTCGCCATTTCCTATCCACCGGAGCAGCTTCCTTCTCCAGCGTCGATCATATTGCAACTGGCGCCATCTCTGCTCCCCTTCATCCACTATCGCTCTCAACCAACTCCTCAACTTCTCCTCATCATGCCAGCATATCCAACACACCGCTCCGACCTCTGTACAACCGTTTGCGACTATGTCTTCCATCTCTCCGATAGAACTTCGGTGAGCCCTAACGGCTTCCACACACCACCAAACCAGCCACTCCCACACTCCACACCTCCGCATCGACCTCAGGAAAAGATCCCTAACCTTGTTCGGACGATTGCCCCTCCAAACGCCCCGTCGAACAAACCCACATTCAGTCACCCTCCACAAGGTCGACAAACCTCATCACTCACACACACGCCACGCCGACCCCCTCATCAAGTTCGCCGTGCTCCGGCGATCGTTCCTAAACGTTTTCACGTGGCCAAAAGGCCTTATTTGTGATTTCAGGTACCAGCCCCCTCCGCCATTAAAGTTGAGCTTCAAGCTTGCTCCAGGGTGCCTTCACTCCAGGTCTTAGCTCCAGGCTGTGCAAATTCGTCACACGCACACACCCAGGTCTCCAATTGAGGGAGATACCCTGAACAACTAACCCAATTGAGGAAGGGTTCCACTGCAGCCGCACGCAAAGAGAAGGGAGAGAACATAGTCCCAACTCAAAAGTTCAAAAGCGGCGCTATCGCATAAATTGAACTTATGATAAAGGCTTATCGCCTCAAATCACAAGCGGTGAGGTCCCTCACACCCCTCACGTGCCTCATCCGTGACACGCTCTCCGCAAACCTGGTGTAGATCTGATAACCCACTTAAGCCCGATACACTCCTCGGCTGCGACCCATGCCCGCAACCCTAGACCCAGGTGCACTCTAGGCCCGATTACCCGAATACTCAGTACTATTAAAGGCTCTAGGAGAGAGTGACCCAAGGAGAGAAAGAGAGGAGAATCTGCGCAGGGTTGGGGAGGGTTTTGCTCTGTTGTGGATTGGCTAACACTTAGCCAAAATTCAAGCCCTTTCCCCTATGCTTGAAGAGAAAAAGAAGAGAAGGAAGGAGTAGAAGTAGAAAAAGAAAGAAGAAAAGGAAGAGAAAGAACAGAAGCAGCAGAAGAAGAATAGAAGAAGAGAAGGAAGAAGGAACAGAAGAAGAGAAGAAGAGTCGCAGAACTGAAGAAGAAATCAGAGAAAGAAGAAGGAGAGCACTGTTCATCAAACATTAAGATGTCTGATTGAATAATCAGACAGTTGACTTGAGTTCATTTCATTCATAACTATTGAGTTCCATTAGATATTATTGTAGGGAGTAATTGGTTATTCAAATCACCATTTTAATACATTCTTTTTGCAGTCTGACACTTGATCTTATTGCCACATTATTCTAAATCAATTTCTGATTATAATTTCTTATCTCTATTGTTTAAATTGCAACCTTGAGAATTGAATTCCTACTTGCTCCCAGCGAACGACCTCGGACTTTTTCAAGTATAAATTTTATCTATTTTTTGCAAGATTTCAACTATACTGCAACGCAACGATTTAAAACATGTCGGGCGAACAACATTTTGACACCATTGCCGAGGAGCAACACGCAATTCAGATCTCTTGATTGCAATATCAGATTTGGTACTAACTTGCTACCTCTCTTTTGATTGTGATCTATCGAAGGGACTCGTTAAAGGAAGATCAGCTGCACATCAACCACTCCAGGGGCAGGTAAACTCCATCTAACTTCTTCTAAGCCCCTGATTCTGAAAAAGCTAAAAAAGGAAAAAATCATTTAGGGCTACTTGCATTATATTCTTAGATTAATCATCAAGTTGCCTAATTTGATACATTCTATTTAGACAACATTCAAACCCTGATTTGTGCACCTACTTGAAGCTTAAGGTATTTAGGGTTATCACATTCTTGTTTGAGCCCTAGGTACCACATTTGGACAAATTAAATTAGACCAATCAGAGCCAATTAGGGATTTCAGTTTAGGGTTTTAGAGACACACTTGCCTAATCAAGAATTGATCTTTCCAAATAATGTGTGCCTAAGCCTTGATTGAATTGATTTATCCAAGCACAACCCCAAAATCAGGCTCTTAATTTCATTTGAACACTAAAAGAGGGACCTAAATTTCTCAAAGGACAATATAGGTGAAGTTGACCGACCTTGTTGGGTTAACCAATCTTCAAATTAGGTCACTTTGCACAAAAAACATCTTAAAAGTTCAATTGAAATCATAAGCACCTGTGCTCTTAATTAAAACTGGTAGACTTAAGAGGTCAAGTCCCCATTCTAGTCTACCTGGATCATCAGTGACAAGAGAGGTCGAGTGGGGAAAACCCTGTAACTCGTGGGGGTGCTCTACCGTGTAGGGGTCTTTGCAGGACTCTCCCTCTCTAGCTGCCCAGGTAATTCTCAGGTGGACGACTTTCTAACTAAGGGGTATATCCGCCCCGAACCTCTATAGTCATCCAAAAATTTTTAGGTGTCTTGATTGGCTCCATCACATTCTACCTCTCATCTACTCCATCGGTGCATGTTCGAGGGGAAGTCTCTAAGACCATCCTTGAGGCCTCCATTAGCTTCTCATTCCTGTCGAGGCCAAGCCTCGATCTCCTTGTTTGTGCAACAACCCAACCCGATCGATATCTCTTTTGATTCATCTGAACCAAATTTTCCTTCATCCATCATCATGGAGCAACCAGCAAAAGAAAACAATCTTGAAAGTCAGCTTCAATGCCTCAATGATCTATTCCAAGACTTTGTAAACCCACCGCAGCGTCCTATGATACGAGATCACTACAATCCCACTACGGTGGCAATCGAACCTCGAGTACAAATCCCTGGTGTCAAACCCGAATAGTTTGTTAATATGGTGATTTTATCGTTGAAGTGTGTATAGTGGTTAACCTAAATCGGACCTAACCATCTCTTTACAAAATTTTTTTAACCTGGCCTACTTGATTTTATCTTGGTCACTTTTAGGCCCAGGGTCAAATTCAGGGAAGTGGGGTTACAAGTCAAGTTTCTACGCCTTTCCTACAATGAATCTCTTCCATTCGTTTATTGTGTTTTTGGTGTTTTTCTATTTAGATTTTTTTTCTGGTAATCTTTGTCCTTGAGGCACACCCTCAAAATTGGGTTCTTGGCTTTTAGCCAAAACAGGGTTCCAAAACGGGTCTTGCTATTCACAAGACGGGATACCTGCAAGTATTTTTTTATCTTTTTATGGGCATACAAGAGAAATAGAAATAAATTAAATATAGTATAGATATATATGTATATATCATATATGTATAAAGGGGTGGGGGTGGAGGCAAAGATGGAGTGTAGCACGGTGTCGAGTCGGTCGTCGTTTAGAAAGACGCAACCAACAGGACGAGGTGCCGCATGGAGTGTAAGGTGGATGGCGGAAGATGTGAGCGACCACGCTTTTTGTATGCGTGTATCGGGGAATATCAGCAACTGGTGCAGATATTCCCGCGATATAGCTTATGGTAAATAATGTGAAAATATATATATGTATATATGTAAATATATCTATATGTATATATATATATAAGTATATGTATAGATAGATATATGTATAGATATATATATATATATAGGTATGAGTATGTGTATATAACTATATAGATGTAAATATATATGTATGTATATGTATATAGTAATATATGTATATATAGATATATGTAGCTAGATATATATATATATATATGTATATATAGATGTATATATAAGTAGGTGTGTGTATATATATATATATACTTAGTTATATAGGTAATAATATATATATAGATATATGCATATTTATATATATATATATATGTATATATGTAAGTATATAGATATATATATATATGTATATGTATGTATATAGTACTATATAGATGTATATATATGTATATATATGTATGTATAAGTATATGTCCATATATATATGTATATATATATATATATATATATATAGGTATATAGATGTATATGTGTGTGTGTGTGTGTATGTATATAGACTAATACATATTTATATAAGTACTAATATATGTATAGATATATGTATAAAATATATATATATATGTATATAAGTATATGTATATATGTAAAAATATATATGTATATATATATAGATATATGTATATATATATGTATGTATACTACTACATAAGTATATAAGTACTACTATATGTATAAATATAAATATATATATGTATATATATCAATACATATATGTATACGTATATATATATATGTATATGATAGAGTATAGGTGTGTGTGTGTATGGAAGTGTGAGTGTATGTGTGTGTAAGCGTCGGTAAAGAGAGTGCTGTGAGTGTTGTGAGAGAGAGAGAGAGAGAGAGAGAGAGAGAGCGGGAGAGATGGCGTTGTTAGGGCGTCTGGACCTTCAATGCGCCGTCTGGAGTCCTACAAGTGCGCGCAGGCGCGGGCGTCTGGACCTTCAATGCGTCGTCTGGAGTCCTACAAGTGCGCGCAGGCGCGTATGCGCGCAGAGGTCATGCGCTGGAGGGAGTGGCGCGGAGAGGTGTACGCGGGCGAGTGAAGCTGGTGACGCGAGCGCGCGCCCGCCTCTCCGCGCCACTCCCTCCAGTGCATGACCTCTGCGCACGTATCGCGCGTGGGCAAAGGCTGGTTGCGGCGTGCCGGGTGACCGGTTAAGTGAGAAGCTCACCGGTCACCCCACTGTAGCCACAGTGTCACGTAGACTGGCGTGAACAGTGGCTACAGTGTAAGGCTGCATCGCGCAACCGGGAGCAGGCGGTGCTGTGAGTGCGGACGGCTCGGCGCGCGTGGTGGAATGGCTTCGGCTAGTGGCTTGTAGGCGGGATGTCGCGGCAGAGCATGCGGAGAGAGCTGCTGGCGTGCGCGGTGGAGGGCGAGGGTGACCTGCTGCTTGCGCGGAGGCTTGCGGGTGCTGGTAGGGGTGCGGTGAAGCGTGGCCGGCCGCTGCAGTGGTGCGCGGTGGCCGATTGCGGAGAAGCTGGAGGCGGAGGCGCCTGCAAGCGCGTGCGGAAGGCGAGGGCGGCCTGCAGGCTTGCGCGAAAAGAGGTGGTGAGGCTGCTACGTGCGACTGCTGCTGCCGCCTTACTGGAGCTTTGAGCTTCAAGCTTGAAGCCTGCGGTAATGGTTGAAGTGGCGTGGAAGGTGAAAACAGTGAAGAAGGCCACCACGCCCACCGGCTCTTTGAAGAGCTGGGCGGTGGTGGTTTCACGGTGGTGGGTGCTCACCACAATGAAGACTCTTGTCCACCGGGTGTCTTCGAGGAGGGCCGGCATGTGGAGGGAGAGGGAGGAGACGGTGGCCTGGAAGAAGTGCTGTGGGTTCTTTTGGCGTGGAGGACCAGGCTGTTGATGAAGAAGAAGTCGTGGCCTTTTTATAGAAGAAGAAAGCCATGCACAGCCATGCCCTGGCTATGCATGGCTCAAGGATGGCTCATGGCAGGGAGATCATGTATGCGGCTGGCAAGGAGGGGTGTGAGCAGGGAATGGTGCGAGGAGAAGAAGATGCTCCATGCAACCGCGGGGATGATTTCAAAATCCAGTGAAATAAAAATAAAAAGATGGTGAATTTTGCAAAGATGCACTTGAGGAAAAATGTAAATTGCGAGGCCACTTATTTTATTCTCCTCCCCTCTCAATTAAATGCATGCATGTATTTTTACAAATGCGATTATGGAACCCTAATATGCATTGGTAATGCTAGGAAATAGCACAAGAAGTCACTATTGCAGGTGTATTTTTGCGGTGAATCAATCCCCGCTGGAGGTCCTGATACTAAACTCAAGCCCAACATGATTCATGCCATTACCAAATTCCATGGGCGTAATTCCAAGGATCCTTTCCAGCACATCAAGCAACTCAAGCATCTGGCCCAGACCTTCGGGTCAGAAGCTCAAAATCGGGATGTCTTACTCATGAAAATGTTCTCCTCTCTCATGGACAAGGTTGCTCACTGGTACCAAACCCAAACACATCCAATCAACACCTAGGCGGAACTTCAATCCAAGTTTCTGAGAAAGTTCTTCCCTGTTGGTCGGACAAATGCCTTACGGCACCTGATCACGCATTTCATGCAACAAGAAGGAGAACCGCTTCACAAGGCATGGGATCATTTTCTGGATCTCATGCGAAAGTGCCCCCACCACGAAGTTCCTAAATGGGAATAAGTCCAGTCTTTTTACTAAGGACTCCGTGAGGATATTCGATTATTCGTCAATGCGACCTGCAGAGAAAACATCATGGGTCAACACAAAGACACCGTGTGGGAGATTCTCGAGAATATGTGTGAGAACTCCATCAATAATAAATCCATGGGCATGTTCGATCAGACAAATGGCCGTGCATTAACGAATCCAAAGGGAGCACATGAGACGCAGGGCCTATCCTCTTTCGTCGACTTGGAATTGATGGCCAGTCTTCTGGACAAGGTCTCTATTATTGCGAAGGTGGATGAGCTAACTCAACACTTGCAGCAAGCCACCTTTGCGCAAAACTCGTTCGTGCAACCGCCCTCTGGTAGGGAGGCTGTGCATAACATCTATCATCAATCTTCTCAGGGGATGGACTTGTATCCACCCCCATTTGATTCTGGTTTCGGAGGAAACTCTGGACCCACCTATTCTAGTTGAGGGAACTCTGAACCCTCGTATTCTAACTTTTTCGAGGCTCCTCAGACCTGCGAGGACCTCAATGCCATTCAGAATGATCCATTGTCGAACACCTACAACCCTGGATGGCGTAATCATCCTAATTTCATGTGGTTAGGGAACAATCAAAATCAGAGACCTCAATATCAGCCCCGACCACAAGCTCCTCGTCCATATCAGCCGCCTCAACCTCGGCCCAACCCAACTTATCAATCCGGGCCGACTCATACAAATCAAATGACTCTTATCCTGCAGACTCTGGTTGACATTCAAAAGATGAATGCGGCTATGCAAAAATAGTACAAAGACGAGATTACAGAGGTTCGCAATCAACTCGCCCAGATGGCAAATCCCCGCCAACTTGGTGTACTTCCTTCACAACCTCTACCTAATCCGAATAACTTTCCAAACCAGAGGCGCATTATGAACTCGACTCAGGGCCAAGCTCACTTTGTATATCAAGCCCCTTCTACTCCATCACCTGACGACATGGAGGCCTAGACATCATATGCGGGTTATCAGCAGCAATCACCTCTTTTGCCCACACCAAACCAGAACCAGGCAGGATTGAATTCTGTTACTACCCGTAGTGGCAAAGCAACACAGGACCCACCTTATCCAAGCCACTCCCAGCCTGGTAAGGCAAACCCTAACCCTAGATTGGTCATCCAGGACACACCCGTCCCAAATCAAGAGCCTAAGACAATTCTAGAGGAACCATCTAAGGTTCCATTTCCCGAGGCCTTGACCAAGGGAAAAGGGACAGCCAAACCCGTGGCACCTGAGGAGGACCTGGTTAAGCTCTTTGAGTAAGTCCATATAAACATCCCCTTGATGGATGTGATACGTCATGTACCGGCTTACGTACAATTTCTGAAAGACGTATGTACACCTAAGCGTAAGCCGCGAACCAAAGACAAGAACCCGATCGTACTGTCGGAGCAAGCCAACTCCATCATTCTGAGCAAACTCCCACCTAAGGCAAAAGACCCAAGCACCCCTCTGATCTCCTGTGTAATCGGTGATATGCAATTCGACCAAGCCTTACTAGATCTAGGACCTTCCATAAATTTGATACCTACATCCCTACTAGACTACTTCGAGGAACCTAAACTTAAACCTATAGAAATGACCTTGCAATTAGCTGACCGATCTGTTAAGTCACCAAAAGGAATTCTCGAGGATGTCATAGTTAGGGTACATGACTTCTATGTTCCAGTGGATTTCATTGTCTTAGACATGGATGCTCCTGAGAATGTGAAGAATACACCGATCATACTAGGAAACCCCTTTCTGTCCACTGCTAGGGCCAATATAAATTGTGAGGAGGTCCAAATTAAATTAAAATTTGGGAGCAAGACACTAAAGATCGACATCTTTAAGGCCCAACAAGGAATTAATTGAGGAGTTATAGAACAAATTTGCGATATCAAGGTTGTGGTTGACGACCTATGTATCGAGGAAAACCCGACTATTTCTGATCAACCACAAGAAGATCAAAACCCACAATTAGAGGAGTCTGAACCTAACCTAGACACACCCATATCTCCTTCCTTTGCTCCCGACACCCACCCTGAACCATCTGCTGTTGCTGACAACCCAGTTATGGAATTAAAGCCTCTTCCCGATCATCTCAAATATGTCTTTTTAGGTTCCAATTAGACATTTCCTGTGATTATCAACTCACGACTCACACTTGATCAGGAAACACGCCTGATTTCTATTCTCCAATGGCATCGAAGAGCCATTGGATGGACACTCGATGATCTAACTGGTATCGGCCCTTCATACTGCACACATCACATCTATATAGAAGAGGGCTCACGACTATCCCATGAAATGCAGAGATGCCTAAATCCAAATCTGCAGGATGTCGTGAAAAAGGAGATCATCAAGTGGCTAGATGCATGGATCATCTACCCGATCTCCAATAGTCGGTGGGTAAGTCCAATCTAAGTTGTGCTTAAGATGGAATGGCTCATCGTCATCATGACTTAAACCAGAGAAACCATACCGACCCGTATGGCGAACTCGTGGAGAGTCTGCATTGATTACAAAAGACTCAATTCCTCCACGAAGATGGATCATTTCCCACTACCATTCATTGATCAAATCCTCGAGAAATTAGCGGGAAATCGATTCTTCTGCTTTTTGGATGGGTACTCCGGTTATAATCAGGTTATAATCCATCCCTAAAACCAAGAGAAGACCACTTTCACCTGCCCCTTCGGAACATACGCATTCCGAAGGATGTCGTTCGGTCTTTACAATGCACCCGCTACTTTTCAGCGGTGCATGCTTGCCATATTCTCAGATATGGTAGGTGAATACCTTGAAGTCTTCATGGATGACTTCTCAGTATTTGGAGAATCAATTGATGATTGCCTCCTGCACTTGGTCCAAATCCTTAGGCGATGCATCAACGTGAACTTGGTTCTTTCTTGGGAAAAGAGCCACTCCATGGTACCTGAGGGAATTGTCTTGGGACATCTCATCTCTGAAAAAGGCATCCAAGTTGATCGAGCCAAGGTGAATCTAATTTCCAAACTCCCTATGCCAAGCTCGTTCAAATACATCCGGCCCTTTCTGGGGCATGTCGGTTTTTACCGTCGATTCATTCCTGATTTCTCGAAAATCGCACGCCCTTTGACTAATCTTCTATCTAAGGATGTCCCCTTTGAAATTTCCAAGGAGTGCACTCAAGCATTTGAGATCCTACGTGATCGAGTTACCCAAGTACCTATCCTGCAGTCCCCTGATTGGTCTCAACCCTTTGAGATCATGTGCGAAGCATCTGATTATGCTGTAGGTGCAATACTTGGGCAGAAAATAGATAGGAAACCCATGGTCATCTACTACGCTAGCAAGACACTTGACGAGGCTCAGCGTAACTGCACAATTACTAAGAAAGAGCTACTAGCCATAATATTTGCCCTGGAAAAATTCAGATCATATCTTTTGGGTTCCTGTGTTATCATATACTCAGATCACACTGTAGTGAGGCACCTCCTTGCGAAGAAGGACGCGAAACCTTGACTAATCCGCTGGATCTTACTGTTACAAGAATTTGATCTCGAGATTCGCGATAAAGCGGGGAAGTAGAACGTGGTAGCTGACCACTTATCCCGCCTTCCTTCTGATAGTTTTGACCCTTCCAGACCTATCATAGAACATTTTCCCGATGAGCACCTTCTAACTATTAGTACGGGACTTCCTTAGTTTGCTGATTTAGTAAACTACTTGGCATCACATCAGATTCCATCCGATTGATCAAAGGCCAAGAAAGACAAATTGCTTTCCGATGCCAAGTACTACATCTAGGAAGACCCGTACCTATTCCACATTGGTACTGATCAGATCATCAGACGGTGAGTTCTGGAAGTAGAAATTCAGGTCATTTTGTCCTTCTGCCATGACCAGGTAATATGAAGCTGGAAAAACGGTTCATATATAAAAAAATTTCATTGTTGTTGTAGTATGTGTCACAAATACAAACCGTTATGGCGTCAATTTTATTTAATTACATAATTTTTACTGGTTTATTCCAGGTCGTTCACTGGGAGGCAGTTATTGATATACATCACTCTCTAAATCCAAGATTATTCTTTAATTCCAAAAAATGATTAATTTTATATACAATCAATAATGAATGAATGAATGAATCCATAAAGAATGAATTAAGAGTTTCATTATGTACAAAAAGAGTCAAAGAAAATACTTGCAAAAATATACTTACAAACAAGCATCAAATAATACATAAATATATTCTATACTATCTATTTATAAGTTATATTACTAATACTTACATAAATATTCACTACTAACTAATATTACATAGCATACTAACTTAACTTAATATACTAACATATACAATAACATATATAGAAGCTACAGCAATAGATACAAACGTCACTGGACCCCAAAAAAAAAAAATACAAACTCTAAAGCAAGAACAAGGGTCTATAGCAACAGTTATCTTACCTTTAGTAATGTTTTATTCTGTCAATAATGACATGTAGTTATTTATATATATATATAGCTATACTGCTTATACGTATACTTATTATTTACCTTACACTTATTTATTTATATTCACATATACACCATCCATTATATATATACATTTCTTCTTCCTTTATTTCTTAAGCCTCTTCTGTGTTCTTCTTCCTTATCATGTTTACTCTTTTGTGCTTAATAGTTTATTAGGGCCTTTTACTTTAGAAAAAATTTGTTAATTGGCGAGCACACCTTTCGAGGGATACACAGCACCCAAGGGCCAGGTGGGACCAGACCTCTACTAAGTGGGCCCTAATTTCTTAATTAGGCCACTTAAGTACGTTTTTAGCTCAGATCTGGGCTTAACCAAGCCCTCACACACTATCCGACCCTCGGCCCACACACAATCAAAATGCTCAAGTATGCTCAGAATATATGGGTATGTTCAGTTGTTTCGAGAGCCCAGAGCCCATGACAACTGAACTACCCATAACACAAAAACAATATAAAGCACTGAGAGTGCTCCTCATCTGACGATGTGGCGCTATTCTAGCGCCTACGCAGCGTTGGAAATCAGGCAACTGTGCACAAATTCGCGATTTTGGCCCTCAATTCGAGGGCCATAATTTATTATAAATTATGGGATGATAAAGTATTTACATAGTACTACTTAATTGTACACTTAATTTGAAATTTTAATTATATTTACTATATAAATTAATTAGGTAAATTATACAGTTTATACATAATTGATTTTAGAGTTTATTCTTTAATTACGTATAAATTAGTTATTATATGATCTAATTGACCTTATACTAAGTTAGTATACATGTTTAAATATTTTATAAACATTTTTATTGTATTTTACAAACTTTATTTCTATTTTATTTACATTTAATTAGTATAATTTCATACTATTTTAGTTGTAAATTGAGTTTAAATAATATATACATTATAAATAGACTTAACTTAGGTTAATTTACTTAAAATACAGTAATATACATATACAGTATAAGTTAATTGAATTATAACTTAAATTACTAGTTTATTCTAATTTAATCTAATAACTTAACTACTATCTTAATAAATTAATTATTTATTCTATATATATAATTAAATTAAGGTACAGGGTTGACTATGTTTATAATATACATATAAATACATATATACAGTATTATAACTTAATATGGTTATTTATAATGTTTACTACTTTATATAGCTTATTTGTACATATATATTAGTTTAATTAATAATTAGTTATATAATTAAGATATATACAATATAATCTAACTTAAATATTTAATTTACATACTACAATGCACACATAAGTTATTTATATTATAAATATGTATAATTCACATTATAGGTTAATAAGCTTACTATATAGCTTATATATACACTTATATACATATTATACAAAGGATTTTTAGTATTTTTAGGTTTTTTTCACTTTTTATGGCTTTTATATTTGTTATGGAGGTAGGAGAAGAGAGGGAAAGAAATAGATGAGAAGAATGAGATGTTTTTGGTATTTGTATGTTTGATTTCTTTTATAAAGTTTTATGGTATACAGAACCGTCGACTGGTAAATTCTACCAAGTCGAAGGTTCAGATTACCATGAAACTTGCTATACATTTCAAGAAATACCTAATCTTCAATCAGACAGGTTTATTTTATTTTTTTATATTTTTTATATGATTTTTATTTAATTTCAAAGTTCACACATTCTAGGCCTTTTAAAAGTTTTCTAAGGTGTGTTGAGGCCTAGAATGGAACCTAAAGTGTTTAAAAGGCAATGAACTACCTCAAGAGACTCTAAACAAGATAAATAAAGGATTCACACATTTTGGCACACATTTCAATTTGGATTCAATTAAATTCCACTTAATGGCCAGTTAGGTCTTAAGACTAGCTGACAAAGGATTAGAAACAAGATTACAAGCATTCTAGACAAGCTTAAAAATTCATTGAGTTTACATGAATGCTTGTATACATTTCAGACACTGCTTTATACATCAGTCATCTATTTTAACAGAACACATCATAGACCTATTGTCCAAAGGATCTATCCAAACAGAAATCTTCTGCTGAAACAGCAGAAGCATAGCAGCAGCAAGGTTCAGCAGCACAGTAGCTGCTACTAGAAATTTAGCAGTCCAACAACTACTGACGTCAACAACTGCTGCAGACCAAACTTCATCCCAGATGGCTTAACTGCTGCTACAGCTATTCTATTTGGAATTAAGTTAAGTCTGCAGCAAGAACAAAGCTAAATCTAGCTTGTATCTCCTGATTTAGCCATCTATATCCTAGATCAGATTCAAGAGAACCTGATCAGGGGTACAAAAGAGATAATCCAGGGAATACTTAGCTGGAATTGAGGAGGGGAATGCAACTGCATTAGCAACAATTTACTCTAATTCTGGGATTCAAGAACACAAAACAAAAATCACTAAACCACATTCTGATGAGGATTTAAATTCACATAAAAGAAAACATGCTTAGATGTTCAGCATAAAATCCAGGTCCTTGTCACAGGTTTAATAGCAAATCAGATCACAAAAATTATTGATCTAACTCTTTCTAATGCTATAGACAGCATGTAGAAAGGGTTAAGATCAACACAGTAAATCCAAAAACTAGAATCCCAGGACTCTAAAACTTAAGGAATATTGTGAATTCCTTAGGTTAGAAAATCAGATTGCTCAGAAAAACAATTCAGATTAGAATCCCTCATAAAGCCTCAATCAACATGGTTGATCTTCCTTGGGTCTACAAGGAATTCAACACATTGAAATCCTTAAAATAAACAGATCAGATTATGACTCTTCTGAGGTGAATTCTGACTTCAGAATCACCTCAGATTCCCTGCCAATCAGTGAATCCAAATCAAAATTCTTCAGTTTACTCGATCAAAAATCATTCAAAGCTCAATCAGTTTAAAATCCTTGCAATCCAAATTCAAAGTAAAACGAGTAAACTGAATCCATTTTTAGCTCAAATTAGGGCCTTTTGTGAACAAGATGGAGTGAGTGAGAAGCCCCTAATATGGTTTTTGACTCTAATTGCAGATCTAAAGTTGGAGACCATTCAGATCTGAAATTAGGTCTTATGAGTGGGTGGATTGCAAAATACAAATCAAGGGAATCAGAAATGAAGTGAAAAATGTAGAGGAAGAACAAAATGAACAATGATTGGGTGAATTTCTTCCCCTATGATCTGGGATGATCAGAGGAGGTGAGGGGGAAAATTATTATGCTAAAACTTCTCCTAATGCTAAACTAATCAGAACAGCAAATCAACTACTAATTCTACATCTAATTCTACTCTAATCTATCTATCTAATGCTACAGCTAATCTAGAAAACATTAAAACTACTCTAATAAAAAGAATGGGACCTGTGGGTCCTTAGCTAGTGGCTAAAAAGGAAGAATGGAGGGGGAAGAGCTCCAGCGGAGTGAAAAGTCTGCTAGTGAGACTTCTGGGTCATCCTCAGGTGCTACGTGGTCCTTAGCGACGAGGAGAGTCAGAGAGAAGTCGGAGATTCCACAACCGGTGGCTGTGAAATCAGAGAATTGGTGAGGAGGAGAGTCTGGAGTGGAAGAATGATCCCTAAGAAGGTAAGAGAGAGCGATCCCTTGTGCGCGCGACCACTGAGGTGCTTAAGTAGCAACCTTAGTGACTCAGATCACCGCACGGGTGAAGATAGGCGACGAGGGCATCGGTGGCAAGGATGAGAGGAGAGGAGTGCACGGGCTGCCAAATTGAAAACTGACCGTAGGATGGGATCTAGGGGTTGGGGTGAGTACACACGCCGCTTTGCGCAAAGCTTCGATTGAGATCGAGCCGTAGATCAGGATCAAGAAAGAGTGGACGGTCGAGATGCCGCGAGTTCTACGCACGCACACTGCACGCGCAGAGGCTCTAGGTTGTCGGTTTCTTTTGGGAAAATTGTAGGAAGGCCCTTTTGCGAAGGGGTAGAACATTTATAGGCAGGCCCACAAGTGCTAGGAAACAGTAACTGAATGGTCCTTAAGGGCTTTCAAAGAGGTCTCTGCAGATTATAAATAGGTCCGGGAAAGTTTTCTAAAGAAGGAAATGTGATGCATAATGGACCTAAATATAAATTCTACGTTTCAAGGTCTTAATGATGTCCAAATGCCTTCAGGTTTTGACTTAATTGAACTTTTAAGAAGTTAATTATACTTTTGATTTGGACTTTCAAACTTGTTTGTGTGTTCAATTTACACTTAGATCATCATTTGACCTTTTTCTCAAAGATATCTCAATTTATGACCTAACTTTGCAATCTTAACACAGAATTAATGTTTTAGGTATTTTTCTTTGATTCCCACACTTAACCCTTTTTATGTGTTAATTTGGTATTGTTCAACTCAGTTTCTAGCTTAACTTTAGCTTTTTAGCTATGATCAGTAGCCACTCACCACCAAGCCTGCAGCGGACATTTTTTCGGACATAAAATCGCAGCAAAAGTCCTCCAATGTAGCTTTTATTGGCCCACAATTTTCAAAGACGCATATGATCACTGTAAGGTATGCACTCGTTGCCAGACCTTGGGAAACATAAGCCACCGTGATATGATGCCTTTACAGCCGATTCTCATATGTGAAATCTTCGACATCTGGGGGATTCATTTCATGGGACCCTTCCCTATTTCAGACAGCTTCGAATACATTTTTCTTGCTATTGACTACGGTCCAAATGGATCGAAGCCATTCCGACCCGAACCAACGATCATAAGGTGGTAATCAAATTTTTTCATCAGAACATCTTTTCTCGGTTCGGGATTCCACGTGCCATTATCTCTGATGGTGGGACCATTTCACGAATGCTCAATTCAGATCACTGATGACCAAATACGGGGTGTCACACCAAATCTCTACTCCTTATCACCTCAAACCAACGATCTAGCTGAGCTATCGAATCGGGAAATCAAGAAAATCCTTCAAATGACTGTCCGACCTGACAAGAAAGATTGGTCGTCCCGACTTCCGAAAGCCTTGTAAGCCTATAGGACCACCTACAAAACCCAATTGGGCATGTCTCCTTTCAGATTGGTGTACGGGAAGGCATGTCACCTCCCCGTCAAGTTGGAGCACAAAGCCTATTGGGTTGCATGGAAGTGTAATCTAGATCTTTCTAAGGCAGGAACCCACAGAAAGCATCAAATGAGCGAGATCGATGAATTACGCAATGATGCATATGAGAAATAGCGAATTTACAACGAGCGGGTTAAGGCCTTTCACGACAAGCACATATCCAGAAAGATCTTTCACCCTGGTTAGAAAGTCCTACTCTTTGATGCCAAACTTAAATTGTTCCTAGGAAAACTCATATCAAAATGGATTGGACCATATCTTATCAGACGAATCTTTAGAAATGGAGCAGTTGAAATTAGTCAACTCAGCCTTGATTCAGAACCTTTTGTCGTGAACGGTTAGAGACTCAAACCGTTCATCGAATTCACCGATACAAACTTGGTTGAGGTATCTTTTGATCTTCATTCTCCTTGAGCTCATTGCACCCTACTGATGGTGCTAAACTCAGTGCTTAACGAGAAGCAACCTGTCATCTTGTTGAAAAACCCGAAACCCTTCTTGACACATCTTATGCTGAACTCATATTGCACTCTAGGGTTCATCCATTAGAACAGCCGACTCCACCTCTGGTACCCGTACCCGAGCTTGAAATCGTCTGCAACAGTCACCCCGACCCATCCACCCACCCAAGACCTGTTCTAATGTACGTTCTAGGCTGAATTCGAACCCGCATAATTTACAATGAGGACATTGCAAATCGTAGGCATGGGGGGGGTATTAGAGTGCAAAACACTGTAAGAATCACTTCACAAGAAAGGGTTTCTTCAAAAAAAAATACTTATCCCAAAAATCAAAAAATAAAAAAATAAAAAACTGAAAAAGAACAAAAAATAGAAGGGAGGAAATTTTGAAAGATTAATTGCATACCATTCTTGAGGAAGAAAAAGGGGAGGTGATATAAATGTCAAGAAAAGGAGCACAATTTGAAAAGAAAAGAAAAAAGAGAGTCATTAGTAAAAGATTAAGGAATCGACATAGTTCTAGACCAAATCAAAAAGAAAGAAAATGAAACATAAAACTAAGAGACAAAAAGAGATTAGTATGAACGCTGATCTTAGGACTCTTGGGCTGTGATTTTGGGCTTAAAAATTCAAGTATCCGTTAAGATCTGGATAGTTCTCAGGTGGTTGGGGAAAACGCGAAGCTTAAGTATTAGGTCTAAGGCTTAGGGATTATTCAACCTTGTTAACTAACCTCTGGTTTATGGGACTTGGTAACCTAAGCACCCCAATCCACACACAGTCTGGTTCAGTGCGCTTAAGTATCAAAATCACGCAAATGCGTTAAATCTGTTTTGAAAAAGTTACCTAAATTAGAAGTGGCTGATCAACACAAGTTGATTTGGAAGAGTTCTCGACGCGGAGAGGAGGAAAATTTCCCTCGAAGATGCGTAATAACATATCGTCTCCTCGGTGCTTGTCTCCTAGGATATTTAAATATCTTATAGGGGGCATGTAAGCACCTTGTGCTGGTTCAGATGCCATGGGTGGCATTATCACGAAATATCGATTTCCAGGGTCTAGATTTAGCTACAGAATGCCATGGGTGGGATTATCTCGAAGCATCGATTGCCAAGGACCCTGCGAGGATTGATGGTGGGAACTAGGAATCCAATACAGACCGTGTTGTAAAGCTAATCCGAAGCTAGAAATAAAAAGAAAAGAGAGAGAAAACTCTCCAAAAATAAGGAAAAAATTCCTCTGCCTCTCTCTTACAAAAATGCACTGCAAACTGAGCCTGTGCTAAAACATGTTACAAGCATGGGTGTTTTAACTGCGGATTTCAACGAACCTTAGGTTAGTTCCTGTGGGCTTTAGAAACCTTCGCGGTGGACTGAGGCTAGAGCTGGTCAGGTCCGGATCTCGGTTAGTACTTGAGTACCTCTAGGCCTACTATCAGCATTCTGACCTAATCTACAAAAGAAAGCACACATCAGAATTCTGAGCATAAAAAGGAATGTAGTCTAGAATTTGAGTTAAATTCCTTGAAATTTTGCTAAGGGACTAGCAAAAGCTAGGCATGGGGGTATGATGGGAACATCATCATGAGCCATAACTATCTCAATTTGATCTGATTAAGTCATTAAATGCTCCTACATAACCGCCAGAGGACTGTAATTCATTCAATAATCATTCTAAGGGAAAGATAAGAAATTGGGGTTAAAACTACAATTTCACCATCATATCATGAATGCAGAATAACCACAGGTTTTTTTAGGGGTTAATTGAGGGTCAAATGGTCCTAAAAGGCCAACAAGTGGGTTAGAACAGACAGAAAAGGGTTTTAGCGTGTTTTGAGAATTAAATGACTTTTGAAATCATAAAAATAGACCTGCTTAATTAACTGAGGTTCTAGTCTGTATAAAATTCATCTAAACCCTCTAAAATTTATATAAAAATATTCTCTATGTTTCGGTACCTTCAATTTGACCATCAGAACCCATCTTGACCTAAAACAGAGTATCAGACTGACATTTGCCCTCATTTGGGTTTTTGCATAAATTACCTAGTCAAACATGGTCAAAACCAAAATCTAAATTCACCATTGGATTCCTTAGGTCCAAATTAGGTTTGTACCAAAATTTGGGCCCAATCTAAGATTGTCTTGACCTCGTTTGTAACTTGGTCTTGTCTGATTACACATATGCCCTTAACTTTCAAAATCCTTACAAAAAGGCCCCTAATTTTGTCATCATCTTTGCAAATAGGTCCCTGGCGCCATTAAAGGCAACTTTAAGCTTCACCGTTGAGATAAAGCGAGGATTTCTCACTCAATTCTCAATCAATCAGTCCCAAAATAGATATCCAGATTCTTAACGAAGTTGCATTCCATTTAAGCCACATCTTGGGCTCCAAGTCTTGCCCAAATCCTAATGTGAATCATTTGAAATTTGGGTTTCCAACTCCGGTGACCTTCTAAGCTTGGGAAGCTTGCTTCCCAAGCTCTAATCGCCCTCTGATGGCCTATAAAAAGACCTCCAGATCAGGTCTTTCTTCCCACGCTCGAATTTGGCCTTGAACACCTCCAATCTTCTCTTTCTTGGCCAAATTGCTCCTCGATGTCCGACGACCTCCCCTGCCTCCATTTTTCCTCCGTTCACAATACCGGTGGTAGATCTATCTCCCCCATCTTCCTCCACGTCGAGCCATACCAGCCGATGCCACTTTCGTTGTCTTCCTTGCCATTTCCTATCCATAGGAGCAGCTTCCTTCTCCACCGCCGGTCATACAGCAACCGGTGCCATCTCCGCTCCCCTTCGTCTGCTACCGCTCTCAACCGACTCAACTTCTCCTCATCACACCAGCATATCCAACACACTACTCCGACCCTCGTACAACCATCCGCAACTTTGTCTTCCATCTCTTTGGTAGAACTCCGGCAAGCCCTAGTGGCTTCCACACACCGCCAAACTGGCCGCTCCCGCACTCCACACCTCCTCTTTGACCTCAAGAGAAAAAGCCCTAACTTTGTTAGGATGATTGCCCCTCCAAATGCCCCATCGAACAAACCCACATCTGGTCACCCTCCACGAGGTCGACAGACCTCATCACTCACGCACATACCACGTCGACCCCCTCATCAAGTTCGCCATGCTCCGGCGATTATTCCTGAACATTTTGACGCGGCCAAAAGGCCTTATTTGTGATTTCAAGTACCAACCTCCACCATTAAAGCCGAGCTTCGAGCAAGCTTCAAGCTTGCTCTAGGGCGCCTTCACTCTAGGTCTTAGCTCCAGGCTGCGCGGATTCGTCACATGCACATGCCTAGGTCTCCAATTGAGGGAGATACTGTAACGACCCAATTCCTGAATCCCTACGAGACACGAGAATCGGACCGACTCGACTAATCCCAAGACCCAGTCATCCAACGAGAAAGTAACCAAAAGAGCAGTAAAATAAACCACATTCACCATGTATATAACTAGCAGTAACAAAATACAGCAATAAAGGAAAGAAACACTACAGTATACACCACCACAACAGTAGAGAAATAAACATAAATATGAACATGAAGTTTACATTAAAGAGAGTATAAGGAGCAACAGAAAACTACTCACTACAGCGGAAAGAAGGTACTGAAAGTACTACAGGTAACCCTATTGGACCCTACTAGGCCCAGCGCCCTCTGCAGCCACTGACTCTGGCTACACAACACCTGATCCTGAAAGGGTAACAAGGGTGACACGTCAGTGAAACGCTGAGTAGAGTGGCAACTAAAAGCTAGAAGAAGCAGTAGAGTGGACAGTAGCTGTTATATTTTTACTTTCTTTATTTATGTCTTTCTATTTTCACTATTGATTTATTTCTCAAATCCTTCTCTTGATCTTGAATGTTCCTCGTGGGAACGATCTTGATTGCAGTCTTTTCCGAAAAGTAGAAGTAACACGTGGTGCTCTCCTGGCCGGGAGAGTCCCCCGTGGTGGTCCTACCCTCAGTCAACCACCCCAAGGTCACTGACAGACGTAATGGTGAATACGGCACGCGCAATAAACGCACGGGTAGCTACCCCGCACTGGTACGCGGTTACTCGTTTCCGTTAACGGGTGCGCCCAAAGCCTAGCACGAAACCAGTATAGGGCAGAGCCCTCTCAGTAATAGGGGTCCAACCCCTCCACAGTAACCAAACAGGGGTCTTGCCCCTCCACAGTCCGCGCACCCTCGCCTGACTACCCTGGTTTGCCCAGTGGGCCTAACAAGTCGGTGTAGGAGGGCCAGCAGAACCCCGGGGCCTGTGGGGTAGCTAGTACTCTCCCTACACTAGTAGCTCTCCTCGGTACTGTGTACACAAGGGACAAAAGTCAGTACAAAGTGGCCAGACCTAACCCTGGGTCCCTGGGGCGGCTAGCTCCGCTCTACACTAAACAGGGGGACAGTCGCTTTCCTTGGTACTCCGTACTCAAGGACCAGCTCACTTCCCCAATTCTATTCCATTCCCTTTCCAGGAGTTCTACTCCTAATTCCCCGTAGGGTTCAAGCTCTTTTAACTCAGCCAATTTAGGTTTCACCGTTCCAGCTTTACGTTCATACAACCCATGTTCTCAATCCTACTTATTCATTCATAATAGGCAGCTGTTAACCAATTTACAGGCAGTTTTCATTTCCTTTCTACTATTCCAAGACTGCAATATTTATATATTCAACTAGTTTTCCAGTCCTAGGATTCATGCCATACCCTAAGATCTATTATTCAATCTAGTTTTCCAGTCCTAGGATTCATGCAATACCCTAGGATCTACCATTCAATTTAATTCCTCAATCCTAGGGTTCATGCAATGCCCTAGACTCTATCAATTATTTCATAATTGTACAAATCTTGTTAAATAATTTAAAGGGCCACTCTACCTGTGAAATCGGGAGTATTGGGGACGTGGTCGGCAATCCCGCGCGCCTCCGCAACCCCCTAAGTCACAACGGAACGGGGTCCTAACACAAGGATCAACACAAAGAGTTTCTCAGAATGGTATACAATTGCTGTAAACGGATAGAGGAAATAATTCTGGAAAGAACGCAACTCGAAATGCGGAAAACGGACTCCAAACGGGCCCTAAACGGGTCAAAAACGATGAATCTATCCAAAATCAGACGTCTGGAACTTCTTCCAGATGTCTTAAAATGTCGATCATGCCATACCTTCTTCTGCACAGTCCTTCAGACGTCCAGAAGCCTGCTGGATCGTCTGAAGTCAGTTTCCAGACGTCCGATTGTCACCCCGGACGTCTGGAGGACCTCTCCGTCGTCTGGTACTGTGGCCAGATGTCTGATTCGTGTGGGATAGCGAGCCATCGCGCCCTCCCGAACAACACCTGTGCACACACGCATCCACTCTCATCACGAAAAGGCGCAGAAGAACGTGGCGGACGACTGCATGGCCGTACACGCGTAAAAAGGAGAAGGTAGGAAGTTATTGTACCTATCAGACGTCTGGACCGTCCTCCAGACATCTTCGACGTCGTCTGGACGTAGGTCCAGACATTTGATTCTGGGAAATTTTCCCAGAATCAAGACCCAGTTCGCTCTCTGCCCGCGACGCACGGCCACGCCGCACCGTGCTACCTGCTGCCCAAGCTGCAGCAGCCCCTCCGAGACACCCCACGCCTGCAGCTCCCCCGCCGGCCGGCTCTAGCTGCCCCGACAAGCTCGCACCCTCGCGGTCGAGCTTCTTCCTTCCTCTCGCAGCACTCCTTCCCACACGCTCGCCGCAGTCGCTCGCTCACGCTCTTACTCGCTCGCAGGGAGGAGAAGATGAAGGCCGATGGAGTGAGGGTGAGGGAGAGGGGGAGCGCTCTTATAGGGTAGCCGCGGGAAGAGAGAGAAGGAAAGCGGTGCCTGCAGGGAGAGAAAATGAAGGCTGCGGGTTCAGTTTGCGCACGCAAGCACGCAGATGCGAACCCGTACGCTGAAAGAATTTATTACCAGACGTCTGGGAAGGGTTCCAGATGTCTGGCCAGACGTCTGGGACACTTCCCAGACGTCTTAAACTGCTTCTGACACCCATGATCGTAACAGATACCCTCAGCAACTGACCCATTGAGGAAGAGTTCCACTGTAGCCGCGTGCAAAGAGAAGGGGGACAACATAGTCCCACCTTAGAAGATTCAGAAGTAGCGCTATCACATAAATTGAATTTGTGATAGAGGCTTATCACCTCAAATCACAAGGGGTGAGGTCCCTCACACCCCTCATGTGCCTCGTCCACGACACGCTCCCCGCAGACCTGGTGCAAATCCGATAACCCGCCTAAGCCCTGTACACTCCTCGGATGCGACCCATGCCCGCAACCCTGGACCCGGGTGCATTCTAGGTCTGATTACTCGAATACCCAGTACTGTTGAAGGCTCTGGGAGACCGTGACCCAAGGAGAGAAAAAGAGGAGAATCTACGTGGGGTAAGGGAGGGTTTTGCTCTGTTGTGGCTTGGCTAACACTTAGCCAAAATTCGAGCCCTTTCCCTTGTGCTTGAAGAGAAAAAGAAGAGAAGGAAGGAGTAGAAGCAGAAAAAGAAAGAAGAAAAGGAAGAGAAAGAACAGAAGTAGTAGAAGAAGAATAGAAGAAGAGAAGGAAGAAGGAACAGAAGCAGAGAAGAAGAGCTACGGAACTGAAGAAGAAGAAATCAGAGAAAAAAGAAGAAGGAGAGCACTGTTCGTCAAACATTAAGATGTTTGATTGAATAATCAGACGACTGACTTGAGTTTATTTCATTCATAGCTATTGAGTTCCATTAGATATTATTGTAGGGAGTAATTGGTGATTCAAATCACCATTTTACTGCATTCTTTTTGTAGTCTGACACTTGATCTTATTGCCATATTATTCTGAATCAATTTCTGATTATAATTTCTTATCTCTATTGTTTAAATTGCAATCTTGAGAATTGAATTCCTACTTGCTCCCAATGAACGACCTCAAACTTTTTCGAGTATAAATTTTATCTGATTTTCATGAGATTTCAACTATATTGCAATGCAACGATTTAAAACCTGATTTCGAGCGAACAACAACTATGAACATAAATAAAAGGGTAGAAATCACCTGGAATCATTTAGGTCGAAATAATATAATCTGACTAGCTCCAAATCTATAAACCAAATTAGGATACAAATATATGTAAGAAATCTAACTATATATATATACAAGTGTTACCTAAAAAGAAGATATCAACAATTCAATGGAATGGGTCAAAATAAAAAGAGGTATCTGGTCACAAGGGTCCAATATTAAAGGTCCATAGATCCGAACCAGATTGTGGTGTAGTCTCATCCCTAAGGGACAGAAACTGTGCAAGTGGTGGGTCACGCATGCCCACATTTTGTCATCCATAGTTCGTTTGTTATGCAGATGAGGGTTCAGTTTTGAAGGATGCAACCTGAGTCTAGAATTTCGGTCACCATAGACGTAGGCTGAATAATTAGTTTGTCGCCCTTTAAAAATCCAATCAATAAAATTGTTACAAATCAACTTGTATTCGGGTAGCAATAGTTTGAAATCCACTGGGACCTTAAGGGAATCAACAATCTCATCATGAACCCTAAAGTCAAAAATTAGATTTCTCTCAAAATATAAATTCATCCCTTCATACAAAATCATGGTTTTCATGTTTGATTCCTCCATATTATTGGGCCTCAAAATAACTTCTTTTCCTTCAACCACTTCTAAAGTAGAATCTGATTCCTAAGTTGAAGTGGAAGTATAGCCAATGAAAATCTCATCATCCAAATCAAACTCGGATTTGTACTTTTGCCCTCTTCTATACTTGGGATGGGGTCTTCAAGCAATTCAGCATCAAAAATCTCACAATCAGGTTCCCAATCCCCATCTTTTGAAAATGTCTCTACAATGGAATCAAATCCAATAGAATCTAGGTTAGATCCAGAGACATCAACCTCAATTTTTGGATTTTGTGACTCAATCTCAATCATTTGGGTCTTCTGATGTTTCTTAGCCTCTCCAAAATCATGATGCAAGGGTTTTAAATCATTGTCCAACTTAGGAGGGATGGAGAAATCAACCCTGGACTTAACCAGTTAAGGACAATCTGGGTTAGTCCAATCAATCGCCATAGTGCCTTCTTTCATTAATTCCAAGAATGGGGTTTGCTCAATTAAGGTTCTTTGGCCCTCCTCATCCAATTGTTCGAATGCAAGATTTTTGTTTACCCTCAATCCACTTTTAATTGTGTTAGTATATCTCCAATTTAAGTCTATAAAGAGTTGATGGGGTTCCACCTTAGGTCAAATTTGGGTTGGACCTATTAGTTGATTTGGGTGGTCCAAGGTTCATAGGATGGCTTTAGGTGGCCCGAAGATAGTAATTTCCAAGGTTTCTAACCTCACCCAAATCAAAATATCCATCATCTGAGTCATTTTCTTTGGACCCAAATTGGCTCCAGTCAAGGCTAGGCCTAACAGAAGAGTTGGCACAAGGAGGGTCATAATCAAGATTTGAATACCTAGGGTAAGGATCATATCCCTGGGTGGGTGGTGTGGGGTTATCCTAATAAGAGGGTGAAGTGGGTTGGGTGAAATTGGGATAATCAACAAGATGATTTTGGGAATATGATGGATATCGTAGGTACTGGGGTTCTAAGATGTATCCCAGGTAGACTGTGGATAAAGTCTACTTGGGTTTGAATAGGAATCATGTTGGGGATAGTTATGACCAGAGATAGGATAAGCATTGAAATCCATAACTTGGAGTAGAGGGAAGGGATGAGAAAAGAATTGAGAAGAGAGAATTAGATTGACCCCTAACCAAAAAGTTCAAGCAACCAATTCTACCCTTAGAGGGTTCCATCTAAGGGACCTAATCCTAGCACAAATAGGTAGATTGAATCAATTCGGTCCTTAAATTTCCTGGCCACCCAAATCAAAGGAACCCTTAGGAGAACCCATACGGTGGACCCCCACTAAGGGTTGACATGGTTACCGCACCGCCCGATCTTGGCAGTGGTTGCCCCAGGTAGAAAAGGTCATGACTTAAGTTCAACTTAACCTAAATATACTAGAAAAATTAAATCCAACCTAATGGGTGCATCTACCCTTTTTTAGGGTTAGGTAAAATATGGTCAAGGAATGTGATGGGAGTTAGGGGGTATTACCCTTAGAAGTTAATTCAAAAAGTGTAGTGCACACACAAAAAGGTCCTCAAACAAGATTTTTACGATGAAGTGGCTTTTAGGGTTAATCATGTTTAGAGAAGGATTTTAGGATTTCAATGATATAATAGATTTAAACAAGGTTTATGTGAAGGCACACAAATAGTTTTGAAATCACTTGTGATCATATTTTTACTTTAAATTTCAAAAAGAGTTTGAGTGCCTAATTGAAAACCTTAAAAATTGGACCTAAGCAGCCAGCTTCTAGAAAATGAATCACCTTTAATTGGTTCAAGTGGTGCGGTCCAATGCAAAGAAACTATGGCTTCTCAAACACCACTGAATAGGGAATCCAAAAAATTATTTTTCAAAAATTTTAAGTCCCTAAAAATATTTCTTTCAGATTTTTTTGTGTACTAGGGTCCTAAAGTTAGAAAAGACCCCCAATTGGTATTTTGTGTGAATAAGTAGTGATGTGCCTCAAAAAAATTTCATGATTTTGTTAGAGATAGGTATTTTGATCAGGAAACCAACGCAAGTTGTTTCACACTATTTGTATTTGTAGAAAAAATATTAAAATTAAAATACTAGGTGGATTTAGGAACATATCAAATCTCTGATAAGGGTCTAGTCCACGAATTTTTAATTTTTGCTACTAATAGATAGGCCATGAAATTTTCAGGGTTGGTTCCTAACTTCAAAACACACATCCAGGAGGAATTTTATAATTTTTGGGTGAATAAAAATCTAGGAAATAATTTTTGAAAATCGAATATTTTTGCAGCCCAAATTTCAAGGAGGTAGTTTTGATAATTTTAAAGAGATAATATCCACTAAAGAGAGACTTTTTTTATGCAAGCAACTCAAGAAAATAACTAATTCTAAGGATCAAATGAACACCTAATCTAGATGGATGAATATTTTTTTTTTCAAAGACACCTAATGCAAAATTTATCCTAAGATGAAAATGCAAACACCTACCTCAATATCTCTACCGGCACCTTTCTTCGAATCTACCACTTGTCTTTGGAATCCCGAGTCACCACGAGATCCTACACACAATTAGAGAAACAGAAACAAGTGAAAGCAAATAACAAAAGGAAAAATGAGGCAATGGTGCCAAAATCTGATTTGAGGAAAAATGCTACGTAATAAAACATTTGTTATAGTGCAATTTTTTTGAGAACAGAAATAAAAATAATCGAGACCTTGGTGAGTTCCAAGTCAAACACGGGGAGACATGGAATCGTTCTAACTAGATGCAAAGCGTAGAAGCAAATATGAACTAAGTAATAATAAGGAGGTGAGAAGAAGAAACACAAATCAGGCAATTATATAGAAGGGGGTGAGAAAAAGGAATAGAAATCAAACTTTTATTACTACTTGAAAAGAGTCAAATTACAACTACAACTAACGAAAACATGAAAGCAGAATATCTACTAGAACTAGAAATCTACAACTAGAAAAAAACTAGAAGAATAGAGAAAAGGTGAGATGGAGCATGGTTCGTTGACGTAGCTGCCCTGGAGATGAGATGAAGGTGAAGAAGAAGCAAATTTATGGTTCAAATCTTTTTTAGTAGCTTTTAGGGTTTAAATTTAGATATATTCAATCAAGTTCAGAAGGCACACCAAGTTTTGAAAGCACTAGTGAGAATATATTCCTGTAAAATTCCAAAAAATGTGGAGTGTCTAGTTTAGCCCTAAAAATTTAACCCTGCAGAGCAAGCTACTAGATGAATGAATTTTATAATTAAGTGGTGTGAAACAGCTTAGACAATTGGCCCTGCTGCACCACCAGATTGAGGCACACCAAAAGTGGTTAATCTATTCTGATTTCTACTCTTATATATGTTTATTAGTGCATGTACAGCTTCCATAGGTTGGAATCCCGATTGAGTAGATAAAATCAAAAGAGGTTATATGCCTCAAGTGTGTAGGTGTATATAGTGTCTATGCTTAATAAATCCCACAATCAAATCAGAAAGATTTTTTTTTTTATAAGCAGGGGTGAGGTGGGTGGAGGTGACAATCAAGGCAAACAAATCTAACTTAGTGTTTAAGAAAACACCTAAGTGGATTCGGGTCTTAATTAGTAATGTGGTGAAAAATGAAACTAGTAGCGGGGAAATATGGGGGTACACTTACAAGCCGTCTACCCACACTTTGCTCGGGTCTACCGCTCTTAGATCTCCTTGATAGGATACCTGCAAGACAATAGATCGAAGAAAAGAGAAGTTAAATAATAAATAAGTGTAGGAAATACAGAGAAATGAATCGAAGTTTGTTGCCTCCCCGACAATGGTGCCAAAATGATAAGCGAATATTTCGTGAGAGAAAAGTGATTTAAGGTCATTGCATTGCAAAAAAATTGCTATCAAATAATTTACCGAAACTCTAGTGAGTCCCGGATCAAACACAAGGAGGCTAGGTTCGATTTTTTGAAATCGACGTTGGTTTATTTTCTTTATATTTTCTATCTAATAGATTGGATCAAAATATTTCTAACTAGTCTATTCTATTCTACTTACAGCAAAATAGAGAGAGAGAGAAATTACTTCTATATCTAAACAAATGTTTATTACAAAATATTTGCTACAAAACTACTCTGAGAAATTGAAATCTAAACTAGAAAGCAGTAAAAAGATAGAGGAAGAAAAGTTATCCTCCTTAACGATTGCTTAGAGGATGAGTCGGTCGAACGACGCTTGGAGGAAGAGGAATGGAGACAGAGGAAGGAGGATGAAGCTGGATGAAGAGGGATAGGGCAAGATGTCCTCATCATGGGATCCGCTTCCAGAACAGGGACGAGAAGATAGCTGGCGGAAGCTCCGTGAATGGGATAAGATGAGGGAAAAATTTTGTTTTTACTCTAGCTGAGCTACCCGTAGCTTGGGAGCGCTAGATTGAGCTTTAGAAAACTTCTTAGCTCTTAGGAGAGGTGAGAAGAGAAGGGATGAAGGTGAAGGAGGGGATGTGTAGGGTTTATATAGGTCTAGAGAAGGGCATTTTCGATCTTGAAATTAATGGCAAGGCCTTTAAAGACGCATGCAACCATTGGTGAAGGCAGATATGGTCATGGGCACATGTGGAAGGAGGGCCCTTTGATCAAGATCAAATGGCCAAGGATCAAGCTCTCACCAAACGTTTACACTGTGCGCATTTCAGATCAACCACAGTCGTTGGATCGCACATGGACAGCTCAGATCGCGCACCCCTTGCGCTGTTGATAAGGCACGTCAGATCGTGCGTGCTCATCCGGTGCTCGAGATCATGCCACATCGATGCCTCTGGTCTGCCTGATCGCCATCCAATAGATGAATTTCACCCTCGTGCGCTTCAGCGGTTTAAATCCGCGCATGGGCTTCGAACGCACGCCTCGCGCTGCAGATGAGGCGTTCGACCACTGTGCTACGAGTGCAAGTGTGTCGAGTTTCTTGCTTTCCTCCCACACACTCTCAGTCGTTGGATCTTAATCCAACAGTTGAGATCGCGTCTTAATGTCTTCTTTAAGTGTGAGGGCGTGGCGAGGATGCATCTCAACCGTTGGATTGAAATCCAATGGTTGGGATTTGATGAAGTGTAGATAAGGGGAGGGAATTGGTGGCTTATGGGAGATCTTGGGCAGCTAGGATGGTGCCACATGGTGCCATCTGATCCGTCCATCTTCTTTTGCTTGTAGATGGTGCCACGGATGTCGGATTAAATCAATTTTCACGTCGTTAGGCTGCGATCATCGATCTGAACCCATCCATACAGTTGGATTTGTCTGCTGAGGTTCAAATTTTTGCCACCTTGCCCCTTGGCCTTTGATCTTCTATGACTTGTACAAGATGCTATGGATGTCATATTAGAGTGCTTTTGAAGGCGTTGGACTTCGATCATGACTCTGACCACATCCGTACGGTCATATCTTCAATCTAAAGCCTAGAAAGATGTCGCCCTATCCCCTAGCCGTTAAAATAAGAAAATTAATATACAATTTATACAAATTAATCTAAATACATGATGATGCATGTTATGTAATATTTATAATGTTGGATTCTTCTATGGACCTAGGAACATGCATAAATAGGAAATTTAAGCCACATAGATGTGTACACATCACCTATCCTAGATGGGGTTCAAAGAGCACATCCTCACTCCACTCACCTACCTAGTGGTAGTCCTCAACAACCACAAGATAATGCCAAAAGGGGAAGTCACTCTCCCTATCACGATCCGAGACAGTGCCTAGTGCTTGAATCGAATGGCAACTTTTACAGTGGCCAACTTATCCACCACTTTCGATGGAATCATTAAACGACTGTCCACCCATGTCTTTAGGTCCATTGCATCCTATTTCCAAATGGTCCTCTTCAACACCCTATTGGGAGTAGGCATTGTCCACGATGACCAATTCGCAGGGCAAGAATTGCTACTCCTCGAAATCAAGCATACAACCTAGAGAATTGCCCCAAAGTCGTAGAAGTAGGGAAAAAAGACAGAGGCAGCTGCTGCCTCCCAACCTCAAGCCAAGGACCCCCAAAACGTAGTGTAGCCAAGGTCCAGTATGCTGACGGTGGAACTCTACCCCAAGGACCCTCCTAGGATCATCTAAGTGAGCATGGACTTAGATGAGGCATACGTTAGAGACATGCTTCATCTGCTCCAAGAGCATGCAAACGTCCACATGTGGCCCAATCATGACCTTCTAGGAGTGGACCCACAAGTGATTGAGCACCGACTCAACATCAAACCAGGTGCATGTGATAATAGCTTAATTTATAGCCCTAATTTGCTCAATGTAGGGTTAACTCCTTAGTGAAATCATGCATTAGTTTTATAAATATTGCATTTTGAGCATACATTTTTATTTATGCTTTACATATATTTTATAAATAATTGTCTCCCAATTTTACTCAATTGTAAATAATGTAGGTACCAGGTCCAAGTGAATTAAGCCAAGGGATTGAAGAATAAAGTTTGGAAGAAGATGCACCTTCCTAGGGGCTAAAATAATGAAGAATAAAGGATGCTCAAGGCACAAGCTCAAGTAATGAAGATAAGGAGAAGACTAAAAGACAAGGGAGGACACATGGCTCATCCTAATCCCTCTCTACCTTTGACCCTTAGGACAACCTACTCCACCAAATATACCTTGTCCTAAACCTACCTATTTTTAGAAAACCTAAGCCTAGATTAATCCTAACCCTACACTTATGATCTAAGGGCCTCCACACAACCACAAAAGATCTTATCCTAACCTAAGACCACTAGTATGACTGGCCACTCAAATATCCTAACCATACTAACCTAGCCACCACCTACACCCTCCTTATCCACCATTCACACACCATTCTAGGGTCCTTAGTCAAGCCTACAAAAACCCTATCCAAACACCGATAGCCAGCCATCATATCCTCTCCTCTTTCCCCTCAACTTCCAAGACTTAATCCCCCCCATTTGTCCTTGCATCAAAGGCCACAAACCCTTACATTTGGCCGACCACTTAGCTTCCACAATACTCCATTATAGCCGGCCAACACATGCCTAAATCCCCTCTCAACATCCACCATCCTATGGCCTACATTATTCCTAGTTCTACCCTTACCTATGCCACATCAGTCCACCTAATCTAGACCTTACAAAACCAATCCTAACATACTTATACTTCCTCTACCTAGATGCCCCCCCCTGGCACCCTTAGATCCACATCTAATGGTTCACCTTTGCCTTGATTTGGTGGACCAACACCAACCCTTGATTAGATCCTAGGGTCCACAATTATCCATCACTCCTATAAAAATAACTAGCCTCCACCACTTGCAAATTAATTAGTCTAAGATAATTTCCTAGCATAGCTTAGTTTACATTAATCTACCATAGCCTTAATTTCATTAATGCATACCTACCACCTCTTTACCTAGCCACCTTGGTGGCACTGCTACTGCACTCTGGTCTTCATCTTCTTCCTCTCAGTACTCTGGATTTGAAGCTCCGCTAGAAGCTTCCTCAAGCATCCCTCAAGCGATTCTACATTTCTTTCTCCTTCCTTTATTTTATTATGCTTTTCTTCTTGTATTCTTTTATATAGCTTTGTAAGACTAGCCATTATTAGCAAAAAAGTTATTCTTTCTATGACATCTTACCTTGCATTAGTAGTAGTTTTCTATCTATTTCAATTCTATTGATTGCCACTCTATTCTAAAAAGCAAAAAAAAACTCACATATAAAAAAAGAAAAAAATAATAATAAAAGGTTTTTGAAAATAGCGACTACCTCATGTTCGACCTAGACTCCCAATAGTTCAGAAATATTTTTTTTATTGATCGCTTTATTTCCGCACTACAATGATTTTCATACTTTTAAAACCACGACTATTTAATGAATCAATTTGATTTCGTTATCGAGGAGGCACGAATTTATTTTTTGCCTTTTGAGTTCGCACTTATTTCTAGATTACTAATCCATTTTGCTCTGTGTTTGTCATCTTGTGTGCAGATATCAGGAATCTGATGACAAGCGCGGCAAATGGAAGAAAAGTAGATTCGATCGTCTGGAGGTAAGTGTATCTATCTTAGTTAGGATTAGGTTAGTTTCGATATAAAAAAAAAACTTCAAAAAGAAAAAGGTGCTTTGCTTGACTCCTAGGTTAGAAAATTTTGTTTGTGTTTGCTATTGCTATCCATAAAAAAAAAAGGTTCCTCTCTTGGTTGGAGTATATTTTGATTTGCATTTAATGCTCCCCAACTTCTGTTTGTGAAAATAATTGTTGAACTTTTCAAAAAATCATTTTGCAACTTTTCAGACACCAAAAAATTCCCAAAACCTACCCACTTGTAGGTAAGAAAGCCAAGAAGATAGTATCACGAGTCCATTTGATTTATATTTAACTTTTAAAAATTCATGTACTAGACTGCTATCCATTCTGATTTTTTTTCCTGATTTGCTTCTGTCCGGAAATCATAAGATTTTTTATACTACTTCGATTGACCTAAAATTGGTGGAGTTGGATTCATGTGATAAATTAACATCTAGGAAAAATATGAGAAAAATACGCCATGCATGTGTGATTGCATTGAGTTTTCATTTACTTACTAGGGGTCAAAATAGATTTAAGGCCCCTAGTGCACTATTAAATCCAAAAAAGTTAGAAAACGTGCTCTAAAATTCTTGAAAAAATATTTGTTGTGTTCCCCTTTGAGTCATGTTTGAGAAGCACTTCTTGAAATTGATTGGCCATACCACTCAAACCCTGAAAATTGATTCACAAGCTAGAAGCTGTCTAATTTTAGGGTTAATTCTTAGGGTTTACTTAGGCACTCATATTATATTTGAGCTTTAAAGGAAAAGTATCTTTACCTATGCTTAACAAGAAACTTCATGTGCCTATCACAAGAACTTATTTGAAATTATTTAGTCATTTCAAACTTTAAATACACTAATATAAGTTTGAACCTCAAAAGCCACCTCATCAAATAACTTGTCTTGTGAACCCTTTGATTGAGCACTTCACACTTGATTGAATCAATCTTGAAGGGGCACCAACCCATTAAACAATGCCCCATCACATTCCCTAAGCTCATTCACGTCTTAAGCTTAATTTAAAACTGATTAGACGTTGGCCCTAGGGATTCATTGAGTTAGTCTCAAGGTATAAACTAGCATCGTAGGGCTAATTAGTGAAGCCTTTTTTCTGTAAGCAACTAAGTAGGAGGCCTGATTATCGAACATCTTAAGCCGAGCAAAGATTTGGGATAATTAGCGAACCTCGAGACATGCTCCTCCTACTTTGTCAACCTACTTATTTGTCTTCTGGTTTAAAGACAACACTAATTGGTCTTAAGGTGAGGTTATACTTTAGAGGCATAGGTCATCTAGGGCTACACCTTAATGCTTAGTGTTGTTTGCTTGTTTGGGGATTCTCTCATCTGTCTTCTCTCTCTCATCTATTAGATTTCTTCTGGTGCATGAACGATAGAAGGTTTCTGAATCCTAAATTAACACAACCCTTAGAGAGAAATCCTAGGAGAAGATGTAATTCTGAACCTCCCCCCATGGCTAATCACCATGAGGAAGAGTTGATTGAGGAGGAGAGCTTGGACCTATACTTTTTTTCATCACACTATTCCCTATTTTCTCCCTCTCCCAACCTAGTGATGGCTCCAACATCTTCAGGATGGGAGAGTCCTCCTCAACACCTGGTGCCTAATTCCCTTGCCTACACCCCATACTCCCCAGGTACAACTGGGATAATATATTGTGCCATATTGATGGACCAATGACGGGTATCAAAGGATCCAAACGGTTTGTATCAAGGATTTTGATAAGTCATCAAGAACCATCATGCTATCCAACTATTATCTCCAGTTTGAGAAGAGTGGCAATCTTCTCTAGAGACTATTTCCTGATTGAAGCCCTTAATGCGCATCCTTTACATGTGAATAGAGATTCGGGGTTGTCACATGAGTTAAGGGGTTAACTCAATGAGATAGAGATGCAGAAGTCCTTCTCGTGTCACTATCACAAAGAAGCCATATCTTTTGACTTAAGACAGATCTGTGTTTCTGTGTCTGAGTATGAATATTTGGTGGATCAAAAGTGGATGCACCCACCTTGGTGTTGAAATTGGAAAGTTGGTGTGCATATGAGGGTATTGAAGGCACATGACCTCTCAAAGGGATCACACAGATCCACTGTTGTAGGTGTACGCAACATATTAGGAGACTTTAGCCTGCTTCGCATATATTAGAAGTACAAAATTTTATGCATGGTCGTAGGGTCCAGATTAAACCTATACATGAAGAAAAGAAGACAGCCCTTTAGGAAAAGATTTAATCTTCATTCTCATTCTAATGATACAAAGAGAAAGTCAAAAGTTTGTAAATTATGATGAGATGCACAGTGAATTTAGGATTTAAACCTAAGGGTTACATATGTCTTTTAATGTGAAGGATTCACAGGTATTTGGAATACCTGAGGGAGGCATAGCATTATAATTCTACTAATCCTAAACTCTTTGCTATTGCCATGACGAAACTAATAATGGCTTTAGTGTGTTCCTACATGTAGGATTGATTGATGTGATTTAAAGAGTTAAATCACATTAAATTTGGTGATTAACTGCACCTAATTTGATTAGATACAAAATCCAAGGGTTTGTTTACAATTAATTAATGTTCAGATACTAGATCTAAACATCCCATAAGTTGTTATATGCCAATCATATAAAATTGAAGTGGGGTTAGATCCCAACCCTTAAATGGAGATCTAATGGTTCACACCATAGTAGGATTTGATTAGGAACCCTATAAATATCTCCCAAACCTAATTGGGAAACCTAAGTTGATTCCAATTAAATCATTTGATTGTGTGCATTCTTCTCCAAGAAGAATAAAGAAGAAAGGAAGGGTCGTCGGCTACATCTTCTTCTTGATTTTCCTTTTCTTCTACTTCATGCTTCAAGCAAGAAAAAGAAGAGAGAAGATGGCCATGATCTCCACCAATCGCCTCCCCTCTCTACTACATGAAGAAGGCAGACAGCCAAAAAGATGACCAGTTGCTGCCCTCCTTACCCCCATACTCTAGGGTGATGAACAAGAGAGATCTTGGTCCTCCAGCTTAAGCATGATCCCATGGATTTGATTCGTAGGATCGAAGCTCTTGGCTTGCCTAGTAACTAGATGTCCAAGTGGATTGTTGGACGATTGACTAGTGCTTGTTGTGGCTTGTTGAAGTCATGGCAGGCCTTTTCTTGGAGGACTTAAGGCGAAGGTCACATCAGGGATCGCGAAGGAGTTCATGAGATGTGAATCTTTCATGTTGCACACAAGGAATCAAGAATTCTTAGCACGAAGGGTCTTATCCACCTGCTGAGATGAAGAGAGTCCCTCTAGGTGATACTTCTTTATTATGCTTAGTTTATTTCATTGTAGTTCCAGTTCTATTAGTTTTTAGATGTACTAAACTCTTTCATTCATTAATAACTTTCATTTGAAGATCTTTATTTCTCTTTTTCTTTTTAATGTTAGTTCAATTAGTAGATTAGTAGAAGATCACCTCCATCTTATGCCTCATAAAAGAAAAACTACAAAAAATTAGAAAATAGAAAAAAAATAAAAGGATAATAATCTTAGAGAGAGAAAATAATGGTTGCTTTCCTAAGACGACCCGAACTCCATTTTTAAATTACTCGATTTTCTAAGTTCGATTTTACAAATTCTTAAAGTATCTGCATGATTCATACTACAACGAGCATATTTTTAGGAACTTCAATTTGCATCGATCACTTTTTGGCTCCATTACTGAGGAGGCATGGCAAGTCTTTTCTCTTGCTTTTGCATGTTTAGAAACTAAGCTCTTTGTGTTTCTTAGGCTTTACATATGCAAGAAGCCGTGGGAAAACGAAGCACGAAGGACGGATTTAGTAGTGACCAAGAGAAAGTGCAGATGAAGACCTGAAGTTTAGGGTTCTTCTCTCACACACCATCTAAAAAAGATTTAAAAAAATAAAAACAAACAAAAATTTTATCATTAAACTCTTTTTTATCATTGCAATGCATGGAGCAAACCTGTTGATCCATTTTTAGAAAAGTTTTTCAACCACTTGGAGCATTGAAAATTTTTGAAATTTTTGCTAATTGTTCACCATTAAAATATGAACAAATGCACCCATTTTCATTCTTAAATTTACTATATATTTTTTTGAAAAATTCTTCAACTATTGATGGGTCATACAGAAAACAAAACAAAAAAAATTTGGGTCCTCGGATTTTTCCTGATTTTTGTGGCACTTCAAATTTTCTAAAAATTGTTGCACTAGATTCTTGATTAAATATAGTTTCTTTGATAAATGTTTAAAACTTTTCTAAAAATGGAATTTTGATTGTTCAGATAGTTTACTTACTAGGGGTATTTTCTACCTGATTGATTGACTTGCAATTTAAAATCCATTTTAATTGGTAAAACACCTAGAAAAATTCAAAAAAATATATTTTTTTATCCTGCCTTGGTGGTGTAATCGAACCCGCAAATTACTTGACTAATTGAGCCAAGCTTCACCACTTAGGACTTGATAGTCGAGAAATTTGTGCAAGAAAATCAAGGTTTAGGGTTTCAAGAGAGAGAAACATGCGTCGTCATATCTTCCCAAGAAAGTTAGACATATCAAATAATATTTATAACCAGGATGGTGAGTCCCGGGTCGAATGTAGAGAGGCGACATTTGATTTTAGGAAAATCTGCATTTGCTTTTTTTTGTTTTTCGTATTTTTGGCTTTTCTATTTTTTTGTATTTTCAGATAGACAGAATATCAGGTGGAGAATTATCTAAACTAATCTACTCAACAAGTAAAGAGAGGAGAGACAGACAGATAGAGAGAGAGAAACAAATCTATATAAGCTTAAATGAATGTTTATTATAGAAATATTGTGGGAATTTAAATCTACACTAGAAAACAGTAAAGAGAGGAGGAGAGAAGTTATCCTCCTTGACGGCTACTTGGAGTATGAGCCTCTTGAACGACACCTGGAAGAATGAGAACGGAGATGGAGGAAGAAGAACAGAGCTTGGACGAAGTGGGATGAGGCAGAGCAACCCCGTAGTAGGATCCGCTTCCCGGAAGGGTGGAGAGAGGACAACCGGTGGGTACTTCACAAATGAGGGTTGAGAAGGTGGAAATTTTATTTTAGTTACTCTAGTGGAGCATCCCAAAGTTTAGGGCTCACTCAAGAAGGATTCTTGAGCTCTAGAGTGGGAGGAGTAGGAAGGGATGAAGATGAAGGATGGGGTCTATGGGCATATTTATAGAGTAAAGGAAGCATGTGCCAAATGATTTGGCACAAGGAGGCATTCATTGCCCCGTGGGGCACACGGAGCGCACGCGGTGCACAAGTACAGCTTAGCCACAGCATGCGTGCTGGCATCCCACTATGTCGCGCAATGGAGAATCTTCACCATCGGATGTGCATCGGACGATCAAGATGCAGAGACCACCCGCTCGTATCGCACCTCCCCCACATATGATGGCACGTACATCCATGCATGTAGCATCTCACCCATCTATGTGGCCACGTAGAGCCTTCTCCATTACTTGATCTGAATTGCACGACTCTACTCATGCGAGGCCTGTGCTGCTAAGGTTCTGAAGGTGCAAATGGAGACGTGGCTTAATCATGGCCATGCATGCACAATCAAACGACCTGATTTTGATTGCGTGCCCACTGAGAAAAGGTACTAATGGGAGATCGAACGCATGTCTCCTCTTTGAGGGGCACACTCTCACTCCTCTATGCTATCACCCCTCCCTCACGACTAGGGTCATTGGATGAGAATCCAACGGCTCCGATCATGAGAGGAGGGTGCCTTTAGAGAATATGAGGCACCATGTGAGCGTTAACCATAGCCATTGGATGAGGATCCAGCGGCTGAGATTTGAAATGGCGTGGCCACTGGAGCTCTTGTAGGCGACATGGCACACATATGGTCGTTGGATGGCGATCTAACGACCCAGATTGGATGGTGGGCGTGCTTCAGAAGTTGAGCTGGAGTTTTGGGTGATTTTGGGCGGCTCTAATGATGCCACGTGGCACCATCTAAATTGTCCATCATCAAATATTTGTAGGGGACGCCACGGATGTCCAATCGAGTTGATCTTCCCATCGTTGGCTTGCGATCGTCAACCTGAACCCATCCGTGCGATCGGATTTGTCATCTGAGGTTCAAATTTGCATCCTCCTACCCCTTGGTTGTTAATCTTCTGTGGCTTCTAGCACATGCCACAGATGCCCGATCGGGGTGATTTCAAAGGCGTTGAACTCTGATCATCACTCGATCACATCCGTATGATCGGATCTTCCATCTAAAGCCTACAGATGTGTCACCCTACTCCCTGGCCATTAAAATGCATAAATTATTGTACAATTTATATAAGTTGAACTAAATGCAAGATGATAGATGATATGCATTATTTACAATGCTAAATGCTTCTCAATAGCTTAGGAACCCACATAATAGACATTTTATCATGAATAAATATGTATTTATCACACCCCCCATGCTTATCTTTTGCTAGTCCCTAGAAAACTTAAACTAAATGCTATTCAGAATTAGGATTTGATCACTAAGGCACTTGTTATTTAATAACAATGAGAAATTTTAACTAAGGACCTAAGCTACAAAGACTCAATAGTGCCCGGATGCTTACCAAACTGCAAACTGTCCAAGTCGTCACTTTATTCCGAATAAGAGAAATTTTTTTTCTTTTAGTTCTTTTCTAATTATTTTGGAATTTTTTAGTTTAAAGTTTCAAGGTAGTTTTTCATGGCTACCCAACCCACCCAAGACTCGAAAGAACTTTAACTGCTAAGCATCTTATTATGAAAATGTGATTGACTTACTAAATGGCAATCAGAACTGACCTCAGGTTTCTACAAACCTTAGGTGACCCTTAACGAAAAATTCTGCCTAAAGGTATATCTATTTGACAGATAGCTTTCTCCATATTTTTGTTTTTATGGGGTGAACACAAGAGTGAACCCAGTGTATATCTCCCCAGGTTATTCTACTTCCCCACTTTTCCCTAAGTTCCAAGATTATTTGTACATTTTTGTGGGCTGGGTTCTAAACAAACGGTAATGAGGGGTTACCTGCGGCAACTTGCTATCATACCCTTGCAATAAAGTGTGGCTAACTATTTTTTTCTCCTTTTTCTATTTTTCTTTTTTTGGGGGTATTTTCTTTTTTTTCTTCTTTTTTTATTTAAGGTGGCTTCCCTAATCTAAGATTTACCTAAAGGCAATGGTCAAAGAGATTGAGTCGAGTGGCTGGGCTATGGACACCCAATTATAAGCTATTACTCACAGCAACATACCAACCATACCACCCTAGTGTGTTTATTAGCTACCTAATTTCTATTAAAATCGCCTAAGAAGTGAGTCAGTGCAAATAGTGTGTAGATGCTTAAACTTAAAGTCCCCTCAACTCAAAGGGTAACTTGATAAGTCATATACTTATCACCCCAACTTATTTAACCAATTAAAATAAACTCAGAATGGTAATGACTCAAGAAATAGGTCCACATTTTAGTGGACACCCAGGCTAATTAAGCACGTAGACCTGAAGAGTCTAAGTGTTCAGGTCCTACTATCTCATTTCCTAAAGTTGAAAAACTCCTAATGCCTAAGTTTTCTTTTCCTAATTCTTTTTCTTTTAAAATAAAGAATCTATAGAGTTGACAATATAATCCACCCCCACCATGCATAGCTTATACAATGTCCTCATTGTAAATAAAGGCATGAAAAGGGTAGAATAGAAAAGATAGTACCTGAATTCAATAAAAATATGGTCAGCTCAGAATATATACAATTTTTACAGAGTTGCTGAAAGAAGTGCTGTCAACTAGGTGTAGTTCAGCCAAAGATGTCAGGCCAAGATTAGAGCAACCTTGTCTGAGACAGATTCAAGATAGACATTGTCAACATAAGGTTTGAGATGCTATCCATTGACCTTAAAAGAGTTACCCATCTTTGAGTCAGAAATTTGAACGGCTCCGTTTGGAAAAATCCGATCAATAATGAACAGGCCATTCCACTTGGACCTAAGCTTACTGAGAAAGAGCTTAAGTCGGGAGTCAAAAAGCCAAACTTTCTAGTTCAGCTCAAAGCTTTTACAGGAGATCATTTGATCATGTAAAGCTTTAGTCCTTGCCTTATAGATCTTGGCATTTTTGTACGCATCATCTCTAAGCTCCTCCAACTTAGATAGTTGGAATTTTCTAGCCTTCCCAGCTAAGTCTAGGTCAAAATTACATCTCGTGATAACCCAGAATGTCCAGTGTTCAATTTCTACAAGTAGATGACACACCTTACCAAACATTAGAAGAAACAGAGACATGCCAATAGGCATCTTGTACGTTGTACAGTTGGCCCAAAGAGCATCATCAAGCTTTTGGGCCTAACCATCTTCTGTAGGATATTCTTGACCTCCCAATTGGAGACCTCGGCCTATCCATTCTTCTGGGGTGGTAAGGTGTAGAAATTCAATGATTGACCCTGTATTTCGCTAGTAATTTCTGAACTATGCATTGGTGAAGTGAATGCCACCATCCCTGATGATGGCTCTTGGGATCCTGAACTGACTGAAGATATTCTTGTTGACAAAGTCAATGACCACGTTGCGGTCATTAGTTCGGGTGAGAATAGCCTCGATCCATTTAGACACGTAATCAATAGCAACAATAATATAATGGTGTCCAAATGAAGGGAGGAAGAGTCCCATGAAGTCAATGCCCCAAACGTTGAAGATTTAGATGGGAAGGATCAAGTTTAGGGGCAACATATCTCTCTTAGCTATGCTCCCGAGTGCCTGGCATTAGGAACATGACATTGAGAAATCATGGGTATCCATGAACAAAGACGACCAATAAAACCCATATTGCAATACCTTCACTGTCATCTTTTTTCTAGAAAAATGTCCACCACAAGTAGATGCATGGCAGAGCTCAAGTATACTCTAAAATTCTTTTTCCAAAATGCATCGACGAATAATCTGGTTGCTACAGATGCGGTACAGCTCAAGATTGTCCCAAAAATAGTATTTGGCCTCAAATATAAGTCTATCCCATTGTTTCTTGGTCCAATCCTGGGGGACTTGACCTATGGCCAAATAATTGACGATGTCACAAACCAGAGGGTTTGGACACCCAAAACTATAAGGATAGTCCCGTCTAAAAAAGTGTCAATAATCGGAATATCCAAATGAGGAGGAACAATCAAGATTCTAGAAAGATGATCCGCCACTACATTTTTGTGTCCCAACTTTATCTTTGACTTCAAGATTGAATTCTTGAAGTAAAAGAATCCATCTAATGATCCATGACTTAGAGTCCTTTTTGGCCAAGAGATGTTTCAAGGTCGAGTGGTCGGTGTAGATTATGACTTGAGAACCAAACAGATAAGACCTAAGCTTTTCTAGAGCAAATACTATATCCAACAATTCTTTTTCAGTAATGGTATAGTTCCTTTGGGCCTCATCCAGAATTTTGCTACTGTAGTAGATAACAGAAGGCTTTCTATCAATTTTCTGACCCAAGACATCCTTGATCGCATAATCAGAAGCGTCGGTCATAATCTCAAATGGAGTTGTCCAGACCGATGGTTACAACACCGGGGCATAGGTGACTACCATTTCTAATAAATCAAATGCCTTGCAGCATGATTCATCGAACTCAAACAACTTATCTTTAGCCAAAAGATTGCTCAAGGGCCAAGCAACCTTTGAGAAGTCCTTAATGAACCTCCAATAGAAACCCACACGACTCAAAAATGAACAGATTTGTTTAATAGATGTGGGTGGGGGAAGTTTAGAGATAGAATCAACCTTAGCTTTATCAACCTCAATGCCCCAGTTAGAGACCACATGACCTATGACAATGCCTTCTTGTGTCATAAAGTGGCTCTTTTCCAAGCTAAGGACCAACCATGTTTTAATGCATCTTTTTAGGATCAATTCCAAGTTAGACGACAGGACTCGTAGGAATCTCCAAAAATGGAGAAACCATCCATGAATACCTCAAGACAATCTCCCACCATGTCAGAGAAGATGCTAACATGCACCTTTGAAAAGTCGCTAGTGCATTACAAAGCCCAAAAGGCATCCTACAGAATGCAAAGGTTCCGTACAAACAGGTGAAAGTTGTCTTTTCCTGATCTTCGGGATGGATAGCAACTTGGTTATATCCTGAATAACCATCCAAGAAACAAAAATACTTCTGCCTGGCTAACTTTTCAAGAATCTGATTAATGAAAAGTAAAGGAAAATGATCTTTTTTAGTGCCTATGTTCAACTTCCTGTAATCAATACAGACTGTTCAAGAGGAAGTTGAATGGGTCTTAATGGATTCCCCTTTCTTATTAGTCACCACGGTTATTCCCGCCTTCTGGGGAACAATCTGCATGGGGCTAACACAGGAACTATCAGAGATCAAATAAATGATTCTTACATCGAGCCACTTTATAATTTCCTTTTTAACCACTTCTCTCATATTGAGGTTTAATCTTCTTTGCATCTCACAAGAAGGGCAAGATCCATCTTCCATATAAATACGGTGATTGCAATAAGATGGCTCAATCCTTCTAAGGTCGAGCAAGATATTGATCTTTACACTATTGAATATATTTAGGAGCTTCTCATTGCTGTCTATGGGTTTCTTCTTCCAAGATTTCAATAAGGCATCAAGGAACGAGATATGGGTAGTGTCATCATTTTCAGGTTCCTAAGCCTTAGTCTCTTCTTTGGTTCTCCCCATTTCTTCCTCAGGCTCACCATGGTTTTGTTTACTAGCTTCCCGCTCCTAAAGGTGATAGAATTTGCAGAAGTATATGGGTTCGGGTCTTGAGGAGAGTTAAGAAAGATAGGAGGGGCTTAGTTAGACACATAACCAGGGTTAGAAGGACCCTTCTCAACCCCCTAAGCATGTGCGTGTGGGTTCTTCTGATTCCCTTACCCTTGGGCTCTATTGCCTTGATTTTGTACATTTCACAATTGGGTATGGGTTGAGATGGTAAAGATCCAGGCTGTCGGGTATTAGCAATTAGCCCAGATTGCAAGTTGTGAAGTGATGTTTTCATTTATTGCATAAGCTAGAGCATGGATCCTTGCATCACCATCTGTCGGTTCAAATCAGCTTGCCCTATGGGTTGTTAGGCATTCCAAGATGGCTAATTAACCTGTCTCAGGGGCAACTGGGTGTATACTTGACTCTGACCCATAGATCTCTGAGGTGCATAGTTGTTGTGTCACATCTGGGTCTATTACCCTTTATTTTTCTAGGAGAAGTTAAGGTGATTCCTCCAACCCGAATTGTAAGGTTAGAATACAGGCTGGACCTAGCGTTCTTTTATACAGCGTGCACATCCTCATAGGGTAAGGATGGCGAGAAAGAAGAAGAATGATCAGAGAAACTGGGATCAAAGGCCCTAGGTTGGAACTCATAAGGTTCCGAGAAGTGTTGGCTCATAGGTTGAGTAGACTCAAGCTGATTCACAAACTCCCATCCCGTGGAAGCTTGTGAAGAATGGAATCCCGAGCTTTGGGATTAAGTGGACCTAGAACTGCTAGAGTTTCCATCCATCCACTATTCCATTCTTTTCGCAACCAGATCCACCTTATCTAACTTGTTGCAAATAAAATCCATGTCAAATGAACAAGAGCCCCGAACCTCATTAGCATTTGACCTGGGCTGCTAGGATCTGTTGAAAGTCCCCGTGGAGGCGTGGTTTATTGACTTGTCACTCATTTCCTCAAACAAGTCATATGTGCTATCTTCATCCTTATTAAGAAAATTACCTCCGTAGGAAGCATCCACATGATTACGAAGTTGATCCGTCAACCCATGATAGAATATCTGCACGAGTTGCCATTTCGGCATCTCGTGGTGTGGACACTTCCGCAATAGGTCCTGGAATCACTTCCAGGAACCATGATGGGGTTCCTTCAGTAGTTGGACGAAAGTGGTAATTGCCCATAGCATATCATTGGTACGTCCAACTGGGAAGAATTTCTTCAAGAAGGTCAATTTAAGATCAGTCCATGTAGCTATCGATCTTCCAATAGTCCGGTACCAATGTGCAGCCTTATCCCTGAAAAAGTGTGGGAAAAGCCTCATGATCATTTTCTCGTTCACATTCCGAGCCTTGGTGGTCTGAACCAAATTGGTTAAGTCCTCCAAATGCTGGAATGGGTCCTCAGAGCCAAGCCCATGAAAGTGTTTCATCAGGCTTAACACTTGGGGCTTGATTTCTACATCTCCTATGGGGATCCTTACATCGAGATGATCTCCATAGTTTGAAGGATCATAGAAATCGTTCAAGGGCCGAGCACCCTAACCATTCATATGCTAGAACCATTCTTGCATCTGATGCAATTGTTCCAGCTGCCTCTGAATCAGCTCCTTCTGGTTCGGAGGTAGGGGAGGTGGTTGGTCAACCATGGGATCTGCTTGACTGTAGCTCAACCTACACCTCCGTGAATGGTCTAACGGTCCTTCCAAGCGAGGATTCAATGACCTCCTTCCAAGCATGCACTGGAAGGAAGTCGAAAGGATAGGAAAATGGAGCCCTGCAGCACAAAAAGTATAGGCATGTCCTTAATTTGTGTAGCCTGAGGACCTATACTCTGATGGGTCGCTAATTATGCCAAACCCCTGCTTACTTAAGTCATTTGACAATCAAGCCTCCCAACTTAACATCTTCTGGAAAAAGCAAACATCACTAATTCACGTTACGATCTAGAGAGTACCTTGAAATGGACTCAATGAATCCTAAGGCCAACGTCTACTCAATTTTAAGTTAAGGCCTAAGATAATAGTGCTCTTAAAATGTGATGGACCCTTAAATAGGTTGTACCCTTAATAATTAATTCACAAGTGTATGCATGCACAACCAGAGGTTTTCAAGCAAGATTACTTAAGATGAGGTGAATTTTAAGGTTCAAATCTTGCTTAGTAGCTTTTAGGGTTCAAATTTATGTTGATTCAATCAAGTTTAAGGAGGCAAACCAAGTTGTGAAAGCACCGGTATAGATGTATTCCTTTAAAATTTGCAAAATAAAATGGAGTGCTTGGTTTTGACCTAAAATTTGAATTCTAAGGGGTAAGCTACTGAATAAGTTTGTTTTAAATAAAGTGGTACAACCCAAATAAATCAGACAAGTGACCTGATGCACCATTAATTAAGGCACACAAAAAAATGGTTAACCTATTTGGATTTCTACTTGATTATGTGTGTGTTTTTATGTGTATCGGTTCCAGAGGTCGGAGTACCAATTGAGTAATGAAATCAGAGAGGTTGTGCGCCTCGAGTTTGCGGGTGTAAATAGTGTGTATGTTCAATTATATCCCACAATTAGAGAAAGAATTTTTTTTGTATATTTTTATAAGTAGGTGAGTAAGGTGAGTGGAGTGGCAATCAAACAATCAAGATCTAACCTAGGATTTATGAAAGCACCTAAGTAGATTTGGGTTTGATTTATTACTATGGTGAAAAGGATTTAATGGGTGGGGAACTGCGCGTAAACTTACATATTTTTGCAAACCCACACTTTACTCCAATCTACAGCCTTTGGCCTCCTTGATAGAGTTCTTGTAAGACAGTGAATCCTAGAAAAGAGAGGTTAGAAAATGCGTAAGGTGGGAAATGTAGAAGAATCAAAATCTGTTCCCTTCCCAGCAATGGCACCAAAATGATAGTTGAGAAATTTGTGCGAGAAAATCAAGGTTTGGGGTTTCAAGAGAGAGAAACCCACATCGTCATATTTTCGCAAGAAAGTTCGACATATCAGGTAATATTTATAACCAAGATGGTGAGTCCTGGGTCGAACACAGGGAGGTGACATTTGATTTTAGGAAAATTCACGTTTGCTTTTATTTGCTTTTTATTTTTTTGGCTTTTGTATTTTTTTGTATTTTCAGATAGACAGAATATCGGGTAGAGAATTATCTAAACTAATCTACTCAGCAAGTAAAGAGAGAACTGAGAGAGAGAGACAGACAGACAGACAGATAGATAGACAGAGAGAGAAATGAATCAATATAAGCTTAAACAAATGCTTATTACAGAAAATATTGTGAAAATTTAAATCTACACTAAAAAATAGTAAAGAAAGAGGGGGAGAGAATTTATCCTCTTCGATGGCTACTTGGAGGATGAGCCGCTTGGATGGCGCCCAGAAGAATGAGAACGTGATGGAGGAAGAAGAACGGAGCTTGGACGAAGTGGGGACGAGGTAGGGCGACACCGTAGCGAGATCCATTTCCTGGAAGGGTGGTGAGAGAATGGTTGGCGGGTACTCCACGAATGGGGGTTGAGAAGGTGGAAAAATTATTTTAGTTACCTTAGTGGAGCATCCTGGGGCTTGGGACTCACTCAAAAGGATTCTTGAGCTTTAAAGTAGGAGAGGAAGGAGTAGTAAGGGATGAGGAGGAAGGATAGGAGCTATGGGAGTATTCATAGGGTAAAGGAAGCAGGTGCCAAATGATTTGGTGCAAGGAGGCATTCATTGCCACGCAGGGCACACAGAGTCCACGCAGCAAGCATGCATAGGTCTGCCACAACGCACAGTGCGTGCACGTGCAATTGCATCCCGTTGGGTCGTGCAAGGGAGAATCCCCACTATCAGATGTGCATTAGACGATCAAGAAGGCACGGAGATTGTGTGCTCGTAGTGCGCCTCCCCCGCGTATGATGGCGCATACATTCGCACGTGTAGCGCCTTACCCATCTACGCATCCACGTAAAGCCTTCTTTGCCTCTTAATATAAAATGAGCGGCTCTACTCACAGGAGGCCCACGCTGCTGAGGCTATGAAGGCGCAGATGAAGGAGTCGTGGCTTAATCATGGCCATGCATGCATGATTAAACGGCCTAAGTTTGATTGCATGCCCGCTGAGAAGAGGTGCTGATGGGAATCATTAAACGGCCATGCATGATTAAACGGCCTAAGAGCTCTTACTCCATTGTGCTATCACTCCTCCCTCACAATCAAGGCCGTTGGATGAGAATCCAATGACTCCGATCGTCCAAGGAGGGTGCATTTAAAGAATATGAGGCGCAATGTGAGCATTAACCTCAGCCATTGGATGAAGATCCAATGGCTGAGATTTGAGATGGCATAGGCACTGGAGCTCTTGTAGGTGACGTGGAATGCGTATGGCCGTTGGATTGCAATCCAATTGCCCAAATTGGATTGTGGGCATGCTTCAGAAGTTGAGCGGGAGTTTTGGGCAACTTTGGGTGGCTCTAATGGTGCACATGGCACCATCTAAGCCATCCATCTTCAAATATTTGTAGAGGACGCCACAGATGTCCGATCAGGTTGATCTTCCCATCGTTGGGTTGCAATTGTCGACCTGAATCCATCCGTGCGATCGGATTTATCGTCTAAGGTTCGGATTTATGCCCTCTTGCCCCTTGGTTGTCAATCTTCTATGGCTTCTAGCGAATGCTACAGATGTCCAATCGAGGTGATTTCAAAGGTGTTGGGCTTCAATCATCACCCTGATCACATCCATACAATCGAATCTTTCATCTAAAGCCCAGAGATGTGTCCCCTACCCCTTGACCATTAAAATGCATAAATTATTGTACAATTTATATAAGTTAAACTAAATGCAAGATGATGGATGCTATGCATTATTTACAATGCTAAATGCTTCTCAATAGCTTAGGAACTCATTTTATCACAAATAAGTATGTATTTATCAAGACTAAAATTGATTCACCACCTAGTCTAAAATTAGTAGAAGTGGATGCTATAGGGAAATCATCTAGGGTTTTGCCTATAGTAAAGACAACCTTGGACTTATTATTAATGAAATATACTCAAACTTGTGTTTGCAAAAACTTATTGTGATCACTAGACTTGCCTTGAATTAGTAATAAGAAAAACCTAAAAGACCCTAAACAAGGCTAGAATTCTAAAATCATAGGAAAAATTGAAAGGCCTTGTTTGCATTGATTAGCATGCACTTCACACATTTTTAAAATGATCTTTAAGGGCATAATCACCTAACACCCAAGACATTTCCAAGCACAATTTTACCTAAGCCTAAAATCGAGTAGATGTGCCAATTAAACTATGATGGTAACGCCATCATTCTTCATAACTAGCTTGACTTACTCAAAATCAAGAGTTAAATGCTCCTAAATGATCGCCTGAGGACAGTAATTCCACTCAGATCTATTTTGAGGAGAGAACATTGAAATAGGGTTAATTCTACTGTTTTAACATCACATAATAAATGCAGAGTAACCACGGGTTCACCCAAGGGGTAATTAAAGGTCAATTGAGCAATAAATACTAAAAAGTGGGTCAACACAGACAAAAACAGGGTTTCATGCATTTCAAGAATCAAAACAGTACACAAAACCCTAATTACCTGTCCTGCTTAAATTAGAAAGGTTCTAGTAAAAAAAAATCATCTAAACCTCCTAAAATTCATATAAAAATATTCTAAGAGGTTTGGTACCTTTGGTTTGGCCATCTAAATCCATTTTGACCTATAATAGAGTTTCAGACAGGATTTTGCCCTGATTTAGGTTTCTATGCAATTTGCCCAGTAAACATGATCAAAACTCAAATCCAATTTCACCATTAGATTCCTTAGGCCCAAATTAGGTTAAGACCAAAATTTGGGTCCAATCAAAGTCCATCTTAACCTACTTTGCAACTTAGTCCTCAAACCTCTATTACTTATACTTAAACCCTTAGTTTTCATGTTTTCCTTTCAAAGAAGCCCCTGGCTTCTCACCTCTCTTGCGAACAGGCTCAACCGCCATCTTCTTCCTCACGATCAAACAGGGAAAGAAACAGCAACAAAACCCAAGAAAGCTTCATTTAATCCAGTAACTTGATTGATGGAATCTCAGCCAAAAATTGGTGAAATTGAAATCAGGATCAATCCTAATCTCTTGAGACCATTCTCGCAACCAATCTCTTCCAATTTCGCCATCGGCGATTCCAAAACCCTCAAGCTCTGAAACCAACTTCAAACCTACTCGAATTGGCTCCTAAGGGGTGATCAAGGTTCTATATAAACTCCTCTAGGTTTTAGGATGTTCCTTAGCTCTGTTTAAGGCCAAAAATCCTTTTCTTATTCTTCCCCAGCCATCCCCGACCGAAGCTCTGGTGACCCTCACGCTCCTACTCTTCCAGCCACCCAATGGCCAAATTGGGTGGCCCAACATCCTCACCTCCTTCCTCCACATCTCTCCAGCCATAGCGGGAGCATTTTCCCCCCTTATCCTTACTGCTCCTCGCAACTGGGGAATTCGTCTCCTTTGGTGCCGGCACGGATTTCCCCTCCGCTTCATCTGTAATTAGGTTTACTCTCTCTCCTTCTCCCTCTAGCATCTCTTTGACCCCTTTTCCTCCTGATTCAGCTGCCAAACCACACTCTCCCCCTCCATCTTCTCCACGGCCGGCGACGCTTCGACGAACTCTCACAGCCTCCACATCGCTCCAAACACCCTACCTCCATGAGCTCTGCTTCACCTCCCCGCACAAAATCCCTCAATCAATTTCACCTCACACACACTAAAGTGCCCCACCGAACAACCCACCTCACGATCATCTTCTCCGACCACGACAAGCATTCTCCGACCTCTACATGCCATCCGACCACCACCATTGCACTCGCCTTCACCCGGAGAAACTCCTAAGCACTTCTGACTGGGCCAAGAGGCCATTTTCTTGTCATCAAGTACCCTCATCGGAGCTACTGCAAACACCATTCATCTCCGCCTTGTTAGTGCAAGGGCACCACGATCGTTAATTTTGATGATAACAAAACACTTGTTATTTAACATTTGCAATTTGAGTTTATGAGTTTCAAGATAATTGCAAATGGATACAAGTGTAAAGGAGCTCAAGCTCTCATCCATGATGGATTGGAGGAGCTTGATGGAGGAGGAGCTTCGCTTGGAGCGAGAGCTTGAAGAAGCATGGAGATGAAGAATAGGACAGACATTTTATTCTATGTATTTTTTTCATGTCGTTATGTTCTTTTATTTCTTAAATGATGTTAAAGAGCCCCAAAGTATCATGCCATGGTCCTAGGATCACATACTCAACCCTAGGATACTTAGACAAACTCTTAGAAAACTTAGAAAACCAAAGTAGGCATCAGACAGCCTAATCTGATGTCCAATATGGACATTCATGGGAACACCATCATGAGCCATAACTAGCTCAATTTGATCTGATTAAGTCATTAAATGCTCCAACATAACCGCCAGAGAGACGTAATTCACTACAAATCCATTTTGAGGGAAATACAGTAAAATAGGAGTAAAACTGCAGTTTTAACAGTATATCTCAATTTCAGTACAATCACAGGTTTTCTCAGGGATTAATTAAGGGTCAAATGGTCTTAAAAGTCCGACAAGTGGGTTAGTACAGACATAAAAGGGTTTTCGTGTGTTTTGAAAATTAAATGACATCTGAAATCCTAAAAACAGACCCTTTTAATTAACTAAGGTTATGGCAGGATAAAATTTACCTAAACCCTCTAAAATTCATATAAAAATATTCTTTAGGGTTTGGTACCTTCAATTTGACCATAGAATCGATCTTGACCTAAAAGTGAGCCACAGACAGACATTTGCTCGAATTTGGATTTTTGCATAAATTACCCAATCAAACTTGGTCAAAACCAAAATTCAACTTTACCATTGAATTCCTTAGGTCCAAATTAGGTTTATACCAAAATTTGGACCCAATCTGAGATTGTCTTGAACAAGTTTACAATTTGGTCTTGTCTAACTCTTTTATCTCACACGCATGCCCTTAACTTTCAAATCCTTGCAAATAGGCCCCCAGCTTTGTCATCTTCTTCACAAAAAGGTCGCTACCGCCATGAAGTCTTATTCTTACAACTCCAACGACCTTTGATTGAAGAGAACTCCTTCTCTGATCGATCAATCCCTTCCAAAATTAGAAGGGAGATTCTTTGAGTCCTCTTTTCAATGAATCTGGTCTTAAGCCCCAAAACCTTCTCAATCTCTCATGCGAACGCATGAGAGATTCGGGTATCTTTAGATTTCCAACTCCGGTAAGCTTTTCAAGCTTTGGAAGTTTGCTTCCCAAGCTCTAAACTCCATCTAGAGCCCTATATAAAGATCCCCAAGCCTCGACCGAACTTCTCAGCTAGGTTTTGGCCAAAAACCCTCTTCCTAACCCTACCTCCGACCATCTCCTACCTAACTCCAGCGAGCATCTTCCCCCGTCGTCCTACAGCCTCCCAACGGCCAAATTGGGAGCGTCTTCTTCCTCCCCGACTTCTTTCGCCTCTCGACAACCACATCAGAGGCGCCTTAGACCCCTTTCTTCACCGCCGTCTCCCTTAGGAGTTTCATCTTCCATGGAGCCAGCAATCACACCGGCATCATATCCCTTCCCCTTTTCATCCCTAAATTAGGTATGGTAGACTTATCTCTCTCCCTACTTCCTTTTCTCTCTTTCTATCTCTCAAAACAATCGCCGACCATGCATCTCCCCCTCCGTCTTCTTCCACTCTGGCGAAGCTCTGGCGACGCCCAACCGCCGTTCCACCACATGAACCTCACCACTATCTCCCCCATCAGCATCGCCATGACTTCCTCATCAAAAGCCCTCTAACAATTAGGGCATTCACCCTCTCCATCGCTCCACCAACCAACCCACCCTTGCAACACCTTCGCTGACTTCACCACATGCACACACACCTCCTTGCACTATGCCACCACCACCAACACATTCGTCGACCTCCGACGAAGCTCCTGAAGTCTTTTAATTGGGTCGAGAGGCCGTACTTGTGTTTCTCAGGTGCACGTCGGACTTCCGCTGCCCTCCGCCCATCGCCGCCTTCGTTCTTAGAGTTCTAGTCTTGAAGCTTCAGGCCACACCCTCCAGGCACTGCGAATTCATCCCACATACGCGTCCAAGTCCTCAATCAAGAACTCCATTAGACGCAGCCATGCCAATTGAACGAAGACCCACCTGCACCATCCGCATGCGAAGAGAAGTGGGAATTTAGTCCCACATCAGTGGGAGAGGAGTGAGTGAAGCCGCATATATTATTTTTGTGATTGGGGCTTATCGCCTCCAACCACGGGGTGAGGTCCCATTACACCCTCACCTGCACCTCGCCCGTGACACATACTCCGCAGGTCTGGTGCTCACCCGATTACCCGCTTAACGAGCGCGTGCCCCAGACGTCTTTTAAGACGTCTGGGAGGTGACCCAGACGTCTGTAAAGACGTCTGGGATCACATCCGGACGTCTGACCAGACGTCCGGGATAGTTTACAGACGTCTGGCGAACAGTTATGCTCGCACGGGATATTCGTCTACGCGCCTGTGCGCGCAGACCTGCGATCCCGCATCTTCTCTGCGGCTGCAGGCGACCGCGACCGTCTCTCCCTCCTCTCCGCGCGGCGTTAAAAGGGGGAGGGGGCGCGCCTCCCCTCCCGTCTCCACCATCTTCCTCCTTCTCTCCTGCCTGTGCGCGAGAGCGAGCGGACGCGAGGGCGCAGCGGCAGCGGCGGGCGCAGTAGGCGCGGAGGAGCTGCGGCGTGCGAGGGCGGGGCTCTGCCGTGAGGGCGAGCTCGCCGGGAGCGGCTTGGCCGGCCGGCGGAGGGCGCAGGGGGCGCAGAGCGTCGCGGAGAGGGACCTGCTGCGGGCGGAGCAGTGGACGCGCGAGGTGCGACGCGGGCGGCGTCGCGAGCGGAGGCCGAGCGAGGTTCTGATTCTGGGAAAAATCTCCAGAATCAGACGTCTGGAATGATATCCAGACGACAAGGTCGACGTCTGTGAGATCATACAGACGTCTGAAAGGTGAGTTCCGCTTTCTCCTTCTTTTGTCGACTGACCGTACTGAGGGAGGAGGGTTGGCGGTGCGCAGGTGTTCGGATTCGTCATCCTTTGCGAATCAGACGTCTGGAAGTTGTACCAGACGGCGGGAGTGGCCTCCAGACGTCCGGAGAGACCATCGGACGTCTGGGATCTAGGAGAGACGTCCCCACAGACTTCTGGACGTCCGGGGAACCAAGCCGAACAGGTAATTCTCTGATCCACCGTTTAAGACGTCTGGAAGGAGTTCCAGACGTCTGATTTTGCACAGTATTGTCTTTCTCGACCCGTTAGGGCCCGTTTGGGCTCCGTTTTCCGCGATTCGAGTTGCGTTCGTTTCAGAATTTATTCCTCTACCCGCCTACAGTAGCTATACACTGTTTTGAGACACTCCTTGTGTTGATCCTTGTGATAGGACCTCGTTCGGTTGCCGTCTTGAGAGTCGCGGAGGCGAGCGGGATTCCCGACCACGACCCCATTACTCCCGTTGTACCTGGTAGAGTGGTTTTAAGTATTAAAAATCTGTTAAAGTATGGAATCATAACTAGAACCTAGGGCATTGCATGAATCCTAGGAATGAGAAATGTATGGAATGATAGCTCCTAGGTGTTGCATGAATCCTAGGGCCGGAAAACTAGATTGTATGATAGATCCTAGGATATGGCATGAATCCTAGGATGGAAAAACTAGTGGTATGTACCTTACTGCAGTCTTGGAAAAATGGAAAGGAATATATAAAGCTGCCTGTAAATTTAATTAACAGCTGCCTGTTATGCATAAAGAATCATGTTGAGATCATGGAATGTGAGAACGAGAATCTGGAAAGTGAAACATATGATGTTCTGAGATAAAGAGCTGGAACCCTACGGGGAATTAGGAGTGGAACTCCTGGAAAGAAAAGGAATGGAACTGAGATGTAGTTTGTACTGTCTCTTGGGTACGCAGTACCAAGGGAAGTACCTGTACCTGTTTTAGTGCAGAGTGGGGCCAGCCGCCCCAGGGACCCGGGGTTAGGATTGGCCGCTCTGTACCGACTTGTTGGCCCTCGTGTACGTAGTACCGAGGAGAGCTAGTAGTGTTAGGAGAGTACTAGCTACCCCACGGGCCCCGGGGTTCTGCTAGCCTCCTTCACCGACTTGTTAGGCCCACTAGGGCAAACCAGGGTAGTTAGGCGAGGGTGCGCGGACTGTGGAGGGGCAAGGCCCCGGTTTGGTTACTGTGGAGGGGTTGGACCCCTGTTACTGAGAGGGCTCTGCCCTGGTTCCGTGCTGTGCTTTGGGCGCACCCGTTAGCGGAAACGACTGACCGCGTGCCAGTACGGGCTAGCTACCTGTGCGTTTATCGCGCGTGCCGTAGTCACCGTTACGTCTGTCAGTGACCTTGGGGTGGTTGACTGAGGGTAGGATCACCACGGGGGACTCTCCCGGCCAGGAGAGCACCACGTGCTACTTCTACTTTTGGAAAAGACTGCAATCAAGATCGTCCCACGAGGACATCCGAGATCAAGTAAAGGATCTGAGAAGTAAATGAAATAGTGAGAAAAATTTAAAGATGTAAATAAAAGGAAGTAATAGAACATAACAGCTACTGTACACTCTACTGTTGCCTTTAGTTAGTTTGCCACTCTACTCAGCGTTTTGCTGACGTGTTACACTCGTTACCTTTTTCAGGACCAGGTGTTGAGCAGCCAGGGTCGGCGGCTGCAGAGGACGCTGGGCCGAGTAGGGTCCAGTAGAGTTGCCACAGCTTTGTACCTTCTTTTGTTTCTGTTCTAGTGAGTAGTTTTGTTTCCGCTGTACCTTCTTTACCTGCAGTTTTTGTTATATGATAAATGTTGTTTTACTGTTGTGGTGGTGCCTACTGTAGTAGTTTCTTTCCTTACTGCTGTACTTCTTACTGTTAGTTATATTCATGCTGAATGTGGTTTATTTTACTGTCTTTTGGTTACTTCCTCGTTGGACGACTGGGTCTTGGGATTAGTTGAGTCGGTCCGGTTCTCGTGTCTCGTAGGGACTCGGGAACCGGGTCGTTACAAGATGGTATCAGAGCAAGGTCGTCCCGAGAAGTGAATCAACTGACTGGAAAATAACCAATTCACATGTTTATAGCTAGAGTAGCCACCACAACATATCCTTGACTTGAGCTCTTAGAAGTGTTGTTAGGTACCGTCTGTTTTGACGTTTCCGTTTTGTTTCGCGTCTCCTTGCAGGAGATGCCTCGTCGTGGGACTGGCGAGACTGGCCGCGGGCGCGGCCGAGGGCGAGGTCGGCGAGGTGGACGTGCTGTCGTTGATGTCTCGGTGGACCAGCCACCACTCCCTGGCATCCAGGCCCAGGACCTCGCCAGACTGATACGGGATATTGTACGAGAGGAGCTCCACCCACCGCCCCGAGCACCTCCTCCTGGGGTTGCAGAGGGGGAGTCCTCTGTGGGGCCACGCGACGGACGCGGCGCTGGACACGAGGGAGGGGATGGGCCCCTGCCGCCCCCACCTTCCTCCGACACTTCTGTACACGAGACACCTTCTTCTGGAGGTGCACCAGCACCTCCCCTACAGCACCACTTCGAGCTTTTCGGACAGTTCCGGAAGCTGAAGCCCCCCTCCTTCAAGGGGGATGAGGACCCGACCGAGGCAGAGGACTGGCTTGAGCAGCTGGAGAAGATCTTCGACACCCTTCGCCCCCCGGTGGAGTGCCGTGTGGCCTTTGCCACGTACCAGCTGGAGAGTGCGGCACACCGGTGGTGGAGGGCGGTCCGGGGACAGGAGAGGGACGAGCCGACGTGGGACCAGTTCGTCACCCTCTTCTGCGAGCAGTACTTTCCCCAGACGTGGCAGGACCAGAGGAGGCGGGAGTTCCACACTCTCCGCCAAGGGACGATGACCGTGAGCGCGTACCGCACGCGTTTCTTGGAGCTGTCCCGCTTTGCAGCGACAGCGGTAGCCACTGAGGAGGAGCGCCTTTGGAGGTTCACCGAGGGGCTCCGGCCTGCGATCCGGGGGTATGTCAAACCCCTGAAGCTGCCGACGTTTTCGAGAGTGGTAGAGGCAGCCATGACTTACGAGGAGACCAACCCGTCCGCGCGAGAGACCGACGGCGGGCGGAAGAGGCCCTTTCAGCCAGACTTCTCACAGGGCCGGCGAGAACGGAGACACGTGGCGTCCGCAGGAGAGCCGTCACGTTGTGCAGGGCCATCAGTGGCCTTTGGGGGCCCTCGACAGGGGCCAGTCGCCAGCACCGGACCCCCGCCTAGCCGACAGCAGCGACTCACTGAGGGCGGGAGTCGGGTTCCCCTCTGCTACCAGTGTGGCCAGCCGGGCCACGTCAGGAGGGACTGCCCATCTAGGGCAGGAGGTCAGCAGATACTTCCCGCGCAGAGCACTGGAGGGCGCGCAGGAGGCCGCGGTTTCCAGGCGCGAGGAGGAGGACCGCAGTCGCGAGGAGGGTACCGGCCAGCACCTACCCGTCCGACGCAGAGTGTGGCTGCTTCGTCCGCACCTAGAGCTGAGGGGCGTATCAACGCCCTAACACACAGGGACGCCAGAGCTTCGGGATCCGTGGTAGCAGGTATGGTTTCAGTTTCTGGCAGACTCGTTTACACGCTTTTCGATTCCGGCGCTACGCACTCGTTTGTCGCAGACAGTTTCGCAGTTAGTTTGGACCAGGATTATACATTGTTAGAGAACCCGTTCGTAATCATAGGTCCGAGTGGTCAGCTGTTTGTAGTTGAGGAGGTGTACACGGGTTGCGGGGTCAGCATCGGGGGACACAGCCTGCCAGCTGACCTGATTATGATACAGATGGAGGACTTTGGGGTGATCCTGGGGATGGATTGGCTGTCCGCTTACCACGCATTGGTAGACTGCTTTGAGAGGAAGATTGTCTTCTCCATTCCGGAGTTGCCTTCCTTCGAGTTTCACGGGCAGCCAGTAGACGGAGGTTTCAGGTGCATTTCGGCACTTCGGGCGGCGAGACTTTTGAGCCAGGGGTGTGAGGGCTTCTTAGCTTGTGTGGTGGCAGAGCACAGCCCCGTGGCAGACTTCCAGAGCATTCCAGTGGTCAGAGAGTACCCCGACGTGTTTCCAGACGAGTTACCAGGACTACCGCCCGAGCGTGAGATCGAGTTTGAGATCTCACTAGTACCAGGGACCAGCCCCATCTCCACCGCGCCATACAGGATGGCACCGCTTGAGCTGCGAGAGCTCAAGTCTCAGTTGCAGGACCTTTTGGAGAAGGGTTTCGTGAGGCCCAGTGCGTCTCCCTGGGGAGCCCCGGTACTGTTTGTAAAGAAGAAGGATGGGACCCTACGCCTTTGTGTGGACTACCGACAGCTGAATAGGGTCACCATCAAGAACAGATATCCGCTGCCGAGGATTGACGATTTGTTTGACCAGTTGCGGGGTGCCACGGTGTTTTCCAAGATCGACTTGAGGTCTGGATACCACCAGTTGAGGATCAGGGAGACCGACGTCTCCAAGACAGCTTTCCGCACCCGGTACGGACACTACGAGTTTTTGGTCATGCCGTTTGGGCTGACCAATGCCCCCGCTGCTTTCATGGACCTGATGAACCGGGTGTTCAGACCGTACTTGGACCAGTTTGTGGTGGTTTTCATAGATGATGTACTCATCTATTCTAGAGATCGGACGCAGCACGGACAGCACTTGCGGATGGTTCTGGACACTCTGAGACGACGCAGGCTGTACGCCAAATACAGCAAGTGCGAGTTTTGGTTGAGGGAGGTGACCTTTTTGGGTCATGTGATCTCTGGAGACGGCCTGGCGGTGGATCCCGCCAAGGTCGAGGCAGTGCTCAGGTGGGAGAGACCGCGTTCAGTCACTGAGATTCGCAGTTTCCTGGGACTGGCAGGTTACTACAGACGGTTCATCAGAGGGTTTTCGCAGATTGCACGTCCTATGACACAGTTGACTCGGAAGGATGTGCCTTTCACTTGGACAGACGCCTGTGAGGCGTGTTTTCTGGAGCTGAAGGAGAGGTTGACCTCGGCTCCCGTGCTCACCATTCCTGACAGTAGTGGCGGGTTCGTTGTGTACACAGACGCTTCCTTGCAGGGGTTAGGAGGTGTGCTCATGCAGACGGGTCACGTGGTCGCTTACGCTTCGCGGCAACTGAAGCCCCATGAGCATACCTACCCTACCCACGACCTAGAGTTGGCAGCTGTTGTCTTCGCGCTGAAGACATGGAGGCACTACTTGTACGGTGAGACCTTCGAGATTTTTACAGATCACAAGAGCCTCAGATATCTTTTTGACCAGAAGGAGCTCAACATGAGACAGAGACGTTGGTTGGAGCTCCTGAAGGACTACGACTGCAGCATCTCCTACCACCCGGGAAAGGCCAATGTGGTGGCTGACCCCTTGAGCCGTAAGGCGCCCGCACGCTTGGCCAGTCTACAGTTACAGAGTTGGAGCCTTTTGGAGGAGGTGGGCAGTTGGCGACCTCTAGAGTTACGAGGGTACTGTGGGGCAGTGACGGTGACACGGCAGACCAGACCAGAGTTGATAGACCGCATCATCACGGGACAGATGGCCGATCCGTACTTGCAGTCGTTGCGCGACAGAGTACTGTCAGGGGACCCAGGGGACTTCTCTTTCACGGACCAGGTGTTACGCTTGAGGGGACGGCTGTGCGTCCCCAGAGACGAGGAGCTGTTGAGAGAGCTCCTGACGGAGGCACACGGTTCCAGATTCACCATACATCCCGGAAACACGAAAATGTACCATGACTTGAGACGCGAGTTCTGGTGGAGAGGGATGAAGCGGGATGTGGGTGAGTTCGTGCAGCAGTGCTTAGTGTGCCAGCAGGTGAAAGCCGAGCATCAGAGGCCTGCAGGGCCGCTTCAGCCGCTTCCAGTGCCAGAGTGGAAGTGGGAGAGCATCACCATGGACTTGGTGGTGGGCTTACCTGTTACCCAGCGAGGACACGACGCGGTCTGGGTAATAGTGGATAGGTTGACGAAGACGGCATGATTCTTGCCGATCCGAGTCACTTTGGGACCAGCACAGTTGGCAGAGAGGTATATCCGTGATGTGGTGCGACTACACGGAGTTCCGCGGGAGATCGTATCCGACCGGGATACCCGCTTTACGTCCCAGTTTTGGGCTGAGTTTCAGCAGGCTTTGGGGACGAGGTTGAGGTTTAGCACGGCTTACCACCCCCAGACGGACGGACAGTCGGAACGCACGATACAGACACTTGAGGATCTTTTGCGTGCCTGTGTACTAGACTGGAGGGGCTCTTGGGAGGAGCACCTACCCCTGGCAGAGTTTGCATACAACAACAGTTATCACTCGAGCATCGGCATGGCTCCCTACGAGGCTCTGTACGGACGGAAATGCACGGCACCCTTGAGTTGGGTTGAGGTGGGGACCAACTGGGAAGTTGGCCCCAGGTTGATCCGGCAGAGTCAGGAGGTAGTTGAACAGATCCACAGACGACTCCACACTGTCAGGAGCAGACAGAAGAGCTACGCAGATCGCAGACGCAGAGAGGTGCAGTTCGAGGTCGGGGACCACGTCTTTCTTCGTGTTTCGCCCATGAAGGGCTTACAGCGGTTTAGGGTGAGAGGGAAGCTCGCGCCGAGGTTCGTGGGGCCCTTCGAGGTCCTGGAGCGGGTTGGACCCGTTGCTTACAGACTTGCCCTTCCCCCGCAGCTTTCTGGTGTGCACGACGTGTTCCACGTGTCCAACCTCAGGAAGTACGTAGCCGATCCCAGCCACGTACTGAGTCACGAGAGCGTCGAGGTGAGCGACGACCTGACCTACCCCGAGCGGCCAGTGCAGATCCTAGACCGAGCCGTCCGCAGGTTGAGACGAAAGCAAGTACCCCTGGTAAAGGTTTTGTGGAGGAGCCAGCGGTACGAGGAGGCTACCTGGGAGCCTGAGGCGGCAATGCGGGAGCGGTACCCAGAGCTTTTCGCGGGTACGTCTTTTCGGATCGGCTTCGGTCCTCTTTGAGTTTGTTATGGTTATTTGGACATCCTTTTTCCGCACCCTAGTTGGCGCAAGTTTCGGGGACGAAACTTCCTTTGAGTTTGTTATATTGTAACGAGCGCGTGCCCCAGACGTCTTTTAAGACGTCTGGGAGGTGGCCCAGACGTCTGTAAAGACGTCTGGGATCACATCCGGACGTCTGACCAGACGTCCGGGATAGTTTACAGACGTCTGGCGAACAGTTATGCTCGCACGGGATATTCGTCTGCGCGCCTGTGCGCGCAGACCTGCGATCCCGCATCTTCTCTGCGGCTGCAGGCGACCGCGACCGTCTCTCCCTCCTCTCCACGCGGCGTTAAAAGGGGGAGGGGGCGCGCCTCCCCTCCCGTCTCCACCATCTTCCTCCTTCTCTCCTGCCTGTGCGCGAGAGCGAGCGGACGCGAGGGCGCAGCGGCAGCGGCGGGCGCAGTAGGCGCGGAGGAGCTGCGGCGTGCGAGGGCGGGGCTCTGCCGTGAGGGCGAGCTCGCCGGGAGCGGCTTGGCCGGCCGGCGGAGGGCGCAGGGGGCGCAGAGCGTCGCGGAGAGGGACCTGCTGCGGGCGGAGCAGCGGACGCGCGAGGTGCGACGCGGGCGGCGTCGCGAGCAGAGGCCGAGCAAGGTTCTGATTCTGGGAAAAATCTCCAGAATCAGACGTCTGGAATGATATCCAGACGACAAGGTCGACGTCTGTGAGATCATACAGACGTCTGAAAGGTGAGTTCCGCTTTCTCCTTCTTTTGTCGACTGACCGTACTGAGGGAGGAGGGTTGGCGGTGCGCAGGTGTTCGGATTCGTCATCCTTTGCGAATCAGACGTCTGGAAGTTGTACCAGACGGCGGGAGTGGCCTCCAGACGTCCGGAGAGACCATCGGACGTCTGGGATCTAGGAGAGACGTCCCCACAGACTTCTGGACGTCCGGGGAACCAAGCCGAACAGGTAATTCTCTGATCCACCGTTTAAGACGTCTGGAAGGAGTTCCAGACGTCTGATTTTGCACAGTATTGTCTTTCTCGACCCGTTAGGGCCCGTTTGGGCTCCGTTTTCCGCGATTCGAGTTGCGTTCGTTTCAGAATTTATTCCTCTACCCGCCTACAGTAGCTATACACTGTTTTGAGACACTCCTTGTGTTGATCCTTGTGATAGGACCTCGTTCGGTTGCCGTCTTGAGAGTCGCGGAGGCGCGCGGGATTCCCGACCACGACCCCATTACTCCCGTTGTACCTGGTAGAGTGGTTTTAAGTATTAAAAATCTGTTAAAGTATGGAATCATAACTAGAACCTAGGGCATTGCATGAATCCTAGGAATGAGAAATGTATGGAATGATAGCTCCTAGGTGTTGCATGAATCCTAGGGCCGGAAAACTAGATTGTATGATAGATCCTAGGATATGGCATGAATCCTAGGATGGAAAAACTAGTGGTATGTACCTTACTGCAGTCTTGGAAAAATGGAAAGGAATATATAAAGCTGCCTGTAAATTTAATTAACAGCTGCCTGTTATGCATAAAGAATCATGTTGAGATCATGGAATGTGAGAACGAGAATCTGGAAAGTGAAACATATGATGTTCTGAGATAAAGAGCTGGAACCCTACGGGGAATTAGGAGTGGAACTCCTGGAAAGAAAAGGAATGGAACTGAGATGTAGTTTGTACTGTCTCTTGGGTACGCAGTACCAAGGGAAGTACCTGTACCTGTTTTAGTGCAGAGTGGGGCCAGCCGCCCCAGGGACCCGGGGTTAGGATTGGCCGCTCTGTACCGACTTGTTGGCCCTCGTGTACGTAGTACCGAGGAGAGCTAGTAGTGTTAGGAGAGTACTAGCTACCCCACGGGCCCCGGGGTTCTGCTAGCCTCCTTCACCGACTTGTTAGGCCCACTAGGGCAAACCAGGGTAGTCAGGCGAGGGTGCGCGGACTGTGGAGGGGCAAGGCCCTGGTTTGGTTACTGTGGAGGGGTTGGACCCCTGTTACTGAGAGGGCTCTGCCCTGGTTCCGTGCTGTGCTTTGGGCGCACCCGTTAGCGGAAACGACTGACCGCGTGCCAGTACGGGCTAGCTACCTGTGCGTTTATCGCGCGTGCCGTAGTCACCGTTACGTCTGTCAGTGACCTTGGGGTGGTTGACTGAGGGTAGGATCACCACGGGGGACTCTCCCGGCCAGAAGAGCACCACGTGCTACTTCTACTTTTGGAAAAGACTGCAATCAAGATCGTCCCACGAGGACATCCGAGATCAAGTAAAGGATCTGAGAAGTAAATGAAATAGTGAGAAAAATTTAAAGATGTAAATAAAAGGAAGTAATAGAACATAACAGCTACTGTACACTCTACTGTTGCCTTTAGTTAGTTTGCCACTCTACTCAGCGTTTTGCTGACGTGTTACACTCGTTACCTTTTTCAGGACCAGGTGTTGAGCAGCCAGGGTCGGCGGCTGCAGAGGACGCTGGGCCGAGTAGGGTCCAGTAGAGTTGCCACAGCTTTGTACCTTCTTTTGTTTCTGTTCTAGTGAGTAGTTTTGTTTCCGCTGTACCTTCTTTACCTGCAGTTTTTGTTATATGATAAATGTTGTTTTACTGTTGTGGTGGTGCCTACTGTAGTAGTCTCTTTCCTTACTGCTGTACTTCTTACTGTTAGTTATATTCATGCTGAATGTGGTTTATTTTACTGTCTTTTGGTTACTTCCTCATTGGACGACTGGGTCTTGGGATTAGTCGAGTCGGTCCGGTTCTCGTGTCTCGTAGGGACTCGGGAACCGGGTCGTTACACCCGCCTAAGCTAAGCACACCTCGGCTACCATTCACGACCGGCAGCCCTGGTCTAGGGTGCGCTCCACTGTTTACCCGATAACCCAAACCTTGGCCGTGGGAAGGCGAGAAAGAGGAAGAGGAAACCCAAAGAGAGGAAGGAAAGAGAGAGCGGGGAAGGGGGGGTTTTCTCTCTGTGACACTTAGCCATTTGAAGAAGAGGATAAAAAGAAGAAGGCCTGGATAGAAGAGAAAGAAAGGAGAAGAGAAGGCCTTGGCTGAAGAGAATAGTAGAAAGAAGAAGAGAAGAAGAATAGAGAAAGAAGAGGAGGCTGAAGAAGAAACACAGTGCCCTGGTTGATTATTTGAGTACCTAAGTTCGAATGGTTGATGGCACTGTTTCATTATGTGAACTCAATGCATATATGCTTAAATTGAATAATTGGTGATACAAATCACCATTGTTTTTGCTTTGAGATTCTTTTTGCCATGCACAACTATTGTTAAACTCATGCTTTACATTGATTATCATTTCTAAGTAATAATTATTCATTTCTTGGTATTATTTGGCTTGAATCTTGTGCTTATTTACATTATTTATTGAGATTAGCGATTGCTCCTACTTGCTCCCTGTGTTCGACCTCGGGTACACTTTTGAATTCAAGTTATAAATTTTATCTATTTTTTGCACTAATTCAATCTATACTACAACGCATCGATTTTAAAACCCGATTTAGAGCGACTAACAGACATCAGACATTTGATCTTAGACTTTAAGACGTCTGACTGTTTGATCGGATGTTCAAAACACTTAGGCTGGAAACCCACTCTCTATCTACCAATTTCAAACGTCCAACCCTTAATCCAGATGTCTTAGAAGACATTTGAGGACCTTGCCAGACATCCAACTACAGGATCGTTGGCTTATCTTAGATGATTAACCCTTAATATAATTTACATCTACTTTCAGATGTCCATAGAGTATCACAGACATCTGATAAATAGATATTAGGCTAAGATCTGACCCTAATTACTTCTTGTCAGATGATTATAGCCGTTTGAGCCTCAAGAAATCCATTCCCGCAGTGATTTGTGTTTCCAAATGTCTATACCTATTGCCAGACATTTGATCTATCATCTGTGCAACTTAACAATAGAACCTTGTTTCAATCTTGACAAAATAGGAAGGGAACCCGTCTAGAATTATCCATCTGATTAGATTCCTAGACATCTTAAATCACCTCTTTAGACATCCGTCTTGATCTAACCCCCACCAGATCTTCTACCCTTCTAGATCAGACGACCAATCCCTAGATCAGACGATGACCCAGACATCTGACCTTAGAACCAGACGTCTGATAACCCTGTTAGAATCATTAATGACTCTGATTTTGACCTACTTTGCCTTGGATTTCTTCCCAATATTTAGAAGCCTTCCAAGGCCTTCTAAACCCTTCTTAGGGCCTCTATAAATAGAGGGGCACTCTTCCTTTGTCAAACACACCTAAGAATACGACTTCCACTCATATTGTGTCCAAGAAGAGATTATCAAGTAAAGAAGTGTTGTTGCTGTCCAAGATCTTCTAGCCTACACTAAAGAGCACCATCGTCGCTTCATCCGCTCTCCTACCTACGTATACGAGAGCGTTGTTTGTACCCTTGCATGGTTCACACACTCTGCGTCAATAGCCAATGCACTTCCATCAAAGGGAAGTTTCCTTTGCCTATAGTTGCTAGATTTAAATACTTTGTGGCAATATAGGACATTTTGTTATTGTCTTTGTTTGGGTATTCGCTTTGTGAATTCCCATCTCCCTCACGAGACAAAATACTCCTCGTGAAGAGGGATTTGAGGTTATGCTACCCTCAAGTATAAAGTAGCGTGGTTGTAAGAGGTTGTACTACCCTCGTTGAAGTAGTACGTTAATGGATTTGATGAACTAGGTCGATCAAGAAATCCTAAGTCGAGAGGCTTAGGTAGTGGTTTTTACCCGGGTTTGGGTTTCCACCTAAAAATTCTCGTGTACTTATGTGATTGCTATTTTTGTGAGATTGTTATTTTATTTCTACATTTTATTTCATATCACGCAAATCTCACCCCCTCTATCAGAACCTACATGCCTCTGTCTACCATGCTCCATCCACCTCCAACTTCGATTCCACCTCCAGGCATTGCGGCTCCATCTGAAGTACCTAACTACAGCTCCAATTTGAAGAGGCAGCAGCGTGAGCAGCTGCAATTGAAGAGAATCACCCTCTGCTACAAACGTGCGAAGAGAGGGGAACATTTAGTCCCACCTTGTGAGTGGAAGGGCTACCAACACTACATAAAAGGAAAAGTGAAGAGGGTTGTTCGCCTCAACACACGAGGGCGAGGTCCCCTTGCCCATGCACTCACTCATGCCCTCTCACTCCTCACCTATGACCACTGCCCGTGAGTCTGGACCCAATGCGGATCCAATTACCCAATTAGCGACTCGATTAGATGAGGTTTTGAGGAGGGTGGGGGGAGGTTTTACACTGTTCAACCTCAGGAAACGTGCCCATATGTACTATACTTAGCCGTTTCAAGAGATTTATGTTCTGAGGCTTTGGTACTGAAGCTTTCTTGAGGTCTCTAAGGCCTTGTGCCTTGTGCTGAAGCTTCCTTGAGGTCTTTAAGGCCTTGTACCTTGTGTTGAAGCTTGATGAAATAAGGCGTCTGAGCCTTACTTGTGACGTCTGAGGCCTTGGCTTAGTTCTGAGCTCTACTCACTATGGACTTATTTACAAGAATATGTTATTTGGGACATTGTTGAAAATTTTGAGTGGCTAATTACATTTGATATGTGCTTAATGTGGGATATAATTGGTGATTCAAATCACCATTTTTAGAGTTCTTGATATTCTTTTTATCCCATTGTTTTTTGAAATACAATTGCACCTATTGAATATCATTTTAAGTAGATTTTACTCCTTGAATATCATTCTTGTGCTTAATCATTGTGATCGTTGTTTCTAATTGCGAATAGTGTGTGAATTCCATATTTGCTCCCTGCGAATGACCTCAGACTCACATTTCTGTTTTCGAGCACTTACAAATTTAAATGTTTTTGCAATTTTCGTCACTATACTACGATGCGACATTTTCCTAAAATGAAAACTTTCGCCCCCAACAAGCTGGATTAATATCTTAGCGCATCAAATTTAGGTTGGGTTAAATCGAGGCCTTGTCTACTTGGACCAATTGATGATGAGATGGGTTGATGCAAAAAGTACATTAACCTCTAAGGTGCACCGTCATGCGAAGTGCCCTAGGGGTCCCACTCATTTGGTAGGCAAGGTAATTCAAGGGTTGGTGTGACTCAATTTATCTTTATTGTGTTAGTATTAGGTCCCTTAGGTGCAACCTTATAAAGGAGAATCGTGTGATCAATTGATTTTGGTAGGGGCTTACCTTCTCTCTCTTATCCCTTACCCTTGATTTCTTCCAACTTTCTTAATGCACTTTAATGCTTATCCTTTGAGCTTCTTTTATCCCTAATCTGATTTTTATCCCAATTTGATCCAATAATATTCATCTTCTAATTGGGATAACTCCACTTCTAATTGGGGTATGACCAGAGATTCCAATCTCCAGGATATGCTCCTAATCCCTGAAATAATTTCAACCCTTATCACAATTCAACCTTAACTTGCTTATCATCTAATTGGGATAGGTCTCCTTCTAATTGGGGATATGATTCTAACCTTGAATATCACTATTTGAAATGTGATCCTCCTCAAGCTCATTCTAGGACATTATCCCAAAATGATTATTCCAACATGACCTAGAACCAAGGAGGAAATCCCCAAACTGATTTTAATTCTAATCCCAATTTGAGCCAACCTTATCTACTAATTGGGATAGCTCTACAACCAATTGGGGATATCATGATCAAGCCACTTATCCTCCTAGTTATAACTTCCAATCTTGGTCATCAAATCCAAATAATTATCCTAACATGACCCACAACCAAGGAGGATATCTAGAACTGTTGTATTCTGATTATTTTGATCCTCACCAGATTGACCCAAATCCAATCAACCTAGATCCATCTAGTTTGGGGTTTAATCAAGATCAACCTATGACCTCTCAATCAACACCTACAATCAATCAAATGGACCAAGTGACAAAAGGGGTACATGAGTTGGATGATATGACAAACAGATTGGCACAACAGATCAACCAAATGGGTAAACGAGCTCAATAGAAGAATGCTAAGATGCTATTCAAAAAGATAAAAAAATGAGGTCCCAGCTTATGATGGAAATGATACAGTCACTCAACTTTAATGATTGGATAAACGATGAACCACCTAAAACAAAAATCGAGAACTCAATGAAGACTACCTTGTCATAAATCCGACTCGTGACTCGTCCTCAGAACCAATAAGGGATGATTCAATTGAACATGGAAGTGTGAATAATGAGACCTAGGATGATGGGCATGATCCAGAGGATTCAAAAGATGGGGATACTAAGGCTGAGGAAATAATCCCTACATTTGAGTTTCAGGAGCTTGTTGAAAACAATAATAATGAGGAAGATGTCTTATTACATAATTTCGATTCTAAAGAAGATCTTTTGACTGAATCAGAACTGAAATATGTGACATTTTACTTCTAGGACTAAATACAGGTGGAGGCTGATTATAAGAACTTCATCTTTGAAAATGAGGATAACCCATTTCTAGAGATAGGTGAAGCTGAAGTAAATGAATCTAAATTTGAGGATAATTTAATGACTAACTTCACCTTTACTCCAACTTTGGAGGATCCTAAAGTTATGTCATTTTATGCTAAATATGATCTTGAATTGGATCCAGAAGATTCAGACTCTAAAGGGGTTGAAAAAGAGAGTCAGGATATACTAGTACAAATCTGAATGAGTTGGCAGATATGAATAAAAAGATCATTATTTTGGAATATCATTTGGAGAGAGACTTATACTTGAACTTAAAGGCTCCTGATAATTTTCAATTCTTGACCTTATATAAAGACCCTTCAAATCACTCTGATGTTTTCAAGGTCGTGGAACTCTAGTGCACTTATTCCACAAATCATCTTTTCAAGCTTCACTACCAATGAACACAAGCTTCTTATTATGACTATCTCTTGTGTGTCTGAATCTTTAGACTCAGGTTGCATGGGTCTAAACTAAAGACTACACCCATTACTTGCTGCTTGAAAATAGATGGATGCGGTCAATTTTGATTCTGCATCTTAAGAGTATTCGACCTTGATTTGGGGCTACATCACCAGTTGGTCTGCATTTGCAAACACCTTATTTGGGACTTTCATGAGCACATCTTAGTTCTACTCTTGACCCTCTTTTCCATATTGATTGATTCATCTTCTTAAGGTCTAGGTTTGTCTAAAGGCAAAAAACTTAGCACTTGTTGGGAGGCGACCCAACACCTTAGGTTGTATATATTGAGAATTAGTTAGCTTGTACATAATGCAGATTGTTTTCAAATTCAGAGCTGGTCGAGTCATATTGTACCTACTTAGGATCATCAGGTAATTTCTACCCTTTTCTTGTGCATTTAGCATACAATGAGGACATTGCATGAAATAAGCATGGGGAGTGGATTTATATTTTGATTGAGTTGTTTATATACCCAGTCTCCAAATTTCATGTTTTCCGTTGTTTTTTCACTTTTTCATGTTTTTGCCCATCATTTTTCAAAAAAAAATGGAAAAAAGTATATATACATATACTATTTTTGAAAAAAATTAAACAAATCAATGTTTTTAGAGTTCTTAGCTAGGAAAAGTTCATAAATTTTTTACTTTGAGGATTTACCAATCTTAGGAAACGTATAACGAAGGTTTTTTTGCTTAGACTCTTTGGGTCATTTTTTGACTTAATTAGCTTTGGGATTTAATAAAATGCATATTTGTTTCCCGAGTCTTTGAAAGAGATTTGAGAAAGCTATAGTATTAAGTTGAAGGGGTGATAAGTATGTGACTTACCTTCCTACCCTTTGTTTTAAGACCTTTTGAAGTTTAAGCTATCTAACTGCACACGTATGCACTGACTCATCTTTTGGGCGACTACCTGTTGAAAATTAAGTGGTCAATAAGGCTTAGATTGAGGGTCTTGCAATCCTTGTGGGTATGGCTCACTTGTTGCACTGGGTTTGCTCCCCAATTATAGGATGTCTAGATCCCAGCTTTGTGTCTTTTGCTTTTCAAGCCTTGATCTAGGAGATGTTCTTGAACAAGATTCAAAAGAGCCACCTGTCTCGAAAAATAAGAGAAAAAATATATATACTAAAAGGAAGAAAATAAAAAATACATATAAAAAAGGGTGTCAAAAATATTAAAAAAATACAAAAAGAGTGAGGTTTAATAATAAGAGGCCAAATGGCTCAGCTGGAGAGATATACACTAGGTTTGCCCTTGTGTTGACCTCGCGGTAGAAAAGGATAGGGAGAAAGCTACTAATCCTTAGTAAGGCAAATCCAAAAACAAGGTCCGTTAGAGTGAAGAAATATTCTATTGCCTTAGTGCAAATCTAGAGTTCAACCTAGTTGCCCAATTAATGAGTCACATTTATACACACTAGATGCTTATTTTTCAATTTCAATTCAAACCTTGGGTGGGTTGAAAGAGCCATAAAGAGTTGCTCATGAGACCAAAGTCTAAGGCTAATAGTTGTCTCTGATTGGATTTAGGTGTCGGTATTTGAGTCAATACCTTAGAACTATTGAGTCTTTGTCATTAACATTTTAAGTACAATTTCTTTTGAGTTGGTGAAAATTCATTGTCTTTATTTGTAATTTGACTAAGCTCAAATTTGCATTTTGGTTTTCCGAATGATTTTCACTTTTTGTTTTTCTCGAGAACTAGCAAAAGATAGTCATGGGGTGTGATGAATTCATCTTTATTTATATAATTCATGCCTAATTTATGCTAGTTTAAGGGTTTTCTAGGTTTAATAACACTAGATTAGGACAATTTAGTCATTCATGCATCATTATGCAAATAACGTATTTTTAGGATGTTTACTGCAATATTCTATTTATCTAGATCTAGTACCTTGATATGTTTATTTCTATCCTTGTACATACCAATTCCAGCCTCAATTGGAGCTACACCTCAGGAGCAAATTAATTAAGCTCAATTAGGCTCTTATATCTCCATTTTGGCATACCCAATCCTCTCCTAGCTTATCCAGTTAACCACTAACCTAGCCTAAACCTCTACCATACCATCTACCACCCAAAAACCCAACACAACTTAGACTAAATGGTCTTTGTATAACCGGCCATATCATTAATTTTATCCCAACAATTGATTCCCCATCCTAGGACCTAAGTTTAGCAACCTAAAAATAGCAACCCTATGGCTGGCCATCAAACTTCCCTTGGAAGCATCATCCTAGATGTCATTGACCACTATAGGTCATCTTCCACCCTTAATCGACCATTTGATGGCTTTGATCTACCACCCAAAATCGATCCTAATTTCCCTCCTAAAAGCCACTTAAATTCAAATGCAACTCCACCAACCCTATTTAATCATTCCATATCCCTTCCTATCCTCAAACCTTAGCTAGCCATCATCATCTCCACATCTCCACCACACAAACCTCATCTAAGGGCCATCCTAATTCTAACCTAAGACCACTCTATGGCCAACCACACTAATTCCAACAAAGACCATAGATGGCCGACCATATGTGATGAATCCTAGCCTTCTACCCTTTGCCTCCATACATCATCACCTTCCATTTAAATCCTAATAAAACCTAAGCATGTCCTTAATCCCAACGCACCCCCTCCATGTGATCTTGGCCATCCACTTCACTTGACTTTAATCTTAGTCGTCCCTTAACCTTGATCCTTGGCCACAACCCTCCACAAATTAGAAGCCTCCAAGCCCTCTATAAAAGAAGACCATGGCCTACCATTTGAGAGTGTTCTTCTTCCCTGGGACATCCCCCCCTTGGGGGCTCCTTCTTCGTCATCTTCCCTCTACCATCCATCTTCTTCACCTTGGGCATGAGCCACTCATAGCCCAAGGGATCACCATGCTAGTCTCTAGTGTGGTTTCTGCACAACGACATTCTCATCTCCTCCTTTGACTACATCTGCTTTGATCCTTTGGGCTCCGCCTTTGGGACCCTCTAGTTCTCCACACCGTCCTTAGCTCCAAATCTACTTCTCTATTACGCTTTAGTTTATTTCATTGTAGATCTAGTTCTATTAGTTTTTAGATGTACTAAACTCTTTCATTCATTAATAAAATTTCATTTGAATATCTTTGTTTCTCTCTCTTTGTTTTAATTTTAGTTCGCTTAATAGATTAGTAGAAGATCACCTTTATCTTATGCCTCATAAAAAAATACAAAAAATTAAAAAATAGAAAAAGATTAAAAAATAATTATTTTAGAGAGAGAAAATATCGATTGCCTTCTTGAGATGACCCAAACTCTATTTTTAAATTATTCGATTTTCTGAGTTCGATACGACAAATCACTAAAGTATCAATGTGATTCATTTTACAACGAACGTATTTTTATGAACTTCATTTCACACAGATTACTATACTACACCGCCCATAGGTATAATCTCTTAATCATTGGACTCCTGGAATGGGAAATCGTAGATCTCCTCATATGGTTCCAATTCCATAGGCTAATGTAGTTTCTCAATATTGGTTATTTGTGTTTCCAGCATCGACCCAAGTTGCAATTTAATGAAAGTTTTAAATGCCTTTGTTTTTTTCACACTTATACAATGCCATGGGAATAGAGGATCAAATTTTTCAAGTCCCTATGTCCCTCAATTGTCGAGCGAGTTTGAGATTGTATATCCCAACAGTGGTATCGAGCCTAGGTCATTCCATTTTTTTGTGAAAATCATGGAGTAGGGTTTTTTATCGCATTGAAATAGTCAAACTAGATATCTAATTTTTTAATCAAATGTCCGATCAAGTACTAGTTAGACGTCTGATCATCATATTAGACGTCTGACTTATGAACCCTAAATACTTGCATTGGATGCCAAGTGCAAGGGGTCACATATCAAGAAACCAAACATCTAATAAGAGTATCAAAAGTATGATACTTTGAAATCAGATGTCCGATTTCCTAAATCAGACGTTTGACTACAATAGGAAAGTGTTCCTGCTGTTTTTCCTACATGGCCATAGTTTTATTGGATGCCTAACTCAATTGTCAGATGTCTAATTTGGTGAAATCAAATGCCTAACAAGAGTGTCAAACATCTGGTTACTGAAATATGATGCCTATAATCAAGGTCATTGTAGCTAGTCGACCAATAAATGTTATTAGTCAATTGGGCAGTATGGGTATCTTGATTTTAAGTGTGATTTTGACCCAAAATCAAATCCAATTCGATCCAACATTTAGTAATAAGCCTGATATGAGTATCAAAGAATATTTATTTTTTTTTCAATGATTTTTGTTTGATTTTGATTTTTGTGCCTGTGGATGTGATCCTCCTAGATCTAGGCTTTCAAAATCTCAAACTAGAAATTATTTTGAAATGTGAATTTCATATTTATAATTGGATTATTTTCTCGAATTATGGTTTTCAAAATAATAGGATACCCGCATTCATTCCAAACTGGATCTTAAATGAGGGTTTACTGGTAATAACTGATCACACTAACCATAATATGATTAAGTAGCAATCATAGGAAAATTGACCACTTGTATCCCCTCGACACGTGACGTGATGGGTACCTCTATGTTGTTTTCTATAATGTTTTGGTGGTTTTTATATTGTGGATGAATGATGTGATCATGATGGCATGCAAAGTGGAGCGTTTGGTGAGCAAGTTGAGTATTTTTTATGTAATCCCTATAATTTAGGAGCTCTTTTTACATGTAATGTAATTTTATCGAATGAATGCTTATGTATGTGACTCGATGCATGGAGATACCATTTTAAACACGATACACAGGAAAGATTAGAATGTGATTCTAATTTCAGACTAGGTCTAGATTAGTAATTTAATATGATTAAATTGACTCTTCTCAAGTAGACCTAATCAAACTAGCAAGACTGAATCTCTCAAGCATCAAGCGAATCATTTATGGTAATGATGAATTGTTGGCCTTTGGCAAGGTAAGGAAGAGAATCATGGGGCTCTACTAGAGAGCATGCTCCCTGACAAGATGATCTTCACTTTGGAAGTAATTTTGCACATGAAATGATGCATTGTAGTATGCAAGTGGTGGAAAACCAGTAGTCAAAATAATTAAAATTAGCCACACAAGAAGAGTGGGTCATATCCACGAGGAGGAACATGCCCGTTAAAACTCATAAAATTTGAAAACAAATGTTTACCGAAGTTTCTGCACAAAAACGAAGCTGAAGCTGCTTTCAGATCAGGCTAACAGTGACAAGTAATGTTGAAATAGCATTTATGAGAAAGAGGGAGGTCCTTTGCATAAACTAACCATAATATTTAATTAATAATGTCAAAAATCAAAAGGTGGCAATGGCATTGAATGTAATAACAAATGCAACCTGAAACAGGGGAAAACTTTCCCTTGGCCATGTGCGTAGAGGAAGCCAAGGCTGGAGGTGAGGCTCACGGTGAAGGACAAGTCTGCCAAGGGCTATGCAGCAGTGGTGGTGGCGAGTCGTGAGGGCGTCGGAGGTGGTCGGTCGAAGAGGAGGCTGATGTGGGTTCCGACGGCCTACTGCTATTATTGGAGTGGAGCACGCAATAGCCACACAAGTGGGTACCGTGCGCGTGCGAGGTGAGGGCGTCGGCGAGGATGGACATGAGGCACACAGAGGAAACGACCTGTGAGCGTGAGGCGCTCTGTTTGCTATTGCGTTCTCGCACAAGCAGTTATGCAAAGCCGTACGCTACTGCGCGGGAAGGAAGGGAAGGTACGAGCGTGAACGATGGCGTGGCTGGTGGCCGTGCGTGGATGGCGTAGCAAGGTAGTGGAGGTGGTGCTGATGCTGGTCGGGGATGATGGTGGTGAACGTGGAGGTGATGAGTTGTTGGAGGATGAAGAAGATGAATAGTAACAAAATAAAATAAAAAGTAGAAGACGGTGGTGATAGTGTTGGAGAAGCACAATAATGCAGCCGCTTTGATCTGGTGGTGCGTATTGTCACGACACACACCCACAGTGGTGGAGCGGACTGCCACGATCAAGGCCGACGGTGGTGAGGTGAAACAAGATTACGCTCTGCACAGTTATGGGTCGAGGTGGAGGCCTCCTGAACTTGGTGGCCTTGCTCCTCATTTATACCAGTAGGGATGAATTTGAACAGAGCAAGAGGAGCGTCGAGACCATTAAGGCCAGATCCGCTCGTTCCGTCTCTTTGATTGCTGGGAGTGATGGTGCTTGGCTGGCTAGTTAATCGCACGAGAGAGTGACCGTCAGCAGCAGCTGTTATCACTATACAATTTCACTATGAGAGAAGAAATGAGTAAACAATTAATTATTGGGTTATTTATAAACAACACTCTAAAAGAAATCCTAATGCATGCTATCATATTTACTTGAACTATGCAAATTAGTGAGTAAACCACTTAATGCTTCCTATGTGTATGTGTTAATCAATCAAATGTATGAATTAATTATTTACATGCTAATGCGCATGCTATTTATATATTATTATTAATCTATAGTCCATGCATTTAAGTAACAAAACAGCCCACAAATATGGGCTCATTACTCCTCAAAGAGAAGGCCTTGGCAACAGTATGCATGTGAAGCGAATGCCTTGTTTCTCAAAAGGGATGGAGCATATGGGAACCAACCTGTCTGTAGTTCGTAGCCCAACAATCAGGTGCATTCAAGAGTTCACGAACATAGTCGCGAGCACACTTAGCTCTAGTTTTACATGCATGGTTTGGTGACTCTAAAGGGCCAAAATACGAACACACAAGTTAGACTTGTGAGGCAAAAAATGTTCCTACTTTTCTTGTTGAGATTGTGTAAAGTGCCAAAACAAATGAACCATCTCAATGGAGAGGAGAGTTCGTTCCCACTTGAGAAATATGATTGACATGTCTCTTAATTTGAGAGTTTTTTTGGGAACAACATTCAAATTAGACATAGTGGGAGATGTTTGTTTTAAAAATCCTAAACCAAATCAATCTTTCAAAATGTAACTATGTTCATGTTTGTTCACAAAAAATGGAAATTTTCAAAACAACTTTCGACCAAAATAAGTGGACAAAACCCATTCATGGTTGTGAAAAGACTCAAGGCTAATAATTTAAGTTGTGTTGTGCTTCAGGGCATTCGAGAACCTAAGAAATTAGGCTATGGAGAAATATAATGAAGCTTGGTATGATGATAATGTGTTTATGAAATACTACTGATGGTAACACCATCATTCGTCATAACTAGCTTAAATTAGTTAGAATCAAGTGACAAATGCTCCTGAATAATCGCCTAAGGACAGTAATTCCACTGAAATCCGTTCTGAGAAGAAAACATTAAAATAGGGTTAATTTTACAATTTTAACATCACATCATGAATGCAGAGTAATCACGGGGTCACCCATGGGTTAATTATAGGTTAATTGAGCATTAAAGACTACAAAGTGGGTCAACATAGACACAATTAGGGTTTCACGCATTTCAAAACTAAACAATACTCAAAACCCTAATTTCAGACCCACTTGAATTGAAGAGGCTATGGTTAGGATAAAATTCATCTAAACCTCCTAAAATTCATAAAAAAATATTCTAAGAGATTTGGTACCCTTTGTTTGACCATATGAATCTATTTTGACAGTGAACAAAGTTTCAAATGAGATTTTGCCTTAATTTAGGCTTCTGTACAAAGTTCCCAGTCAAACGTGGTCAAAACTCAAATCCAAGTTCATCATTAGATTCCTTGGGTCCAGATTAGGTTAAGGCAAAAATTTGGGCCCAATCAGAGTCCATCTTCACCTAGTTTACAATTTAGTTCCTAAGATCTCTATTTCTCTCACTTAAACCCCTAACTTTCAATTTTATTGCAAATGGGTCCCCAACTTTGTCATATTCCTTGCATTTTAGTCCCTACCACCATTGTTAGGACAACTAACCTATAGACGAGCTTTAACTTAATCAAAACCTCATCAAATCAACTCTAAATCCCACTAAATTTGGTGAGATTGGTATTCACATTGCAGAGAATCATCTGATCAACATCTTGGACCTTGATTCGCTGTAGAAAGCCTAGCGACACTCATGAAATCTGTGTGTTTCTTGATTCCAAATCAAAGCCCAATTTAGCTTCTTTACTCAATTAGAGCTCAATTATGAGCTTTATAAAAGCTCACAATGGTCCCAACATTCTCTTTAGTCTGGTCTACGCCAAAATTCTTCTTCCTTCCCTTCCTCCGACCGACCCGTCGCAACTCTGGCGAGCTCCTTGATCTCCGTCGTCACCCTCTGTCATGTACAATAGGTAGAGGGAACATCTTCTCCAACTTCATCCGCGTCTAGTGCACATTAGCTAGCACCGCCTACCCCCTTCCTCCTCATCGTCTCTCCCACCGGAGAATTCACCATCTCCGACACCGACCAATCACAGCCGATGCCATTCCTCCCCTTTCATCCCTTAAATTAGGCCAATCTCTCCCTCTCCTTCTTTAGGTTAGATTCTACCTCTTATCTCCCTAATTCAACCTACAAACCACTCTCTCCCCCGTCATCTTCTCCACAGCCAACAAAGTCGCACTGCCACTACATGACACGAAATCACACGCCACCTTCACCAAAACCTCCACCACACTCCTGCAACCAAAATCCCTCTACTTATTGAGAGCTTTGGTCTACAAAGAGCTCAACTAGAGAGCCCACACCTCCACCAGTCACCCCTTTACCCTCCAGCCACTACAAACCTCCAACCACCACATCAACACCACCATCGCATTCCTCGCCTCACGGCAAAGCACAAGAGCATTTTAATTGGGGCTTTGGGCCCATTTTCATGTTTCAGGTACCTTCGCCGGAGCTCTGCCAAAGCTGTCATCATCTCCACCTCCGTCCGCCTTGCTCCGTCCTTGCTACTACCCAGCTCCACTTCCAAAAGCTGTGGACTCATTCCAAAAACTCGCCTGTAGCCCCAATTGGAGAAGCAAGCAACCGTAGCTGTGATGATTTGAAGCAGACATTAGCAGCTACTGCATGAAGGAGAAGAGGGCACCGATTGGTGCCACATCATGGAAAACAAAGCGCGTGCAACACATAAAAGGCAAAAGTGAAAGAGGCTTATCGCCTCAGACATGAGGTGAGGTCCCTCATCCTACACCTGCATCCACTCCTCGCTCACCTCACATGGCTGGTGAGTCTGGACCCATTACCCAGATCCCATTACCCCCTTATAAACCTGATTACCCGGTCCTGAGATAGAACGAAGAAAATTTGAGAGGGTAGGGGCAGGTTCTGCACTCTTCATGATTTCTTAACAATTAGCATCTATGAAAGGCTTCTGCTTTGTCCTTGGCACCTTTGTGCCTGTTGTTGCTTGATGCTTAAGTCGTCTGGTCTCTGTGGCCGACATCTAATTTGGTACGGTGGAGTTATTTGAGGTTGAATCTGACATGGATATTGAGGCATTAGTGATTCTAACCACTGTAGCAAAATTTGAGTTGAGGGATATATGCTAAAATTGAAGATCTTATTGGTGATTTAAATCACCAATGTTTTGAGTTCTATTCTTTTTATCCCATTATTTCTTGAGATACAATTTGGGTTATTACTGAATATATTTCGATTATTGATTCTTATTTCATATCTATATTATTGTGCTCAATGATTTAAATTGTGATTAGTGCATGAATTTCACATTTGCTTCCTGTGAATGACCTCAGACTCATTTCTTGCTTTCGAGTACTTTACAAATTTAAATGCTGTGACATTTTTATTGACTATACTACAACACACATCTCTTAACATTCGACTTAAGTGCTCACAACAACTACATCATCAAGCATCTACTAATTGAATTAGCAGACTATATTGGCCAATGCCAATATGCAAATGACATTATATTTAGGCTTGATGCCATGGGCACTTGAAATACCAATTTCTCTACACTTCATAATTCTAAAATGAGTTTGGAAAGTTCTTTAGAAGAACAACTATTATGGATGCAAGAGTTTTTTCTAGAATACGAAGTGTATGGAGGGGTCTTATTTAAAGATGAGAAACTCTATATGATTGCAGCATCTCTCCCCAACCTTTACACTTGGGCCCTCGACAGAGAGAACTTCAGAGGGACAATTCGTGAGTTGTTAAAATGTCTACCAAGCATCATGGACCATATTGATGGAGTGCACAGCATCTCTAGGACGAGGAAGCATTCCTAAACCTCAAAAGCTCAAAGGACAACTGACACATGGACCCTAGTATCTCGTATGAGATACAAACCTGTCCATGAAAATCTATAGATTTACCAAAAGTCAGAGGAAAGGTTCCTCAAGGTACTATAACTTCATTATCTATTTATTCATATGATGAAAAAAGATTTTGATGAACTTGACATATTTGCAATTGTTGCTCGTTACTCAAGTAAGGATGAAGAACCTTTGTTGATGGAATCGAAGGCAAGTAGTCGCATTAGGAGCCATCAGGAGACACAAAGCTTATACATGAAATGGTGTTCAGAAACACAAAAATTGTCTTTGTAATTTTTCATCAATAGAAATTATTTCTATTTTCAAAATTGTTTGAAACTGGCACATTTATGTGATGAATGACTTATTGTAAGCTTTTCCATTAGATGCTTGAATGATTCAGAATATATTTTAGATACTTGGATTTCTTTGACGATGTGATCATTAATAAGAATTTTGAATATGTGCATAATGGGTACTTGATATTTCCATAATTATTTATGTAATTAATTCCTAACTAATGTAGGTATGAGGGTAATTTAGTTTAGATTGCATTTAGTTAGGTCAGATTAGGCATTTTAGGTCATTTTGTAAATAATGCATACTTTTGGACTTTGGTGCAATTTTTCCTACAATTTTATCTGGTACCTAGATGTGTTTATTCTTATGTGCAGATACAAAATTTCAAGTTGATCGAAGCAAGGTTGATTAAATTTTCTAAATGGAGCTCAGTTGGAAGAGGATTAGCCTAGTAAGTGGACCTATTTGAAGACCCAATTAACCTAGACCCTAACCCAATTTAAGAACCTAATTACCTAGCCTAGAAATCCCTTAGGACCAACCTAAACAATGACCTAATACCTATAGTGGATAGCCACTAAGTTTACCTAATTCTATCCACCTAAAAATCCCAACAAAACTCAGAAAACCTAGATCTTATCCTAACTTAACAACCTAAACCCTAGAACCTACCTAGCTGCCACCTTATCCTCCTAACTACCAACCAAAGTGGCCGGCCAAAAGAACTAAAAACAACCTATAGTGGTCGTCCACCTTAGGTCCCTATCCCAACAAAAACCCTACCATCATCTCAACCCTCCCTTCCTAATCCTAAGGCCACCATACACCTACATATAGCCAACCACCCTTGATGAAATCCTAGCCCTAGACCTTAGTGATCCTAAGCAACCTAGACCAACCAATAGGAAGCTACCTAGATTCCTATAAAATCACCTAGGCACGCTCCCCTTAGGGATCATCTTGCACTTAGTCTTCCTACCTCCACATAGTCTCTGCCTACTAGAATTAGTCTTCTTCCACGCCATCTTTGGTGATTCTGACAGGTGCACCTTCACATCTACATCTACGTCGTCGCTTTGGACTTCGTCTTCGAAGCCCTTATTTTTCATTTCCTCTAGTCTAGTTTTAGTTGTAGTAACTTAGTTCTAGTTGTAATTCCATGATTATGGAAGTACTCTACCAGTTCTACTTGTGCAAACTTCTCATTATATTCAATAAAGTTTTAGTAGTTGATGAGTCCATTAAAATGGACTAATATTAAGCCTAAGTATCTTTAATCGTACAGTTTAGGTATGTTAATAATTGCAATTAAGTTGTAGAATATTTGTACGCATCATGATTTAAGTTTATAACATTCTATAACTTAATGATTTGGTTATTTTTATGTGCAGGTAATAATATTCAGAAAGAACAAGGGTGGGGGGATAAATTTCCCCAACACGTAACAACTGCAACTCTTTCCCCCCTCCCCCGCCACACATGTGGTTAATCTTCCGCCGCCCTCCTTCAACTGACGAGGCCAGAAATAGTTAAGGGATTTGAAAATCCCTTAACTCACGCACGCAGGGAGAGAGAGGATTGAAAAAGAGAGGAGGTGGAGAGAAGAGAGGGGATCTTCATCTTCCTCCTTGCAGGGAACTACCCAGCGGACACTGTGGATCCAGGAAGAGAAGAAGCGTGCACTGTGGTCAATCTTCCCCCTTGCGGGGAAAAACCTCACCAAGCGCTCGCACCCTCCAGCCTCTCCAGCCAGCCGAGGGCTTACACCCACGCGCCCATCCCTTTGGAAGGCCCCGCTGCAGACGCCGCACTGCATCACCAACTGCACACAACCGCGCACCTCTACCGCACAGCATCTCCCTCCAACCACAGGTGCTTGTCAGCGTGCCTCACCGCTCGCCCGCGCGCCCATCCCTTTGGAAGGCCCTACTGCAGAGGCGCACCGCATCACCTCCCCTCAGCGCCATCTGCAGGCTCACCGCATCACCATCCGACCGCGCGCCTTCCTCCTACCTCTGCAACCACCAAGCCCGTACGCAGCCAACTGCAAGTGCTACGTGCAGACCGCCACCCCCTCACAGCACCCTCTCATCCGCTCACGCACCAGCCTCTGCAAGTGCCTGCCCATGAGCACCAAGCCCGCGCCTCTCCACCCTACAGGCACGCGCCTGCATGCCCCACCGCTCGCGCCCCTCAGCGCCATCTGCAGGCGCACAGCTCACCTCCCTTTAGCACCATTTGCAGGCGCACCTCCGCCCACCTGCAGACCGCACGCCTGCAGCCAACCGCCCTCGCTCTAGCCTCTGCCTCACCGCAAGCGCGCGCACGCTCGCCACCAGCCGCAGGCGCTGCATGCACCTTCATCCTTGCAGCAGCCACTTCACCTTCTTGTTCAACAGGAGGCACTCTGGCCACCTCCGCCGGCCACCTCCGTCGCCGCCACTGCCACCACCGGAGAGCCCTCGTCCTCGCCGTCCTCCTAAGCCTCGCGACAGCCCCGCAGTGCTCTCTCTCTCTCTCGCGAGGAGATAGGAAAAAGGCTCTGTTTTCCCACCAATTAAAATTTACATTCAATGCCATTGCCACCTAATTGGATTTTATTTATTATTATTATATTATGGTAGAATTGCGTTTGAACACTCATAGTTCCTTATAATTGCATGATATTGATATTCACTAGTTTAAAGATTGATTTTTGGGTTTAACTTAAGTACTAGTTTTCTCTAGTACACATCACGTGAAAATTGCATAAATTCATCATAAATTTATTGAGGATTTCTGTGAGGGAAAACTGCACATATACCCTTGTTTTTTTAAGTTATTGCAAATCTACTTTCCTTCATATTTTAAGTCAGATTTGAATAGGGATTTCGCACTATCCGAAATAACATTAAATAATTAAGTATTGATTGCATAATTACCTCCCTGTGGACACGACCCGCTCTTCTGCGAGTGGTTATTTTCATTATTTTTTATTAGTCGATTTTTCCACCAGTTAAATACTATAAAGCAAAGCGAAAAGTCATCTTTCAAATTGGCGCCATTGTCGGAGAGGCAATAGACGCAATATATTGACTTTATTGTTTTTAAATCTTTTGAGTTGCGAAATTATCTATTCATTTTGATTATTGTGCGAGGAATCTGAAGAGGCGACGAGGCGCAACAGAGCGGCGATAGCCACACGAAGAAAAGACGAAGGAGACTAAGATCCTGTTTCATAGAGGATCCTCCATCGTCACAATTTAATTCTGTCTTTTCACCCTTGTAGTAATTGGGGCTGAATTTTTGGGGGTTTGTCCCCGCATTCTTTAGCTACTAGGGCTTACAACATTTTTTGGTGCATGCGTGATTATATTTTCTGCTTGCTTGCTTTTAAAAACCAATAAAGAAAATATCGAGCTGCCTATTTAGAAGTTGCATGCCCTTAGGTGCGCGCATTTAGGGGTGATTGAGCAGCACATTAGATCTTATTATTGCATTGCAAGCATATTAGCACGAAGATTGCTGGAGACAGGTATATCTTTCTAACTTTTGCATCCATCTCCTGTTCACGCATTCGCATTCAAATTTAAATTCAAGACCACCAAGTTGTTTGAATTTACTAATTCAGTGGTCACATAACTAAAAGCGGAACTAATAATCAGATTCAACCCTAAAAGCAATTCACATTTGATCTGATTCTAAGGGACTTGTCTGCGATTTCAAAAGAAATTACAAAGATTTGCGGTGTGTTGCACACTTTTGACACTGAGCACGCACATCAGGGACCACACTAAGGCTCGACCCCTTAAGGCTATAGGCACCGATCTCTTTATCGGTGCAGACCCTCCTATTGTGCTTTGTGGTGGTGGTGATACTATCTTTTGATCAAGTGTTTTGATACTCCACGGAGGGGGACACCCCTTAAAGGAACAAAAGGGTAGTTAAGGGGCACCGTATACGCATCGCCTCAAAGGAAGGGTTTGCCCTACTTGCATCCCTTTGTTCGTCCTTGGAGTAACTTCTCACTTGATCACCTAGGAGTACCATCCAAGCAAAGTATAGGTCCTAGAGCACTCGAAGGTTGAATTAAGGCACGTAATTGCAGTGAAAAACTTGTTTGGCCATTTATATTAACTAATTCAACATCTACAATAAAGAAGGTTAAGATTTCAAGTCCACACCCCTCTTATACCACTTACGTGGGAACGGAGGGATAAGTCTTGATCTTTTGACTTATCTTTGGAGTGGAGGTTTGACTTACTCAATTAAAAAAAAAAATTCTGAATTATGTTTTGTATGCTTGGTAGACGCTCTCTTGAGGGTAGTCTAGTGTTTGATCCTGAGCCTGAGAGAATTCTTAGGAGAGCTCACCTAGGAGAAGAAAGAGAAGAAATGGTTGAGCAAGGTGCAAATCAACAAAGGACCCTAAGGGACTATTTTATTCCTACTAACCAACCTGCACAAGCACTAAGACGACCGGCAGGGGATAATTCGTATGAGATCAAGAGCAGTACCATATCTTTATTGCCATCTTTTTATGGTACTACTAGGGAGGACCCCTACCAGCATTTGGAGGAATTCACCAAGGTCTGTTCCACGGTGAAGCTCCAGGGCTTTACTGATGAAGCCCTGATGAGGACTCTATTTCCTTTCTCCCTAAAGGATAAGGCCAAGCACTGGTATCATACCCTCGATGCAAGGTTAAATGATTGGGCTACCCTTAAGGGAGAATTTTTAAAAAAGTATTTTCCTATGAGTAAAACCAACCATTACAGAAGAGAGATTATGGGTTTTACTCAACAGGAAGGGGAGCAATTTCATGAGACTTGGGAGCACTTTAATGACCTTCTTAGGTTATGCCCCCACCATCAAGTGCCAAGATGGCAGTTGGTCGAAAGGTTCTATAACGGATTATCTGAAAGACATAGGCAAGTGGTTCCTAAAAAGTGGTAGGGGTCCTTGGATTAGCCCAACCTTTTTGGAACCCGATGGTGGTAGTAGTAGAACCCCCACCATCCGTAAGCGCTTTATTGCCCTCTTTTTAGGAACCACTTGTACAGTCCTTGGATTAGCCCTATACAAGTGGTTCCTAAAAAGGTTGGGCTAACTGTGATTACAAATGAGAAAGGAGAAATGATTCCAACCTGCACAGCCTCCTCATGGAGGGTTTGTATTGATTATAGGAAGCTAAATTCTGTAACTAAGAAAGACCACTTCCCAATTCCCTTTATTGATCAAATTCTATAAAGATTAGCTGGCCAAAATTTCTTCTGTTTCCTTGATGGCTATTCTGGTTACAACCAAGTAGCTATCCATCCCGATGATCAAAAGAAAACCACTTTCACTTGTCCCTACAGAACCTTTACATTATGTAGGATGCCTTTTAGACTCTGCAATGCACCGACGACCTTTCAATGGTATATGCTTGCTATATTTTCAGATATGGTGGGTGATTTCATGGAAATTTTCATGGATGATTTCTCGGTGTTTAGGGATTCTTTTGAAAACTATCTAATTCATCTTGAGAAGACTTTGGAAAAATGTATGGAGGTTAATCTTATCCTATCTTGGGAGAAGAGTCAGTTCATGGTTAGAGAAGGTATTGTCCTTGGCCATGTAGTGTCTGAAAGAGGAATTGAAGTAGATAAAGCCAGGGTGGACACTATTACTCAGCCCCCACCACCTTCGACGGTTAAACAAGTGTGTTCATTTCTTGGACATGTTGGATTTTACCATCGATTTTTTAAGGATTTTTCTAAGGTGGCTAGGCCCTTAAGCAATCTCTTGACTAAAGATCATACTTTTGATTTTGATTATGAATGTCTTAGGGCCTTTAATCTTTTAAAGGAGGCCATTACTCAATCATCTATCTTACAACCTCCTAATTGGGATCAGGATTTCAAAATCATGATCGATACCTTTAATTTTGCTATTAGCGTGGTCTTAAGGCAAAAGATTGATAGAAAACCTTCTATGATTTACTATGCGAGTAAGACTCTTGATGAGACTTAAAGAAATTATACCACTACGAAAAACGAGCTACTACCTGTAGTGTTCGCTTTGGAAAAATTTAGGCCTTATCTACTTGGATCTCATGTGATTATTTTCACCGACCATGCTGCATTAAGGCATCTAATGGCTAAGAAGGATGCAAAGCCTCAATTAGATGGATCCTTCTACTTTAGGAATTTGATCTCGAGATTCGAGACAAATCAGGTGACCAAAATATAGTAGCAAACCACCTTTCCCGAATCCTTGTAGGAAATCCAACTCCTGAATTCTCTGATTCCTTCCCTGATGAGACCATCTTGACCATCTGTAAACTACCCTAGTTTGCAGACATTGTTAATTACCTGGCAATTGGGTAAATACCATCTGATTGGCCTAAGTAGAGGCAGGATAAGTTGATTTCTGTAGCCAAGTATTATTTTTGGGAAGAGCTGGAACTATTCTAAGTTTGTGCGGATCAATTCATCCATTGTTGTGTTCTGGATAATGAGATCGCAAGCGTACTCTAATTCTACCATAGTACCACTTGTGGGGTTATTCTCTGGGAAGAAGACGGCAGCTAAAGTCGATTATTCTGGCCATCTTTATTCCGTGACTCTTTCAATTTTTGATGGTCTTGTACTAGATGCCAAACCTTAGGCAACATGACCCGTAAAGGAATGATGCCCTTGAGCCCGATACTTGAGGTCAAAATTTTTGACGTTTGGGACATTGATTTATGGGACCTTTCACCAATTCAGTTGAGTACCTGGTTGATCTCGAATAGGTTGTGTTAATATGGAGAAATTATCGTTAAAATGAGTATAGTGGTTAACCTAAATCGAGTCTAACCATCTTTCACAAAAAAAAATTTTTTTTTACTTGGCCTACTTAATTTTATCTGGGTCGCTTTTAGGCCCAGGGTCGATCTTAGGGACGCAGGAATTAAAGGTGAATAAGTTTCTACGCCTTTCCTAGAACGTATCTCTTCTGTGTGTTTATTATGTTTTTGGTTCTTTTCTATTTAAGATTTTTTTGTTGATAATATTGTCCTTGAGGCACACCCTCAAAATCAAGTTCTTGGCTTTGAGCCAAATTAGGGTTTCCAAAAAGACTGGTCCTGCTATTTGCAAGACTGGGTACCTGCAAGACAAGGATTATCTTTTCTCTTTTACTCTTTTTTTTATCTTCTTAATAGCAGGAAACAAAAGAAAAATAAAAACAAGGTAGGTTGCTTGTAGAGAAATAAATACAGTCTATATATATACATATGTAGGGGTGGGGGTGGAAGTGGAAATGGCGTGTAGCACAGTATCGAGTTGGTCCACGTCTAGTAAGACGCAACCAACAAGACGAAGTGCCGCGTAGAGTGTAGGATGGATGTGTGGGAGTGTGTGCGGAGGCGCTTGCTTTACGCAGGTATCGGGGAATATCAGCAACTGGTACAGATATTCCCGCGATATAATGCGTGGTGGAGTGACTAGTGCAAAGGCGTATGGATACAAGTAGGTGATGTGTATGAAAATATATATGTATATATATATATATATATATATATATATATATATATTTATAACTATATAGATATATATATAGTAATATATGTATGTGTATATGTGTACATATATATATATATGTATTTATATCAACAGATATATATGTATATATGTATAAATATATATATATATATATATATGTATATATATGTATGTATGTATGTATATATACTTATATATAGTTGTATAGGTATGAATATGTATATATATATATATATGTATATATATATATGTATATATATGTATATATATATATATGTATATATATATATGTATATATATATGTATGTATATATATATGTATATATGTATAAGTATGTATAGGTGTGTACAAGTGAGTGTGTGAGTGTACGAGTGTGTATGTGTACTATTGTGTGTGTGTGTATGAGTGTGGGAGTGTACGCTGGAGGAGTGTGAGAGAGCGCGGGCGAGTTAAGTTGTCTGGCGGAAGCGGGCGTCGTCTGGTGGCCAAAGCACGCGCAGGCGCACAAGCGCTTCACGCGGGCGCTGGAGGGAACGCGCGCGCTGTCATCGCGCGTAGGCGGGTGCGAGAGTGTGAGAGAGAGGGCAACGCAGCGCACTGCATAGCACAGCGCACAGCGTTGCGGGCGAGAGCGGGTGCAAATGCGAGCGACCGGCTGGAGCGGGTTGCGAGCGAAGAGAGAGAGCGTTGTGCCACCTGCTAAGTGAGAAACAAGCCGGTGGCTACAGTGTCGTGCTGAGAGGCGTGAACAGTAGCTACAGTGCCGCATGGGAGCGGGCAACCGGTAGCGCCGGTTCTGCATGCGTGGGTGCGCTAGGAGGCGCCTGCGTGCGTGGGGAGAGCTCGCGGGCGTCTGCAATCGTGCGCGCTAGTGCCTGTGCTGCTGCTGGTGGCCGCTGCTGCTGCTGGAGCTTCCGACCTTGAAGCTCTGGCAATGGCAGCGAGAGTGTTCAGCGGTGAAAACAGAGGGTGAAACCACCACACCCACCTGCTCATGAACGAGCTGGGCGGTGGTGGAACTCACAGTGGTGGTCGTGGGACCATTATGAGCTTGCTCCTGCCTGCAATGTGTCTCTTCAGTGAGAAGAGATACTGCGTATGGAAAGGGAGAGGGGAGGAGATTGGCATGGAGGAAAGTGGCTGCGGATGGTGTGTGTTCAGGCCCCCCTCGCAAGGGAGAGGGCAAGGCTTTTTAAAGAAGAAGGAGCCTGCCACAGCCATGCTGTTGGTGTTGCATGTCCAGCCATGCTGCTGGGCAGAGGAATGGCGCGAAGAGGTGCATGCCCCATGCCCTGAGCCACGCGAGGGAGAAGATTTTCAAAGTCAAAATAAAAAAATGAGAATGGTGAATTTGCAATGCAGCCCTTGATGAAGACGTTAATTAGATGGCCAATTATTCGCATTATCCTCCCCTCTCAATAAATGCATGCATGTGTTAATTTACAAATGCAACTATAGTTACTTAAGATACAATGGTAGTGCTAGGAAATAACACAAGATGGCATAATTACTGGTGTATTTTTGCTGTGCAATCATACCCCCATGCCTATCTTTTGTTAGTCCCTAGCAAAACATTTTGTATTTAGAAATGATCTTATGCTGAAGTTTTTCTTCTGAGGCGACATGGGTGTGTTTATTTGTTGGATATTGTGAGAACCAATTGCAGAGAAGACTACCAGTACTTTAAGTCTTACGTGACATAGACCATCTCTCGACTAACCTGGACTCTTGATATTTAAACCTTAAGTACGATTTCCAGGACTCAGAAGGTTTTTGCTGTACTCGAGAGCTTAAGAGATTATGGTTTGTGCATAGTGAAGGATCAAGACTGACTAGATGAACATTAAGACTCAAGCCCAGGGTTTCACGAATCTTTAAGTGCAAGCTAGTCCCAGTTTCAGCTCGTATCTTTGGATTGACCCTTAAGAAGATGACGGAAAACTCAACTCCCATTTTATTACATTTGTGGCTTAAAGAATATATGGTAGAAACAGGGTATTTGTAACTCACCCTGAAAAACTTTTTAGGGAGAAGAATTTACAGACATTTGCAAGATATACTGACTTATTTGCACAGTTTTTTTTTTTTTGAAATAGGTGTCAGTATATCTCTTACAACTTTATTTGGAGGAGCACACTTTTTTTTTTGGTGGGAGAGTTTCTTTTTGGTGGAAAGAGTTTCTCCTAGACACAAGACTAAAGCCTGGGATAAAAAGTCTACCTACACGCACAGGTAAGGACTCCACCTTCCCTAATGAACACTAGGGTTGGATCTTATGTTCACCTAGTCTTTCTTGATATGTGTAGTGTGAACCAAGATTACTTAGGCTCTCGAGTAGAAGTAAACCAACGGATCCTGTACCGGTATCTCAGGTACAAGAATTCGTCCTTAGTTAGGAGAGATTCCGATCTATCTTATCACTGCTCAAGTGAATTAAGCCGAGCCTGAGCGAATCAAGCTTCTGTGGCCTGGAAAGTCTTCAAAACAGTGGTTGAATATTCATAAACACTTATTGTATTTTTGTTTCAGCCTTCAGATCATTACTAAACATCCTTTTTTTTTTTTTGCTATGTACATATTTATAGATGGATGGAAGCTGCATGATACCATATAATACCCAGATCCTATAGATGCCTATCCACCCCCCCATGCCAAACGATGCTATGTCCTCATATGCATGCAGGGTAGGGTAGAGGAAGGTCCAAAGATCAGGGAACGAGAGCTGAGGTGCAGGGTATATAGCAGGGTGGTAGGGTGGGTGGTGAAGTGAAAAGGTGTACGTGACAGTGGAGGAGTGTTGCTGGGGTGCCTCCCAACGAGCACTGAATTTAACGTCCCCAGCTGGACTTAGAATGAGGCACGAAATTAGTTACCCTCCAACAGGGCAACAGTTTCTCCAACGGGGGCAGGTTCACGAGTAAGATAAGGTTTTAAACGCTGCCCATTGACCGTAAATTTATGCCCAGATTTGGGATCTTCAATTTCAACGGCCCCGTTGGGAAATGGTCTCGAGACCAGGAAGGGACCAGTCCATTTGGACTTCAATTTCCCAGGAAAGAATTTGAGCCGGGCATTGTAAATCCAAACTTGCTGAGATGGCTCAAATTCCTTCCATCGAATTCGGCTGTCGTGAAAAGCCTTAGTGCGTTGCTTGAAAGTTAAGGCAGAATCATAGGCTTCACAATGGAGCTCTTCCAGCTCTTGGAGTTGGAGTTTCCTTTCTCAACCACACAGGTCTGGGAGGTTACATTGGCGAACAGCCCAATAAGCGCTGTGCTCCAGCTCCACGGGCAAATGGCAAGGCTTCCCGTAAATGATTCTATAAGGAGACATACCTAGGGGAGCCTTGAAGGCGGTCCGGTATGCCCAAAGTGCATCAATCAGCTTGTCGGACCAATCCTTACGGTCAGGCCAAAATGTTTTCTAGAGAATTTGCTTGATTCGCCGGTTTGACACCTCAGCCTGGCTGTTCGTCTGAGGATGATACGGAGATGCGATACGATGGACTCCATATTTCCTCAGAAGTGCCCGAAAAGAAGCATGGGTAAAATGGCTTCCTCCATCAGAGATAATGGCTCGAGGGATCCCAAAGCGTGCAAAAATGTTGTCTTTGACAAATCGAGTGGATATGACATGGTCAGCATGGAGTGTGGGAATAGCCTCGATCCATTTCGAAACGTAATCAACAGCCACGAGGATGTATTCGAAGTCGTTGGAAGGAGGAAATGAACCCATGAAATCAATTCCCCATATGTCAAAGATTTCAGCAGCTAGGATGGGTTGCAAGGGCATCATGTCACGACGTGACATTGACCCTAACAACTGGCACCTAGTGCAATGTTTGGCATAATTGTGTGCATCCTGGTGAAGGGAGGGCCAAAAGAAACCGCACTGCAACACCTTGGTTGTAGTTTTCCTCCCAGAGAAATGGCCTTCGCAGGCCTGATAGTGGCAGAAGGATAGCACACTGGGGAATTCACTGTCAGGAATACAGCGACGGATGATCCGGTCAGCACCTATTCGAAAAAGTAGTGGATTATCCTAGAAATAATACTTTGCTTTTGCAATGAGACGCTCGCGCTGGTTTTTGGGCCAGCCACGTGGAAGGGAACCAGAAGCAAGGTAATTCGCAATGTCGGCATACCAAGGTCCACTTGCCACATTAATTGCCAATAGATGCTCATCGGGAAAAATCTCATTGATCGGCAGGGTTAGTCCAATGTGGTCAAGGTCTAGTCTTGAGAGATGATCAGCCACAACATTCTGGGCTCCAGCCTTATCACGGATCTCAATGTCAAATTCTTGTAGTAGAAGGATCCAACAAATCAGTCTAGGCTTGGCATCCTTCTTGTGCATGAGATGGCGAATGGCCGCATGATCAGTGAATACAATAACATGCGAGCCCAGAAGGTAAGAGCTAAATTTCTCCAGCCTAAAGACGACCACCAGTAGTTCTTTCTCAGTGGTAGTATAATTACGCTGGGCCTCGTCCAACGTCTTACTGGAGTAGTACACTACGAAGGGGTGTATATCACGTATTTGTCCCAGGATGGCTCCAACTGCAAGGTCGGAAGCGTCACACATGAGTTCAAAGTCAAGGGACCAATCAGGTGGCTGGAGAACAGGGGCCTTGGTGACAGCCTCACGCAGCTGCGTGAATGCTCGTATGCAGTCGGGGCCCATATCAAAGGGTACGTTAGTCTATAGGAGATGAGTTAAAGGTCTAGAAATCTTGGAGAAGTCTTTGATGAATCTCCTATAGAAACCGATGTGTCCCAAGAAGGAGTGGATTTGTTTAACAAAGCCAGGCATAGGTAAATCAGCAATTACATCAAGCTTAGCTCTGTCAACCTCAATACCCCTATCGGAGATGATATGTCCGAGAACAATTCCCTCGTGTACCATAAAATGACTTTTTTCCCATGAAAGCATGAGGTTCACATCAATATATCTCTGAAGGATATGGGTCAGGTTGGCAAGACAGTCATCAAAAGAGGGCCCAAAGACTAAAAAGTCATCCATGAAGACCTCAAGAAAGTCACCCACCATGTCATGGAATATCGCCAGCATACATCTCTAGAAAGTTGCTGGCACGTTACAAAGTTCGAATGGCATCCTTCTAGATGCAAAGGTGCCGAAGGGGCAGGTAAAGGTGGTTTTCTCTTGGTCCCTAGGGTCAATTGCCACCTGGTTATATCCAAAGAATCCATCCAGGAAACAGAAAAATTTATTTCCCACTAACCGCTCCAGGATTTGGTCAATAAAAGGTAGCGGAAAGTGATCTTTCTTAGTTGCAGCATTAAGTTTAAGTTTCCTATAATCTATACACACTCTCCAAGATGTAGGAGTGCATGTAGGGATGGATTCGCCCCTGTCAATGACACGGATGGTGAGTCCCACCTTTTTTGGCACGACGTGAATCGGACTCACACAGGGGCTATCGCTGATCGGGTAGATTATACCCGCATCCAGCCACTTAATAATTTCCTTTTTAACGACCTCCCGCATGTTAGGGTTGAGACATTGCTGCATCTCACGGGAAGGTCGAGCCTCCTCCTCCGTATATATACGATGAGTGCAATAGGAGGGGCTAATGCCAGTTAAGTCAGATAAGGACCATCCAATGACTGCCTTGTGTTCTATAAGGACCTTTGTTAGTTTACACTCTTGCTCCCTAGTCAATTTTGAACTAATGATTACGGGGAGCGTTTCATTTGGTCCTAAGAAAACATACTTAAGCGTATCAAGCAACTCTTTCAGCTCAGGAGTAGATGGTGAAAGATCTGGCATTTCTTAGGACGAGAGTGTCCCAAGCGGAACAGAAGACAACAAGGCAGGAGGAAGAAGTTGGCCCTCAGATTGGCCAAGAAGAGGGGCATCTTGGATTGATGGATCCAAAAAGGGATAGCCCCAGTGAGCAGTATTTGGGCTCAAGGTCCCAGTGTGGAGTTGCAATTCCGCCTGAATTGGCAGGAAAGAAAGGGCAATCCGGTCTTCAAGAGTGTGGACCGGCGGTGAGTAGCCCGAATATGACTTAGACCACGAGGTATGGGAAGCGGAGAAAACCTCGTCAAAAGTCTAGTCAGGAGAAGGTACGGGAAAAGGGAGGGATGGGAAAATGTCACAATATGTGTCGGTCAGGAAATCGTCTGTGTTTAAAGGCAATCCACAACAGTCAAAATAGGTCCCTATTAGTCCGATACATGCGCTGATGGCCATGTCCTCGTCAGACGTGTCATCCTCGATGTAATCGCAATCAAAGTTCTCGGCTGCCTTGAAGATGTTAAGCTTGAGCTTCTCAGATCCAACGGCAATCTCAATACAACCCGACTCACAGTCGATATGGGCGCAGGCTATGGCCAAGAAAGGTCGACCAAGGATGATCGGACAATCAGAAAGTGAGCTAGGAACTTCCATATCCAAAACAAGAAAGTCAACAAGAAAACAGAGACTGTTGACCCTAACCACCACGTCTTCCACCACACCCTTTGGTATTTTGACAGAACGATCTACCAACTGTAACGTGACAGGGGTGGGTTTCAGATTTCCTAAGGCAAATTTCTCGAGCATGATGGTTGGTATAAGATTGATGGAAGATCCTAGATCAAGCAGAGCACGGTTAAAATTGCAGCCTTGGATGCTACAAGAAATAAGCGGTGTGCCCGGATCTTTCTGCTTCGGTGGTAGATTTGACAGTATAGCATAACTCGCATGAGGCGAGAGAACCACCGGATTCTTTGTTTTCTTTGACTATCGCCTGGGTGTAGTGTAGTCTTTTAAAAATCGGGCGATAGTAAGTATGTGATCGATAGCCTCTAACAGGGGTACCTTGATTTCAACATCCCTAAATAAATGACGCAGGTTATCAAAGGCCTACGTATCCTTTTTCTTACCTTTTGGCTCCCTCAGTAGAGCCTCAGGGAATGGGACCAATTCTAGCACTAATTTGGGTGTATTGTCCTCTCGCAAATGCGGTGCACATCCCGAACGAGAGGGTGATGAAAAAGATGGGCCAGGATTAGGTCGAGGCAGATCGATGATTTGCTTACCGCTCCTCGTAGTAATCGCATTGGACGTTGCGGGTCCAGTGGGATCATAAGGCAGAGGAGGGTTCACAATAGGGACATAAGGGTGAGGTGTAGTTGCTGCAAGATTAACCTGAAATCCCGGTGGAATGCTCGGAGCTTGCAGAATCTGATGAACCTACCCTTGAGAAGGTCGCACCTGTGGTTGAGGACCATAGGGTACGAAATTTCGCAGGTTGGGAACAGGTTGGGCTAGAAGAGTGCCCTGAGATCGAGTCGCCGTACGTAGTTGACTGATCTCAGCATTCTACTGTGCCAATTGATGCTGAAGAGAGGTCATGTTCTCTTCATAGCGCTTAGACATTTTCGTCATCATTCGCATCAGTTTATCAAGAGGACTCAATTCGTGTTCTGTTTGCGGTATGCAAGGACTCGATGGCGGATTCGCCACAGGATTAAACTGGGCCCTTGGGATGACGGGTGCAGACGGTCGCATTGGCCCACTCGTGAGGTTTTGGTGCTGCGGGCTATTGGACCATGCGAAATTAGGGTGATTTCACCACCCTGGGTTATAAGTGGCAGAGAACGGGTTGTTCCCCAGGGCGCAAGCATCTTCTAAGCCAGAAGACGAGTCCGCATGTAAATATGCATCTGAGCACACGGAAGCTTGGTCCTCTGTGTCAAAATACAGGCTTGTAGAAGCTAGATCCACATGACTTACCGAATCGCTCGGCGCGACACACGTGCTAAGGAAGATCTCACGGGGTTTTTGGGGATAAACCTGGCATTGGAAGGATTAGGATTGTGACGAAGTGGTGAGGTGGGGGTGTTTGCCATAGAACGGGCGGGATTGGCCAGAAGCTCGTCCAGCTTCTTGTGCACGACGGGGACTTCATCCAATTTTTGTGTGATAAGGCTAAGATCTGTGGATGAATGGGAGGGTCCCATGTCAACTTCATGAACATTACAAGGAAGGCTGGTACGATTAAAGGTGACAATGGAGGCATTGTTCATTGAGTTTTCACTCATGTTTTCAAATAATTCGAATGCTCCATTCTTGTATTTATTCATGAAATTCCCTCCGCAAGAAGCATCTGCAATCTGCTTCAAAGTCTCGTTTAGCCCATAATAGAAAATCTGGGCAATATGCCACTTAGGCAGACCATGGTGCAAACACTTCTGGAGGAGGTCATTATACCTATCCCAAGCCTCATGAAACTGTTCGCCGTTTTGTTGCGTAAAGGAAGTTATAGCACGGCGAAGCGCATTGGTCAGCCCGATTGGGAAGAATTTCTTAAGAAATGCTGTTCGCATCTCTTCCCAAGAATGGATGGTTCTCCCAAGGGTGCGTAACCATTGCGACGCTTTATCCCGCAACGAAAACGGGAACATTTTCATAACAATTGATAACTCGATGTTTCTTGGTTTAACTATTTCAGTCAATCGGGTTAGGTCTTCCAAATGGAGAAAAGGATCTTCACTTGCAAAACCATAGAAGTGAAAGTTAATTAGGCCAATTATATTGGGTTTCAATTCAAAATCGTCCCCACCCATGGGGACCCGAATTTGTCCTATGGTCTCTGTAGCAGCGGGATTTTGATAAGAGCTAAGAGACCTAAGCTCCTCCCGTTCGGGAGGGTTCTGCATTTCCTCCAAGGTTTCCCTAATGGCTTCAATCTGTTCATTATACATTTTCATTTGGGCTTGGAGGTGGGTTATGGGGTCCATGGCTCCACCACCTGGTGGGATTTGAGGGCAGTTTCCTCCCTCGAGATTTGGGGGTGGGCGTGCAACCATGTTTGTGGAGGAGGATGACGATTCGATTTCTTTCCTTCTAGAATTATCAGACAATTCAAACAATTCAGGGTTTTGTGACCTCCTCCCAAACATGCACTACCACAGGAAGAATTGGGGAGATAAGAAGGGAAAAGGGGATGAGAGAAATGACACCGCAAAGGTACACTTGATGACAAATCAAGGCAATCAAAGTCCTAACCTCTACAATGTGTCCTTAGACCTAAAGATCTAAGTTACCTACTATCACAACCTACGGAACCAAATGCGAGCACTGCGGAACCACCGGGCCAGATTCAAAGGCCGTTTGCCCCAGTCTTAGACACCCGATAGCACGCGGGAACCTGCACCAGCACGTAGGCGCTACACGCAGGTAGTTAGACCTCCAATCCTTAATAAGGGTCAAGTTGCTACCAGTTTTAATTAGAGGCTTAGGATCAAGTGCTTCAGGAATGTGAAGGGTGTTGTATACGGGTAATGCCCAAGTGTGTTGATTTTAGAAAGTGTGTAAACTAAGCATGCAATGGGGAAATCTCCCTGAATTGAAGTTTTAGTTGGTAAATGGCTTTTAGAATTTCAGCCTTAAGTAGTATAGATTTTAAGATTTCGCTGAGTTACCAATTCAACCAATCTCCATGTTTTGAGAAAATATAAGTTCTTCTATGCCCAACAAACCCTTCTTCAATGTGAGTTGGTTAATGCATGCTAAAAATGCAATGGGCTTCCCTAGGTGGAAATTTCTATGTGTAGATGCATGAGTCAATTTTTAGGTTAGTGTGAAAGGGAACCAAAGCACTTCAATTCAAGTGCTCCCAATCACCAAAATGATATTCCACACACAAGGCTCAATCACAAGATAATGTAAAGAAAATCAAAGTGTTGGGATTGAAATATTCGGGATCAAATCTAAGGCACATGAAAGGTCGTGGTAGGGTTGGAATTAACTCAATTCTAAGTCTCCCCACCAAAAATGTGATCCCGAATTGCAGATAAATAAGGCAAGGAGGGATGGCAGTCAATCTATTTAATCCTGCCTCAAAGAATACTTCACACGACGAAAGATTCAAGAATCAAGATTCTTGGATCTTCGCTATGCGAAGTTTGGTGGGAAATCTCGAGGCGGTGGGGGTGATAGCAGACAATCAAACAAGTGATTTTTAATCCACTTGCCCCAAGAAATCCCAAGAAGTGTTTTTAGTTTTTTTTTTATTTAGGTGACAAGTTAACCTAAGTTGCTAAGAGAGAGAGACTTACCTTTTCAGCAATGTGGGCGAAGCTCTAGTGCGGCGTCGGCGACTTCACGCTCTCGTTCCCACCTTGGATCTGCCCACATCTCCGACTTCCTCTGCTTGCCTCCTCCTTGCAACTAGTTTACCTGCACACCAGCAAATAAAAACACCCGTGAAGAGAAGGGTGTGAGAAGAGAAAATCAAAGGAATGGAGTAGAAACTTACCTCAATGTGCACCTCCCCGGCAACGATGCCAGAAAAAGGGTGGTTGATCTCGAATAGGCTATGTTAATATGGTGAAATTATCATTGAAGTGAGTATAGTGGTTAACCTAAATCGAGTCTAACCTTCACAAAAAAATTTTTTTTTTTTACCTGGCCTACTTAATTTTATCTCGATCACTTTTAGGCCCAAGGTCGATCTCAGGGAGGCGGTAATTAAAGGTGAATAAGTTTCTACGCCTTTCCTAGAATGTATCTCCTCTGTGCGTTTATTATGTTTTTGGTTCTTTTCTATTTAAGATTTTTTTATTAATAATATTGTCCTTGAGGCACACCCTCAAAATCAAGTTCTTGGCTTTGAGCCAAATTAGGGTTTCCAAAAAGACTGGTCCTTCTATTTACAAGATCGAATACCTGCAAGACAAGGATTATCTTTTCTCTTTTACTCTATTTTTTATCTTTTTAATAGCAGGAAACAAAAGAGAAATAAAAACAAGGTAGGTTGCTTGTAGAGAAATAAATACAGTCTATATATATATATATGTATGTATGTATATATATATGTATATATATATATATATATATGTATATATATATATATGTATATATATATATATATGTATATATATATATATATTATATATATAGGGGTGGGGGTGAAAGTGGAAATGGCATGTAGCACAGTATCGAGTTGGTCCACGTCTAGTAAGACGCAACCAACAAGACAAAGTGCTGCGTAAAGTGTTGGATGGATGTGTGGGAGTGTGTGCGGAGGCGCTTGCTTTACGCGGGTATCAGGGAATATCAGCAACTGGTACAAATATTCCCGCGATATAATGCGTGGTGGAGTGACTAGTGCAAGGGCGTATGGATACAGGTAGGTGATGTGTATGAAAATATATATATATATAGGGTTATAACTATATAGGTATATATGTAGTTGTATATATATATATATATATATATATGTACGTGTGTATATATATTTATGAATATATATATATATATATATATATATTTATTTATTTATTTATAACTACATAGATATATATATAGTAATATATGTATGTGTATATGTGTATATATATATATGTATTTATATCTATAGATATATATGTATATATGTATAAATATATATATGTATATATGTGTGTGTGTGTGTGTATGTATGTATATATACTTATATAAAGTTGTATAGGTATGAATATATATATGTGTGTGTGTATGTATGTATAAGTATGTTTAGGTGTGTACAAGTGAGTGTGTGAGTGTACGAGTGTGTATGTGTACTATAGTGTGTGTGTATGAGTGTGGGAGTGTACGCTGGAGGAGTGTGAGAGAGCGCGGGCGAATTAAGTCGTCTGGTGGAAGCGGGCGTTGTCTGGTGGCCAAAGCACGCGCAGGCACACAAGCACTTCACGCGGGCGCTGGAGGGAACGCGCACGCTGTCGTCATGCACAGGCAGGTGCGGGATTGTGAGAGAGAGGGCAACGCAACGCACTGCGCTGCGGGCGGGAGCGGGCGCGAGCGCAGACGCGGGCGACCGGCTGGAGTGGGTTGCGGGTGAAGAGAGAGAGCGCTATGCCACCGGCTAAGTGATAAACAAGCCGGTGGCTACAGTGTCGCGCTGAGAGGCGTGAACAGTAGTTACAGTGCCGCGCGGGAGCGGGCGATCGGTAGCGTCGGTTCTACATGCGCGGGTGCGCTGGGAGGCGCCTGCGCGCGCGGGGAGAGCTCACGGGCGTCTGTAGTCGTGCGCGCGGGTGCCTGTGCTGCTGCTGGAGCTTCCGACCTTGAAGCTCTGGCAATGGCGGCGAGAGTGTTCAGTGGTGAAAACAGAGAGTGAAACCACCATGCCTACCTTCTCACAAAGGAGTTGGGCGGTGGTGGAACTCACAGTGGTGGTTGTGGGACCATTGTGAGCTTGCTCCTGCCTGCAGTGTGTCTCTTCAGTGAGAAGAGATACTGTGTATGGAGAGGGAGAGGGGAGGAGATTGGCATGGAGGAAAGTGGCTGCGGGTGGTGTGTGTTCAGGCCCCCCTCGCAAGGGAGAGGGCAAGGCTTTTTAAAGGAGCCTGCCACAGCCATGCTGCTAGTGTTGCATGTCCAGCCATGCTGCTGGGCAGAGGAATGGCACGAAGAGGTGCATGCCCCATGCCCTGAGTCACGCATGGGAGAAGATTTTCAAAGTCAAAATAAAAAGATGAGAATGGTGAATTTGCAATGCAGCCCTTGATGAAGACGTTAATTAGATGGCCAATTATTCGCATTATCCTCCCCTCTCAATAAATGCATGCATGTGTTAATTTACAAATGCAACTATAGTTACTTAAGATACAATGGTAGTGCTAGGAAATAACACAAGATGGCATAATTATTGGTGTATTTTTGCTGTGCAATCAGTACCTATATATACTTGTCGCAGTCGACTACATATCCAAATGGATTGAAGCCATACCAATCCAAACCAATGACCATAAGGTGGTCATGGAGTTTGTGAAATGAAACATCTTTAGCCGGTTCGGATATCCAAAGGCACTAATCAGTGATGGCAAGTCTCATTTTACTCATAATCAATTCAGGACCCTTTCGACCAAGTATGGAGTGACACACAAGATCTCTACTCCTTACCACCCACTGATGAGACCACATTTGTGGGCTAATTGATTACATAAATGACTAGATATTAGAGTAATGTCTACATGTACATAGCATACTTTAATATGTAAATAGATTAGTTTATAAAAGTACTTGCATGCATATTTCATACATTAATATGCATTATAGTGACATGCATACATTACATGTATTATTTTAGATTATTTTTTTGTAAATAACCCAATTTTCTTTTTCTTTATCTTTTCTTTCCCTTCAAGACCCACCGCCACTCAACGCACCTCCAACCTAAGCCAGCCGAGCTTCTTGCAACACCCCTCCTAGCCTCCTCCGCCTCAATATATTCAGGCGTTTGATGGAGAAGGCTAAACAAATCGACGGAGAGTCAGGGAACGTCTATAAAAGAAGACACCCGCGTGCAAGAGGGTCATCTTCTTCCTCGCAGCTTCCACCATAGAAACAAAAGGGCACTGTGGACCCAACTTGCACCATGGCATAAGAGTGCTCAACTCCCTCGTTCATCCCCCTTGTGCCGGTTGCACGATGACAGCGAGCAGCCACAACCACCATCAACACCGTTCCCTTCCTATTCTTCTTTTTCTCCTTCATCTTCTCCCCCACTGTTCCACTGTTCACCTTCTTCCCCAAAGAGGAACCCAAAGCACCACCGAAACAGCACCGTCGTTCCGCCTCCTTCAAACTCCAAACTCAACCCCAAGCACCCTTGCCAACTCCAAATCTTGGCCCCGATCACCCTTGCTAACTCCAAAGCCCTCGACAGCCACTCTCCGACGGCCAACCTCCTCCCACCGGCAGCCGTCCTCCTCCTCTGACCAGTGACCTTTGGCCACCACCCACTGGCGCGCCACCACCGTTATGAAGACACTCCTCCGGTGGACCCTCTCCACCAAAGCCACCAGCCAGCGGTGGACCCTCCTGCACATAAGGAAGAGAGAGCAAATCCCCTGTTTTGCCTCTAATTAGAATTTACCGTGAATGACATTGCAAGAATCACTATTTCCTTATTTACATCATATTATATTGAAGTGATCTTTCATGTGAACTTCCCATAGTCTTAATTAATTACATAGAGTGTTGAGTTATGTTGGAAATAAACTTGCAAGAGTTCGAATGAGTATCCATTGATAATCCCAAATAGACAAGTCATCACTAATCACTTCAATAAGTTAATTCTTCCTTGTGGGAACGACCTAATCCATCGTGGTTAGATTAAATTAATTTTTCTTGATACGAGATTTCCACCACATCAAATACTACAATGACATTATTATTTTTTCTATCAGTATAAGCGAAATTCTCGTTATCACCCACAGACCAATGGACATGCTAAAATCTCTAATCGGAAAATTAATAAAATCCTTCAGAAAATGGTTCGACCAGATCGGAAGGATTGGTCCACGAAATTAAACGATGCTCTCTGGGCCTATTAGGCTACATACAAAACCCTGATTGGAATGTCTCCATTCCATTTGGTCTACGAAAAATCATGTCACCTCCCTGTGAAGTTAGAACATAAAGCTTACTGGGCCATTAGGGCTTTTAACCTAAATCTGGATCAATCTGGGAGACAAAGAAAACTCTAATTGATCGAATTGGAGGAAATTCGGAATGATGCCTATGATAGCGCAAGGATATATAAGGACAAGACAAAAGCTCTACAAGACAAATATATTTCCCGAAAAAGCTTTGTTTCTGGTCAGAAGGTGTGGCTTTTTGATTCGCACTTGAGGCTCTTTCCAGGAAAATTGAGGTCAAAATGGATGGGTCCATTCATTGTGAAAAACGCTTATCCTCATGGAGTTGTACTAATTTTAAACCCTAAGACTGGACAAGAAGCAAAAGTTAATGGTCAAAAACTGAAATCTTTTATTAATCAATATTCTGATCCTATCCCTAATGATCATGTCAACCTCCTGGATCTTATTTAAGCTAAACTGTGTCTAGCTAATGATGTAAAAGTTAGCGCTGGCTAGGAGGCAACCTAGTACTCTATACAGGTATTGAGATTTTTTTTTTCTAAGTAGACCTGGAATAGCAAGCTCAGTCAGGTGATATCCCATCTTCTTGTTTATTGCATTTTGATTATTTTTATTCTGCATGCATTCCAATGAGGACATTGTAATAAATAGGCATGGAGGGGTGAGCATTCCATGTTTTATTTTGATATGTCAGTTAATCCTGTCAGTATTCCTATGTATAGTATCCATTTAAAAAAAAAAGAAGAGGGTTGTTTTAGTGTAATTCTTAAGATTCATGCTAGGTAGAGTCAAGAATTCTCGATTTTGAGAATTTACTAACTTTAGGAAATGAGAAACAAATTCTTTCCGCCTAGACTTCTCAAGTCATTTTAGACTTCATTTTCTCAAGTATTTACCTAAATATGGATTGATTTTCCTAAAACTTTGAAAGGAGTATGAAAAAGTTAGAAGTATTAAGTCAAAGGGGTGATGAGTGAATGACTTATCATTTCATCTTTTGGTTTGGATAGCCTTTGAATTTCAACCATCTTCACTTGCACTATGCATTGACTTGTCTTATGGAAAATTTTGTTGAGTCTTTAGTAGTCAATAAGATTTAGTCTTAGGGCAAGTAGATCTAAAGGACCTTGCCATGTTTCTAGCTCTTAGGATTGTTCCTGTTTGTAAGGGAATGCATTTAGAATGGATGACGGAGAGCCACTTGCCTAGCAAAATGATTTGGAGAAAAAAAAATAAATATTCAACCTTGAAAAGATGAGAAAAAAATGTGAAAAATATACATATTCCACTAAATAAAAGCATCTCACTACATATGGATACTACCCTTTCTATTCCCAAAATAAAAGCACCTTACTACATATGGGTGTTTATCCTATAGAAAAAAAAGAAAAAACATACGAAGAAAAGAATTGGGAATAAGAGACCTAGAGGTTCAGCCGGAGAGATATACAGCTAGTGTGTTAACCTCGAGGTAGAAAAGTGGTAAGGAGAAAGCTGTCAAGTCCTAGTATGGCCTAACCGAAGACAGGTTGTCTCAAAAAAAGCATAGAAACATTCTAACTCTTATCGAATACTAAGAATCAACTTTGTTGTCCGTCTAATGAGTTACATAAAAATCACACACAAGATGCTTGTTTCTCACATTCAATTCAAATCTTGGGTGGGTTGACTTAGTCAGAGAAAGTAACTTTGGCAACCCAAGTCTAACGGCTAATAAGATTTCTGATTTGATTTAGGAGGTCCAGATTTGAGTCGATACTTTAGAATTGTTGAGTCTTTGCCATTAAGGGTTTGTCTGCAATTTCCTTTCGTTAGTGAAAAATCTTATTGGGATTTTTTTATTTAAATGGGTTTGATTCCTTAACATCACCTTTAAAAAAAAAATCACACTTTCCTTTTGAAAATAAAGAAAACCCACGTATTGTGATTCTCGCATTACTTTCATAGGTTTTTCGCATGTTGATTTTGTTAGGGACTACCAAAAGATAAGCATGGGGGTATGATAATAGTCTAATCTATTACCCTAATTAGCATAATTTAAGGCTAATTCCTCAGGAGAATCATGCATTGGGTTTATAAATATTGCATTTAGAGCATACATGCATATTTGAGCTTTGCATTTATCTTATAAATAATTATCTCCTAATTTTAGTCTCTTGTGTATAATGTAGGTGATAGGTCTCAAAGTGATTTGAAGAATTGAAAGATAAAGCCGGATAAGAGCAAAACCTATAGCTGAGCTAGGAACCAATTGATGAATAAAGATGAAATAAAGAAAGATTGAAGACACAAGAACAAAGGAGGAAAGAAATGAAGTAGGATAACCCTACCCTATCCTAGAAACCTTAGGATAACCCTATCCCAGTACCTATCCCTGAATCAGCTCAACCTTAGATATTTGAGCTTAAAAGCCAAAAACATGGATAGCATTATCCATGAACTATTCACCCTATCCATAGTCCTATCCTACTATCCCTAACCCTAATCCTCTTATCCAATACCCTATCCCTAGCCTAGAAACCTATTAAGGTCTATACCACACTTAATTGGCTCAATCTGAGTCAATTTGTTTAGCCATTAGCCAATTAGGTCAATGGGACCTGATTAGACTAACCCTTAGTTCATTAGACTCATTTGAGTCTAATCAAACCCAACTTAAACCTATCAGACCAAGCCCTTATCTAATTGGGTGCACACTTATTTGATTAAGTGCACCTGAACTCAGTTAGGTTCACCCAGAACCTAATTGAGCAAATACCAACCCACACAAGTTTAATTAGGTTCATTAGAACTTAATTAGACTCACCTATTACCTAATTAGACTAAGCCTTAACCTATTTAGATTTTCCTTAACCCAATTACACATTTACACACACAATTAGACTAAGACCTACCTATTTGGACACAAACCACTAGACTTAGGGTCAACCTAGCCTAATTAGGAACCTATTCTTACAACCTATGTCTACAAAACCTATCCCTAAACCTGTCCACATGAAACCCACGAAAATCCTAGCCTAATCCTCTTAAGTTGATGCCAACTTAAGAGGATCCTATTCCTTAGTGTCCGACCAAGAGATAAGATCTTATCTCTTAGTAGCCACCCTACCCCCCTCCTAGGAAACCCTAGCCAACCACCTAGGTTGCCTATTTTTAGAAAACCCTCTTCCTATCATAGCCTTACAACTTAAATCCTAAGGTCCTTATTCAACCAATCCTAGGCATCACTTTTGATTAAATATAAACCATCCAAATTAGTGATCCTAGGTGTTGGTTTTAAATTCTCAACACAATTAATTAAGTCATTTAAGCTTAATTAAATGCAAGAGAAAGTAACTTAGGTTAACTTGATTTGATGTCGATTGTGTAGTATAGGGTCAAGCTAACCTAACATTTTAGATTTTAATTCTTTTTTAACTGGTTGAGTCCAGGTCATTCACTGAGAGGCATAACTTATCTTAATTCACCATTAAATCATAAACATAAATTACTAATTACTAAGTCAATTAGAATTATAATTAGATTACTTTAAGAATATGAATCTTGCACAAAGGATATTTACTTAAAATCATGCAAAATTCCATAAGGAAAAATATATTTACACATATGATTTGTTATTAAAAAGCAAGTAAACATGTTTATTACACTAATTGCTAATTTCAACTTATTTACAAAAGATTAAGGTAAGAAAAAGAGATTCAAATGAATACAAGTGCCTTATTACATCAATTAATCTCAAAAGACATTATTGAAGTAAAAAAAATACAAAATCAGATGTCTTAATCTCTTTTATTTTCATCTTTTCTTTCTTCTTTAATCTTCAGCCTCAATTCTTCTTCTCTTCTATTCTGTCTATCCTGCCATCTCTCTCTTTCCTTTACTCTTTCTTTACCTCTCTGTCATCTCTTCTTCGAGCTCTTCTCTATATTTCTCTTAACCCTCCTCTCTTCCTTTTTCTTTCAACTCTTTAACTGTGCAGGTTAACCACACTTGAACCAAAAATTTGGTTTTCTGATTGGCGGCTCGGACCGATCGGGGATACACAGCATCCCTCTCAGGGTGGGACTAGACCCTACTAGATCCGAGCCTAATTTGTATTAGGTCATTTATTTCCGGTTCAGCTTTCATCATGCATAGTCTCTAGCCTCCCAGGCCCACACACACACCCGCTCACGAGCCCACCCTCGCGCCCACAGGCGCACACACACCCGGGCACATGCACCGCACGCACCCACACATACACATATGCTCATTGTGCACCCAACGTTGACTACCAGTAAGCCCCATACACTTTTTCCTTTTATTCTAAGGCAGCACTTCTAATTCTACCGATGTGGGACTATGTTTGCTCCTTCTAGACCAAACTTTGGCTGGTGATTCTGGCCGGCTCAGAGCTCCAAATTGAGCAAACAAGAGCTCATTAGAAAGCTCTAAAGATGCTCTACAAGATTTTAGTATCAATTTGATGTTTAGAACAGATCTTACCCTTCGATTTGAAGGGTGGAAATTGAAGGTTTTCACAGCCATTCTAGCCTGCAGAACTACAACCTCAAGTCTTTTGACCTGCAGTGAGGGCTTTTGACCTCAAATGAGGTCTTGAATCATCTCAGTAGATGATTCCGCACCTAATGGTGAAGGATAGGAGTGCTAAGAGGCTTCAGGAAGAAGAAGAAGCTCAAAACCTTCTTATAGGAGCTTCAGAGCTCCAATTTGAGCTCCGATTAGCTCGAAAGACAGCTAAAGAATAGTAGCACCCAATCAAACAACCTCTGAAGGTTGTTAAGATTCCAACTGGGCAACATTTTCATCTAAATCTCGCCAAAAATGCACTGAAGTCAGTATTGGGTTCAAATGAACCCAAACTGAACAAAAATTAAATTCTCATGAAATACTAAATAAAACTTATCCAAATCAAATCTAAATCATTTAAAAACATCCCAGGAATCATTTTTAATTATCAATTAACCTAATTGATGACTCAATCATCAAATCAGACCTGAGGTTGACCATTAAGCCTCAAAATTTGACTTTCTTTATTAGGCTCACTCAAATGAAATTAATGCCTCAAATCAACTCTATTTTACCTCAGGAACTAATTCAAGGTCTCATGAAGAGATTTCAACTAGAAATCCTATGGTTTCAGGTCTGTCGCCTGAGACCCTAAATGAGTTTGTTCGACAGAACAAACTACAACTTTTCTAAGTAATTGATCCACAGGACTGACCTCAGAGCACCTTCCTGATGCTTCTAGACCTCTTACATTAAGCTAAACCCTAACCAACAGTCTTCTCCAACTCCGCTGGAGTTGAAGAAGACAGAGGCCTATATAGAGCTCCAAACCTCAAGACATCAAAATAAACACTGTATCATGATCATTAAACCTCAATTAAACAATCTGGAGCTCCGCATGAAGTTCTATGGCTGAAAGTGTGTAAAAGTTATTAAAATAGGCCATTAAGGATCTAAAAAGTTTCCTGAGGTCACAAGGAACCTCAGGAACTCATTAATTAACTCAATTGATGATTAAAATAAAAGATATGCAATGAATTCATAAAAAGTGTGATCTGAGTTTATTGGAACTCAGGTCAAGTTTTCTCACTTAGTTGAGTAGAGAGAACAAGTCAGTGGGGTGTGGCGATGGTGCATAAGTGATTAATTAGATGGAGAAACTCCTCCTGAGCCGCCATTGACAGCGAGCTCAGGAGGTTGTATGAAATTTAGGTGTTTTAGATGTAGGTGATTTTTAATCAAATTAATGTGAAGATCGGGGCCCTTAGATGATGACAAGGAAATGGACGGCCCCAGTGCATGTGAATTGCCCTCGGTGACCTCCGCCATGGACAGCGGAAGCAACCGGTGAAGGTGGAGGTGGATTAGGCGTATAAGTGTTAAAATCAAGAAATTGTTATGTCATAAATGATCATGGAAGATTATAGAAGGTGATCAATGATTCAAAAAGATAAAAAGATGCTCCAGTCAAGCTCAAAGAGCTTGCCGGAGCTGAAGAAGACGACGGAAAGAACTATCATTAATCCTAACTAAACTACCTAATTAACTACTCTAATTTACCTACCCTACTATTACCTAGACGAAGGGGTTGAGAAGTCTCCGTCGATGGTCCTTGATGGAGGAGGAAATTAGAGGGGCAGAGGAAGAAGTCCAGCGGGTGTTTGCGAGAAGCAAAGATGGAGTCTATCATCAGTACTTCGTCAGAAGACACAGCGGATGACGACGGAGATTAGAGGTGAGTGGAAATGATCGGAGGAAGACGGTGGAAGTGAGAGAAGGTCGTCGGATTTTGAGTAAATAGCCTATCTATTAACTCAGTAGGGGGAAGAGGGTAGGGAGCTAACTTCTCAAAATCAAAGAGGTGGAGGGGTATTTATAGGTTGCGACAACTGAGAAGGAGGATGAATCTGGATGGTGTAGTGTCTAGGTGTGAGGTAACCACCGGCATCTTCTTCGATGCCGGTGAGGTTAACTTCGAGCCCTAATTAGGACTGCAGCTTCATCCAAACCAATGGATGGAAAGGTGGCTGTTACGACCTGGTTCCCAGATCCCTACAGGACCCAAGACCAGCTCGCCTCGACTAATCCCAAGACCTACTCGTCCAACAAGAAATAACCAAAAGCAGGAAAATAAACCACATTCACACATGCAATATAACTAAGTAGAAGAAAAGTACGAAGCAGTAAAGAAAGTAGAACAACTGTCTCAAAACATAGTACATGCCACCACAACAACAACAGAAAGCGTAAAGGAATGGGAAGTAACAGGAATAGTAAAGTATGTGTCCATTACTCACTACAACAGTAGAAAACGAAAGATCTGAAAAATGACTACGGCTGGCCTCGGCTGAGCCCAGCACCCTCTGTAGTCAAAAACTCGAACTGCTCAACTCCTGGTCCTAAATAGGGTTACGAAAAGACAGAGTCAGCGAACGTTGAGTAGAGTGGTGTTTACATTATTTAAGTGCAAGTATAGTAAAACAACAACATGTTTATTTCTCATTTCTATTTATCTCATTTATGTGTTTCTGGTTCATTTATTTCTCAAGTATCCAGGTATTTCTTGATCTTGCATGTTCCTCATGGAAACAATCTTGATTGCAGTCTTTTCTGTAAAGTAGAAGGTACACGTGCTGCTCTCCTGGCTGGGAGAGTCCCCCATGGTAGTCCTACACTCAGTCAACTACCCCGAGGTCACTATCGAGACGTAGCGGTGACTACAGCAAGTGTGATAAATACACGAGTAGCTACCCTACACTGGCACGCGGTCAGTCGTTTCCACTAGCCGGTACGCCCAAAGTACAGCACGAAATAGTATAGGACCTTGCCCTCTCAGAACAGGGGTCTCGCCCCTCCACAGTCCGTGTACCCTCATCCGACTACCCTAGTTTGCCCAAAGGACCTAACAAAGTTGGTGTAGGGTGGCTAGCAGAACCCCAAGCCTCGTGGGGTGGCTAGCTCCCTCCCTACACTAGTAGCACACCTCGGTACCGCATATGCGAGGACCAACAGGAGTCGGTGTAGAGTGGTCAATCCTAACCCCGAGTCTCAACTCAAGGGAGGCTAGCTCCACTCTCCACTAAAAAGGGACAGTTGCTCTCCTTAGTACCACATACACAAGGGCCAGCACACTTCCCGTCTACATTCCAGATTCCGTTTATCCACAGGTGTTCTACTCCTAATTCCCCGTAGGGTTCATGCTCATGTTCCTCTCATTCATCCAGGTCCAGATCTCATGTTTCATAATTTGTTCTCCATCCATACACAGGCAACTCGTGTTTTCATAATTCAGTTCTAAATCAAAACATGCAACTTGTGGTTTCACAGTTCAATTCTCATTTACATACAAGCAGCTCATATTTTAACATGCATCTCATAATTATACTAAAGGCATTTACTAGCAATTTATCTTAACCATGCATTCAAGTAAACAGTATAGTTCAAACAGGCTCATTCATTTCTACCTTAGGGTTCATTCCACATCCTAGAGTTCAATCTGACTATTTCAACCAAGTACATTCCTATTTAAATATTAACAACTGAGTTAAACCACTCTATCGGGTATCACGGGAGGAATGGGGGCCTGTGCCGCAGATCTCGTCATCTCCGTGGGCCCCAAACATGCCGCTGGCTGGTAACCTGTACCAACGACCAATGTACATTAGACAAGCTCAAAACAGTAGATACTCAACATGAATACATAGAGGAACTTGAGTGGAAAACAACGGTACTTCATTTGCTGAAATCCGATTCCGTTTGGGCCTTAAACAGGCCAAAAACGTGGTTTCTAATCAAAATCAGACGTTTAGGACTAATCCCAAACATCTTCAAAGACGTCAGAACTCACCTTATGTTTCCTACGGATGATTCAGACGTCCAGACACCCTCTGCAGCCGTCTGAGGGCAATTCCAGACGTCAGACAAGGTCTTCGGTCATCTGGAAGCACCTCCGGATGACTAGCGATGCGATCAGACATCCAAAAGTACTTGGGAAAACTCACCCCGCGCCTTCCCAAAGCCTGCCCTGCTTACGAAAATGCAGGCACGATTTCAACCCAACAACTCCTGCGCTGAGATCTTCTGCATGGCAGAAATCAGTGCAGGAACGTACGTACCTCGCGCGATACATGCTTTCAGACATCCGGCCTTAGCTCCAGACGTCCAGGTGCCTCACCAGTTATCTGGACTTCACTCCAGACGTCTGATACTAGAAAACTTCCAGTATCATAACCTCCTTGCAGCTCGCTCCGCTCGCACCTCCGCCCGCAGCGACAGCTCCAACCGCTACAAGAGCTTGAGCAACTCCTCGCCGACATCCTCCTCTCTCCTACGAGCTCCTCCTTGAGCTCCACCAAGCTCCCACGGTTGTCTTCCTCCTCCCCTGCTCTCACTCCCTCACACTCTCTCTTACTTTTCCCCGTTCTGCCTCGCCGGCTTCTCTCTTCCTCATCGCGACTACAGCAGCAGGGATGGGAAGGTGACTGTCGTAGGAGAAGGTGGAGGTGGCGGTGGCTATGGTTGAGGAGGAGAGGAGAGGAGAAGGGAGGGGGGTATATATAGGAGAGGGGTTAGGGCCCGGATGTCTGAAAGAGTCTCTACGCACCGCCCATGTGCAGAGCGCACCACACAGTACGAAAAACTCACTTTCAGACGTCCGGGCACGTGTCCAGACGCGTTTTAGTCAGACGTCTGTCCAGACGTCTGGACAGACGTCTAACTAAAACTCCAGACATCTTAAATGGCAAAGAATGTAACGGGTCATTACAGTGGCGGTAAGCGCAAGCTCCAGGAGCTTGGTAGAGGTGGACGGACATCAGATGAATGGTGATCGGAGGGTGATAGCACCTCCTGCCGTCAACCGTCGAAATGGCTGAAGAAGAAATGGAGAAGATGTATACAGGGACCTAAATGCGAGAAAAGATAAGGACCTAAGTGAATAAAAAGGACTCGATTGAAATAAAACCTAAGGACTAAAACATAAACTAAGGTTTTCAAGGCTTATTTTAATTTAAATCTTTTTCAACTTTTTATATACGATTATAAATTAAAAAAATATTATATATAAACCTAGGATTTACGTTTTTGACCTTTTTAACTTTATTTAATTAAGTTACTTAAGTTATTACAGACTTAAGTATAAATTATGCTTAAGTTAATTAACACATTAATTAGGTAAATAATTAATGATATTTTGAGTCCATTTATTAATTAAATTATTAATAATATTAATTGGCCAATAATTTAGCATTTTTAACTTATTTTAAGATCCTTTAATGATTTATCCCTTATTCTATAATTAACCCTTATATATACATATTCCTAGCTAATTAACTAAGGAAACTAATTAATTAAGGGTAATTAAAAGCCATGATGAGCCTCTCATCATACCCCCAAGCCAAAGTTTTGCTAGTCCCTAACAAAATTAACCAGAAATATGATGAGTTAAACATTTAGGTTTAAATTATCATAAATAAAAACTAAATAGAGGAATGCTTAGGTTAGAATTTTGAATATTCATTTTTTTAGATTTTAGGTATATATAAATAAGTATCCACAAATATACAGAGCATTCTGTGGGAATCTACTTACTGAGACTTATAACTCAAAAATCCTTCTCAAAACACACTCTATTAAAAATAGAGTTTTTGACAGGAATTTTATCAAAAATCAGAATCCCAAAAATCAACTTATTCTCTATAATCATTCTAAATCCTAGAAACTCAGAATTCAAAGTGTTTTAAGAAAACAAAACTCAAGAGTTGGAAATTAAATTTTAACTCAAAAACTCAATAGACTTAAGTTAATCCTTAAGTTTATGAAATCTAATTTTTATCAATCTAAGTTTTAGAAAATTAGCCAGATACTCATTATTAGCCAAATTTAGAGTAGTAAAACCCTAATATGCCAGCCTACAGCACCAAGGACAGACTTCTAGACCTAGGGTTTTGTCAATCTTTCTCCTTTAGACCTCAACTGCAAATCCTCAAAACCCAATTTCTTAGGCTTCATTGCCCAATACAAAGGTTCAATAGTTATAATTTTAAAGCATCCGTGCTTGTGAAGAGAATTGTCCTAAAGGCATCCAAAGTTGCAAAAATCCAGATCTTAAGATATCAATTTCCAATCTAGGTTATTCCAATTTAAGCCTTTGGCTTGGCCTTACTCAGATTTGGTTGCTTTCTCCTCACCAGTTTTCTATCCCAAGGTCAACACTTTTTTTGTATATCTCCCTGGTGGATCACTGGGTCACTTATGCCTAATTTTTATATCCATATTTTTTTTCAACTCTTTCTATAGGATAGAACACCCATATGTAGCGAGGTGTTCTTTTATTTGATGGAAGGAAAGGTAGCATCCATTTGTACTGAGATGCTTTATTTGGTGGATAAACTGCATAAGTAACCATTTGTAGCGAGGTACTTAACTTCAGGGTGTTTTATTCTTTTTAGTCTTTTCTTTTTTTTTTCCTCCTCATTTTTCTTACTAACATATACTCCATATCCTTTTTCTAGGTGAGTGGCACATCCTTCACCCTTTCAAGAGCCGCCCCGCGAAAATCCTTGGACTAAAGAGGATTTAGAATCGATCTCTTAACCTCTGTATTTTCGCGGTCTCAGATGCCAACAAGATAACTCTATGTGTGTGAATTTTGGACGCTTAGGTTACTTAGCTCTCAAACCAGAGCTTAGACAGCAAAGCCATTCACTCTCAGATCCTTCAAACTTTTAGTTTCCACCTACAAAATCTGTCAAGACATAACTCGCCAAGTCTAACCGAATGTCCTTAGTTGATTAAGCTAACTGTAATGAACGCGTGCCCCGGACGTATTTTAAGACGTCTGGGAGGTGGCCCAGACGTCTGACCAGACGTCTGGGATCACATCCAGACGTCTTGCCAGACGTCTGGGATGGTTTACAGACGTCTGAAAAAAATGTTATCGTCGACACCCGCGAGTCGCCTGCGCGCCTGAGCGCGCAGACCGCATATTCTCTCTTTTTCTTCTGCGGCTGCAGACACCTGCGGCGCCTTCTCTCTCTCCTCTCCGCGCGGCGTTAAAAGGGGCGCGCCTCCCCTCCCGTCCCCACCATCTCCTTCTTCTTCTCCTTCCTATGCGCGAGAGCGAGCGGACGCGAGGGCGGCAGCGGCGGCCGCAGTGAGCGCGGAGGTGCGGCGTGCGAGGGCGGAGCTCTGCAGTGGGGGCGAGCTCGCTGGAGCGGCTTGGCCGGCTGGCGGAGGGCGCAGGGGGCACGGAGCGACGCGGAGAGGGACCTGCTGCGGTCTGAGCAGCAGGAGCGCGGGGTGCGACGCGGGCGGCGTCGCGAGCAGAGGCCGAGCAGGGTCCTGATTCTGGAAAAATTTCCAGAATCAGACGTCTGGATTGATAGCCAGACGGCAAGGTCGACGTCTGTAAGATCATACAGACGTCTGAAAGGTGAGTTTCCGCCTTCTTCTTCCTTCTTGTCGACTGACCGTACTGAGGGAGGGGGTTGGCTGTGCGCAGGTTCGCTGATTCGCCATCCTTTGCGAATCAGACGTTTGGAAGTTGTACTAGACGGCGGGAGTGACCTCCAGACGTCCTGAGGGACCATCGGACGTCTGGGATCTAGGGCAGACGTCCCCGCAGACTTCTGGACGTCTGGGAAACCACGCTGAACAGGTAATTCTCTGATCCACTTTTTAAGACGTCTGGAAGGAGTTCCAGACGTCTGATTTTGCACAGTATCATCTTTTTCGACCCGTTTACGGCCCGTTCGGGCTCCGTTTTCCGCGATTCGAGTTGCGTTCTTTTCAGAATTAATTCCTCTACTCGTCTACAGTAGCTATACACTATTTTGAGACACTCCCTGTGTTTGATCCTTGTGATAGGACCTCGTTCAGTTGCAGTCTTGAGAGTCGCGGAGGCACGCGGGATTCCCGATCACGCCCCCATTACTCCCGTTGTACCTGGTAGAGTGGCTTAAGTTTATTAATAAAATCTGTTAAAGTATGGAACCATAACTAGAAGCTAGGACATTGCATGAATCCTAGGAATGAGAAATGTATGGAATGATAGCTCCTAGGTGATGCATGAATCCTAGGGCTGGAAAACTAGTTGTATGCTAGATCCTAGGATGTGACATGAACCCTAGGATGGAAGAACTAGTGGAATGTATAATACTGCAGTCTTGGAAAAAAAAAATGGAAAGGAATATAAAGCTGCCTGTAATTTGAATTAATAGCTGTCTGTTATGAATAAAGAAACATGATTGAGATCATGGATTTTTGAGAACGTGAATCTGGAAAGTGAAACATATGATGTTCTGAGATAAATAGCTGGAACCCTACGGGGAATTAGGAGTGGAACTCCTGGAAAGGAAAAGGAATGGAAACTGAGATGTAGTTTGTACTGTCTCTTGGGTACGCAATACCAAGGGAAGTACCTGTACCTGTTTAGTGTAGAGTGGGGCCAGCCGCCCCAGGGACCCGGGGTTAGGATTGGCCGCTCTGTACCGACTTGTTGGCCCTCGTGTACGTAGTACCGAGGAGAGCTAGTAGTGTTAGGAGAGTACTAGCTACCCCACGGGCCCCGGGGTTCTGCTAGCCTCCTTCACCGACTTGTTAGGCCCACTAGGGCAAACCAGGGTAGTCAGGCGAGGGTGCGCGGACTGTGGAGGGGCAAGGCCCCGGTTTGGTTACTGTGGAGGGGTTGGACCCCTGTTACTGAGAGGGCTCTGCCCTGGTTCCGTGCTGTGCTTTGGGCGCACCCGTTAACGGAAACGACTGACCGCGTGCCAGTGCAGGCTAGCTACCTGTGCGTTTATCGCGCGTGCCGTAGTCACCGTTACGTCTGTCAGTGACCTTGGGGTGGTTGAATGAGGGTAGGATCACCACGGGGGACTCTCCCGGCCAGGAGAGCACCACGTGCTACTTCTACTTTTGGAAAAGACTGCAATCAAGATCGTTCCCACGAGGACATTCGAGATCAAGTAAAGGATCTGAGAAATAAATGAAATAGTGAGAAAAATTGAAAGATGTGAATAAAGGAAGTAATAGAACATAACAGCTAATGTACACTCTACTGTTGCCTTTAGTTAGTCTGCCACTCTACTCAGCGTTTTGCTGACGTGTTACACTCGTTACCTTTTTCAGGACCAGGTGTTGAGCAGCCAGGGTCGGCGGCTGCAGAGGACGCTGGGCCGAGTAGGGTCCAGTAGAGTTACCACAGCCTTTTGTACCCCTTTTGTTTCTGTTCTAGTGAGTAGTTTTTGTTTCCGCTGTACCTTCTTTACCTGCAGTTCTTGTTATATGATAAATGTTGTTTTACTGTTGTGGTGGTACCTACTGTAGTAGTTTCTTTCCTTACTGCTGTACTTTCTTACTGTTAGTTATATTCATGCTGAATGTGGTTTATTTTACTGTCTTTTGGTTACTTCCTCGTTGGACGACTAGGTCTTGGGATTAGTCGAGTCGGTCCGGTTCTCGTGTCTCGTAGGGACTCGGGAACCGGGTCGTTACACTAACTATAGCCTGATAGACCTTAAGACTAAGATTCTACCAACTCTTTACTTAATTAACTCTGAATATCTGGCCTTTTTACTTAACTTGATGATAAAAACAAATGTTCAAAAAGCAAAAGGATTACTTAGTCTAATTGATTAAAAAGTTATAATTTAATTCCAAAACCCAAGTTTTGAACTTAATACACCTTAGTTACTTAATTTCAGGGTAAAAAATAGAAAAATAGATCCTTAGGGTTTTAGATTCTAACTTAAATCAAATCCCATTTTAAATTTCGCAAACAGATGTGTGTTCTAAAAAATGTTATAAGTAAAAACCTAAATAAGGATTTAATACTCTTATAAATACTATTTTCAATATATATTTTTATTTTTGGTTTCTAACCTAAAAGCAAGATTAAACTTTTAATTACTAGTATAAATAAGTATATTTATATTTTTGATTTTTTCTTTTTCTTCTTTTCTTTATTGTAAATGTAAAACCCCTTTATTATTTTTAAGAATTTGTAATTTTCAAATTTTTATATTTGTATATTTTTATTTTTATGTTTTATAAAATTTTCCAATTTTTATGAATTTTTCAAAATTTTTCAAAGTTTTAGGGTATTTTTTATTTTTTCTAAATTTTTTAATTTTTGGTATTTCCATTTCTTTAATTTCTTGGGTTTTTAATTTTTATATGTTTTTTATATATTTTCTCTACAAATACACTTGAAGTGAAAATTTCACTTCACACACCCCCCAAGCCAAGATTTTACAATGTCTTCATTGTAAGAAGGGTGAAAAAGATATTATATTTCACTTAGTGTAGGATGACGGAAAGAGTCGAATGGAGGAGATCTTTGTGCGGACAATTTCTATTCTCACCAAAGGTCAAAGTGGTCAGTCGAACTAAGTGAAGGTAATCAATGTAGAATGAAGTGATAAATCAGATACAGACTCAAGTGTATAGGAAGAGAAAATTGTAAAAAACAGAAAACAGCTATATACAAAATGTGGATGGATAGATGACAAACCCTAATGGAGCATGTAACAGTCTCCAACAAGACCCAAAACATGTGGTTCCAAAAAAGGTTTTAAATGTTGACCATTAACTTTGAAGGGTTGATCCTTGTTGGGTTTGGTGATTTCGACAACTCCAATGTTGAAGACTCTAACAACAATAAATGGTCCTTGCTAATTAGACCTAAGTTTCCTAGGGAAGAACTTCATACGGGCATCAAAAAGCAACACCTTCTGACCAAGTGTAAAAGATTTGCGGGAAATGTGTCTATCATGGAAGGCTTTAAGTTTTTCCTTATACAGCTTTGAACTCTCATAGGAATCATGACGTAATTCCTCAAGTTCACTAAGCTACAACCTATGATGATTACCAGCCTTCGCGAGGTCCAAATTACAGGCTTTAAACAAGTCTGTACGGTGACATGCCTATTGGTGTTTTGTGGCTAGTCCTATAAGCCCACAAAGCCTCATCTAAACGGGAAGACCAATCCTTCCTATTGGGTCGGATTGTCATTTGAAAGATCTTTTTTATCTCCCGATTAGAGACCTAAGTTTTCCCATTGGTTTAGGGATGATAAGGTGTAGAGATACAATGTGTAACCCCATATTTTCTAAGTTCCTAAATTGGGCATTATTAAAATGGGAACCGCTGTCAGAAATGATGGTGCGAGGTACCCCAAAAACGAGCGATAATATGACTCTATATAAAAGGAATGACGACTCGATGATCATTTGTGTGTGTGGGTATGGCTTCAATCCAACGAGAAACATAATCAACAGCAAGTAAAATATACTCGAAGCCAAAAAAGGATGGGAATGGACCCAAAAAATCTATGCCCCAAATATCAAAGATTTCACAGACAATAATCGGATTCAGAGGCATCATGTCTTTTCGGGACATGCTACCAAGAGTTTGGCAGCGACTACATGCCTTACAATACGTCTGTGAATCTACAAATAAAGTGGGCCAATAAAACCCGCATCGCAAAACTTTTGCAATAGTCTTACGACCAGAAAAATGACCACCACAAGACTGGTCATGACAAAAAGAAAGGATAGAATCAATCTCAAAAGAACACAACGCCTGATGATTTGATCATTGCAGAGTCAGAAAAGATACGGATCTTTCCAGAAATAATATTTAGCTTCTGATCTAAGTCGTGATTTGCGATTCCCGTCCCAGTCTGGCGGGAATTGATGTGTAACCAAATAGTTAACAATATCTGCATGATCTAACGATATAGTCAAAAGATGTTCGTCAGGAAAGTTCTCAGTGATTGGAGGAGATGATTCAATAGTATCAGAAGGAAGGCGGGAAAGATGGTCAGCAACAACATTCTGTCGTCCTGCCTTATCACGAATTTCTAGGTCAAACTCTTACAAAAGCAAGATTCATCTGATCAACCTAGGTTTCTTGTCCTTTTTAGATAGGTGTCGAATAGTTGAGTGATCAGAGTACACAATGATTCGAGATCCGAGTATATAAGATCTAAACTTTTCTAATCCAAATACTATCGCTAGTAATTCATTTTCCGTAACTGTGTAATTCCTTTGTGCCACATTCAAAGTCTTACTAGCATAGTAAATAACTACCGGATTCTTCTCAATTTTCCGTCCCAGAACAACTCCAATTGCGTAATCTGATGCATCACACATGATTTCAAATGGTAAATCCCAATTAGGTGGTTGCAAGATTGGAGCCTGTGTAACTCTATCTCTCAATGTCTCAAATGCAAATATACACTCCTTACTCATCTCAAAAGTCGTATCCTTTGTGAGGAGGTTTGTAAGTAGTCAGGCAATCTTCGAAAAGTCGAGTATGAATCTTCTATAGAATCCCACATACCCGAGAAAAGATCTGATGCCTTTGATCAAGTTAGGAATTGGAATATTTGAAATTTGATTGATCTTAGCTCGATCTACTTGGATACCTCGCTCATACACAAGGTGGCCAAGTACAATGCCCTCTGGAATCATAAAATGGCTCTTCTCCCAACTGAGGACAAGATTCACTTCTATACATCTCTTGAGAATCTTTGACAAATTATCCAAATAAATATCAAATGTTTCCTCGAAGACTGAAAAATTATCCATAAAAACCTCCATATATTCACCCACCATCTCAGTAAAAATGGCTAACATGCAACGTTGAAAAGTCACGAGTGCATTGCAAAGCCCAAATGGCATTCTTCGAAAAGCAAAGGTTCCGAAGGGGCAGGTGAAAGTTGTTTTCTCTTTATCTTCGGGATAAATTGCTACCTGATTATATCTAGAGTAACCATCCAAAAAGCAGAAGAACCTATTACCAGCTAATCTCTCAGGGATCTGATCAATGAATGGCAAAGGAAAGTGGTCCTTCTTTGTAACCGTGTTGAGCTTGCGATAGTCGATGCAAACCCGCCACGAATTCGCAATTCGTGTGGGAATGGTTTCTCCAGATTCAGTCTTGATTATGATGAGTCCTGCCTTTTTAGGTACCACTTGAATTGGACTCACCCAAAGGCTATCGGATATAGGATAAATAATGTCAACATCTAGCCACTTGATTATTTCTTTCTTTACGACCTCCTTTAAATTTGGATTCAGGCATCTTTGAGCTTCTCTTGAAGGTCATGCCCCATCTTCAATATAGATGCGATGAGTACAAAAATTGGGGCTAATCCCAATGAGATCATGTAAAGTCTACCCAATTTCCTTCTTATGATCTCGTAAAACCTTGATCAATTTCGATTCTTGTGATTCAGAAAGATGAGAATTAATGATTACAGGATATGTTTGATTAGGTTCTAGATAAACATATTTAAGATTATCAGGCAATGGCTTCAATTCTAATGTAGGAGTAGGATCAATAGCAGGATTTGGGGCGGGATTTTTGATTGCAAAAAGTGAATGAAATGAGTTGTGAGGTTCAAGATCGAGTGTAGATTCTGATAGCAGGTTTTTGTTTTGAGGGTATAAGATATCAAAAGATGTGTTCTCTAGTTCTAAGGAACTAAAGTCATCCTCAAAAACTGAAATAGATCTAATTTCCTCAATCCAATTGCAAGCCAATCCTCTAGAAGTTCTAAATATATCCAATTTAATTGTCTTCTCCCCAAATTTCAATTCAATCTTTCCAGATTCACAATCTATGTCGGCCTTTGCCTTGGCCAAAAAGGGTCTCCCTAAAATAATTGGGGTATCTTTAATGTGTTCGGGTACTTCCATATCAAGTACAATAAAATCCACTGGAAAATAAAAGTCCCGAACTCTTATAATTATATCCTTCAACATTCCTTTAGGTGACTTGATAGATCTATCAGCTAATTGTAAAGTCACATTGGTAGACTTAAGGTTTTCTATTTGGAAATGATCTACCAAAGATGAAGGAATGAGATTAATAGATGCTCCTAAATCTAGGAGGGCTCTATCAAAACACCAATCCCCAATTATACAAGAAATAAATGGAGAACCTGGATCTTTCTTTTTCAAAGGAAGCATACTCGAGATGATAGAGCTCACATGCTCTGAGAGTACCACAATGCTTCCTTTCTTCGGCTTACGCTTAGGAGTACACAACTCCTTGAGAAATCTCGCATAAGTCAGAATGTGTTTGATAGCATCTAGGAGTGGGATATTAATATGTACCTGTGAATGGGAATGTGAGGACCTCCTATTAAAAATGCTCATCGCAGCATTATTAATGGAATTTTCAACCATGCCTTTGAGGAGCTTGAAGGCTAAGTCCTCGTCTCAACACAGGAAGTTGCCTCCACATGCAACATCTACGAAATTCTGTGTGTCATCATGGAGCCCATGATAGAAAATCTGGACCTATTGCCAATGTGGGACACCATGGTGGGGACATTTCCTAAGGAGTTCATGGAATCTCTCCCATGCCTCGTGTATAGGCTCTCCTGAATTCTGGGTGAAGGTGGTGATAGCATGCCTCAAGGCGTTTGTGCAGCCTACAAGAAAATACTTCTTTAGGAACTCATGTTCCAAAGAAGACCAGTTCTCTATGGGTATAGTCTGAGATAGAGTGCGATACGAAAAGGCTATTTTGTCTTTCAATGAAAATGAAATCATTTTCATCAAGAGAGTGTGTTGATCTTGGCCTTGCAATCCCAAGGTCTGGGCCAAATTTTTCAACTCCTCTAAATGCTAAAAGAGATCTTCAAAAGCAAGGCCATGAAAGTGTGGAATCAAAATGATTATGTTCGATTTTAGTTCAACAACATGACATCCAGCAAGAATCTAACTATAGGAAGAATAGAAGCAACTACAAGGTTATAATAATCTCACAATTGAGGTCTACATGCTTGTTGTGGTGGGTTCACTAAGATTCTAACAACATCAGTTAGCAGCTGCACATGTTGTGTTAGATGATTCATTTGCATTTGTGTGTCAAACAGGTGTTGAAAGTGTGGTCCTCTCTCCTATCTAGGTGGATTTTCAAGGTTAGGATATGGAGGAGGTGGATGAGGAGGATGAACCTCTCGGTCATCAAATTGTGAATCATGGTCATCCTCAAGATGCATGAAATGGTGAGTAGGTGTACAAGGCAAATTAGGCTCAGGAGGAACAGGATGTGATGTGGAAGGCATAGTGGCTTGGGCTTCAAAACCCAAAGGAGGTACAAGTGGTTGGTTTTGAGAACGTCTACCGTCCATGAGTGGGTTTTTGATAACATCACTATAAAATAGTCACTAACTCAATGATGCAATCTCAAAATCATCCGACCAACCAAATCAAAAATCTCAATCAATCTCAAGACCACATAATGCAATCAAGCAAGACAAAATGCATGAATTTTTCCTAAAGATCTGCTACGAGAAAACAAGTTCGTGCAAACAAATAATCTATCAATGCAATCGTACACATCCTATAAGAAACCTGTGGAGTGCATACCTCTAATCCACCCAGAAATTGGATAAGACTAGTGTGAGAATTCAAATCCTTGTGGGTGCTCAGAAGATGAGATAGAAAAGTGTGTTTTGTGACCTTATGTGATTGTGTTGTGATACACGATAGCAAGCAAAAGAAATGCGGTGAAAGTAGACATGCAAGGTTTCAAATCAAATTATAATGTCACACTTTTTGAATTTAAGTCTTCTCTTTAAATGTGTTTTCTCATAAAGAGTCACTTTTTACTCAATTCCAAGCAAGATATGATCTTGTTTACTGAGGTCCAATGAAAAGATGGCAGGAGTTTGAGTAGGGTTAAAAGATCGTACCTGACTCCAGCACTCAGCAATAGATGCAAGTAGACACAAAGTAAATCTAGCAGGAAGAATGCAATTTCTAAGAATGGCATGCATAAAGATATGCTGCTACTAGACAAATAAAGATGAAGCATTTTTGGTATTTTTGATTTTGCAAATTTTTTTTCATTTTTAATGCAACAAACAAAACCAAAGTGAATCGAGAAAACAAAAGCGAAAAATAAAAGAATAAGTGTCCAATGTTATAACTATTACAGACAATGTGCGAGAACAGGCTCTCATAACTTATGCTTATACAAATCAATCTAAAAATAAAACTGAAATCTAAACCTAACTCTAAATCTAAGGACTAAACTAATCTACAACACAACTCCATCATGGAAGTTCTAAAGTCAAGGTTGCAGAGCCACTAAGATGCAGGGCCACTAGGCAGTCGTAGAGAAATCCTCCAACTCCTCCTCAAGTGCTACAAAAACAAAAATGATTAGTAAGATAAATATTATACAAGTAATAAATAAAAGAATACTCTATAAAAAAAGAATCAAAGAATAGAAAATTATATATAAAAAGAAAACTATATATACAATCAAAGAAATAAAAGAAAGTTTTTGGCGAGTAGAGAGTTGCCTCCCTAGTAATGGTGACAAAAAATGGTGCACCAACTGGATCGCTTGTTAATTAGGGTTATTTAATATCACAATCATGTCTATAATATAGAGTCGCAGTCTAGTCTGATGTCATTTTATTTATATATAATTTTTACTAATTTTATTCTAGGTCGTTCAGTATGAGGCAGTTATTGATATACATCACTCTCTAAGATCCAAAATTAGTCTTTTATTCCAAAAATATGAATGTAATATACAAATAAATGAACTAGATTCTATCCATAGATACAATCTAAGTCAATTATGCACAGGTCAAGTTAGATAAGCAAATGTTAGTAACATGTGAAGCCTCAAGAATATATACAAATTAAAGGCTTAAAAGCACTATTTCAATCTAGGTTAGCTTAGTTTACAAATATACATATGAGAAGATATCTATTTATTTACAACTAAAAATAGCTATATATACAAGTTTATTTAAAAAGAATAAGAAAGAATTGTATGTACTCATGCCTCAAAAATTATGTACAATTACAAGGCAAAAAGAAATAAAACTAAACTAATATTTACACATAAGTTACTCTCCTCTCCTTGAGCCTTTCCTTCTCTCATATTTGTTTTCTTCCCTTAGTCTCAACGGACACTCCTCTTTTTATACTTAGCTTCTTCTCAACCTCCCCTTCTCTTCTTCAACAGTTAGCCTTCGGCACAGCTCTTAACACTTAATCTCAACACTTAAATAAATTTTCTTCTTTTAAGCACAGCACAACACACTCTTACTTAAAAAATTTGGGTGACACAACGAAATGAATCAGCAGCTGCTAGGGCCAGACCACAGTTGCACTGGTGCCACATTATCAATGAATCCGCCCGTAGACCACCCCTATTGGATCGCCCAATTGGGCTGCCCCTAATGGGTCGCACTCTACAGTGCCCTAACCTATTAGGCTCTAAATATACTTTCTCTCTATCGAATACATCATCACATAGCATGCAGCATATGCCTAAGGGAGCCCATCCCCTCGGTCTCGGGCGATAGTGTAAAGACCCATTCTGTTCTGAGCCCTTTAAGACATCTAGACTATCGGTCAGACGTCTGGTCAGATGTCTGGATCCCTTCCTAGACGTCTGAAAATTGAAAACTTGGTATGTAACTTCGCATCTGCGCGCAGGCGGTGTGCAGACAGTACCGCTCCTTTCTCTTTCCCTCTTCTCTCCTCCACCCGAACCCTAGCACACCGTTATAAAACCCCTCTCCCCCTTCCTCTCTTCCCCACTTCACCCCAGCCACCTTCCTTCCTTCCTCTCCACTGTAGCGAGAGGGGTGAGAGCGAGAGTGAGCGACGAGGAGGAGAGGCGGCGTGAGGAGAGGAGGAAGAGCTTGAGCTCGCGATCTCGTGGGAGCTCGCCGGAGGACGCACGGCCAGAGCGGCGCGTGCGGGAGGAGGAGGGCGTCGGGGGAGACGTCCTCAGCACTTGCTGCAGCCGAAGCTGCAGACGACGAGGAGAGGCCGCGGCTGCGCGCGGTAAGGAGGAGCAGAAGGTAGTTCTGGTTCTGGGATTTTCCCAGAATCATACGTCTGGCGTGCCGTCCAGATGACGGGTTGGACGTCTGGTGACGACACCGGACGTCTGAAAGCAGTGTTCCACGAAGGTATGTCCCTCTTGCGGATACGGCCATGCAAGCCGCATCGCAGCTTCGATCTACATGGCTAAACATAGGTGATATGGTCTGTTGCGTGCAGAGATAGCTTCGAGAAGGCACGAGGCACGCCCTCCCACGCGTCTCGGACATCTGGACAACTTAGCAGAAGACCGGAAGCACTCCCAAACGACTGGAGGAGAAGTCAGATGTCTAGAGCTAGGTCCAGACGGTCAAGAAGGGGTTCTGGACGTTTGAAGTTGACGTAGGAACCTAAGGTGAGACTCTGGTTACTTTTAAGACGTCTGGACCTTGTGCCAGACGTCTGATTTAGGTCTGCAGCCCTATTTTTGACCCATTTAGGGTCCGTTTGAGGTCTATTTTAGGCAAACAAGATATCGGTGTTTTCCTTATGAGTTCCTCTACTTGTTAGAAGGCCTTTTATACTGTTATGAATGTTCCATTGTGGTATGTTCCTCAGTATAGGACTTCGATCAGTTGCGTGTTTAGGGCTTGCTGAGGCACGTGAGCCTGCCATTCGAGCCCCCAATACTCCTGGGTCATCTGGTAGAGTAGTTTTCCCCTATTTTAATTATAAAACCTGAATGCATATGTGAAATTGGATAACTAGAAACCTAGGATGTGGCATGAATCCTAGGACGAGAAGTACTTGCACTATTTGCATTCGTGTTTGAAATTGCAGTCTTAAATGAATGAATAAAAATGTGAACAACTGCTTGTTAATAAACAAGAGCTGCCTATGAAATATGAAATGCCTGTGCTAGTTAAACAGTTACTTGTGACATTACTTATTGTATATGTTAAATGATGAAAATACGAGCTGCATGTGTATAATCTAAGAATGGAAATGTGAATGATGAAACCTGGTATGGACTGACATGGGGAATACGAGCATGAACCCTACAGGGAATTAGGAGTAGAGCTCCTGTGGATAAATGGAATGGATCTGAAAATGTGAGTGGGAAGTGTGTTGGCCCTTGAGTATGTGGTACCAAGGAGAGCGAATGTCCCCAATTTAGTGTAGAGCAGAGCTAGCCGCCCTTGGGTTGGGACTCAGGGTTAGGATTGGCCACCCTACACCGACCTCTTTGGCCCACGCATACACTGTACCAGGGAGAGCTACAAGTGTAGGGAGAGAGCTAGCCACCCAATGGGGCCCAGGGTTCAGCTAGCCACGCTACACCGACTTGTTAGGCCCACTGGGCAAACCGGGGTAATCAGATGAGGGTGCGCGGACTATGGAGGGGCGAGACCCCTGTTTGGTTCTGAGGGGCTAGACCCCTGTTACTGAGAGGGCTAGGCCCTATACTACTCCGTGCTGTACTTTGGACGTACCCGCTAGCGAAAACGATTGATCACGTGTCAATGCGGGGTAGCTACACGTGCGCTTATCGCGCGTGCCGTAGTCACCGCTACGTCTGTTCGTGACCTTAGGGTAGTTGACTGAGTGTAGGATCACCACGGGGGACTCTCCCGGCCAGGAGAGCACCACGTGTGCCTTCTACTCTTCGAAAAAGACTGCAATCAAGATCGTTCCCACGAGGAACACTCGAGATCAAGAAAGAGATCTGAAAAGTAAACCAATGGGTGAAAAGGAATAACTTGTTAATTAAAATAATTGGAAAAGACAAATTACCTGTTAGCTTTTACTGCTTTAGTTATGTTAAGACCCATGCTGTTTGAGCCTTTTAAGACGTCTAGACTGTCGGTCAGACATCTGGTCAAACATCTGGGCACCTTCCCAGACGTCTGGAAATCAGAAATTTTGAGTACGAGCTCGCGTCTGCGCGTGGGCTATGCGCAAACAGTACTCTCTCGTTTTCTCCCCTTCTTCTCTCTCCCCTCCTCCAGCAAAACCCTAACACCCCATCCTTATAAAACTCCCTTCCTCCTCTCTCATTCTCCTCACTTCATAGCCACCAACCACTTCTTCCCTTCCTTTTCACCCTAGTGTGAGCGAGTGAGTGCGAGAGCGGCGACGAGGAGGAGTAGCGTGAGGAGAGGAGGAGGAGTTGTGCTCGCGAACTTGTGTGGGAGATCACCGAAGAGCGCACAGCCGAAGCAGTGCATGCACGAAGAGGAGTGCGTCGGGGGGCAGTCCTCCCCAACACTATTGCAGCCGGAGCTGCAGGAGAGGAGGCGAGCCACGACCGCGCGCGGCGAGAGCAAGCGGGAGTAGGTTCTAGGTTTTTCCCAGAATCAGACGTCTAGAGTGACATCCAAACGACGAAGTGGATGTCTGGAGGCGGTTCCAGACGTCTAAGGAGAGAGTTTCGCGAAGGTACATCCTCTTTGCGAATACAGCCATGCAAGCCACTCCGCAGGTACCCTTTTGCGTGCCTATTTTGAGAAGATTTGGTCATCGCATGCAGAATTTGCTTCGAGAAGGCGTGGGACATGCCCTCCCACGCATTTCAGACGTCTGGGTGACTTGTCAGACGACTAGAAGCACTTCCAAACGTCCAAAGAGGTGGTCGGACGACTAGAGCTGGGTCCAGATGGTTCAAAAGAGTTCCTGGACATATGAGGTGGATGCAGAGCTTGAGGTGCGTTTCTAGACACTTTTAAGACATCTGGAAGTTCTTCTAGATGTCTGATTTTGAGTCGGTAACCCTGTTTTGACCCGTTAGGGTCCGTTTGAGGTCCGTTTTACGCAAATAAGATACCGATGCTTTCCTTATGAGTTCCTCTACTTGTTAGAAGGCTTTCTATATTATTCTGAATGTTCCTTTGTGATTGTTCCTTATTATAGGACTTTGTTCCATTGCGGGTTCAGGGCTTGCTGAGGCACGTGAGCCTACCGTTCAAGTCTCCAATACTCCTAGGTTTACTGGTAGAGTGGCTTCCCCTAATTTAATTATAACCTTAAATGCATGTGTGGAATGAATGATTAGAAACTAGGATATGGCATAAATCCTAGAACAAGAAACACTTAAAATGTCTGTATGCGTGTTTTGCAGTCTTGAATGAGTAGATAGAAATAATTGCCTGTTAATGAACAAGAGTTGCCTGTGAAAAATGAATTAACTGTGCTAGTGAAAGAGTTGCATGTAACCTTACCTGTTGTATACGTTAAATACTAGAATACGAGCTACATGTGTATAATATGAGAACGGAAATGTGAATGATAGAAACACGAGTTGCCTGTGTATAACCTGAGAATGGAAATAGAAATGATGAAACCTGGTATGGAATGGCATAAAGAATATGAGCATGAACCCTACGGGGAGATTAGGAGTAGAACTCCTAGAAATACATGGAATGGATCTGGAAATGTGACAAGAAGTGTGCTTGCCCTTGAGTACGTGGTACCAAGGGGAGAGCATGTTACCTCTTAGTGTAGAGGGGGAGCTTGCCGCCCTTCGGGTTGAGACTCGGGGTGGGTTTGGCCACTTTGCACCAACTCCGTGACCCTCGTGTACACTGTTTCGGGGAGAGCTACTAGTGTAGGGAGAGAGCTAACCACCCCATAGGGCCTGGGGTTCAGCTAGCCGCCCTACACCAACTTATTAGGCCCACTGGGCAAACCAGGGTAGTCAGGCGAGGGTGCACAGACTGTGGAGGGGCGAGACCCCTGTTTGGTTCTTAGGGGCTAGACCCCTGTTACTAAGAGAGCTAGGCCCTATACTTTTCCGTGCTGTACTTAGGCGCACCCGTTAGCGGAGACGACTGACCGCGTGCCAGTGTGGGGTAGCTACCCGTGTGCTTATCGCGCGTGCCGTAGTCACCGTTACGTCTATCTGTGACCTTGGGGTGGTTGATTGGGTGTAGGATCACCACAGGGGACTCTCCCGGCCAAGAGAGCACCACATATGCCTTCTACTCTTCGGAAAAGACTGCAATCCATATCGTTCTAACGAGGAACATTCGAGATCAATAAAGAGATTTGGAAATATATAAACCAAGTGATGAAAAAGAATAATTAGTTAAAGAAAGTAATTGAAAAACAACAGCTACCTGTCCACTTTCACTGTTTCAGTTAGTTGGTTGCCACTCTACTCAGCATTCGCTAACGTTGTGTACGCATAACCCTTTTTCAGGTCTAGGTGTTGAGCAGCCCGAGTCTACGACTACGAAGGGTGCTGGGCCCAGTAGAACCCAGTAGCACTAGCTTCTTTTATTGTACTCCTTTTGTAGTAGTGAGTTAGACTCTTATACCTTTTGTTCTATACTTTTGCGTTCTGTACTTTATGTTCCTGTACCTTGCTACTTTCTACTATTGTGGTGGTGATATGTACTGTAGCAGTTTTTACTTCTTTACTGCTGTACCTTTTTACTGTTAATTGCTTAGCATAGTGAATGTGGTTTATTTTCCTACTTTTTGGTTATTTCTCTTTGAACGATTGGGTCTTGGGATTAGTCGAGTCGAGCCAGTCTCAGGTCCTATAGGAATTCGGGAATTGGGTCGTAACAAGATGGTATCAGAGCAAAGTTGTCCCAAGAAATGAACCAACTAGCTTGAGAATAACAGATTCACGTGCATGTAACTAGAGTAACCACCACAACGTACCTTTTGACATCTGTTCTGTGGTTCGTTTGCCAAATGTCTGTAGAGTTGACGTCTCTTTGTTCTGTTTTTCGCATCTCCATGCAGGAGATGCCTCAACATGGAGTCCTTGAGGTGGGCCGCAGACACGACCGAGGACAAGGTCGGAGGGGCGGGCATGCTGAGCCCAACGTTTTAGTGGACCAGCCACTTCTTCCGGGCATCCAGGCCCAGGACCTCACCCAGCTGATACCCAAGATAGTATGAAAGGAGCTCCACCCGCCTCCACGGGCACCTCTCCCTGGGGACGTGGAGGGGGAGTCCTCTGTGGGACCACGAGATCGACGTAGCACTGGACGTGGTGGAGGGGGTGGTCCTGCACTGCCCCCACCGCACTCCGACACTTCCAAGCACGAGCCCTCCCTGCTTGGAGGAGTGCCAGTTTCCCCACTACAGCTACATTACGAGCTTTTCGAACAGTTCCGGAAGTTAAAGCCCCCCTCCTTCAAGGGGGATGAGGACTTGACTGAGGCGGAGGACTGGCTCGAGAAGGTGTTCGACACCCTTCGCCCCCCTGTGGAGTGCCGCGTGGCCTTTGCCACGTACCAGCTGGAGAGCGCGGCACACAGGTGGTGAAGGGTGATCAGAGGTCAGGAGAGGGCAGAGCCGACGTGGGACCAGTTTGTCACCCTCTTCTACGAGCAGTACTTCCCACAGACATGGCAAGATCAGAGGAGGCAAGAGTTCCACACTCTCCGCCAGGGGACGATGTCTGTCAGCGCATATCGTACGCATTTTCTGGAACTATCTCGTTTCGCTGCGACAGCTGTGGCTACTGAGGAGGAGCACCTATGGAGGTTCACTAAGGGGCTCCGGCTTGCCATTCGAGGGTATGTCAAACCCCTGAAGCTGCCCACGTTCTAAAGAGTGGTGGAGGCAGCTATGACATATGAGGAGACTAACCCGGCCTCACGTGACACTGACAGCGGACAGAAGAGGCCCTACCAGCCAGAGTTCTCACAGGGCCGATGAGAGAGGAGGCACGCAGCGCCCGCAGGAGAGCTGTCACACTTTGCAGGGCCGTTAGTAGCCTTTGGGGGCCCCCCGACAGGGGCCAGCTGCCAGCATTGGATCCCTGCCCAGCCGTCAACAGGGACCTACCAAGGGAGGGAGTCGAGTTCCCCTTTGCTACCAGTGTGGCCAGCCGAGCCACATCAAGAGGGACTGTCCATCTAGGGCCAAAGTGCAGCAGATGCTCCCCGCACCGAGCGCTGAAAGCCGACCAGGTGGTCATGGTTCCCAGGCGCATGAGGGAGGACAGCAGTCGCAGGGAGGGTACCGGCCAGTGGCTACCCATCTGACGCAGAGTGTGGCTGCTTCTTCCGCACTGAAAGCTGAGGGGAGTATCAACGTCCTGACACGTAGAGACACCAGAGCTTCAGGCTCAGTGATGGCAGGTATGGTTACAGTTTCCGGCAAATTAGTTTACACACTTTTTGATTCCGGTGCCACGCACTCGTTTGTTGCTGCTAGTTTTGCTGTCAGTTTGGGACAGGACTGTGTGTTGTGAGAGGATCCTTTTGTGATCAGAGGTCCGGGTGGTCAGTTGTTTGTAGCTGAGGAGGTTTATACAGACTGTGAGGTCAGTGTTGGGGGACACAGCCTCCCTGCTGACCCGATTGTGATACCGATGGAGGACTTTGGCGTGATTCTGGGGATGGACTGGTTATCCGCTTACCACGCTTTGGTGGACTATTTTGAGAGGAAGATCATCTTCTCCATACCGAATATGCCTTCTTTTGAGTTTCACGGACAGCCGATGGACAAAGGCTTCAGGTGCATTTCCACACTTCGAGCGGTGAGACTTTTAGTCCAGGGGTGTGAGGGCTTTCTGGCTTGTGTGGTGGTAAAGCCCAGCCCCCTGGCAGACTTTCAGAGCATCCCGATGGTTAGGGAGTACCCCAACGTATTTCCAGAAGAGCTGCCAAGACTACCACCTGAGCGTGAGATCGAGTTTGAGATCTCACTGGTACCGGGGACCAACCCCATTTCTACAGCACCTTACAGGATGGCACCACTTGAGCTACCAGAGCTCAAGTCCCAGTTGCAGGACCTATTGGAGAAGGGCTTTGTGAGGCCCAGTGCGTCTCCGTGGGGGGCCCCGGTATTATTTGTGAAGAAGAAGGATGGTACCCTACGCCTTTGTGTGGACTACAGACAGCTGAATAGGGTCACCATCAAGAATAGGTATCCACTGCTGAGGATTGATGATTTGTTTGACCAGTTGCAAGGTGCCACGGTTTTCTCCAAGATAGATTTGAGATCTGGCTACCACCAGTTGAGGATCAGGGAGACCGACGTCTCCAAGACAGCTTTCCACACCCGATATGGACACTACGAGTTTTTGGTCATGACGTTTGGGCTGACCAACGCCCCTGCGGCTTTCATGGATTTAATGAACCGGGTGTTCAGACCGTATTTGGATTAGTTTGTGGTGGTATTTATTGATGATGTGCTCGTCTACTCGCGGGACCAGGCGCAGCACAGACAGCACTTGCGGATGGTTTTGGACACATTGAGACGACATAGGTTGTATGCCAAGTATAGCAAGTGCGAGTTCTAGTTGAGGCAGGTCACCTTCTTTGGTAATGTGATTTTAGGGGATGGCTTGGCTGTGGATCCAGCCAAGCTAGAGGCAGTGCTCAAGTGGGAGAGGCCACGTACACTGAAAGAGATCCGCACTTTCTTGGGACTGGCAAGTTACTATCGGTGGTTTATCAGGGGTTTCTCGTAGATTGCGCGTCCTATGACTTAGTTGATCTGGAAGGACGTGCCCTTTGCTTGGACAGACGCTTGTGAGGCGTGTTTTCAGGAGTTAAAGGAGAGGCTGACTTTAGTTCCTATGCTTACCATCCCAGATAGCAATGGCGATTTCGCTGTGTACACGGACTCTTCGTTGCAAGGGTTAGGGGGTGTGCTCATGCAACGAGGTCATGTTGTCGCTTACGCTTCACAGCAATTGAAGCCCCATGAGCATAGCTACTCTACCCATGACTTAGAGCTGGCAGCTGTCATCTTCGCGCTAAAGACATGGAGGCACTACCTGTACGATGAGACTTTTGAGATATTCACGGATCATAAGAGCCTCAGGTATTTGTTTGATCAGAAGGAACTTAACATGAGATAGAGGCGTTAGTTAAAGCTCCTGAAGGACTATGACTGCAGCATCTCCTACCATCCAGGGAAGGCCAACGTGGTGGCTGACGCCTTGAGCCGGAAGGCGCCTGCCCACTTGGTCAATTTACAGGCACAGAGTTGGAGACTCATGGAGGAGTTGGGCAGTTGGCGACCCATAGAGTTACAGGGGCATTGCGGGTCGGTGACAATGACACGACAGACGAGACTAGAGCTGATAGACCGCATCATTATAGGACAGATGACAGATCCGTACCTGCAGTCGTTGCGAGACAGAGTACTATCAGGGGACCCAGGGGACTTCTCCTTTACAGACGGGGTGCTACGTATGAGGGGACGTTTGTGCGTTCCCAGAGACGAGGAATTGTTGAGAGAGTTCATGACTGAGGCACACGGGTCCAGGTTCACCATACATCCTGGGAACAGGAAGATGTACCATGATCTGAGATGTGACTTTTGGTGGAGGGGGATGAAGCGGGATGTAGGTGAGTTCGTGCAGCAGTATTTGGTGTGCCAACAGGTGAAGGCCAAGCATCAAAGGCCTGTAGGGCCGTTACAGCCACTTCCAGTGCCAGAGTGGAAGTGAGAGAGCATCACCATGGACTTGGTGGTGGACTTGGCCATTACCCAGCGAGGACATGACGTAGTCTGGTGATTGTAGAAAGATTGATGAAGATGGCACGTTTCTTGCCGATCCGAGTCACCTTGGGACCAGCGCAGTTGGCAGAGAGGTATATTCGTGACGTGGAACATCTGCACGGAGTTCCGCGTGAGATTGTACCCGACCGGGATACCCATTTTACGTCCCAGTTTTGGGATAAGTTTCAGCAAGCTTTGGGGACACGGTTGAGGTTCAGTACGGCGTACCACCCCCAGATGGACGGACAGTCAGAGTGCACGATACAGACACTTGAGGACCTTTTATGCACCTGTGTACTGGACTGGAGGGGTCCTTGGGAGGAGCACTTACCCCTGGCAGAGTTTGCTTATAATAATAGCTATCACTCGAGTATCGGCATGGCACCCTACAAGGCTCTGTACGGACGGAGGTATACTGCACCCTTGAGTTGGGTTGAGGTGGGGACCAAGTGGGAGGTTGGCCCCTGGCTGATTCGACAAAGTCAGGAGGTGGTAGAGCAGATTCACAAACGACTTCGCACTGTCAGGAGCAGATAGAAGAGTTATGCCGATCGGAAGCACAGAGAGGTACAGTTCGAGGTTGGGGATCACGTCTTTCTTCGCATTTCGCCCATGAAGGGCTTGCAGTGTTTTGGGGTGAAAGAGAAGCTCGCGCCGAGGTTTGTGGGGCCTTTTGAGGTCCTGGAGCGGGTAGGACCCGTTGCTTATAGGCTTGCCCTTCCTCCCTAGCTTTCTGGTGTGCACGACATGTTCCACGTGTCCAACCTCAGGAAGTACGTCACCGATCCCAGTCACGTTCTGAGCCACCAGAGTGTCGAGGTGGGTGACGACCTAAGCTACCCCGAGCGACCAGTGTAGATACTTGACAGAGCCGTCCGAAGTTTGAGACGTAAGCAAATACCCCTGGTGAAGGTCTTGTAAAGGAGCCAGAGGTACGAGGAGGCTACCTGGGAGCCTGAGGCGGCAATGCAAGAGCGGTGCTCGGAGCTTTTTGAGGGTACGTCTTTCCGGACCAGGTTCGGTCCTCTTTAAGTTTATTATGCGTTTATAGTTCTTTTTCCGCACCTTAGCTAGCTCAAGTTTCGGGGACGAAACTTCCTTTAAGTTTGTTATGATGTTAAGACCCATGCTGTTTGAGCCTTTTAAGACGTCTGGACTGTCGAGCAAACGTCTGGACACCTTCCCAAATGTCCGGAAATCAAAAATTTTGAGTACGAGCTCGCATCTGGGCGCAGGCTACGCGCAGACAGTACTCTCTCATTTTCTCCCCTTCTTCTCTCTCCCCTCCTTCAGCAAAACCCTAACACCCCATCCTTATAAAACCCCCTTCCTCCTCTCTCGTTCTCCTCACTTCACAGCCACCAGCCACTTCTTCTCTTCCTCTTCACCCTAGCACGAGCGAGTGAGTGTGAGAGTGGCGACGAGGAGGAGCGACGTCAGGAGAGGAGGAGTTGTGCTTGCGAGCTCGTGTGGGAGCTCACCAGAGGGCGCACGGCCGGAGCGGTGCATGAGCGAAGAGGAGTGCGTCGGGGGGGAGTCCTCCTCGACACTACTATAGCCGGAGCTGCAGGCGAGGAGGCAAGTCGCGGCCGCGCGTGACGAGAGCAAGCGGGAGCAGGTTCTAGTTCTGGGTTTTTCCCAGAATCAGACATCTGGAGTGACATCCAGAAGACGAAGCGGACGTCTGGAGGCGGTTCCAGACATCTGAGGAGAGAGTTTCGCGAAGGTACATCCTCTTTACAGATACGGCCATGCAGGCCGCTCCGCAGGTACCCTTCTGTGTGCCTATTTTGAGAAAATTTGGTCGCCGCATGGAGGATTTGCTTCGGGAAGGCGCGAGACACGCCCTCCCACACATTTTAGATGTCTGGGCGACTTGCCAGACGGCTGGAAGCACTTCCAGATGTCCGAAGAGGTGGTCGGACGACTAGAGCTGGGTTCAAATGGTCCAGAAGAGTTCCTGGACGTCTGGGGTGGACGCAGAGCTTGAGGTGCGTTTCTAGACACTTTTAAGACGTCTGGAAGTTATTCCAGACGTCTAATTTTGAGTCAGTAACCCTATTTTAACCCATTTAGGATCCGTTTGAGGTCCGTTTTACGCAAATAAGATACCGATGCTTTCCTTATGAGTTCCTCTACTTGTTAGAAGGCTTTCTATATTATTCTGAATGTTCCTTTGTGATTGTTCCTTATTATAGGACTTTGTTCCATTGCGGGTTCAGGGCTTGCTGAGGCACGTGAGCCTACCGTTCAAGTCTCCAATACTCCTAGGTTTACTGGTAGAGTGGCTTCCCCTAATTTAATTATAACCTTAAATGCATGTGTGGAATGAATGATTAGAAACTAGGATATGGCATAAATCCTAGAACAAGAAACACTTAAAATGTCTGTATGCGTGTTTTGCAGTCTTGAATGAGTAGATAGAAATAATTGCCTATTAATGAATAAGAGTTGCCTGTGAAATATGAATTAACTGTGCTAGTGAAGCAGTTGCATGTAACCTTACCTGTTGTATACGTTAAATACTAGAATACGAGCTACATGTGTATAATATGAGAACGGAAATGTGAATGATAGAAACACGAGTTGCCTGTGTATAACCTGAGAATGGAAATAGAAATGATGAAACCTGGTATGGAATGGCATGAAGAATATGAGCATGAACCCTACGGGGAGATTAAGAGTAGAACTCCTGGAAATACATGGAATGGATCTAGAAATGTGACGTGAAGTGTGCTAGCCCTTGAGTACATGGTACCAAGGGGAGCGCATGTTACCTCTTAGTGTAGAGGAGGGGCTTGCCGCCCTTCGGGTTGAGACCTGGGGTGGGTTTGGCCACTTTGCACTGACTCCGTGGCCCTCATGTACACTGTACCGGGGAGAGCTACTAGTGTAGGGAGAGAGCTAGCCACCCCATGGGACCCGGGGTTCAGCTAGCCGCCCTACATCGAGTTGTTAGGCCCACTGGGCAAACCAGGGTAGTCAGGAGAGGGTGCGCGGACTGTGGAGGGGCAAGACCCCTGTTTGGTTCTCAAGGGCTAGACCCCTGTTACTGAGAGGGCTAAGCCCTATACTGTTCCGTGTTGTACTTGGGCACACCCGTTAGCGGAAATGACTGAATGCGTGCCAGTGCGGGGTAGCTACCCGTGCACTTATCGCGCGTGCCGTAGTCACCGTTACGTCTGTCCGTGACCTTGGGGTGGTTGACTGGGTGTAGGATCACCATGGGAGACTCTCCCGACCAGGAAAGCACCACGTGTGCCTTCTACTCTTCGAAAAAAACTACAATCCAGATCGTTCCCACGAGGAACATTCGAGATCAATAAAGAGATTTGGAAATATATAAACCAAGTGGTGAAAAAGAATAATTAGTTAAAGAAAGTAATTGAAAAACAACAGCTACTTGTCTACTTTTACTGTTTCAGTTAGTTGGTTGCCACTCTATTCAGCGTTCGCTGACATTGTGTACTCATAACCCCTTTTCAGGTCCAGGTATTGAGAAGCCCAAGTCTACGGCTGCGAAGGGTGCTAGGCCTAGTAGAGCCCAACAGTAGTAGCTTCTTTTGTTGTACTCCTTTTGTAGTAGTGAGTTAGACTCTTGTAACTTTTGTTCTGTACTTTTACGTTCTGTACTTTATATTTCTGTACCTTGCTACTTTCTACTGTTGTGGTGGTGATATGTACTGTAGCAATTTTTACTTCTTTACTGCTATACCTTTTTACTGTTAGTTGCTTAGCACAGTGAATGTGGTTTACTTTCCTACTTTTTGGTTATTTCTCATTGGACGACTGGATCTTGAGTCGAGTCGAGCCGATCTCGGGTCCTGTAAGAATTCGGGAACCGGATCATAACAAGTTAGTTGGTTACCACTCTACTCAGTGTTCGCTGACTCCATGTACTCATAACCCTTTTCAGGTCCAAGTGTTGAGCTGCCTGAGTCACTGGCTGCAGAGGGTGCTGGGCCCAGTCGAGCCCAGTCGTAATTTCCTGTTGTTGTACTTCCTTTTGTTGTGAGTTCAGACTGTTGTTACTGTTTCTGTTTCTGTACTTTGTTTCCGCTTTACTATTGTAGCGGTGATATGTACTGTTAGCAGTTTTTACTTCCTTTACTGCTTATACTCTTTTACTGTTAGTTACTTAGCATAGTGAATGTGGTTTACTTTCCTACTTTTTGGTTATTTCTTGTTGGACGACTGGGTCTTGGGATTAGTCGAGTCGAGCCAATCTCAGGTCCTGTAGGGATTTGGGAACCGGGTCGTAACAAATAGGGCATCAGAGACGTTTACTGATATACCACGCAACCAAGTCTATAGCTACCAATGTGACACTAAATGTAGCATTGCTCTCAGCTGCATAGAACTATGCTGTGTGCTATGTCTTTTCATCAGGGGATTAGGTACGCAATTCAAGGTCAATTCATGATAGAAATTCTAAATTAAGGTCATAAATATTAAATTAACATATAGAGCTATCTATTAGATAATTTTATTTAATTTATTTACATTTATTAATACGTATTTACACACAAGGTATTAAATATGTACAATATAAGGTTAATAGGCTAATATACATTACATACATTACTTAATTAAGTTATAAATAGGCTAATCTACATAATAAATATTTAATTAAGGATTTTAACTTAATTAATTAGATTTATTGATATATATACACACTATATACATACACATATATATACTATATACATAGTACACATATAGATTAGTTATATAATATAAGAATACTATTATACATAATAATTTAAACTATAATTAAGCTAAGTTAAATTAGAATATAAATTGTAAATATATAATGTAGTTTATCTAATACAAACGCAGAGTAACTATATATCTATAATTTATATACATATTATATATAAGTCTGACTACATAATACATGTATTAACATACAATATAATTTAAGCTATACATAAATTAAAAATAAGTTAGAAAATAAGTTATAATGTATAATAGCTATTATCTTCATACTAAACTCAAAAAGCATTAAATCCTATTCTAATTAGATGAAGGGGACCTGAAGGAACCACGGTCAGTGGGCAATGACGATGAAAGGGGAGAAAAGCTTCCAACAACGAAAGGTCTAAGGATGGGGGAGCTTTAGGACCTCCTCTGGAGTTACGTGATCTAGTTCGAAGTGGAAGAATTAGGGAAGAAGAATGTGGTCGCTGTCATCGATCACAGATGAAGGGGAAGAAGGTTGGAAGTCTAGACGATGATCGACTTAGGGGGAGTTAGGGTTGCAAATCAAGCTGAACAGTTCGAATTCGATTGAAATTCGTTCGATGACATATTCGATAAAAATTCATTCGAAAAAAATGAATCAAATATGAATATTAAAATTATATTCGTTAGCTTAACGAAACGAATATGAATATAGTGTATATTTATTTGATAAAATTTAAATTTAAAAATACATGTAAATAAAATATATGTGTAGATAAATTATACATTTATATAGATATTAAAAACTCATTTAATTTAAAAAAATTAACTATCCCAATTCCCACCGGATCTCAAAAGAAAATAAATAAATAAATAATACAAAAAAGGCTTCCGAATCCCGGCCCCCGCCCTTCCCCCGCCACCCTTTGGCCCCACGGCCCCCACCCGCTCAAGCCCTCAGACTGAGTTTCTCATTTCTCACTTCTTAGAACCCAACCCCTCGATCCCCACCCCTCCCTCGAGTCTCCTCGCAGCTGCAGCCTCGCTCTCCAAAGTTCCAAACCCTAAGCAGCGCAGCGGCGCTCACGGTCACGGCTCATCCGGCCATCCTCGACTCGAGGCACTCCCCGTCGCTGCAGGCTCCCTGTCTCTGTCAACGACTCCATCCTCGTCGACGTCATCATCGAGGTGAGCTCCTTAGCCTCCTCCTTCCTCCGATCCTCCCCCGAGTCCCCTTCCCCATATGGCTTGCTACCACCCTCCAACGACGACGACCCTCCACTTCTTCGATCCTCCCCCATCTCTACCTCCCTCCACCCTCCGCCTCCGACGACGACGACCCTCCTCCCTTGCCATCCAGTCCCCTTGCTTAGCAACAAGCGGTTGGCGACAAGGAGAGCGTCCCTGCCTCGGATGTTGCAGTCACCGCCCCGGCGAAGGTGGTCGTGGACGAGGGAGCCCTGGGAGATGGTGGGTGGTGGTGGTATTACCCTAGGTTGGAAGGGGGCTGGTGGAAACTTAAAATTATATTCTATATAACTTCATATTTAAACATTTGATGAGTAAGTAGGTAAGATATGAATACTGGATTTTTATTTTTATAAACATCATCTAAACTTAACTTAGATGCTGTTTCGTTTCATTTGCAGTACCTGAATCAGCAGCAATCGCTGTAGTTGCTGCAGTGGTTGTTGGTGCAGAAGCAACCCTCCTCTTGCAGACAAGCAAGGCTCGTGAAACTGAGTATGTTTGTTTCTTTATCGCCAATATTTGATATTAATGTTGTTAATTTTTATTCATTCTCCTTACTATATTCTTAAATTAGACAGAATAGCCTTGAAAACTTGTGAAGATTGCAATGGCTCAGGCCTATGTTCAGAATGTAATGGTGAGGGGTTTGCACTTAAGAAACTGATAGATGGAAGTGCAGAACGAACGCGAATGATGGCCAAGAATGCAGCTACTCAATATACTGCTGGGTACGCTATAGTTCTGGATTATTTATCGTCACCGTGGCTATATATTTAATTTATCCATGGTTCAGGCTTCCAAAGAAATGGACTTATTGTTCTAAGTGCAACTCAACTCGTTCTTGCCCGACATGTGATGGGACGGGCAAAGTAAGTTGATGCTCACTTTGCATTATCACCGATCACTTGTATTACTAAATTGATTTCTTTATGAGGCTTCATTTTCTCCTTGAAATCCATTTATGAAATTTAATTTGCATAGTTTCGTTGCCATCATTTGAACTGCATTAATTTTTCACAATTTTGTAATATCAGAATTTGTTTGGTAGGATCTTACAGTTTGGGCTTCTGTTTGACTGGATTGAAATGGATACTGGTAGGTGATATGCCACTAGTTTGAACCATTGAGTACCGCACAACTTTGAGAAAAATTGGCTATACTTTGTGTTGTCCCAGCCTGCCCACCAAAAACAATGGATATTGAGTGGTTAAATTGCTACAATAGGTAAACTAACAACCAAGGAAGGTCAACCTGGCCAAATTAGGGCCAACCTAAGTCAGTTAAGTGGAATCAATCAGTTATGTCAATGTTGAGTTCTAGGTTTTAATGGTTAATTCAGGTCGTTCTTGAGAGAGAGAGAGAGAGAGAGAGAGAGAGAGAGAGACTTTCTTTGTTTTAAGCAAGACAAGGGACAGGGGGTTTCTCCTACCTCCAAAGCACATTTATAACTATTGTGGAAATGGTACAAAAATTGAGTGGACTTAAGACTCTCAAGTGTGGCAATATTGAATTCATGAGAAAGTTTTGTGGGCATTGTTGTAAAGTTTGGCTGTTGGACATTCAGGGCAATTTTACTGCTATTAGATGCTAAGTTTGATTAAAGCCTGTTAATGGGATAGTTTTAGAATGACTTGCCCTCAAATAGTTTTAAAATGACTTGTAAAAGACAGGTGCAGCTGCTCTTCTTTGGATCGACTTCCGCTTCTAAGATTAATCTTTGGTACCATTGTTTATCACATAAAGCATCTCAGTGTACACATCTATTTTACATTAATTGATTAGCTGATATTTTCAGTGTCTAGTAAGATAATATATTACTTCGTAAGACTGCATGGCACAAGGTTGTTAGGAGAGAAACAGATGGGAAAACAATACCATTCTGACTTCTATTCAGAGTGCTTCTGCAGGTCGATATCTAATTTCCAACATCATCTTTTCAAGGGGCTGCTTGATTCACATACTAGTCCATTTCAGTTCACTATCAACAACACTTAGCTGTAAAGTTGTAGTTCTTCCTGAGTGATTGGATTCTCTAAGCTACCATCCACAGGATGTAATTTTTTTGCATGGTTTCTTTGTTTCTTGTGTAAACTCTGCTTGCAGCGCAGATGGTTTTAAATTGCCAACGGCTGTGTATTTGGATATGGCCAATACAGGTGCTTTTCAAATGCATTAACAATTGATATAACATGGTAATGCAAGATCAGTTATTTCATATCCATTTCAATGTGGCATCTCCTTCAACTACCAAGATCAATAGAAAGTGATTGTAAAATGGCTTGTTGCCATTGTTACTGGAAAGGGGGGCAATGGGAAAAGAAAGGTTCCCTGGTCTCCATGAAAGCCGAAGTGATACAGCGCCTAGGCAGGAGTTTCAAGTATTCAATTGTGGCTTTTTTGCATTGTGGTTCGTGAAGTGTGAAAAGTTGGAATTTACTCACTTGATATGAACTATGAAGATTGAAGTCAACTATGGTTGGGGGTCTCCCCCTTCTTTGCATATTATTTTTATTTTTGTTGTTTAGAGTTTAAATGATTCCATTACTTGGTAATAAGACGAGCAATAGCATTGGGAGGGGTGATATTCATGTCATTCCTTGGGACATGCTACATATGAATGTTATCAAGTTTGCCGAGAAAATTCATCCACCCTACCCTATTTATCCTAGGCTTGATTAGCATCTTTTTTATTTCCACAATCCTACCAGGTTATGTAGCTTATGCTTTGGCCATCTCAAGAAAAAAAATAGTATTTTTAACTAGCGATAAATGGAATCAATCATATTGACTAATGATTACAAATTGAATGGACCGTTGAAGGTGGCAAAATGTTTTTTTTTAGTACTTTTTATTAAAGATAATTATTGAACGAATTATTATCGAATTAATTGTTAGTAAGCATATTGTTATAAAACATATTATCGAACTTAATTGAATATGCTTTTTTGAATGAAGCAAACTAATTAATAACTTGAACGTTAGATTTCGTTATCAAATTGAATATTTGTAATTGAGCATTTAATGAACTCGAATTGAATTTGAATATTAAATATTTTATCGAATTTGAACATACCTATGTTTGAGTTTCTTTTGTTTGATTAGCACCCTTAGAGGGAGTCAATGGGTTGCACGAGCCACTGGGGAGTTCTATATATAGGCTTAGGAGCTAGGGAGGATCGGGAATAATAGCTACTACGGGTCATTGATGATCAAAGGCTCACAAAGGATATAGAAGGCATGTGATGCACTAAGTTGAATCCTAGCCAAAGGATGTGATCTAGGTAGAGGCGTGAAGCTAATGGCACAAGTGCTACGCAGTAGGGGAAAGGTCAACCATTGGATCACTCAAGGATGGAATGGATGACCCAGAACACTCTTATTCTTTGAGAGCAGAGGTTGAATAACAACTCGTGTAAGTCTGTTGGTATTTTTATACAAGTGGCCCTTATGGTGAAATGGTAGGAATTCTACACAGGAAACCCACTATTGATATGTTTTCCAACAAGGTAGTCCCTGTTGATTTTCACATAGGTCCTCAACAACTTTTGAGTGAAGATATTGTGTAGGCTTTGTTGTGTAATAAGGACTTAATTGTAAATCATTTTTTTCAAGGTCCACTTGATGTCAAAACTTGATGAAACTCTTATGACATATAATTTGAACTTGTTAGAAATTATTCCAATAGTTGAATTGTGAAATTGAGGTCATTTTGGTATTCAATTGTCTTTTGGTTCAGTCATCTATAGAATCTTTTTATTTTTTATCAAATTTTACATTTTTAGCACAAATTGTCTTAGGTCATTCTCCATAAATCCCACACTTAACACCTTTCTAAAGTTAATTCATAGTGTTTTGATTTAATTTCTAATTTAACTTAGACATTTTAATTTTTGATCGAATTTTACATTTTTAGCACAAATTTAGTGTCTTAGGTTATTTTCCATAAATCCCACACTTAACCATTTTCTAAAGTTAATTCATAGTGTTTTGATTTAGTTTCTAACTTAACGTAGATATTTTAATTATGATAAGACACACCTCATCACCAGGCACACTTAGTAACGGTCCTAATGAAGCAGTCCTTAGGAGGATGCTGCACTAGTTCCACAACTCTCCCTGCCAAATGCAATGGGCCTTAGAGTTGGCAAAATACAACATCAGATACCAATCTCACCTAGTCGTCAAAGGATAGGTGTCGGTCGATTTCATATTGAATTCACCCCTGTCGTCCCAACAACGAAGAGGACCTAGCGGCTCCACATTGACGACACCTCTTGTTGGAGTTATATGCCTTGAGTGAACCAATCTGAGTTGAATCACCTGATCAATGATTCAGATCTGAATGGCAGATCATGTGGATACACTAATACGATTAGATGGTTTCCTTAGTAAAATTGGATATACAGATGACATGTATCAAACATCCAAATGGTTTGGATCAAGGATTTTGATAAGTCATCAGTAACCATCATGATATCCAACTGATATCTTCATTCTGAGAAGAGATGGCAGTCTTCTTTAAAGATTGTTGCCTAGTTGATGCCCTTGATACACATCCTTTGCATAGGAATGGAGAGTTAGGGTTGTTACGCAAGTTGAGTTAAGCACTTAAAGAGATGGAGATGCAAAATTCCTTCTCTTATCACTACCACGAAGAAGGTCTATCTTCTGACCTGAGATAGATATGTGTCTCTTTATTTGAGTATGCACATTTGGTGGATCGATAGTTGATGCACCTACTTTAGTGTTGAGATTGAAAAGCTAGTGTGTATATGAGGCCATAAGATATTGTTAATATGATTAATTGTGTTTTTGATAATGACAAATAAACATTTTATGTGAGAACTAGCAAGTATTGTAGGATTTCGTGAAAGCTAAGATAAAGCTAAGGATGTTCTAACATAAAGCTAAGATTGCATCAAAATTACCCTTAGGATAAACTCTAGAACCCTCCAATATTTTTCCTTATCTTAAAATCTTGATATTTTCATTCCGTGGTTCTTTCAGACATCTTATTTTGTATTTAGACATCTAAAAACCCAATTTTAGACGTTTGAATCTTTTCTTTAGATGACTAAACCTCACTCCAGTAACTTTTCTTTCTATCTTTATGATTTTGATATGTCTGTCGTAGATTTTAGACATCTAGTAGACCTACTTCAGATGTCTGATTCTTTATTCTTAACTTCTATCCTTCACCAAATTTTCTCTAAGTCTTTTCTAGAGCTATCTAGAATTTCAAACATCTATCCTCTATCTTAGCCGTCTATTTATGTTCTAAACTACATCAATGATCATATTTTTCAAACTCAAAACATTTAATATTCATTATTACTTCAATTATATCTTTTTGAATTGAACATTTCAATCATTTAGAAATCTGATAATTTTGTTGAAACATCTTATCTCAAGTGTAGATGTCTATCCTTTTGCTCAAACGTCTTATTTCAAATTTCATTCTCAACTTGAAATGTCCAATGATAACCATTTTAATAATGATGTCTTTTTAAACATCCCCTTTTCTTTTCAAATGACTGAATATCTCATTGGGATGTCTTATTCTTGATTTTAGGTGTCTTCTCTTGGTTGAATATTGGCATCATTTACTAGAATCTTTTCAATCACTGTAGCATTGATTTTCTAATGTCTAACTAGTTATTAGAGTAGGTGATAAGTCATATCAACCCCCTCAGTGGGATCATGGAAGCATAAAAAATGAGTTATTTTAAATTTTCGTTTCGAATCAAGGATCAAATCAATACCACAAATCCAACTGGGAAACAACATAATCAAATACCTTAAATCATAACCATATAGGAGAAATTATTTTCCTCCCGTTCTGGGATCCTACAAGTATAAGAAATTATACCTTTGTGAGTGGCCTTGCACAGCACCACATGTGCGACGCCTCCTCGAATAAGTCCTGACAATCCTTGCCCTTCTCCATTATGAGCGGATGAGACCCTCGTGTCGTGAGGAGATAATCCCAAATAGGATCCATAAATCCTTCACAATCCTTGAAGCAACTCCTCACCTCGATCTTTGAACCAATGCCTATAAACCTTTCGAAAGGAACAAAGAAGGTTGCAACAATTCTAACCGGTCGACCAAAATTTATTTTCAATCAACTGGCTAGTGAAGGGAAGAGAGGGGATACGTTCTGAACGCATCCTTTCTCTTCCTGATCCTAGTAGCTAGTCAGCCAACAAGACACTCAGTGGACCTGCTTCTATGCAGCTAGTCGACCAACGACAATGTTGGTCGACTTGCAACAATAAGTATTGGTGGATTCGGTGGTTGTTTGTCAGTGGACGAATTTTGGCTTTGATTAAGGGTTTTTAGGGTTGCACAAGGGGAGATATTTATAGGGATTCTATGGTTAAACCTAATTAAATGGTGACCCTTAGATCTCCATCCAAGGGATGGAATCTATTCCTAGTTTTGGGATTTTACTAGATAAGCCCATAACAACCTTTTCCATGTTTTTATCTAATCCACAAAGATAACTTAATTGCAATCCAACACTTGGATTCTTTACCTAATCACATTAGGTGTACTTAAATGCCAAATAAATTGTAATTTAACTCCTTAAATCACAATCAATCCCTCTATTAAGTAAGAAACCATCTAAATTGGTTTCATCATGTCAATAATGGAGCTTTAGGTTATATGGAAAAACTGGCACAACGCCCCCTCAAGTATTCCAAATACTCATGAATCCTTTACACATGGAGGAAAAATATTATCCTCAGGTCTAATCTCATTAGACAACTGTCAATTCTCCATGGATAATATTATTCTTAATATCTCCTTATATCATTAGGACTACAACGAAGATCAAAACCTTTCCAAAAGCTCTATCTTCTTCTATTCTTGCCTTAGGTCTGATCAAGACCTTGCGACCACATGTGAAATTAGTCATTCCCAATATACGTAGAATGAGCTCATGCTTCCAATCTGTTGGAAACACCTATGCAACAAATTTGTGTGATTCCTTTGAGAGATCATGTGCCTCCTATCCCTTCCCACATACTCCAGCTTTCTAGTATCAACACTAAAGTGGGTGCATCAACTTAATGGTCCACCAAATGAATGTGTTTGTAATAAGTGACACACATCTATCTTAGGTGTAAAGATACACCTTCTCCATGATAGCATCAGAGAAGGGCTTCCACTATCTCCTGTCTCATCAAGTTACTTCCTTAACTCAACCAACGTGACAGTTCTCGAATCTCCATTCAAGAACATCAAATCAGGTGATGACCTCTAAAGAAGATTGCCATCCCAGCTTAGACTGAAAACATATGATCGAATCAAATAGTTTCTTGATATGCTATCAAATCCTTCAAACCATTTAAATCTCCGAATCAACACATTGAGTTATTCACTCTAGCCAAGTACCTAACCTTAAGCATACTAAAGGACCCAAGTTATTTAATTAAAAAATAATCAAATTCTTTTATTCAGATAAAATGTAACCATATTACAAAATACTCGAATGACTCTCTTAGAGCATACAAATTACAGCAGTTAGGACATCTCTTATTAGTGCTTCAAACGTCTTAACCCTAATTTTCATATGTCAATATTGATTTTTGGACATCTAATCCAGTCAACTTTCACTTAAATATAAAGTATCCATTACACCTTAATTTGTTCCTCTTAATAGCGAATTTAAATGATTTCAAATGCCTAAGCCTAACCTACTAGACCTATACATACCCACCTAAGGTGACCTTAAGCATACACACTAACCCAAAGAAATTCATTAGTGCTAAAATCATTATTTCATTCTCTGTGATGCTCTTATGCTCTTAGTAATCTCTTTGAGAGCAATCCTACCCCCACTCTGATTCTCTGCATCTTATAGGTTTATAAAGTGAGTATAGTAAGCCTATTTCATATTATCATTGATGAATTTATTTTTAATTAGTTAATTCATGCCTAATTTATGTTAATTTAAGTGTTGGAAATGCAAGAAGCAGATTTTGATATCTCATCGTAGTATAGGTCTTTGTGTATTTTTCAACAACCAAAAGATAACGAAACTCAATGGATTTTTCATATTTTTTAAAGTGAGTCCCGGTTGAAGTCAATAAGGTGTTGGATTTTCTTATTTGTGCTTAGATTTTTCCACAGGAAGAACATGTTTGCAACTACTTTTTTTATCCTTTTGTGCTTTGAGATTTTTTTGTATTTTTTATTTTTAGAAACTAACCTAAGATCTAAACCTAATCGAGAATCTAGATCCCAATATCGAATTCCCTCACAATCATCTCGCCTGCGGCATTCGTATGATATGAAGAAAGTAATATAAAACTATCCGTTGCACACATGCTCGAAGATGCACACCCTATCTCACGAGTTTAAAAACACATGTGCTTCGTTAATGTGAATAGGAGCGGCCGCAAACTATTTTTTTACGATTTTGTTTTGTTTTTTTTTTTAAACAGAAAGCGATACGAGAAATCAAAACCTAATCTATGTGAAGATGGAAACCTAAGCGAAACTAATGGAAATCTAAACTAAAGGGGGGTGTGTAATATTGATGGTGATAGTGATGAGAAACAAAAAAGAACAAGATCAAAATACTTGCATCTAAATAAAGCACGAAATATATTGCAAATAAATGTTGATCACAAAGAGCATTATTAGAACTAGAACAAAATGTAGAGGAATGATTGATTAACTTAAACTAGAGAACAGTGAACTAAATGCAATAAAGATAGAAAGGGGGGGGGTTGGCAACCTTGGGGCCAAGAAGGAAGGAGGGGTGGTGGTGGTGCTCCAAGGAAAGGAGGGCATCGACAGCCCTTGTTGGAGGTTGGTGGCCGTCGGCCACCAAGGAGGAGGAGGAGGAGTCACCGACGGGAGGAAGAAGAAGGTGGTGGTGGTGGCGTTGAAGGTGGAGGGATGGGGGGGTTGGCTAAGGGTTCAATGGCGGGGTGGTTGGTGCTTCTTTTATAGATGTTGTAGGAGGTGTGGTGTTCCTTAGGTGTGACATCGAAACCACTTAAGGGAATACACCTACAGATTAGGTGTTGGACCATCTTAAGTCTTAGCCTAATTGGGTTTAGGAAAAAGTAAATAGGTTAGGCTAGCTTGATTAGGAACCACTTAGCCTAATTAGACTTCTACTTGACCCAGGTGGAACCTAATTGATTGAATAGGCTTGGGAATCTTAAATTGGGCTAGGGCTTTGATAATTAGGATAAGAAGGGGTAGGGATAGAGGTATGGGTAGTGGTTTAGGGATAGTGTTATCCAAGTTTGGTCTAAGGGATGAGATTGACTAAGGTTTAAGGCAAATTAAGGTTAGGAAGGCCATCATAGGGTTTTTAGGATTGGGTTAAGGTTATCCTCTTCCTCTCTTCCTGTCTGGATCATATCTTCCTTCTTCTTCTATCCCTTTCTTCCTGCTTTTATTCCGCATCTCGATCCTATCTGGATCTTCTTATTACCTACAAATAAACACAAAATCCTTAGATAACATGATAAGCATGGTATTATTTTATATACAGTAAAAACAAGATGGTATGATGCATGGTATGAATGCTATGCATGCAAAATGCAAAAATAAGCTAGGTTCTTACATTATTTAGGTTCATTTAACTCTCATGATTGTTGTGCAATCATTAGGGAGCATTTAGTCCAAATTACATTGAATTGGTGCATGTTAGGAATTAATGCATTATGCGACATAATGTAAATAATGCATTTTAGAGTTAACTATGATATATTATAGCTTAATTTTATAATGAGCATTAATGTATATTTGTTTATCTTTGCAAGAACCTATTCTAGGTCTCAAATGGAGCCCCATATCATGACTAATTAATTTGAGCTCATTTAGCCAATTACACACACAACCTAGGCCACTTAACTTGATTAACTCTACGCCTAGCCTACTCCACCTCATCTTCCATTTTAGCAATCCTTGGCCTCACCTTTCCTTTGCTCACATCATGGCACCTCACCTCTTCCTTGCCACATAAGCCAACCCAACAACCTATCCTATCCGTTTGGTCACACCCAAGCTTCCTCCTACTTTTCTATTCCTCCACGCCACCTTAGAACCCATCCTAGTCCTCCATCTAAAACCCACCTAAATCCTAGCCACGCAAATCCCAATGCAAACCCTAACCTAAGCCACCAAAAGTGGCACCACTTTAGAATAGATCCTAGCTCTCCTATCTAATCAAGCCTCCATCCCAACCCTACATAGTTTCTTTAACCACCTAACCTATCCTTTAAAATCAATGCCACGCCTCAAACCAAATCCTTGCCCTTCATTTTTCAAACCACCATCTCCACCATCCATTACCTCAATCCTAGGCACTTCCTCTCCACCAATCACATTACACCCCCCTTCCTATATATACACCACCATCCATGACTTCTACTTCATCTCCATCTTCCTCCCCACCTATCTACCTCCAACCCACAACCACCCTTCCTCCATCATCATTGCCAACAAACCTCCCCCCACCCTCCATAAACCCTAAACCTACACGCCACCATTAGAACCCTAGAATCTCTTCTTCTTTCCACCATCCTCTACTTCGAGATCTCCCTGTCTTCCGCAGCATCTCCAGCTTCTCCCTCTCCACGTAGACTTCATTCCAGAGGTCATCGGTGGAACTCTCCAACCCCGCCACTAGGGATGCAAGTTTTGGAAAACCCAATCCAAACCAGACTCAACCTGACCTAAAAAGAATGCATAAAACCCGACCCAAACCCAATCAGGTTTGGGTATGAGTTTTATCCAAAAAACCCGACTGGGTATGGGTATAAGTATGGATCTATAACCGATTACCTGACCAAAGCTCCCGAATAAAATCCTCGTTTACCCGAGATATATAAGTTACTCATTCCCCTAGTCCTAATCTCCCTCATAATTCCCTCCATGATTTTGAAGGTTGAGAGTAGTTTTGAAGCTTTGGAGATGGGGATCTTTTATTTGAAATGTATTTGTATTTCATCCTTCTTTATATTTTTTACTTTTTGGTTTTGATATATTCCCCTTTAAGGACTCTTTTTGTACTAATTTCAATAGGAATCAATAAAATTTAAGTAACTTATGTCCATATATTTCAAGCTTGTTAAAAGTAATTGATGAATCGTGTCATAGATTTTTTGTCGTCTTGGCTCTAATTTGAGTCTAATTTAATTGTAAGACCAATTTATAAATGGATACCAAATGGGTAAATGGATACCCGATGGGTAGATGGGTATGGGTATAGATTTGAATTTTTATACCTGATGGGATGGGTAAATGGATAAAGTATGGATATGAATTTTGTAAATGAGTATGGGTATTGGTTTCACCGAACCCAACCCGTTTGCATCCCTACCTGCCACGAACTCTCTACTCTGCTTCTCGTGCTTCATTTTGAGAATCTTCTTGGTCATCTTCTTTTTCTTATTGAATGTTTTACTATTTCATAATTCCTTCTTTTAGTTTCAATTATAAGAACTAGTCAATATTTCAATAATAGTTAGTGTTTGTGATTCCATTCCCATTTGCAATCTCTTTTCTCGTTGTGATTGATTGCTTTGTTTAACTGCTTTCTTAGACTTAGGTTCCTAAAATGTTGCTTCGAATTTTGTGCATTAGAAAAATATTAAAAGAAAATTTAAGTTAAATGGTGCTCTAAGCCTTGATGATCCAAGGGATCGCTATCAAGTTAAATGATGTTCAGAATTACCTCCTATGGTCTCAAGCCTTCCGTATTTTTGTTGGACATAAAAGACTGGCCATTCTAACCAACGACCCTCCTAAAGAAGATGGTTATGAAAAGTGAGAACAGGATAATTACCTAGTAATGAATTGGGTAATGAGTAGTGTTGAGCCACAGATCACCGCAAATCTACTATACAGGAAGACAACAAAGGATATGTGGCAGAGTTTGGCCAAGAAATTTTCTTAGAAGTCTAACCATGTTAGGCTATCTGATATTTATCATCGCATTTCGCCCTCTACCAAGGAGAGGGCACGTTGGTGGACTATTAGTCTGAGATGGAAGGGTTCTTTAAGGAGCTTAATGTTTTTCAACCTACGTGTTACGAGACACAGACAAGGCAAAAATAGACTTGGCAAGTCCATTGGTTCCTTGATGGCCTTAACTCTAAATTCTCATCTACCAGAGAAAATATACTTGCTCATCATCATATTTCTGATATGGAGACTATGTAAACTCACCTACAAAAGATTTCCTTAGTTGTGCATTCAACTATCATATCTCTTCAGCCTCCAAAACTTCTTGCTAAGGCATCTACATTTGTTGTATCTGGAGGTCATGGTACTCCAACTTGGAGAGGTCGTGGACCTAGCAATAATAGAGGGAAAAGTCGATAGTAACACATCATTAGTCATAACTAACTTCAATTAGTTGAAATCAAGTGACAAATGCTCCTGAATAATTTCCTGAGGACAGCAATTCCACATAAATCCATTTTGAGATAATGGGAAATCAAGGTTAATTATGTAATTTTAACAACACATCATAAACACAAATTAACCATAGGGTCACTCAGGGATTAAATAAATGTCAAATGAGCTCAAAAGTCCAAAAAGTGGGCCAGCACTGACAAAAATTGGGTTTCGTGTGTTTCAAGATCCGCAATAACACAAAATCCTAATTTCAGACCTACTTAAATTGAAGAGATTTTTGTCAGGATTAAATTCATATAAATCTCCTAAAATTCATAGAAAAATATTCTAAGAGGTTTGATATCCTTGATTTAACCATCTGAACCCATTTTGACCTTAAATAAAATTTCAGATAGGATTTTACCCTAATTTGGATTTCTGTGTAAATTGCCCAGTCAAACATGATCAAAACTCAAATCTAACTTCACCATTAGATTCCTTGGATCCAAATTAAGCTAAGGCCAAAATTTGAACCCAATCAGAGTCCATCTTGACCTAGTTTACAATTTAGTCACTAAGATCACTGTTTCTCTTACTTAAACCCCTAACTTTCAAGTTTCTTGCAAACAGGCCCCTATCTTTCTCATCATCTTCACATTTATACCCATGCCGCCATTGTTGAGTCAACCCGAGCATTACCAACCTTTGACCGACCCAAAACCACATCAAACCAACACCGAATCCCACCAAATTTGGTGGGATTGATCTTCACAGTCTGGGGAATCGTTTGAACACAATTTAAGTCTTGAATCTTTAGCAAGGAACCCCCAGCGAATCTGAGAAATTGTGGAAATCCCTTGTTCCCAAATCTAACTCTAGGTGCAGCTTCTTTCCTCAATTAGAGCTTGGTTTTCAGTTCTATAAAAGAACCCCCAACTCCAGATCATCCTCCTTCGCAAGGTTTCAAGGCCAAAACACCTCTCCTTGTCCTTCCCCGACCTACTCCAACCAAGCTCCGGTGAGCTCCTCAAATTCCACTTCGTTGCCCTTCGCCCGTACAATAGGTAGAGGGAACTTCTTCCCCGACCTCGTTCGCTTCTCGCCGGTCACAACAGAAGCTCTCTGACCCTATCCTCCTCGCCGTCCTCATCACTGAAGCTTTCATCCCCTCCGAGGCCAGCCAATCAAAGCCAGCACGGAACCCTTCCCTTTCATCTCATAGTTAGGCTTAGTTTCTTCCTCTTTCTCCTTAGATTCATCCAACCCCTTCCAACCCTAATTCAACCGACATAACACCTTCTCCCTCACCATCTTCTCCGCCTCCAGCCATGCCTCCGACGTGGTCGCCACCACACTACACACACCCAAACACCACGCCGCCACTCGCAAAAACTTCGTCGCGACCCCACCATCAAAAGCCCTCTCCTTATTCGTTCTTTCACTCACTCCACACTCCCTCCAAACAACCCATCCACCGAATACCTTCACCGACTTCGCATGGCCACCACACACCTCCTCACACTTCACAAACACCGTCCTCGCCCTCCTTAACTCACGACAACTCTCCTAAACAATTTTAATTGGGCCGATAGGCTGTATTTTGTATTTCAGGTTTTGATCAGAGAACCGCCACTGCCGCCATCTTCTCCAGCTCCGACTGTCACTTTCCGACCATCCCCGGCTTTAACTCTACCTCCAGGTGCTGCAGACTACATCCATGAACCCAAACGTAGCCCCAATTAGATGAAGGAAGCCTCACTGCAGCAGTAATCAACAAAGACATCTGCCTGCAGCACACGCGAAGAGGACCAGATAGTCCCACCTCGTGCGTAGGTGATTGAGTTGCTACATATAAAAGGAATTCGTGCCAAAGGCTTATCGCCTTAGACACTGGGGTAAGGTCCCCGCTCACCCGATCTTCTCACTCCTCGCCCACCACACACACCAATGGTCCTGGACCCTGTTCGCAACCTGATAACTCGATTACTGTGTAGACTCGTTGACTCATTTAGAGAAAGAGAAGAAGAGAAATTCTAAAGGAGGGTAGGGGTACGTTTTACACTTTTCATCCTCGAGATGCATGCCTATATACTTAGCATCTCTAAGAGAGTTTTAACTCTGTGTTGGCACTCCTTGTACTGCTTTGAGACATAAGGCGTCTGAGGTTCGCCTCTGACGTCTCACTTAGGCTTAATCTGAAGTGTTGTGGATACATTTGGCTGATGTGGAATTTGTGATTAAGTGGTGATTCTAACCACTGTTGAGATATTCATTGGCTGATTTCCTTGGTATATGTGGATCTAATTGATGATTTAAATCACCATTGTTTTGAGCTCTTCTATTCCTTTTATCCCATTATTTCTTGAGATACAATTTGGGTTATTATTGAATATATTTTTTATTACTAATATTCATTGCATATTTTTATCATTGTGCTCATTATTTTTAATTGAGATTAGTGCGTGAATTCCATATTTGCTCCCTGTGAACGACCTCAGACTCATTTCCTGTTTTCAAGTTTATAAATTTTAAGCATTGTTGCGATTTTCGTCCTATACTACGACACTATTCTTAAAACGATAATTTTCATGATCAACAGTCATGTCTACGATCCATGCATGCAATGCCAGTACACAAATCATCTGTCTAACAAATGTTGGTCGAAGTTTGGCTACCCTAAGAACCACTCTGTCACTACTTTTGTTGTTCAAGGGAAGACTCACTCTAGTGGTCCTCCTATGTCTAAGCAAGTTCCTATCTTTGTACCTGTGTCTACCACTACTACTTCAGCATTCCCGTCGCACACTACCAATGATTATGCTAGACTGATGGTGCTACTACGACAGCCTCTACGAACAGATACTCCTGCTTCTATTGCAACTACTAATAGTTCTGCCAACCTGGCGACTACATCATCTTCTTCCACCTGGTTAGTTGACTCTGGCACTTCGAGTCATCTAACTGGTAAGGAGGATGTTATTCTGTCTATGCATAAGACATAGGATGTTATGTCAGCTTGGTTGGAAAATGGTCCGTACTCCCCATTTACTAGTGTTAGTGAAATTTATTTTTCTGACAAACTTAGGCTTACTGATGTTTACTATGCTCCAAAATTTCCTATGAGTCTGCTTTCAATAAAGCTCCACTTTCCTTACTACAGCATGATGCTAGTAACTTTGCATTACCACTGTTTGGAAGCACATACTTTGTTCATTTATTTGGTGTACTAGATAAGCTGCCTCCTTGGTCAATTAAATGTATTTTTTTGGGTTATTCTAGAACCCAGAAGGGGTACAAGTGTTTTGATCTGGTAGGGAGACAGTAGTATGTGTCTACAGATGTGTCTTTTATTGAGAAGATACCCTATTTCTCTACTGAGGGTGCTTCTCTTGAGTGGTTTTCTCAGATATATGATCATCATCATAAGCCTTTTGTGTCTATCTCTTTATCGACTATGCAAGTTGAGGACCAAGTAGACATCCTCAATCCACACCATCAGTATCGGGTGATCCTTAGAGCCAAATAGATGACATACCTATTGCTCATAGAAAGGCGACGAGATCTTGTACTATACATCCTATGGCTACTTATATATCTACTGACCATCTCAATCCAGCACTACAAAAATTTTCTACAGCTTTTTCATCCTTAGTGGTACCCAAGCAACATACTAAGGCTATGTAGGACCATGGTTGGAGACAGGCTACATAGGTGGAAATGGTTGCCCTTCTCTCCTGTGGTACATGGGAGTTAACTACTCTTCCACCAAGGAAGAAGGATGTGGACTGTAGATGGGTCTTCACTGTGAAATATCAACCTGATGAGTCAGTTGAGAGACTTGAAACTAAGTTGGTAGCCAAAGGCTATACTCAAACTTATTGATAACTACATAATTAATACACTTAACATGTCTAAATTAGACTAACTCTTAAGTAAACATAGCATAATTAGGTTGTAAATAGTGCATTATAATCAATCTAGGCATATTAGGGTCATAATTGCATTTATACATAATTTGTATATACTATAATAATCTTAATTTGTGCAAGAATAAAATGCGAGAGTGGAACTTGAGAATTGAAGGCTGTAGAGGAGATTCAAGGGAATATACATTTTAAGAGGGGCAAAATGCAAATTCACCAAGCTACGAGGGAATTGGTAAAATTTGGCCACCAACACCTAAAGTCCTTGCCCTCAGAGAAATTCCAAGAGTCTCTAGGCAACTCTGCAAATTTCCAAGAAGAGGGGACCACCTGAGCATCAATTCCAATACTTACACATGGCTCGTGCACGAGATGTGCACTGACCGCTCGCAAGAAGCCCTTTCGGTGTGCCAATCACGCGCGCTAGCATCAGCCGGCCCATTAGCCTCAACTCACGGCATGCTTAACACGCACCAAATATGCCTGACCAACTCCGTGCACGCAAACTACGCGCATGGCCCACTCCAACTGACGCATGTCAACCCTGCGCACCAGCTGCAGGTCCAACACCTCCGTGTGCGCTAGGCGTGTGAAATGCCTATTTTGGCCAACCACACCCCTCCCATTGCCAAACCATCTTCTCCTACACCTTCTCTACCTACACTAGAGCTAAGAATCTACCTTAGCTCCATCCTAGCCTCTCCCCAAGTACATTGGCCTCCATAGTAGACTAGAAAATCTCTCTCTCAAGTTCCAAGGTAGATATCTAGGTAGCTCCTAGCTATTGTAGTATCTCGGGTCTCCTTCCCGAATAGTGAACTTGGTTCACCAAGTCTAAGACAACCTTACAGGCTGACCTACCAGACCTACTATATTTTTATTTCATTTAATCCCAAATCTGGAATAACATCCTAAGGACCTAGTGAATTTCTTAGGATCTGACCGCAAACCTTTGGAATCCAAATGGGTTTTTCATTTAGATCCTATCAGAAACAACTAGCTCACGTATTGTATATTTACCATACACTTGATTCATTTATCTAGGTTTCATTCATATCCTCCCAGGATTGATTTATCACCTCCTTTATCTGGTGGTCTTTCAGGTATTAGCAGATTTACATATTCTTAACCTCATATCGCATGTCAAGGCTTGCATATTCTCCACATTTATCCAAGTGCTGAAGTGAGAGCATGCTCACTCAGGCCAGTACCGGTACTAACCCTCAGTACGGTTACTAGGCTAGTTCTATCCCAGCTACAATCGAATCATAGCCCTTCAGACCAGTACCGGTACTAATCATCAGTACCAGCACTGGACCAGTTCTGTATAGTGGTCCCATCTAGGCCAATACCGGTACTAATCATCAGTACCAATACTGGGCCAGTTCTGTTCCCCCTGTCGAATACGTTAGGGGGTCTTGGGAACCATCTAATACTGGTACTGATCATCAGTACCGGTATTGGGTGCTTCCAGACCCTACTCCAACACGATTTCAGTCCTACATCACAACCTGAAGTTTTCTTATATAAATTCCATTATCCTAATGATGCTAGGTGTAAAACAAGCATTTAGTACCCGATAAAACCTCACAAGCAACACGATAAGGTTTCTAATCCTTCCAACTTGTCTCCAACCCCCTTTTTTTCATCCACCAACCCTAGACGTGTATTCCATTATACCTCTGGCCCCCATTAACTCGAAATCCGAAGAGGCACTCAAAGGAAAAGGAGTTAACATCCCTACCTTAAGCTTTTGGTTGAAGCTCTTGCCTTCTACTCCTCCTTCCCACTTGTTGAAATCACAGTAACGACCACCACACAACAGGAACAAATGCCGCAGCTACCCCTGCACTTTAGCCTCCTCTCCTGTTTCTCCCCCCACATCAACAGCACCAATAGTAAGGCACTAGCAGCAACTGGAACAGCCACCAAGGGGGGGATAGTGATGGTCTCTCCTCTCCTCTTACCCAAGGGTGGAGCCAAGAGTAGCCATTGGATTCCCAAGGAAGCCAACACCTAAATATCTAAAGGGTCATTTTGCCCATACCCCCTCCCACTTCTTACTTGAGGGGCAAGCAAGTCTCTCAAACCAACTTCTCTTGCAAAGGGACCCTCACCACCACAAAAAGGTAAAGTCTTAGTTGACAAAATGAATGCCATATTTTTAAGGGTCCTTTACCTTATTAAACACCTTACTTAACTGGGTTAAAAATTTTACCCAAAATTTTTGGGTCGTTACACATACCCTAATGTTGATTATGCAGATAGCCTAGAGGACAGAAAGTCTACAACGAGGTACGCAACTTTCTTAGGTAGCAACCCTGTCACATGAAAAAGTAAGAAACAGACTGTAGTATCCAGGTCAAGTGCAGAAGCCGAATATAAGGCAATAGCCCATACTAGCTATGAGGTTATGCGACCAGTGAATTTCATGAAAGATCTCAATCTTACAACTTCCACTCTAGTGCCAATGTTTTCTAACAATCGCTTGGCTACATTCATTGCTTCAAATCTAATCTTTCAAGAGCACACTAAGCATATAGAGGTGGACTGCCATCTTGTACATGACATGGCCACTTTGGACAAATTTGCACTCCTACCACTACATCCGAACACTAGCTAACTAATATTTTCACCAAAGCTCTTCCCCGAAAGTGTTATGAGTTTCTGTGTTCCAAGTCAAGCATGCTAGATATATATGCTCCAACTTGAGTAGTGTGTTAGAGTTATTAGTTTTCTTGTATGTAAGGGTGCATGTGTTAAGCTTGAATGTACCCTGATCTTATGATGCAATTTTCCCAAAGCCTCTCTCTATAAAAGGAGGCCTAGGGTTTCATTCTCAAATATGACGTTTCATTCTCTCTTCTTCCAACAGATGAACGAGTTTTTGTTTAAGCCTTGAGCAGGAATAATGAACCTAGGTATACCCAACAGAAGGTGCTTGTCAATTGTCTTACGAGTAACCAGTTGGAGTTTGTCTACACTGAGAAAGTCATTTGAATACTGAATGTGATTACATTTCATCTGAATAAAAAAATTAGATTATTTTCAGTACATGAACCAGATCCCTTAGTACAAACAGGCTAACGTACTTAGCCAAATCGAATAATCCTAATGTGTGTTAACTCGAAGATCTAACTAGCTTACAGAATCTGATAGCACATCAAGAAACCAACATATCTGGTTCTTGTTTTCAATCTGAGTTGGGATGAAAACCTTCTATAAAGATAGTCGCCTAATTAATGTTCTTGAATGAGGATTCAAAATTGTCACGTGAGTCAAGTCAAGAAGTTAACCTAATGAAACAAGAGATAATCGAAGTCCATCTCCAATGCTGTTAAAGAGATGGTGTATCCTTTGACTTGAGATAGATATGTGTTTCTCTTCACGATCAAATGCATTTAGCTGACCAATGGTAGATGCACCCACCTTGGTATCGATACCAGAAAGCTTATGAATATGGGAGGGAATAGAAGATACATGACCTCCCGAATGGATCACACAAATCTACTTCATAATTGTATACAGTAGATTGGAGGTGAGAGCTCACTCTGAGTATATAAGAAGACAAATTCTATATATGGTCGCAAAGTCCTAATCAAACTCAAGTATGAAAGGGAAGAATACAATCCTTTAGAAAAGGATCTTGTATTCGTTCTCATCCCAATGATACAAAGAATTGTTGAAAATAATATTATCCAAAGAAGAATGACAATTGTCTAATGGGAATAAATCTTAAGGATAATATTTGTCATCCACGTGTGAAGGATTCACAAGTATTCAAAATACCTAAGGAGGCATAGGGCCATAATTCAAAGAATCCTAAACGTTTCACTATTGGCGTAATGAAACCAATAGTGATTTTGATAAGTTCCTACTTATAGACAAATCAATTATTATTTAAGGAGTTAAACAAGATTTGATTTAATGTTTAATAAGGCCTAAGTTGATTAGACTTAATCCAAGAGAATTAGATGGCAACTAAGCATAGTTTTAATACTAAATCCAAACACCCCATAAGTTGTAGTCTTCTAAAATACAAGTAGGATTAGGTCCCAACTCTTAGATGGAGATCCAAAGGTCTCCATTATATTAGGATTAGTTGGGATCCCTATATCTATCTCCCAAAGAAAAAAAGAAACCCTAACTATTCTATTTTGACTTTGATCAAAACCTAATCCTACCTCCACCAACGAAGAGGAGAGGCCACCACCCTCTCTCTCCTACACTTTCCATCTTGGACAACTTGACCCTCGTCTAGACATCCACGAAGGTCTCCATAAGCCCAGCATCAGTGTTGGACATCAAAATTGCCAAGCCCTTAGATGACTTTTGGTTCTAAAGGTTGTCTCCTTCCTTGAAAGATTGAGGAAGGTGTTCCTACCCTCAAAAGGAGTATGTGAATCGAGGAGAAGAGCAAGCACTGCTTTTGGGATTCACAAAGGCATTCGCAAAGATTCTTCTACATACTGAGATTTATAGGAGGCACCACACTTTGGGATGTTATTCTACGTCACCCACAAAGTATACCTCTATCTCATGTGAAAAGTCGATTCTCATTTTAGATTTATTTTTGCACATAAAATGTTGCATCGTTATAGTTCGTTGCGTGGACGGCGGATCCTCGACGCAGGTATGCTGGTGGTGTTGGCGGTGGTAATGGTGGTCGGGATTGGCTGCTGCGGCGAGGGGGAAGGGTTAAGGTGTTGGGTTCTTTGGAGGTTGAAGATGATGAACAATGACAGTGGGCGGATTGAAGAAGAAAAACGAGGAAGTTTAGGCGTGGATGAGGGCATGGGATGTAGGTTTGGCTATGGGTTTTCTGGTCGGGAGAGGGCGGCTGGCCGTGGGTTTTGTGGTCGAGAGAGGGCTGCGGTGGTCTCTGGCCGTAAGAGAGACGAGAGGTGGTATGTGGTGTTGGGTTCTTCTGTTGGAAGGGCGGAACAGGGGAGCGATGGAAGAGGAAGAAGAAAACAAAGTAGAAGAGGAGATGAGGAAGTGGAGGCTGGCAGTGGACAAGGGCGTGGTGGTGCATACACTGTCACCGTGCGCACCTATGGCTTTGGAGGGCGGCGAGGGTGGTGGAGTATGCTTTCGGCCACGGTGTACGTCAGGGGTTCACAGTGCAAGCTTGGTACATGGTAGTGTTGGTCGAAGAAGCCAGCGAGCCCCCCCCCCTAAGCACAATCATCATCTTTTTATAGCATTCTATAGGTTTCTTCTACCAAGAATCTCGACCAGCAACTCGACAAGGATATCCAAACGGTTGGGGAAGCAATGTGTTGAAGTCAACGAGGTTGTTGTTGCGAGACGCACAACAGCCTTGGGTTGGCAGTGGAACTTGGTAGCGGTGCGCACCTGAAGGGGGATTTTTGCACACATGTACTTGCAAAGTATAAAGATGTGTTAAGTCATATCTCTCCCATAAGGTAAATTAAGACCAATTCTCAATAATTAAACTCTATGAAAATGTGCATAAAATGTACTTAGGCAATTAAATGATCCAATAAATTGAACTCATCAAATACCCTCATGCCTAAATTCTGTTAGTCTCAAGAAAAAATGAAAAATCAATGCAAGGTGTGTGATGCTATTATGAGAGTGACAAAAGATTTCTTTTCTTATTCCAAAAATTTAGAAATCCAAACAAATGTGAAAATGAAGTGACAGTAGCTTAGGCAACAGATCCAAGTGAAAAGACAATTTACATTTAAAGTTTGTACTTAACCCTTGGTAAAAATTTTATTATGATAGACAACTTCCACCCTCAGTGGATAAAGTATAAAATAATCTGTGATTTGACCCTGCCTTTTTGACTTAGATATAAGATGTCTGAGTTAAATGAATTCATATTTGGTACCTCACACTTATCAAGTGTTACATGTAATCTAGTACTGCAGACTCTAGATCTCTAGACTATCAAACAAATCAACCTAGAGCGAGACTAAAAGTTGTGCTCTCTTGGCGTTCCTTTGCACTTAACTTTTTTTTTTCTTTCCTTTTTGAGCTCATAATCTCACCAGATTTTGTAAATGTACTCAATATTTAGTGACCTCATATGGCATTCAACACTTCAATTAGAGTCCTAATAACCATATAACTAAGTCAGAAATCCTTAACCAATATTCAAGCGATCGAAAATACTAAAACAGTATGCATGGGTGATATTTACTTGATCGAAATGAGTATTTTTGCTTCCTCAATGACATCAACACATGACATAGCTATAAACTTGTACATTTTTTTCCTCCTAAATTTTCTTTTCTTTTCTTCTTTTCTTTCTTTTTCTCTCTCTCTTCCTTCTTTTCTATTTTTTTTTATAACTACCAACACAACACAACACGACGTAAACTTTTATTCATGGGACATTATTAGAAATAATGATATTCAAGAGGATATTGTGTGGCTTATTTAGTAGAAGTGTCTACTCTCGACACCGAGAAGGGATGGATAAGACAAGTGTATCTCTGACCTTTGACACTACTACCATATTTCAATCGAAGACTCTATGAAGGACGGTCGTAACCATCCACCATAATCATATTTTTATTAGAACTCAATCTCTGTGTATCTGCCTTATTTGGTGGCTCTAAAGAATTCACACAACAGCAACCGCACGCAAGAACTAAAAGCGAAAACTATGCCTAACTCTGAGGTATCATCATCCAATTATCCAGAACATAAAAGCCCTTGCACTAGACTTAGTGCTCCAGTAGACACTCTACTTCAACCTCATAAATGTTTGAAGGGTCTAATAGAAGAAAATTTGTCTAACTCCCTAACTAACTGTCAAAGGATTCAGGAAAAAAAGCAATGCTTTTCTCCAACAAACTAAAGCTATCTATTAGTTTTCTTAAAAGATCCATTACACAATCTACATGCAAGTAAAGTAAATGTACTGGATTCTAAATTAAGAAATAATTTAAGAAAATCTTCAATGAAACATCTTTGATAAGAATCTTTTGCCAGGGATTAACCAATTTGGCTCAAGAAAACCAAAGAAAGTTTTTTTTTTTAATAACTAATGCACCTAACCTAAATGCATGTAATTATTTATAAATACTATAAACAACATCAAGTTATACACCCCCCACATGCCTAAGATTGACAATGTCCTCATTGGAAAATTAAAGGCATAGAAGAATATCACCTGAGGAGGAGTGAGAGAAGCTAAGGCTCCTCCAGCCGAAGTGCGTCGATAACCTGATTATCTAAAGAAGTAACATACGATTTAAGTCGTTAGCCATTTACCATAAAGCTCTGTCCAGAATTAAGACTCTGAATTTCAACTGCTCCAAGAGGTAAGGTATTAATAACATACAGCCCATCCCGGCGAGACTTGAACTTTCCAAGAAATAATTTACGTCTGGAATTGAAAAGCCAAACCCACTGATTGGGCTCAAAGTCATTCTATTGATGTGCTTATAATGGAGGGCCTTTGCACGCTGCTTGTAAGCTTCTGAGGTTTTCTATGCTTCATTTCGAAGTTCCTCAAGCTCATTTAACTCCAGCATGCTTACCTTACCCGCTTTATCTAGATTTAAGTTAACATTTTTAATAGCCCAATAGGTTTTATGTTAAATTTCAATGGGAAGGTGACGTGCTTTTCTGTAGACAAAATGGAAAGAAGATATGCCCAAGGGATTCTTATACGCTGTCCTGTAAACCCAAAGAGCATCATTCAATTTTCTCGACCAATCTTTTCTATCAAGCCTAACAGTCTTCTCCAGAATCCGCTAAATCTCCCTATTAGACACTTCAACCTAACCGCTTGTTTAGGGATGGTAAGGTATGACTATCATGTGATTAACTTCCAAATTTTGGAGTAGTCTTGAGAAGTGCACATTCTTGAAGTGAGGTCCTCTATCACTTACGATAGTCCTTGGACACTCGCACCGAGAAATGATATTAACCCTGACAAAATCCAAGATCACGGAATGGTCATTGGTCAGTGTGGGTATGGCTTCTATCCATTTCAATACATAGTCCACAGCCACAAAGATGTACTCATATCCGAAGGACGCAGAAAAGGGACCCATGAAGTCGATGCCCCAGATACCAAAGATCTCAACGGGGAGAATAGGTTGCTGGGGCATCTCATCCCTTTTTCCAATGGTTTGTCTGCTAGCAACGTAAACATGCACCCACATATGTATGTGCATCTCCGAATAATGTGGGCCACCAAAAGTTAGGCTAAAGAACCTTATGTGTAGTCTTTTTCCCACTAAAATGTCCTCCACAGTGGAGGCCTTGGCAGAAACTTAGAACAATCCTTTGTTCTTCATCAAGGATGCAATGGCAGACAGTTTGAGTTCCTCCCAGTGATAAAATTTAGCTTTGGCAAGAAACCTGTTTTGCGCCTGCTTGTCTCAAGTACTAAGGGTAATGCTCGTGACCAGATAGTTCATTGTATCAGCAAACCAAGGAGTTTTGACCTCCAAGGCCATCAAAGACTCATTAAGAAAAGTCTCTCGAATAATAACAGTAGGGGTTGATGTCTCAATAGGGATCCTAGGCAGATGATCTGCTACCACATTCTCAACTCCTTTCTTATCTTTCATTTCCAGGTCAAACTCCTGGAGTAGCAAAATCCAAGAAATCAAACAAGGTTTGGTATCCTTAGCAAGACGGTGCTTTAAAGCAGAATGGTCAATGAACACCACAACCTTAGACCCCAATGAATAAGATCGAAACTTTTCCGAAGCAAATACTACTGCAAGAAGTTCCTTTTCAGTGACCATGTAGTTTTGCTGAAGATCCATAAGCATCTTGCTGGCATAATACAAAACATGAAATTTACCATCAACCCTCTGACCTAAGATCGCTCTCATGGCGAAATCAAAAGCATCACACAAACTCAAAAGAGGGGGCCTAATCTAGTGCTTAGAAAATCGATGTAATAATAAGGGCTTTCTTCAAGACCTAGAAAGCCTCACCACATCTATTACAAAAATCGAAGGAAACATCCTTCGCTAACAGGTCACAGAGTGGCTTAAAGATTTCACTGAAATCTCTAATGAAGCACCGATACAATCCTGTAGGGTCAAGAAAAGACCTAACTTGACGAACATTAGTGAGCGATGGAAGTTTAGAGATAGACTCAATTTTGGCCTTATCCACCCCTAATCCTCTCTCAGAAAGTACATGCCCTAAAACAATGCCCAACTAGACCATAAAATGGCTCCTCCCAACTAAGCACAAATTTCTCCTCTTCACAACGGGTTAAGACTTTATCAAGATGGGAGAGACAATGGTCAAACGACAAGCCATAAATGGAAAAATCATCCAAGAAGATCCCTACAAACTCGTCGATCATGTTAGAAAAGATAGCCATCATGCAATGTTGGAGCATGGCAGGAGCGTTACATAACCCGAATGGCATTCGGGAGAATGCAAACGTACCATATAGACTCGTGAAGGTGGTACACTCTTGATGATCAGGGAAGACAGCTACCAGATTATACCCAGCGTACCCGTCAAGAAAACAAAAGTACTTGTTTCCCGCCAATTTTCCTAGAATCTGATTAATAAACGGCAAAAGGAAATGGTCTTTTGAGTAGCCATATTCAAACTGTGGTAATCAATGCAAACCCTCCAGCCAGTTGAGGGTCTAATGGTCACCAACTCTCCTTGGCCATTTTCTTCCACAATGATTCCTACCTTCTTAGGCACCACATGTATCAGACTGACCCATTTACTGTCTGAAATGGGATAAGTAGTGCCTGCATCCAACCATTTCATAATCTCCTTCTTAACAACCTCCCGCATATTGAAATTGAGCCTTCTCTGCATGTCTCGAAAAAGCTTCAGGGACTCGTTCGTGTATATATGATGCATGAAAAGAGATGGATCAACACCCTTCATATCAGCTATCGACCAACCAATAGCTTCCTTATGCCTTTGTAAACACTCGAGCAGAGCTCCCTCCTACGATTCAGATAATGCAAATGAGATAATGACAGGGAACATGTCATTAGGCCCAAGGAAGTATATTTCAATGTGCTCAGGAGGGGTTTAAGCACTAACTCAGGAGTCATTTGAATTGAGGGTATAGGTTGAGATTTCCCCGCTTCAGGTAGCGAGTCTACCTTCAAAGTCCAAGGAGGGGACAGAGACTGTGTACTCCTAGCAACTCCTCCAATTCGAGCATATACCCTTCATTTTCTTCAATAATCGAAGGATGGTCTTTAGATATGACCATTTGAAGGGGGTCACTACATAAGAGTGTTGGAGTAGTCTCTTCAATAATTTCATCAACCACCTCAATCTCAGAATAATCTTCCAATCCAGGTTGCTTGTAGGTATCAAAGACATTTAACCAGATTTTCTTGTTCCCAAAGCCAATTTTAAGTACCCCCAATTTAAAATTAATAGTGGTGTTGGCTATGGCCAAGAAATGGCATCCAACAATAACGGACGGCTTGGTGGGTTTATTAGATGGGTCAGTATCCTGCACAAGAAAGTCAACAGGGAAGAAGAAGTCCTACACTCTTACAAGAACATCTTTTAACAATCACTGTGGTGTGTTAAGCGATCTATCTGCGACCTGGAGGATGACAGGATTAGGCTTTAAGTCACCTCCTCCCAAAAGGTCGTAAATAGAGCTCAGCAAAATATTCACCCACGTGCCAAAATCGAGCAAAGCCTCGTCAATGTGTTGGTTACCTAAAACCACTAAAATAAACAGGACTCCGAGGTCTTTCATCTTGGGGGGTGTTCCATGTTGGAGCACCAAGCTAACATGATCAGGCAGGATGACCTTAGCTTGGACCTGTCTCCTAAATTGGCGCTTCTAGGTACACAGGTCATTTAGAAACTTGGCATAGGACAAGATCTACTTTATAGCATCCAATAAAGGCAAGTTGATGTGGATTTGCCTGAAAGTGTCCATAATTTCATCTATCCTATTCTTAGATCCAGATAAGCCAACAGAAAGTTCCCCAAGGGCAGATAGGCACTCAGGATAGGGCACCCTCGGCTTCTAGATAGAGGTGTCGTGTCGAGGTAGGGGTGGTGGAAAGACGACGTCCGCCAGGTGAGTGATTTCAATCGAGGGAGGGCAGTCCAACTCTTCATCGGTGAGGGTGGAGGTCGAGTTCGGTGCAGGAGGGGAATTCTGAGGGGTTATTGTAGGAGTGCTACTAGGTTTGCCATTTTTTTTTTCACTCCTTAACATGATCATAGCTTAAGCGTGCTCCCTGAATATGACCCCCTTACCTCCTGGGTTCTCTTCAGAAGAACTAGACAACTTCCCCGGATCCCACTACCTATCTCAGTAAGATGACCAATTTGGGACTGCATATCAATGATCATCTTATTTTGAGATTTGATGACCATATTCTAATGTTCTTGCATCGCTTTCAAGAATATTTGATGACTATATTCTAATTTAAGTGGTCTTCTTAAATTACGTCCGAATACAATGCATGCACAGATAATTGATGCAGAAAGATAGGAAGTATGCACCTTGCTCCAGCACTCTACGATGCAGGAACGCACGCAATGCAATAATAAAAATCTAGATACTGCTCAAGCAATCTTAAATGATTCACCTATGGATATACAACCTCTAACAATCAGCTCCGATATATATAGGAGAAATATCCACTAAGCACTGTGCTCACAAATCAACAAATAAGTCTTTTTTTTGTCACCATACAATTTATTACATGATTGATGAAACCACTTACATTACAAGTCGATGGATTTGCAAAACCACTATCACCGTTACATTTTTCATAATAGGCTTTATTTTATATTTGGAAATGATTGTAATTGTGTACCCAAGATTTAAGTAACAAACCAAGATTTTAGAAGCATTCTGATTATATGCATACATGTTAGTCTACATTAGTTTTGTATAACGTTGATTCACAATTTGTTTCTTACGCTATCACATTCTTTTCGGCACATCCACGTATGCAGCCAGATTACTTTTTCTTTGTTTTCATGTCGTATCATCGCAATTATTTTTCGTACATCTCTCCCCATCTATGTTATTTTTGGAACAGGTAACACTATTACATTTTGAATGAACATTATATATTCAAGATATTATCAATGAACTCATAATACTTCGTGGGAAAATCATAAACATCTCACTATGTAATAAATTGCAATATTACAATGGTTATCTTTATATTGGTTTGTAATACAACCTTAATAATGTTATATTGTAATACAACACAGTAAGACACAGGTATGCATTACAGCACGTCAACTAACTTCAACAATCGTAATATATTTCTTAACGGTTTGTAATATACAAGTCAATATTGTTACGCTATAATACATTATGATTGCCTTTATATTGGTTTGTAACACAACTTTAATAATATTATATTATAACACAACTCAACAAGACAGGAATGCGTTGCAGCACGTCAAGTAACTTCAACAATCATAATACAACACAGCAAAATACAGGTATGCGTTGCAGCACCTTTAGTTAAAAATGTTATCAGAACATTATATTACAATCTTTTATCAACATTGAGCATTTTATATCTTCCTTTTTACTAACGTGTTCCATCAAATATCAATCATAAAAACTTTGTTTCTAGTGCTGGATGTAATACAAATACTAAAGTCATTACCGAAAGTCAAATTATTATTTATTTATACTACGGAATATAACGTGTCATTTATTTATTTTATTTGAATATAACACGTGCACAATCCATTGTATTTCGAAAATACATATATTGTATTACAAGCCTCCTATTTGTTCGAATACTATATCTTTGTAATACATATTTTAATGTTACAACACATGTTATTCTATTACAAATTTTATTATTTTCATTACAATATGTATATTTCCATTTTACAAACCTATACCTTAGTTACAACGTATATATAGTTATGTTACTATGTTTTCACAATTACATGTCATGTTTTTAATTTTAAATAAGTGCATTTTGTGAACGTCATTTATTTAAAGCAAATACAATCGTATTTGTTTTGAAATGTTTTATTGTTTGAAAATACATATTTCTTTATATGGTAAAAGTCGCCATATTCGTTGAATTGAAAAACCACCATGTAAAAAAGTGGTATTTATGGGAATTATGGGATTCTAATCAAATGGTTACGATTATAGGCTTATTTATTATTTTGTGAGCGCTGTGCTCAGTGGATAAACCCCCCACACACACACACACACACATTTATATATATACGTGCAATCAAAAAAAACTACCACAGATATAATTAACCTAGTATCTAAAGTACTGGGGACACTCCACCGAAAACTAGCCCTAGGTTACAAGGGCAAGAAAATAAATAATTAGAATCTAAAAGTCTAAAACAGTGCAATTAAAGAATCAACCCTCTTGATTATTCCACCGTACGTTTTCACGTGTGTGGGATCAAGGCCCACAAGCACCTATTGCTATCCTTTAGGTGGCTTCAAGATCCACCAAAAATATCACCTCCCTCGTGCGCACCCGTCACGCTCGTTTGTACGTTTTTTAGCACAAACAGAATTAATGTCAGTAATTTAGAAAAGCTTCAGAAATAGCTCAAAAATAATCTAAATTCCTCGAAAAACTTAATAGCCATGTTTCCTCCCCAAGCAACGACACCATTTGAAAAGTTGCTTCACGTTTTTAATGAATTTTTACATATAAAATGTCACGTTGTTATAGTTCGTTGAGTGGAAGAAAATCACTTTTCAAAACATCTAATACCAAAAATCTAACCATGAAAATATTTAGGTCGTCTCTACAAGGAGGAAATAGCCTATTAAACTCATCAGTGGTGCCTCGTTTATTCTAAAAAATCAATGGGTACACATATTAACTAGTACAACTCATTTCCAACATAAATTCTCATTCTAAGCAATTAATCAAGAACATAGGTGCACATGCAAAATCACCGTAATATAATATCATGCAAAACGTGAATAATGACCTTGATAATGGCAATCACCGTAAATATTAACCTCCAACAAAACAGAGCATGTTCACTATAACCAATATGTCACGTTCTACATCATTCATGGGAGACAACCGTAAGTAATTCCAATTGAGAAGGATATCCATACAAATTCACCTCAATATATTAAGATATCAAATAAATGAATAGCATTCCTCAAAATGACAAAATTCATAAATATTAATAATATTATATTATAACACAACTCAACAAGATAGGTATGCGTTGTAGTACGTCAACTAACTTCAACAATCGTAATACAACATAGCAAAATACAGGTGTGTGTTGCAACACCTTTAACTAAAAATGTTATCAGAATATTATATTGCAGTCTTTTATCAACAGTTAACATTTTATATCTTCCTTTTTACCAACGTGTTCCATCAAATATCAATCATAAAAACTTTGTTTCTACTAATAGATGTAATACAAATACTAACATCCTTACCGAAAATCAAATTATTATTTATTTGTATTACAGAATATAACGTGTCATTTATTTATTTTATTTGAATATAACACGTGCACAATCCATTATATTTCGAAAATGTGTATATTGTATTACATGTCACCTATTTGTTTGGATACTATATCTTTGTAATGCATATTTTAATGTTACAACACATGTTATTTTATAAATTTTATTACTTTCATTACAAAATGTATATTTCTATTTTACAAACAAATACCTTATAGTTACAACGCATATGTAGTTATGCTACCATGTTTTCATAATTACAAGAAGCATGTCATGTTTTTAATTTCACATTAGCACATTTTGTGCGCTTCATTTATTTATAGCAAATACAATCGGATTTGTTTTGAAATGTTTTATTGTTTGAAAATACATATTTCTTTATATGGTAAAAGTCACCATATTCGTTTGATTGAAAAACCTCCGTGTAAAAAAGTGCTATTTATGAGAATCGTGGGATTGTAATCTAATGGTTACAATTGTAGGCTTATTTATTATTTTGTGAGCACTGTGCTCAGTGGATAAGCCCCACATATATATATATATATACACGCGCAATCAAAAAAAACTACCACAAATATAATTAACCTACCACAAACTAGCCCTAGGTTACAAGGGCAAGAAAACCAATAATAAGAATCGAAATGTTTAAATCTAAACTAAGATCTAATGTAGAGAAAATAGTGCAATCAGGGAATCAACCCGCTTGATTATTCCACCGTACGTTTTCACGTGTGTGAGATCAAGGCCCACAAGCACCAATTGCTATCCTTTAGGTGGCTTCAAGGTCCACCAAAAATATCGCCCCCTTCGTGTGCAACCGTCACGCTCGTTTGTACGTTTTTTAGCACAAACAGAATCAATGTCAGTAATTTAGAAAAGCTTCAGAAATAGCTCAAAAATAATCTAAATTCCTCGAAAAACTTAATAGCCATGTTTCCTCCCCAAGCAATGGCACCATTTGAAAAGTTGATTCATGTTTTTGATTAATTTTTATATATAAAATGTCGCATTGTTATAGTTCGTTCAACGGTAGAAAATCAATTTTCAAAACATCTAATACCAAAAATCTAACCATGAAAATAGTTAGGTCATCTCTACAAGGAGGAAATAGCCTATTAAACTCGTCAGTGGTGCCTCGTTTATTCTAAAAAACCAACGGGTGCACATATTAACCAGTGCAACTCATTTCCAACATAAATTCTCAATCTAAGCAATTAATCAATAATATAGGTGTTCACATGCAAAATCACCATAATATAATATCATGCAAAAAGTGAACAATGACCTTGATAATGGCAATCACCATAAATATTAACCTCCAACAAAACAGAGCATGTTCACTATAACCAATATGTCACGATCTACATCATTCATGAGAGGCACTTAACCATAAGTAACTCCAATTGAGAAGAAGGATATCCACACAAATTCTCCTCAATATATTAAGATATCAAATAAATGAATAGTATTTCTCATAATAGCAAAATTCATAAATATTAATAAAGACGTTACTATTGAGAAACATAGCATTTGCTCTCGCGCACGCGTCCTTGAGTGGAGGGCTTCGCCAGCAATAACATTGCAGGAGGTCAGCCGGAGCGAGGGGATCGCGATGACGATGGCAGGATTACGAGAGGCAGCCAGAGACGACAGCCACACGTGGACGTGGTCCGCGGTGGTGGGCGCGTCAACACGTGAGGAGCTACCAATGGGCAGCATGGACGACAAGTCCTCGACGCAGGCATGCCGGTGGTGTTGGCAGTGGTGATAGTGGTCGGGATTGGCTGCTGCGATGAGGGGGAAGGGCTAAGGTGTTGGGTTATTTGGAGGTTGAAGATGATGAACAGTAACAATAGGTGTAAAGACTCATTCTGTTCACAGCCTTTTAAGACGCCTAGACTGTTAGTCAGACGTCTGGTCAAACATCTAGACCCCTTCCCAGATGTCTAAAAATTGAAAATTTTGTATGCATGCTTACGTCTGCATGCTGGTTGCACGCAGACAGACTCCCTCTTTTCTCTCTTCTCTCCCCCACCAGAACACTAACGCACTCCCTATATAACCCCTCTCCCCCCTTCCTCTCCTCCCCACTCCAACTGTGCTGGCTCTTGAGTACGTAGTAACAAGGAGAGCGACTATCTCCAATTTAGTATAGAGCGGAGCTAGCCGTCCTTGGGTTGGGACCCGGGATTACGATCGGCTACTCTACACCGACTTCTTTGACCCTCGCGTACACTGTACCAGGAAGAGCCACTAGTGTAGGGAGAGAGCTAGCCACCTCACGGGACCCGGGGTTCAACTAGCCACCCTACCAACACCTACTTGTTAGGCCCATTGGGCAAATCCAGGTTGTCAGACGAGAGTACGCGGACTGTGGAGGGGCGAAACCCCTGTTTGATTCTGAGGGGCTAGACCCCTGTTATTGAGAGGGCTAGGCCCTATACTGTTCCGTACTGTACTTTAGACGTACCCGCTAATGGAAACGACTAGCCACGTGCCAATGCAGGGTAGCTATCCGTACGCTTGTCGCACGTGCCGTAGTAACCAATACATCGATCCGGGACCTCAGGGTGGTTGACTGAGTGTAGGACCACCACGGGAGACTCCCGATCAGGAGAGCGCCACGTGTGCCTTCTACTCTTCGAAAAATACTACAATCAAGATCGTTCCCACGATTAACATTCGAGATCAAGAAAGAAATCTGAAAGTAAACCAATGAGTAAAAGGAAATGAGTAATAAAAGAAAATAACTGGAAAAGATAAATTTACCTGTTAGCCTTTACTGCTTCAATTAAGTTGGTTACCACTATACTCAACGTTCGCTGACTCCATTTACTCGTAACCCTTTTCAGGTCCAGGTGTTGAGAAGCCCGAGTCACCGACTGCAGAGGGTGCTGGGCTCAGTCGAACCCAGCAGTAGTTCCTATTGTGGTTGTACTTTCTTTTTGCTAATGAGACTGTTGTTACCGTTTCTGTTTCTGTACTTTGTTCTACTTTACTATTGTGGTGGCGATACGTACTGTTAGTAGCTTTTATTTCTTTTATTGCTTGTACTATTTTACTGTTAGTTACTTAGCATAGTGAATGTGATTTACTTTCCTACTTTTTGGTTATTTCTTGTTGAACGACTAGGTCTTGGGATTAGTCGAGTCGAGCCGATCTCAGATCCTATAGGGATTCAGGAGTCGGGTCGTAACAGGTGAGTTAAAGAAGAAAAACGAGGAAGAAGCTTAAGAGTGGGTGAGGGCATGGGATGTGGGTTTGACTATGGGTTTTGTTGTCGGGAGAGGGCGACTGGCCGTGGGTTTTGTGGTCAGGAGAGGGCTGCGGTGATCTCTAGTTGTGAGGGAGAGGAGAGGTGGTATGTGGTGTTGGGTTCTTCTATTGGAAGGACGGAACAGGGGAGCAGTGGAGGGGGAAGAAGAAAACAGAGGAGATGAGGAAAGTGGAGGCTAGCAATGGGCCAAGGCGTGGTGGTGCGCACACTGTCATCATGCGCACCTATGGCTCTAGAGGGTGGCGAGAGTGGAGTATGCTTTCAACCACCGTGTACATCAAGGGTTCACAGTGCAAGCTTGGTACACGATGGTGTTGGTCAAAGAAGCCAACAAGCCTCCCTGAAGCATGATCGTCATCTTTTTACAACATTCTGTTTGTTTCTTCCGCCAAGAATCTCGACCAGCAACTCGACGAGGAAATCCAAACGGTTGGGGAAGCGGTGCGTTGAAGTCAACGAGGTTGTTGTGGTGAGAAGCACAACCACCTTGGGTTGGCAATGGGACTTGGTGGCGATGCGATGCCTAGAGGGGGATTTTTGCACACATGTACCTGCAGAGTATAAAGATATGTGTTAAGTCATATCACTCCCATAGGGTAAACTAAGACCTAATTCTTAATAATTAAACTCAATGAAAATATGCATAAAATGTACTTAGGCAATTAAATGATCCAATAAATTGGACCCATCAATAAGACCCTAAAATAGGAGAAAATTAGTTTCTCCCATGTAATTCTGATTTAAGTAGTTTTAAACTTGATTTTGGACATTAAATCAATTGTTGATTTCGAAATTTTGAAACACCGAATTTCACGCTTCCGCGAAGCCACGGATTAATCTGTTCAACTCCCCTCAGTGGTATCAAAGCATGGTCAATCTGGGTTTTATGAGAAAATACGCAAATTTGAGTTTTAAATACATTTAGCTAATTTAAACTTGAAAATTAGAACTTTACATTCGTTCTAATTGCCTAGTAGACGTCTGATGGGTTCTGAGTAGCACAACTAACCATCAAATCAAAAGACCTACAAGCATTCCAAAGGTCTGTCTAACATTGGATGCTAGATGATCAGAGTCGCACATCACGGTATCAAATGTCTAATGGCTATATTAGGCATCCGATAATGCAAAATAAGACATCTAATCATAAGATCAGACATCTGATACTGCAACAAGAATGGTTCATGTTTGCACAACCCTAGTCTAGTAATTGGGCATTTGAATAAAATGTCAGACGACTAATTTGGTGAAATAAAATGTCCAATAATATAGTCAAGCACCTAATTAGTAAAGAATATTGATACTAACTTCTGGACATGACCTGATTTTTGGACATCAAATAAACATTTTCAAATGTGTTGCAACCCTAATTCTAAATACCTTTATGACCTGTAATCAAATTGGATTTGATATCACCATTGAAGAAAACTTAGATACGTATGTTGGAGAACATTTGTTTACTTTTCTAAGGATTTTGTGGATTTCTTTATGATTTGAATTTAATGTTTGTTCTCATGGATATGAACTCGTAGAGATAGGCACATAGTATTTTAAAATCAAGCATATTGAAAATTATTTTGAAAATTGGTTTTAGAACTAATAATGATTAATTTCTAGATTAAAAAACTTTAAAACAATAAGATGCCTGTTACATTCCACACGATCTCAAATTAAGATTATAACTAGTAAAATAACTAACCACACCTACGTGGTTAATTAGCAATAATGGGAGAATATACAATCGCATCTCTCGATATGTAATGTTAGGATCAATGTTTCTAAATGCCACATTTTCTTTGAAATTTTAATTGTTTGATTATGCAATGATGATATGATATGATCATAGGTACAAAGAGGGTAGCGATTGTGAGCAGTTTACATTATTTATGATGTAATTCCTATAATTTAGGAGCCTTTACATACGATGTAATTTTGTGTGTGAATTGATCTTATGTGAATATGCTTAAATACATGGAATGCAATATCAAGCACGAAAAAAGTGACAAGATTAAAAAATAATTCTAATTTAAACTAGGTCGAGAATTAGCTAATTTAATATAATTAAATTGATTTTTTTCTCAAATCAACACCCAGTCAAATTCCCAATAAGGGTAACTCCATTTTTCAATTGCATTGTTAACACCTGTCCTAATTTTAGCCTTTTAAGACGTCTGGAGTGTCAGTCAAACATCTGGCCAGACGTCTGGACCCTTTCCAAACGTCTGAAACTTGAAAAATCTGTACGTACCTTGCGGTCCGTGCGAAGGCGACGTACAGACTCGTCTCCTCTCTCTCCTTCCTTCTTCTTCCCCCCCTCCCCCCCCAAACCCTAACCCCTCGGCTATGAAAGAGAACCCCTTCCTCTCCTCTCCACTCCACCACTACCACCACCTTCCACTCCACTACCGTGAGCTGAGGCGTGCGAGAGAGAGAGCGAGAGTGAGGAGGAGCGGGCATGAGGAGAGGGCCGAGGTCGCGAAGCTTCGTGGAAGCTCGCCGGAGGTTCACACGGCAACCGCGATGTGTGCAGGAGGAGAACGTTGGGGCGTTGTCCCCGACATTCTGCAGCAGTTGGAGTTGCAGCGGAGCGGAAGGAGCCGCGACGGAGCGCAGCGAGAAGAACAGGAGCGCGGTCTGGTACTGGAGTTTTTCCAGTATCAGACGTCCGGAGTACCTTCCAGACGACTGGCTGGACGTCTGGCGTCGACACCAGACGACTAAAAGTAAGTGTATTGCGAAGGTACGTCTTCCTCGCGGTTACGGCCATGCAGGCCGCACCGTAGGTGTTATCTGTTTGGTTAAAAGAAGGTGCTACTTTGTCATGTGCAGAAGCAACTTTTGGAAGGTGCGCGACACATCCTTCCACGCTTTTCGGACGTCTGGACAACTTACCAGATGACCGAAGACATTCCCAGCCGACCAAACGACTGGTCAGACATATCGAACTACTTCCAGAGTCGCGACAAAGTCCTGGACATCTGAGACCATCACAGGAGCTTGAGGTGAGTCTCTGTGACTTTTAAGATGTCTGGACTTGTTTCCAGACGTCTGATTTGGGTCTACAGATATATTTTTGACCCGTTTAGGGTCCGATCGGGATTTATTTTACGCAAACAAAATATCTATGATTTCCTTGTAAATTCCTCTACATATTAGAAACCTTTATACACTGTTCTGAATCTTCCGTTGTGGTGTGTTCCCCGGTATAGGACTTCAACCTGTTGCGTGTCTGGGGCTTATAGAGGCGTGTGGGCCTCCAGTTCGAGCCCCCAGTACTCCCAAATTGTCTGGTAAAGTGGTCCACCCCTGTTCTATTTATAAAATATGAAAACGAGACAACTGGAAACCTACGATGTGGCATGAACCTTAAGACGAGAAATGGTTGAACCGCTTATTTGCATAATTGAAATTATATTTACAAATAAATGAGTTAAATTGTTAGCAACTGCCTGTTAATGAATACGAGTTGCCTGTTAGAATATGAGCTGCATGAGATAACTAAACAGTTACCTGTGATCACTTATTGCATGTATTAAATTGTGAAAATACGAGTTACATGTGTATAAACGAGAACCGAATTGTGAATGATGAAACCTGGATTGGAATAATATAGTGAACATGAGCATGAACCCTACGGGGAGTTAGGAGTACAGCTCCTGTGGATAAATGAAAAAGCCTGGAATGTGGATGGAAAGTGTACTGGCCCTTGAGTACGCGATACCAAGGAAAGCGACTGTCCCCTTTCAGTGTAGAGCAGAGCTAGCCACCCTTGGGTTGGGACCCAGGGTTAGAATTGACCACTCTACACCGATTTCTGTTGGCCCTCGCGTACACGATACCGAGGCGACCTACTAATGTAGGGAGAGAGCTAGCCACCCCACAGGACCCAGGGTTCAGCCAGCCACCCTACACCGACTTATTAGGCCCTCTAGCAAACTGGGGTAGTTAGACGAGGGTGCGCGGACTGTGGAGGGGCGAAACCCCTGTTTGGTTCTGAGGGGCTAGACCCCTGTTTCTGAGAGGGCTAAGCCCTATACTGTTATGTGCTGTACTTTGGATGTATCCGCTAGCAGAAACAGCTGACCACGTGTCAGTGCGGGAAAGCTACTCGTACGCTTATCGCGCATGCCGTAGTCACCGCTACGTCTCTCAGTGACCTCAAGGTGGTCGATTGGGTATAAGACTACCACAGGAGACTCCCGTCCAGGAGAGCACCACATGTACCTTCTACTCTTCAGAAAAGACTGCAATCAAGATCATTCCCACAAGGAACATGCAAGATCAAGAAAGAAATCTGAAAGTAAACCACTGGGGTGAAAAGAAATTACCTGTAAAATAAATAACTGTCAAAAGGATAAATATACTTGCTATTTTTTACTGCTTTAGATAGCCTGGTTACCACTCTACTCAACGTTCGCTGACTCCATTTTCTCACAACCCTGTTCGAATCTAGGAGTTGAGCAGCCCGAGCTACCGGTTGCAAAGGGTGCTGGGTCCAGTCGAACCCAACCGTAGTTTTCCGTATTATTGTTGTACTCTCTTTTCGGCTATAGTGAGTTTCAGACTTTTTACAGTTCCTATCACTGTTACTTTTGTTCTACTTTCCTATTGTGGTGATATATACTGAACTAGCAGCTTTTACTTTCCTTTACTGCTTGTACGCTTTTACTGTTAGTTACATTGTATAGTGAATGTGATTTATTTTCCTGCTTTTTGGTTATTTCTTATTGGACGACTAGGTCTTGGGATTAGTCGATACAAACCGATCTGAGGTCCTATAGGGATTCGAAAACCAGGTCGTAACATGCATCAACAAATTAGCCATGATAATGATGATTCATGGTTGCCGCCAAGGAGAGAGAACTATAACCATGGAACTATGCTAACAAGTACGCTCCCTAAAGGGAGCGATTAGTATAACATGCGTGTGGAGCGAGTCTACTCGTTTCTTAAAAGGGATGGACCATACATCTATTCACTTGGATGTAATTCCTAGCCCAAAGGTTAAATGCATCTATAAGGCTCTTGTACATAGTCACACGCACACTCGGTAATAATTGACGTGCACGGTGTAAGGTACACCAAAGGATCGAATCATACAGATACGCAAGTTGAACCTGTGAGATAGAAAGGGTTCCTGCTTTGATTTAAAGTGGGAAGCTTTATTTTCAAAATCCTAAAACCAAGCTTACTTTCATGTGCTAGTTTTAATCGAAATTTAATTCTTTTCATATAATAAACCTCAATCTACTAAGCTACTAGAAAAGAGCTACTTGGTGGGCCCCAATTATACAGATTGGATCTGTAACCTCGAGCTAGTTTTTGCTACCAATCACATAGAGTATGTAATAAAGGAAAACAAGCATGAAACCCCTAAGAACTCGCAGAAGAGGGAGTACAATGTGAACTAGGCTAAGGATAACACTCTTACCTAGTCTTACATCTTAGACTCACTCTCCAATGTGCTTCAGAAGCAAACATGAGGAGATGAAAATTGCCTCTGAGATCCTGACAAGCTTAAAAGAAATGTTCAGAGATGTGAACCGAATTCAACACTATATATTTCATGCAAACTGAAGGAAGGGACTCTAGTAAAAGAGCATGTTCTAAAAATGTACAAATACATTTCAAAACTCCAAAGGTTGTGGATGAAGATTCATGATAAGACCCTTACAAATATCATCTTGAAATCCCTTCCTGAGTCTTCAACTAACTTCATCATCTCATTTCACATGGTAAAGATAAAGATGACTTTGGCTAGGTTGATCTCCTTGTTTAAGTCCACAGAGGACATTATTAGGAAGAGGAACTCACCTAAGGCAATGGTTGCCGAGAGTAATGGGAGGTTCATGCGGAGAAAGCAAGGAAAATGGAAAGGTTCTCAAAAAAGGGCAAGTCTTCGACTCCTTTCGCACATCACACTTCTTTTAAGAAAAAAAAGGCAACAAACACATGCCACTACTGCGGCCATTGAAGACAAAACTATCCGGAGTACATAAAGTCCTTAGAGAAGGGCAATGGCAAGGCTATTGCAAGTGTAGAATTGCTTCTCATCATTGAAACCAACTTGCTCCTTGGACGAGTAAGAAGTTGGATTGTGGATTCCGATACACCTATTTACATTTGCAATATGTTGCAGGTGACCAGAAGGCTTAAAGAAGAAGTGTAGATCATGATAGGATCTGAGGCAATAGTTGCAATAAAAGCCATAAGGATCTGCAGACCTAAAATGCCCACTAGGCACATCCTAATACTTAGAAATTCTCTTTTTACCTTCCATCAGTAGGAACCTTAAATTTGTTTCTAAGTTAGTTAGATTCAAATATTCTGTTCTATTGGAGGAAACACTTACTATAAATCGTTATTGTAAAATAATCACTTCTGGTTCCCTTACTCATAGTAGATTGTATAAACTGGATGAATGTGAATCTATCATCAATGCTTATGATGTTTTTATTGATAATCAAACACCCTCTGAGTGTGCCAGAGAATGCAGACAGATCCATGGTGATTTGGCATCAAAGACTTGGACATTGTCTGCTGATAAGATCAATAGATTGGTCAAAGATGGACCATTGGATTTTCTAAAAGTTCAACCTTTGTCCATCTACGAGTACTGTATACGTAAGAACATGTCCAGACCTCCCTTTCTGGGAAAGGGAGTTAGACATGAGGACTTACTAGGCCTGATACATACTGATGTATGTGGCCCATTCAATACTGCAACTAGAAATGGTCAACAATATTTCGTGACATTTATTGATGACCACTCAGTACCGATTCATTTACCTTAGGCATCATAAGTCTGAAGCCTTTGAAAAGTTAAAATAGTATGATGCATTGGTTAACAACCAAATGAGTAAACAAATTAAAACAATTAAACAAGTGAATATCTTTCTCGAGGAATTTAAGGAATACCTTAAAGAGAAAAGAATCATCTCAGAACTTACAACACCTAGTACACCACAATTGAATGGCATATCTGAAAGGTGTAACCATACCATATTGGATATGGTACAGTTAATGATGAGTAAAGAAGATTTACCACTTTACTTCTAGAGGTATGTGCTAGAAACAATAGCATACATACTGAATAGGATTCCAACCAAATCCATCCCTAAAACTTTGCATGAGATGCGGTTGGGAAGAAAGCCTGGTGTAGGATACTTGCACATTTGGAGTTGTATGGCTCATATTATGAACACAGACCCAAATAAATTGGAATCCCAAACTGTTAAGTGCTACTTCATTGAGTATCTAAAGGATAGCAAAGACTATTACTTCTATGACCCTAAGACAAAAAGAGTGTTCACATCTAGAAATGTTAAATTCCTAAAAGATGAATTTCTTGAAGGTTAAGATAAAAATGAAGGGAACTTATTGGGTCTGAAGAGATTTATAAAGTCCCTGACCAAGAAGAAAGAGATGAACCGGAACACTATGATGCTTGCATTCCACTTAAAAGTAATTCTAGGGCAATGCATCCAACCTTAAGGATATGGATTCCACGTCTCAATTGAGTCTAAGATTGATCTTGCCACATATGATGCGACGATAAAGGATCAATGTGGACAAGTGAAGGTTAGTAATGCAATCCAAAATAAACTTCATCCATGAGAATGATGTATGGACCCTCATAAATCCTCATAATGAGGTAAAGACTATTGGGTGTAAATGGATCTTCAAGAGAAAGAGGAGACCAGATAAGGTGGAGACCTTCAAGGCACGGATTGTGACCAACTACACTCAAAAGGAAATGGTTGACTATAAGAAAACCTTCTCTTCTGTCACCATGCTTAAATCCATCCAAATATTTCTAGCCATAACTACATACCATGACTATGACATCTAGCAGATGGATGCCAAGACAACTTTCCTAAATGAATTCCTCAAGAAGGGCATCTACATGAGAGTTTCCAAGTAGATGGTAAGGAAAGAAAGGTGTGCAAGCTAAAGAGATCAATTCATGGACTCAAGTAGGTTTCTCGCAACTCGAACGTCTATTTGGATGAGACCATAAAGGGTTATGTATTTCATCAAATTTTGAATAAACCTTGTGTCTACAACTAGGTAGTGAGAGGGGTCTCACCTTTCTAATGCTATACGTGGACGTCATCCTGCTTATTGGGAATGATGTAAGGATGTCTTCCAGTGTAAAGCTTTGGTTATCCCAGAACTTTGAGATGAAGGATCTCATAGAAGCCTCTTACATCTTAGGTCCGAACATGTTTAGAAACAAAGAGAAGAGGATATTAAGATTATCACAGCCATTATACATCACCAAGGTCTTCGAGAGATTCCACATGGATAACTTCAAGAAAAGTTTCCTCCCCATTAGACATGGGATTTCGTTATCGAAGGGAATGTCTCCCTAAACAGTTAGGGAGCAAAAAGTCATAGGTGGATGTCTACATGCCTCTATAGTGGACAACCTGATGTGTGTCATGTTGTGTACACAACTAGACATCAATTATCCAGTAGAAGTAGTAAATCGTTACCAGTCCAACCCAAGATAAGAGCATTAAACTGCTATCAAAAACATTTTGAAGTACCTAAGGACAAAAGGCTATTGTCGATCTTCAAGTGTTAAGTTACATCAACTTTGACTTCCAGTCAAACATTGACGATAGAAAGTTTATGTCAGGGTTCATTTTCTTGTTTAACGGTGGTTCTGTAAACTAAAGAAGCAAGAAGCAAGATAGCATAGTCGATTCAACAACAGAAGCCGAGTGCATCGCTACATCTATTGCTGCAAAGCAGGTGGCGTGAATATGTAAGTTCATAAAGGAGCTTAGTGTAGTTCCCTCAATATAGTTGTCAATCCCACTATTGTACGACAACACAGGTACCATTGTGCAGGAAAAGGAGCCTCGCTCTCACCAAAAGAGCAAGCATATTAAGAGGAAGAACCACATCATCCGAGAGATTGCCAAACATGACAATGTAACCATCATGAAGGTGGACTCCATGAATAACGTCATTGATATGCTGACCAAGGCTTTGACTAGAAATTTGATTGGCACGTAAGTAGTATAAAACTGAAAGAGGTTTCGGAATGGCTCAAAGGACAAGTGGAAGTTTGTAGCAGTTTGTATGCGCTAAGTGAGCCAACTAAATAATGTATTGTGATTACATTTCATCTGAAAAAAAAGCATTAGATTATTTTCAATGCATGGATTGTGTCCCTAGTACAAATAGTAGTGTACTTGAACAGATCAAATAAACCCAATGTGTATTGACTCAAAGATTTAAATGGTTTAGAGAATCTTATAGCATATCAAAAAATCATTATATCCGATTCCATCTTTTGTTTCTAATCTGAGCTACGATGACAACCTTCTCTAGAGGTCATCGCCTGATAGATGCACTTCAATGGGGATTTAGAACTATCACATGAGTCAGGTTGGAATTGACCTGATAAATAGGAGATAATATAAGTCCATTGATATTTCTACATCTATTAACATTAATTATGCCAAACTAATGCTAGTTTGAGGGTGAATTAGCGTAGAAAGCATTTAGTTAGGTCAAAATAGTCATATAGGTACATTTTGTAAATATTTTATTCTGTTGGACTTTTATACAATTTTTCCTCAATCTATATATGATATCTTGATGTCTTTTGTATAATATGTGCAAGTACCAATTTGAAGCCTTGTGGATTAAAGATTCAAGGTTGAGTTCACTTATGAAGAGGTTGAGACTAATTTTTGCATCTAGACCCTAACCTATTTAACCCTAGAGCTAGGTTAATTAGGAACCAAATTTTCCCTAGTGCTAGACCCAAACACCTAGCCCAACTCCCAACCAAGCTTGGACGGCCATGAGCTTAATTAAAGACCCAATATGGTCAGCCATATGAGTCTAATTAAAACTAAATCCACATCACCTTACCCCATTACCTTCCTAAAAAAAACACAAACCCTAGATCATATCCCCTTAGGTGCCACCCCCCCTTAGGTCTTTCTAGAACACCTAGCCGTCTCCTCTGGAACCATCTTCCACCCTTAGATCTTTATCCCATGGCCATCCTTTAGATCTTATCATAATTTCTACCTAATGCACAAAAGTACATATCCCTTCCCTTCAAATCCTAGCCTACAACACATCATCCAAGGGCCCTAAAGCCCTCTCCCTATGGCGAGCAACATGTACCATAAATCAACCTCCTTAACTGCCCCCCCTCCTTTGTTCTCATCCCTCTATCTTACTTCAAATTATATCCCAACCCTTCCTTCATTTCCAACTAAAACAGCTTAGCCTATCCACCTAGATTCAATCCTAAACCTATCCAATCCTAACCCCTAGAACCTAGGAAACTCTATAAATAGAGGCCTACCCCATCCCCCTTCCTACTTAAGTCTTCCTTAGGGTAGAATAATGCACCATCATCTCACCACCTTCAGTAGCCTTCCTAATTAGTCTACCCTCTCACCCATCATCAGAGACCTTCTCACCTCCACATCCAGACTCTACCTCATCCTCCTGGTGGCCATCCTCCTCACCAACTCCAAAACTTCTTCCTCCCCTTCCTCTCTTCCTTAAGGCGGCTGCATCAACAGACCAAGCTCCATCTATTCTTTTTTCTACTTTCTAGTTATAGTTCATGTTCAAGTTTCTAATCTAGTTCTAGATGTACCTTTGACTTTAGCTCTAGTTGCAATAAAAGTTTGATTTCTATTTATATTCTTCCGCAATTTCTATTTCTCACCCTCCTTGTCTATATATGTGCTTGATTTAATCTCCTCATCTCCATCTATTTATTCAAAAAGAACAAAAAAATTAGTTAGCCAATATTTCGTATGTGCTTATTTATGCACCTAATTTGCTCCTACGCTTCCCAAGTTCAACTCAAAACTCACCAAAGTCTCGATTATTTATGTATATTTTGAAAAAATTGCGCTACAACGAACACTTTATTATACTTTGCAAATATCCACAAACATCGATCTCCAATGCTATCATGATGATAGCATATCTTTTGACCTGAGACATATATGTCTATTCCCGAACGCATGCATTTAGCATATCAATGATAGATGCACCTATCTTAGTGTTGATACTGGAAAGCTACAGCACATGATAGAAAATAGGAGATACATGATCTCTTAAAATAATCATACAAATCTGCTTCATAATTGCACGTGGCAGATTAGAGATGAGAGCTTACTCTAAATATATTGGGAAAGACAAATTACATATTCATTCTCAACCCAATGATAAAAGGAGATGTCAAAATAATATTATCAAAAAATGAATGATAGTTGTTTAATGATATTAGACCTCACGGATAATATTTGTCCTCAACATGTGAAAGATTTACGGGTATTTGGAATACTTAGGGAGGTGTAACACCATAATTTCAAGAATCCTAAACAATTTCCTATTGACATAGTAAAATCAATAATGATTTTGATGAGGTAACACTGGTAGAGAAATCAATTGTTATTTAAATAGTTAAATAACATTTGATTTAACATTTACTTAAGACTAATTGGATTAAGCTTAAACCAAGAGGGTTGAATGGCAATTAAACATAGTTTGGATATTAAATCCAAACACCCCATAAGTTGTGGCGGTAAATCTTGAAAAATATAAGTACGATTAGGTCCCAACTATTCTATTTTGATTTTGATAAAAACCTAATTTTGCCTTCACCAAAGAGGAGAGGTTGCAACCATCGCTCTTCTGCACTCTTCATCTTGGACAACGAAACCCTGGTCTAGACTTCCAAGAAAGTCTCCAAAAGTCCAACATCAGTGTTAGATGTCCAGATTGTCAAGACCTTAGATGATTTTCGATTCTAGAGGCCGTCTCCTTCCTTGAACACTTGAGGAAGTTGTTCCTACCCTCAAGAGGAGTACGTGTATAGAAGAAGAAATCGAGCATCACTCTCGAGATTCACGATGGTCTTCGCAAAGATCAATGAATAGGCATTCTTGATGCAACAAGTCTCATCAACCTATCCAAAAGAAGGGTCTTCTCCATATCATGATTTATAGTAGAAGGCACTGTACTTTGGGGTGCTATTCTACACCACCCACAAGGTATACCTTTATCTCGTAGAACCATAAAACGAAAGAAAATTAGTTTCTCCCATGTGATTCTAGTTTAAGATATTTCAAAATTCAATCATGATCGATTTTGGGCATCGAGTCAATCATTGGTTTTGAAATTTTAAAATGGCCAATTTCACTCTTTTGCGATGAAACAGGTTTAATCCATTCAACTCTCTTCATAATTAATAGAAGCGAGGGTGACGAAGACCTTTGCATTATCTTCTCACCACCATCAAGGGACAAAAGGTGTGTCTAAGAGTTCTTACATAGAAGCTTAAAAACTACTCTTTCCCCTCTTAGAATTATGATCCATTTTGGTCACTCATGCTCCCTTGATCGTGTCGTTTAAGACCTCAAACATCTACTTAGGGATGTAGACAAGCAACCTTTGTTGGGATGTATCACATCTTTCCCTCCTTTTGTCATGGCCAAGCTCAGATAATTCCAATTGGCCCCAACAAATAGTAGGCTTGAGTAACAGATGCCCGAGCTACCATGGGCATGGCGATAAGGCCTGAGCGAGCAAGATGTCTCCATGGGCTCAAGTGGCAGGTCTAAAGCAGGATGACCCATAGAAATAGGTGGTCATAGCAATGAGACCTTAGTAAATTCATCCCTGTTGCCCGCATGCCTAGCGTACACAAGAGGCTAAGTTGAGCCGTCTTTAGCCTCAAGTAAGTAGACCAACGAGCTGTGGGCTTGACTGCTTGGGCAACCCATGGTACCTAAAAGTGACACCCAAACCAAGTGGAAGATCAGTGTATGCTCTGGCAAGTCTATGATGCGCCCTAGCATGGACTTGTAAATGTCGAGTAGTGAACATAATGGAGCTCATAAATGCTGCACATAAATGTTAGAAGGTACAATTAGACATGTATGGTGTCTATCAATGGCACTCCAACCTTCAAAATGCCTATAACCAATGGGATAAGATGTAACCATCATGCAATGTTTATTGAAAGCTTTTCTAAAGCTTTTTTTAATGATAGGTAGATGGTAATGCATGTCCCAACATTGTGCCTTCATGGCCATATAAAAATGTAGGAGAAATGATAATACAGGTTACATGTTTAAATCATGAACATGTATATGTTATTGGTTGGGCATGGTAACATAATGGGAAAAAAGAACAATGTGACATGCTTAAAACATTTATCTTTTAAGTCAACCAAATCATCGATGTGAAGTTGAGAATGAAAAATTATAATGAACTTATCTTTAGGTCATAGGGAACCTTAAATCTGAGATCCCAAATGGGTAGGCTTGGCATTGCGACCAAGGATCAACATCCCAAGAGTCAAGATTACAATAGGAAAATGACAAGTCGATGACAGAAGAGCTTGGCTACTTGTTGATGTTTCCCATAGCACCATTTGATGGCACTCAGGGGCTACCGTCAAGGTCCCAAAAGTCACCAAAAAATTTATATAATACAGGTAACATAGAGGGAGCACGAAAATGGAAAAATGCCCAAGCATCCACAAAACACAAGAAGTTGGTCACCAAATTTCATTGGTATGGTGCACATCTAAGGAGGGATCTAACCCTTAAGAGTACCCTATGTATGAATGATTACAAGAGGTTCCACCCCCCCCCCCCCCCCCCCCCGCCCCGATCACGCTAAACATCAAGGCCCTTCTATAGGATACTAAAGAGTATAGTTGTTACATGTAATTATTCTTTTCGAGAGAAGCGTAATTGTTCGACTTGCTCCTCAAGAGCCCTCATTTTGCCTCTTATCTTCTCAAGCAGACCACATAGCTCTGGTGAGCTGGCTTTGGCAAATTGGGTAACTCTACCGAGCAACTCAAGTGGACCAATCAATTCCGGTGAACAACTCAATTCAGACGAACGGGCTAATTCTAGCAGGCTAACCAATTTAGGCAAACTGGCCAGGCAAGCTAGCTCACACAAATTAGTTTACTTGCCACTCAATGAAATTGTTTATTTTTAAGCCTCTTGACCTTGGACCTGCCAGAGTAAGCTTGAGGTCTCTTAGGCTTATTTTATTTGTTGCATCCAATACTACAACATCAATTGGGGAGGAATAATATTAGTTATAGTGATTGAATTTTTCCAAAAGTAGCAAATCATTACAAAAGGTGGCAGCAGAGCCATTCAAGTTGATATTAGTGCCACAAGAAATGAATGTATAAATTAGAAGATGAACAAGATAGTGTACATGGTGAAGGAGAGACTAAAGGTGAATGGACTCAATTAATATAAATTTTAAGATTAGAATTAGTATAATGAGTAGTGTGATTGGGAATAATTCAAAGAGAGCATAGATATAAGATGTTTCATGGGGTCCAAGAGTAGGAGATGAGAAGCTAAACCAAATTGTATGGAAATATGGCAAAGTCGTCGCTTACTACTCATGAATTGTGAAAATAAGTTATAAAGATAGATCAACGTAAAGGGCTAAGTATTGGTAATGAAAATCTTTGGAAGCACAATTAATCCTAGATGCTAGAAGAGATTAATGGAGGCAAAAGTCTTTTCAAAATAGCTAAATTAGGATCGCATAACCAGCTATTTAGATCATGTACCTGGCTATGATAACAAAAACAACCTTAAGCTGGTCAACCAGTTATCCAAGGTTAGAGCTAACTATGATTTTTAATTATAATAAACAAACCAATCTCGCTTGACTTCTTTTTTCACCCAAATTCAACTTGATGTCATCTTTTTTATTTTAAGCAACACGAGAGTATTCCTTAGGCTTGTGTGAAGTACTGAAAGGCATGTTTGCTTTTAAAGTCTCAAAAAGGAAGGAAGGATTTCTTATATCCTCCATTCTTCAAGATTCACTGCCGTACAACAGCAATTGGATATAAATCAAGGTTGTGAAATTTGATCTCTCTTCCAAAACCTAGGGTAATGTCTATGAATGATGTATATGGTTTATGCATTGCATAGCTGACTATAGGCCTTCGTAAGCAACTATCATTATTCTAACAACCCCTAAATTTTGGATATCAACTAGAAATAGCCCCTTCTCCCAACAACTCCATTGTCAACCTACATCTAGACTCGTGACCTTCCATCAACTTTTGGCAAGGATCCCCTCCCTCCTCTCTACCTTCCCTAGCACGCCTACCACTCCGTAGCTAGTATGAGCGGCTCCTTAGCACTGACCAAGCTCTTCATGGCCAAGCAAACCCATTTATGTGGGTGGGCTTATGGGCTAGGCCCAAGCCATTTAATTTGTAGAAACTTAACTGAAGCCCGACCCAAAGTACCAAAAATAAATGCACCAAACCTACACTAGGCTAGGCCCATTTATTATTTGAAAAGAAAGTTTAAGTCAATGATTTATTATATTTTAAGTGTGTACACATGATACCAAATATGGGAATTAGCTAAAAATAACAAAAATAATGGCATTAAGAAGATTTTATTACTTGATTCCAATTGAAAATGAATACAAAAGTACTTCTCGTCATTAGAGCAATAAACCAATTAAATCTATGCACTTTCAAGTTTCATATATTACCTACAATTCTGACCATATAACAAAGTAGCTTGGATATTCGTCGAGGCAAGACCAAAGAATCATTTATGCTCTTTTATAAAGATACCCGTAGGATTTGATTTTTTCTACACGTATGCAAAAAAAAAAAATATATATATATATATATATATATATATATATATATATATATATATATATATATATGAGCTTCAAATGGGCCTTTAAACAAGCTTTTGCAGTTGGGCTGAGCCTTGCGACAAGCTAAGCTTGGGCTAACCTAAATCCTGACCCTAGCCCATTAAATAAACTAAAGTTTTAGCACATGCCAAACCCTTAATAGTTATGGTCTTATGCTTAGGCCAAGCCCGGGTCTAAGCTATGGTGACCCGACCCATTACTCATCCCTACTCAACACCTCACTTATGGTCAAAGTTCCCCTACTCGAAAGTACGCGATTATGTTTCCTAGCCTTGCGAGCTAGGAAGGAGACCAAACTCATAACCTTGAGGATGGTTATGAGCTTGGGAGGAGCCTAGTGAGCATTCCATGGAGGGTTTTCCCCGGGGCCGGACGGGGAATAACCCGACCCATAGAATGCAACAGGCGGTGAGGGCCGTCCTCGGCCCGAAAGGGGCTTGTCCTCAAGCCCCGTACGCCGTCGTTGGATTCGTCTTCAATGAGTTTTGACCCTATGAGGGTGAGAGGCACAAAGACCCAACCCTCATTGATATGCTTTGCAAGCCACATCATGCCTTACCCCGCCATAAATGATAAAATAAAAAATCCATAGTAGGGCACTCTTTGAGGTCCACACCCTATGTTCTTCTACTGCAACACATGATGAAGGTATTGCTTGGGGGATGGTGTTGGCTTGTTAGACCTAGTGTACTTCCAACAAGCACAGACCTACCCCTCCCCTTTCCTAGATCATAATACCACCTTTCTTAGACACCCCACTTTATTGCATATACAATTTATCTTTTGGGCCTTTTTACATTGAAAAGGGCAATCAAGGAATAGTCGAAGGCAAAATCTACTAGAATGCTTCAAACTTCAAGTGCCTTATCTTGAAGTTAGATCCTCCTCCTCTTGCTACACAATCATGTAGACGTGGGTGATGCCCTACCAACAAGCAACTAGAAAGTCCACCATGGTTTAAACATCAAACTTCAGAGACAATTGGGTCATCACATTTCCCCTATTCAACACTAACTATGCTCCTCTACTTGGCTCTCAATTCAACTTGACTGACCACTCAACCTCACCTAACGCACTTCCCACAACTAAAACCACCCTATGATGATTCTAAGGACCACATGAGAAATCAAGTCCAATGAATCTCTAACACTCATTGTTCCTTTCTTCTCCCAACTTCCATGGATCACCGATCTACACATGATGGCACCAGCCAAAATCAGACATAGAGCATAGCTGGATGCAGATGCACCTTTCCCCTCCTTTCACCTCCAAATCGCTACATCCTCATGTATTCACTTTTTGCCCTTTGAATGAAGTTTTAGAATTTGCAAGACGAAAAACTATAGAAAAGTGGCGACCATAAAAAGGCACAACCCATTTAGAAAATTTTCAATTCCAGTGCTTCATCTAATCAAAGATTTATTTCTGATATATAATTAAAGCACATATAGTTTAGCAATAAAAACGTGATACCACAATAGAAATGTGAAGATTGCATAGCTTTTAATCTTTGGAAAACACCATGCAAAGGATGCTCACCAACAACGTGCAAGTAAATGACAGTTTGCTCAGTGCTAGTGGCAACATTGGACAAGCCCCGAAACACATTTTTTCCACTCACCAACTTTGTTTCCAATCACTTAACCACAACGGAATTTTCTAACATTATCGTACACCATATCTGGACCCTACACATATGGCTGCTATAGCTGCTTTCGTACCACTTCGTATCTTCACTCGACCGTACGTCCTAATTCCTTTCACAGTTCGTGACATATTCATAATTTCCAACGTATCATCAATCGACAGTAAACCAAACAAACCCACATAGAATACAACAGATGCTCTTTAATGTCTGACCTACTTCGTTCGCAAATCATCGGGGAAATTAGAAGCTACATGTTACTTCAACTAGGGCCTAATCCCTAATGACAACTTTTCACCGCAGAGAATTTGCCATCAATTTACCGAAATCAACCATAAAACCATCCTCGACCAAAGACCAGTGATTTGCCTCGATGATCTCCAGATACCATGAGAGGCGGGAAAGAAGGGCAGCATCACTGAAACCTACTTGCAAGCGGATCTCTTCACTTCTCCAAACTGAACAATCAACTTACCGAGAAGCTCTATCCCGAAGGAAAAGAAAACAGAATTTGTAAACTCTTATAAAAATGGAAAAGTTATAGATATTAATTAGTTTTTTTCAGAACTCTCTGTAAAGTGTGGACACCATCAAGTGAAATTTTACCATATTGAATATACACTTTTGAGTTCAACAATCTTGACATGGATATCAGATTTATTAGCTTTTGCCCCATCTCGACGACATAGTTAGCCCAATCGAGGCTTAAATAAGTTGCAATTACTTCATAACTACAACAAAGATCAACCAGGAAAAGAAGACCCAAATAACACCACAGGATAGGATATCCCCACGTGACAACAGGAACCCAATCCAAACGAACATAGCCAACCGAGGAATAAAGATGCTGGATAATAAACGCTTCATTTCCGTGTGAACTCTGATCCAAAACCCTTTAGAATGGAAAAGAAGTCAGTCCATTAAAGTCCTGCCACTGCTAAAAGGTTAGAACAGAATGCGACAGTCGCATTTTTCGTTTGCCGCATCAAATCTCATCAAAAAATGTCTAGCACGAGAGCAACCGTCTTTAATGGGAACAGTCGTAAGTGGTGGCAAAATTTTAACGTCAAGAACCACCAACTTTTCTCCAGCAAGTCAATGTAACAACCGTGTTCGCAAAAACAAAAATATAATAGCTGATGAAATGGTATGGGTACATCTAGAACCTAGATAGCCGATGACAAATTGTGATATGAAAATAAAAGCAAGATCCCACCACCCTAGGCATATAACAAGGGCAACACTACAAAAAATTTTGAAAGTAGAAATACCCTACTCATTTTTTTAGGTATCTTTCAATATTTCAAACGAATCTACAACATGGAATAAAGCAAGAAGTACACATATGAAAAGGCCCTTAAAAGATGACATTCATTCCCGGGCATGAGATTCATTACCATGACATTTAGATGCCAATGGGCGGTCTTGCTACTCACACCAACCGAGCACTAGAGCTCCGTTAGATTAAATTTAGACTGGCTCTATCCAGGTAATTTTCAAACTTTCTTACTTGTTGCTCCCAAATTAATTCTGAAGCGAAAGTGCCACAACCAGAACGGAAACCATCCTCAACCATTGCACCCTTATTCGGAACAGGATCAGCACTCCCTTTTTCAAAGCCCCTTATTTTTCCCTCAATCAAGTTCAATGGCTCACATCCAAAACACACAAACCATCTCTGCAAATGCTCAACATTGCTTTCTGTAAAATCAGGTTGCCAGCCTAAGATGCAACCCTAAAAGATTTTCCTACGAGCAGTCCGTCCAACTCAGATACAGGGTAAAAGACATTCTGTCAGGTATTCAAAGCTATCCATAAAACTCTAAACCAGACGATATAATGGCAGTGTTTGGAAAATAAGCCCAGTTGGCGACACACAAACAAGTCCTTACACAGTTGCGATGAATATCTGGGCCTTCATACTGCATAATTGGCCAAGCATCCAACTAATGAATCGAATGAGGCTGAATTCTGATTTTTACTGGACCCAATTACAGTGTTTGGATGTGGAATAAAAAGATTAATTAGGTGATGTAGCATGGATAAGATGAATAGTGTCATGGATTAGGCTAAAATGTCACCACAAATCTTCATACACAACATATTAACTTACCTATCATACCTAACTTTCACTTACCCCACTTTCCAACAAAATAACAATAAAAAAATAATCCAATATCAAACATAAAACAAATAAAGTACAATTCTCTCATCTATACTTAAATCACATCAACTTGTAATTTATAACATATCAACTCACCTGTCACATTCACTCCCACCATACCACTGCTAACACCAACACCACTAAAACTTATCCCATCCACAATTTTATCTTAGGAGCAAACTCAATCCGTCATCCAAACACAAAGCATAAAACCCCCATGAACCAAACATATGATAGCTACACTTGTCACTTCCCTGCATAATGCCTAAACCCTCCACACCATATGTTTTTAAACAATATGGTTTTATTCAGATTAATTCATTTTATGCTATACTGTAAACATCCTTTGATTGTATTGTAATTCTCCATGTGTAACTAATTATGGCTTTTATTAAGTACTCATATTTTGGTTTTACTAGAAGTACAAATTGCTATTTTAAATTTCTTTACAATTTAAAAATACAAACCACACACTCACCAGTACACTGAATACACTACCAATGACATGTCACTGAATACACTATCAATGACATGTCCCAGTTAAGATAGTAATTGTGTAAAGGTTGCTAAATGGTCAGTCAAAGAAAGAGATTGGCAATAAATCCAACATAAACTAGCATCTATCCAATCTATTCAGCTGAAGATGTACACTAATATGCACTTTGTTCTCACACATGACCAGGCCATGACATTATTACAAACCGTAATTCAACCTTAGCTAACAGTCAATCACTCAGCTCTCCTTGACCATAATGTCTCCATAAAAAACTACCAAAGTTAACCCAACAAGCTCAGATGTGTAAAAGTGAAACAATCGAGCCAAAAGAAATCCTTTTGGCAGAAACCTAACAGCTTAACAGCAAAAGGGCAATTCATTAAGCAAAGGCAAAATCTTGAATCAATCCCATTAAGATGTTTGATTCTAACAGCAGAGAGAGATCTGTTGGAACTAGCTAAATGGAGAACAATGCACACCAAACAGGCTGTTCGTGCCTACTAAACATGCAAAGCTAAGGCAGAAAAGTGCACCTTATAGAGGCTTAAGGACGAAAACTCCATGTTAGTGGGAGCTATGTTTCAAATGCATTTAAATGTAAACAGAAACCTAACTGCTTAACAGCAAAAGGGCAATTCATTAAGCAAAGGCAAAATCTTGAATCAATCCCCCTAAGATGTTTGATTCTAACAGCAGAGAGAGATCTGTTGGAACAAGCTAAATGGAGGACAACAATGCACACCGAACAGGCTGTTCGTGCCTACTAAACATGCAAAGCTAAGGCAGAAAAGTGCACCTTATAGAGGTTTAAGGACGAAAGCTCCATGTTAATGGGAGCTATGTTTCAAATGCATTTAAATGTAAACAGAAACGTTGCAATTACTTCCAGGTGTGGTTAAGCCAACATTAAACTTATTGTTATCAGGTAAGCCATCAATGGATACAAAAAGAGGAAGTAAAAGAGGGTTGAAAAACAAAACCAGGGATTGGTGTATCACCTTTAGAAATTTCCAATTTTTTTTGAAATTATTAAAAAATCAGAGATTCATTTACTGCTGTTAGGCATCGCAAAAAAAATCCAGCAAAATGGATAGAAAGATTCCCAATGGCCTTACAGAAAAAATAAAGGACATCCAAATTTATGCAAACCAAGGAGATCAAGTTCCTAGATCACACAGTGAAACATTGGGAAAATAATTGAAAGTAAGTTGAGGTGAGCCTCGGTGGAAAATAATTGTTTGCTTACATGCCCATAGACATACAATCAAGTAAAACACCTTCTATTGAGAATTTGAAGAATATGAAGTTGTGCTCTTTAACGAAAAGAAAAATGGAGTTGTGTTTTAGAGAATATGGAGTTGGGCAACTTGGTGACAAAATTTCAATTGGTTTGGCATATCACTCTAATCCTAGCATCCCTGCACCATGGAACAGATAAGGATTAGGTGTTCATTGCTCATTATACCACTTTAACCATGGATTGACTTAGCATATTCAAGATGCCATACGGTGGTGCACACTTATTACACATAAATTGTCCCAGTAGAGGAGACGAGATGCAGTCAATAAGGAACTTGAGCACTTGAGAAACACTCAAGACAATGACTCCTAGCTTCTGACAGAGCAGGACGAAGATTAGGTACATGAAATGCCATTCGGTATGCTAGGAACATCGATGAGACAGGTGAAACCTGGAACATGATGCATTTCAGAGGAATATATTTTTAAATACATGGGGTGACTCTCAATGGGAATGAACTATATTGATGATGTTTACATCGGAGGGAGAAAAGCTTCTCATGTTCTATCTGACAAGAAAATTCCTATCAATATTAAGAGCAAAAATACCAGCAAGCTTCAGCAAAATTCAATGTTAAGCTCTCAATAATTTGGATGGGTTTAGAATGTCTGAGGCAGATGAAAACATTAGCTTGGATGTGCAACTACACTCGAAGGATTTGATAAAAAATGAGATTATCAAACAATATTAACATGCACCGATCAAAGATAACATAAGAAAAGCTTTTGAGAAGGTCTGGACATCAACAAACAAGACCGGCTGATAACACAGACTGAAGGTTAGAACAATTGGATGTCAAGCCTTATAGGAGGGTTAAGAAAAGATCAAGTGCAAGAGAAAAACCATCATGCATATGTTGCTTATTTGGATCCATAATGCCAATTTCAATGTTATTTCGATAAATTTCTGAGTACACATTTCAGAGATACCATGGAAATGCCCGTATTTCGACATCAGAGTTTGACAATTTCGATGGCCCAAAAATAAGCCATTTCGGAGGCACACTGAGGACATGCCAAAGAATGCCAACAGAAATGGAAAAACTAATCAAAATGATATAAATTTTAATAAAATCACAAGCTTAAATTGATTTATGCATCTGTACACCTCAATGATTGTACAATTAAACATGATTGATGATTCTCATTTCTATCTCCACCATAACCCATCAGCCAGCCTTAGCAATAGCAGCAGCAATACAGCATGGCAGCACACAGCAGCGCCACTGCACAGACCAGCAGCAGCCGGCAAACCATAGCAGCGGCAGTGTGGGGCTACAGAGCACCTCCACGGGGTATAGCAGCAGGACAACAGGGGTAGAGATGCAAGTTTTGGTAAACCCGACCCAAACCCTACTCAACCCAACCCGAAAAGAATGGGTGAAATCCTACCCTAACCTGAATAGGTTCAAGTATGGGTTTTATCTAAAAAATCTTACTAGATTATGGGTATGGATCTATACCCGATTACTCGACCCAAATACCCAAATAAAATCCCTGTTTGCCCGAGATATATAAGCCTCCCCCTAAGTCCCTCATTCCCCCAACCTTAATCTCTCACATGATCTCCTCCATGATTTTGAAGGTCGGGAGTGCTTCCGAAGCTTCCATTGAACATTTATTTTCGGGATAGATATATTTTTATATGAAATGTGCTTGTATGTTATCTTTCTTCGTATTTTTTATTTTTTATTTTTTATATATTCCCCTTGAAGGATTTTTCTGCAATAACTTCAATGGGGATCAATAAAATTAGAGTAGCCCGAGCCGCTATATTTCAGGCTTATTAAAAATAAATAATTAATGAATTATGTTATAATTTTTTTTCTTCTTTGACTCTAATTTGGACACGATTTGATTGGATGATCAATTTATAAATGAATACCTGATGGGTATGGGTTTGGATTTTTATACACAATGGGTAAATGGGTAAGGTATGGGTATGAATTTTGTAAATGGGTATGGATTTGAGTTTCGCCCAACTCGACCCATTTGCATCCCTAAAAAGGAGGAGCGTGCCAGCACAGCAGCAACAGAAGCAGCCACGGCAACAGCGCAACAGCAACAATGACAGTGCAACAGTCAGCACTTCATCGCAATTGAAATGCCGACTGTGCCAACAATACTGGCGATATGCCAACAAAACCCTTGCATTTCGACTTCAATTTCATGTTGAAATGAGCCACTGGTTGAAACCCCCATTTCGACGACATACCGTCAACACTTCGATTACCGTTTGGATCAAAGTCCAAGAATGACTCAAGAACAATCCAAATTGGTTGACAAAATGACCCCACTCAGAAGATTAAAAAGGCCTAAATTTAGTTCCTTTTAGAATAAGTGCAATCTGAGCATCAGATTTTTGTTTTTGGGCATCACATATTCTATGCAGCAACAGCAAGATACCTCTAAATGTGAAAAGAATACCATAGAGAAGCAATAAAACAAGTAATGCATTGCATTAAGCTGTGAATTATAGAGATGTGAATGGCTGAAGGTAGCCTAGACAGGAACCAAATAAACACCCTATCAAGGAACAAGGGAAGCAATTTGGTTACAGGTTATGCCATGCAGGCCTATTTAAATGGTGATCGAATGATCAATTAGAAATCCTAACAAAACTAAATTTGTGTATAGTTGTAGGATATCTTGAGAAATAGCCCACAACCCATGGGTTATGATATGTTTAGCTAGGGATATCCGGCCAGAAAAACAACCTACAATAAATAAGAGTCATCTGGGCTAGATTGATTCCATATAACGAGGGATAGCCATCCAAATGCATGTAGGAAGGACCATTATCACTCAACAAAAATCCAAATGCCACTTCAAGAGATATCCTCCATTACCTTCCTACCGCTCAAACAAAGACAAATGTATCATGTATCAAAAGGTGAAAATCTACCACTTATTCCCATACGACTACTTACCCTGCATATATCATCCTACGAAACAACCACTACAGTTTAAAACATGAAAGAAAATATGCGCAGTTAGGATTTTTTTTTTTTTTAAGGGAGGAAAGGTGGTTATCCAAATGATAACCAGCCAAGACCAGTCATTAACCATCAAAACCAATAAAGTACGTGGAGGACTCTCAAAACACCACATCAAAGGAGATGCAAGAGAATTTTCTACATAGGGTGGCTGATCCCTAAAAATCTCCCCATTTCTCCCCAACCAAATACCCGAAAGAACCGCTAACATCCTGTCTCTCTCCTCCCTCGTTCTAAAAACAATGTCTTCCCTACCTCCCACCCCTCCTGATAGAGGCCCAAAACTCATCTATGTTGCCATGATTGACCCAGTCAATGCCCAATCCCCTCCAAACCTACTCCACAAAAGTATACTTGAAGAACAAGTGGTCTACATCCACCTCATCTGCAACACAAAGTGGGCAAGTCCTATCATCTGTCAATGCCCACCTCACCTGCCAAGTCTTCATAACGAGCCTTCCTCTTTTCAATAACCATGCAAGAATCTTCACCTTCAACAGGCAATCCACTGACCATACCATTCTGCAATCCTGTAAAAAGGCAATGTCAGTCATCTGCATGGTCCCCCACAACCTAGCATAAGCCCTCACCGAAAACTCTCCCCCTCCTAGTGGAAGCCATCCACCCCCTCTTCTGACTCCCATCCCTACAAGCACTGAAGAAGCTCTTGCAACTCTATCGGTCGCTAATTAGAGAATACCCCCTAAAAATTAACGCACCAACCATTTTGCAGTCCCGTAAAAAGTCAATGCCAGTCATCTATGTGGTCCCCCACAACCTAGCATAAGCCCTTACCGAAAACTCTCCCCCTTCCTAGTGGAAGTCGTCCACCCCCTCTTCCGACTCCCATCCTTGCCAGCACTGAAGAACTCTTGCAACTCTACCAATTGCTAATCAGAGAATGCTCCTTCAAAACTAGGGTACCAAGCATTGGCCCAACAACTCTTCACTACCTATCACACAGAAAGCCATCACCCATCCAATCATCTACCCAAAATCTAAAAGCCTCGCCCATCCGAAACAAAGATGAGAACAAGTCCCGCACCAGTGGGGCAACTAATGTCAGCCCCTTAATGAAATGGGAGGCCCCAGCCATAGGCAACCACAAAGTTGACCATAACAAAAAGGAACTATAGCACTTCTACAAAACACACCGAAAAAGATCTTGGTCCCTCCTCAGCAGCCTAGCAATCCACTTTGTCAACAGACTTGTGTTCATGTACCCCAAAAACAGACAGGAAGTAACTCAACATAGAGAAGAGCACGGCCTTACCCAATGTCAACCTTCTGCCCCTAGACAACAACTTAGATGCCCAACTCGCCAACCTATTCTCCATCCTCTCAACCACTAGAACCCAATCCTGAAGCCTTAGGCACCCGTCGACTAAAGGCAGGCCTATGTAGGGCAACGATCAAGCACCAACAATTGTTCGGAGCAATCCACTGCAAGTGCTAACTTCCACCTCTGAAAGGTGAAAAGGTATAAAGCTTAATTTTCCGTAATTGATTAAAAAACCAGACACCTCACCAAATAGCTCAAGTAAAGCATGCAAACGCATTACCTCCATGGAAGAACCCTCCACTAAAAGAAGGGTGTCATCTGCATACTATAGAATCGAAATCTGAAGATCATAGTCTGCCACAAAACCTCTAAAGGGGCCTCCCAAATACGTTGTAGACGCGACCCACGCTAGGGCATCAACTTCCAATATAAACAACATGAGCGCCAGTGAGCACCCTTGCTGAACACCTCTCCTAGGCTGCACTCATCCCCTAGCAAGATTCCCATTAATTAAAATCAAGAATGAAGTGGTCATGACACACACCTCTTCCCCCAATTAATCCACCTCTATGGAAAGCCCCTCTTAGCTAAGTTATCTCATAGAAAAACCCATTGCACCTAATCATAGGCCTTGTCGAAATCAACCTTCTAGAGGAATGCTTTCATTTTTCTTCTTTTCCATGTGGCTAGGGCATCTCAAGCCACCACAAAGTCAATGAGGATACCTTTCCCCGATACAAAAGTTGTTTACACCTTAGAGACCACATCCTCCAGCACACCTCGCAATCTATTCTCTGGGACCTTCACAACAATCAAATTGATCACATTAGATAATGGAATTGGCTTGAAGTCTTCTATTGCCTCCGCTCCCTCCTTCAGCAACAAGGAAAGATAAGACTTTGTTAAGCCTGTCAAAGCCCCTATTTCCTTCAGCAAACTCCCCAATCACTTACATCACCTCCTCCTTGACAAGCAACCATAATCCTCTATAAAAAAGTATAGGAAAGTCATCTGGCCCAAGGCACCCATCAGCATTGAGACCCCACACTGTTGTCCTAACCTCATCCTCCGCGAAGGTATCCATAAGAGTTATCGCCTAAGCAGATGATATTCCCTGTGCTCCTCCCCCATCCATCTCCATCTCCATCTCCCTTGTTTGCGCCTCCCAGTGAGTTCTCTGAAAAAAATCGCTACCACCCTACCCACCTCCTCCCTGACTGAGTGGCACACCCTGCCAACCAGCAACCTGTAATCCAATTCCTCCACCCCCTAGCTGACACCATCCGATGGAAAAATCTAGATTTGAGTCACCCTCCTTCAGCCACTTCTACCTGGTGACTTCCACTCAACCTCAACCTTCCTATCCTCCTACACTACGAGCATTTGTCTTACTCTATGCGCCCTTTCTTCCGGAGGCAGCATCCCCTCATCCTCCCTCCTGTCAAGCTCACTAATCTCTACTAAGGCTTCCCTCCTCCTTCCCCACCCCTCACTTCCTTTTTATACTTCAAGTGGCCTCTCAATGTGGTCAGCTTGGCCACTACCCGATCTGTTGTCAATCCCTCCACCTATAAAGACCGCCACTTCTCTTCAACCATCTCCCTAACCTCCATCCATCAGGAACCGTCAAACTTGAAATATGTGCCAAAAGACGCTCCTTCATTTGATTTCCAAAATGATGACGTGTGATCCAAGAAAGGTCTATCCATTAGATTAACAAAGGCCAACGAGAAAGCCTCTACCAGCTCCACGCTGGATAAGAAGCAATCGATCCTGGACTTGTGGCCACTCAAGCTCCTCCACGTGTATGTACACGAAGCGAGCACCACATCAATGAGACCATGCACTGCCACAAACTAAGCAAACTAATTTCAACCTCGATCTTGTCCCCCTCTCCCACCGAGTCCATCATCCATCCTCAACGTGGCGTTAAATCCCCACCAACCAACCATGGATTCCCCTGACAACTTACTACCATTACAAATAACTCTTCCTAAATCGCTACTCTCAACACCGCATCAATCGAGCCACAAACACCTATAAACGCCATCCTCACCCCATCTCCTCTCCTTTTAAGCTTAATTGAGATTCCACGCACCCCCACAAGAGTCCTCCAACTTGAAAAAAACCTCCCTCCAACTTATCAACTATCCTCCAACTTGGCCAGTCACGTACAAAGATAGGAACCCCTCCATGAAGTAGCCACCTACTTGATTCCAAGTGGCTCTGTTGCACGCCACCAACTTCGTTTCCGACAACAGAACCACATTCGCTCTTCACTGCCTAACATATCTCCCAAGTGCTGCCCTCCTATTGGGGTTGTCCAGACCCCTAACATTCCACAAGAGAACTCCCGTCATCAGGCAACACCTCGTTCCTCCCCTACAACAGGCCTGAAACCCACCACCACAGCTACCTATCGCAAAACCCCTTCTTCAATGGCTACCTCTTCTTGCGAAGACATGTTCATGCCATGCGCATCTATCACAAGCCTCTTCTGTCGGTCACCACCCCTTTTCAAACCCTCACAATCGCTAGCCCTCCCACAAAACGACCACTTCCTCAAGTAACAAATGCCACCACCTCCTCTCCTTACCTTACATGGCCTCTACCCCATCATAGGCAAGCTAGAATGTCCCCCACCACCTCCACCTTCTCCACTTGCCACATTCAGCAAAGCATCAGCCAATGAAAGGTCTCCCTCACCGCCATCTGGCCACTCCCCCTACCAAATAGTCCACCCCCACCGTAGCCTCCCTTGTCGCCTCTAGGCACCAAGGTCCTTCCTAATCCCCACCTCCAACTCCATCTCGCTCCACACCAACTCCACCACAAAATCACCCCATCTCCAACTCCCTCTCACCCCCAGTCATCCGCGCTCCATCACTCAGAGAAGAACTCCCTGCCACACAACCCCTCCACCAGATGCTTTGAAGGAGAACCAATTGAATCAACTTCAATGTGGGTCGCATAACCTACCTGCACCTCTAAGCTAATCGTGTCAGACCCAAATTCGCTATCAGGCCCAACATCTCAGTCATGTGCCATAGACCCTCCCATGCCTCCATCGTCATAAAACATTCCCAACTACCACTTCAAATTCTCTACAAAGTCAATCATAAAACTACGATCCTCCACCTCTCCCTCTGGTTCCACCAAAATCACCGCTCCTAACCCCTCACCTGTCGTGTCTAACAATAGAGGCGTCGCTCCGCCAGCAAAAATCACAACAATGGCTTCCAAGTCAACCCTCCACCAACCATACGATGCTTGGGTTTCCAAACCCTAGCCACCCCCGACGACACCGCCACGCTCCAACCCATATGCATCGCCTCTGACCACCCCACGTGCATACTAGGCTTCGCGGCTTCATGCCTACCCACTCTCCCTGGTGTAGATCACCACCCACGAAGAACCGCCATAGAGGACCACCTTCACCGAGAGGGCAACCCTCATCCTTAAGTCCACTGTTGCCACCACCCAACACACATTATCCGCGGGTAGCCCCAACCCGTCAGAGGTCCTCAACGTCGCGAAGGGTGAAACAACTGCTGTTGCGACCTCCATCGTACAAAGCCCGAGGGGAATCCCCTCCAATCTCACGACAGCAAGCACCCTCTACAGAGGCTGCTCCCTAGTTGCCCTATCATGCGCACATAGCCTCCACCATAACTGAGCTCCTCCCACATCCATCTCTGAGAAACACAACTACTTCCTATCAATAGGGCGTAAACTGATGAGGAGCAACTTCCCCACCACAATCTCTGCAACTCTAGGACTACCACCATCCAAAAGCTCTAGCAGGGACCCCTCCACCACCCCTCGCAACACAACCCCAAAGAGGACCTCCCCAACTAAAGCAAAGTACAGGGATGCCCCTAACATGGCTAAAGACCTTGTCCATGGCACGGAAACCTCCACGAAAGGCATGGTCGGTGGTAACAGTGGCAACAACTGCCAAGCCCTACCAACCTTCCCCTCCCCCCTGTGGTTCCACGCAGCGCAACAAATAGGGGCCCACGCACCCGCACCTCCAACATCGCAAGGGCTCCCTACACTCCTTCGCCCAATGTCCGCCGCCAAGGCAATTGAACTAGCGGTTAACCCAACTCCTCTACATCAACATCGCCTCCCCTCTCCTCTAACACCGCCCCTCCACCAAGGCCCAACCCTCACCCTCTCCACCCCCTTCTCTCCCCTCTCCCTCCCTACTCGCTTTCGCTCCTCCACCAATCGCTTTCGCTCTCATACTCATTCTTTTGTGTCTTGTTCTTTCATGGAATATCGGATTATTCTGTGCAATTAGGATTATTTTGTTATTTAAGATATTCAAACTTTAAAATGTGGAGTTTTGTTCTATTAGGATCCTCAAATCCATTCATCAAGATAGACACTATCACAAACTGATGGGTAAGAGCATCCAAGTCTAGCTAAGTATTGTCTTGGACTTTTGCAGACAAAAAATCTTTAGCCCCCTAGTTGCAAGCAAAATGGAGTCAATTGGGAACATGGCAGCTGTAGCTCATTTTACATTGTTTAAATTTGCCATTATCAGCCTATGCTAGGGAAAAGTGATGTCTCAATGCTCTCTGAAAAAGCTCAAGGAGCCTAACTCTCCAACCCTGCCTAGATTAGACATTCCTACTAGTGAAGCATCTGCTCCTCTTTTGAGACAGTGAGTACTTAGTTCTTGTAGGAAACCCCTTTATGCATAAAACAAGAGACAATTTATATGATACAGATGTAAGAAATATGTGATGTCTTGACTCCAATCATATATGTCCCCACAAACAAGAGAAAGCAACAACACTAAAGTATCATCTGCTTTGCAGATCATTATACAACATGGCACGGTTTTAGAAAAGAAATGAATCTGCAACAAGTTGGGGAGATGAAAGATGTCCATATCTTTGAAGTTTAATAGTTCCACAGTGAATGGGAGAGAACAATTTTTTTGACTGAATAACAAAAGGATAGGAGTTAAGATTAACTAAAAAAAACTCAGCATTAGCAAATGATTATCTTTATCTTTCTCCATCTATGCCGAATTCCATATTTTTTATGAGATCAATTTAGTTGTCCACAACCTTGCATGTTTCCAGAAAGCAAAGAAATTGTTCTAGTGATATATTATAGTTCCCCAATTATCAATATAAATTTTACCAATTTATGCTGAGGATATCAAGCTGAAGCATGAGTTTCATGAGATTCAGCTCACTAATTACTGAACTCACTTATGGGCCCAATAAGCAAACCTAATCCTTACCCAATCAAGACCCCAAAAGCCTGAGATTAAGTCCAAGCCAAACTCAGTCTTATCAAGTATGAACCCAAATGTTGGGCTCAATCAGCAGCCCTACCTTCGAAATGAGCAATCAACAGATGGGAGGGTACAAAGGGAAAAAGAAGTACGTGAATCTGACCCAGACAATCATCCTAAAACAATGAGCTCGAAACTTTCAAAAACAATGAGCTTCTTGCACCATTTCGTTCCTGAACAAAATATTTACAATGAGTACGATTCAAACTCAAAAGTATTAGTTACTGAATTTGAATGGCATGATGGTTTTAACATTGTAGGAGTTCAAAAGAAGCAGAATACCCCCATCTCTTGCAATCCAACAGTATTCTTATTTAGAGAAACTAAAAGACTATTAATTATTAATAAGGTTCTAAAAAATGTGAGGCGATATTAAGACAATTTACCTTCATCGAGGCAAGGTGTAAGTCTCAAGACAATTTGTATAGAAGATATGGAAAAATACAATAACATATACTCGTTAAGTGATAATAACAAAAAAATAATGTAAAGAACACACTTCCATACCATTTTTGCTCTATCACAACATTAAAAGTGTGAAACTAAATGAGAGGTAACATTTAAATAAAAAGATATACATCCAATCAATAAAGAAAATTAAAAATTAAGTTTATCAAAATTCTCAAAATGAATTAAAAGTTCATAGCATGGCAAGACGAGAGCTACCACAACTAAGCCAACTTCCCAAACCATTAGGAGAATTAAAACATTCATTAAAAAGAAGGTATATCCACATCCAAAAACTCAAAAGAATAACTAAATGCATTCTACTCTCCTCCTCCTTGAACACCAACAAACTCAAGCTCATCAATGTTACCACTAGGACCAGTAGCATAATCCTAAGAGTCATCCATATACTTCATCCTAACCTCAACCTCTACATCTTCCTCGATATTCCCATCACTCTCTCGAAACTCTTACTCCTCAACATCAATAACAACTCTACCTAAAAGATAAATAATTTTAAACAATATTTCTTAGAACCTTAGTTTATAAATTTATTGTTCAACAAAATATAAAATTACATATCTTATCACCTTTACCCTTGTCCTCTTTCTTTTGTCTCTTTCTTTTGTGTCCTCCTACTTGTATTCCTCCCACAACACCTACTATCGACTCAAAATCATTTAGATCCTCTTCATAAGCATCAATCTCAATTTTACAAAATTGTAGCCCAATAATCTACTCATCTAAGTCCACTTCCTTTAAACATCGAGGATCCTCCATTGTAGTATATTTCTCCTTTTAGTAGGGACCTAGTCAATGAAAAATTCAACATTAATTCTTTATAAAATAATGATTATATATTACTTAAAATTTTAGCTCAGCAATCTACTCATCATCTAAGTCCACTTCCTCTAAGCATCGAGGATCCTCCATTGTAGTCTATTTCTCCTTTTAGTATGGACCTAGTCAATGAAAAGTTCAACATTAATTCTTTACAAAATAATGATTATATATTACTTAATTTAAAATACAAATATGATCTTGTTACTTGATTAAAAACACTCCAATTTTGTTAACATGCAGATACACCATAAGTCAAACTTAAAATCCACTTATCAAACTTCTTTAACTCAGGTGTTTCATTACCAAATGCTCTCCACCAATCCATTGTAATGGAAGATGTATTTTTAGTATCAAGAAAAAATTTACACAAAATTTATTAACTTGAATGATAGAAAGGAGTCAATAACTTTACCAGGACTCCTCTTCTCCCAAGTCTTTGTGGCATTGGGCCATCCGAATAACCATGTTCCATTAACAAATGCATCTATTTGGAGATCTACCTTCAATCTCTCATCCTTGTCAGGAACCAACCTCTGGAAGCATAAGTACAAGCCCATCTTTATTTCTAGATCAACTGAAAAAAGTTGGTTCATAGTGGCATTGGGGATTCAGAAAATAAGCAACAGTGTATGTAGTTGCCTATCCCATGATGTCCCAGATTGCCTTGTACTTCTTTTTATTATTACCCAAATTGTTAGCAATCTCTTTCTTGACCGTATCCATACCTCATAGATAAATTTCATGGGTGGATATCATTCATAGTCCATTCTTAAAACCATCACCAATGGTTTGATTATCCTTGTCACATAGGTTACACCAAGCCAAAACATTCTACTTTTCAAGATAATATTTTGCACAACTTACCCATTACCCTTCAATGCACAGCCGCTGAACTTTGACCTTTTTAAGGTGAAAATAAACTCAAAAGCATCCTTTGCACTTAGCAATCTCTATACAGTAAGGAAAGCAATAGTAAATCGAGTGACAGTAGGTCTCACTAAGTCTCCTCCTACATGCTTCATTGCCATGGCCACCACCCAAACATGTGCATATATGTAGTTGATGATTTGTTATCCTTCTTGAAAATCAGTTAAAGGTAACTTCATAATATCCTCCAACATAAGGTCAATCAATAAGCAACAACAAAGTCCAATACAAATGTTTCCACTTTTCCATCAATTTCTCTCCAACTTTTTTATAAGCTAGTGCATTGTCGATTATCACTTTAATAACATTGCTTTCTCATACTTCAACAACCTCATCCATTAATTTGAAGAGATAATTAGCGTTCTTGATCTCATTAGAGGCATCAACAAATTTCAAAGAACCATGTACCTTTGGTGTTGTTGATCAAAAAATCGATCAAGGTACATCCTTTTGGATTCATCCAACCAACAGATAATATACTACATCCAATCTTCGCCCAACAGGCTTTTGCTTGTTCAACCATAGTATTTATCATCTTAACTTCTTTCAAAATCCAAGTCTCTAACAAATACATCGTATGGCCTCTCAATCCCCTTTCATAGTTACATCCTGAAGCATTTGCTAGTAATACGAATTGGTGGCCAAATTAAATCATAATCCATTCTCAATAAAGAATCTCACAACACTAAGGCACGTTTTAATTCTTTATTCTTTCTTCCAAGAAGAATTCAATGTTACCTGCTTTGGAGGAGCTTGAGGAGTAATATCAGGTCCATCACTTCTAAACCCGACTTTCTATCCAACTTCAACAAATAAATCCATAGACTTCTCACCATTTGTGCACCACTTGATCCCATAGGTACATTTTCACCATGGCTAAATGAATATGCACCTACGTAACAAATTTCTTCATTTCTTGAAGTGTTATTCTCCTATCAAGTTCCTTCTTTGCCAAGAACACCTTAAATTCAATTTCAACTTTAGGTGGTACATTAGCACATAGTCCCACAATTTTGCATGTCTTAGCCAAGTGCTCTGACGCGGCCTATATTTTCAAATAAGCAAATAAATAGAAAAATGGGGGATGAGCAAGTTGGGGTTCTCGTTGGGAAAGGAACCAGTGAGAAAGAGAGAAAATAGCACATGAGAAAAAGAGGTGAGAGAGAAATAGAGATGAGATGAGGAAATAAAATGAGAGGAAAGATCAACTCATTTTCAATTCATTTATGCTCTTTGCTAATGAAATCCAACCCCTTTATAAAAGGGATTACAAAAATCCAAGGGACATGGCTCTTACGACTACAACCCTTAACCAAGGCATCCCTTAGTTGAAAATACAAAAATAAAATAAAATAAAACAATCACTCTTAGTGACATCCCCATCAAAAGCACCTATTGGGAAGAGACACCTTGACAAATTTCCAGGGCACCCTCCAATAATTAAGAAAATTGTAACAAGCACTCAAACTCCATGTTAATAAGATGTTAGGCTACATTAGTTCTCCCTCTCTTTGAAAACTCGCTCCTACTAGTTTATCGCATCAATTTGGATCCGAAAGAGGTGGTGGCTTAGGAGGAGGTAGCTTTCATGGTAACTCACTCTTTGCTATGAGTGTAGCCCTAAGGTGAATTAATTGAGTTGACATCACACTGAAGGACATGCTAGGATTCCAATACTTGTATGTCGTTCACCCCATGATGAAAAGTAAAAGCATTTGACAAGAAGGCATAACAACTGCCTACACAACTTCAAGGACAACTGTGGTGGAGATTGTAGTGAAGGATTTCCCAACGTGCAAACAATTTCCAGTTCAACCTCTTGATCTAAATTGATGGCATCAATGCCTAAAGAAGGTGAAAAGTGGCTTATCTCCAAATTATCATGAGATGGTATCAAACCCGCATTAGTGGGGCCTCTATCATCTTATTCAAGGGTCCCCTCAGATTGAATAGGTGAAGGCAAAGGACCAACAAGGACACATTCTTTAATGACTTCAGGCATATACCCAAGTTCATTGGCTTTCTTAAACATTACTAACTCATCTCTATTTCCACTTTCCATTTGATGAAGTGGAGATGATGGAAACGATGTAGCTTTCTGCGATGCAATTTCCTCTTTGCATACCTTAAGCTCTTCCTGCATGCATTTTAAAGTAGCTTGTATTTTCACAAGTGATCGTCGAATCCTTTGCACATCTTTTATCAATTGACGTTTAGAACTTCCAACCTGATGAACCATCGGAACGACCTGATTCCATGCTCTAATACCAATTGACCCCGCCTATATTTTCAAATAGCAAATAAAAAGAAAAATAGGGGATGAGAAAGGTGGGGGTCGCGTTGGTAAAGGAAAAGGTGGGAAAGAGAGAAAATAGTAAATGAGAAAAGAGGTGAGCGAGAGAGAAATAAAGGTGACATGAGAAAATAAGGTAAGAGGGAAGATCAACTCATTAACAATTCATTTCTGCTCTTTACTAATGCAACCCAACCCCTTTATAAAGAGGATTACAAAAATCCAAGGGACATGACTCTTGGGATTACAACCCTTAACCAAGGCATCCCTTGATTGAAAATACAAAAATAAAATAAATTAAAATTCAACCAACATCAATCTTGGTGGCATCCCCATCAACATCTCTTGGGAAGACACCACGACAAGTTTCAAAGACACCCTCCAAGAATTAAGAAAATTGTAAACAAACGTTCAAACTCCATGTTAATGAGATATTGGGAAGGTTGAGACAAGTCTATCTAGTAATTGAAAATCAATTTGGAAGGCCGGCACTTTGCCATTACCTTACTTGGGCATCCCTTTGGTTGATGGACGCCTAAGAGTTCAGGGCTGGATGTCCTTGCTTGAGCGGATGGAGGGGAGGTTAGCAGAGTGGGCATCCAGGTTGTTATCCAAGGGGAAAGATTGACAGTGGTCAAAGTTGTGTTGTCTTCTATGCCGAGCTACCTCCTCTAAATGTTCAAGATTCCAAAGAAGATAGAGAAGATCATTGGTTTAATGTTGCATTTCTTGTGGACAAACTATGGGGGTGCAGGGAAAGTTACTAGGTTGGTAGCGTAGGTGTGTCGTCCGATGGAGGGAGACCTTAAGGTCTCAGATGTAGAGTGCATGAATATGAGCCTATTGACAAAGTCGATTATCAAATTGCTAAGCGGGGATCTGGACTTGTTTAGAAAGGTTATGCAGATGCGCTATGGATCCTTCCTGTCTTGGTCGACTTTGGGGTCGCCTGTGGCTAGGGCCTCCCTATTCCTCAAAGGGTTGGAGTCGGTAGCCCCATTAGTGCACGATTTCTTCTCCCCCCTTCTAAGGACAGGAGAGGCCTTCAAGTTCTGGATAGATGACTAGATGGGCATCGACCCTTTGTGTGACAGATTCCCTACTCTCTACGACAGGACTACCCTTAGGGACGCAGCAATGACGAGTTGCTAGGATGGTGCGTGGTGTCTGACTTTTCAGGGGGCTTTCTCTAATTGATGGTTGACGAAGTGGGAGGATTTCCAACAGTGCTTGTTGAGGTGGGAACCGGAGGATGCTATGGACAATTTCCATTAAGAGGGTGATTTCTCAGGAAGGAAGGCTTATACTTGGTAACGGGGAGCCGCGCAAACGACATATTAAACCTTCTTCGAGATTATAGGATTTGGTCGACAAAATGCCCATTGAAGGTGAAGACCTTCAGGTGGTTACTCAGAAGAGAAAGACATGTCACAGAGGCTTAGTAAGCAACATGGGCGCTGGTGAATGACAGGACGTGCTCGCTATGTTCCAAGGGAGAGGAGGATGTTGAGCATTTGTTCTTTAACTGTACTTTTGTGTAGCAGGTCTGGAGGAGGTTGGGGATAGATTGGATTGACTATATGACAGTTTGCATGGTTTCTAAGCATCTTTCAGAAGGGGCAAGAGGCAAGGGAGGCCAAATGCTTTCAAGACGACGTCGGAGAAGGCCAAAGTGTTGGTTACGCTTTAGGGCATCTAGTTTGGGAGGAGTGGAGTGGTTTTCAAGGGGCAAAACCCTTATGTGGAGAATTTTATACACTCCATCTCTTCTCAAGTGGTGTTTTGGGAGAACTCTGTGTGATTGGCCATATGTAATATATTTCTTGTTTAATAAATGATTTTGATAACCACCTTTCCTCCTTTCAAAAAAAAAATTGGATTTATGCCAAGTCGGTCTTCTAATGCGCATGATAGAGATCAACAAAGCCAAGAAGAAGAATTTACATAATCGTTATTGATTTGGAGAAAGCCTGTAACTTTGTCTCAAGAGATACCTTATGGAGAATTTTGGAAAAGAGACAGGTATCAATACTATATATCAACCTCATAAAGATTATGTACTATAGAGTTACGGCTACGGCTTGTGCAAGGATTAACGATGAATTGACGAACTACTTTGATATCACCATTGATTTGCATCAAGGATCAACTTTAAGCCCTTGCCTCTTTACCTTGGTCATGGGTGAGTTAACGAAGAATATCTAAGTTGAGATGCTATGGTATATGCTTTTTACTAATGGCATTGTGTTGATTGATGTAACAGGAGATGAAGTGCCCTTTTCAAAAAACAAGAGATGAAGTGCACAAAAAAGTTGAACTTTGGAGATAAGCCTTGGAAGTTAAAGACTTATACCTGCGCAGGATAAAATTTGAGTATATGGAATGTAAGTTTAATATTAAAGGGAGCAATGAAGAGATGAATGTAAAAATTAGAGAAGAGTGCAGTTCAATGAAAGATATCTTTAAATACTTGAAATCCATTTTTCAACAAAATGATGAAATTGATAGAGATATTACATATAAAATTAATACAAGGTGATTGAAATGGAGGAGGATATTCTATGTATAAGGGGATTCCTTTGAAAGTTAAAGGATGATACTAAGGAGAAGCTATAAGACTCGTCATGTTATATGGTTCTAAATGTTGGGCTGTCAACTATAAGTATGTGTAAACCATGTCTATGATAGAAATGAAAATGTTAAGATGAATGTATGGTCATACAAGAAAAGACTCGATTTCAAATGAGAGTATTCAAAAAAATGTTAGGATAGCATTGATAGAAGATAAAATGAGAGGCGTTTAAGGTGGTTTAGACATTTACAGAAAAGGCCACCAAATACCCTAGTCAAGAGATGTAAGGAGTTGAGAGCTGAATCCACTAAGAGGGGGCGAGGAAGATCAAAGAAGTATTAAAAGAAAACTATTAAATATAACCTCAATTACTTCAATTTAAATCTAAAAATGACTCAAAATAGATCTAAGTGGAGGCAAAGAATCCATATAACCGACCCCACTTAGTGTGGAAGAAGGCATAGTTGTTATTACTACAAAATGTTATACTTGAATCTTCTACCATTAGATTTAGACAGTAACTATTTGATATTTGATTCTTGAACTTAAACATGGTAGACTACATATTACATATGAATATTAGGATATATCATTTTTATGTTTACACAAATGTGTTTAAATTTGATATTTTCTTGAAATTCTAATCATTTTGACCAAAGTCATTTTTGTCAACATGCATGCCTTTGAAATGGATTTCGAGACATCAAAATATGAACATTTGCACGACATGTCTTTAGAAATACCAGCAAAATCAACATTTAAAACATTATCTATTATCATTTGATTTCAGAGTTAGATTACAAAAGAACAAAGTCTTCAGATTTAGTGCTTAAAACATTTTTTAATAGGACTAATGATTAGATCTTTATCAATTTTCATTAGCATAACCATACCAAAACAATTTTGAAATCAATACTTAAAATTGTGTTGAACATGCAATCATTATTGTGAACGATATGGGATCCAATCATAACACTAATCTGTTTACAATTCTCCAAAAAGATGCAGCAACTTTTTTTCAAAATAAAGAATGAAGTAACGTATAATTAAGGTATTGCACAATGCAGTCAAAAGTATAATGATCTTTCCTTCTGTTTTTTGAAAGAGAATATAAGGATGTTTCTGTTGGTGCGTAAACACTACAATCATTGATTTTGATGATAACAAAATGAATATATTTTGTATTATCTTTGGAAACTAACATTTTAAGTTAAAGAAAATTGGTTTCTCAAAAAAGATCTTATATTGAAGCTTGATAGATTGCATCCAAGCTCAAGTTCTATGAATATCTTAAAGCAAGGATCTCAAGAAAAGAAATTGAGAAGCAAAGAATAGAAGGTTGAAGCTTGAACAAAAGGCATTAGATTTAGTTTTCTTTTTTTTTGAAAGCTTAGTTTTCATTTGTTGTAATAATTGTTGCTGTATCTTTGTATTTCATTATTGTAGAATTATTGTTAACAAGCCTAAAAATAAATTAATTAACCTAGCACTCTTAGGTCATATAAGGAACCTAGCCCATCTTGAAGCCTTCAAAATAATCAATGCCAACTGAAGGGAGCACTCCAATTTAGTTACATGCCGACCAATTACTTAGTAGTTAGTCAGCCAGCTGCACAACCTGCCAACAAATGCCTTAACAAGGGCGTCGACCAATGGTGAACCAATCAGATAAACGTTGAGTATTTAGCATTCAAATTTCTTGGAAATAGTTAAGCATTAATTACCGTAATTAAATCACCTAATTACCCTCGAAGGTCTCACTAACCAAATGACTGATGATCAACCAATCCTTTAGTAGCACACCATGTGATACTATGAATCCGACAACCAATGGCCAAGAACACCCAAGTCCAAAGATTCTAAACCCAAAAGACCTTTAGTAGCTAGTCAACCAGTCATCAACCAAATCCAATAGCATTAGACAATCAATTATCAACCTACTAGTGAAGACCCAAGTTGGCCCTTTGAACCCTTTGTAGGGCGCCGACCAAAAATAACTTTTGGTCAACCAACCCTGTTGTAAGCCACCAACCAAGAGTCGACCAACCAGTAATGTCCATTGGTTATGCATTATTTTTCGAATATATGATCAAACATCTAACTACATTTAACTATCCAAACAACTATTTCTTGTTCCTAAGCATCTATGAATTATTCCTATGTCTTCTATAAATATCCTAGGACACTCCTATACTTAAATACAAGAGTGAATCAACATAAAGAGTACACACACATCATAACAAGCTAGAATTCTTCCTACATCATATCAAACCTCCAACCTGTGCTCAAATCTTGTGATCAACCAAAGAGCACTCAGCTACTTAACTTCGCACTCACTCTCTACATCCAAACAGAAAGTTCCTTTGCCTTTAGAAGTTAAATTGATTAATTTACATTTGGACTCTATAGGACTTTGTTTTTCCTTTTGTTTTTGTTTAGATATCTGGGTTGTCGATTCCCATCCCTTGGAGACAAAATACTCTTCGATTGGGATCAAAGAAGGGTTAAGATTACACTACCCTCGTTTAAGTAGTGTTATTGTATTGAGATTACATTACCCTCATTTAAGTAGCGTATTAGTGAATTTTGATCAACTCGATCAATCAGGGAAAATCCTAAGTCATGAAAGATTTAGGTGGTGATTTTTACCCTTGAGGTTTCCACCTAAGGTTCGATTGTATAACTTGTGGTGAATGTGTGTAATTTATTCTATTTACTTATCATTTTTATCTGCCCTCTGGTGCAATCTACAATTTCTATTCCGAAAAAAATAAGTGGTGAAATTGGACACTCTAGACATGGCAATCACCAGTACTAGTAAACTCGTGTGAAGCATAAGTTAAATTGGACACCCCAAATATAGCAACCACCGGTATCAGTAACTCATGTCAAGCTTAACTTTCTAAAGACATGTAATAACATAAAATTCCCTCAGCAAGGAGCATGATTCCAAAAGGTCGTTAAAGTTTCATACTTCATTCTCTACAGCTTCAAACCTTTCTAAGTTAAATGACAATATGAATAACTAAGTTGCCCAATCATTCTTCAGTATTTCCTCCATCAACAAGAACCACATTTTTGACAAGTCACCATTTCACCTCAATTAGTCTATCAATCACTTTTCTTACCCCTAAAACAAATAAAACTGTTTTAAAGAAAAGTTTGTTTTCTCCTCTAAATGTCAATGTTGGAATCAGAATGAGTGTAAGCTGAAGGCACAAACTGCAAAAGAAATACAGACATGCATATGCATGTACATGACAGAAATATGGCCGTATCACATATGTATGGATACTCAAAAGAGCTATATGTGTGCCCAAGTTATAGCTCTATACTCTGATTATAAAAATAAAAAAGCCATTTGATTTTTTTTTTTTTTAGCCAGCCTTACATGTTTATACTATAATGCAAAACAATGGCCAGAACATAGACCCCACCCTCTTTCATACACATAGAAGCAGCAAACAATACTCCAGCTAAATATCCCAGAACCCAGCATTTAACATGACAGCTAATCTTCCTAAGAAATCTTAGGTTGTATGAGTTCACATTTCAAATTCAGATAAGCACGTTGACAGGATTAGACTTTTCTTCTTTTTTTTTGAAAGAGACAGGATTGGACAGATTGCATTGAGGATGAAGACTACAGATGAGAAAAAGAGCACATTCGGATGATAAAACATAGAAAAGAAGTTAGTGTAAACAATCTCTTATTCACAAAGAGAGATGGTAAGATGTGGTCCTCAACCAAAAAAAGGGAACATAGAGAGACATAATATGTGGATGACAAGTCAACATGTTAGAAAGTCATAGTAAATCAAAGTCGATATTTGTACCTCTATTGAGCCTGACATCCCCTTGCCAAGGGCATTAACAAACAACTGAGTTTAAAATTTTTGATCAATGTCAGATTCGTCTTCCAACGTCATTTCATCTCAGATACTGCAGAGATGGTAAGAATTTTAATACAAATTAAAGCATGATCACTCAAAGCTAGCATTTATGATGTAATAAAAAAAGGCAAACTCTTCCCCAGTAAGCTTGAAGCTAAAATAATAACAAGATATAGTGCACGATTTTCTGATCAAGATGGTGTGGCAATCATGGGAAAGCACCCAATTACTCTAAAAAACAATTGTGGAGCTATACTAGCTTTCAAAAAATACAGAAACCCCAATGTTAGACCGATACAGAGTATTTTCTGTTGAGTGGGCAAATAAAACTGTAAACAATTCAAATCTAAATGCCAGTGCATTCGAAGATCTAATTAAAGGTAAATCAGGGGTGTCTAAAAGATGAAACTGATGAGATAATGTGAATCATTTTTTGAAAAAGAGAGAACATGAAATTAATACCAAAAATCAGAAGGGAAAGAGACCAACACAAAGATAAAAAAGTTAATTTGATAAAGATACTTCCAGAAACATGCACAAACCCGTTGATATTCTAGGAGAAGTTCACAAGACAGAAAAGCAGAACATTTCAAATGAGCAACACCATAATTGAAAGCAACTAAGACAAACTGCAATATTCAGCATCCTAACTTCCCCTTTCCAAATAATATCACTGAAAGAAGTCGTGAAAGCTAATTGTGCTAACAACCAATTGTTGAAAGCTAATTCCAACAATTGAATTTGTTCTGACAAAACTGTGACAATTGCTTCATGTAATAAAGAAAAAAGAAATATATATTATTTGATGAAGAAAACCCATTGCTTGTTAGATGTAATACTAAAAACCATCTATGACATCTAAAATCCTTTATCCTGGTTGACCAACAAAAAATTAAGCCAATATAGCTTGATTCTACTTAGACAAGCTACAGCAGTGTGAATAACAGACATCAGCAGGTAACCATAACACCATGACAAATGTCTCTTATCGGTGAAACGTATAACCATTAAGACAGTTCTTGTTGCATTAGTGGCTGCCAGCAATATATTACCTCATCCTCCAAGGTGGAACTTTTCACTCTTCATGCACGAAAAGACACCATTGTCCCCTCCACTTCTCAACTTCTCATTGATGTTTCTTGCAAACACAATTATGAAATCAAAAGAACAAGCACTGATATACGGAAAATGTATAATATCCGTATAAAAGTGATGATGAAAGCCAGAACTTAAAAGCATTGTTTACAGTGATATACTAGAGAATGTTACAGTACATGTTTCAATTCAAACAGAACTGAATTTTTTACCAGAGGTAAGGGCCACTATGCTACATCGCACAATGCAAGCGGCATACGAGTCATTGCTGGGGAGATTTTTTTTCCTGCAAGGTAATTTCCTTTGTGGAAGGAAGAGAATAATTTTATGTTGACCCAAAATCATCAAAGATGCCTGCTAAAGAATATCATCAATTGTAGCCTGCATTAAAACAGCTTTTACAACTCCCCTTTGCAATGCACTGTTCTCACCTCAAAATTAATTACTAGGACATTGCTAGAATCTGATGATCAGGCTTCATGAGCTACCAGCCAATTGACAGGCAAATGTGTAATTTACCAGCTAGCCAAACAGACTACCAGTGCCTAGATCCCCTTGTTGCAACTCCTTCCTACGTTGCTCTTCAAGTGGATCGGGACTCTTCAAAACTCTCCGCAGACGCCTGGCCATTACATAGAATTAAACCAAAAGTGAAAAAGAGGAAGAAATAAAACATGTAAAACTACTTTCATGCCTTCCACATACAAGAAGCTCACCTGTCTTGAGCATGCTGAGCTGGAAATGTTGGCATGAAATCCTTTGATTTTGGAAGAGGAACTTCTTTGAACCACTCATGATTCAATGCAGCCTCAGCTGTAATCCGCTGCATAAAATAACACAAGAGGTAGGTCATGACTTTTGCTTCTGTCTGTATCCACTTTGAAGAGGCAGAACACAAGTAAAAATCTTCATTACCTTCACAGGATCATAAGTTAGAAGTTTGTTAAGCAAATCAAATCCCTTCTCAGATAGGGTCGGACGTCCAGAAAATGACGTGGGTGGAAACTTCTCTCTGAGCCTATTATACCTGAGAAAAAGAAGACAATGGCAGTTAATACAATAAAGGCCAATAAATTGTGAAGGGTAGCCACCAGTGCAAGCAAGAAGCCGGTCAAGACCACCAATTCTCGAAGCCTGGGGCAATAGTCACAGTTACAAAAAAAAACACATATTAAGATCTACTTAACTGAAAAAATAAAATAATAAAATTTAGGAATTGACACTTACGGTTGCTTAACAAAGTTAACTTTTACACCTGGCAATTTCGAGAATCCAGGCCATATCTTCTCATTTGGCGTCCCAAGGATTCGAAATATCTGCAAAAGTTGCACCAAATGACAATTTAATAAAAGAAAAGTCACGTCAACTCACTTCCACAAGTTCTTCCATATGCTACATCCCTTCCATACAAACAGCATAGCTCAATAACCAAGGCAGACAAAACAAACCAAAGCAAACTAAGGTCAATCACTTGATTATCATATATAACTTTCCCCCATGAAGAATGTGGTGTCATAGACAATTACAAATTTCTCAAAAACCAACAGTTCAAAAGCATTGAAATTAAGTTGGCAGTTTTTGAGAACATCTCATCCACAAAGGATATTTATCTAGCACTTTGCTAACAAGTAGATGTGGTAACTAATGTCTGTCACTTGATCATCACATATAACTTCCCCTAAAAAAGAATCTGGTGATACAGACAATTACAAATCTCTCAGAAACCAACAGATCAAAAGAATTGAAACCAAGTTGGCAATGTTTTACTTGACAGCACCTCATCCACAAAGCATATTTATCTAGTATTTTGCTAACAAGTAGATATAGAAATTTACAGAGTTTATAGTTCACAGGAAAGTCTTTTCAATTTGACAAATTATATTATAACAAATAGCAATACCTTGTCAAGTTGATCAAATTCTGTTTTGCCATTGAATAGTGGCTCTTTTGCAAGCAGTTCAGCCATTATGCATCCCAAGGACCACATGTCAATAGCTGTAGAGTATTCCCTCATTCCTAGTAGAAGTTCAGGTGCCCTGATGATATATAACTTCTATGAGATGGATTGTAACATCAATTCATTATTGGAAAAAAGTACAACCCATCTCTGGTGAAAAAAAAAACGCTAGGCTAGGCAAAAAAGGTACCATGATGATAACATACCTATACCATAATGTAACAACCAAGTGAGTATATGGCTTTAAAGGGCTTCCGTATTGGCGAGCCAGCCCAAAGTCACAAATTTTCAGCTCACCACGGTTATTAAAAAGCAGATTTGACGTCTTCAAATCTCTAAAAAAGAGGACAAGAAAATGTCATCAATCAATTTACCTTAAGAACTCAAAATATAGATGCAAAAGAAGCTACTATTTTAAAAATGATAATACTCAACAAAAACGGAAATTGATCATACCGATGAAGCACCCAGTTATCATGAAGATACTTAACACCTTCAAGCAACTGCAGCATTAGGCATTTAACTTCACTTTGGCTAAACGGCTGTTTCATTGACTCCATTAACCCTTTCAGGTCATGCTCCATGTACTCCATGACCATAAAAATACTATCCAAGCTGCTACCCACAACAACTTCCTTCACATCAACAATGGATGGGTGATGAAATGAGAGGAGGATATTTATTTCTCTGAGAGATGTCATGGGGAAACCCTCTCGCTCTTTCTCCATCTTCACCTTCTTCAAGGCTACAACCTCCCCAGTCTTCTTGTCCCTCGCCCGGTACACGACACCATAAGTGCCTTCATCTATCTTATTAAGCCTCTCGAATTCATCAACACTTCTACACCCTTGCAACATATTTATACTTCTTTGAGGTGGTTGCACGGACTCTGGGGGCTCAGCAATGTCATCCTCACTTTCACTGTCAGCATCTGCTTGGCAACCACCCACGTCCCGATCGCTATCTTCATCATCAACATCCATGTAATCCTTTTTATTCACTTCGAATTCCTGGTACAAACCCCCATCCTCACTTCCCGAATCAGACCGCCTAGAACCAACAGCGTCCCCAGATCTCTCCCTCACGAGAACCTCCCCGAGCTCTGGGGTAGGGGCCTTGTTAAATTTCGAAGTTTCCCTGGGGGTCGCCTTCTTCCTCTGAGCGCCAATCTCCTCACCGATGCCTTCACCTTCGTTGTCCTCGAAATCACCATCATTCCCATCCGCCGCCCATCTAGAAGCCGATATGTGCCTCGCCGGTGCAAAGTCATAATCCTCGCCTTCCACGTGAACAGTTGCTTCCCGGTCATCATCATCACCATCGACTCCACGCTCATCCATGGGACGTTCCACGCGAGTAGACTCCAAAGGCAGCAGCGAGACACGAGTTGGCAGACCGACAGGTTCCACGGTCCTCGACGGCAAGAACCCCTCAGGCAAAGGAGGTGGAGGGGGCAGTTGCGCGTTTGGAGGAGGTGAACTCTGTTGCTTCTTGACGTCGTCGTCCCTGTCCCAAACTATAGGGGAGAATTTACGCTTTTTGGTGGTGGTGGTGGTGGTGGTGGTGGGCGAGGAGGAGGAAGAGACCCCGTTGGGCAGCTTGCGGTCCCCGCCGTCCGCGGGTTTCGCCGACGACCTCCGCGAGTCGTCGTCGTCTGAGCCGCTCGACAGCTCCCCGGGCTCGCGATCGCCCGAGCTGAGACGTCTCCTCCGCATCCGATGATCGCTCCTGTCGCCGCTCGAGTTGCTGGTGCTGGAGGACGAGCGGCGGGACCCGTTGGTGGCCTCCCGCTGCTCCCTGCTACACTCCTCCTTACTACTGCCGTTCCTAACCCTAACCCTAGAGCGGCTGCTGCTGTCCCTCCCATCCCTCGAGTCTCGGCTACTCCTACCGGGTTCCCTCTCGGGGTAGAGCTCCTTCCTCCTAGAGGGCTCAAAATCGTATTCCCTCATCCTAAGCTCCTGGTCGCGGAAGCCCCCACGGCGCCCGGCCGCCATGGGCGAAGCCGAAACCCTAGAGAACAGAGGTGGGGGAGGAAGGTCGGGAAACCCTAGATTGAGGGAGGGGCCGAGGAGGAGAGATAGAGAGGAGGAGCGCCTGACCTTTGCTGGGGAAAGGAGAGGACAGGGGGCGGAGAGTGCCGCCGTATTGGAGTGGTGCGGTCCGTTGCTGTGCGGTGCGGTGCGGCTCCCGAGGGGCCACGGGAGTGAGCGGCCTGAAGGAGGAAAAGGGAGGGAAAGGGGGCCGTCGCTCGTTCTAGAACGAGGGGCGGGTTGCGGTGGATGTGGCGGCGATTAGATCGTGGCCGTCCGTTTCTCTTTCTGTTTCTCCTTATTATTTAAAAAAAAAATTTGTGGGTATCGTGGAGTGCAAAATGCCTTTACCGGATCGTGTTACGGATACATGGGCGGGAGTATCAAGCGCCTTGCGCGTTCATCTTCCAAAAGATTCCTCATTTCATGGAAGATGATGCTTAAAATTACATAAAGACATGTTAATTAATTAATTTTAATCATTATTTCATTTAAGATGATATTTAAATTTAATTTTAAATATATTTTTATATTTTTTTATAATATATCATAAAAATTCGAATTAAATTATATTTCTTATTTGATTCTCAAATTTATTTCCGTTTCAATAATCGTTTAACCGACACTTAAATCTAACCTTTTTGTTAGAGTTCTAATAAGTCATCGCGTCAATTAAAGTCCCCTTCCCTCACACCAATCGCCTTAGTAACCCTCCCCTTGTCTTCCTTCCGATATGGAGTTTGTATGAAACGATACATCTTCGCAGCTCGACTGTCATCTGCCTCTAGTCGTCCTTATTAGTATGTCGGAAGTTGTGGCAACCTCACCACTTAGTGAGGTAATAATAGTGTCTGTTGGCTACTCTGATGGTGGCGTTACCATCCGATTGCTACGGTGGCACTGTCATTGTCGAGTAAGCTCACATGGTGGAAGGCCTCCACTAGATGACGATCTTCACCTCTGCTTCACCTTCACCTTAATCGACGTCGTTTTGGAATAATGGGGCCACGTCAAAGTCGGGCTCACCATGAACAAGTGCTATGTTGGAGTCAATTTGGCCATTTGTCACCCGTTAGCGTGGTTCGTCAACAACGTCGATGGTGCTTTGTTGTATCCACGGTATGGTGCACGTTCTTCTTGCATCAAAAATAATGTTATGACACTTCTTTTCTTTTTTTTCCCCTTTTATTTTCTTTTGTGGTGGATGATTTTGGAGTTCCCTCTTCTTAAGGGGGAGTCACTTTCCCCTTTGTTGAGAGGTGTAGGATTTCCTTCTCCCTTGCCATCAGGCTACATCCTTCTATCATTTTCATTCCCTTTATAAATAAAGGTTTAACCTTTCAAATATATATATATGCCTTTATATATTGATCCTGCAACTTTACACATGTCTATGCAATTTTGAAAAATAATTATCCCAATATAATCAATAAGGGCCCCTTTCTTTATAAAAGTCTCTTTTCGAGAGTTACAAGATTATTTTACAAAGTTATCTAAAGTAAATTGTCCCATTAGTGCATGAATAAAAATTATTTTTGTCAAGAGAGATGAGTTAAGAATGGAATTCTGCTTTACTTGATTAAGAGGAGATTTGAATCTATTCAATTTTAAGTATCTCACTAAAAGAGAAGTCGGAGGAAGAAACAAAAAAGATTAACAAAGACTCTACTATAAACGAAGAGGTCACAAATTTTGTCAAAAAAAAAAGCTCTTCTCTCAAGTATCAGTACACGATCCCATTAGGCAATGACTTCAATTCTACTTTTAGATGATCAAACCTAAATATAATATCAAGTTTTGCTGTGAGGCTATATGGAACAATAAGAGTTCATGCTAAGTTTGCTTAGTTCAGGTTGCTTGTTTTAGCCCCATCGCCCATCACTGTATTGTTTAGTTTGTGGTTGTAAAGGGAATGACTTTATATGGATAAGGGATTATAAGGAGTGGGTTCTAACTCCTTTATAAGATTGCACAGTGCCTTAATTATCTCTAATCAAATCATTCGGATAACTTTATTCCATTTGACTTGGTCGATCGCATTCAGTGGTTGCAGCATTCAATCGAGTTCCCGCCAATCAACTGAATCAAGTCTTCTGGACCAAGCTGGCACCTACTCAGGCTAAAGCAAAGTATGAAACCTGTTACTAATTATTCGTTAATCAAGAGTTAAATAATGAAATTAACCCTCTCTAAATGCAATCAAAGGTTTTAGTCACTTAGGCTAGGGGGATTAGGAGCCTAAGGGACCTTAAATGTGTGGTCTATTGTTAGTAAGGGACCAAGTTATGGTTAACACTTCGAGAAGCATTGGATGCAAGAAATTTGAAATAAGTTTGAGGTGGTAATAAAGGAGAAGAAAGGGAAGACCACCCATGCAATTCCCACTTCTTGCATTTTTAAATATCCCACTCCTGAGCCTTGTGCTTAGAAATATCTTCTCATTTCCCCCATCTTACTCTCTTATTGTCTAATGGTGCGAGAGGAAGGAGGAGCACCTCCCCATTCCACCCGTGAGAAGGAGGTAGAGAAGCTAAAGGTGAAGCTTTCCCCTACAGCTAGAGGGTGAGAAGGGAGTCCCCCATTCCACCCCACTCCTACCCTCCTACCCTTTGAGATAAGATTTGGAGAAATTCTCAAATGGGATTTTGGGGGTTCCAAAGATGTTGAGGAAATTAGCATGCATGCTATGATTGCAACAAGGGGAGGAATAAAGATGACTTTCCACCAATATTTATTGCTACGAATCTATTTTGAGCTAAAGGAGCAAATTGCAAGGGCGTTGCTACCATGGGGGTTGATAGGGACCCATGTTAAAGGAAGAGAAGTTGCTATAGCAAGACCTCTTTTATAACAAGTAAGGCATTATATTTCCTCTTGACTCTAATCAAAAGGAATGTCAAGAAAATGGGACCTTGGACGTTGGGTGAACTAAAAGAGAGATAAATCAATGATGAGAGGACCATATGATGGAGATCGAGGCAAATAGAGTAAGATGACGATCATAAAAGACCATCTTCAAATAGGATTTTGTGTTGTCAATTAGATTAGACATTTATTTTATTTTTAAAATGTATGCCTCTCAGCAAGGAAATAAGAATTAAATCATAAAAATCATATAGAGATCAGTATGATAAAATATTATGATCATTCGATTTTTTTTCAAGTAACCTATTGCTCAACAGATTATTTTTTTATGTGTACAATTTTTTTGAAAATAGACTAATAATCCAATTGTATTCATATTTAAAAATATACTTGTTAACTGATAACACTGTATCTTAGGGTAATAATTATGTTAAATGGGGTCCATCTTAAGAACAAATTGCACAGATAAAAATCATAAATAGAATGGGAGCATTGCATGCATCATACATCAAAATTGCTTATAAAAAAGTATTAATGGTCATTTGTATAATTACTTGTCAAAGCATGCCTCAAATGAGCAATCGGACCGTACGGATGGATTTAGAGCGACGAACGGAGTCCAACGGACTCGAAATCGACCAAATTCGACATCCGAAGCTCCCGCAATGGGCCCAAGAAGTTCTGACCGTTGATCTGATGATTAACGGCCCACGGCGCGCCACGTGGCGCCCGCTCGCTGCATCCAGACCGCCAGCCGATCTCGCCTTCAACCAGAGGATGAATCTTAGCCATCCATCTTCGATCAAACGGCTGAGAGCCGCCCGCGTGCCCGCCCTCTTCGCGACAAAGCAGCGGGCGCAGCGGTCGAAGCGCTCACGCAACGTGGGTTCGAAGCGCGCTACGCGGAAATTGCGAGGTGAAGATGCGCTGCGAGAAATTGAACTGCCCAATCAGCAGCGGACGCGCGGATGGAGCGACGCGACGCAATCTCGCGCATCCAAAGCCAACGCTTGCGATGACGCAGGGGGCGTGAGCGCGATCCAGGCGCGTGCCCTACACAGGAGCGAAGATCGGACGGCTTACGATGTGCGCACGCAGATCAAATGCGAAGCATAGCGACCCGTTAGCGACCGATGGGCAGGGGCCTTTACTGACGTTTTGGGAAGGGTTTTAGCGACGTCTGGGACGTCGCTAAAACCCTTTCTTCATTTGGAAAGCCCTTCTTCCTATTTAAACCCCTTCCAACCACCCATAGGAAGCATTCACTCCACTTGCAAGTGTTCTACCCCCTCCTAGCTACCATTAGCCCTCTTTGTAATCGTTAGAGCCCCCCTCCACCGGCGTGGCTGCCCCGCCGTCTTCTCTCTCTCTCTTTCCCTCTTTATCTTAAGCTTTCCTTTACTTATATTCAAGCATTTACCTAGTGTTGTAATTATAAACTAAAGTTGCATGTTAAATGAAATTGTTTTCTATTCAATTGCCTGCTCTCTTTTATATTTGAAATGCATGATGTGAATGAAGAAACTCTAACCCTACTCTCTCTCTCTCTCTTCACCCGTGCTTTTTCGCAAGCAAAACCCCACGATTTTCATGACAATAAGTGACAAGAAAAATCCGATTTTCACGCCTCCCTGAGATCGACACTCGGACTCACATCCGTTTTGTAACGACCCGATTCCCGAGTCCCTACAAGACACGAGAACCGGACCGACTCGACTAATCCCAAGACCTAGTCGTCCAACGAGGAAGTAACCAAAAGAGCAGTAAAATAAACCACATTCAGCATGAATATAACTAGCAGTAACAAAATACAGCAGTAAGAAAAGGAACTGCTACAGCATGTACCACCACAACAGTAGAACAACATTTATATCATAACAAGAACTACAAGTAAAGCAAAGTACAGAGAGTAACAAGAACTACTCACTACAGTGGAACAAAAAGGGGTACAAAGAACTGTGGTAACTCTACTGGACCCTACTCGGCCCAGTGTCCTCTGCAGCCGCTGACCCTGGCTGCTCAACACCAAGTCCTAAAAAGTAACGAGTGTAACACGTCAGCGAAACGCTGAGTAGAGTGGCAACTAAACTAAAGAAACAGTAAAGTGTACAATAGCTGTTTTATTTTCTTTCTTTATTTACGTCTTTCTATTGTTTCACAATTTATCTATTTCTCAGATCCTTCACTTGATCTCGAATGTTCCTCGTGGGAACGATCTTGATTGCAATCTTTTCCGAAAAGTAGAAGTAACACGTGGTGCTCTCCTGGCCGGGAGAGTCCCCCGTGGTATCCTAATCTCAGTCAACCACCCCAAGGTCGTTGACAGACGTAACAGTGACTACGGCACGCGCGATAAACACACGGTAGCTACCTCGCACTGGCACGCGGTCAGTCGTTTCCGTTAGCGGGTGCGCCCAAAGCACAGCACGGAACCAGTATAGGGCAGAGCCCTCTCAGTAACAGGGGTCCAACCCCTCCACAGTAACCAAACAGGGCCTTGCCCCTCCACAGTCCGCGCACCCTCGCCTGACTACCTTAGTTTGCCCAGTGGGCCTAACAAGTCGGTGTAGGTGGGCCAGCAGAACCCCGGGGCCCGTGGGGTAGCTAGCACTCTCCCTACACCAGTAGCTCTCCTCGGTACTGTGTACACGAGGGCCAAAGGTCGGTACAAAGTGTCCAGACCTAACCCCGGGTCCCTGGGGCGGCTAGCTCTGCTTTGCACTAAGAGGTAATGTGTGCTCTCTTTGGTACCACGTACCCAAAAGACAACACACTTCCACATCTTTCTTTCCCAGTTCCATTTCATTCTCTTTCCAGGAGTTCTACTCCTAATTCCCCGTAGGGTTCCAGCTCTTTTAACTCAGCACACTTAGGTTTCACAATTCCAGTTTCACGTTCATACAACCCATGTTCTCAATCATGTTTATTTATTCAGAACAGGCAGTTGTTAAATCAATTTACAGGCAGCTATTATTTCTTTTCTACATTTTCCAAGACTGCAATATTATATACATATCACTAGTTTTCCAGTCATAGGATTCATGCCGTACCCTAGGATCTATCATTCAATCTAGTTTCCAGTCCTAGGTTTGATGCAATACCCTAGGATTTATCATTCAATCTGGTTTCTCATTCCTACGATTCATGCAATGCCCTAGGTTCTATTAATTGTTCCAAAATTGTAACAAATTATGCTAATAATTTTAAAAGCCACCTACCAGCTACAACGGGAGTACTGGGGGCGTGGTCGGAAATCCCGCGCGCCTCCGCAACCCTCGAGACTGCAATGGAACAGGGTCCTAACACAAGGATCAAACACAAGGAGTTTCTCATAATAGTATATAATTACTGTAAACGGGTAGAGGATTTTATTCCGAAAGGAACGCAACTCGAAATGCGGAAAACGGACTCCGAACGGGCCCTAAACGGGTCGAAAACGACGAAACAGACCAAAATCAAACGTCTGGAACCTCTTCCAGACGTCTTAAAATGTGGGTCAGATGGTACCTTCTCTCTGTGGAGTCCCTCAGACGTCCAGAAGCCTGCGGGGGCGTCTGGCTTAATTCCCAGACGTCTGATGGTCAACCTGGACGTCTGGAAGTCCTTTCTGTCGTCTGGCACTTCGGCCAGACGTCCGATTCACGTTGGATGGCGAGTCTTGCACCCTCCCGAGCAGAACCTGCACGCACCCACTCCTCGCTCTCAGTACGAAGGGTTGCAGACAAAGGTGCGGCGGACGGCTGCATGGCCGTACGCGTGAAAAAGGAAGAAGACGAAATAACTTACTTGCCGGACGTCTGAACAGTCCTCCAGACGTCTTCACCGTCGTCTGGTTGGAATCCCAGAAGTCTGATTCTGGAAAAACTTCCAGAATCAAAGCTCGACTCGCTCTCCACCCGCGACGCACGGCCGCGCTGCGCCCCGTCCGCCTGCTGCTCGAACTGCAGCAGCCCTCCCGCGACACTCCACACCCGCTGCTCCCCCGCCGGCCGGCTCTAGCTGCCTCGGCAAGCTCGAGCCCTCATGGTCGAGCGCCTCCTCCCTCGCGCAACACCTCCTCCCGCCCACTTGCCGAGGCCGCTGCTGTCGGTGCGAGAGCGAAGAAGGAAGCGGAGGAGATGAGAGTGAGGGAGAGGACGAGGGCCTTATAAGGCCGCGCGGGGAGAGAGAGAGAGAGAGAGCGCAGCACTGCGCCCTGCAGGAGAGAGGGAAAAAGAGGGAAAGCGGGGGGCGGTTGCAGGTCTGCGCGCGCATGCGCGCAGACGCAACCCGTACGCCTAGAAATTGAATCCCAGATGTCTGGTCAGACGTCTGGGCCACCTTCCAAACGTCTTGAAAACGTCTTGAAGCCGCGTTCGTAACACGTTTCTTCATTTTAAAACCGACGTTGCAAGCGCAAGGTATAACGACTCTTCTAAACACGCGCGTCACGTGCACGTCAGTTTCTGGCGCCGTTGTTGAGGAGGCAACGGATTTGATTTGTCACTTCCATTTTACATCTATGCTCACATCGTCTAGCGCCTTATCTCCTTCTACTTGATAGTTGCTGGAATTCGACGCCCAGACAACGAAGCAGCGCAACTCGTAACGGTAACGAGGGAGTAAGCCCAACAAGGACCGGTCGTGAGTATTTCTTCACTCATGATTGTTTGTTTGCTTAAAAGTTTAAAAAAGTGTAAAACTGAAAAAAATTGGCGTGGTACATGATTGCCTGACCCACATCCTTAACACATCACCCAATAAAAAAATACACTATAACATTCCAAATAAATTCTTTGAGTGTTCTTTTTTTCTTTTTGAGTGGTGTTTGCGAAGCCACCTTGAATTGCCTTGGGCCACACCACTCAACCCTAAAAATGACTCATATAATAGAAGCTGCATAACCATTAGGATGAGTACATTAGGGTTTTAGAGCCTCTACACAATAAAAGGAAGTCTATTTTCACCAAATTGTGTGCAAAACTTGACGTGTCCACTAAAACTTGTCTGAAAGCATTAAGACACGTCAATCTTACAAAAACACAAAAGTAAGGATGAAACATTAAAAGACACCACATATTTAAAAAATTCTTGCTTGAAAATCATGTTTTGATAGGAGCACACACACTGAAATCGGAAAATTAAGAGGCACTACCCCAATCAACGCCTCATCACATAACCCTAGCACAAGCACTGTCCTAGCCCTTTTAAAACGGAGTAGACGTGCCTTAGGCAGGACTGGGTTAAGTCTCGAGAGGCGAGGTTTTGTTCGCTGGGCACTTGGCTTTCATTCCCTTAGTAGAGTCTGCTGACTAGGCTGTGGAGCAGCGTCAAACGACCGCTGTTGTGGGGTTTATGAAACTGGCGCCGCAAGCCAAAGGAAGAACCTTCCCTATAATCCCCTCGTAATCAACCTGGCTAGATTAGCTTTGGGAAGGGGAGTCCAGTGCTTACAGACTTAATCACCCTTTTGAGATTTCTAGGTCTCCTAAGGAATACACCATAAGGACTAGGCTTGTTTGCTTAATTGAACACACACATCTCGCATCTGTTGCTCTCCGCATCCCCTCCTGTTCTTCTCTAGTGTATGCACGGGAGACGCTCACTGCATCCCGAGTTGTTTGTTTTCGGACGGGAGTCCAGGCGACTTGATTCTACTAGAAACATGGCTGAACCTAGGGTAGATGAGGTTGAGGACCAACCCCCACTAGACACAATGGCCATCATCCAAGCCCAGATTAATGCAAACTACTGGCTTCAGCAGCAACAGATCCACACTATCATGCAAGCCATACACCGGTTGCAGAACACACAAGGGAAACCACTACCACCTTTCCAGAACCCACAAGATCAACCGCCACCTGATCTACCACCATTCCAGGACTAACCTAGGCCCCTCCGCGACTTCTACAATTCTTCCGCTATTCGAGTTGAGCCACACCTTAGGATCCCCGAAGGGGGAGATGATTTTGAGCTAAAACCAAATATCTTGAGTCTGATTCAGAGCCACTTCCATGGAAGCGCAAATGATGACCCCTTCCAGCACCTAGAGGATCTTGATCGGATAGCCCGAACTGTGAAATCTAGAAACATTAGCCTTGACATTATTGTGATTAAGATGTTCCCCTTCTCGTTGAGAGACAAGGCATCTCACTGGCTTAGAACCCTAGGTAGACCCATCACCACCTGGGAAGAACTGAGGCATGCATTTCTAAAGAAATTATTCCCCATAGGAAAGACCAATACCCTCAGAAGAGCCATACTACCTTTACACTCTAGGGTGGAGAACAATTCCATGAAGCGTGAGAAAGATTTAATGAGCTCTTGAGGAAATGGCCACACCACGAAGCACCAAGGTGGCAATTGGCCCAGATCTTCTACCACGGTCTGGACAGCAACCTACGGAACTTCGTTGATGCCTCATGCGGGGGGAACTTCCTGAACAAAGATGAGGAGAGTGCATTTGAGCTCTTTGAGTCTATGAGCGAAAATTCGCTCAACAATGCCTCCATGACCTAGTTTAACGGATCCAGTCAACCCCGTGGCGGGATTTATGAGGTACAAGCAAATTCTGGAATGGTTGACATGGACATCATTGCCAAGAAACTAGATCGAGTGAAATTGGTGGATAAAAAGATTGATGAGCTACTGAACCAGACCAGGAACCATTACAAACCTTCTCCCTAGCAAAGGGAGCTCACAATGTTGATCTGGTCTAGCCCTTAAGCCAATTGAATCTGGAACAACCCCTGACCACGTTCTAGGGAGGGACCTTTGCTCCCTCAACCCTTGATTACTCTCTTCCCTCCCCATCGACATCTGCTATCCTTGAAGATGTACAAGCTGTCTAAGGTTATGCTAGACCTGATCCTTTCTCCAACACTTACAACACTGGTTGGCGTAATCACCCCAACTTTGGTTGGACAAACCAGAAACCACCTTAATTCCAGAACCAGCCCAGGCCAAACCAGCAGCCAAACTTGCCCCCCTATCAGCAAGGACCACCAGTTACACCCCCATATAATCCAAATAGGGCAGCCCCTTCCCCGCAGAACCCAATGGACACCCTAATAAAGATGATGGCTGAAATGAACCAGAAACATCAAGAGGAAATTGCCATAGTAAAGGGATAGTTAAGCCAACTTTTGGACTGTAAACAACAGGGATTCCTACCTTCCCAACCACAACTGAACTCGCGAAACGTAATTAATAGAGGCCCCAATGCGCAAGGGTTCCAAAGCAATCCTGAGCAGGCTCACATGGTCCAGCCAGCCCCACAAACACCCCCTGGGTTTGGTACTTCTTCCTCCTCGTCTTCTTAAGGATCAACCCATGGTTACAATGCCTCTGCGAATGCGGTAACCTTGAGAAGCGGCACCAAAACCCAGGATTCCAAATGGCCGACTCTCCCCGATACTTCACCAGCTGAAATACCCGACTCAGAAGAGGCACTGGAAAAACCCAAGGACCCAGAAATAGATCCTATCCATGTTCAGACACCCAACCCTGAGGCCTTGGAGACAATCAAGAAGAAGAAAAGTGTTGTGAAAACTGAGGAGCTTTTGGAGATCTTTAAGCAGGTTCAGATTAATATTCCGCTCCTCGAAGCCGTTAAGCACATCCCGACTTGCGCCAAGCTTTTAAAGGATGCCTGTACACGCAAACGTAAGCCAAGACCTTAAGCACCTAGGAAGGTTGTGCTCTCCGAGCAAGCAAGTTCTGTAATATCAAGCAACGTTCCGCTCAAGCGAACTGACCCAGGAGCACCCCTGATATCCTATAATATCGAGGACATGACATTTGATAGAGCGCTCCTGGATTTAGGTGCTTCCATCAATCTGATTCCAACAACCCTGTAGCACCAATTTGGTTTTGGAGAGTTGACACCCACACCTGTCACCATCCAGCTGGCTGATAGATCTGTGAAGACCCCGAAGGGGGTTGTCGAGGATGTGATTGTGCGAGTCAAGGACTTATATTTTCCGGTCGACTTCTTGGTGCTCGACATGGAAGTCCCTGAAAAACTACAGAACGCACCCATAATCTTAGGCAGACCTTTCTTAGCGACGGCTAACGCGAACATCGATTGTGACACGGGATGTATGGAAATCGCCTTCGGAGACAAGAAAATGCAGTTGGATATCTTCTAGCTGACCAAGTCTTTCGATTGCGATTGTGTTGAGGAACATGATCCCGTGGAACCTTTGGTCGAGGAATGCCTCACCCTTAGTTCTGTCTCAGACCACCAATCCTGTAACGACTATCCTGACCTGTCACCATCACTGCCCATCGACCTCTGTAAGGCTGATTACCATCAAACAACACCATTTGAGGAGATTGATGTTGATCAACTCCCGCCTTTCCCTTTCCAATCGACTGTTGTTCCACCCGCACCCAAACTAAAGCCATTACCTGAGAATCTCAAGTATGTCTTTCTGGGACCTGACCAGACCTTCCCTGTGATTATTAGCTCTCATCTAACCTAGGATCAGGAACTCAGGTTGACCGCGACCCTTTCGGAACATCGGGCTACCATTGGATGGACCATTTCCGACTTAAGAGGAATTAGCCTCGCCTATTGCACTCATAAGATTTACCTGGAAGATGGGGCACGACCATCCCGCCAAATGCAGAGACGGTTAAACCCAAACAAGTGGGAGGTCGTTAAGAAAGAAATTATCAAGTTGCTTGACGCCGACATCATCTATCCCATCTCTGATAGCCCCTGGGTGAGCCCCACTCAAGTGGTTCCAAAGAAAGCCGGGCTTACCATTGTTACCAATGAGCATGGCGAATCCATCCCCACCCACACCATCACCTCATGGCGGGTGTGTATTGATTACAGGAAGCTCAATGAAGCAACCAAGAAGAATCATTTCCCCTTGCCATTCATTGACCAGATCATTGAAAGATTGGCAGGGCAAAAGTATTTTTGCTTCCTGGATGGATATTCAGGATATAACCAAGTCGCAATTGCTCCTGAAGATCAAGAGAAGACCACATTCACTTGCCCGTACGGCACGTTTGCATTCGGTCGTATGCCGTTCGGGTTATGCAACGCACCCGCTACATTTCAGCCTTGCATGCTAGCCATTTTTTCAGAAATGGTGGGTGAATACCTGGAGGTCTTTATGGATGATTTCTCTGTATTTGGGAATTTATTCGACCACTATTTGAGCAACTTGGAGAAAATGCTGAAACGATGTATCGAGGTTAATTTGGTGTTAAGTTGGGAAAAGAGCCATTTTATGGTTCAAGAAGGAATCGTCCTCGGTCACATCGTATCGCATAGGGGTATTAAGGTGGATCGTACTAAGGTTGATTTGATTTCCAAACTTCCTCCGCCTAGCTCGGTCCGGCAGATCCGTTCATTCCTGGGATATGTTGGCTTCTACCGAAGGTTCATCAAAGACTTCTCCAAGCCTTCCAAACCCTTAACCGACCATCTGGCCAACGATGCCATATTTCACATGACCTCTGATTGCATCCAGGCTTATTACACCCTACGGGACTTAGTTTCCACAACATCCGTACTTCAGCCCCCAGATTGGTCCCAGGACTTTGAGATTATGTGTGATGCATCAGATTTTGCCATAGGCACTGTCCTGGGACAAAGACAAGAAACCCGTGGGGATCTACTACGCGAGCAAGACGTTGGATGATGTAACGAGCGCGTGCCCCAGACGTCTTTTAAGACGTCTGGGAGGTGGCCCAGACGTCTGACCAGACGTCCGGGATATTTTACAGACGTCTGGCGAACAGTTATGCTCGCACGAGATATTCGTCTGCGCGCCTGTGCGCGCAGACCTGCGATCCTGCCTCTTTCTCTGCGGCGGCAGGCGACTGCGACCGCCTTCTCTCTCCTCTCCGCGCGACGTTAAAAAGGGGGCGCGCCTCCCCTCCCGTCTCCACCATCTTCCTCCATTCTTCTCCTGCCTGTGCGCGAGAGCGAGCGGACGCGAGGACGCAGCGGCAGCCGCAGTAGGCGCGGAGGAGCTGCGGCGTGCGAGGGCGGGGCTCTGCCGTGAGGGCGAGCTCGCCGGGAGCGGCTTGGCCGGCCGGCGGAGGGCGCAGGGGGGCGCAGAGCGTCGCGGAGAGGGACCTGCTGCGGGCGGAGCAGCGGACGCGTGAGGTGCGACGCGGGCGGCGTCGCGAGCGGAGGCCGAGCAAGGTTCTGATTCTGGAAAAATTTCCAGAATCAGACGTCTGGATTGATATCCAGACGACAAGGTCGACGTCTGTGAGATCATACAGACGTCTGAAAGGTGAGTTTCCGCTTTCTTCTTCTTTTTGTCGACTGACCGTACTGAGGGAGGAGGGTTGGCTGTGCGCAGGTTCTCTGATTCGTCATCTTTGCGAATCAGACGTCTGGAATTTGTACCAGACGGAGGGAGTGACCTCCAAACGTCCGGAGTGACCATCGGACGTCTTGGATCTAGGCAGACGTCCCCACAGACTTCTGGACGTCCGGGGAACCAAGCCGAACAGGTAATTCTCTGATCCACCGTTTAAGACGTCTGGAAGGAGTTCCAGACGTCTGATTTTGCACAGTATTGTCTTTCTCGACCCGTTTAGGGCCCGTTTGGGCTCCGTTTTCCGCGATTCGAGTTGCGTTCGTTTCAGAATTTATTCCTCTACCCGCCTACAGTAGCTATACACTGTTTTGAGACACTCCTTGTGTTTGATCCTTGTGATAGGACCTCGTTCGGTTGCAGTCTTGAGAGTCGCGGAGGCGCGCGGGATTCCCGATCACGCCCCCATTACTCCCGTTGTACCTGGTAGAGTGGCTTTAAGTATTAATAAAATCTGTTAAAGTATGGAACCATAACTAGAACCTAGGGCATTGCATGAATCCTAGGAATGAGAAATATATGGAATGATAGCTCCTAGGTGTTGCATGAATCCTAGGGCCGGAAAACTAGATTGTATGATAGATCCTAGGATATGGCATGAATCCTAGGATGGAAAAACTAGTGGAATGTATATTACTGCAGTCTTGGAAAAATGGAAAGGAATATATATAAAGCTGCCTGTAAATTTAATTAACAGCTGCCTGTTATGCATAAAGACTCATGTTTGAGATCATGGAATGTGAAAACGTGAATCTGGAAAGTGAAACATATGATGTTCTGAGATAAAGAGCTGGAACCCTACGGGGAATTAGGAGTGGAACTCCTGGAAAGAAAAGGAATGGAACTGAGATGTAGTTTGTACTGTCTCTTGGGTACGCAGTACCAAGGGAAGTACCTGTACCTGTTTTAGTGCAGAGTGGGGCCAGCCGCCCCAGGGACCCGGGGTTAGGCTTGGCCGCTCTGTACCGACTTGTTGGCCCTCGTGTACGTAGTACCGAGGAGAGCTAGTAGTGTTAGGAGAGTACTAGCTACCCCACGGGCCCCGGGGTTCTGCTAGCCTCCTTCACCGACTTGTTAGGCCCAATAGGGCAAACCAGGGTAGTCAGGCGAGGGTGCGCGGACTGTGGAGGGGCAAGGCCCCAGTTTGGTTACTGTGGAGGGGTTGGACCCCTGTTACTGAGAGGGCTCTGCCCTGGTTCCGTGCTGTGCTTTGGGCGCACCCGTTAACGGAAACGACTGACCGCGTGCCAGTGCGGGCTAGCTACCTGTGCGTTTATCGCGCGTGCCGTAGTCACCGTTACGTCTGTCAGTGACCTTGGGGTGGTTGACTGAGGGTAGGATCACCACGGGGGACTCTCCCGGCCAGGAGAGCACCACGTGCTACTTCTACTTTTGGAAAAGACTGCAATCAAGATCGTCCCACGAGGACATCCGAGATCAAGTAAAGGATCTGAGAAGTAAATGAAATAGTGAGAAAAATTGAAAGATGTAAATAAAGGAAGTAATAGAACATAACAGCTACTGTACACTCTACTGTTGCCTTTAGTTAGTTTGCCACTCTACTCAGCGTTTTGCTGACGTGTTACACTCGTTACCTTTTTCAGGACCAGGTGTTGAGCAGCCAGGGTCGGCGGCTGCAGAGGACGCTGGGCCGAGTAGGGTCCAGTAGAGTTACCCCAGCTTTGTACCCCTTTTTGTTTCTGTTCTAGTGAGTAGTTTCTGTTTCCGCTGTACCTTCTTTACCTGCAGTTTTTGTTATGTGATAAATGTTGTTTTACTGTTGTGGTGGTGCCTACTGTAGTAGTTTCTTTCCTTACTGCTGTACTTTCTTACTGTTAGTTATATTCATGCTGAATGTGGTTTATTTTTACTGTCTTTGGTTACTTCCTCGTTGGACGACTGGGTCTTGGGATTAGTCGAGTCGGTCCGGTTCTCGTGTCTCGTAGGGACTCGGGAATCGGGTCGTTACAGATGAGGCCCAACGAAATTATATGGTCACAGAAAAAGAATTGCTCGTTGTAGTTTTCGGACTTGAGAAGTTCCGACCTTACTTGCTGGGATCCTACGCGACCATCTTTACTGACCATTCAGCCATCTTGCACCTGTTGGCTAAAAAGGACGCGAAACCCAGGCTCATTAGATGGATCCTACTCTTGCAGGAATTTGACCTGGAAATCCGCGACAAAGCCGGATCAAAGAATGTGGTGGCTGACCACTTATCCAGACTTCACCCACACCACATTGGACCCTCCCTACCTTTATCTGACACCTTCCCCAATGAACACATTTTGGCTGTGCAAGACAAGAAACTGCCTTGGTATGCTGACTATGTCAACTACCTGGTTGTAATATAGACCCCGCACAGCTGGTCCAGACAGCAACGGGACAGGTTCTTGGTCGAGGCCAAGCACTATTTCTGGGATGAGCCCATGCTGTTTCACCTCTGTGCCGACCAGATCATCAGGAGGTGTATCCCCGAGAACAAAGTTCAAAGTGTGCTATCTTTTTGTCATGACCAAGCTTGTGGTGGCCACTTCTCTGGAAGGAAAACGACTGCGAAGGTTCTGCAGTCTAGATTTTACTGGCCTTCCCTATTTAAGGATGCACACAACTTTGCCAAAACTTGCTCGTGCTGCCAAACACTTGGGACCATGACCAGAAAAAATATGATGCCCCTCCAGCCCATTTTGATTGTCGAAAACTTCGACGTTTGGGGTATCAATTTTATGGGCCCCTTTCCACCATCCCATGGCTTTAAGTACATCCTAGTCTAGGTAGACTATGTTTCTAAATGGATTGAAGCCGTCTCCACCCGTTGATGCGATCATAAGACTGTCATGGACTTTGTTAAGCAGAACATCTTTTCCCGGTTTGAAATACCAAAGGCCATGATTAGTGATGGTGGATGTCATTTTATTCACTCCCAATTCTGTGCCCTACTTAGAAAATACGGGGTTAACCACCGCATTGCTACCCCGTATCATCCGCAAACAAATGGGCAGACCGAGGTCTCAAATAGACAAATCAAGAACATTCTACAGAAAACTGTGAGGCCTGACAGGAAGGACTGGTCCACACGACTAGATGATGCCATGTGGGCATACAGGACCGCTTTCAAGACCTTGATAGGCATGTCGCCTTATCGTCTGGTCTTTGGCAAATCCTGCCACCTTCCTGTCGAATTGGAACATCGGGCTTACTGGGCTGTCAAGTAGTGTAACATGGATTCCTAGTTAGCCGGTGCGCAGAGGACGCTCCAACTCTCTGAGCTCGAAGAAATTCGTCGGGACGCCTTTGAGAATAGTCAACTGTATAAGGAGAAAATGAAAGCCATCCACAATCGACTCATCCATAGAAAGACTTTTGAGCCTAACCAGCAAGTTTGGCTTTTCGATACCCGCCTAAAACTCTTTCCAGGGAAGCTCAGGTCCAAGTGGACAAGACCATTTAAGGTGGTCAAGCCCCACTCCAATGGGGCAGTTGAAATCGCTGATCTGAACACTGGGCACACTTTTACAGTCAATGGCCAAAGATTGAAACACTTCCTAACCCAGGTTCCCCCAAAGGAGAGTGTCACCCTCATTGAGGGATGACACGAAGCACCGCCTTGCTGGAGGCATTAAACTCAGCACTTCCTGGGAGGCAACCCAGAGGATTCAGACTGATCCGGTATTCTATGTCACTCAGGTAAAATCTTTTCGAACCCTTGTTGCATCAATGTATTTGCCAATGAGGACATTGTAAAGCTTAAGCATGGGGGGGTGGTAACTTGCATGATTCTGAGCTCATTTAATCAGTCTGAATAGAATATATATGTATATATATATAAGAATTTAGGAAGAAAAACTTAGGCATTAGAAATTTGTCAATAGTGGGAAATAATACGGAAAGAACTTAAACACTTAGACTTTTCTGGCCTTCATGCTCAATCAGCCCTGGTGTCCATTAAAAAATGGATTTAGCTTCAAATCCTTGCAACCTTAAGCCACTCTAATCCACTAACTAAATAAGGTGATAAGTATACGACTTATCAACTCACCCTCTAACTCAGAAAGACTTTGAGTTTAAGCATCTGCACACATTTTTGCACAGACTCACTCCTTGGATATTCTGACAGAAATTGGGTAGCTAATGAACTCTCTAGGGTGGTGTGGCTAGCAAGTTGTCCTGGGTAATGTCCCATTGGCAGGTTGTCCAGAGCCCAGCCACGGGACACCTCTTCTTCATTGCCTTTAGGTAAATTTAAGATCAGGGAAGCCACCTACCAAAAAAAAAATAGAAGAAAGAGAACAAAATAAACCACATTTCACCGCACAAGTATGGCTAGCAAATGATCGTGGGTAACAACCCATTGGTCGATTGTCCAGAGCAAAGCTCAGTAAATGCACAAAAAGAACCAAAACACTTAAGGAAGAAGTGGGGAAGTAGAGCAAGCCGGGGAGATATACACTGGAAAAATCCTTGTGTTGACCCCAATTAAAACAAACGTAGGGAGAAAGCTACTGATCGAACAAATATACCTTCAGGTAAAACACTTCCTCTTCCGGTCACCTAGGGGCATAGAAACCTGAAATCTGTCTAAATTACCGTTGATTGAGTCTATCGCAATCTTCACACCAAGATGCTTAGCACTTAGAGTTTTGTCCGAGTTTTGGGTGAGTTGGGTAGCCGTAAAAAGTTACCAACACACTCTAAATTCCAAAAAAAAAAAAATCTAAAAATAAGAAATATATATATATATATATATGCATTAAAGCAAGGACTTAGGCGATTCATATTTTGGCAAGCACCCAAGCGCTGCTTAATCTTTGTAGATTAAGATCTTAGTATATTTCCTCCTATTGACAAGTAACGAAGTGTCTAAGTAGTTACTTCTTAAATTCTAACTGAAAATAAAAGCTAGAATAAAACTTGCTAGGGGCAAGGAGTAAGCATGAGGGTATGATAACACTACATCTTGGGGTGATAACTCTGCTAAATGGGGTCCATCTTAAGAACAAAATGCACAGATAACACATCATAAATAGAATGAGAGCATTGCATGCATCATATATCAAGATTGCTTATAAAATAGTATTAATGGCCATTTGTATAAGTACTTGTCAAAGTAGGCCTCAGATGAGCAATCGGACCGCATGAATGGATTCAGAGCGACAAACGTAGTCCACCGGACTCGAAATCGGCCAAATCCAACATCCGGAGCTCTCGCAATTGGCCCAAGAAGTTTTGATCATTAATCTGATGATCAACGGCCCACAGCGTGCCATGTGGCGCCCACTCGCTGCATCCAGACCGTTGGCCGATCTCGCCTTCAACCGGAGGATGAATCTCAGCCATCGATCTTCGATCAAACGGCTGAGAGCCACCCATGCGCTTGCCCTCGCCGATATAAAGCAGCGGGTGCAGCGCAGCGGTCGAAGCGCTCACCCGTGCTAATGAGACGCAGGTTCGAAGCGCCCTGCGCGGAAATTGCGAGGCGAAGTTGCGTTGCGAGAAATTGAACTGCCCGATCAGCAACGGACGCACGCGGATGGAGAAACGTGGCGCAATCTCGTGCGTCCAAAGCCGACGCCTGCGATGACGCGGGGGGCATGGGCACGATCCAAGTGCGCGCCCCGCATGGAAGCTCAGCCGTCCGATCTTCGATCGAACGACTTACAGCACGTGCACGTGGATCTGGCGTGAAGAAGCACAGCGCTCCGCTAGCGACCGATGGGAAGGGCCTTGACTGACGTTTTGGGAAGGGTTTTAGCGACATCGCCAAAACCCCTTCTTCATTTGGAAAGCCATTCTTCCTATTTAAACCCCTTCCTACCACCCATATGAAGCATTCACTCCACTTGCAAGTGTTCTACCCCCCACCTAGCTACCATTAGCCCTCTTTGTAATCGCTTGAGACGACGAGCCACCGACGGAGCCCCCCTCCACCGCCGTGGCTGCCTCGCCGTCTTCTCTCTCTCTCTCTCTCCCTCTTTATCTTAAGCTTTCCTTTACTTATGTTCAAGCATTTACCTAGTGTTGTAATTATGAACTAAAGTTGCATGTTAAATGAAGTTGTTTTCTATTCAATCGCCTGCTCTCTTTTATGTTCGAATTGCATGCTGTGAATGAAGAAACTCTAACCCTACTCTCTCTTTCTCCCACTCTCACTCGCTTTTCACCCGAGCCTTTTCGCAAGCAAAACCCCGCGATTTTCATGACAGTAAGTGACAAGAAAAATCAGATTTTCACGCCTCCCTGAGATCAACATTCGGACTCACATTCGTTTCTTCATTTTAAAATCGACGTTGCAAGCGTAAGCTATAACGACTCTTCTAAACACGCACGTCATTAACTCGCAAGTACCGGTACTAAATTTTAGTATCGATGCATGTGAGTTACAGGATTGGATTTTTTTCAAAGAAACATACGTGTCTCGTGAGTACCGGTACCCATGATCAGTACCGGTACTTGAGACAACGAATACCGGTATCCATGATCAGTACCAATACTAGTGGGTTACAAATTTGTATTAAGTATTTAAAACCAAAATGTAGAAGCAACGAATACCGATACCACATAGGTACCGTCTGTGGCAAGTTAACTTAAAATACAAAACAATAATTCACTAGTACTGGTACCAATATTTTAGTACTAGTACCAATTATCCGTTGGGCCAAATATGAACGATTAGAAAATTAATTTTGAGAATATAATCTTTGGAATTTAAACCCAAACGTTTAGTAGACAAATTCTATTGATCTTAACTCTATAATAGACTCTTTGACCCTTACTTTGTATATAAGAATTCCAAGAAAGCTTTCAGAGTAGCATGGGAAAATAGCAACTCCGACATGAACACCAACTTTGATGAATCGGATGACAACGAGGTCGCACATCTTTGCTTGGTAGCCACTACAGAAAATAGAAATATATCATAAGGCTAAGCTGTTTAAAAAAGAAGACAATATGTTGCATAGCAATTATCAAACATTAGAAATAAAGAAATCATGTGTAGAAATAGAGTTAAATATGTCTAAAGAAACTAATAATCAGTTGCATGCAAAAATAATAAAACTAGAAGATATTTATGAGTATTTTGAAGAGACTCTAAATAATCTAAAAGCAACTACTAGACTAAATACTGAGTTTTGTGATAAATTGAAGAAAAAATGGAGTACACCTACAAATGCATGTTATCAAAAGGCATAAAATTATCAGAATTATAAACCTAGTACTTCAAAAGTGGATTTCTAAATCTCATAATTTGAAAGGTACTGACCTGAAAGGACTCCCAAGAAAATGGGTACCTAGAAATGAGGTTTTATATTATTTTGCAGGAATAGATCGATGGAATCAATATGATCAGTGGATGTTCAAGACACACTATGGAAAACTCCAACCTCTACAAAATGAATGAAGATCAAAAGAGATGGACTAGTGGAGCTTGGTACAAACAAAGATCTTTTCATTATTTGTAATTCATTCCATACGATGCACAGTTTTTAACAACCCTTAATTTTTTGATGATTAACCAAAAGGAGGAGAAAAATGAAGAGGCAAATAGTCATATTTTTAGGGGGGAATACACATTGAGAGAGAGAACTAACTAGTTAAATTTTTTTCATGTAAAATTGCTAAAGATAATATGTCTTAAGTATATTTATTTGCAAGATAATTTTGTCAATACTAAAAAGGGAAAGGTTGTTGGAACCATGTTCCACATCTTATTTTGGTGTTAACAAAAATATTTTAGATTGATATTTGTAATTAAGTGACATTTCAAATTATGATTGAGATCGAGGCAAACAAAGCAAGATGATTAGGAGGCCATGATAACGATGATAGAAGGCCATCTTCAGACAGGATTTTGTGTTGTCAATTAGATCAAGTTTTTGTTTTATTTTTAGAATGTATGTCTCTCAAAAAGAAATAAGAAATAGATCATAAAAATCATATAGAGATAATTAGGATAAAACATTATGTTCATTCAATTTTTTTTCTAAGAACATATTGTTCAAAAGATCTTTTTTTTATGTTGAGAGTTTTTGCGAAAGTAGACTAATAATCAAATTGTATTCATGTTTAAAAAGGTACTTATTAACCTACAAGTATCGGTATTAAAGTTTAGTACTGATACATGTGAGTTACAGGTTTGGATTATTTCAAAGAAACAAACTTATACCCCGTGAGTACCGATACTCGTGATCAGTATCGATAGTAGAGGCAACGAGTATCAATACTCATAACCAGTACCATACCAGTGGGTTATATATTTGTGTTAAGTATTTAAAATCCAAATTTGGAAGCAGTGAGTATCGATACTCGTGATTAATACCGGTAACCCATAAGTACTGTCTGTGACAAGTTAACTTAAAATGCAAAACAGTGTCACTAGTATCGGTACCAATACTTTAGTATCGATACCAGTTATCTGTTGGGCCAGATTTGAATGGCTAGAAAATTAATTTTGAGGATATAATCGTTGGGATTTAAACCCAAGCGTCTAGTAGACAAATTCTCTTAATCCTAACTTTATAAATAGAGTCTTGTACCCTTATAGTTTATATAAGAAATACAAGGAAAAATTCTAGAGCTAGATTTTCATATTTCCACCTTATTTTTCAAGAAAGGAAAAGAAGCTTGTCATCCACTCTCTCTTTACATCCTTGCAAGCTCAATGATGTGTGCTTAAAGTTATTCTCTCGCAACTACAAAGTGATTCACATCTTTCCTGGGCTCTCAAACCGGTATATTCTTTTTAATTGTTGTTGAGAGGCTTAGGTGATTAGTTGTAAGATTTCATTTTTGTCTTACACCTATACTCTTTTTGCATTGAGCTTGTTGCTCATCATTTGGGTTATAATAATCTGTTTATTGTAATTGGGTTGAGGTAACTTGTTAATTACTTTAATTAGTAAATTGGTTCCTTCAAGGTTGAGGGAATCAGATTAAAAATCATAAGTCGGAAGGCTTAGGTAGTAGAGTACCCAAGTGAGTGAAGAGCCACTATATATCTTGTGCTCATTTTTGTGGTTTGCTTTTATTTGCATATTATTTTTATCACAATATTCATCCTCTCTTTTTGTGTGCTCGTGCTCTTAGTTCCTACAAAATCAGCCTTAGTATTTGCATGTTGAAATTGATCAAAGATCCAAGTGCTCACCTAGAAATGGGACCAAAGCCTTAACTGAAACTACTAAAATATGAACAATGAAACCCCCTATTTGGATAGAGGTAAGGAGAACACTTGTATTGGCCAAGGAAATGGCATGCACAATCAATCACTTAATGGTGGATGTAGAAATCTAAAAGGGGTTAAATCCTAGTTGCTAAGGGATTATTAGGTGTGAATTTTCCCTTGGCATGTCTAGAAATGGGTAGAATGGGGTAGAAGATCGAGCACATGGGCAAGAAAGCAACAAAAAGAAGCAAACAATCCCAATTTAAGTTTGATTTCTAAGCCAGGCATTTGATCCAACCTTTGTAGTCGTTTGACTCAAAGTCTTGACATCTAATACTATCATTGACGAGGCTTTAGACTTGGGGATATTCGGCATCAGACGTCTGACCAATTGGCTAGACATCCAAGATGAGCTCTACGTGTCAAGATTGACGTTTGGACTTCAGATTAAGAGGCACGGGAGGCGCAGGCTTGGGGCATACTATAGGGGTTGGATAAAGTCTCGGCTAGATGTTCAATGTAATGGCCATGGACATCCAACATATGTTCTAGATATCCAATACTGTGGCCAGACCATGGATTTGGTTGTAGCAAGGTGATTGCACAATAATCATAGGTCTAAAATGATCAAATTAAGCTAAATATCTTGCTTACATTGTAAATAGGTCATGCATTTCATGAATAACATGCGCCTCTATCTTTGTACATTCTTATCTAGTTTTTCTCTAAAAATAAGGGCCAATAGTAATATTTCACATTTCATTTGTTTAGGCCAACACTCGAAGCAAGGGAGCGATATTACAAAGAAAATGCGAGAGGGTTTGTGAAGATTATATCAAATATTGCTAGTAATAGAGTGAGGAGAGCCAGCAATAGGAAAAAACAGGCAAGAGGGAGACAAGCCAAGCCTGTCCCCGACAAGCACATGTGGGATTAGGACAAGCCCATGCAGCCTCAACAAACCCATGCACGTACACTCACACATCCACTATCACACTTGTACACACCATAACTCCAACCTGTGTACACACATTTAATGCGTGCAAATACACATGTATCTACACTAGATTCTATGTACACATAACCTACACTCAATTAATTCCACAAAAACACTAACTAGCCACATAGGTAGAACCCATTTTAGGACCACTAAACCCTTCATTAAACACCAAATTTAGTTGGCCCCACAACCCATCTTTCCATCCATTTTATACACTGATTTGTGTGCACTTATTCTACGCCCACACATGATGTTAAGTCTGGATCGCTAGTTAATTAGGGTTAATTATCGTGTTGTAGTATAATGTCGTAATATAGACATATGTCATTTTATTCAAATACAATTTTTATTAATTTTATTCTAGGTCGTTCACTAGAATACAGTTATTAATATACTTCACTCTTTATTATCTAAAAATTATATTTTATTTAAAACTGTCAAGTTTATTGACAAATGAATGAATAATGAATGGAATAATTAAAAAATGAAGTAATCTAAGTCAATTATGTACAACAATGAATGAATTAAGTTAATGACAATGCCTCGAGAATATATACAAGTATAAAGGCATTAAAAACTAATCTAAACTAATCTAGGTGATTATATACAATACTATATAAGTAATGCCTTAATATAGGCACAAAAAGAATATATATACACTATGTTACATACTCTACTAACATATAAATACTATGTATACTAAACGTCACTAAAGAACCCTAAAAACAATTATATATACTAAGATAAAAAAATGTATATATTACATTATATTATACTATATATATACATATATACTTATATACTCTATACTTAGCATATATACATACTATCTATACAAGTATATTAACCTACATATATACTTTACACACACACACATTTACATCAACCATACACAACATAACACACTCTACAACACATAGCTAACACATAAACACTCAAACACTTAACCAATTTTAGTTTACACAAACCCAACACTTACTCTTTAACCTAAAAATTTTGGATTGGTGAGTCCACGTTTCACAGGATCAACATCCTCTTACAGGGCCGGATCGATACCATTATTAGGTGGACCCTAGTTATTATTTAGATGATTTGGTATATAGTTTTGGGCCCATACAAGCTCATGCAAACTGCTCAGCCCAACCGAACTGAGCTCCTAGCCCACTTCTCTCTCTCTCTCTCTCTCATAATAGTTGTAGGTTTATCTAGGTTATGAGATCCGACACCTTAAGTAAGATGTTAAGCCTTTGCACACGAAACACTTTATACCACCTCAAGCGGTTGTCTACACACGATGTGATGCTAAAGACACGTGCCAATTAGTGTGCCAAACCATGATTTTTAGTCAAATTTAGAGGTTAATTAAGGTGTTCGTTTATTAATTATTTTGAAATTAAATTATATGTACATTAGCCTATACATATGACTACTTATTAGTATAGTTATATCAACTTAATTAAATATATAAATATATTTAAAAATTAGTTAAAGTTAGGAATAGTTATACATTGATTTATTAATTAATTCCTTAATTAAAGTATAAATTAATGTATTAATGATACAATTGACTTATAAATTAGTTAGTATATATTATTGACTTGTTATTACAGATTATTAATTTATTTTTGTTTATATAATTTAAATACATGATTTATATATATATATATAGAGTTTAAATACTGTTTTACTATATAAATAAGTTATAAATATATTGAAAATACTTTAAACTATAATATACAAGTATACAACATAATTTATTTCAATTGTTTATTAATTTACTAATTTAAATTATATTAACTTAATAATATACCTAATTAACTTATGAATATAATTGTGTACAATATATATAAATAAATAAATATAGGAGTATATTACTGTATAATATAATTACCTTAGGTTATATATACAGTTATAATTATAATTATAAGTATATACATATCTATTTCTATATACATAGGATTATGTACATATAATATAAATAAATAAATACATAATTATATTATTATAATACATACCATATAACTTAATATGAATACCTACCTAAGTAAATAACATAGATATATAAGTTATTTATATACTTTATATATATATAAGATACTATTTACATTTAACTTAAGCTTATTAAAAGTATAAATACTAGATACAAAGGTATTTTTTTGGGATTTTTAGCATTTTTCATATTTTTATTTTCTTTTTATGATTTATAAAGATAGAGGAAGAGGAGGGAAATGTGAGAATAGAATAAGAGATACTCTTTTTGGTATTTTTATGTTATTCTTCTTATTTTTAAACTAGAAAAGTCTTAAGCTTCTACTGGTATGTTCTCCTAACTAATGAACTCAAAATCTAAATCTAAACTCACACACACCTAAAACCAAACCTAAGCTAACTCAAGACACATTTTATTTATTTACAATTATTTTTTATTTTTTTCATGTATTTACAATTTGGGCAAAATGGAGCTTAAAAGAATGTTGAACGTGTACTCAAAGCCATACAAACTCAATTTCAGATGTTTGAAATGAAAGATAAGGTAGTATAAACATCCAGACATCCATCTACATCAAAATTAAGCATTAACACATGATTTCAACATTAAATCCACAAGATTGCTCTGTTAAACAGATTTTAGCCAATGTATTTACTGACAATGGTTTTCAGAACAGGCTTATAAAGTTCTAAATATGAATTCCATCCCCATGAAATTCAAACACAGATACTGGAAATATAGAATATGGCATTAGAAACTTCCAGATATAGTTTAGAATCAGATTTGAATTAAGACTTAAAACACATTTTAGATACTTTACAGTTCTCTTACTGTTGAAAGAAGAATTCTTAAAGGCTTTTACAAGCTTCCTACTTCAAATTTGAACCAATTAACAATACAGGAGTGCTTCTTATATCAGATTTTATCATTACAATATATCATACACTCAATAGAACTTACAATCAGTTCATAACCCTTGGATCCTACTTCACCCTGTTCAGTCCACAACTGCTGCTGTCAATCAAAGTTCATACCCAAATGAAGTCTGATTCAAGTGTTTTCAGCTCTGCTCAAACATCAAAGATGTATGTCCAAGCCAGATCCAAACTCAAGAATGTGTTACAAACACTAAATCATCCAAAACCCATTGAAATTCCATGATTACAGCACATTCTGACTCACCCAGAATTAACCATAGCTACTGTTGACAAAACACAAATCAAGACTTAACTCTTTACTAAAACCATTTCACTATGCTATCGAATCCTTAAAACTATTTTTCCTCTTCATTCAAACATTAAATCCAAATAAGCACATTGTGTATCCAGATTATCATCAGATCTGCAATGATGGAAGGTTATATTCCAAATCTCAACCTAATCAATCAAGAATCCATCTCATGCATCGCAAACACTCACAAGGATGTTTGAAACTCATTCAAAATTAGATTGAAGCTCAAAAACACATCAAAAACCCTTAACAATCCTCCCTACAGTGCTATAGATAGCAAAAAGAGGAGAATCGATTCAGGCCTTGAAACAACTTAAAAAAAAGTCTCAGACCTTCCTTAGCATCATTCAAACCTACTTAAACTCTCAAATAATAGATTGAAACTTTTTTCAATAAGATCGAGCTATTGCCCAGGTGGACTTTTGATCTTGAGTCACCATGATGATATGATCATCTATTCATCTTGCACATCATTGATTGGTGTTCAGGGTGAATAGGTGATGCTTATAAACCAGTTGGGTCATTGCAAGAGCCTCAAATCTGTGCATTGGATTTTCCTTGGCTCCTGCTACCCATCTCAGACTAAAACAGTGTCAACGGTTGAAATTGGGCATAAGCTCTATAAACAATAACAATCCAATCAAAAAAGCTCAAAGCCTTTGTAATTAATCCAATTGCTCTAATAGAAACTCAATTTAATCTATTAGAATTGATTAAAATTGCATTGATCCAAAAATTCTACAATCAGCTTATGAAATCAAATTAAATTCAAATGACCAAATCAAGCTCAATTCAGATCGAGGGTCCTTGTGACTCTTTGGAATTAATGGAAATACACTCTAATGATTTAATACCCTATTAGATTTGATAGCTACTGAGCTTTAGATCTAATAGGTGCTCAGATGGAGGAGATGAATTGCAATCGAAAAACACTAGGAAAATAGGAGAAGGCGATCATGAAGTGTAGAGGGAGACAAATAAATCAGGATGAGTAAGATAGCCTCTATGATAAGAATTGATCAGAGAGGACAGATCGAGGGAGTGGAGTGGTAACACTAATTTACTCCTAATCAAGTGTAATTGAATTGTAAATCTAATCTAATCCATCTAAGCTAGAAAGTAGTAAATCTAATCTAATAAAGTTGTAAATCTAACTAGGAAAGCAATTGAATCTATCTATTAGACGAAGGTGGTGTCCAAGAGCCACTTGCCGTTGCCTGATGGTGACGAAATGGGGGAGACCTCTAGCGGAAGAAGGTGGTGTCCAAGATCCATTAGCCATCGGCCAATGGCGAGGGAAAGAGAGAGGAAGCCAGAGTTATCACCAATGGCCAACAAAGGGGAAATTGAAACTAGAGGGATGGATGAAGGGACCACCTAAGGGGAGGGAGTGGTAAGGGTCGTAGGTCGAGTGGGGAGCTCCTTATATAGGCTTTAGGGGCTGTGGTGACCTAAACAATGAGTGATGGCCGTTGTGCATCAACGGTTGGGATGAGGCCAAGAGGGCGCATGGACTTTTTGGAATGAACTCTAACCATTAGATCGGATCTAGGATAGGGCGCAAATGTGTGTGCATCGGCTCTAATAGGTTAGATGCAGATCCATTGTCAGATCAATGAGAAGAAGATGGACGATGGATGCTTTTCGTGTTCTTCGTCGAGGAACAGTGTGCGAGGAGTGAGATGCAGGTGTGTTTGGTGAAATTGCATGTTAAGCCCAAAAGCGAAACGCTAGAGCAACCGTGCTCAGGCCCATAAGTGAAAGGAATGATGACATGAAGGTCCCTAGGTACTTGCAAAGAGGTCCTTAGCAAGTTTATAGCTCACACAAGTGTGAAGAGATGTTTATGCATGACAAACCTAAGTACAAAATGTTGATTTCAAGGCCCTAACAAGGTTAAAACCCAATGAAGTTTTATGGCATACTAATTGAACATATTAGCACTTAATCCCACAATCGATCTGTAATTTCAAGCTCCAATTGTGTTCAATTGGCATTTAGATCATCCATTTATATATTAAAATATAGAATTTCTCAAAATTGGCCTAATTATACATTTTTAGTACAAATTTAATGTTTTAGGTCATTTTCCTTAATTCTCACACTTAACCAATTTCTTGTGTTAATTTGACAGTGTTTAACGTAATTTCTAGTCTAATTTGGACATTTTAACTATGATGAATCACGCCTCATCATACACTTGTGCACACAAGTCACCTCACCACCCCACCTAATTAACCGTCTAACTAAACACCTAATGACCTATCCACACTACCATTAACCCACAATTAAGCCCTCCATGCCACCCATTAGGTGCACTTATGCTAGAATCCTCTAGAACCCTCCAATCCCCTTAAGTTGCACCCCCTTATCCTATTCGTACCCTTCACCTAAGGTGCGCCACAACACAATCCACTTCTATAAAAACCCACATTTCAAAGGCCACCCCCTACCTCCCATTTTCTTCTCTTTGGGTAGCAACCCTCCTCCTCTCTTCTCCTCTCTACTCTCCTCTCTACTTCACCCTCATAGTTCCTCTCTTCTCTTCAAGCAAAGGTGGTGTAGGCCATTGGCCAAGGATCACCACCACCACAAGCCAACAACTACAATTGGCCGTGGATCTCACTTTCTTCCTCTCCTTTTTATCTTCTTTGTAGCGTAGATTTCCTTTCATGTATGTAGTTTAGCTTACTATCTTTCATTGCAAGTATTTTAGTTCTTCCCCTCCCTTCATTTGCTTATCATGCTCTTTGTGATCTTATTTTTATCTTGCATATTTTTATTTGGTACACATAACGAACACACTCACATTTACTTACATCATCTCACGCCACTTACTCATTTCCACTATCACCCACGCCACTTCTACCATCTACACACCCTCACATGCTCATTCACACTCTCTACCACCCACTCAAAATTACTCATTACTCATTCACTCTTCGCACTTCACATCACTCTTCACTATTACTCCATCACCTCCATCATGCATCATCCTTCCACCACCATATAGCCGGCCACCACCCACTTTACATCCATCGTCACCTCACTCCACACCATCACAATATGCACCACTTAATCCATCATTTACACATACCATCACCTTCATCCTCCATCAATCCCCCATAATAGCCACCCCCATCTCAATCGTGTGGCGAAAACACACCCACCGCACTTAAATAAAAACTCCCATCGTGTGACCTTTCCCCTTCCTTTTCCCCTTTAGACCTTGTTTGTTATGCAACATACAACAACTTATCACATGTTTGGTGCTTTAATCCCAAGATAAAGTTATCCCGAGAAAGAGCCTTAAAATCAAGGATAAATTTATTTTAAATGAAAGGTGAGATAAATTTATCTCTCTCCTTATAAAATATCAAATTCACTTATCCTCAAATATCTTTATTTATCCTATAATTTAATGTATATCTCTTTCAAACGTCAAAATTAATTTATTTCAAATTTATTCCTTAATTTCATACCTATAAAATTTATCCCATAAAAGAAAGGGTCACTTAAACAAAAATTCCAATTGCGATGAGCTTCCCCGCTCCTTTTCCTCCCTTAAAACAAAAATCACCACCGCAGCACCCTTCCCCTGCCCTTTCCCCCCATCGCCTGCAAACTCAAACCCTTCCTGCCTCGCCCTATGCCTTGCCTCGTTGACCTCCTTGTCCAGTTGTAGGTGGGGAGTCCTCTCCTCTCCACTGGAGTCAACGGTGGGCCATGGAGGACTTGGTGGTGGTTAGTCGAGGGCTCCGTGGTGATCGCTTGATCTTCCTCTCAGGTTGTAGAAAAGTTATCTCCTTGCTTTGCTCTACTCTTTTTCTTGTTTTTTCTATGATCAAGGGCTTTGGTTTCTTCTTTTTTTGGCTGGACGACAGATTTGTGATTCATAGCTGAGTAAGTGTGTAGATGAGAGCTGCTACGTAGTTGCTTGCAGGGAGTTTAGTTTGTTTGCTTTTAATAGAGTGTAGTTGGATTTGATGGATGTATGCCTTTTTTTTTTTTTCAAAGCAAACAAAACTAACATGGTATGTCTGTTGGATGAGTAAGCACTCCGGACAAGAATGTCTCCAGTTGTTTTCCAATAGTTCAGAGACCGGAGGAGATAAGGGCAAACATGTAGTCTTACACTTAAGCCCAAAATCATGGAAAACAAACGGGGACTACCAGATAGCTCAGAAAGTTGACTCGTTCCATCCAAAGAAAGAACCCTTTGTGTCAAAAAATTTGAGGAAGAAGCAGTCCTTTGGAACAAAGAGATTCTTCTGAAGGATGGCAGATATCGCAGCACTCAGTTTCTTGTTTACATCTATACAGGCCTCTAATCGATACCAGTTTGCCATATGCGTCCAACTCCTGGGTTCCCCTAAAAGACATGGGCATTGAACCCTTAAGGACAACCATGACACATGCTTCGATTTTGCCGATGAGCTTGGCGATTGTCTTGGAGGCCTCGGTGAGGATGGAAGAAGTGCCCACTCTATCCAAGTTAGTGTTGGTTGACAAGTTCAAGCATGGCATGCTACTGCCTTGTCCTCTTTTGGAAAACCTTAAACCTTCCCTGCTTGTTTCTTGGTGGTATTGGGCAGGGGAAGTGCGGACTCGTTGCCGCAGATGCAGCAGGCTGAGGCTGACGACTAAGGTGGTGTTTGTTTGCATGTATGCCTTTAGCCTTAACGTTCTAGTAGCTTGTTTTCATTTGTTGCTTGTTGCATACTTAGCAATGCCTGTATGTCTTGAAGACTACATTGCTATATCCGCAAACATACATAGTATAGATTATAACTTAATCTCCAACCAACCATATATGTTTTTTCAACACAAGCCTCTCTAGTACATGTTTCTGTAGTAATTAAAGCTAAAATGTTAGCATGTTTGTCAGAATTAAAGCTAAAATGTTAATGTGAATGTCATTACTGCAGCTATATATAGTTGCTTCAATCCACACTTTGCATCTATCATGATAACTTCAGTTTCAATCACAACCCTGGAAACCTGGCCAGTAGCACAAATAGTAGATGTGTGGCAAACTTGGAACTCAGTGTTTAAGTTATGGTTTGCATGTTTAGGAGCTGTTAATCTTAGGATTTTCATGTTATAAGGGGAAAAGGATGGGTAGAAGTTAGAATCGATTTTTATTTTTTCTATGAATGCATTAGTAATTATGGTTCCAACTTAAGATAGACCCTTGCATGATTTTAAACTCATGATTTAGGTTGACGAAATGTAATGCATCAAAGTGAAATCTGAAATTTGATCCATAGTTGAGGATCCTCCATGTGTGAATGGCTGAAAAATATCCAACATGATTGCAATGGATCCTGAACTGCCCAACCTGAACTGTTACTAAGCATCCGTATTGCAACCTAATACATAACTTGTTTTGACTTGCAACCTTTGTGTTAGGCTCAAACATATAAATTTCAATGCTTTTGTTATTCAAAATTGTGGCTTCTCTTCATTTATGAAAGATCTGTTTGTAGTCTTCAATACCACCTTTTGGAAGCAACGCCATTTGGCTAGCTAGAGTCGTGACTAATTCAGCCATGGTTTTTGATTTTCAAACTAATACATCTTTTGAACCATACAATGATCAATAATCAGCATTTTATCATGTGAACCAGCATTGTATTTTTGTTTTCACATTCACAAAAGGTGGAAATATAGTTGGATATCCTGATTGATGTCTTCTATTTAGCCAGGATGTGGAACTTGGGAAGGAAGCTGAATGTTGTCATCCATTGCAATTTAAAGCAATGGATATACTACCTTATCCTATCCATATTAAAGTATATTATGTATAGTGAATGCATAGAAGATGAAATTAGGATGCATTCATAATGGGTTTCATAACAAGCATAACATATATTTTTACATCTTTGGGAACTTTTCTTTTCTTTAGTGTGGAGAAAGCCACTAGGACTTGGAGATAAGCATAGAGGAGGGGTTGTAGCAGGGTCATGTCTAAGTGGAGCAAACACTAGAATGAATATTTCAAAGTTAACTTTTTCTTTGGTAAGCCTCTTGTCATCAAGTTTTAGGCTCAATTGCTTACTTTGTAACTTTATGTATTATGAGATTTCTGTCCTTGCTGGAAATTTTTTATTCTTAGAGCTTGTGTTACACTTCCCTGAAAAACACAGAGGTTTGTATTACACATCATTATTCTCATGTAGTGAATAAATTGGGTGGGAAGTATTTTCTTTCTCTATGTATTGAGAGTACGTTCCTACAACTTGTAGCAATGAATATATTTGGAAAAGTTGGCTTCTCCCACAACCCCCGCACACCCCTGAAAGTTCCCTTCTAGGAGGGGTGACGTAAAAATATGCGGAAATAAAAATATAAAGCAATCTCACAAAAATCAATCGCACAATGTACAGGTATTTTTAGGTGGAAACCCAAACCGGGTGAAAACCACCACCTAACCCTCTCAAGTTAGGATTTTCCGATCAACCAAGTTGATCAAAATCCACTAAACGAATCACTTTGAATGAGGGTGATTCAACCTCAATACAACCACGCTACAAGTACGAGGGTAGCGTTCCTCAACCCCTTCTCTCCACGAGAAGGATTTTGTCCCACGAAGGAGACGGGAATTCGCAAAGCGAATACCCAACCAAAAGACAAAGATAAAATAAAACAACAGTCCTATAGAGCCAACAAAATTAAACCTAGCTTCTATAGGAAATAGGAAACTCCCCTTTGCAAGGAGTGCGTCGACGATGACGCGGTGCGTGTGCCACGCGATGGCGCTACGTCGCTCTCGTTATCAACGCCGGGAGAGCGGGTGCGCAACGGGAATGAGCTCTCAAGATGAAGAGCTTGAGCTTGGAGAGCAAGTGCTTCTTGGACACAAGAGTGTGAAAATGTGTAGCTAAGTGTATCCAAGTGTATTTCTAAGTGTCTCTTATGTTGTGTTTTTGTTACAAAGGTTCCCCTCTATTTATAGAGGCCTTAGGAAGGCTTTGGAAGGCTTGGAAAAGCTTCCATAGCCGTTGGGTGCAAAGCCCAAGAGAATCAGGCCGAAATCAGGACAATGATTACACTTCACAGGGTTATCAGACGTCTAATTCTGGCATCAGACGTCTGGAAGGCCACTTTAAGACGTCTGATTTCAAGGTCAGACGTCTGATTCTATGCGGGTTTCTCCCTGACTTGAATCAGATCTAAACAGGGTTTTTGTGCAAGTCCATCAGACGACATAGAGGACGTCTGGCACTAAGTCTGGACGTCTGGAAACCTACTTTTATCGTGGGAATTGATTTCCAAACGTTGCAACGGCTAGAAAATCTCTGAGAAGAGATTTTGGGTCAGCCGAGGCAAAACGGTCATTTATCAGACGTCTGTAAAGACCTATGGACGTCTGATAAGGCTCTAACGGTCATATACTGCCGTGTCTGCTAAGTTAGCCAACGGTCCACTATCTGGACGTCTGGCAAATCCATCAGACGTCTTCTAAGACGTCTGGTCTAAGGTCTGGACGTCTGAGTTCATCAGACAGAAAACTGAGTCCAGCCTAACAGTTATCAGACGTCTGAAACAACAGTCAGACGTCTTAAAATACTTTATCAGACGTCTGATTTTGTGATTAGACGTCTGGAAATGCTGTTTGAACCCTATATTGGTTTTCTAAGTATTCTACAGAAAACCTAAGTATCTTAGGGTTGTGCAGGTGTTCCTAGGACTACTTTTAGGGTTCTTTGAGGCTCTTTAACATAATGTCTAAGGAAAATAAAGAGCAAGAAAATAAATACAAGAGATACATGAAAGGATAAAAAAGAATCTATCCTATTCTTCTTGTCTTCCATCTCCAATCTTTCGCTCCACGCGAACCTCCTCTGTTTTCCGTCAAGCTCCTCTAATCCGTCCTGGATGCGAGCTCGAACTCCGTCTAAACACGTCCACATTTGCAATTGACCTGAAATCTAGGACTCAAATTGCAAATGTTAAATAACACGTGTTTTGTTATCATCAAAACAAATGATCGTGGTGCTCTAGCACCAACAATCTCCCCCTTTTTGATGATGACAAAACCGTAAATAATAATGCATAAAATTCTCCCCCTTTTTGACATTATCAAAAAGGTTTAATTGATTTTACATTTCCTATTACTCCCCCTTAAAACATGCTCTTCTATTTATTTTTAACAAAGGTAATGTCCTCCCCCTTTTTATAACAACAAGATAGCTATTATTTTTCTCCCCCTTACTAAAGGAAATTTAGCTAACTTGTATCTCCCCCTTAAAAATTGACAATAAGCTCATCATTTTTAACTCCCCCTATCTAAATGCTTATAAAAAGGATAGGGTTAAGAATTTTACCTCACCTACCATGGCCAATAAAATGGCCCGAATGGTGGTGGTGGATGCCACATCGGATGGGGCTCCCATCCGTAGCTTGGAGGCCCGGGCATCGGCGCCGGTCTCCAATCTGGTGGTCGACGTGCGGCGGGTCCGTCGTTTGTTCGCCGTCTCGTCGGTCTTCTTCTTCTCCTCCTTGGTCTACTCATTGGTTCTCCCAACTTAAGTTGACCAGCCTTGAATTTGTAGGTCCAATCCTTTGTGTTGTAGTTATCCTTGAAACCTACAAAACACGATTCTAATTCCTTTTTCGGTATCCAAGTGGGCTTGGATCCGGATTTGTTAGAAGGTCTCCTTGATGGAGATCCTTTCTCAATCTTAGGGCTGTATAAATCATCTACTTTATTGATTAGTTTGTTAGAATTTTCCCTAAGACATGCAATTTCTCTTTCTATAATTTGCATCTTAGTCTTTAAATCAAAAATTTCTAACATTAGACTATTATTTTCCTCAATCAATTTATTATTTTCATTGATGAGGTCTTGATTTTCTAATAACAGGTTATCATCCTTAGGACTAGCTTCTATTTCCTTAAGTTGTTTTTCTAACCTATCATTTTCATTTTTAAGAAAACTAAGGTTCTTCTTCATGCTTTTGTTTTCTATTTTTAGTGATTTACTAATTTCGAATAATTCATTAAAAGCTTCTTGTAAATCAAAATTTACCTCTTCGTCGGAGTCGCTTCCGCTTTCACTGTCGCTATTGGTTCCTCTAGCCATGAAACCAAAGCAAGTGGTTTCTTCTTCTTTTTCTTCTTCTTCTTCCTCCGAGCTGGAATCCTCATGAGTGCCTTCCAACCTCCTCCATATCTCGTGGGCGGTGGTGCACTCTTGGATTTTCTCGAACTCTTCCGGACTCAACGCGCAATACAGGGCATTCATTGCCTTTGCGTTGAGTGAGAGATCTTGAATCTGCAGCTGCGAGTAGCCTCCTTGGGGTCGCTTCGGGATCTCGTATGGGGTTTCGCAACATCCCCATAGAGCGAAGTCCGTGGCTTGAAGCCACGTCTTCATCCTCAACTTCCAATATCCGAAGTCCCTCCCGTCGAAATAGGGTGGTCGGACGGTGGATTGCCCTTCGGAGATTCTGACTGCGGCTATGCTTCCCTCCATGATCTAGATCCTCGCCGGTTTGTAACGCCGATTACGCGAGACCTGCTCTGATACCAATTGAAGGTTCCCTTCTAGGAGGGGTGACGTAAAAATATGCGGAAATAAAAATATAAAGCAATCTCACAAAAATCAATCGCACAATGTACAGGTATTTTTAGGTGGAAACCCAAACCGGGTGAAAACCACCACCTAACCCTCTCGAGTTAGGATTTTCCGATCAACCAAGTTGATCAAAATCCACTAAACGAATCACTTTGAACGAGGGTGATTCAACCTCAGTACAACCACGCTACAAGTACGAGGGTAGCGTTCCTCAACCCCTTCTCTCCACGAGAAGGATTTTGTCCCACGAAGGAGACGGGAATTCGCAAAGCGAATACCCAACCAAAAGACAAAGATAAAATAAAACAACAGTCCTATAGAGCCAACAAAATTAAACCTAGCTTCTATAGGAAATAGGAAACTTCCCTTTGCAAGGAGTGCGTCGACGATGACGCGGTGCGTGTACCACGCGATGGCGCTACGTCGCTCTCGTTATCAACGCCGGGAGAGCGGGTGCGCAACGGGAATGATGCTCTCAAGATGAAGAGCTTGAGCTTGGAGAGCAAGTGCTTCTTGGACACAAGAGTGTGAAAATGTGTAGCTAAGTGTATCCAAATGTATTTCTAAGTGTCTCTTATGTTGTGTTTTTGTTACAAAGGTTCCCCTCTATTTATAGAGGCCTTAGGAAGGCTTTGGAAGGCTTGGAAAAGCTTCCATAGCCGTTGGGTGCAAAGCCCAAGAGAATCAGGCCGAAATCAGGACAATGATTACACTTCACAGGGTTATCAGACGTCTAATTCTGGCATCAGACGTCTGGAAGGCCACTTTAAGACGTCTGATTTCAAGGTCAGACGTCTGATTCTATGTGGGTTTCTCCCTGACTTGAATCAGATCTAAACAGGGTTTTTGTGCAAGTCCATCAGACGACATAGAGGACGTCTGGCACCAAGTCTGGACGTCTGGAAACCTACTTTTATCGTGGGAATTGATTTCCAAACGTTGCAACGGCTAGAAAATCTCTGAGAAGAGATTTTGGGTCAGCCGAGGCAAAATGGTCATTTATCAGACGTCTGTAAAGACCTATGGACGTCTGATAAGGCTCTAACGGTCATATACTGCCGTGTCTGCTAAGTTAGCCAACGGTCCACTATCTGGACGTCTGGCAAATCCATCAGACGTCTTCTAAGACGTCTGGTCTAAGGTCTGGACGTCTGAGTTCATCAGACAGAAAACTGAGTCCAGCCTAACAGTTATCAGACGTCTGAAACAACAGTCAGACGTCTTAAAATACTTTATCAGACGTCTGATTTTGGGATTAGACGTCTGGAAATGCTGTTTGAACCCTATATTGGTTTTCTAAGTATTCTACAGAAAACCTAAGTATCCTAGGGTTGTGCAGGTGTTCCTAGGACTACTTTTAGGGTTCTTTGAGGCTCTTTAACATAATGTCTAAGGAAAATAAAGAGCAAGAAAATAAATACAAGAGATACATGAAAGGATAAAAAAGAATCTATCCTATTCTTCTTGTCTTCCATCTCCAATCTTTCGCTCCACGCGAACCTCCTCTGTTTTCCGTCAAGCTCCTCTAATCCGTCCTGGATGCGAGCTCGAACTCCGTCTAAACACGTCCACATTTGCAATTGACCTGAAATCTAGGACTCAAATTGCAAATGTTAAATAACACGTGTTTTGTTATCATCAAAACAAATGATCGTGGTGCTCTAGCACCAACAACCCCCCCACCCCCCACCACACACACACACACACCCACTAACCCAAAAAAAAAAAAAAAGATCAAGAATTTGCCATCCAAGCATATCTAATTGAAATCTGAACAAAAAAGTCTACTTTGAATAGAAATAGATTACCTATTATCATGTGCCTCCTATAAAGCCTTGATCAATTGCTATCATATGGGGCAATCAGAGATTTTCTAGGAAAGTTTATAGATGTGTTACTAATTTTCTAACCAAGGATCAGAGAGCATATATAATCCCTTAGAAAAAATTGCCTATAAGTTGTGGTTCCTTTTTGGTCCACCTAAAGTTGCATTTTGTTTATATAGAGCACTTCTTGGGAGGATTACCTACTTTGGATATTTTTTTCTATTTGGAGAGCCTCCACTTCCAACCCTTGCATGTTGTGTGGTGTCAAAGAGGAGAGCCATTTGCACTGCCTTCTCTCCTTCCCCTACTCTTACATCTAGGCATGATGAGACCCAAATTGGGTTTCCCCTAAATGCATTTAGACTTGCTAGATGGCACCCTTCATTGCGATAAAACAATATTTGACATAAAAGTGGTGGAACATCTATAGAAAAATCATATAGTTGAAGCTTCGGAGTTTAGTCTTGTCATCTAACATTTGTATGTCTTAAAAGAAACATAGACTATGCACAATATTCTACGCAGTTGACAACACTACTATGTAGTTGAATTTGTTTTATTAGATACAAATATGCTTCTTTACTATATTCAAGGTTATCAATACCATACAAAGTATTACTATGCCTTACTATCTTCAGGTTCCCTTGTTTACATTCAATACAAATAAGAAATGGGAATCCCCTATTATGTGTCACATTCAATGAAAAGGTCATCCCCTTCTATTACAAATATTTAAAAGCTGTTTGTGGTGCTCTTTCAGCTACAATTATTTTATACCATCAGAAATTGGAATTTGATTGTCAAAAGTTAGTTTTCCACCAATAGCAATTTCTCAGCATTGTCATTGATTCATTGGATCTTTATAGTGTTTGAACTTGTAATTTGTTGATTCTAGAAAAAAATTGCACTCCATGTAAGTACAGAATTTTATATGGAATATCTAGCTTTCATATGGGATTTTTCCGTTATTAACCTGGATGGTCAGGTAGAGGAGATATTGACGTTGGATCTTATCATTAGAAGGATGCTTTGTAATTTTTCTTTTCCCCTAAATACAGTGGGGAGGTTCCATTTTCCTCGAGAATTGTCTTCCCTTCTATTTGTCATTGAAATTTGAGAAACATTATCTGACAAGATTCTTCAGAACTTCAAATTGTGTCTGTTATGGGAAGCCTGTCATGATGCTTTTTCTTCCATAAATTATTTCCAACTTTTGCTAATCCAACAGTACCCAACTATTTCAAGGTCTTAAGGTAAAGGCAGGGACATGCAAGCATGTTTCTTGACTTAAAGTGCACACCCACTGTATAAGGTCAATGTTAGAAAAACAAATGCTCCTAGTTTTTATGGTAGCTTGAGGTTATTGAGGCCTTGGGACTTGGGGCCCTTCCTGTCCATGCTAACAAACTCGGAGGGATTAAGGCCGCTGTCAAATGACTCATAGATGTCCTCGAAGAAGGGGGCCTCCTCCTTGGTGTAGTCATTGCAGGTGTAGCATTTGCAAAGGAACACAGGTGCTTTTGGAGTCCAAAAAAAAAAAAAGATTTAGAGGTTGGAATTAGCTGGCCGGTTTCATTTCTACCTGTTTGATCACAATCTGATCCTACTTGAGTTTTAGTGTAAAATTGATTTGGACTTTCACATCTTTAGATGTTGGAAACATATGAACCACAATAATCCAAATTTGATTAAAAACAAGTTATAAGCTTGACTTTCTGTAGCAATATCTTATAACTACACCAATTAATGTTCCTTTTTAAACTTACTGGCCTGATATTATCTTTTACCTCATTTTTCTAACATCATCTTTATTTCAGACACACCCATCGCAAACTTGTTTCATGTCATCCATAGATCTACATACACAATATTCTTATCAATATTCTTATCAGGTAGATCAACGTCTTCCTATCCTAACGTAATAAAAGGATTTTATTTTGCATTTAGAATGCTAAAATGCCTGACCTTTATCACTACACTTGCTCATATAATACTTCCAGCTGCTTTGGCAATTGTGATGGCCCCAACAGATACTTCCAGTTAAAACCCAACTTGGATGCAAAAGATATTTTCCTGATGGTTTTGAAAATAAAGTATTAAGACCTCCATTGACTTCTTGATGTATGTGGGAGGCCATTTGTGAAAGCAGCGCTAGAAAATTTTTTGCTTTAATGGAAGTGGAAAGGAGCTGGCAACGTTTGTAAGGATGGATCCCTATCTTTGCTTTATGAGAATAATAGAGAAAGTTGGTGGAGGAATAATGCTTTAAAAGGAAGCAAATAGCCTTAGATTTTAAAATTGTTATAAGATGGATTGGAGTAACACCTTAAGTTGTGACTTCATGAAGTTGGCTATGTTTCTTTCTTTCTTTAGTGTCCATCATAAATCTTGGAGTAACATTTTTTGATCGACTACCCTTTTCATCATCGTTGAAGAATAAATCAATTTCTTGAAGGTACAGAATATCTACCTGGACCAGTATTGTCTTTGGTAGATACATGAAGTGTTTTTCTATGCATTTGATTTGAAAGCAGGGTAAAGGGCATGTCATAAGAATCAATCAGATTTGTGGAATATCTTGAAAAATGAAAAAAAGCAAGAAATATGAATGTAAGCTAATGAATTTTGACCAATGAATAAGCACATCACTATTAGATACATTTCAGTGATGCTATAAAAAAATCTATTTTGAGTGATGCTACAATATTTCATGGAGATGGTTAGATATGCAAATTGAATGACAAATTTGACATTCATGATTAAACATAAAACCATCGTAAGCCTGTCCTAACCATATGAACACTTCAAAACATCAAACTTATTCTACAAATAATAAGCCTGGTAAACCATCATAAACCGTCACAAGCCGTTACCCTATTGCTGCCCATTACAACTATTAAGACAATCATCCTTTGTCCCAGAAATAAACTTGGTAAAACCGTCGTAAATCATCACTAGCCTGGTAAATAGCAATTGCAACATAATGACTTCAAAATTAGTGAGTCTTTTATCTATCTAATTTATTTGATCGAATTATTTGCTTTGATTGATCATTGCAATCGTATTAAATCAAATTTCTGAATTTGGATCTTGAGGCAAGAGCGGACTAAGTTTAGCAACTGTTATGTGCATCAGTCATTTGATTATAGTTTAACATAGATAATTTGATCTTTGGAACCATGCAAGCTTTATCTGGTAATTGATTCAAGCTGCCTCTCTTCCCCTGCAACTTGGATATCCTGGAGTGGCATGGTTACAAATAGGTTCAAGAAAGCAAGTAATTCTTTCATAAGTGTGATGCATGTTTAGTAATTCTTATGCTTGTCAATTTTGTGGATATTTCCCTGATAGTCTGAAATCCTACTCAAGGTATATGTTCAGATATTTTAATATGTTTGTCAATTTTGCATTGGATCCATATATTTGCTAACAATTTAATATGTTTGGAACCACCTTTGACATATGCAATACAGGCAGGGCTAATAAATGGGTCAAATTGAACTAGAAACTGCCATCTAGGACAGGCCTTGCTGGTTCATTAAAATATCTTGTTCATTTAGGTGAGAAGGTCAAACTCAACTTTTTTTGGAATTCAAGCTGTTGGTGTTGATTCATGAGCTACTTGTTGAGATTTAAAAAGCTCCTAACACAGTAGTTAAGTTTATTACTACTGCAAACTAGATTACACCTCATTAGTTTGAAGGAATATTAAGATGTGATATAGCTCACCAGTGAACTTGGAATGTTTGCAATTTCCTAAATTTTCTTGTCTTAAGTTTGCTCATGTCTAACACAATTCTTTTGTGTACAACACCATAGTCGACATGCCTATTATCTGAGCCCATTGTTTATGTGAGAAAAAGTAGAACAGTACATTAGAGATTTATTATTACCTACAAAGAAATATGATTATCTCACTTTTGACTAATAGTGAAATTGTTGGGCATGTTTTTGCTATTTCTGAGAAAAAGCTTGAACTTTATTCAATGCACATCGGCTTTTATGAAAAATAGTTAGACATTGAAATTGATTTTTCTAGGTATTTAATTTTTATTTTTGTTATGTTTGCTAATCAAAGGACTATTATCCTACGGGATGCACTTGCCCGTTTCGCTTTTGTGGTGATAGTCACCATTGTGAAGGTAAGGTGTGATATTCATTGTCAGTTTATGTATCTAGTCAATTTATCTTTTGTTCTTGGATGCATCTTGTTTAGTGATTGTGGTGTTTTTTAGTACAATACCTACTTTTATGGTTGATGTCTATAGAAAATGGCTAATAAGCATCTTCTCCTACTTGCATTTATTCATCTTGGACTTCATATTGATCGAGGTGTTGTTAAGGATTCAGTTAATCATGGTGCTGCTCTTCAGCTTTTAATTGAAGTTTGGAAGATTGAAGCTGCTTGTGGTAGCAACAATTTTAAGAGGTTGCTTTTGGTGGTCAAGTCTTCATGATTCGTTGTTTTTTTAATTATTTCCAGTATTTTTTATTTCTTGCTTTGTATTACCCTTGAGAGGGGGATGTTTTGGTGTTGAGGTTGTTGCTACTTTTTTATATTTTTCTTATTTTATGATGTATCCCTTGAAATGACCCTTATTGTACTTTATTATTAGGAGATAAATAAAATTGAGGTTACCTTTATATTTCAATCTTGTTCAAATAAAAATATCTTTTGCTAAAGAATAGTAATAGTGAGAATTAAGTGTTATAGTAAGGTGTCCTTAAAATGAATTAATAGCAGTAATTAAATGAAAAAAGAAAGTATTATTAAAGTAAATCAATAATGATGATTTAGAGATATAAATAATCATTACTAAACAATATCAATAGTGGCAATTAAACGGTAGCATAATACGCCATTAAAGTAAATCGGTAATGGCTATTTAGTGGCATAAATAAAAGTCGTTAAATGTAGTATATAGCGACATTAATAGCGTCAATTAAATTATCATTAATATAATTCAATAGTGGTAAAATAGTGGTAAATAAATTGTCACTAAAGAAGATCATTAACAATGTTAATTAGGCAATTAAAATGTCATTAATATCCATGATTTAATGACAATTATTTTGAGTGTCACTACTTACATATAGTGAGAAATAAAAGATTTATACTGGTAAATATTTAAAGAAGATCATTAGTTACATTAATTGTGGTAATTTAAATGACGTTAAATGAAATATATATAGTGACATTAATAGCATCAATTAAATTGACACTAATATAATTTAATAATGGTAAAATAGTGATTAATAAATTGTCACTAAAGAAGATCATTAGCGACGGTAATTGGACTGTTAAAGTGTCGTTAATATCGATGATTTAGCATCGATTATTTTAAGTATCGCTAATTAGATATTGTGAGAAATAGAAGACTATGATAATAAATATTAAATGTTGTTAAAGACTATTTTTTTATAGTGATCTTTTTCTTTTTATTACATGTAATAAATTTTGCTTTTTTGTGTTTTGTTTGAATCAACCTAGGAATCATACACAAGGCTTTATTACCTTTTTATTTCTTGTTATTTTTTTAATTCCTTAAAGGGGTGTTTAGTTGGCGGGTTAAGTGGGTTTGCACTGGGTTAAGTATTTAACCCATCACTTAATCTGCTCTCTATTTACGTCAGGTTAAGTGGATTTAACTCGGGGTAAAGTTATTCCACCTTCTTTATGGAATAATTTTAACTTGTCAAAATATCCAAACAGATTTATTTATTTCACCATTTATTCCACTCATTTCCTATTTCTTTACTTATTTCACAAACTTATTTCCTTTACCAAACGATAACTAAGCCTAAGACAACATTGATTGTCTTATCGATTGTAATTTTCTTTTCTTATGCAACTTTCATTTTGTTATTGTAATAAAAGATTGAGTTTTGTTCATTGAGTTTCGTTGTGCCTTGCTTAATACAGAAGACAAAAAAGCAGAAGCAACAAAAGATCAAAAAGTGTTAGTGTAGTGTTGCTCGTTATCTTTGTCATTGTATTCTTAATACAAAAGACTAAAAAAATCTCAAAATAAAAAAGTCGAGAGAAAGGTAATGAGATTGAGAGAATGACTTAAGCGAGAGAGTAGATTAACCTCCTTGAGAATTAACTGAGACTTACATTAATCTCTAACTTCAAAAAGATAGATTCGTGGTTTCATTATAAAATTTAAGTGATGTGTGAATTAAATGCAAGTTTTGAACTAAGAGGATAACTTAATGAATAAATTTTGTGCTTTAATACACATTTTCACAAGGTATCTAGGGTCCCATCTAGCCATTCTAAAGTCCTGTGAAGTTTGTCTTGAACTTGACTAACTTGTGAAATGAGTCAGAGGGGAAACATAAGTCGTAATCATAAAATTGAGGGTGTAAAGAGGGTTGTACCAAGGATATAAGCTACACCCGAGAATAAGACTAAGAACTTGAAAGGGAGTAACTAGGAAGGTAGTCCAATTAGGGTTAGTTTACTGTAGGAGTTAACACAGGTTAATATCTTTGCAATAAAGGATAAGCTCTATTTGTATTTACTTGAGGTAAGGGGTTAACCCTTATTTGTATTTATTGAACGAGGGTTAAGAATGAGGGTTAACCTATGAAGTGAAAGGTATATGTTTACTTGGTTATAGGGGTTTAAATAGAGGTTAAGATGGCACAAGATATATTTATCCTCAGGATGTACTCTTTTTTATATTAAATAAATATAATATAAATCCATTGATGAATCATTTTTTATATAATATCATGAGTGATATTTCAATTTAAAATCAAATATCCCTTGACAAATTATATTACAGTTTATATTAATGAAATGAAGTTGTAATTATTTTATTTATTAAATACTAATTATCTTATATTGTAATTGTTAATTATGTTACAATAGTAATAAATTTATCTTGTTACGATTACTTGTTAATTAGGAAGATTGTACTAATTTCATTAGTCAATGATTAATTTATAGTAATAATAATATGGTATAAATATATGCTAAAATTATAAATAGATTAATATTATAGTTATGTAGTAGGTATGATTTTCAATAATATAGTAATTAATACAAACTAATTTGATAAAGAAATAATAATTTTTGTTATTATTATAAAGTAATTATCTTACATTGCAAATGCTAATTATGTTGTAATAGTAATTACGGTAAATGTTATGATTATATGCTAGTTAAGAAGTATTCACTATGGTAGTTACTAATTATTTTATAATAGTAAAAATATGATTATTTGTTAGGTTATATAAACCAAGTATATGTTAAAATAATGTTAGCTATTTAATTATATATGTTACTAACTATATTAAAATATTTATTGACCAAAAGATATTAACCCATCAAACATGAAAGGAGAAAGGGTGAGAGAAAGGGTTGGATGAGAATGATGTGTTGGGGTGAAAAGAGAGAAAACATGCTTAGGAAGGGGGGTTATCTCAACCTACCATCAATCTTGGGTCAACTTATCCTAGGTTTTAAAGGTAAAGTGGGGTTCAGTTAACCCTTGTAGTAAATGAGGGTTAACCCCTACCGTAAACTAAGCCTTAGCAAACTGCTTAATTGACTATTAAGAAGTAAGATAACTATGGTTGGACTTTTGATCAATATGGTAAGCCATAGGTGGGTTATGACCCTTAATCCTAAGGCATGCCCTATAGCTCCAGGGCTATGGGAAGGTCATTTCAGACCTCTCCACCTTGTGAAATTGGCCACAAGGGGGAGCCCTTAGAGGCAAACTATTATGCCTTGCTAATCTCTTGATGATTTGGGAGTGAATTACCGAGTGTGAAGGTACTGAAGTCCCAGTTACCAAGTGGGTAGACTTATACGTGGTCCAACTTGTTAAGTAAGTTTTAGGGTTTCAATGGATTTTTAATTAACCAAGAGGTTAAAATCTACCAAAAATTTGCTAGAGTTTCTCCTATTTTATTAAGTTTTCCCTTAAGCTTGTACTTAAAAAGAAAACCTATGTATACATACCAACATAAAATGGTGTGTTATATATGTGCTTCATGGAAGAATATGACAATACTTTTTTAATATTCTCTTTCACAAGTTTAGATCTTCCTTTGGGAATCATGGTTGGTAGGTTTGGTGATAGTTTAGAGAGAGTTGTCAGTGCAATTCTTCTTCCTTAGCATTGTATCATCAAGAAGGAAATTCTAATAGCTTCATGTGTGGAGGCAATACTTCTTTGAGTTGAGAGTATTAGAGGAGATAGAGAAGGTAGGTAAGAAATGTTTGATTTATCGTAAAGAATGTGCTTTTGTTTTTTGTTATTTATAGATACATATCACAATAAGAGATTACAAGATATGTTGAATGCCTTTGTTGGTTTGAGATCGTTGTGGTTGACGTGATTCAAATCCGTGGACTTTGCGATTTAGTTGTTGACGCCTCCGTTTGGTTCTCGCAATTTGTTTGTTGACACCTTTGTTGTTGACATGGTCGAGTTGTTTATCGATAAAGAGAGAAGTCTAGCCTCACCAAATCATTGATTTTATTTTATTTTTAGAAAAAGATCATTGATTTTATTTTTAAACCTTCATCTTATCTTGATTAAAGAAAATAATTTTTGCTCAAAATAGGTGGTTCAGTTGGGAAGACTCTTATATCACTATTGAAGAAATGAGGTCGTTGGTTCAAATCTTGCTAATACTGAATTTACCTAGAGATCGTGAGATACTTATAATTTTCTGAAAAATATCTAATAAGAGGGAACCTCGTCGTAAAAAAAAAAAACTTTGTTATAATTTAAAGAAAATTTCCAACACGTTTTAATAATTTTTCGCAAAATGTCCTGAAAAAGCTATCACGTCATCCGCCGGGTACAGTCAAGGGGTCCACAGCGTCAAAAAGGTGACAAAGCACGACGTAGTGCGCAATTACAGGACCGAGCCGAGGATGACCAGCCCACAACAAATATACTGAATCCACTGGAGAATAGAGTAGTACCAAACAACGCATGCCGCTACGCAATTTGCTATCTATCCCTTTCAACTCGGTCCTTTTCTCTGTTTCTTTTTTTTCACTGGATGTTGACCACCAGATCTCTGTTGTCTCCCGATAGAAACATAAAAGACCAGTCTCCTCCATTGAAGAGAGGAGAGACTCATGAACCACCACTAAAATTCGGGATAACATGCGTGATGGGGGCCTCTTGGTTCCTGCATTCGTCTCTCCTGTTTTCGTTTGTTGCTGCCTTGGGTTTGGAGAAGGGGGTGGCATCAGGTATGCTGCTGTTGTTTCTTCTTGATTCCTGCCTTTTCGTTCTTGGAATTGGGTTGCTGTCAAAACCCCCTTTCACTATTTTCCATCTTTCGTTGGATCACCCAGTTGCATATGTTCCGGTCATATAAATTAATGCTTTGCATTTTCTTTTCTTTTCTTTTCTATTCTTTTTCCCCTTTGGCCCCCCTACCACCAAGGGTATTACTGCATTAGTTCATTTTACTCCCATAAATGACGGGATAACTCTATTGCGAATCGCCCAGAGGATGATTGCTGTTTTTTTATTTTGATGCTCTGGTGTCGTGGGCATATTGATGGTCCTAGAAAAGGACCAGGGATCATGCACCGAGATGTTTATATTCTCTAATGAAAATGCTTATGTTCTTCATTACCATTTATTTTCTTTGGAATTTGAAATGATCGTAACGGTGCATTCGCTGAATGGAATGACCACTGAGAAACTCCGCGACCATCAATTATCTCAGGAGAGTACTCGATGCTCTTTGGCTGTGAAACAATGGATAGGGAATAAAATTGACATTCGGATGATGTTTGGCGGAGGTGTGGATGTTAGACAAGTAAAACCCTTGAATTTAGAACCTACATGTTGGGTTAGGTGTTTGGGATACAATATTATTGATAGCTATCATGTGCAAAGTTACTTGAGAAGTGTGATGGACTTAGCCAGCCTTAAAAGGTGGGGTTGGTCTATCCTGGTAAGTATAACATTCCTCAATTAAATATGAACAGGATCACCTTGATAAAAGCATGGAGACCAACATTGTGAAAAAGTTGTCCACTTCCTCCCCATGATTTCAGATGCTGCTGCTCAATGACCAACATTTTGAAACATCTGATCATGTATGTTAACGGATGGATCATGGGCTAACTGTAGATGATACTGCATTTTTCCGATGGTGTGTCAATGGTCTATCTTGATTGGTATGAGTAACATGAGATAACCTATGTCCGGAAGAATAATACCAACTTAGGGAATTTCCCAGGGAACTGTTCTGTAATGAATACCTATGATGACAGGATATCTTGTCTTGATTCTAAATGGTATTATCCTTGAGTGAGATATAAATCATCCTTTCTCTCTCCCATTTGTGATTATTTTTCACCACAACTTGTACTGCCCCAAGTTTAGTTTCTGACAGCTAGTGGTTGAGATGCTATTTACAAAAGGACATGGACATTTATTCTTCATATACGAGTTGAATGGGGAAGTTACACGTTTTAGTACTACCACAGTTAAGAATAACTACCTAATTATATTGAATATATCCACCATTTCTTTATTTTCCAGTTGCTGCTGGAAAGGGACAAAAGAAACATCTTGTTTATTTCTTCCAAGATTATAAATCTTTAAGACTGCCTGCCAATTTGGAGTACACATCTCAATGTCTCTCAATAATAACATCTTTTAGTGGAAAAGGGAATTGAAATTGAATGCAAAATTGAAATTATTCAATCATTTTCGATTTTGGGGAATTGATTGTGTGTTATAATTTGTGAGGTAACATAGAAATTCATACTGATCATAAGGATAATCAAAGAAGCAAACATGGGCTGCCTTGGCCTTGGCTTGGTGTCAATCTTCCTCTACCCATTTGGCTGCATTAGCTTATTTAATGATCCATTGACTAGTTTGAGTTCTGATCACTGCAACATGCCATCATAATGACCCTTCGTTACAATTACTTCTTGCCTGTCTCATGACTGGTCAGCCTTTTTTCAATCAGTTTGGTGTGGGTGAGAATTCTGTTAGGTTCTGGTTGGGTAGTGTTTCCTTTTGATTGGTCAAACCAAGCTTGCAAAAATCAGTCTATGTGGTCGATTAATCGACCGATTAATTGTATGTGGTCGGTAATCAAACCGTATATCAATATTCAGGCCTATAATCAGTTAGATCGATTAATTGTTAGAGTTTAATTTTTTGTGTCTTGATTGGCATGTCGAAAAGAGAAAGCACCCCACCTGACTTTTTCATCTCCCTCCCTCTACATTCGAATCCTAATGAAACCCTAAACTTGCACCCCTCTCTCCGATTCTCCTCAATCCTCCATCACCATTGCTTACCTTGTCACATGTCGGGTCTCTTTGAGAGAACATGCATGTCAAAAAAATATTACTAATACATATATGCATATTTCAATATATATATATATATGTATAATAGTATATATGATTACATTCAAATATTTAAATACTTAAAATAATTAACCGATTAATCCCCAATTAATCACTCGCATACCGTATATTCCTTGGTTGGTGAGCTCACCGACTGGATATTTCTACAACCTTAGGTTAAACCATGAGTTATTGAAGGGTCTTTGGAGTTTTTATCCAATCATCAGCCACTACCCGTAAAGTTCGACAGTAGTCATTGTCATTATTCTCATCATCTTGGCTACATTCTCTTGGGATAGTTTCTGTGGATAATTATGGGCAAAACTCAACGCATGCTATGGTGAACATTTTCATACCTTGAGACTTGCAATATCAGTCCTTGTGTAGTGGTACTTTAGTGGCATTGTATCTCTAAGATCGTTGGTGTAAAAATGGTAGACATATGCTTGTGAAATTAGGTAATATCAACAATGTCTATGTGCTGCTTTGTGAGAGTTTCTTATATTTTCCACTATTGTTATTATTTTTCTACATGCTTTTAATTTTTATGGTAGTAAGGCCTTGCATGAAGTTTTCACTTTAGGCTTTTTTATAAATAGAGGCCTAGGGTTTCATAGATGAAGTGAATCAAGTCATTATTCTCTACATCTTATTAAAGTGGCAGTCTTAGGTCTAAGCTCTGTACCTACCTAATTTATTCTTTTCTTCTTCTCTACCATATAAACAATTAGGTTTTCTTATCTTGTATTGGAATTCTAAACAACTCTAGAGAAGAAAATCTTCATTTGGTTGGTGTTGAGCCCCATGCCTTAGAGGACCATCGATCTCTCAATCGAAGGAGGTAGCCACCAATCACTACCACCATTGATCCTCCTTTGGTTGACTAGTGAGGGGGTTGCCGACCCTTAGTTGACTGGTTGGGGCCCCTTGGCCACCGTCTGATTAATCGAAGTGTCTAAGGCCTCCTCCTTCCTAACATCGTCGCTGCTGACTTAGGGAGGAGGGCTCCATTGGAAGCCCAATCTGGTCTCCTAAGGGCTGAAGGGGGTTGACTCGACAACCCTCTCGCCATCGGTGCCTTTAAAGATCATCAGAATGTTGCCACCTTCACTGAGGTGCCACTACGGTCAATTTTTAATCCTGAACTCCATTGTTGTTGCTGTGTTTGTAATTTTCAGGTGGTGTTTTGACTCCTATTTTGTATGGCTACACATTGAGTCACTTATGATTCTAAATCATTGAAAATCATGTTTATTCACTCCATTGTGGTCATAGGACTCCGACGTTGTGAGCTATGGCCTTTGAGGTGGTTGACTCTCCTACTTAAGGAGATGAGTGTAATGGGGAGTTCAAGAATCCCTTGTTTGGCTCGATCCTGAAGTTCGATAGAACCAACTATGCACTTTTGGTCATAATTGATACTGAATGTGGTTAAGGGTCCCTTCTCAAGAAAAAAAAAAGTGGTTGAGGGTCATGATAAGGAGCATATACTTGTTGAGTCAGAGCCTACTTAGAAAGTTGGCAAACACACCTCATGGAAGAAGGACAACGTCATGGTTAGGGTGTGGATCATGAATACCACTATTTAGTGGATTGCAACAGAGATTATGTATTGCAAAATGGTGAAGGAAATGTGGGAAGTACTTCGCTAGACATATTCTCATGATAAGAATGCAGTACGCATTCTGTTGTTTCACTATGAGATAGCACATATGAGGCAAGAGGGTAGGCATTGGCTTAGTACTACCCTGAAGTCGGCCTTTGAGAGGCTCAATGCCTGCATACCTGTATTCCCCTATGAGTTACAGAAATTCTATATGGCACAAACTATGTTAAACTATTTTCTTGCTGAAGTAGACCCCACCTATGAAGCTGTATGATCCCAAATGTTGATGTTGCCTAAGATACCCACCATGGATGAGGCTTACAATCACCGAAGTACACTAGTGGTTTCCCTTTCACCTTTAACTGGTTTGAAGCATACTTCTGTTATGGCTGCCTTTCAGGGAAGAGGTAGAGGTCTAAGATGGTCCATTAGAGGCTGTGCACAAGGTTGAGGAGGCCAACGACATGCTAGGCCCCAATGTTCACATTACGGTAAACTTGGCCACACAAAGGACCAGGTATGGGAAACCTACTAGTGCCTATCAGGTTGTTACTACATCAGAGATAGTACCAGAATCTTCTCCTTTTACTAGGGCTGAGTACAACGAGTTGATCCAAAGTCTTCCTAATCATGGTTTGTTTGCTCCCACTACTACTAGTTTGAGCACCTTATGAAGAAATGCAGATACTACTGCTTTGCTAAGTCCTTAGTGTTGAGTTATGTTTATATTTGTAAATGGGTGATGTGTTATTTTATTTTGTGTAGTGGGTCTATGATGTACTTTTCCCACACCAATATAGTGGTGTAGAGATTTCTTGACAACCTAAGTTTGTTTTCTTCAACTTAATATCATAGCCAAGGTTGAGGACTCCACCAAAACAAAACCCTAACCCTACCTAAACCCTCTCACCGGAGCTACCGCCGCCACCACCGGCGGTAGCTCCGCCGACGCTAGACCACCGCCGCAGCAGCAACAGCATCGATTGCTGTTGCAGCTAGCCCTTCGCACTAGACTATGGTGTTGCAGTCTGACTGGGGTGCAATCGGGTCTTCGTGTCGCAGCATCCCCGCTGCCGCTGTCGCCAGCAGCCCTCCTTGCTGCAGCGCTTCTCCTCCCGTCGCAGCACCTGGTCACAACGCTGCTGCAGCCGCCAGCAATTTAATCGAGGCGCTTGCACTGCAGCACCCCCGCTACTGCCGCCACGACGCTGCTGCCGACGCCAGCAGCTGGATCAAGGCGCAAGTTGCCCCTCGCACTGCAGCACCCCCTCTATTGTCGCCACTAGTAGGTCTCCTTGCTGCAGCACCCCTCGCGTTGCAGCACCTTGTGACGGTGTTGCTGCCACCCTGTCGTAGCTGTAGCCGGTTGCTCTTGATCTCCCTCCGTAGAGATGAGGGTTTGAAGCAAAAAAACTTTCAACAGGATGGTATGAACTCCTTGATCTTTTGACCTAATTTGAGATGTGTATTTCCCGTAGTAGATGATTTTTGGGGTGTGTATTCCCCAGTGAAGTGCTGTTCTTTTGCTTGTGAGTTTTTTGGGGTGTGTATTCCCCGATTGGTATATTTGTTGGGGTGTGTAGTCCCCATTTTCTGTCAATTTTCAGATCTGAAGTGTGAAGAATTCAATGGTGTGTACCCTTCTCTGTGGCACATTGAATTTTGTTTGTGGCAGTGTGGTTTAGTAAACATGGCAATGTCTCAATCAGAGATTGCACTAGAAACTGTCGTTGGTGATACTTAAACCACTGGTATGACGTGGTTGATTTATTCAGGTGCTTCCAATCATTTATTCGGGAATCTGCAATGCTTTAGACAGATTCAACCTATCTCTCGGCGTCGTACAGTATAGGTGGCTGATGGGCGACTTGCTCTTATTAGTGGTCAAGGGGAAATTAATGTTACCCCTTCTATACAGCTTAATCATGTTCAGTTTGTTCCAGCTTTATTCATGAACTTGCTCTCTGTCAGTGAGATCATTAAGTAGATGAATTGTCGGGTCATCTTTGATGAGCTGGATGTATTTTCCAGGATAGAATGATAGGGAAGATTATTGGTAGTGGATATGAAGGAGTTTACCGACTTTAGCAGGGTCCTATGGCTACTGCATGTCGGGTTAGTACCACATCTGAGAGTGCTCTACAGTGGCATAGACGATTGGGTCATCCTTCTTTGGAAAAGTTACGCAGCCTTATTCCTCATGTGCCCCCATTACACAACTTTCCTGCGATGCATGTCAACTTGGGAAGCACTATAGATCTTCCTTTTGAGTTGCTACAGGACCACGTTCAACTTCATGTTTTCAGTTAGTGCATCTTGATGTTTGGGGTCCTAGTAGGATTTCTGATAGAGTAGGACATTGGTACTATTTGATTGTGGTTGATTTTTCCAGATTGTCCAAGCTATTTCTCATGAAGAATAAGTCTAAAGTAGGTCCACTGATTGAGAAGTTTGTGTTGATGATAAAAAATCAGTTTGATGTTTGCATCAAGACTCTCAGATCTGATAATGCACTGGAGTTTTGTACTCGTTGGTTGATAGAATTCTATGGTATACTTGGTATAATTCATCAGATTTCATGTCTTCACACTTCTCAGCAAAATGGAGTCGTAAAGTGAAAGCACAGACATATCCTTGATATGGCCAGAGCTCTTTTTATCCATAACAGTGTGCCATAGAACTATTGGGGAGATGAAGTGCTCACTGCTTGCTACCTTATTAATGATTGCCCTCCTCAGTGATTCACGAGCACATACCATGGCAGGCGTTTTATCCAAATGATGAGTTGTTTGATCTTCCACCCATGACATTTGGGTGCATGGCTTTTATACATCTCCTTAGACCTGGGCGTGATAAATTAGCACATAGAGCAGTCAAGTGTGTGTTTCTTGGCTATTCTCATACTTAGAAGGGGTATCAGTGTTTTGATCTCCTACACCAGAGACATTATATTAGTGCTGATATCACCTTTCATGAAGCAATACCTTATTTTTCTGTTGCTGCTAGGCAGGTGTAGAGTGTGCCGGAGAATGCGCCTGTGCCAGTTGCTCCTATACCATTTGGTATATTCACAGATACTAGCAGCCCTTTTCAGGTTGATGAGCCACCTACCAGCACATTTAGACCAGCACCAGCGGATGAAGGGACCTTCAAGGGTCACACCTATTAGTTGCCAGTTGTGTATAGAGCAAAACCTCCTCCATCTATTCCACAGACTCCTCAGGTTAGTGTTGATAACTTAGAGGCGGTTCCTACTCAGGAGACTTTTTCAGGCACAGTGTCAGCAGATGTAGCAGGTGAGAGTCTGCCACCTGAGGATAGTTCTCCAGGTCCTGATTCAATGAGTACTGATGAAGATATTCCTATTGCTATTAGGAAGGCTCCGTGATCTTGTGCCCAGTATTGTGTTGCTGGGAGTGGTGTTACTACTGATTCTCTGAGTTTAGAGTTTCATGCATTCACAACTGCTGTTTCTAGTGCTGAGTTACCTATCTCGTACCAGCAGGTTCTACTACATCCACACTGGAAGGCAGCTATGGAGGAGGAGATGTTTGCACTTACTACCAGAGGTACTTGGGAGTTGTCACCTTTACCGTCTGGCGTGCATCTTGTTGGAGCCAGATGGGCCTTTGCCTTGAAATACAACCTAGATGGGTATATTTCAAGGTATAAGGCCCGCTTAGTGGCCAAAGGATTCACCCAGACATATGGGGTGGATTTCTTTGACACGTTCTCCCCTGTTGAACGACTCTCTACTGTTCGAATTCTTATATTTGTTGCGGGTCATTATGAATGGCAGTTACATCAGTTGGATGCTAAAAATGCATTTCTGTACGGAGACTTGGAGAAAGAGATATATATGTAGCAGCCACCTGGCTTTGAGATTCAAGGGGAGTGTGTATGTAGGCTTCGTAAGGTCATTTATGGTCTTAAGTAGAGCCCCTAAGCCTGGTTCCAGTGCCTGTCTGAGGCATTGTCTGTTATTGGGATGCAGAGATCTTCATCGGATCATTCACTATTTGTGAGAAAGATCAGTAGGGGTATAGTGGCTTTACTTGTATATGTGGATGATCTTATTCTTACAGGTGATGATGCAGATGGTGTATCTCAGATGAAGAAATACTTGGCACACCAGCTTGTCATGAAAGATCTTGGGAAGCTGAGATATTTTTAAGGCATTGAGTTTGCTACAAGTACGCAAGGGACAATTATGTCACAGAGGAAATACGCCCTTGATATTCTTTAGGAACAAGCATGCTATGATCCAAAGATGCAAATATTCCTATGGATCCTAAAATTCATCTGTTTGAAGATAATATGAAGCTAAAAGACAAGAAGGCATATTGACAGTTGGTGGAGAAGCTGTTATATCTGGCTCTCACTAGGCCAGATATTAGCCTTGCAGTGGGGAAGCTAAGTCAGTTCTTAGATCGGCCCATTGAGGTTCATTGGTAGGCTGTGATGCAGATGTTGAGGTACATCAAGGGATGTCCAGGTAGAGGCATTCCTTTTCAAAGAAAGGCGCGTATGGTCGTTGCATACTCAGATGCAGATTATACAGGTGATGTCGGGGATAGGTGGTCTACTACTGGTTTTTGTATCTTTGTTGCTGGGAACTTGGTAACCTGGAAGAGCAAGAAACAAAGTGTTGTTTCACGCTTTAGTGCTGAATCTGAGTACAGGGCCGTGTCATATACTGCTGCTGAGATGATATGGATCAGATCTCTGTTATGAGATCTTCATGTTGATGTTTAGGAACCTATGGAGATGCATTGTGACAACCGGGCTACTACTTATATTACAAACAATCCTATGTTCCATGAGAGAACAAAACATGTGGAAGTGGATTATCATTACACCAGGAGTTCGGTTCAACAGGGCCTGCTTCGTACTACTTGTCTTGCCTCCTTAGACCAGATTGCTGATATGTTTACCAAGCCGTTGCCACGTCCCCAGTTTGAGAAGTGTAGAAATAAGCTGAGCATGATGGATATATATGCTTCAGCTTAAGTGGGAGTGTTGAGTTATGTTTATGTTTGTAAAGGGGTGCTGTGTTATTTTATTTTGTGTAGTGGGTCTATGATGTACTTTTCCCACACCTATATAGAGGTGTAGGGATTTCTTGGCAACCTAAGGAAGTTTATTTTCTTCAATTATTAGGTATATGTCTCGCCTGTCATACTATTGCTGAGGGTACTAACTGGCTTGTAGACTCTGGCGCCTTGTGACATATCTATGGGATGGCTTGACAATTTGCCAAATTACAACTTGACTCATCGGTGAGGACACTTTTAGTGGTTGATGTGTAGAATTTCCCCATCACTGGTTAGGGGAAGGTTTAGATAGCTCTACATATACGGCTACATAATGCTTTCCATGCCATAGATTTTCTTCTAAATTGTCTTTTAGTCACTCAAGTTACAAATGAATTGAACTGCCAGGGTTATATTTGATGCTGTGTTTCTTGTATTTCAGGATATGTTAACAGGGCAGGTGATTGGTTGTAGCTGTGTGGAGGGGGGCTTATCACTTGTTGTAATCCCCATATGTCGATCAGACCACTATCCCATCTAAGGGGTCCTCTAGTTACCTTTGGCACCTAGGATTCAACGATCTTCCACTAACAAGGCTCTAATGTGTGATACTATGGATTCCTCCCATCGCTACTTTTCAATGCAAGACTTGTCAACTAAGGAAGTAGAGTCAGCAGGGTTGTAGTGTAGGGTCCTTGTTTTAGTTGATCCACTTTGATGTTTGGGGTCCAAGTCAAGCTAGCAGGCATTATCTTGTTTTTGGTGATTTTTCTAAGTTGTCCTAGGTTTTCTTGTTGAAGTCGAAGCCTGAAGCTGGTGCAATAAAAAACTTTCTTCTTGAAATAAAGAATGAGTTTGGTGCTAATGTGAGAATTATTAAGATTGATGATGCCTTGGAGTTTTATACTCGGTCCTCATAATCCATATTCTAGGACTATGGGATAATCCACCACGCAAGTTGCCTATATACCTCCCAACAGAATGTTATTGTTGAGAGAATGCAATGCCATAGTTTAGGTGTTGCTAGAACTCTCCTTCAGAATAGTGTGCCTTTGTCTTATTTGGGAGATGTGGTGCTTACTGCATTCTACTTGATAAATTGGATGTTGTCTATGGCGCTTGATGAGGAGGTCCCTTACTCTATTTTGTTCCCTGACAAGGAGCTTTTTGTGGTGCCTCCTAAGGTCTTTGGGTGCGTATCCTTCATCCATTTGTTTGGTCCCAATAAGGATAAGTTGTCACCTAGGCTTATCAAATTCATCTTTGTAGGGTATCATGAGACCCATAAGGGGTATAGGTGTTATGAGCTTGTTGGCAGTTGCTATTATGTTAGTGCTAATGTCTCCTTTGAGTTTATTCCATATTATTCCTTAGCAGTTCACATATTGCTGCTTTTACACCTTAGAGTGAGTCAGTCATATCTTTTCCGATTCCTAATGGAGGGTAGGACAACTAGTTTAGACAGTTATGTTCTTTTCCTTGTGCTTGACCCCCCTTCTCCAACTCTAGGTCCATTACCTCTCGATAATGTCGATGCTCCTTCTAGTTTTGGTGTACCAAATGTTGTTACTGGCACTCTAGTATCTCAGGCTGACTCTCAACCATCTGATTTTGTTGAGGTAGATGGGTTAGTAGATGACTTGGGAGAAGTTGATCGTGATCTACTAATTGCCTTACGGAAGGAGACCAATATGTATACTATTCACCCTATTTCCAAGCATAGGTCTATGGCTAGCTTGTCTCATTAGTACAAGAAGTTTACCATGGTTCTCTTTAATTTGCAGACACTTGTCATGCATCAGCTGACACTTAGTGATCCAAAATGGTGACAAGCTATGGAGGATGAAATGTTTGCTCTAATCTTACGTGGGACTTGGAGTCTTGTTGACTCATCATCTGATGCTAATATCATAGGATGCAAGTGGGTCTTCGCAATTAAATACTTGCCTGATGGATGTGTTGTGGTACAAAGTGAGACTGGTAGCAAAAGGGTATACACAGGCTTATGGTGTCGATTATTTTGACACCTCCTCGATGGCATGACTCCCTATAGTTCAGATTCTCATTTCTGTCGCAATTCATTTAGACTAGTAGTTGCATCAGTTAGATGTTAAAAATGTCTTCCTTTATGGTGATCTCTAAGAAAGTTTATATTCAGTAGCCCTCCTAGCTTTGAGATAGAGGGGGAGTGTTCCAAGAGTCCACGTGCATGGTTCTAGAAACCCTAAAGTTATTGAGGGTGTTGGCTTTAAGAGGTTTGCAATAGATTACTCCTTATTTGTGAGGATAAAAAGAGGGAGAGTTGTAATGTTAGTTTATGTGGATGATATCATATTGACCGGAGATGATGTTGAGCCCCTTCGGTCTATTACTTTTTTTTATTTCCACATTTTTTTGTAGCCTTTTTTTATTTCTTTTGGAGTAGTCATGTAATTTTTCCTTTTTCTTTTCCTATTTCTCTATATATTGAGAGGTGGGATTTCATTAGAACACAAGAAACTTATTTCTTTTGACTTGGTATCTGAGCAGTGATCTTAGGTTGGTGCTCGAATATCTCACCAAAAAAAACCCTAGACTCTACTCAATCCCTTTTCTCCCTCTCTCTTGGGCGCCACTGGTCTTTACTTCACCGTGTTGTCGCTTACGGTGGTGCAACAACCCATTGGCGGCAGTTAGTGCCGTCGATAGGCTATCTTCACCTCCCAATGCGCCGCAACCTCCTATTAGTGGCTCAAGCACCGCCACCCCCCTTCTGCGGGTGACTGATGCAAGCAACATTGCCTAGAGGGGGCACTGTTGGTCTACCGATGACTGCAATGTTGCCTTTAGGCCCTATTGTGTTGATGCACGTGGCTGCAACACCTTCCTTGCTGGTTGTAGCTTCTATTGGAGGGGAGCTATGGTGTTGATTTGGCTTCTCAATCAAATCAAATCAATTTTTTGGTTTAATTCCGTCATGCTATGGTATGAATATATTTTTCAGTCTTGGAGCTTAGTTAGATTGGCTTCGATTGAAGAATATATGGTGTCTTCAAGTACTTTTGAAGTGACATTGAAGTCTATGCTAGAAATAGGGACATACAAGAGTCCCTTCTTTAGTCCCATGGTGAAGTTGATGGGGACAACTATCCCCAATGGTCACAGACCTTCCTAATGACTGTGGAAGGCCATGACAAAGAGCACTTCTTCAACCATAACCAACAAAGATGACAAATAGGAATGCTACCTGGAAGAAGGATAACGCCATGGTATGCGCTTGGATCATGAACTATGTTATTCTTCGTATTGGAGATGAGATAATGTATTATAGCATAACAAAAGAAATGTGGGATAACTTGCATGATACTTATTCCCACAAGAAGAATTCTAGTAGTCTTTTAGATTTACAGTGAGCTTTCACAGCTTCATTAGGACAACCACTCACTGTCCCAGTATTATTCCATCTTGAAGGGTTTTCTTGAGAAATATAATGCGTGTAGGCCTGTTTGTACATGTTTTACATAGAGGGAATATCACAAGGAGGCTGCTGTTCTACAGTTTCTTTGCAGCTTTAACCCAAAGTATTTTGTTGCGCGTTCTCAGCTTCTCACCTTGTCAAAGCTTCCTTCACTTGAGGAAGCATATAGCAGATTGAGCAGGATTGCAGTCACCTTACTGGCTATCGAGTCTATGGGACAAACTATATAGCCCTTGCTGCTAAACCAAAGCGTGGTAGAGGAGCTCCAACCACACGTGGTAGAGGTAGAGGCCGTGCCTCTATTGGTAGAGGACACCCACCTTGTACATATTGTGGGAGGCCTGAACATATTGAGGCTACTTGTTGGACCAAGTATGGTCGACCTCCAACAACCAATTAGGTTGTCATTGCTCTTGACACACCAAGTAATCCAGTTCCAGTTCCACGGTTGAGTATGATGAGTTACTATAGTGTATTACTCAACTGACTTAGGAGCCTGCTACTACATTGAGACTGCCGCCTTTGCTTCCTTCTTAGGTGTAGACTTTGCTTTAGCATCTCAGGTAGATGACCAGTGCTTTGTAGATTGGTTACTTGATTTTGGAGCTTCTTGTCACCTGAGTGGAGATTAGAGATGTTTCCGTCACCTTCGATCTGTGCCATCAGGTAGGATTGTGCAGGTAGTAGATGGGAGACATTCCCAAATACCTGGACAGAGGGAGCTTTTAGTTATTCCCACTTTGAACTTTGAGGCTGCTAGATATTTTATTTGTGTTAGATTTTTCAATTAGTTTACTTTCTGCTAGTAGAATTACTAAAGAGTTAAGCTGTCGTGCCATATTTGATGCTTATACTTGTACTTTTCAAGACCAATTAACAGGGAACACGATTGGTGGTGGACATGAAGAGGTTCCAGTCACTGTTTGCTGCTGCTTGCCATGGTGTCACTTTTGCTGTTGGGAGTCCCTTTCAGTGGCACCTCCGTCTTGACATGTTCAGGAGGGTTATTTTCCATATCCATCCTACTGATGTGATCATCTGTGATGCTTGTTAGCTGGGAAAGCGTTATTGAGCCACTTATCCTGCCAGCCAGAGTCCTAGGTCTACTGAGTTATTTAAGTTGATTCACATTGATGTGTGGGGCCTAGTTATATTCCTGGTAAGTTGGGTCATAGTTATTATCTTATTTTAGTTGATAACTTTTCTCGGTTATCTTGGGTATTTTTTTTGAAAAGTAAGTCTAATGTGGGTATCGTTATTAAAAACTTCATCTTGGAAATAAAGACCTAGTTTTCTACTTGTGTTAAAATTGTGTGGTTTAATAATACCCTCGAATTTTGTACTAGGAGATCATCTATCTTTTATAAAACTCAAGGAATTGTTCATCAGCTTACTTGTCCTCACACTTCTTAGCAAAATGAGGTTATTGAGCGGAAAGATAGACATTTATTGGATATCATGCTCCTTGTTGATTTGCCATAATATTCCTTCCTTGTATTGGAGTGATGCTATGCTTACTGCCTAATTTCTGATTAACAAGATGCCAAGCTTTATTATCCATGAGCAGATACCTTAGCAGGTATTACATACTGATGTCGAGCTATTTCATGTTCCACTACGTGTTTGTGGGTATGTTGCCTTTGTGTACCTCACTTCTCCCAGTTGGGATAAGCTTGCTCTAAGGGTGGTGAACTATGCTTCTTGGGGTATTCTCGCACCCAGAGGGGATAACAATGTTATGATCCTATCTCTGTTAGACATTATGTTAGTGTCGATGTCACCTTCCTCGAGTCTATCTCATATTTTTCTTTGGCAGAGTGTAATCTTTCTTTTGAGCCCATGGAGGTGCCCATGCCTATACCACCCACTCCCTTGAAGCTATCCTAATTACTGATCTTGTGCCATGCTCTAGTGGACTTGAGAGGTTTCGTGACCCTCCTATCACTTACAGGTTCCCTATCACTCACAGGCAGCACCATCATCTTCCCTGCTACAGGTGAGCTTAGATTCATTGCAGACTGATGATATATTACTTAGTTGTGGTGATATAGGGATAATATAGGATAGTACCTCCTTGGAGTAGTCAGGTGCTACTCAACCTTTAGATATAGTGCTAGATGATCTTGACCTTTCAATTGCTATTTGAAAGGCACTACACAGCTGTGCTCGCTATCCTATTTCCGAGGCTGTCTTTATAGAGTTTGGGGATTATGTTTGGGAAGTTTTGCCAAGCCTTGTATGTTGCTCAGATTCGCTGTACTCACCAGCAATCTGTGCTTGATCCAAAATGGCGGCAAGCCATGGAGGATGAGATAGCTGCACTTTGTTCATGTGGTACCTAGGAGCTTGCATAGATACCTTATGGAGCAGTAGTGGTTGGTTGTAGATGGGTGTTTACCATTTAGTACAACCCAGATGGGTCAGTTGCCAGACACAAGGCTAGGTTAGTTGTAAAAGGGTTCACACAAACATTTGGTATAGACTTCGTTTACACTTTCTCTTTGATGGCTCTACTTCCTACAATGTGCATTCTTCTAGTTGTTGCAGTTCACTTTGACCGGCCTCTTCACAAGTTAGGTGTGAAGAATGCCTTCCTCTATGGAGATTTATAAGAGGAAGTCTACATGCAACAACCCCTTGGATTTGAGAGTAAGGGGGAGTGTTCCCGAGTATGTAGGTTGCGGAAGGCTATATATGGCCTAAAGCAAAGTTCTTGGGCTTGGTTCTAGAAGCTCTTAGAGGTAGTAGAGGACATTGGCTTAAAGAGGTTCTTTTATGATCATTCCTTATTTGTTAGGAAGATAGGGAAGGGAGTTATTGTGCTACTTGTGTATGTAGATGATCTGATTATTATAGGTAATGATTGCACAGGTATAGTTGAAGTTAAGAAATGCCTTGCTTCAAGTTTATATCATGAAGGATCTTGGCCCTTTGTGGTACTTCCTTGGAATTGAGATGGCATGTAACAACAATGGCATAGTGATATCTTAAAGGAAGAGTGCTCTTGAGTTTTGCAGGAAATTAGCATGCTAGGAGCAAACTTGTTAATGTTGTTATGGATCTTAAGGCTCATCTCTATGATGAGAATGCTGAGGTAATAGACAAGCTCTTGTACCTAACCATTATCGGATCTGACATTTCCTTAGTAGTTGGGAAACTGAGTTAGTTCATGGACCGGCCTACGAGGCAACATTAAGATGCTGCAATGATGGTGCTAAGGTACCTCAAGAAAGCACCAGGCAGAGGAATTCTGTTTAGCAAAGGGATCTCCATGAATGTGGTAGCATATTCAAATGCAAACTATGCAGGGTGCTTGACTGATAGGAAGTCAAGGATAGGGTTCTGTACCTATGTTCTAAGTAATCTTGTCATTTGGAAAAGCAAGAAGCAAGCTGTGGTCTTCTGGTTGAATGCTGAGTCAGAGTATATAACTTCTGAGATGATGTGGGTTAGGTCCCGCACTAATTTGCATGTACCAGTGGATGCACCTATTGAGATGAGGTGTGATAATTGAGCAGCCACATACATAGCCAATAACCTGATGTTTCACGAGAGGACCAAGCATGTAAAAGTTGATTGCCATTACACTCGTGACTTGATCCAGCAAAGTCTTATTTATACTACAATTTCTTCATATGACTAGACAATAGATATCTTCATTAAGCCATTGCCACGTTCAAACTTTGATATTTAATGTTCTAAGCTCAAGCGTGATTGACATTTATGCTCCAACTTAAGGGGGAGTGTTGAGTCCCTTCGGTTTGGTATTGTTTTTCTTATTTTTATATATTGTTTTGTAGCCTTTTTATTTATTTTGGAGCAGTCATGTAATTTTTCTTTTTCTTTTCTCACCTCTCTATATATTGAGAAGTAAGGTTTCATTGGAATATAAGAAACTTATTTCTTTTGACTGATATCGATGGTATCACCACCACCAAAGAGTTTCTGGTGAAACACTTTGTTACGAGACTTAGGCTTGCTTTGATATTTCCCTAACATTGAAGTTACTTGGAATGCAAGAGGGGTTGCTCTTCCCCAGTGGAAGTATGTAGTTGATCTTCTTTAGGAGACAGGCATTTAGGTGCCAAGCCAGCTTCCATCCTTATGGACCTGAGTGTGCATCTATGAAAGGGTACTTACCTCTTGTGGATGCAAGGCAATTTATGTGTCTTATGGGAAAGTTGCCATATATAATTATCACATAGCTTGACATTGCTGTTGTAGTTAGTAAGATGAGTTGGTTCATAGACAAATGGAAAAAAGTTCATTAGGATGTAGCAATAATGATTCTTAGATAGATCACCAAAATTTTGAGGGATGGCTGGTGACGTGTGGGTAGTGGCAGGACAAGGGAAGGGCAATTCTCGAGGAGCTTATACTGTGAGAAAGGTTCATCAAGAGATTGTTTGCTATAGATGTAGGATGCATAGCCATGTCGCATTCGTTTGTAGAGACCTGGTGGTGTGTTTGGCTTGCAGAGGGGTAGGCCATAAACGTGACTCGTGTATGAAGGTCGTTTCATGCGCAAAGAAGACAGTTGGCATCTCGTCGATCCAGACAACATTTTCTCTTCCTTGGAGGTTGAGGCACCATGGTCACCTTTAGTGATTTCTATTGACTTTGCTTTATCTTGCTTGCTAGTGGGGGATGTTTTGTGAGGTCGTTTCTCCCTCGATGGTGTAAAGATTGCTCTGTTTAGTGCCGTCTTCTATTCAAAGGTTGGAAGGTCGCTTCTTTGGCGAAGAATTCGTTTCTTCTTTTAGGGTTCAGTAAGGAAGATCTTGCGAGGTTGAAGGGCAACAAGTTGGTGGTGGGTGACGCTACTCTCGTTTAGAGATCACCTTCGGTTCATGAAGGAGCGTTAGAGGTTAAACTTCTTGTGAAAATGGATCTTAAAGCTAGGATATGGTGCATCCCTTTGATGTCATGCACCATAGAGGTGGTACATGATCTGTGTGTCAGTTTTGCAAGGACTAAGAGGTGCGTTGGAATTGGTTTGGGTAAAGGCGATTTATCATGTGTTAAGGTGATTTGTAAGGGTCTTGCTGGCCGGGAAAAGCCATAGGAGGCGGTTCTAAGGCTTGGAGGCTCTTCTTTTGTTATTAAGTTTGAGTATGCTGATGATAGTGGGGTTATTTTGAGGAGTAAATCTTTTATGGAGGTGGTAAGCGATTGCGGTCTGGCGAGGTTGTCAGAGAAGAAGCTTGTGTGGCAGGAATGGCGGTCGATAACCAAGGGTAAATTCCTGCTTTTGTCAAATTTTGAAAATGGTAAGCACAGTGAAAGGTCATATGATTTGGTGGGCAGCCAAATTTTGAATTTGAATGTGAGTCGGTTGCAGTTGATAATTGCCAGCATGGGTTTGATTTTCTAGGTGCAAATAATCTGCTAGGAAATCAAGAACCATTTATTGACAATTGTTTATTTAATGCTGCAAAAAATTGGTGTGTGGTTGTGGAAATTTTTAACAGTTGTGCAAAATATCAGCGTGAGGCTGTGGATATTCTTGATTGTGATTTTTTTGGAAAGGATATTAATGGCAAATCAGATATTGCTAGGGGCATTGATTAAGGAAATATTTTTTAAGGTGTGAAGGTTGAGGCTGAGAGAATTCTATTGCATGATGGCAGCATTGCAAAATGTGTTGGAGGTGCCTACTTTGATTTTGATCCCCACTTATTCGTGAGCTCGAATAATGGGGTGGTTTGTGATCAATATCCATCATTTCTCTTCCCATTTGTGGTGCCACTGTGGTTGTGTTGAAAGATTTTGAAAGTAATTTTGGCTCGGTTTCAAAATATGATAAACCACTTGATATTGATTTTGACCCAATCGTGAGCATATCAACCTCTACGCTTGTTCAACGAAAAGAGGCTCAAAACCACTTCCGTCGAGGCATTCATATCAACAGTAGTTAGTTTATCTAGCTCTATTTTTTAGTTAAAATCCATAGGAAGCTTTATATCCCTCTAGTTTTTGTGGAAAATGGTTGACATTTGGGTGACGTGGGGTGACGATGGTGGTTGGGTGATCGTTGGGTCGAGGAGGTCGGAGGAGGCTGGAAGAGGTTACGTGCTTGAGGTGTTTGGGAAGGGGGCATCATGTGGGGGATTATAGGGATCCTTGATGATGTTTGAGGTGCGGTGGCATGGGACATCGGAGGTTGGCATTCCTCCGCGGTCAACGTAGGTGGTTTAAACCTCATCTTTGAGGCCCCCTCCACCTTTGGAGGGGGCATCCATGGTTGAGGTGTTGGTGCCGTGGTTGGTTTAAGTAGGGGTGCTTGATAGGGAGCTCTTAGGGGCTGTTGTGGGAGAGGTTTTGCAAGGAGGTTTCGATGACGTGAAGGTGAAGGAAGGCCATTGTTTTTGAGACCACGAGAATGGAGGGGGTAGTGATACATTAGAGGTGGCCATCGATGCACGATGGTGCCACGGTAGAGAGGCCTCTGAGGAAGATGGAGGCCATGTGGCCATGGAGGGGATTCTTCTGAGGCTACGCATAAGGGAGGTAGTGGAGGTAGTCTTCGAGCCATTTGTGAAGGTTAGGTTGTGCTCGGGCCTTGGATTGACCTAAGGGGACTTATCAAGGATCAGGGTGGTGGTTGAGCTTTACTACTGGCAAGGAGATGTTGAAGAAGGTGACCCTGCATCTTAGGGGTCATCATGGGTGATTAGGTTCTCTCTCGTGGTGGAGGCAAGGAGAATCTATATGCCCAAGCCTTGGTTGGGTTTCGCTGGAGGGAGGAGAGTGGAGGTGCCATTGTGGGGCTGCTTGGGGGTGGCCGTAGAGAGGAGGGTGGGGTCGCTAGGGGGTTGCTTCAGGGTGGTAGCATTGCTTGGAAGCTGATGAGGTAGGTTTGGAAGGTGAACGGTGGATCGAAGTTATTAGCGGTAGCGCCATTTCCATGCATTTGGTTGCAACACCACTTCAATGCAGCGCTTCGATTGAGGAGGTTGATGGAGCGCAGATGGCGCGCAATGATGACAGTGTGATTTCACATTTCTTGCAGGAGAAGGAGGTGTGAGTGGAGGGGGTCTGTTGATGTGGAAATGCCTTTTAAGTTGGAGAACCTCAAACCCAGATTCGGATCTGATTCGATAAATGCATCTCTGATCTGACTTCGACGTTCGTCCTTGTGAAGGAAGTGCCTTGCGGGTGGCGGTTGACTTGCAACCTGTGATGACTGACCCCCCTTTCGGCAATTGGACCTAATAGTGGAGCAGCGAAGCTGGCAACGTAGTGATGGAGCTTGTCGATCCATTGCGAGGAGGGAGTACGGTTAAGGCTTGTGAGATGGAGGCTGATGAAGCTTCCAACGTTAAAGATCTCCTATTGACCACGATGGAGCTTCTGTGGGAGAAGGGAGGAGTCCACGTTGCATGTGGAGGGGGTAGCTTTTGTGGCCAGAGGTCATGGCACCTTAGGGAGGAGGGACGGCGGTGTGGAGCTTGGGGTTTGGGCTTCTCTGGCAAGGGGTAGTGGAGCTCTTGCAGTGGGGCTTGGGGGCTCTTGTGGTTGTGGTGGTGTGAAGGCGTCGCTGGTGGGGAGAGGTGGAACTGGTCATGCGAAGGGGGTTGGTAGTGGTGAGGAGGTGTTGGCCGATGCTGGTGTAGCTCGCGATGGCGATTTTGGTGGTGATGGGAGGGACGATGATGGAATTGATGTGGGTATGGCTTGTGAGACAGCTGTTGCAGCTTTTGGGTGGAGTTCTGAAGGTGATACTCATAATGCTAATGTGGAGATGATAGAGTTGGTGCTTGTTGTGGATGTGGCAGGTTTTAAACGTGTATTCGGGGGAGGTGCTATAGGTGACTTATAATGAAGATTCTTTCCTCGAATGTTAGAGGTTTGAATGATCCCTTCAGGCGAATGGTTCTTAGGGGATATATTCATTCTTGGGGCCCTGAGGTGGTGTTAGTCTAGGAGACCAAGTTGGAGCAGTGTGACCAGCTAACTTGGAGGGAGATTGGGAGAGGATGGTTGGATTGAGTGGAGTGATTATGGGGTGGAAGGAGGATGCCTTTACTGTGGTTGACTCCTATGTGAGTTCTTTTGTTCTGTTTGTGCAGCTCATAAGTCATCGGGACAATTTCAATTGTTTATCTCTGTGGTGCATGGGTTGAATGACGATGTTGCGCGTCCTCAGCTGTGGGAGGAGCTAAATTAGGTGGCCACAAGGTTTCAGGGTTGCCCTTGGCTGATAGGGGATGACTTCAATGTTACTGTAGTTTTGGAAGATATAATGGGTGATAAAGGGGGGGAGAGGCCATGACTCGGAGGCTTTTGCAGAGTTCATTTCTGTGCATGGCCTGTTAGATGTGATCCCGAGCTTGTGTGCTTTTAGTTGGAGGAGTTCTAGGGGTCAAACGTTTAGGATTGATAGATTCCTTTCTATTGTGGAGCTTGCGGATGCTTTCCCTATGGCAGAGGTTCGACCCTTGGAGAGATCATTTTTAGATCATACACCTTTACTATGGCAGTTGAATGAAGGAAGGAAGTTCAGGACTTCAAGTTTGATAAATCCTGGTTGTTGGAGGGGTTCAGGGGGTAGGTAGAGAAGTGGCGATTGTTTCAATTGAGCGGATCAGCAGAGACTAGATTGGATTCTAAGCTGTGGGAGTTGAGGATGTTCCTTAAGTCCTATAGGAGGCAGATTAAAGAAGAGCGAAGTAGGAGGAAAGGTAAAGCGCTTGCTGAGATTGCGAGGTTGGATAGGGTGGAGGATTTGGGGCTCTTGTTTGACGAAGACTAGGTGGCTAGAGCAGAGTACTTATGTGTGGTTTAGATGGAGGATCGGAAGGCTTAGGTGGAGTGGAAGATGAGGTCCAGGTAGAAGTGGTTGAAGGAGGGTGATTCCAACACTTGGTACTTCCATCTGATTGCCTTAGGGAGGGGGCAAAGAAATTGGATTGATAAGTTGTGTGAATGGAATGGAGTTCGTGGGTAGACATGTTGTAGGTAGTGTAGCTGCAGAATACTACAAGATCATTGGGAGGAGGATGGAAGGGAGATGGAGATGGTTGGGGACGGAGATTTCGGGCATTAGTGAGGAGCAAGAGAGGGGGCTCACTCTGCTTTTCAATAAAAATGAGGTTCGAAAGGTTGTTAGGGGGTTGAATGTTGATGGTTGTCCTGGTCTTGATGGATTTTCGGTGCATTATTATAAGGAGTTTTGATCGCTTGTCAAGGAGGATGTCTTGCAGGTGATGACTAAGTTTGTAGATGATAACCATGGTTTTAATAGGCTCAACAAATTCTTTATGTTTTTGCTGCTGAAGAAGGGGTGGAGGCTATTGGTGAGTATAGGGCCATTGCATTGTCAAATGCTATCTATCTGATTGTGGCAAAGGTTCTTACGAATAGGCTAAGAGGGGTTGTATCGTAGGTGCGGATGGCTTTTATCTCAAGCCGCACTAGCTTGTTGGAGGAAGAAGAGGTTTTTGTGGAAGGTGGATTTCAAGAAGGCATATGATTTGTAGTGGTCTTTTATTTGGGCCTCCTTGATTAAGAGGGGCTTCCCTCCTCGATGGGTGGATTGGATGAAGCGGTGCGTCATGATGACTTCCTTTTCTATTCTTGTTAGTGGCAATCTAGCAAGTGGATGGATACGATCAAGGAAAGGTCTCAGGTAGGGTTGTCCTTTGGCACCAATGCTTTTTGTGTTAGCGGTAGATGCACTAGTGAGGTTCGCTGTTAGTGCGTGCGAGAGGAGCCTGATTAAGGGCTTTTTGTTAGGCGATGGGACCATGATATTGATGCTTCAATATGTTGATGACGTTTTTTTGTGGAAGGTTCTGAGGCAGAGGCGAGGAATGATGTGCATTCTGTTGGACTTGTTTGGTGAGGTGTGGAGATTGCAGATAAATTTCTCGAAGTCAACTTTTGTTCCCATCCAGATAATAATTGACGAGGCTAGCATATGTAGTGTAGCTCTTCATACACCAGGGACTCTTTACCCATCTCTTATCTCGGTCTTCCTTAATCGGATAAGAGGATTTCTATGTAGGAGTGGACCCCTTTGGTAGAGAGGCTGGAGAGAAAATTGGCAGGATGGGCATCCAAGGATTTATCCAAAGGAGGAAGGTTGGTGCTCTTGAAGGTGGTGTTGTCTTCTATGCCTTCTTTACATCTGTTTTGAAGCTGTCATAGAGGATTGAAAATAAGATGTTGAACTTGATGAGGAATTTTTTTTGGATGATCTATGGGTCAGCTGGGAGAGGGGCGAGGATGGTGGCCTGGGAGGAGGTGTGTAAGCCTGTGAAAAAAGGGGGTTTGGGAGTGGAGAATTGAGGAAGATGAATAATAGCTTTTTGGCCAAGTGGATTAATAGATTCCTTGAACAAAAGGACCTCTTGGGAAAGATTATTTTGTCTTACTATGGTAACACTATGAGCTGGGATTTCTTGTTGTCTCCTACGACGGGCTCTTCTCATTTTTCTAGGGGGTTATCATTTGTAAGGCCTAAAGTACAAAGTTTCTTCACACCCTTTATTGGTACAGGTGATTCCTTTCGTTTTTGGCTGGATGATTGGATAGGTTAGGGAAGTTGAAAGATCATTTCCCGAGATTGTTTGCAATGGTTGCTAGGGAGGTGAAGGTGGCTAATTGTTGGGAAGGATGGTGGTGCCCCTTCTTTGTGGGAAACTTATCGGATCAGAGGATATAAGGGCTTTAGACCTTAGTAGTTGGGTGGTTTTCAACTGGAGGGTGGTGTTAATGCTTTCTTGTGGAAGGAGGGTGAGTTTTCTGTTAGGAATGTTTATAGAAAACTGGGAAATGGGGTCCATAGATGGATGTGGATTTCATTTGGGATTGTAGGTAGATTTGGTTAGCTTCTTGTCCCCTAAAGGTAAAAATTTTTGTGTAGTTGCTCAGGAGAGGTAGTCTCATGACGAAAGTGTGGAGGGATAGATGGGTGCCTGAAGCGAAGAAGACCTACCCGCTTTGTTGCATGGATGTGGACCATTTATTTTTTCGCTGCTTGTTTTCTACTCAGGTTTGGAGTCACTTTAGTTTCGAGGGGCTAGCACATTCGACTTTTGTTGATTTTTAGGGATCATTTAGGAGTGGAAACTAGAGTGACGCCCATAATGTTTTTAGGTCGAAGAAGGAGAAGGCAAAGGCTATGGGGGTCCTCTGGGGCATTTGGCTGGGAAGGAATGTAGCTATATTCAAGGGGTAGTGTCCTTATGTTAAGAATTTTGTTGATTGGATTTCGTATTTGGTTAATTTTTGAACCTTTAGCTTGTAATTTGGCCATGTTTTTAGGCCTTTTTTGAGTTTATTTAATTGCTGGGTGATTATCAATCGGATTACCACCCTTTCACTTTTTTTTTTAAAAAAAGCACTTCAATTTTCCTTCTGTGTTGGAGAATGATATGGGTCCTCTTACAGATATTCTCTCGAATGCGTCATTGGTGGTGGAGGCTGAGGTCGGTAGTGGTTAAATTTTTGATCTAAATGTGCTGAGGTTGGTGATGGAGAGGCTTCTGATTGTGCATCTACGATGAGTCAACAATCTCCGTGTAGTTCTCGCTTGTGGAAGCTAGTTTTCAAAAAAGGAGGTTGGTGTAACGCACCAAGAAACAACTACAGGTTTAGGAGAGGGTAAGTGAGGAAACTTTGTAAAATGATCATCTTCTCTGTTTGTTGGGTGTTTTCTTCTGGATAGTAGGTTTGGTGTTTGAAGTGAGAAGTCTTTTTGGGATTTCTACTTGAAAGTGAATTCCCAGTGGGTGCTTACATTGTAATTTCAGATTTGGGGGTGGGTGAGTCAAACTGGTAAGTGGGTGAGTCCTATGTTGATTGAATGACGGTAGTCTTCCCATTTTTCTTAAAAAAAAAAAAATCTTAGATACTTGAATTATGAACTAGGGAAAGGATTACTAGAGGTAATTCTTTGGGTGTGATGGCATGCAGGATGCAGATTATGCTGGGTGCTTGAAAGATAATAAATCCACTATTGGGATCTGTACATTCCTTGGAGGAAATCTGATTACATGGTGGAGTAAGAAGTAGATTGTAGGAGGAAGATTAAGTTTGGAGTTAGAATATAGGGTTACGAGATAAGCTACCACGGAGCTTATGTGGATTTGATTAGTTCTTATGTATCTACATATTTTAGTGACCAATCATATGGAGATGAGGTGCAACAACAAGGTAGCACTCTTCAGTGCTAACAATCCTATTTTCCATGGGAGAACCAAACATGTGGAAGTAGATTTGTATTATGCTCGGGATATGATCCAGAAGGGATACATTTGCATTTTGCATGTCATTTGAAAGATTAGGTAGCAGACATGTTCACCAAAACCTTCCTATGCCTCGTTTGACTGATGTTGTAAGCTGAGCATGACAGATATCTGTGCTCTAGCTTGAGGGGGAGTGTTGAGAGTTTCCTCTATTTTCCTTACTTTTATTATCGATTTTTTACTTATTTTTAATTTCTTATAATAGCGAGGGCTTGTATGAGGTTTTTACCCTAGCTCCTCTATAAATAGAAGCTTAGGGTTTCATAGATAAATTGAATTAATTCATTATTCTCTACATTGTTAAGCATGATTCCATTGTTTTTAATAAACAAGGACCCATGATTATTAAACTATGGAATTAAAGGTACATACCACATTTCAATTTTAGTGGAATATTGAGAAGTTCAGTGGTTGCTAGAATCCATGTTTAAAGATCTGACAAATTTTACGCTGGTTGTCGGCTATCTAACGCAACCCTCCTTTACCCGGGCTTAGGATCGGCAATGAAAAGGCATACGAACCTCAATAAGAAGGGAAGACGTTCCTTGATTTTGCTATGGCTTATGATCTTTTCATAGCAAATACCTTCTTTAAAAAATGAGAAGAGCATTTGATTATCTATAAAAGTGGCTTAACAAGAATGCAGATCGATTACTTTACTTTGAGAAGAAGGGATCGTTTATCTTGTAAAGATTGCAAGATTATTCCAGGAGAGAGTTTAACTGCTCAATATCGTCTTTTGGTGTTGGATGTTCATTTGAAGAAGGCAAAGAAAAGAAAATTAGTGTCTAAGAATTTGAGAATTAAATGGTGGAATCTTAAGAAAGAGCAAGTAAGATTTAAAGAGAAGATGATGCAATAAAAGACTTGGGTTCTTGATGGTAGTGCTGATGAAATGTGGTTAAATATTGCAAATTGTATTAGGAAGGTGGCAAAGGAGATGTTAGGCGTGTTTAAAGGAGGTGTTCTAGGACAAAAGGAGGCTTGGTGGTGGAGTGAGGAAGTGCAGGAGAAGCTTAAAATTAAAAGAGTTTGCTTTAAGCCCTTATAACGAGATGAGACCTATGGAACTATGGAAAATTACAAAAGAGTAAAGAAAGAAGCAAAGAAAATAGTTAGTGAAGCAAAAGCGCAAAAGCAAAAGCTTGGGAGCATTTTTATAAGAAACTTGATTCTAAAGAAGGTGAAAAAGATATTTTCAAGTTAGCTAAAGCAAGAGAGCGGAAAGCAAAGGACCTTACACATGGAAGATGCATCAAGGATGAAGAAGGAATGGTACTTATAGCTAGTGAGGATATAAAGATAAGATGGAAAAGATATTTTCATAAGCTATTTAATGAAAAATAAAAGAATGGTATCATCTTAGGGGAGTTAGCCGACTCAGAAGAGTATGTAAATCGGGCATGTTATAGAATGATACAAAAGAAAGAAGTAGAGGAGGCTCTGAAGTTGATAAAAAGTGGGAGGGTTGTTAGGCCTGATGATATTCCTATATACATTTGAAGAATGATGGGAGAACGGGATATAACTTGGCTCATAAATTTATTTAATACTGTGTGGAGAGGTAAGAAGATGCCATAGGAATGGAGGAAAAGTTTTATGGTACCTTTATACAAGAACAAGGGTGACATACAAGATTGTTCCAACTATAGAGGTATTAAGTTGATGAGTCATACAATGAAACTTTGGGAAAGAATAATTGAAAGAATGGTAAGGCAAGCCTCTATGGTAACTGAAAATTAGTTTGATTTTATGCCAAGCAGGTCTACTATTGAGGCAATACATCTCTTGAGATGTATGATGGAGACATACAAAGTCAAGAAAAATGATTTACATATGATTTTTATTGATTTGGAGAAGGCCTATGATTCTGTCCCAAGAGATATCTTGTGGAGAATTTTGGAGAAGGGACAAGTGCCAGTTATATTTATCAACCTCATAAAGGATATGTACTATGGAGCAGCAGCTTGTGTAAAGACTAAGGATGATTTAATGGACTACTTTGATATCACCATTGGTCTGCATCAAGGTTCGACTTTAAGCCATTATCTTTTTGCCTTGATCATTGATGAGTTGACGAAGCATATCCAAGTTGAGGTGTCTTGGTGTATGCTTTTTGCTGATGACATTGTGTTGGTTGATGAGACAAGAGATGGAGTGAACAGAAAACTTGAACTTTGGAGAGAAGTCCTGGAAGATAAAGGATTACGCATAAGTAGGATGAAAATTGAGTATATGGAATGCAAGTTTAATAGTAGAGGAAACAATGAAGGGATTGATGTAAAAATTAGAGAAGAGTGCATTCCAATGAAAGGTGTTTTTAAGTACTTGGGATCCATTTTCCAACATGTTGGTGGAATTGACGGAGATGTTACACAGAATTAATGCAGGGTGGTTGAAATGGAGGGGTGCATCTGGTGTTCTTTGTGATAAGAGGGTTCATTTAAAAGTCAAAGGAATATACTATCGAGCTGTGGTAAGATCAGTCATGTTGTACGGTTCTGAATGCTGGACTATAAACTATAGGCATGTATAGAAGATGTTTGTGGCAGAAATGAAGTTGTTAAGATGGATGTGTGGTCATACAAGAAAGGATCGTATTTCAAATGAAATTATTAGAAAAAAGGTTAGGGTGGCACCGATAGAGGATAAAATGAGAGGCACGTCTAAGGTGGTTTGGACATTTACAAAGAAGGCCACTAGATGCTCCAGTTAAGAGGTTTGAGAAGTTGGAGGTTGAACCCGCTAAGAGCGGGCGAGTAAGACTAAATAAGTGTTGAAAGGAAACTATTAAGTATGACCTCAATTACTTTAATTTAAATCCTAAAATGGCTGAAAATCGATCTGCGTGGAGGCAAAGAATCCATATAGTCGACTCTACTTAGTGCGAGAAAAGGCTTGGTTGTTGTTGTTGTGATTGAGAAGTTCGGTGGTCAACACTTTTGGCATTGGTAGGAACACTTGAAAATCTAGTTGATAATGAGTGCATTAATTTCAGCCTTAGGAACCGAATGCCCCACCATGGATAAGGAAAATCATCATCAAGTGGATGCATGGAAAGAATATGATATTTTATGTCATGGATGCACTTTGATGTTTATTGAATTATTTATTTTTGTTATGTTTTTTAGAGTGAGGGCATACTTGTACTTTTACCCTTTGTGCCTCTCTATATAAAGGCACCTAGGGTCTCTAATAAACAATGACCGACATTTCAACTTAACATGGTATCAGAGCAGTGGTCTTAGACTAGAGCTCTGATATCCCACAAAAAATTAGCGTCCTCTCCCCTCCACCTAAACCTTAGGGAGCCGTTGACCCTTCTTTGCCGCTACCAGCCCCTCCGACCGACAACAAGGCTTAGCATTGTCGGTTAGGAGGGTCGTTGGCTGCTGTCAGTCGCTGCACCGGCCTCCTAGGTAGCGTCGCCGCCCCTCGTGGTGAACTGACCGCTTGAGGGTGCTGCACCGCCGCCCGTATCTCTGTGGTGGCCTGAGAAGAGCAATGCCACCCTCTTCTCGCTTGCCACCGACCGGAGCGACATCTTCCTCGCCTCTTCAGCTGCTGTCTGCCTTGCCATTCTCATGAGGTGCAGTCGCTAGGAGGTGCCCCATCTTCTTTCTTCTCCAATCAAGCAGAGGTCAAGGAGAAGAAACAACTCCTTTAGGGTCTTATCTAGCCTTAAAGGTGGTTGTTATGGTCTGAACGTGCCTGTTCTCAAATCTTTGATGATTTTAGACTGACATATGGTCTGATTTTCTGCTACAATACTTCATCTTTGGTGTTTCCTACATATTGGGTGATATGGAAGACAAGAAGAGTTCCCCGAGCGACTCGGGTGGAAAGATATCTACCCCGAGCACATCTTCATTCATGCAGGGAACCTCTATCAAGTTGGATGGAACCAACTTTTTCCTTTGGTCTACCTTGTTTTCCCAATTTGTGGGACACACCGGAAGACATATATTTTGGCGTAAGATGAATCGGCTGTTAAGTCTATTGATTGGGAGGCAGACAATGATTGGGTGACGACTTGCATGTTAAACAATATGAAGGAACCTATCACAAAGCAGGTTATGTCATATGCGTCTGCGTGGAAGATGTGGGAGGTTCTTCATGAGATACATTCTCATAAGAGCAACATCAGCCGCCTCTACAAGGTGATTGAGGAGTTACACTCTTTTCGGAAGGGAACTATATCCCTTGCCGAATATTATAGCTCTATGAAGAACCTTTGGGATGAGCAAGATACTTATTAGCTGATCCCCATAGATGTCATTGTAATTGCAAAGCAACGCGAGGCCTTTTGTTCTGTTTTGTTGCTTGCAGGTTTTGGTCTTGAGTTCAAGTCTGTTAAGGATTAGCTTATGACTCTTGAGGAGATCCCTACACTTGTGCAAAGCTATGCTTTCCTGTCTAGACTTGAGATTCTTGACCCTGTCCCAGTTTTTGATTCCTCTGCCATGGCAGTGGCTGACCATGGTAAGGGAACCTCAGGAGGCAAGGGGAGAGGATGTGGAGTGCGAACAGGAGGTCATGGTAGAGGATGTGGTTTGTTCTGTGACCATTGTCACGAGACAAATCACACAATTGACAGGTGTTGGATAAAGCACGGGTTTCCTTAGGGCTATCAAGCCAATCAGGTTATTTATGGTGGAGATGAGAGTACAGGAGGAAGAGCAAGTAAGTTCTTAGATCACTGTTTCCAAGGAAGAATATGACAAACTTGTGTCTATGCAGACTACTTCCACTGCGAGTGCTTCTGTGACTCAGAAGACGAGTATTGCTGCTAGTGCCAAAGGTGTTTGTAAACCATCTTGGCTTGTAGATTTAGGTGCATCCTCCCACATCACAAGAGATGTTACCCTTTTATCATTTCTTGACCATTGATTACTCCAGGACATGTCAGAGTAGCTGATGGTGCCTTGCCCCCTGTGACAGGCTTGGGTGACATTTCTTTATTTATTACTTTACCTCTTTCTAATGTCATGTATGCGCCCAAATTTACTTTGAATTTAATGTCTATTAGATAACCAAGGCATTAAATTGCAGAGTAGTATTTCATGATCATTTTTGCCTCCTGACGATGAAATAAATTGATGGACTTGAGTAGGATGGCCTTTATTAGTATTATTAGAAGAGTACATGTGTTATTTTTTGCCTAGTTGAGGGCTACTTTTGTATTTTACCTAAAGACTCTCCCTATATAGGGAGAGCTAGGGTTTCTAATGAGAGATTGATTTCGTGTTTTCTCTTCTTCAACATGGTATCAGACCAAGGTGGATCCTAAATCTGTGCTTTGGTGTTCTTCCCATTAAATTACCCTATTCTCTCTCTCTGGTCTCTAGCACTCTTGTAGAGATCTTCATCGGCGTCATCGGGGGACACCACCGGTAGCGGCGGCGGCCAGCAGTGTCGCCTACGCATTAGCAACGTCCACCAGCGCCATTCTAATGCGCTGCTAAACCCTAGCGCCGCTCCAGTTAGTAGTGCGTTTTCAGATCTCCTCCACTATCGCTGGATCTTTACGCTGCTCGTGCCGCCCTGGTGCATGTTGAAACCCTAACGCGCCACCGGGGCTTCTCCAAGATCGCCAGCACCGCCCTGCAACCCAGCACGGTCACCTAGTTGTGCCGGAACCCTCTCTACTACCTAGTGTTGCCGCCGAGCGCCACCATTAGCCCATTAGCGCCGGCAGGTGCTGTTGGGGGGCGATCTTTCTCCGGTTGGTGTTGCTTGGGGTGCTGCACATCTCTGATCGGAGGACAATGTGCTAGAACATCTCTTTAGGTGGCTTGGGCTATGGTTTCTACTTCCCATAACTCGTAGAGCGTGTTTTATCGCTTTGGATCCTGAAAATCAGATCTGAGTTCTTTCCCCTGATTTTAATAGCTTCGTGTGGTCATTGTCATGGCTTCTACCTCGAGTGAAACAATTGAAGCAAAGTCGATGACTACCTCGGCTTCCTTGATGGTTCAAGGGACGACTATCAAACTTAATGGACCTCAAAATTATCTCCTATGGGCATAGGCTTTCAAGATATTTGTGGGTGGCCACAAGGAGCTTTCAATCCTCTCCACTAGTCCTCCTGGGTCAACTCAAAATGATTTTGAAAAATGGGAGTAGGATAATTATCTGGTGATGAACTGGATAATGAATAGTGTGGAGAGACAGATAGCATCAAATCTATTTTACAAGAAGACGGCGAAGGATATATGGGAGAGCCTCTCCAAGAAGTACTCTAAAAAATCCAATCATGCTCATCTTTCAGGCATATATTGCCATATATGGTCCATGTCTCAAGGAGATAGGACGCTAATTGATTATTACACAGAGATGGAAGGGCTCTTTGAAGAGCTAAATGTGTTTTAGCCTTCTGGTTGTGATGCTCAAACCATCCAGAGACAGACTTGGGAAGTCTACATATTTTTGGATGGGTTGAATGCTAAGTTTTCATCTGCTCGTGAGAATATTTTGGTCCTTAAGGTTATGACTGATTTGGAGACTGTGTATGGTCGTTTGAGAAAATATCTATGGATGTGAGCCATCCTCTAGTTGTCTCTATGACACCTAACATTGAGGCATCGGCCTTTGCTACAACTGGAGGCAGAGGCAGATTCTGAGGGGGTCATGGATATGGAGTTGGTCGTGGATGTGGATGAGGTTGTGTCTATGAACCTTGTATTCATTGTCACATGAATAATCATCTCTCGGAGAAATATTGGACTAAATTTGATTATCCAAGAAATCTCTCCATTACTGCCGCAGTGGTTGAGGGGGAGCTGCCTCCCTTTACTGAATCATTTCCTCCTTCGATGTCATCTTCTGCCTTGACTTTGACGATGGATGACTATAATCATCTTATGACCCTTCTACGTTAACCTGTTGCCTTAGACACTACAACTTTTCTGGTTGCCAGTAGCAGCTTTGTAAACCTTGCCACTACTTCATCCTCTTCATCATGGATTGTTGACGCAGGTGCTTCGAGTCATCTCATTTGTAAGGAAGATGCTATTATCTCTATTCATAAAGCTAATGATATCACTTCTGTTCGTCTGGTAAATGGTACATATTCTCCTGTTACTGGAGTTGGAGAGGTTCGTTTTTCAAATAAGCTTAGGTTTTCTACTGTCTACTACGCTCCATAATTCTCGTTAAGCTTATTATTTATTCACATTATCCAAGGAACTTAAATGTTGTGTTATATTTGATGAGCAATTTGTCTATTTTTAGGACATCTAGATGGAGACGATGATTAGTGGGGGGATTGACATGATGGTCTTTACTACATTGATGCTTCTACTTTGTCTGCTGGTGTTGCCTCTATTTCTATGGATCCAGTTCTTTGGCATCATCGATTGGGTCATCTTTTTGCTTCACGTCTACGAAAAATGTTTCTAGAGTCTACTATACCACCAAATATAGTGTGAGGTTTGTCATCTTGTCAAGCATCACCGTGCTTCCTTTTTGTGTAGATAAAATAAAAGGTGCTCGCATCTTTTGAGTTGGTCTATTGTGATGTTTGGGGTCCATGTCTAATAACCCATCGGAATGTTTACCAGTATTTTGTGGTCTTTGTTTATGACTTCAGTCGTGGACGTGATAGGTCTGAAATTGTTTCTATTGTTCTAAAGTTTTTCAATGAAGTGCAAAATTTCTATTCTACTCGCATTAAAATTTTTTGTAGTGACAATGCTTTGGAATTTATTCAAAAAGTGTGGTTGATTTTCTTTCTAACAATGGGACTCTACATTAAACCTCTTGTGCTCACACTTCACAATAAAATAGGGTTGCAGAATGGAAATTACACCATTTGCTTGATATTGCTAGAACCATAATGCTTGCCACAAATGTGCCTAAGAATTTTTGGGGGGGGTGCTTTCCTAACATCCACATACTTGATAAATAGACTTCCTTCCCCAGTGCTTGATGGAGCCACACGGTTACTTTTGTTGCAGCCAGATACCACACCCTTTGCATTGCCACTACGTATTTTTGGGTGCACTTGATTTGTTCACCTCTTTGGGACCTCTGATAAATTGTCTTGGATTATTCTAGAACCCATAAAGGGTATCAATGTTTTGATTTGGTTGGGAGGCGATATTATGTGTCTGCAGATGTCTCCTTTATTGAGAAGACTTCCTACTCCTCTCATGGGGGGTTTAGTCTCGAGTAGTTTTCGCAGACTTATGAACGTCAACATAGTTCGTTTGTTCCTGCCCTTGTACCTATCATGCAGGTAGAAGAACAAGTGGAGTCTTACGTCCTCTCACTATCATCAGATTCGGATGATCCACCACAACAATTTGATGAACTTCCTATTGCTTTGAGAAAGCCGGTAAGATCTTGCACCTTACACCCTATACAGCTATTGATCACCTTAGTCCAGATTTATAGAGATTTACTACAACTCTTGTAGTTATGGTGGTTCCTAAACATCATGATGAGGCTCTTCAAGATCCTGGTTAGAGACAGGAAATGCAGGATGAGATAGATGCTCTTATGTCTCGGGGTACATGGGACTTAACACATCGTCCACCAGGAGACAGGGTGGTGGAGTGTAGATGGGTGTTTACTGTGAAGTATCATCTAAATAGTACTATTGAGAGGCTGAAGGCCAGACTTGTAGCAAAGGGATATACCTAAACTTATGGGGTCGACTACTTTGATACGTTCTCCCTAGTGGCATGTATATGTTCTGTTAGAGTTATTCTTTCTCTTGCGGTTAATAAAAATTGGCCCGTGCATCAATTAAATGTAAAAAATGCTTTCTTATATCATGATTTACAGGGGGAAGTGTATGTCTTAACCACCAGGCTTTGTGGTTGAGGGGGGGGAGGTGTGTAGGCTCAGAAAAGCTATATATGTCCTGAAGTAAAGCCCTCGAGCTTGGTTTCAGAGACTCAGTGTTGCAATACAGGAGATTGGATTCTGCAGGTCTACATCTGATCATTCTGTCTTCATTAGACGAAAAGAATTTGGAACTACCATTCTTGCTGTATATGTTGATGATATGCTACTCAGAGGAGATGACATTCAGGGAATTCAGGATACTAAAACATACTTGCAGAGCACGCTTGTAACCAAGGATTTAGGCAACCTACACTATTTCTTAGGCATTAAGGTTGCTAGAAACTCTAAAGGGATGTCTCTGTCCTAGAGGAAGTATGTACTTGAGCTTCTTGGTGAAACTGGATTGTTAGGTGCACGACCATCTATGATACTTGCAGAGTCATTGTGTCGGTTGCCAGAGGACGATGATCTATTGTTTGAGGATAAAGGAAGGCATATGAGTATTGTTGGGAAGTTCTTGTATGTCACTATTACAAGACCTGATATTAGTTATGCTGTTAACAGGGCCAGCTAGCATATGGAGAACTCAAGTTATAGTTATTGGAATGCTGTGTGTCTTATCCTCAGGTATCTCAAAGGAAGTCCTGGAAAAGGACTTTCCATAAAGAACAATGGTCATTATAATGTACATGCATATTCTAATGTTGACTACATAGGAAGTCCAGAAGACAGGCGGTCTACCACAGGTTATGCCACCGTTCTTAGAGGAAGAGTAAAAAACAACCTATAGTGTCCAAATCTAGTGCGAAGGCAGAATATCGGGCAATGGTACATGCCACTTGTGAGATTATGTGGTTTATTAACTTTCTGAAGGACTTAGGAGTTGAGGTCAAGACATTTGTTCCGATGTTCTGTGACAATAGGTTGGCCATATTTATTGCTTCCAATCTGGTGCTTCATGAATGCACTAAACACATTGAGGTGGACTGTTACTTTGTGTGTGATATGGTGACTTCTGGCAAGATATGCACCCCTACTATTACATCAGAGCAACAAGTGGCAGGTATTTTCACTGAGGCACTATCTCGGAAGTGTCATGATTTCCTTTGTTCCAAGCTGAACAAGTTAGATATATATGCTTCAGCTTGAGGGGGAGCATTAGTATTATTAGAAGAGTACATGTGTTATTTTTGCCTAGTTAAGGGATACTCTTGTATTTTACCTAGAGACTCCCTATATAAGGAGAGTTAGGGTTTCTAATAAGAGATTGATTTCGTGTTTTCTCTTCTCCCTCAATAGCCTCTACTATCTTGACCTCCCATCAGAGAATCATTCCATAGCTGCTGCTTCAGCCACTTCTGCTTTACAGTGGCATTTCAGATTGGGACATCCTAGCGTTTCCGTTCTTTGCCATTAGTTTCCTGATATGCAGTTTCCAGATTCCTTTGCTTGTGATGCTTGTCAGCTTAGCAAGCAACATGGAGTTTCTTTTCCTAGTAGTAATAAAAGAGCTGAGTCTGTTTTCTCTCTTATTCATGCTAATTTATGGGGTCCATGTCGAGTCAGGAGTCTTAGGGGCTTTCGGTATTTTCTTGTTCTTGTGGATGATTATACTTGTGTTTGTTAGATTTTATGATGAAAGGAAAATTTGAAACTCCTATATTGATTAAAAAGTTTGTGAATGAAATAAAGACTCAGTTCTCTAGTACTATTTGCATGTTTTGGACGGACAATGGGCTTGAGTTTGTGAACTCTACTCAGTTTTTTCAGCCTCTTGGTATTATACATCAGACATCTTGTGTTTATACATCCTAACAGAATAGGGTGGCTGAACTCAAGCTGAGACAGCTCCTTGATGTTGCCTGCACTATTATGTTTGAGATGCATGTTCCTACCACTTTTTGGGTAGATGCTGTCCTTACTGCTGCTTTTTTGATTGATCGGGTATCATCTTCTATTCTTGGTGGGAAGGTCCCTTATTCTATGTTATTTCCCGATCAGGAACTTTTTTCTCTTCCAATGAAAGTGTTTGGATTGTTTGCTTTGTTTATTTATTTAAAGTGGACAAGCTTGCTCTTAGATTGGTTAAATGCATTTTTGTGGATTATTCTAGAACTCAGGTGTATAGATGTTTTGATTATCTTTCACATCGATTTTATGTTAGCAAGGATGTGACTTTCTTTGAGGATATGCTCTATTATTCTACTATAGGAAAGTTTCCTAGTGTCTCGCACGATGTTCGATTGCCTATGCCTACTACTGCACCTCCAGGTCTTTCTGAGCTACCTTCACCTCATGATGTCCCTCCTATTGTCTATCCTAGACATCTTGAGGTACCTACTACAGATACCTTCCTTCAGTACTTTCAGCGTAGACCTCCTACCGCTTTACAAGCAGAGGAACCACTTTCTACTATTCTTGCTCAGTCCTCTGTTGATACTGCTGATTCAGATGGAGGTCGAGACCCTATGCCACTAGAGGTACCTGATGTGGATCTTCCTATTGCTCAGAGGAAGCCACAATGATCATGTGTTAAATATTCTATTTCCAATTATATGCCATTTGATTGTTTAGGGAGACTTTTATCTCTTGCAATTGATAGCAAAAATATTCCTAAGAATCATGTTGAGGCTTCTCAGGACCGTTTTTGAACCTTGGCCATAGAGGACGAGATGGCTGCTCTTTATTCTAGGGTTACCTGGGAACTTGTTGACCTACCCCCTAGTACTATTGTTGTGGGGGGTAGGTGGGTGTTCACCTTGAAATGCTGCCCAGATGGTACAGTTGAAAGATTCAAAGCACAATTGGTTGCCAAAGGTTACACAAAAACCTTTGGAGTTGACTATTTTGAGACATTTTCTCTAGTAGCCAGACTTAATTCAGTGAGGATACTTTTTTCTGTGGCAGTCAACAGTGGTTGGTCAGTTTTTCAGCTTGATATTAAAAATGCTTTCCTCTATGGTGATTTAAAGGAAGGGGTCTACATGCAACAAGCCCTTGGTTTTGTGGTTGAGGGGGAGTGTCAGAAAGTTTGTAGGTTGAAAAAGGCCATTTCTGGCCTTTGAAAGATTTTGTAAAGTTGTGTAAGAGTTTAGCTTGACTAGATTCACTGCAAATCACTCTGTTTTTTACTATGCATAAAGCTGTTGGATCTATTATTATTATTATTGTGTATGTAGATAATATACTACTCACTGGAAGAGATGAAACTAGGATAGAGGCTACCAAAAGGTTCTTGCATTCTCAGTTTGTTACTAAAGATCTGAGAATGATAAATTATTTTTTGGGTATTGAGGTGCAACATGGTGATGGTGGTTTATTTCTGTCACAGTGAAAATGTATTCTTGACATGCTAAAAGAGACAGGGATGCTGGGTTGTAAGCCTGCTAGCATTCCTATGGCCCCTTCTTTGCCATTTACAGATTTTGAGAGTCCATTGCTTGAAGATGTTACCAGATATTGTGCTATGGTAGGAAAACTGTTATATCTGACTGTCACGTGACCTGACATTTGTTTTGCTGTTGGGAGACTGAGCAAGTTTATGTGTTCTCCTAGAGAAGTACATTGGGATGGTGTGTGTTAGGTACTGAGATACCTCAAGCAAGCTCCTGGTAAGGGGCTATCATTTATGAAGCATGGCCAACTTGATTATTGGGGGTATTCAGATGCAGATTATGCAGGGGCACATGAGGACAGAAGTTCTACTACCGGCTACTGTACCTATGTGGGTGGCAACTTAGTCACATGGAGAAGTAAGAAGCAAAATGTTATCTCTAGATCCAGTGCAGAATCAGAGTATAGGGTTATGGCCTATACTACTTGTGAGCTCTTATGGGTGAGATCTATTTTATGTGATTTAGGAGTGTATATTTCTGGTCCTACTCCTATGTACTGTGATAACAAGGTAGCTGCATTTATTGCCAATAATCCTGTCTTTCACGAGAGAACAAAGTATATAGATGTTGATTGTCATTTTATCAGAGATGCCATTACTTTTGGTAAGATAATGACACCTTATATTGCCACTGAAGATCAGATTGCACATTCCTTCACCAAAGCACTCTCTAAGAAGTGCTTAGAGTTATGTACCAAGCTGAGCATGCTTGATGCTTATGCTGAAGTTTGAGGGGGAGTGTTGAGTTATTTATTTTTGTTATATTTTTGTTATGTCTTTTAGAGTAAGGGAATACTTGGACTTTTATCCTTTGTGCCTCTTTATATAAAGGCACCAAGGGTCTCTAATAAATAATGACTAGCATTTCAACCTAATAATGGCCTTGTTGATTGTTCTATTTGATGCTATTTCTCCATAATTTTTATCGAGGCTCTATTGTAGATGAAAATGAATGGCATATTTCTTATTGGACTCCGACCTCTTATATAGAGGAGGTAGAAGGGAAAATTATAAAGTAATGCCCAAACAAAGAGCAAAGTCAACAAGAATGTAGGAATAGATAAACAAAATTCCAACACTCTCCCTCAAATTGGAGCATAGATGTCAATCATACTCAGCTTGTTACATAAAAAGTAATGTCTCTTCTTGGATGGTGCCTTTATAAAAATATCTGCTCAGAGGAGACAAGAGGTGTGGCAATTCTTCCATTACTTATTACATTGAGGATAAAGTGACAGCAACTTCAATATGTTTGGTTCCAATGAAAAAAAGGATTGGAGGCGACATGAGTAGTTGACTTGTTGTCAAAGTACATCAGAATATGACACGTGACATGGAGCCTAAGATATGACATAAAAGAGGAAATCCACATCAACTTTTAGGTCGTCTGAGCCATAGTTCGATATTTTGCCTTAGTACTAGACCTTGTAACAACAGACTGTTTCTTGGTATGTCGTGTAACGAGATTGCTACCAAGAAATGTGGCATATCCAGTGGTAGATCTTCTATCATCAAGGGAGCTAGCATAGTCTGTATTAGAATAGGCACATAAATCAAGATGAGTTCTTTTTGAGGAAAAAGCCTTTTCCCGGGGATCCCTTTAAGTATTTGAGAATAAGACATACATCATACTAATGCCATAGCGCAACTTATCCATGTGTTAGCTTAACTTGCTTATCACAAAGCTTGTTTGGTCGTGTGACAATCAATACAGAAGTTTAGTGACGATGCTTCTATACCTTTTTGGATCATCAAACACTAGATCATCATTACTTCAACATCTCTCCCTTGGCTCCATGGTAACTAAAGAAGGTTTGGCTTTGAGTAAGCTGGTCTCCTTAAGCATCTCTAAAACATATTTCCTTTGTCATAGAATAAGTCCTGTAAAAAGTTCTTTCTCCTATATACTTGTATGATCATCTCCTGTCAAAATCATTTCAAAATCATGCCCTTAACAGACTTCCAAACTAACAGTGCCAGAGTCCTTGTTGGATGAAAATTGAATGATCGAATGTGGATCTACTGAACCCAATCTTCATAACCTTACTAGATTTCTTAAACCATGCTCTAGGACTTTGCTTTGAGACCATAGATGGCCTTTCTCAATTTACACACATACTCCCTCTTAACTGTATAGCCAAGAGGTTGGGACAAACTTCTTTAGCAAGATCATTGTTGACATAGCACTTTAGTTATCCTTTTATTTACTGTTTTGGACTATTTTATTATTTATTTTGTTCTCGTGGACTTATGTTGCAATCTTTTCGACACCTTTTTCTATATAAAGAGGTGTAGGGTTTCATTTGAGAATATAATTATTCGTTTTGTCTAACTTGGTATCAGAGCGGTGATCCTAGATCGACACTTCGGTATCCCACCCGCACAAGCCTCCGTACCCTTAATCTCTCTTTGTCAGCAGTTGCAGCCACCTTTGCCAGCGCTCCATCGGCGACCGTCGGCTTCAGCAGGCCAATGCCTGCTCTCCACAGGGTGCTGCTACTCCTTACAGGCCCGTAGGCCACCGCTAGCCGGCTGCTGCACCCTCCCTTGTAGGCCATCGCTGCCTACAGGGCTCCCTGCTGCTGCTGCTTGCTGCTTGGCTGTGGGTAGTGGTGGTTGGTGGCGGGTTGTTTTTTTCGACAAGGGGGAGTAGCGCCTCTTAGAAGTGTTGTTAGGGCTTTTCTTGTACCCTAACATGTGCTAAGCCTTGATCTAAGGGTTGCTTGTGATTCTTGGGATGTTATCTAGGATCTCTAGATCTTAGATCTCGTGATCAAGAGAAGATCACGTTCTCTTTGATTTTAAGTTCTTTAGATCTGAATATTGATTTTAGATCCTGTTTGTGGCATCTTGTGGCAGTCCCAAGGCATGATGGCCTCTCCAAGCTCTTCGGAGGTGTCATCGGTTACTGCTATGGACATTGGGAGTTACAAAACTCCCTTCTTTGTTCCTATCGCTAAGTTGAAAGATACCAATTATGCCAGATGGTCTCAGACGTTCCTCATGACTGTCAAGGGACATGATAAGGATCACATTCTGTTGAACTTGGAGCCATAAGACAAGACAAGGAAAAATGTCACATGGAAGAAAGATAATGCAATGGCTTAGATCATGAATTTGTGGAGCCTCAGATTGGAGATGGGATCATGTACTACAAGATGACCAAGGAGATGTGGGAATCTTTGCGTGACACGTACTCTCACAAGAATTCCAGTAAGGTGTTTGAAATCAACCATGCCATTGGTGGCCTGAAGTAAGAGGGCCAGTCACTTTCCTAGTATTGTGTTGCTTTGAAGGAGCTCTTAGAGAAGTATAATGCCTGTCGTCTTGTCTGCACCTGTGCCACTCAGAGGGTGCACATGGAGTATGCAGTCCTCTAGTTCCTGGATGGACTTGGACTAGATTATGAGGCCGTAAGGTCCCATATCTTGACTCTGGCTAATCCTCCATCACTTAAGGAAGCATATAGTCGGGTGAGTAGGGTGATTGTTAAACCACACATAGTAGATGTTGGACAAACTCCTATCTTATTAGTTGCTGCACGTAGTGGACGTGGTGCTCCATCTATCAGGGGGAGAGGACGTGGTGGTTGGGGTATGACTGGTGGACCCCTCACCATCTGCTCGCACTGTGGCAAGGTTGGTCATTCAGAAGTCTCCTGCTGGACGAAGCATGGTAGACCTCTTATGGCTAACCAAGCTATCTCTTCTGAGGAGACGAGTGACATTGTGTCATGTACTGACTATGATGCTATTGTCCAGCATCTTGCCCAGTTAACCCAGGAGGCTACTACTATAACTGATGATGCTGCATTGGTCTCCCCAGCTATAGCACCTGCTTATAGTTCTGGTAGTGGTATTTCTGATAGTGCCTTGTGGTTAGTAGGTTCTGGCGCCTCCGAACATCTCAGTGGTCACCAGACATGCTTTAGACAAGTTCAGATTGTTACCTCTCGTAGATCTGTTTAGGTGGCAGATGGTATACAGTGTAGAGTACATGGCAGAGGAGATGTGGCAGTGACTCCTTCACTGACTCTACTTAATGTTCTTTAAGTTCTTGATTTTTCGATTAGTCTTTTGTTTGTTAGTAGAATTACAAAAGACTTGCACTATCGTGTTATTTTTGATGAGTTGGGCTGTATTTCTCAGGATAAACTTACAGGGAGGATGATTGGTGGTAAATATGACGAGGGGGATACGTATCGCCTGATCCAGACTCTGTTTGCTGGTATGTGTCAGGGTGAAGTTGCTTTTAGTGCTGGTACAATTCTTCAATGGCATCGTCTTTGGCACCCATTACTGGACAGGCTACGACATATCATCTCTCATATATCATCGAACACTGAGATTTTGTATGATGCATGTCAGCTGGGAAAGCGTTACAGAGCTAGTTTTCCTTCCAGTTCTTTTTAGAGTTCTGCTGTGGCTTTTGATTTATTGCATATGGATGCATGAGGTCCTAGTAAAGTGTCAGATAGACTTGGTCATAGATTCTATTTGCTTATTGTGGGTGATTTTTCCAGGTGGTCATGGTTATTTCTATTAAAGAATAAATCAGATGTTGGGTCTATGATTGAGACATTTATGTTACAAATAAAGACTCAATTTTCTATCATTGTGAAAATTATACGATTTGATAATGCCTTGGAGTTCTGTACAGTTAAGTTAGCATCGTTTTACAGATCTCTTGGGATTGTTCACCAAACATCATGCTCCCATACTTCACAGCAGAATGGTGTAGTTGAGGGAAAACACCATTATGTGTTGGATGTGGCTAGAACATTACTTATACAGCATAATGTGCCACAGCTTTACTGGGGAGATGCGGTGTTAACTACATGCTATTTGATTAATAGATTGCCCAACTTAGCTATTCAGGAATAGGTTTTGTGGCAGGTTCTTCATCTAGAGAAATAATTATTTACTAAACTATCTTGTGTTTTTGGCCGTATAGCCTTTGTCCATATTCTAGGACCTGGCAGAGATAAGCTGGCTTCAAGGGCAGTGAAGTATCTTTCTGAGATACAGTAGCACCCAGAAAGGATACAAATGTTATGACCCACGAGGTAAGAAGCATTATGTGATTGCAGCTGTCACTTTTCATGAGCCTATTCCCTACTTCTCTACAAATGATCATCAGGTGATGTTTAAAGGAGGATCAGTCCTTATACTTGTTTCATCAATTCCCTTGAGCAGATTCCTATCACACATAGTGAGGATACCACTACCATAGAGACTCCTATGAGGCATGAAGCAGAGATTACTCTTATATACTGGTTACCTGTTACATACAGACAACATGCATGGCGTCAAGAACACACCCCCCCGACCACCTCAGTCACCTGTCTCCTCCCTTGGTCTGGTATGTGTTGATATTGATGTGAGTTGTCCTAGTGGTGGTTGTACAAGTTCTTTTGATGAGTCTACTTCCCCTATTGAGTAGTATGCTACACCTCCTATTGATACTGAGCCTATAAAGGAGGATCTTGACCTTTTGATTGTTGTTCAGAAGGCCCCCCCGCAGCTGTGCCCATTACCATACTGCAGAAGTATATACTACCAATCTTGGGAGATCATTTACTAGGTTCACTGTTGCTCTTTCTACTACACAGACTCCTACATCCCATTAGCAAGCCATGCTGGATCCAAAGTGGCATTAGGACATGGAGGATGAGATGGATACTCTACGCTCTAGATGGACGTGGGAACTGACTACTTTGTCTCCTCACACCAAGATAGTGGAGTGTCATTGGGTTTTTACTTTCAAGTACAACTCAGATGGCATTATCTCTTGCTACAGGGTAAGATTGGTAGTAAAGGGATTCACTTAGACATATGTGGTAGATTTCTTTAATATCGTCTCTCTTGTAACCCAGCTCTATACTGTTCGCATTCTGTTATCTGTTGTTGCTCACTATAACTGACCTCTTCATCAATTGGATGTGAAGAATACCTTTTTACATGGAGATCTTTTGGAGGAGAGCTACATGCAATAGCCTCCCGAGTTTGAGAGTCAGGGGGAGTGTGTATGCAGACTGAAGGTTATTTATGGCCTGAAATAGAGCCTAAGGGCTTGGTTTAAGAGATTATCAGAGGAGGTACAGGCCATGGGACTTGTGAAATCTTCTACTGATCATTCACTCTTTGTTAGGAAGAACTCAGGAGGAGTTGTAGTATTCCTTGTCTATGTTGATGATAGTCATCCTTACTAGGGATGACATTGCTGGGATGGCAGAGGTGAAGTTGGTTGAAGCCTTTGTGATGAAGGATTTGGGTGAACTTAGATATTTTCTTGGCATTGAGGTGTCACGCAGCAAAGAGCGTATTGTCCTTAGCGCAAGTATGCTCTTGATGTGTTGCAGGAGACAGGAATGATGGGATCTAAGCCTACTAATACACCTATGGATCCCAGAGGACACCTCTATGATACAAACTCTTCGCCTATAGATAGCAGATTGTATAGGCAATTGGTTGGTAAGCTGTTATATCTTACTATTACACGTCCTGATCTTTCTCTTGCAATGAGAAAACTAAGTCAGTTCATGGACAAACCAACCAAACAGCATTGGGATGTTGCTATGTAGGTGCTTAGATACGTGAAGAAAGCACCTGGTAGAGTTATTCTGTTTTAGAAGAGCATGTCTATGAGTATTGTTGGCTATTCTGATGTCGACTATGCAGGCTGCATGGCAAACAGAAAGTTGACAATTGGGTTTTGCACTTATGTGGCAAGCAATCTAGTGACCTGGAAGAGCAAGAAGCAGCAAGTGGTATTCAGGTCTAGTGCAGAGTCAGAGTACTGTGCTATGGCATTGATAGCTATAGAGATGGTCTGAGTCAGATCAGTGTTACAGGATCTTCATGTCCAGGTGGAGGGATTAATGGAGATGAGGTGTGATAATCGCGTTGCTACTTACACTGCAAACAACCCAATGATCTAAGAACGTACAAAGCATGTTGAGGCTGATTGCTATTACACCAGAGACCTGATATAGTGTAGGATTATCTACACTACGCTAGTTGCTTCTAGAAATCAGATTGCAGATATATTCACTAAGTCTCTTCCTAGATCTGCATTTGACAAATGCTGTTCCAAGCTAAGTATCATTGATATATATGCATCAGCTTGAGGGAGAGTGTTGACATAGCACTCTAGTTATCCTTTTACTTACTGTTTTGGACTGTTTTATTATTTATATTGTCCTCCTGAAGTTATGTTGCAATCTTCCCAACACCTCTTTCTGTATAAAAAGGTTTAGGGTTTCATTTGAGAAATATGATTATTTGTTTTCTTTGACTATCATCATAGAGAAACTCATCTTTGATATATCCTCTAATTATCTAATTAGTTATGATGTCCTAAAAGTAGTAATGATGCTCATCAAAGATTATGCAATACTTGAGATCCTTGCACAATTTTCTAATGGAGAAGAGGCTCATGGAAAACACAGGTGTATATTGGACATTAGACAATTGTAGGCAAGAGGAGATTTGATATCACCAACTACAGGAGAATGTGTTCCGTTTGCTAATTTGACTAATGTAACCTCTAGTAGGTTTAGTATCTAATAGGGAGCCACCTTTACTAGTTAAATGAGCAGAGTCTATAACCCAAATCTCAGTAGCAGTAGATGCCTGATTAGCTTGGATGCCAATAGCATTAGTAAAGGCAACATAGGTAGTGAGATCATCCTTAGACGTAGTTGCAAGATCAACAGTAATGGATAGAAGTAACAATGTCACTCATGTATCACACAGGAATAATCATTAGAAGGCAATCCAAAGTAGCTGTAGAAGAAGAATGCAATCATTGTGGGAGACTATCTTAAGTAGTGGGAGGCGATCCTAAGTAGAAGGTGGGAGACGATCCCATGTAGAAGGTGGGAGACGATTCTAAGTAGTATATGAAAAGAAATCCCATACATATCCACTGGGACAAGTAATAACAAAAAACCAACCTGTTTGGAGCAAGAAGCTCAGATAGTATATAGCCTTTGTCTTTGTTGACATATTCCCCATTTATTTTTTATGTTCTATTATGCTACACGTTAATTTTTTTTTCTTTTCTGGACATGTAGTGTTATTTTCCTATACCTTTCCTCTATATGAAAAGGTGTAGAGTTTATTAGAATAACATATTGATTCATTTTCTCCTACTTGGTATCAGAGTGTGGGCTTAGGCCAGGTTCTGATATCCCACCAAAACCAAGCCCTAAAACCTCTACGCTAGCCTTAACTCTTCTCCTCCTTCCACCGACGACATCAACAGCCACCAGGGCCACCAGCAACTATCGGCACTGCCCTAGCAACACCAGTGATCGCTGGCGTTGCCATTGCAGGGTCAACGACCATCGGTGCTACCCCTACAGGGTAGTGATGGTGTTGCTAGGTGCACCAGGCTTGCTGCTGGTACCCAAGGTGGAGGGGGTCCTCTCATCAGCTTAACAGGTATTGTTGGGGCTGATCTTGGCTGTAGCAAAGATGTTTTGATCTCGCAAGGGCTGTTAGGAACCTACAACATGTTTTTTTGGGCTTTCTATCACCTTGAAATCCATGTTCATTTACTATTTCAATGCTTGATATGATTTAAAATTAATTTTAGATCTCTATTTTGGTGTATTTTCTCTATCTGGAGGCTCAGGATGTCATCTTCTATGGAGTCTCTGAGGCCACATCGGGTACCATGTCAAAGAACGCAACTTACAAGAGTCTGTTTTTTGGTCCCATAATCAACTTGATGAGACTAATTATCCAAGATGGTCTCAAATGTTCCTTGTGATGGTGGAGGAGCACGATAAGGAACATATTTTGTTGGAACTTGAGCCTGCTGATAAGATAGGAAATATGCATCTTGGAAGAAGGATAATGTTATGGTACGTGCTTGGCTAATGAATAGCGTTATTCCATGTATTGGAGATATTATGTATTACAAGACAACGAAACAGTTGTGGGATAGTCTCAGAGACACTTATTCTCATGAGAAGAATTCTTCTATGGTCTTCTAGATTCGTCATGAGTTGTTTGAGTTGAAGTAGGAGGGTTTCTCATTCTCTAAGTATTATTTTGCCTTGGAAGGACTCTTGGAAAAATATAATGCATGTAAGCCAACATGTACTTGTGTTGCCCAGAAGGATTATTGTAAGGAGTTTGTAGTTCACTTATTTTAGTCTGGACTTGGTCCAAACTATGTTGCTACTCGTTCACAGATACTTACGTTGTCTGAGCTTCTAACACTGGAGGAGGTCTATTGTTGTTTGAGTAGGCTTATTGTGCCTTTACCTCAAACTGGAGAGAGTACTTGGCAGGCGTTAGCCATGGTTGTAGTGATTGGACGTAGAGGTAGAGGTGCTTCTTCCACGCGTGGACAAATGAGAGGATGAGGCTATTTTGGAAGGCCCTGTACCATTTGTACCTTTTTGTGGGAAGGTTGGTGGTCGTGCATGTTTCGCGTGTTTAGAAATCGACGTTACAAGTAACCTGTCGTCGTAGTTGCAAAACACGTCGCTCAGATAAAATTTATACCGAAACTTCAAGGGAGTCCCAGGTCGAACATAGGGAGGCGACGTTTACTTTACTTGAAAACTACGCTTCGTTTGTTTCTTTTTTTGTATTTTGGGGTTTTGTTATCTTTTTGTATTTTTGAAATAAAAGAAATCAAGCAAACGTATCACAAGATAGAGATTTGGAACAAATCTGATATATATTACTTCTAATGTTAATTACAAGAAACTATGAAAGCATATAAAGAGAGGGAGGTGAGAGGAAATCTCCTGAATCGGCTGTTCGGCGAGACGACGGTGTCTGGCGGAAGCTCGGACGAAGGAGGTGAGAAGCGGGACAACGGAGATGAGATGCTGGAGGACGTCGGGTTGAGGAAAGCTTCGGCATGGCTCTGGAATGGAGGTGAGAAGACAGAGTTGATCTGCTACCGGAATGGAGGTGAGAGGACGGCTCCAAGGTGACCTATGAAGGGAGATGGGAAGTTGGAGGAGTATTTGGTGGGGCAGAGGTTTGCTACACTAATAAGCATCTTGGGAGCTTGAGAACAAGCTCTAATGGAGTGTTGGTAGTCTTGCTAGAGCTTGGGAGTAGGTGGGAGTAGAGTAGGTAGAGATGGCTTGGAAGGGAGGGGGTGTAGGTCCTTTTATAGTGGAGGAGAAGAGGCTAAAAATGGATAAAGGACCTTTAGCGACCTCCAGACCGTCGCTGGAAACGTTGCTGTAGACAGCTCATGGCCGCTGGCACCCACAGCTGGCTTTGTTGGCATGCGATGAATTACCGACCGCTGTAAGCGTCGCTGTAAGTCTAGCTCATGTGTCACTGTAGTCCACCTCACGCTGCGCTGACACCGCTTTTGCCTTTCCGCATGTGCACGCCCACGTGTTGGCGCTGTGCTAGCGCTGCGCACCCGCGCTCGCACCCTCACTGCTGCACGCGTGCGGTGCTGCGTGCGTGCGCTGGCGGCCTAGGCTGCGCCACATGGCGCAGGCTGAGCCGTCCATCTTTTTTTGTTGTAGGGACTGCTACAGAGATCGGATTGAGTCGATTTTCACGTCGTTAGGCTGCGATCGTCGACCTGAATCCATCCGCGCGGTCGGATTTATCATTTGAAGCTCCGAATTATGTCTCATAGTCCCTTGGCTGTTGATCTTCTTCGGACTGCATATGGTGCTACGGAACTCCGATCATGGCGATTTCAGAGGCGTTAGACTCCGATCGTCGTCTTGATCAGATCCGTACGGTTGGATCGTCAATCCGAGGCTCCGAAATAAATATCCTTCTCTCCTAACCTAGAAAGGATGCAATTAACCTAAATTATATACAGTTAATCTAAATGCAGAATGATGCATGCTATGTAATATTTATAACATGAAATGCAAATCTAAGCCTAGGAACATGCATGAATAGGCATTTTACCCTCAATAAATGTGTTTGCATTAGTTCGACAGATAGAGGCTTCATGTTGGGCCAAGCACGGGTGGTCACCAATAGCCTATCAAGCTTCTATGACTTCTGCTAAGTAGTCTGACATCATCCCTCGTGCAGATTATGATGCTGTGGTTCAATGCCTCTCAGTTGATTTAGGAGTCGACCACCACCATTGAGACTGCTGGTTTGGCCTCATTGTTAGGTACTGATATGTCCTAGTTGGTAGACTCTGGTGCATCGCATCATTTATTTGGTGATTAAGGATGTTTTGGGAGTGTTGAGTTATGGATGTATTTTATATTTCTTATTTTGTTGTGGGGTACTAGTGTAATTAACCCAATGCTCTTTCATATAAAAGAGGAGATAGGATTTCTTTTGGAGGTTAATGCATTCATTTAATCTCATATGGTATTAGAGCAGCAGTCCTAGGTTGGTGCTCTTATATCCCACCAAAAAACCAATCACAAGATGATTGAATCACCAACTCAAAAGTGATTCAATGGAGGAAGTAGGACATGGAAGCACGGTGAAGAGGACATCCACGACACTGCCACCATCACCGGCAGTGGCAGCAACACTATTGAAGCCTTTAGCGGTGCTGCACCACCGTTGGCCTGTCAGGTAGCCCCAGTGCTACCACTGTGGGGGAGGGGGGGGGTGATGGGTGGTGTACCATTGGCAATGACTACCATTGCTGGTGGTTGTCCTCGATTTCCAGGAGTTGGGGTCGTGATTAGCGTGATGAGTCTTCTCATGTCTCATTTAGTTGCCGATGAGTCCTCTCGTCCTTGATGGAGAAGTTTGACTCGAAGAAAGGGTTTATTTCATATTCTATTAGGCTTGCTTGTGTAACCCAAGAAGTTGTGGAGAAGAAAGAGGGTTAGGAGCACGTGGGTGATCGACTCTGGTTACTATATTCATCTGACATGAGACAGAGATTGTTTGATAGACCTAGTAGTTCCATGAGCGATCATAGATGTGAGGGTAGCCAATGAGGCTACTCCGATTACTGCAGTTGGGCATGTAGATGCAACTCCCAAGATGAAGATTAAGAAGGTATGTTACTCTCTCGAGTTTCCTATGAATCTCGTCTGTGAGCCGTATTTGCAGAGATCTTGGATGCCTAGTTGTTTTTTATAAGAAGCATTGCTACTTCTAAAGTCTCCAAATAGGAGAGATTGTAGGGGGAGACATAAAGAGAGATGGGTTGTCCTACTTAGACATTCCCACCCTGTTTACTGGGGTGATGTCTATTACTTGTGATCCATTTCTATAGCACAGGAGACTCGGGCATCCCTCAATGAAGGTGTGATAGATGTACCTAGAGTTGTCAAATCGTTGACTCTAAAGTACGGGGATTATCAGCTAGGGAAGCACTACAGGAGCAGTTTCCCTTGGAGAGATGAAGTTAGTATAGTACCCTTTGCCTTGGTACATTGTGATGTCTGGGGGCCTTCCAGAGTTGCCACTCTAGTCGGGCATAGATACTTTGCAGTGTTCGTTGATGATCACAGTTGCCTTACCTGGGTCTTTTTGATGAAGGTCCACATTAAGATTCCCTCCGTTGTGCAGCAGTTTCTTTTTGAGGTGCGAACTCAGTACGATGCCATGGTTAGATTTTTTTCGCAGTAATAATGCATTGGAGTTTATGCACAAGGACTGGCAGGAGGTCTTCCGTTTTAGGGGAGTTATCCACTGGACATCCTATGCTCACACTTCCTAGTAGAATTGGATTGTTGAGTGCAAGTTGCGGCATCTCCTTGATATTGCTATTGGAATCATGTTCCACATCTTGTTTTGGTGTTAACAAATTAATGTTTGCAATTGAATTATATTTCAGAATTAGATGGAGATTGTAAGAAATCAAGGTAAATAGAGAAAGATGACAATGAGGCAATGATGATAATGATGGAAGATCATCTTCAAAACAAATCCAATATTTCCCGTCGTCAATTAAAATAGAGTAGTTTTCTTTTTATCTTAAAATGTCTCTCAACAAATAAGTATGAATTAGATCATAAAAATCATATAGAGATAAATTAAGATAAAATATTATAATCATTCGATTTCTTTTAAAGAACGTATTGTTCAAAAGATCATTTTTTAATGATTAAAGTATTTATGAAAGAAGACTAATAAAGAAATTGAATTCATGTTTAAAAATGTATTTGTTAACCCACAAATACCCGTACCAAAGATTAGTATCGATACATGTGAGTTATAGGTTTGGACATTTTCAAAGAATCAAACTTGTACCCTGCGAGAACCAGTACTCATGACCAGTATCAATACTAGAGGCAACGAGTACCGGTACCAATGGGTTACAGATTTGTGTTAAATGTTTAAAATCCAATTTTGGAAGCAACGAGTATCAATTCTTATGATTAGTATGACATTTAGTTTAAAACACAAAATAGTAAGTCATTAGTACCGGTACCCATACTTTAGTATTGGTACCAGCTGTCCGTTGGGTCAAATATGAACGGTTAAAAAATTAAATTTGATAATATAAATGTTGAGATTTAAATCCAAATGTCTAGTAATTGAATTCCTATGATCCTAACTCTATAAATAACCCCTTGGACCCTCAGTTTGCATACAAGAAACACGAGAAAATCCTAGAGCTAAATTTTCTTTTCTCCACCATATTTCTTCAAAAGAGAAAAAAGAAGCTTCTCATCCGCACTCTTTCTACATTCTTGCAAGCTTAACGGCGTGTGCTTATAGTTGATTTCTCGTAATTACTAATTGATTCACTTCTTTCTTAGGCTCTTAAAACAATAAAATTTATTTTAATTGTTGTTGGGAGGCTTAGGTGAATTGTTGTAATATTTTTATCATTCTTACACCAATGCTTATTTTGTATTGATCTAGTAGCTCGTTGTTTGGGTTGTAATAATCCGGTTTGTTATACTTAGGTTGAGGTAACCTGTTAATTATCTCGGTTAGTAAATTGATTTTCTTGGGGTTGAGGGAATCATGTTAAAAATCCTAAGCTGATGTTTGGGTTGTAATAATCCGATTTGTTATACTTAGGTTGAGGTAACATGTTAATTATCTCGGTTAGTAAATTGATTTTCTTGGGGTTGAGGGAATCATGTTAAAAATTCTAAGCTGAGAGGCTTAGGTAATGGAGTACCCAAGTGAGTGTGGAACCATTATATATTTTGTGTTCATTCTTGTGGTTTGATTTCTATGCTAATATTATTTTATTCCACATTACTTATATCTTGCATCTAGTGTGTTTATGCACATAGTATATCTTAAGAACCTACAATTGCTAGGTTCTTATTATTTCATATGAAGGTTCCTAGGAAATTTTGGGGTAATGCTATATTCACAATAGCATATTTGATTAATTGGGTGCCTTTTGTGCTTTGTGGTCAGATCTGTATCAGGTTATATATCTAGAGTGTAAAAGACCTTTCCTTCTACCTTTGAGAGTATTTGGGTGCACATGCTTTGTCTAGAATATGTTAATTAGGATAAGTTTGCTCCCTGTGAGACAGTGTCTTCCTTGGTTACTCTGGGATGCAGAAGAGCTACATATGCTATGATCCAATTCGTAGGACATGTTGTCATTGCAGATGTGACATTCTTTGAGAAGATTCCTTACTTTTCAGAAGGGTCGTCTATAGAGGCTGCCATATAGGAGACACAGATCTATCACAAGAGACCATAGTCAGACAATTTCCAGGGAGAGGTCTTTACAACCTCCTGCCTCTTTAGACAAGAATAAGTCAGATGGGGGTGAGGAGCATATGCAGAGGAGATCTACTAGTGTATGTACTCTTCATCCCATGTCCCACTACACTACGATTTCCCATTTGGAGGAGAACAGACAATTTGCTTAAGCTATTATCATTGTCGTAGTTCCTAGAGATTTTATCCAGGCCTCTCAGGATCTCAGGTGGCGAGATGCTATGGATGAGAAGATACAGGCTTTATAGTCTAGAGAGACATGGGACCTTGTGCCGTGTCTTATAGGTGCTAGAGTAGTTGGTTGCAGGTGGGTGTATGCCATAAAGTACAAATCTGATGGGACAGTTGATTGGTACAAGGCCCGACTAGTTGCTAAGGGGTTCACCCAAATATTTGGGGTGAATTATCTTGCGACTTTTTCTCCTGTTGCTCGCATTATCTCCATTAGGATTATTCTCTCTGTTGTAGTAGTTCAGAGGTGGCCTTTATACCGGCTTGATATTAGGAATGTCTTTTTATATGGAGATCTAGTTGAGGTGTACACGAGACAGCCACCGGGATGTGATGTTAGGGGGAGCTTGTGTGCCAATTGCGAAAAGCTATCTATGGCCTGAAATAGAATCCAAGAGGTTAGTTTGAGAGGTTCAATTAGAGATCAAGAAGATAGGATTTCAGCAGTCTACCTTTGACCACTATTTTTATTAGGAGGATAGAGCATGGTGGCATTTGGAGAGTTGCTATTTTGGCAGTCTATGTAGATGACTTGATCTTCACTGGTGATGATGTAGACGGTGATAGTGCAAGGGCATTTCTACAATCTACTTTGGTCACTAAGGATTTAGGTGACCTTCAGTACTTCTTGAGGATCGAGGCTGACAGGGAATGAGCTTATCTTTATCTCAGAGACAGTATTCTTTACATATTCTAGAGAAGGCTGGATTTATTTGGATCCAAGCCATTCGGGATACCAATAGAGCCAGTCTAGTCACATCACAGAGGAGAGTGATCCACTATTTGTGGATGTTACTCGATATTGTAGTACTGTTTGTCACTTGTTATATCTAACCATTACACGGCTTGATATCAGCTTTGCTGTTAGTAGAGCTAGCCAGTTTATGCATGATCCATAATGCAATTGTTGCTGTGAAGTCTCATTATGAGATATCTCAAGGGCACTCCAGGTAGAGGTTTGTACTACAGAGAGGGTACATCTCTTGATGTTCTAGCTTATTTAGATGCTGACTATGCAGGATCTGTAGATGACAGACGATATATGTCAGGTTTTGCTGTATATTTCGGGGGTAATCTAGTTTCTTGGAGGAGCAATAAGCAGAATGTGGTGGCTCACTTTAGTGCAGAAGCAGAGTACAAATCGATGGCCTAGGCAACCTGTGAGATTATTTGGATGGTTAGTTTCTTGCAGGGCTTGGGGATCAAATTTAACTTGCCTATTCCAATCTATTCCGACAAGTCAGCCACCTCTATGTCATCGAATCTAGTCTTTAATGAGAGGCGCAGACATATTGATGTTGACTGTCATTTTATATAGGATGCAGTATTATATGGAAAGATAAGTATCCCATACATATTTTCAAAGCTTCAGTTATGAGGCATTCTCACTAAACCGTTGAAGAAGCGCCATGATTTTCTCAATACTAAGTTAGGCCTCATCGACATATACGCCATAACTTGAGAGGGAGTGTTGAATTCTGGATGTATTTTATATTTCTTATTTTCTTGTTAGGTACTTATGTAATTAACCTGGTCATCTTCCATATAAAAGAGGGACTATGATTTCTTTTAGAGGTTAATGCATTCATTTAGTCTCTCAGGGAGATTACAGACTGTGCCATATGGAAGGACAGTACAAGTGGCAGATGACAGACATGCGCAGATTAATGGTTAGGAGTAGGTGTCTGTTAGCCCCACCATTCGATTATCTAATGTCTTTTTTGTGCCTGCTGTCAATAAGATTACGAAACAACTTAATTGTAGGGTCTGATTTGATGATGTTGGTTGTATATTTTAGGACAAACTAACAGGGAGGACGATTAGTGGACATGAAAAGGGGGTATCACCTTGTCTAGACGCCTCTTGTTGCTACTTGTCAGGGTGGTTCTAGCTTCAAATCTAAAAAATGCCTTGCAGTGGCATCGTCGTCATGGTCACCGATTGAATAAGCTCAGACTCATCATCTCACATCTATCACCAGCTACTAAGATACACTGTGATGCTTGTCAACTAAGGAAGCACCACAAATCTTTTCCAACCACCACTAGTCCTAGTTTTGCTGTTGTTTTGGAGTTGTTACGTTTGGATGTTTGGGGTTTTAATTGGATACCTGATCGACAGGGTCACTGCTACTATCTAGTCATTGTGGATGATTTTTCTTGTTTATCATGGTTATTTTTGATGAAGAATAAATCTAACGTAGGATAGATTATTGAGCATTTCTTATAGTAAATAAAAAATCAGTTTACTGGCACAGTCAAAATTGTTAGATTATATAATGCTTTAGAATTTGTACTACGTGACTAGCTGGCTTTTACAGGGCACATGGTATTGTGCACTGACCTTGTGTCCCCATACCTCGCACCAGAATGGTGTAGAAGAGATGAAACACATGCACTTATTGGATGTGACTTGTACATTACTGTACAACATTGTGTTCCACATTTGTATTGGGGTGTTGTAGTTCTTACGGCATGTTATCTTATTAAGAGGATGCCTTTATTAGTTTTAAATGAGCAAACTCCTTATCATATACTTTATCCTGAGAAGGAACTATTTAAGTTACCACCACGTGTATTTGAATGTGTGGCTTTTGTGCATCTTATGGTCCTAGTAAGGGATAAGTTGGTGCTACGTGCAACAAAGTATGTTTTCCTTGGATATTCTCATGTTCAAAAGGGGCATCGCTACTATGATCCTGGTAGGCACTATGTTAGTGTTGATGTGACTTTTCATGAGGTAGTATTGTATTTTCCTTTAGTTGCTAGCCAATTGTCTCCTGAGGCAGAGTTTGCACCTATGGCTATTCCACCTGTGCTAATGGATGGGATTATGGAGTCTGAGGCATCTCCTGCACCTCTTGTACCTTCTAGTGATGATGTTTGATATAAAGATCCTCCATTTATCAGTTGCCAGTGACGTATAGGTAGCACACCCTACCCACTTTTGTCCCAACTTCTTCCTTGGGTCAGGTATGTGTTGAGCCATCTGACCAGATTTGTGCTAGTAGTGATATGCAGATATAGGTGATGCCGATCATGAGGATGGCCTTCCGATAGCAACTCGAAAGGCACCATTTTCTTGTGCACACTATAGAGTTGCAGGGGTAGTTTTTACTAATAAGATGGGGACATCTTTTGGGTTGTTCATGACTGCTTTGTCCTCCATAGAGTTACCAGCTACCTACCAGTAGGCCATTGATAACACTGCATCTTGGGATGATAATTCTGTTAAATAGGGTCTATCTTAAGAATAAAATGCACAGATAACACATCATAAATAGAATGGGAGCATTGCATGCATTATATGTCAAAATTGCTTATAAAACAGTATTAATGGCCATTTGTATAAGCACTTGTCAAAGCAGGCCTCAGATGAGCAATCAGACCGCATGGATGGATTCAGAGCGACGAACGGAGTCTAACGGACTCGAAATCGGCCAAATCCGACATCCGGAGCTCTTACAATGGTCCTAAGAAGTTTTGACCATTGATTTGATGATCAATGGCCCACGATGCACCACGTGGCACCCGCTCGCTGCGTCCAGACCGCCGCCCGCTTCCACCTTCACCAGAAGGACAAATCTTAGTCGTCGATCTTCGAGCGAACGGCTAAGAGCTGCTCGCGCACCCACCCTCGCCGCAACAAAGCAGAGGGCGTAGCGATTGGAGCTCTCACCCGCGCTCACGTAAGGTGGGTTTGAATCGCACGGCGCTGAAATGCGGAGACGACGCGCGTGGGCGAAATTGGGCCGCCCGATTAGCAACGGACGGGCATGATCGCGAGACGTGGCGCTTGTAGATGCGCCCTCACCAGATGCGTGCGATGACGCGGGTGCGATCCAGGCGTGCACCTCGCGCGAGATCCTAGCTGTCTGATCTTCGATCGGACGGCTTACGACGTGCGCACACGGATTAGGCGCGAAGAAGCACAACTGCGGGCGAGCGACCGGCGGGCAGGGGTCTTCACCGACGTTTTGGGAAGGGTTTTAGCGACGTCTCGGACGTCGCTAAAATCCCTTCTTCATTTGGAAAGCTCTTCTCCCTATTTAAACCCCTTCCAACCACCTATTCAAGGCATTCACTCTACTTGCAACTACTCTACCCTCCTAGCTACCTTTAAGCCCTTTCGTAATCGTCGGAGATGACGAGTCGCCGACGGAGCCCTCTCCACCGCTGTGGTTGCCTCGTCGTTTTCCCCTCTCTCTTCCCTTCTTTTAAGCTTTACTTTACTTATGTTCAAGCATTTATCGAGTGTTGTAATTATGAACTAAAGTTGCATGATTAATGAAGTTTTCTATTCAATTGCTTGCTCTAATTTCTATTCAAGTTGCTTGTGGCGAATGAAATAATTCTAACCCTAATCTCTCTCTCTCACTTTTCACCCACATCTTTTCGTAAGCAAAACCCTGCGATTTTTCGTGACAATAAGTGACCAAGAAGAATCCGATTTTTTACGCTTCCCTGAGACCGACACTCGGACTCATCCGTTTCTTTACTTTAAAATCGACGTCGCAAGCGCAAACTATAACGACACTTCTAAACACGCGCACCCGCACGTCAGTTTTTGGCGCCGTTGCCGGGGAGGCAACGGATTTGTTTTGTCACTTCCATTTTACATCCATGCTCACATCGTCTAACGCCTTGTCTCCTTTGACTTGATGGTTGCAGGAATTCGGCGCTTGGATGGCGAAGCAACGCAACCCATGATGGTAACAAGGGAGTAGGCGCAACAAGGACCGGTCGTGAGTAGTTCTTCATTCATGGTTGTTTGCTTGCTTGAAAAACTAAAAAAACTGTAAAATTGAAAAAAATTGGCTAGTGTATGATTACCTGACCAACATTCTTAACACATCACCTAACAAAAAAATGTACACTTCAACATTCTGAATAAATTCTTGGAGTGTTCTTTTCTCTTTTTAAGTGGTGTTTGCGAAGTCACCTTGGATTGACTTAGGCCGCACCACTCAACCCTAAAAAAGACTCATCAAATAGAAGCTGCATGATCGTTAGGATGATAGTACATTTGGGTTTTAGAGCCTCTACACAATAACAGGAAATCTACTTTCATCAAATTGTGTGCAAAACTTGACGTGCCCACTGAAACTTATCTAAAAACATTAAGACACGTCAATCTTAAAAGATACTAAAGTAAGGATGAAACATTAAAAGACATCTTAAAAAAATCCTTGCTTGAAAATCATGTTTTGTCAACGTCTCATCACATAACCCTAGCACAAGAACTATCCTAACCCTTTTAAAACTGAGTAGACGTGCCCTAGGCAGGACTGAGTTAAGTCTTGAGAGGCGAGGTTTTGTTCGCTGGGCACTTAGCTTTCATTCCCTTAGTAGAATCTGGTGACTAGGCTACGGGACAGTGTCAAACGACTGCGGTTGTGGGGTTTATGGAATCGGTGGCGCAAGTCAAAAGAAGAATCTTCCCTGCAATCCCCTCGTAATCAACCTGGTCAGATTAGTTTAAGGAAGGGGAGTCCAGTGCTTACTGACTTAATCACCCTTTTTGAGATTTTTAGGTCTCCTAAGGAATACACCATAAGGACTAGGCTTTATTTGCTTGGTTGAACACACACTTCTCGCATCTGTCGCTTTTCGCATCATCTCCTGTTCTTCTCTAGTGTATGCACAGGAGACGCTCACTGCATCCCGAGTTTATTTTGGGATGGGAATCCAGGCAACTTAATTCCGTTAGAAACATGGCTGAACCTAGGGTAGATGAGGTTGAGGACCAACCCCCACTGGACACAATGACTGTCATCCAAGTCCAGATTAACGCAAACCACCGGCTTCAACAATGGATCCACACTATCATGCAAGCCACACCTTAGGATCCCCGAAGGAGGAGATGATTTTGAGCTAAAATCAAATATTTTGAGTCTGATTCAGGGCCACTTTCATGGAAGCTTAAATGAGGACCCCTTCCAACACCTAGGGGATCTTGACCGGATAGCACGAACTGTGAAACCTAGGAATATTAGCCTTGACATTGTTCTGATTAAGATGTTCCCCTTCTCGTTGAGAGACAAGGCTTCTCACTGGCTTAGAATCCTAGGTAGACCCATCACCACCTGGGAAGAACTGAGGCATGCATTCTTGAAGGAATTCTTCCCCATAGGAAAAACCAATGCCCTCAGAAGAGCCATTACTACATTTACACTCCAGGGTGGGGAACAGTTCCATGAGGCGTGAGAAAGATTTAATGAACTCTGGAGGAAATGCCCACACCACGAAGTACCACGGTGGCAATTGACCCAGATCTTCTACCACGGTCTTGACAGCAACCTGCGGAACTTCGTCGATGCCTCATGCGGGGGGAACTTCCTGAATAAGGACGAGGAGAGCGCGTTTGAGCTCTTTGAGTCTATGAGTGAAAATTCGCTCAACAATGTCTCCATGACCCAGTTTAACCGATCCAGTCAACCCCGTGGCGAGATTTATGAGGTACAAGAAAATTCTGGAATGGTTGACATGGACATCATTGCCAAGAAACTGGATCGAGTGGAATTGGTGGATAAAAAGATTGATGAGCTACTGAACCAGACCAGGAATCTGTTATAGAGCTCCCTAGCAAAGGGAGCACATAATGTTGACCTGTTCCATCCCTTAAGCCAACTGAACTTGGAACAACCTCTGACTACGTTCCAGGGAGGGACCTTTGCTTCCTTAAACCTTGATTACTCTCTTCCCTCATTGACATATGCTATCCTTGAAGATATACAGGCTGTCCAAGGTTATGCTAAACCTGACCTTTTCTCTAACACTTACAACACTGGCTGGCGTAATCACCTCAACTTTGGTTGGACAAACCAGAAACCACCTCAATTCCAGAACCAGCCCAGGCCGAACCAGTAGCCAAACTTGCCCCCTATCAGCAAGGACCACCAATTAGACCCCTATATAATCTAAATAGGGTGGCCCCTCCCACACAGAACCAAATGGACACCCTGATAAAGATGATGGCTGAAATGAACCAGAAACATCAGGAGGAAATGGCCTTAGTAAAGGGACAGTTAAGCCAACTTTTGGATTGCAAATAAGGATCCCTACCTTCCTAGCCACAACCGAACCGGCGAAACATGATTAACAGATGCCCCAATTCACAAGGGTTCCAGGGTAATCCTGAGCAGGCTCACATGGTCCAGCCAGCCCCATAAACACCCCCTGGGTTTGGTGCTTCTTCGTCCTCATCTTCTCAAGGATCAACCCATGGTCCTAATGCCTCTGCGAATGAGGTAACCTTGAGAAGCGGCACCAAAACCCAGGATTCCAAATGGCCGACTCTCCCCGAGAATTCACCAGCTGAAATACCCGGCTCAGAAGAGGCACTGGAAAAATCCGAGGACCCCGAAATAGATCCGATCCATGTTCAGACACCCTACCCTGAGGCCTTGGAGACAATCAAGAAGAAGAAAAATGTTGTGGAAACTGATGAGCTTTTGGAGATCTTTAAGTAGGTATAGATTAATATTCCGCTCCTCGAAGCCATTTAGCACATCCTGGCTTACGCTAAGTTTTTAAAGGATGCCTGTACACCCAAATGTAAGTCAAGGCTTCAAGCACCTAGGAAGGTTGTGCTCTCCGAGCAAGCAAGTTCCATAATATCAAGCAACCTTTCGCTTAAGCGAACTGACCCAGGAGCACCCCTGATTTCCTGCAATATCGGGGACATGACATTTGATAGAGCGCTCCTGGACTTAGGTGCTTCTATTAATCTGATTCCAACAACTCTGTACCACCAATTTGGTTTCGGATAGTTAACACCCAAACCTGTCACCATTCAACTGGCTGATAGATTTGTGAAGACTTCGAAGGAGGTTGTCGAGGACGTAATTGTGCGAGTCAAGGACTTCTATTTTCCAGTCGACTTCTTGGTGCTCGACATGGAAGTCCCTGAAAAATTACAGAACGCACCCATAATCTTAGGCAGACCTTTCTTTGCTACGGCTAAGGCAAACATTGATTGTTACACGGGATGTATGGAAATCGCCTTCGGAGACAAGAAAATGCAGTTGGATATCTTCCGGGTGACAGTCTTTTGATTGTGATTGTGTTGAGGAACATGATCCCGTGGAAACCTTGGTCGAGGAATGCCTCACCCTTAGTTCTGTCTCAGACCACCAATCCTGTAATGACTGTTCTGACCTGTCACCATCGGTACCCGTGGACCTCTGTAAGGCTGATTACCATCAAATAACACCATTTGAGGAGATCGATGTTGATCAACTCCCACCTTTCCCTTTCCCGTCGACTGTTCCACCTGCACCCGAACTTAAGCCACTACCTGAGAATCTCAAGTATGTCTTCGTGGGACTTGACCAGATCTTCCATGTGATTATTAACTCTCATCTAACCAAGGATCAGGAACTCAGGTTGACTGCGACCCTTTCAGAACATCGAGCCGCCATTGGATGGACCATTTCGGACTTGAGAGGAATTAGCCTCGCCTATTGCACTCATAAGATTTACCTGGAAGACGGGGCACGACCCTCCCGCCAGATGCAGAGATGGTTAAACCCAAACATGCGGGAGGTCGTTAAGAAAGAAATTATCAAATGGCTTAATGACGACATTATCTATCCCATCTTTGATAGCCCCTGGGTGAGCCCCACTCAAGTGGTTCCAAAGAAAGCTGAGCTCACCGTTACTAATGAGCATGGCGAATCCATCCCCACCTGCACCGCCACCTCATGGTGGGTGTGTATTGATTACAGGAAGCTCAATGAAGCAACTAAGAATGATCATTTCCCCTTGCCATTCATTGACTAGATCCTTGAAAGATTAGCAGGGCAAAAGTTTTTTTGCTTCCTGGATGGATATTCAGGAGATAACTAAGTCGCAATTGCTCCGGAAGATCAAGAAAAGACCACATTCACTTGCCCGTGCGGCATGTTTGCATTCCGTCGAATGCTGTTCGGGTTATGCAACGCATTTGCTACCTTTCAGTGTTGCATGCTAGCCATTTTTTCAGAAATGGTGGGTGATTACTTGGTTGCCTTTATGGATGATTTCTCTGTATTTGGGAATTCATTCGACCACTGTTTGAGCAACTTGGAGAAAATTCTGAAATGGTGTATCGAGGCTAATCTGGTGTTAAGTTGGGAAAATAGCCATTTAATGGTTCAAGAAGGAATCGTCCTCGGTTACATCGTATCGCATAGGGGCATTGAGGTGGAATGGGCTAAGGTTGATTTGATTTCCAAACTTCCTCCGCCTAGCTCGGTCCGACAGATCCGCTTATTCCTGGGACATGTTGGCTTCTACCGAAGGTTCATCAAAGACTTTTCCAAGCTTTCCAAACCCTTAACCGATCTTCTGGCCAACGACGCCATATTCCACATGACCTCTAATTGCATCCAGGCTTATCATACCCTCCGGGACTTAGTTTCCACAACACCTGTACTTTAGCCCCCGGATTGGTCCCAGGACTTTGAGATTATGTGTGATGCATTAGATTTTGCCATAGGCGCTGTCCTGGCACAAAGACAAGACAAGAAATTCATGGTGATCTACTACGCGAGCAAAACGTTGGATGAGGCTCAACGAAATTATACGGTCACAGAGAAAGAATTACTCGCTATAGTCTTCGGACTTGAGAAGTTCCGACCTTACCTGCTGGGATCGTGACCATCTATACTGACCATTCAGCCATCCGGCACCTGTTGGCTAAAAAGGATGCGAAACCCAGGCTCATCAGATGGATCCTGCTTTTGCAAGAATTTGACCTGGAAATTCGCGACAAAGTCGGATCAAAGAATGTGGTGGCTGACCACTTGTCTAGACTTCACTCAGACCACATTGGACCCTCCCTGCCTTTATCTGACACCTTCCCCGATGAACACATTCTGGCTGTGCAAGACAGGAGACTGCCTTGGTATGCTGACTATGTCAACTACCTAGTTATAGGACAGACCCCGCACAGCTGGTCCAGACAGCAACGGGACAGGTTCTTGGCTAAGGCCAAGCACTATTTCTGGGATGATCTCATGCTGTTTCGCCTCTGTGCCGACCAGATCATCAGGAGGTGTATTCCCGAGAACGAAGTTTAGAGTGTGTTATCTTTCTGTTATGACCAAGCTTGTGGTGGTCACTTCTCTGGAAAGAAAACGGCTGCGAAGATTCTGCAGTCTGGATTTTACTGGCTTTCCCTATTTGAGGATGCACACAACTTTGCCAAGACTTGCTCGCGTTGCCAAACACTGGGGACCATGACCAGAAAAGATATGGTGCCCCTCCAGTCCATTTTGATTGTCGAAATCTTCGACGTTTGGGGTATCGATTTTATGGGCCCCTTTCCACCATCCAACGGCTTTGAGTACATCCTAGTCTCGGTAGATTATGTTTCTAAATGGATTGAAGCCGTTGCCACCCGTCGATGCGATCATAAGATTGTCGTGGACTTTGTTAAGCAGAACATCTTTTCCCGGTTTGGAATACCAAAGGCCATGATCAGTGATGGTGGAAGTCATTTTATTCACTTTCAATTCCGTGCCCTACTTAGAAAATATGGGGTTAACCACCGCATTGCTACCTCGTATCATTCGCAAACAAATGGGCAGACTGAGGTCTCAAATAGACAAATCAAGAACATTTTACAAAAGACTGTGAGACTTGACAGGAAAGATTGGTCCACACGACTAGATGATGCCCTGTGGGCATACAGGACTGCTTTCAAGACCCCGATAGGCATGTCGCCTTATCGCCTAGTCTTGGCAAAGCTTGCCACCTTCCTGTCGAATTGGAACACCGGGCTTATTGGGCTGCCAAGTAATGTAACATGGATTCCCAGTTAGCCGGTGCACAGAGGACGCTCCAACTCTCTGAGCTCGAAGAAATTCGTTGGGACGCCTTTGAGAACAGTTGATTGTATAAGGAGAAAATGAAAGCCGTCCACGATTGACTCATCCATAGAAAGACCTTTGAGCCTAACCAGCAAGTTTGGCTTTTCGATGCCCACTTAAAACTCTTTCCGGGGAAACTCAGGTCCAAGTGGACATGACCATTTTGGGTGGTCAAGCCTCACTCCAATGGGGCGGTTGAAATCGCTGATCCGAACACTGTGCACACTTTTACAGTTAATGGCCAAAGATTGAAACATTTCCTAGCCTATGTTTCCCGAAAGGAGAGTGTCACCCTCTTTGAGGGATGACACGAAGCACCGCCCAGCTGGAGGCATTAAACTCAGCGCTTCCTGGGAGGCAACCCAGTGGATTCAAACTGATCCGGTATTTTACGTCACTCAGGTAATATCTTTTTGAACCCTTGTTGCATCCATGTATTTGCCAATGAGGACATTGTCCAACTTAAGCATGGGGAGGGTGGTAAATTGTATGATCCTGAGCTCATTTTGAATAGAATAAAATTAAATAAAATTCAATTAAAAAAATTTTTCAATTTATGAAGAAACTTAGGCATTAGAAATTTGTCAATAGTGGAAAATAATACAAAAAGAACTTGAACACTTAGATTTTTCAGGCCTTCAGGCTTAATCAGCCCTGGTTTCCGTTAAAATATGGATTTAGCTTCAAATCCTTGCAACCATAAGCTACTCTAATCCACCTACTAAATAAGGTGATAAGTATACGACTTATCAACTCACCCTCTAACTCAGAAAGACTTTGAGTCTAAGCATCTGCATGCATTTTTGCACACTCACTCGGAGATTTTGACAGAAATTGGGTAGCTAATGAACTCTCTAGGGTGGTATGGCTGACAAGTTGTTGTGGGTAACAGCCCATTGGCAGGTTGTCTAGAGCCTAGCCACGGGACCACTTCTTCGTTGCCTCTAGGTAAGTTTGAGATCAGGGAAGCCACCTACCAAAAAAAAGAAGAAAATAAAATAAGCCACACTTCACCGCACAAGTATGGCTGGCAAGTGATTGTGGGTAACAGCCGATTGGTCGGTTGTCCAGAGCCCAGCTCAGTAATTGCAAAAAAAGAACTAAAACACTTAAGGAAGAAGCGGGGAAGTAGTACAAGCCGGGGAGATATACACTGGAAAAATACTTGTGTTGACCCCAATTAAAACAAACGTAGGGAGAAAGCTACCGATCGAACAAATACACCTTCAGGTAAAACACTTCATCTTCCGGTCACCTAGGAGTGTAGAAACCCGGAGTCTATCTAAATTACCATTGAATGAGTCTATCACAATCTTTACACCATGATGCTTAGCACTTTGAGTTTTGTCCGAGTTTTGGGTGGGTTGGGTAGCCGTAAAAAGTTACCAACTCACTCTTAATTCCAAAAAAATCTAAAAGTAAGAAAAAAAATCTATATTTACATATATTAAAGGAAGGATTAAGGCGATTCATATTTTGGCAGATACCTGGGCGCTGCTTAGTCTTTGTAGATTAAGATCTTAGTATATTTCCTCTTATTGACAAGTGACGAAGTGTTTAAGTAGTACTTTTTAAATTCTGACATAAAATAAAGGCCGGAATAAACCTTGCTAGGGACTAGTAAGGAGTAAGCATGGGGGTATGATAATACTGCATCTTGGGGTGATAATTCTATTAAATAGGCTCCATCTTAAGAATAAAATGCACAGATAACACATCATAAATAGAATTGGAGCATTGCATGTAGCATACGTCAAGATTGCTTATAAAATAGTATTAATGGCCATTTGTATAAGCACTTGTCAAAGCATGCCTCAAATGAGCAATCGGATCGCACGGATGGATTCAGAGCGACGAACGGAGTTCAACGTACTCGAAATCGGCTAAATCTGACATCCGGAGCTCCTACAATGGGCCCAAGAAGTTCTGACCGTTGATCTGATGATCAACGACCCACGAGGCGCCACGTGGTGCCCGCTCGCCGCGTCCAGACCGTCGCCCGCTTCCACCTTGACCTGGAGGACAAATCTCAGCCGTCGATCTTCAATCGAACGGCTGAGAGCCGCTCGCGCGCCTGCCCTCGCCGCGACAAAGCAGCAGGCGCAGCGCAGCGGTCGGAGCGCTCACCCGCGCTCACGCGACGCGGGTTTGAATCGCGCGGCGCTGAAATGTTGAGACGACGCGTGTGGGCTAAATTGGGCCGTTTGATCAGCAACGGACGAGCACGATCGCGAGACGTGGCGCTCGCAGATGCGCCCTCACCAGACGTGCGCGATGACGCGGGCGCGAGGGGCACGATCTAGGCGTACGCCTCGCGCGAGATCCCAACCTTCCGATCTTCGATCAGATTGCTTATGGCGCGCGCATACGGATCAGGTGTGAAGAAGCACAGCTGCGGGCGAGTGACCGGTGGGCAAGGGTCTTCACCGACGTTTTGGGAAGGATTTTAGTGACGTCCCAGACGTAGCTAAAACCCCTTCTTCATTTTGAAAGCCCTTCTCCCTATTTAAACCACTTCCATCCACCCATTCAAGGCATTCACTCTACTTGCAACTACTCTACCCTCATCTTAGCTACCTTTAAGCTCTTTTGTAATCGCCGGAGATGACGAGCCGTTGACGGAGCCCTCTCTACCACCGTGGCTGCCTCGCTGTTTTCCCCTCTCTTTTCCCTTCTTTTAAACTTTACTTTACTTATGTTTAAGCATTTATCGAGTGTTGTAATTATGAGCTAAAGTTGCATGATTAATGAAGTTTTCTATTCAATTGCTTGTTCTATTTTCTATTCAAGTTGCATGTGGCGAATGAAACAATTCTAACCATAATATCTCTCTCTCTCTCGCTTTTCGCTCGAGCCTTTTTGCAAGCAAAACCCCACGATTTTTCGTGACAATAAGTGACAAGAATATGATTTTTACGCCTCCCTGAGATCGACACTCGGATTCACATTCGTTTCTTTACTTTAAAACCGATGTCGTAAGTACAAACTATAATGACACTTCTAAACACGCGCACGCGGACGTCAGCCATGCGTGATCCAAAATGGTGACAGACCATGGAGGATGAATGGCTACCTTGTAGGACCGTCAAACGTAGAAGCTTACTCTTCCACTCGACACTAAACTTGTTGGTATTCGATGGGATTATGGAGTCTGAGGCATCTCCTGCACCTGTGCCAATGGATCTCTTGCACCTGTGCCAATGGATGGGATTATGGTGTCTGAGGCATCTCATGCACCTCTTGCATCTTCTAGTGATGATGTCTGATACAAAGATCCTCCACTTATAAGGGTTTAGATTTTTAATACCCAATTTGAATCCAAATCGAACCCCTAATTATTCTACGATTGCAAATTTATCAATCGCATGGGATTTATTCCTTGCATTGGCTTTAACGAATTAAGTCGATGGCTCGGTGAGAAGGCCTGTTTAGGTGAGTTCTTTTGAAATAGATGTTTGGGTGGAAGATTTCTCTTGAAAATTTTCCCAATTTATTGTGTTTGGACTGTGAGAACTCCTTTAAGTTTTCCTTCGGTCATACGTAGGCTTCCCCTTCCACTTGCTTGGCCCCTAATCACCCTTCTTTTTCCCCCCTTCCACCATCGGCTTCTCCCCATTCCCACCTCCCCATTGTCCTTCCCCTCTCTTCTCCAACACATAAGTCACCTCTTCTTTGCACTCTTTAGCTGCAATAGGGTGGCAAGGAGCCTCGTTGCCATTGATCGGAGGTCGCAGTGTGCGTCGGTCATGGGAGGAGGCGACACCCTTGCTACCATGGCTGGCCAACCCTGTGTGCGACTGCTCTTGCCGCGGCTGTTGCTGCTGTTGTGTTAGCAGCTACTATGGCTGTTGCTCATTGTAGTGGCTGTGGCAGTTATTGCTGAAATCGTTGGGTGATGGAGGAGATTAGGCCCATCAAAGTTGTGATTTTTGTAGGTGTGTCCTTGTCCTCTTTTATTCAAATCCTTAGCGTAGGTTGTGTAAACCTTAGGGGTTTGGGGTATTTTTGTGTGTCAAGGGTTGAATCTTGTTGGTAATCTTTGATGTGTTGTATGATGTTGATTGCAAGGGATTCGAGGGTAGCCACCTTGTGGAAGGAATGGGAAACCGAAGGCAAGGGACATCGAAGCTCCCTTGCTCCAGCCTGTAGTTCCTGTGCTTGCTGTTGAAAGCTCGTGGGAAGAACTTACAATAGTGCCCCACAGGACAAATAGGGTAGTCCCTTTTGTGAACCTCTTCCATTTTTATGGTATGATGATGTAACATCCTAGGTTAGGAACCACTTGAACATTTGGTTGAGGGTTGAGTTCGTGGGAACTTGAAGTACGCTGGATTGGATAGAAGGTTAGGTCTAATTAGGGCACCCACAAGGGTATCTACTGTGGCGCATGTGATGTGGACTTGTGTTCTGCACGTGAGTGTCCGTGTGCGAAAGATAAAGAGGGGATGCACATGTGCAACCCCAGCAGTTCGTAATGTAAATTACAATGTTCTTTTCTTTTTCCCACTAAACGACAGTTTTTCGAGCTATAAATGGTGTGATTTTTGTGATTTTCTTGTGCTCTGCGTGTTCCTCCATTTCATGAGCCTTTGAAATTATTCTCAACATTATGAATCGCTATATGTATTTTGAATTATTATTCAAATAATAATTCAAGTCATGAAGAAGCTGGGGTTGTTGGTGTGGATTTGTCAAGTTTCACGTGAATCTTAAATAGTCGTAATGCATGTTGCTGGCTTTCTAAAGCATTCACAACCTTTTATTATTTAGTTGCGCGAATTCGGTGGGTCATTGTTGATGTAGTGTTAAGAGAAATCTTGAATTCGCGAGATTCAAAATTTTGCGTGTATGCGGGTGAGGCTGTGGGCTCGCTAAATAGCCCTAAAGTGGCCCTTTGACGCACACTTGAGTGCTCAAGGGACACAACTTCGAACTCGTCCATTAAGGGGGTGGTCGGACGAGGGGATGAACCTGGGTGTGCAGGAAGCGGGAAGTGACCTTGCCCTGATCCCTGCGATTCGTTGGGGGTGACTATTGATTTAATGCTTTTACCCATTGAGCTTGAATGATCTAGTTGCGAGATCGTCATTAGAAATCGATCATAATCAGGAGTGGATATCAAATAGACCCAGAGATCTGGGAACAAGAAATGAAAAACGATTACTTATTGACTCCTTGAAGAAAAGATCTTGGGTCTCGACAAGGTTCGCAATTGGGTACGACCGAGGAGAGATTGGAGTAGACTCCAAAGTTGATTGTCAAGGTGCTCAGAAAGGATTACCTGATGCTGCGAAGGCAGAGGATGGCTTACGAGCAGATAGGTTATGAGTCGAGCCTTTAAGGATCAAGAATTACTTGTAATAGAATGTCGGGACTGAGGAGGCTTACGCGTGTGTTGAGTGTCTCCACCTAGGTTTAAGTTGAGAGTCGTTAACCCGACATTACTTCGTTATGAGGAATGGTAGGTGATTCCTGAGGGAGGATTCGAGGTGGAGTCTCTCTAAGGCGCAATGGGAGGTTTCTCACATTATGGACCACCCAGGTTCACAACGAGAGTACCTTAATTATAGGGTGATGATTCTTGTTGTTTCGACATTAAGAAACTTGCTATCAGTTATTAATTACTAGACTTGGTGGTAATCTAGAATGACTCTGAGTAGTAGTCGATAATGATAGGCATTATGGCTTGTCAGGTTCAATAGGAAGGCCTTCTTAGCACATGGGTTGGAAATTGAAAGAAATAGAGGGGAAGGGGATGAAATTAGATGTAAGGGAAAAGCATAGGTAAATTGCATCTAATAGGGAATGCACATTTTGTGAGGCATCCAACTCAGTGTTTTTCTTTCCATTGTACCCCTGTTATACCCTACTGAGCCTTTTTTCTCATACTTAGCTGTTGACAATTTTCAGGATAGGTCACATCGTTGTATCAATTATGTGACGTGCCCACGCTCGTAGGCAATGTGCCCTCATTTGTTGTTGGTTTCGTGCATGTGTCTCACTAGAGACCTTCACTGGATGCTTATTAGGGAACGTGGGAGCGATCGTCAGGTAGAAAAGGTAGGAAACTAGTTAGTTTGTGTTTTACCCTTCTCCTGTGAAAGACTCTGTAACAAGGTGTGATGTAAAATTTTGAGAAACTTTCTTATTTGGTAACTGTTCTAGTTGTGTTGGTTTTCTATTTTCCTTCTTGTTTGTGGTAATTGTGGCAAGGTATGCCTGTAGGTAGTTGTAATCCTTATTTTCATTCTCCTTGTGGTCTGGTTAGGGGAGTGGGGGGATGTACCCACCTCGTTATTTTTCCTTTCTTATATAGGTTGTTTTTACAGGTAAAGGAATTTGGGAAAAACATGATAAATAGGGGAAACTCTGTCGGATTTTTGATAGAATTTGGCCCTTAGCTAATTTGCCTTCTCTCAACCCTGTAATCTTTTCATTGCGTAAATGACGTGATTTAGTATCCTAGGAGGTAATAAGTGGTGGACACATGGCTGCGGCATTGACCACGAGGAATCATCATTGCAGGGCATGACATTACTTATTAGTTGCTAGTGACGTATAGGCAGCACATGCCCCTACTTCTGTCCTAACTTCCTCCCCAGGTCAGGTATGTGTTGAGCCATCTGACCAGATTTATGCTAGTGGTGATTGTGCAGGTACAAGTGATGCCAGATTTAAAGATGACCTTCCGATAGCAACTTGGAAGGCACTACATTCCTGTGCACACTATAGAGTTGCAGGGGTAGTGTCTATTGATAAGATGGGGACATCTTTTGGGTTGTTCACAATTGCTTTATCAGCTATGAAGTTACTAGCTACCTACTAGTAGGCCATGCTTGATCCGGAATTGCAAAAGGCCATGGAGGATGAGATGGTTACGTTATAGGACCGTCAAATGTGGGAGTTTACTCCACTTTCACTCGACACTAAATTTGTTGGTTGATGGGTCTTTGACTTGAAATACAACCCAGATGGGTATATTTCACGTATAAGGCTCGCCTGGTTGCAAAGGGATTCATCCAGACATATGGGGTGGATTGCTTCGATACTTTCTCTCCCTTTGCTTGCCTGTCTACGATCTCGATTCTTTTTTCTGTTACTACCCACAAGAGTTGGAGGCTTCATCAGCTTGATGTCAAAAATGCCTTCCTCTATTGTGATCATAAGGAGGTATATATGCTGTAGCCCCTTAAGTTTGAGGTTTAAGGGGAGTGTGCATGCAGATTGAAGAAAGCTATTTATGGACTCAAGTAGAATCCAAGACTATGGTTTCACAAACTTGCAGAGGTGGTTGAAAAGATGGCTTGCAAGAATCTTCCTCGTATCATTCACTATTTGTCAGGAAGACAGAGCGACATGTGGTAGTGCTTTTAGTATATGTTGATTTGATTATAGGGGATGACAAGGCTAGTATTATAGAAGTCAAAAGATTACTAGTAGAGCAGTTTATTTTGAAGGATTTGGGCCAGCTATGTTATTTTTTAGGAATCGAGGTTGCAACCAGCAAGGATGGGATAGTTCTGTCTCAACGCAAGTATGCACTTGATGTGCTCAACGAGACATGCATGCTAGGATCCAAATCTGCTAATGTTCTTGTGGACCCCAAGGTACATTTATGTGATGAAGAGGCATAAGTCAGCTAGTTTGGAAATTGCTATACCTATCACTAGACGAGATATTGCTTTCACAGTTGGGAAGCTAAGTCAATTTATGGAGAAGCTCACCAAATTACACTGGTAGGCAACTATGTAGTTGCTCAGATACTTGAAGAAAGCACCTGGATGTGGGTTACTTTTTTAGAGAGGAGCACCCATGACTGTTGGATATTTAGATGTTGGTTATGCAGGGTGTATACCTAACAGGAAATCCACCACAGGTTTTTGCATTTTTGTTATTGGAAACCTTGTTACTTGGAAGAGTAAGAAACAAGGGGTAGTCTCCAGGTCGAGTGTAGAGTCTGAGTAACGGGCTATGGCCAAAATTACTACTGAGATGGTTTGGGTGAAGTCTCTACTACGAGATCTACATGTCCAGGTTGATGATCCTATGGAGATGTGTGATAACCTACCAAGGTTCGAAATGCCGATTTGGACGCCGTACCGATGAAATTCTAAGTGTGCATTTCGTGGGCATGCCGAGGGCACGTTGTGGAAATGCCCATTTTTCGATGGTAGATTTTCACGATTTCGATGGCTCGAAAAAATGCCATTTTGGAGGCATGCCGAGGCATGTCGACAAAAATGGCAGAAGTGGTCAAAATTATATCAATTTCAAGAAGATCAAATGTTGATTATGTAACAATAAGAGTGTTATATCATAATATTCATATATAACATAACCATACAATGTTAAAGTTCAATAATGAGATCAAATATTCTTACCATGTTAAGAATACAGAGAATTTAATAATAGAAGAATACAAAGAATTTAGTTTAAAAAAAAAGAATACAAAGAATTTAAGAATGAAAGAATCAAAGTATATAGTTTCAAAGTTAAAGTTGGAATTGTAATGTCTTGATGTATCTGAAGTCAGACAGAACTCAGAAGTCGGGACTTGGAACTTGAAAGTCAGATTTTAGTAGAACCAAGAGTGTCTTGCTGGATTCATATCTTTATCATAGGTACTATCACCACTTGATTGATACCATCGTTGACTATTTTGTCGATGAATACTTTGAATGTATTCACAGTAATTCTTACAAGACATATGTGAATACATTGTCTGATAATTCATTATGTGTTGTCCGTACTTATGTTAATTCATACTAACCAAAATCCCAAGATGGGGAAATCTACTATTTGTGTATGGTCTGTCATACTGCCCATGCACACTATTAGTTGCACATGTTTGGGAGAATCTTATTGTTCTAGAATCATCTTGTGATGATTCTGATCTTAGCATTGGATGGGGAGCTTAGGGTTGGAACTGTTGAGGAAAATAATTTTGGATGGTACTATACTCATATGGGTAAGAATATTCACTCCCAGTCCTAGTACCAGAAGTGTCAACATATCCTGACTCAGCGTATGAATGTGATGGATAATTATATGAAGGTGGTGGTGGTGCAAATGATTGCGAGTAGAATGGTTAGCGTACGAAGATCCTGTCTCATGTCCTGTCTTGTATCCCGTGTCATATCCAGATGCAGGTGCTGAAGAACCAAAAAACTGATCACCAATGCTCATGGAACCAATTGAGGAGCTCAAATCCTCCATGTAGGCATCATGACTTCAATATCCCTCATAATCCATGGTTGGTGGACTTGGACTTAGAATATGTTTGCCATGGATATTGGTGTGTCGTTCTTCATATTCTATAGCACCCTGAGTTTGTACCACCTGACCACCACGTCTCCCTCTGTCGGATGATCGTTCTAATCCATATCCTTCTACCATTACTAATGCATCTGCATCTGAGCCATCTTCTGAGTCGTCCTTTGAGGTTGAAGTAGACTATGATAACTGTCGTTCTTCATCCTCTTCATCCAGTACCCTTATAGGAAATGTATGACGACCAGATCTGGCCATATGTCCTTGAACATCGACACCCATTTTCTTTGATAGCTCTGGATCTGGCCTTCCCCTAACATCCATCACAGGTTCTCCTCTAATGTCATTTATCCAACTTTCTGGCACATTATCATCACAGATCAATTGGATCGGCCATTTCGTTCTTTTCAAAACCCTCCTGAATGTGCCTCATTCGTAACCTTGTGCTGTAGTGGATGTACACAAGGTCATTAAGCTTGTGAATTCCAAGCTTGTTTTTTCTTTTGGAATAGATAAGGTTAAATGTACTTCAATTTTTTTCACACCCACCAGCAGATGATGTTTGTGATAACACTTTAACAACCACCTACCGTAAATTTGGAGCTTTCGTTGCATACAAATTCCACCATTCCGCTGTAGGGAAAACGTATTTAAGTCATAAATTGGACATTATAGAGTAAATTATTATTAGTAAATATTAAAAGGATGTCGGTTATTACCAGGATGAGTGTTCTTAATGGCCTGTTGTGCCATATAACTCCCAAGAGATCCCATCATTTCTCTAAATAATTTAATCTACAACATGTTAACATGAAGATATGTCAAATATCTTATTTCAGTTTCAGATTTCAAGCTAAATTTACCTACCTCATTCATGCACACTATTTGCATAGCAGTTGTAGGAGAGAGCTTTTGAACAACTTTTTGCACAGCTTGAATGAGATCTTCACGCGTGCTAAGTTGGTGTTTATAGTTAAATTGTGGATTGAAATAATAGCCTATGATAAAAGATAAATAGTTAAAAGAATAAAAAATTACTCGAATAAGATAAATTTATAATGAAATATACTTATCGGCAAGGTAGAGCGGGTGGGATATCATGTTTTGCCTTCGTTCTCTTATTATCTTTAAGAATGGCTCATTGGACCTTCTCGTTGCTTCTACCTTTTCATACATAATTTCTAATGCTTCGTATATGTAACCCATCGTTGGTTTCTTATCTCCATCTACCAACTTCAAAACTAATATGACGGGCTTCGTAATACGAGTAATGTGGCTGCAATCATTCTAAAATCGTGAATTATTTATTAAGTCTTCATCTTTCACACCTTGTGTCATAGTTTCTGCCATGCCAAACCAATTGCTAGAATTTACCATTGACTTCAATCTGACTTTATTGTCTAAAATAGTTTGCAAAGCAATGTAATTTGTAGCAAATTGTGTTATCCCAGGATGCACCAATTCGCCATTGCAATGCTCCCTCATTGACGACAAGACATGCCCATGATTGTAAATAAATGATGTAATCAATCAGGCCATGTCTACAACAGACGACACTGACTTCCTTTTTCTGAAGTCTTTCAAAATTAAATCTATACAATGTGCAGCACATGACGTCTAGAATATTCTATATTTACTTGATTTCATAATATTTTCTCCTGCTTTCTTAAAGTTGCTTCCATTATCCGTAATAATCTGAACAATATGTTCCTGACTTCATCAATCGTATCCTTCAATAAGGAATAAAGGTACTTGTAATCTTTCACTTTATCCGATGCAACTATGGATTTCAAAAAAATGGATCATCCACACAATATACAAGTTAATGATTTGCCTCCTATAGCTAGTCCAACTCAGTGTTACTCCATAATGGCGCCACATATTTTTCAAATAAGAAATATAGTCACCTAAATCTACCTTCTCCATAAACATGTATTTATTCATTATTTCATATGCTGTAGGAGCCTTAACTCTCGTCCTATATTGAGTGTCGACGTCAATAACATTTTGCAACCATGGCTCGTCTGCTATGTTAGCTGGCAGCCCATGAGCCGAAACTAAGCTTGTGACTGCTCTACCAACCTTTTCCCTTGCATTCCCAAATATACCCTTAATGGTTTTCTGTTTCGGGTCTACTTTCCCCCCAGGCTCCCCTTTGTGCTACCAGATCGAAATAAACCACGTAAACCCATTTTTTATTTTTTGGATGGATGTGGAGGCAGTCCTGAGCTTGAACCACTACCACTAGCATCTGTATACCTCATGCTCTGTGCTCTTCGATCACCTGCCAAAGCTTGTCGTTCATGCTTACTTTTGAGTGAGTCTTTCATTGCTTGTCTGAATTGCCTCCTCCTCCTTGGATTTGCCTCCACATCACTCGGATATTCATAGTCTTCATCCGAGTCAGAGTCTACATCGTGGTAATCTTGATAGCTACCAAACAGGGCCTCACGGATTGCTTCTTTTGACCTCTGTTTTATTGCTTCCTTCTCTCGCCTTGACGTCATTGACTTGGCAATCAAATCACGAACATCATTTGGACAATCCTCACATTTTATAACATTCTTGTCGTCACCAACTAGGTGATGCTTAAATCGTGTAATTCCACCACCCTTTAGCTATTTTCCACAGAAATTGCATTCTGTCATAGGTTTGGTTCCATCCATCACTTTGGTGCAATACAACCATCCAATGTCTTCCTTATCCTTTTTGACGTTACCGTTCCCACTTCCTCCAACAATAGCCTTGCCTTTTCCAGACATATTGTTTTTGCACAGCTATACTACATTTACTTCATAATTCATAATCATTGTATAATCATATTATACCTTTGACATATCTATGCGACTATGCCCCTATCTAATTCAATCAAACAAGCAAATTCTACCTTAAAGGGTTGCACCTTTTGGATCTAATCCAAGCCCTATTTAGATTACTCCGACCCTTGAATTATCTGGTCGGTCAGATGGGTGGGATCCCTTAGGACACCCCGCACGGCGGGACACCACTAGAGGTTAACGCGGTCACCACACCGACCCGTCGTCACCAGTTGGTCCAAGTAGACAAGGTCTCATAATGATCCAATTAAGTCTAATATGACTTAGATACTTATCCAACCTAGTTGGCACATTTACTTTTCTTTAGGCTTGGGTATAATCATGTTTTTTGGAAAGTCTAATATTTATGTTTAATGGTGAGTATTGGTAGGTGTTGGGTCTTATTGCTGGAAAGCATGGGGGCTAGACTGGCTAGTATGTATTGTACTTTACAGGTAGTTGTTACTTGCTAGTTGCTACTATTCGTTATTGTGTATTGCTAAATTTAGAACTTAGACAAACATGATGGTTAAAAAATGGTAATGAATACTACCATAAATAAAAAAAGGTACGAAGGCTGTTACCGAAACCTTCTGCTTGATTTTTGAAAGAAACTATTTCACCACAAAAAGTCACTAACATACCACTGATCAGTAATCGATAGGCAACAGCAACTAGTAGGCAACAACAAATCGTATAGTGAATTGGGATTGTGAGGCTGTGAGCTCAATTGATGTCTGTGGCTGAGTGTGAATTGCAGCAACCGATAGTCGATATTTATAATGAATCATTTCGAATAATTTATGTGATTTTTATAATTAAGTCCATCTGCCATCAATGAGTGACGCGAATTGTCGATTAATATTTTATGGATTTTTATGATTACGTCCGTCGGTTGGTGACGTACTGTGCAAATATTTGATTCGATACATTTATGATTGTCCATCGGTGACATATACTGTGCAAATCGTTGATTAATATTTTATGGATCTTTTATGATTACGTTCGTCGGTGATATATACTGTGCGATTTGTCGATTAATATTTTATAGATTTTTTATGATCACGTCCGTCGGTCGGTGACGTACTGTGCAAATATTTGATTCGATACATTTACGATTATATCCATCGGTGACGTCTACTATGCGAATTGTCGATTAATATTTTATGAGTTTTTTATGGTTATGTCCGTCGGTCGGTGACGTACTGTGCAAATATTTGATTTGATACATTTACGATTACATCCGTCTGTGACGTCTACTATGCGAATCGTCGATTAATATTTTATGGATTTTTTATGATTACGTCCGTCGGTCGGTAACGTACTGGGTAAATATTTGATTTGGTACATTTACGATTATGTTTGTCAGTGACGTCTACTGTGCGAATTGTCAATTAATATTTTATGGATTTTTTATGATTATGTTCATCGGTCAGCGACGTATTGTGCAAATTTTTGATTCGGTATATTTACAATTACGTTCGTCGATGACGAATTATGCAAATCGTTGATTAATATTTTATAGGTTTTTTATCATTACATCCATCGGTGAGTCACAGACTATGCGAATGTACAAATACAACTCACTGAGTCACTGTACAATGTACATCACTACATTGTATACCTCAATAATTGCTCAAATATGCTTCGTGCGGGTCCCGACATTTGTGCAGGTACTGACTTCTCTCTCTATGCTTTCCATAGAGTAAATGTTATTCTTTAGTCTAGAGTCTAGACTCTAAACTCTAGGATTTATTGAGCATACTGCTCATCTGTTCCCAGGATAATAGTATTTGTGTGAAATGCAAGGCAACGCACCACAATTTACCCATTCTCCATCACCAGATCCACCACTGTCCACACACCTTAATTCCCACCCCATTCACATTGGCCATTGCACCGTGGACATCCTGAAAACCCATTCACATTGGCTTGGCCACTGCGATGTGCCACAAGGCATCGACACCAGCACGACCTCCCGTTCCCGTCGTCCCCTTTCCCCTTCCCATCCCATCAAAAGGGTTATCATCGGAGGAAATCCTAGACGTGCAGCGACCACCCCGTACAAGGAGATGCTCCGTCACTCCCTCGCCTCCCCAGCAGGCTCTAGGCCCACCAAGAAGGCAAGAAGCTTCATAACGATGCAAGCTGCAGGCTGAAGCAGCGACGGAGATGACAGTGTGGCAGTGGCATCAGCGGAGTAGACTAGCACATAGCATGCAGGCTGCAGCAAGCATCGGCATCGGCACCAGCATGGGCCATATCATCGGCATGTCGGCGAAATACCTGATTTTCGACATCAGGATTATATCCGCATGGGTGTTTTGGAAAACAGGCCTTGTCGGGGGCATGCCGTCGGCATTTAAATCGTTGTAACCTATATTGCTAATAATATATTATTTCATGAGAGGATGAAACATGTAGAGGTGGATTGCTAATACACCAGAGATCTGATATAGAGGGAAGTGTTACGCACCACGTTTGTTGCTTCAGAGGACCAGATGGCTGACATCTTCACAAAGGCTTTGCCACGTAGAGCTTCTGATGTATGTTGTTCCAAGCTGAGCATGCTTGACATTTATGTTTCAACTTGAGGGAAAGTGTTGACATATTCTCTACTTATTTTTTATGTTTTATTTTGTTGCATACTATTTTATTTTTTTCTTTTTGGACATGTGTTATTTTTTTACACCTCTTCTCTATATATTTATATAAAGAGGTGTAGAATTTATTGGAATAATATATTGGTTCATTCCCTCCTACTGTCTCAGTTGAGACCACAAAGTCAATACACCACTTTAAGGGGATTAATTAGCAACCATTAAGATTAGTAGGCCCCTCTAGACAAATGGGCAGCAGTACAAACTGCATGAACAAGGCTCTGGTAGTAGTCAACGGTAGAAATAGAGGGCATCGGATGACTAATTTCATGGTTGACACCTCCAACTGGAGCAAAACAGTCAAGAACAGCAAGAGGAGGCCTCCAACTATACCAAGGAGGCCAGGGCAAGGGTCACGAGCGGCCTACAATGCCAGCCCAACTTAGGTCTTGGCCTTAAAAAGCTAGTTCAGACCTTGGCTGGGTGGAATCCGGCTTAAAACTGACCAAAGCTGGCTGGTAGCGGCCAGCACTGCCTGCCTGATGATCATTGGTCGATCGATGGTTGGCTGTTTCAGTGTGGCAGTGGTAAGGCTGATATCTGGTGAGGAAAGAGGCCTTTTTGCTTGAAAAACTAGGGTTAAGTTCGTTTTTAATTTTATTTGGTGGATAGAAAGAAAAAAGAGATGAGAATTTAGTAGGTATCAGCTATCGGCCTAAGATCGCTGCTCTGATACCATATAAAAGAAAATAAATGACACAATTTCTCATTAGACTTAATATAGCGGAGACAGATGGGAAAATTACAAAGTAATGCTTAAACAAAGAACAAATTACAACAATAAATAATTGTAAGATGTAGGAGTTCCTGCATGGGACACTATGATCATATAACTTACCAACTATCATCTTTTGTTGTGTAGAATTTTGGTATCATCGAGAATTTTTCTTGATTTTCCTATGATTTTGCTCTCCCAGTCATGATCTTGGTTATCAGGACATCATGGATTTATCTATTGGAATTGGTGTTATTTTATTGAAGATTTATCTCTTGGATTTAATGGCAATCATGCAAAAGAATGCACATATGTTGTTGATTATTTGCTTAAATTTAGCTCAGATATATGTTTGTGCTCGTTTTTTATTCCTGTTACGGAGTCTAGGTAGATGTGTGGTTAGGAGTGGTGCATGTGGTGTGTTATTATATTTTGTTTTCTTTATGGAGTTGTATGAAATTTACACCCACTTCTCTCTCTATAAAGAGAGGCAGGGTTAGATGAATAAATTGATTTGCTCATTTTTCCTAACTTGGTATCATCCCACTTCTTACAACCTCTTAAACCCTAACCACCAAACCCTAATCGTCTCTCTTCCTCATGAGCGGCAGCAGCACTCGGTGGAGCTCCAGCGACGTGTTACAGTACGTGCATCTCCAGTGGCACTCGAGGCGGCGTTGGGAGGACCTGTTGCACCATCGCGGTGCTCAAGTGGCGCTCACGGTTGCACTGTAGCAAGCTTGGGCCTCGGCAACAACATTGTAGAGCTCAGGCAGCGCTCGAGGCGGCGTGGGGAGGACCTACTGCATCGTTGTGGCACTCAGGAGGTGCTCGCAACTGCGCTGCGGCGAGCTTGGGCCTCGACAGTGACGTTGCAGCATTTAAGGCATATCGTGGTGGCGTTGCGACGACCTTGGGGGGCTTCTAGCCTCTAGTGACGGTGCATTAGCAGCTAGGTGTTGCGGAGGGTCCTGATCGGTGGTGGTACTGCTTGCCAGTGGGACTACTGTGGGAGGGCGTTGCCTCCCATCAGCGACGACGGCATTGCTTGCCAGTGGGGCTGCTGTGGGAAGGCGCTGCCTCCTCCCATCAGCGGCGGCAGCACTACTTGCCAGTGGGGCTGCTGTCGGAGGGCGCTGCCTCCTCCCATTAGCGGTGGCGGCCAGGACAACCTAAACCAGCTGGGCAGCTGACGTGAGGGCTTCTTTGCTTTCATGTGTGCCCTCGATTGACCCTTGCAATGCGGGATCATGCCCCTAACATGATTTCTGGAATTGTTTTTGTCCAGATCTTGTGTTAGGATCTGTTTTTGTGAAGTTTGGTGTTCTACATGATCTGAAAAGCGGATTTTTAGATATGATGATAAGGACCATTTGCTGCTATAGTCCTTTGATATGCCCGGCTGTAGGTTGCACTAAGGCTGTTGGTTGCAAACTACATTGGTAATGACAATCTGATTTTTTCTTTACTTGGCTGATCTACCCCGATTGCTTGGTATGACTCCCTATGATGTTGATGCTGGTCTAAGCATGTCTACCACATAAAGGTTGGCAGAGGCTATGGTGACCATTACCAGGAGTGAGTATGAGAGACTACTTCGTGGTTGTAGCCATCATGATTGGATCCAAGGGGCTAACGAATTGGGTTCCATTGCACGCAACAGGAATCAGGGTACCACGGAGTGGTTGGTTGACTTAGGAGCTTCATGACATCTCAGTGGAGATCGGGATCATTTTACCCATCATAGATTTGTACCTGCAGGCAGGATTGTACAAGTTGCAGATGGTAGGCATTCCAGGATAGAAGGTCAAGGGGGGGGTACCTGTGACTCCTACCTTGAGATTGTCCGATGTTTCTTATGTGTCAGGCTTTCCTATGAGCTTACTCTTAGTGAGTACAATTACCAAGGAACTTAATTTTCATGCTATTTTTGATGATGTGGGTTACGTCATTCAAGATAAATTGACAGGGAGGACGATTGGTAGTGGAAATGTAGAGGGTGGAGTCTATCGCCTTACTCAGACTCCACTTGCATCTACATGTTGAGGAGAGGTATCTTCTGTTCCTGGGAGTGTATTTCAGTGGCATCTCAGGCTTGGACATTTTCCTCTGGAGAGTCTTCGTAGAGTCATTCCGTACATATCTCTTGCTGCCAGGATATGCTGTGATGCGTGTCAGATGGGCAAACATCATTGTTCCTCTTATCCTATGAGCACTTGTTTTGGATCCATAGCCTTATTTGAGTTGTTGCACGTGGATGTATGGGGTCGAGCGGGATACCAGATAGGATGGGTCACCGTTACTATTTAGTAGTTGTTGATGATTCCTTACACTTATCTTGGGTATTCTTGTTGAAGAACAAATCAGATGTTGGATTTAACATTCAGAATCTTATATTAGAGATCAAGAATTAGTATTCAGCTACTGTTAAAGTAGTAAGATCTGATAATGCACTTGAGCTATGCACCGTCAGGTTGTCTGCATTCTACAGGTCCTATGGGATAGTGCATCAGACCATGCGTGCTCACATTTCTCAGCAGAATGGGGTGGCTGAGAGAAAGCATAGACATCTTTTGGATGTGGACCATACCTTGTTGATCCATCATAGTGTACCTCCAATATATTGGGGGGATGCGATTCCTACGGCTTGCTATTTGATTAACAGGATGCCTAGTTCAATACTTCATGAGCAGACACCTTGGCATATAATAATACATCCTAACTGGGAGCTTTTTCACGCACCACTCCTAACCACACAACTGCCTACACTCTGTAACAAAAATGATCGGTGATAACCGGTAATAATCTCGATATCTCGTATGTGATGAAAATTTAACTGGAATAATTTTATATAACCTAATTGTATTGGCATGAAAAAACTAAATTAGATTGTTTCCCTAAAAAAAAAAAAACTAAATTAGATTGTAAAATCAAATAGCATATTACTTCAAATTCAATTCTTAACTCCAAGTGCATCAGATTACTTACAGCAAAACAAGTTCGGCCTTAGCACACTCTTTTTCTTGGCATTCCATGTTTACATACAGCACCTAAGTGGGGCCTTAATACATTTTTTTTCTTTGCATTCTGCATTTGCATGCAATTTTTACTGCTTGTGTCAACACAAAATTCTGCTTTCAAACTTTCTTGCTGGATGTAGGGATTGTTCTCAATGTTGCAGAGGAAATTCTGCTTCGAAGGTTGAAGATATTCATATATGAGTTACCAAGAAAATACAACGAGGATTTCCTTGCAAAGGACTGGAGATGCCTTAATCACATGTTTGCAGCAGAAATCCACATCCATGAGTTCTTGCTTTCCAGTTCTTCCAGAACACTTGATCCGGAAAGGGCCAATTGGTTCTACACTCCTGTGTACACGTCCTGTGAGCTGCTCCCTAATGGAAAGGTACTCCCTTTTAATTCTCCAAGAGTGATGCGGAGTGCCATAAATTATATCTCCTCAAAGTGGCCTTACTGGAATAGAACAGAAGGTGCAGACCATTTCTTTGCTGTCACTCACGATTATGGTGCATGCTTCCACTACCAAGTAATTCCTCTTACCACTTCCTATATAGTTTGCCATATGATAATTGGATGATTATCAGCATCTGTAACATTTAGAAAATACTTCAAACATTTTTCTCTTGTTGGAAATAAACGGTAGGTTTTGTGAAAAATAACCATTTAGTTAAACGTGTCATGGCAATCTAAATGAGATCCAATTTTGGTCTTCATCCTTAATGTTACATTAATACATCCTTTGCTATGTTATTCAGGAACAGAAAGCTGTTGAGAGGGGAATTCTACCACTGCTACAAAGGGCCACCTTGCTCCAGACTTTTGGAGCAAAGAACCACGCTTGCTTCAAAGAGGGTTCTATCATCATCCCACCTTATGCTCCGGCAGACAAACTGCAAGTCCACGTGGTCCCTGCTTGGACCCCTCGCTCAACATTCGCATACTTCCGTGGTCTGTTTTATGATGTTGAAAATGATCCAGAGGGTGGATATTATGCAAGGTAAATCTTGGTGTGGACATGTACTGTTATTTTCCATGGCAACTCTCATGCATTTTTAATTTTTGCTATCCAGAGGTGCTCGAGCATCTATTTGGGAGAATTTCAAGGCCAACCCTCTTTTTGACTTGTCTGTGGAGCACTCTCTTACTTACTACGAGGACTTGCAACGCTCAATTTTCTGTTTGTGCCCCTTAGGTTGGGCAACATGGTGTGGGACAAGAATGGTGGAGTCAGTGATCTTTGGCTGTATACCGGTCATTATATCTGATGGCATTGTACTACCTTTTGAAGACACTATCCCGTGGAAGCAGATTGGCATTTTTGTAAAAGAAGAAGATGTTCCCAAGCTAGACACCATACTTATTTCCATTCCAGCTGAGGTCATACTGCATAAGCAAAGGTTATTGGGTGATAATTCTACAAAGCAGGCCTTATTATTTCCGCAGCCTGCTCAATCGGGGGATGCCTTCCACCAGATATTGAGTGGGCTTGCTCATAGATTGCCATATGATACCAGCATTTTGCTGAAGCCTGGTGAGTAGGTTCTGAATTGGACGGCAGTTCAGGTGGATGCTGACCTTGAACCTTCTAGTTGTGGTAACATTGAACAGATATATGCTGATCCAGATCAGATTAGGGAGGCTATAAGCATGCAATTTTCCTAATTTTCACACCCTTGGTACGGTTGAATGTGGTTTTCAAATTAATGAAATTTTACCGTATGAAATTGTGTATATGTATCTTCAAGATTGGGAATTGTACATCAGCACATGTACATGTGATTTTTAATGAACCACCAATTCTTGTCAGTACCATGCCATGATGGTTCCATTGTGTCGCAGGCTAAACTAACTTGAGACATTATCATTTCAATGTCATTGTAATTTCATTCTATCAGAATTTGACGAAACTAAGTTCAGATGTCAAGCATTTCTTAAGAGAGTTTTCACAAAGAATCAACTTTACCAATGGCTTCTTTGACCATCTAACACACAAAATATGCCATCATCATTGTGCTAAAAGGTTGTCATACTAGATTGAGGAATCATTACTGCAAAGTATAGAGGGAGAGGTCACGACCATCCATACGTTAAAGTTGATTTTGGACTTGCAAATTCCTTTCCTTCGAACTATGCTTGAAAGTTTCCTATCTTATATACCTCAGCAATCAGTTCTTTTGGAAAACTCATCTTAATTATCCTATCTATTATTTTTTTCAGAAATCTACTTCATTTTTTCTTAGGTTAACTAGAGATATTAATTACGTAAGCATCAAACACTGGAACTTCTTGAAAATATTTTAAACAAAAAGAAATTTACAGGTGTGTCATCTCTTGCAAGAATTCTCAAACATCACTTTCAAGTTCTGATGTTACGAGGCATTATGGAGGAGATTTCCTTCCTTCTTTCATCCGACTCTAGCTCAGTGGTTAAAGGAATTAATGGTCATTATGATTACAGCCCTTTGGTTCAGCAAAGACATTGTTACAAACTGTAATACCAAAACTAGCTCTTTACATGATGGACAATGTGGCTACATCAATAGAAGTTGCTTGCAATGTTTAGGAACATGATGTTGCACATGTATTTAACTCTTTTGATTTACTTGGCTGCTGGTCTGTACATGACACGGTGGATGTAGTTAAAAACTTCATTAGTCTTCTATAGTAATATTACTGTTCTTAGTTCAGGAAAAAAAAAGGCACTTTTCTAATTAGATTGATTCCAATATGAGAATGCCTTGAAAAGTTTCCTCCAGGATCATCTGCAGATCAATTGATTGGAGACTTTCGACAAAGAATATATAGAGATTCCGTACGATGGGTAGATAGCGAGAGATATATGATTCCCACGTGATGAGCTACTGAGAAGAGGTACAGTCGTGGAGAAAGGAGAGCTGTTTCTCGCACTAAGCTACACGACAGCAGGCAACGCTTCAAGATGGCGTTCTCCTTGGAATCGGAATCAATGAAGTTCTTTTACATCCAGCAGAGCCACTAGTCACATCTAAAGTAATTGATGAGTTAAAATATTTATTTGCGACACTTCCATAATGGCATTGAACTGATTATTCCTTAATCAACCACATTTTGTTGCAACACATTGAGGGTCTAGGTTTTCATCCACCACCACTGAACGCATACAAAGAAATCAACTTCACTTTGTGCTTCTCTAAGCTATTTAGACGGTTTTTAGAACTTGAACGTCCACCATCTCTTTTAGAAATTGTTTGGACGTGGTCGGTGGACTTTAATTGTTGTGATTGGTGTTTCTTGTCTCTTGATCTTAGGGTGAGCTGTCTTTTTTACTTCACCTTGGCAAGACAACCTAGAAATTAAGGGTGTCCATTGGTTGAATCAACTTGCAATCTGACCCAACTCAACTTATTGAGCTAGATTGATTTGGATTAGGTATCTCAATAGTTTTTTTTTTTTGCCAAAAAGCGGTTCAATAGCTTAGATTGATTGCTTATTGACTGACTAGAAATATATAAAAAATGTGTCACGGCAGGATTGAATTAGCAAACTGATGTGACCCGATGCATAAATTGCATATAGTTTTGCTTCATTTGATATAACTTGAAGTTCATTGCACTTGCGAATGCAAGAGCATCCGAATGGGCTCTAAGCGAGCTACAAGAGTGAAAGTCTCGTCAAAATCGATTCCTTAGCCTTGAGCTTCAAGTTTGGTTTTGTTATTATTTACGACACTAGATTCATTCAATTTATTTCAAAATATTCACTTGATTTCAATAATAGAATGACCCTTCTGAGTGGCTACCAAGTCTCATACAATGTTTCTGGTAAATTGGAGTACCTCCCCTTTCATTACTACAATTCAAGACTCATCCTTCAATGTCTCTTCAACCTTTTTAGGTTCAAATTGAGATACAAAGGCATTTAGGACAAGAACATCCCTCAGTTGAGAGCGAGTTTGTACACCTTGATCAGTATTTCCAATAATTTGGTCTTGAGAGTGATCTTTGAGGTGTATCCATTCCTTTAGAAGATTATGCATGTTTCTTGAATCTTCAACTTTGGAAATATCTATAAATGGAGTATTTTCATTCTTGTGAAGTAGGTTTAGGTTCTCCTAATGTCGTTTCATGAAATGAAACATGCAGGGATTCTTCAATTACAAGTGATCTTTTATTAAGGACTCGATAAGCTTTACTTCTGATTGAGTAGCCAATAAAGATGCCTTCATCACCTTTGTCATCAAACTTATCAAGTCGATCATGAGTGTTTAATAAATAACACAAACTTCCAAACACCCTAAAATATGAGACTTTAGATGACTTCTCATAATATAGCTCATATGGAATTTTTCTAAAAATAGGCCCTAAAAGAAAGCAGTTCAATACATAACAGGCTATATTCATGGCTTTAGCCCAGAAATACTTTTAAAGCCCAAAGTAAAGTCCGAGCGCATACTTGTAGAGTGTAATTTTTGTGCTCTTTAACGCCACTTTGAGATGGTGTCGGAGAAAAAGAGAGTTCATGTGTTATACCTAACTTGATACAAAAATTTGAAAAATTTTCAGTTTCAAATTTACCCCCGTGATTTGTCCTAAGTCTAAGGATAGAAGAACATTTTTTCTTTTGCAATCTCTTGACAAGATTCAGGAAGGCATCAAATGAGCCATCCTTACTTTTTAAAAAGGCAACCCAAGTGAACCTAAAGAAGTCATTTATAATCACTTGGCAAAATCTTGATTCATTTAGGCTTTCAAATCTTTTTAAACCAAAGAGATCAAGGTGAAGCAATTCTAGTGGTTGTGTGGTGGATACTAAGTCTTTTGATTTAAAGGAAAATTTGTGCATTTTTCTGAGTTCACAACATTTGCAAAAAGAGTCCTTTTTAAAAATTAGCTTAGGTAGGCTCCTTACTAAGTCTTTTTTGGCTAGCTTATTTAGGTATTTGTGATTTATGTGACTTAGCCTATGGTGCCATAAATTCACTTCAACATGAGTGGTAAGTAGATACTTTACAAATTTCTCTTGTTTCACATCAACATCCTTCAATTAAAACTTTGTTTGTTCCTTCTTTTAATATTTTAAAGTCAGATTTGGTAAATAAGACATCACAACCATTATCATAAAACTGACTAATGCTAAGCAAGTTATGTTGAAGATTTCTACTAAAATAACATTATGTACCTACTTAGTTGAGTTACTGATTGTACCTTCATTGATGATGCAATAATGTTTGACATTGTTGAGCTTCATGTGTCCTCCATTCTTGATCCTCGTCCACTCGAAAAATAGGTCAGAGTATCCTGTCACGTGTCTAGAACAACCATTGTCAATGATTCACATGTTCTTTTGTTCCTACAAAATAATTTAACACATCTCTTTTAGGTACTCATTTTCTTGTAGGTTCTTATTTGTTAGCACCTTTTGGATCCTTAGGCTTATAAACTCATTTGGAAGTGTTTGGTCTATTACTCTTAAGATTCTTGGCCTTTTGGTAAATCTATGCATGTGTAAGTGCATTAGATTTTGTTTGTGTTTTATTTTTAATTGTTCTTTTTCTAAAACTTTTCTTTCAATGCATCACAAAATTCAGTATTTAACTTAGTAGTGATTGTTAAGTTATTTAAAGTCTCTTCAAAGTTTCCATATTGATTTTCAAGATCTACTATTTTCACATATAACTAAGTATTAGTTTCCTTTACCATTTCTAACCATCTCTAAACATGCTTTTCTAATTTCTAGGGTGGAGCAGGTGTTTTTCAAAACTTATTTTTTTCCTAATCTTTTTAGTTTTCACATATAACTCTTCATATTCCTCTAATAATTCATCAAAAGAAAAATTAGAGGTTACCATACTTCTGCTGCTTTCTTATGATGCCATTAAGCATAGGTGGGTGACCTCACTTCTGTCTAACTCGTCAGAGGCCGTGTCCATGTTGGATTCATTGTCATCCTACATTGCTTTATATGCCTTCTTTGATATCTTCTTTCTTTTTTTGTCTATATCCCTTGTGTCTCCCTTCTTTTTCTTGTTAATTGGGTAATCCTTCCGCAAGTGACCCTTTTTCTTGCACTCATAACAAATAGCGTTAGATGAAAATTGATTGACTTTCTTGCCTTGCTTTTGAATGAATCTTTAGAATTTTCTTGTAAGGCCATTTCATTGTCTTCGTTGAATTTTGTGTCGTCAAAATCTGAGTCGTCCTTGGTTGCTTTGAAGGCAAGATCCTTCTTTCTTGAGGTCATTTCCTTATCATTATTCTTCTTGTTTTCGAGTTGGAGCTCATAGGCCATGAGGCTCCCAATCAAGTTGTCTAGCTGAAGAGTGGTGAGATCTTTTCCTTCTTGTATAGTGGTCATCTTTGTCACCCAATCACTTGTAAGGGACCGTAGGATCTTCCTTACATGTTGTTCCTTAGTCATTTTGACTCTGAGGTTCTTAATGGGATTTGTGATCGCCCCAAACCTCGTGTACATGTTTTTTATTGATTCGCCTTTCTCCATCTTGAAACAATCATAACGTTTAGTTAGAATAGAAATATCTGTCTCTTACCTTGCTTGTTCGTTTGTAGTTCACTTCAAGAGTATGCCATATCTCATAGGCTAACTTGCATGCTCAAATGCGATTAAATTCTTCCTTTGATAACGTGCCATGAGCATGTTCATTGCCTTCGCATTGCTGCTTGTTGCGAAATGCGTAAAAATATTTTTATATCATTGTAGTTGCAAATCACGTTGAAACAAATAAATTTATAAATAAGAAACAGTGACTCCTTAGTCGTTCGTAGGGAGGCAAAATGAGATTCTTAAAGCCCATCGTACCAACTAATCTAACCTAATGAAAGCATATAAAGAGAGACAAGATAGTCATTGAATCACACTTTTTATTGCTACTTGCGGAAAGTTATAAAGAGAGACAAGATAGTCATTGAATCACACATTTTATTGCTACTTGCAGAAAGTTCTAAACTACGAATCAAAATAAATATACTAAAGAGGAGAGAGAGAGAGAGAGAGAGAGAGAGATGAAGAGAGGAGCCGCTTGAGGGATGCTTGTAAGAAGTGCGGTAGCACTTCAAATCCAGAGCATCGGGAAGAAGGCCAGAGAGAGATGCTGTAGAGAAACAGCCAGAGATGTGTGCAGGTGGAATTGCCTTTCAATAGTGGCTCTAGAGCTCTTTGTATAGCTAAAATGTGGGGCAAAGCAGATATTTTGTCCCCAAAAATCGTGCAACACCCTTGGATTAATTAGATCTGTTGATTAGGAGATCAACAAGTCAGATTGCACCTTAAAAGGACCTCCATCATGCCTTCATGCACAGACGCACCAGAACGCGCCACGTGGTGCCTCGACGGAAACTCGATTCACTGCCTCGCCCTTCCTCACGCTCGTGCGTGCGCGTTTGATTTCAGCGGTTTGATCTTACGATCGGACGGCTTAGGAAGCGCGCAGCACCACCTCTCATCATGAGTATATCTGCGCGTCCGATTGCACAGCATCTCGCATGTTTGTTGCACCACCTCATTTGACGCGCCATCGCACACCACACAGCTCGCCACTCACCCTTTGATCTCCATCTCATGACCTAATTGCATCCATGTGCATCGCCTCTTCGATTTATCGCTGATCGCACCTCGAATGCATGAGCTTTGCTTTTGTGTGAAGGCGGTGACCAATGCTCTGCGATCGCGTTTGTGTCGCGGTCTTGTTTTCTCGTGCGGCTGCTCTCAGCTGTTGGATGTCGATCCAACGGTTGAGATTGATTCCCCCTTGATAAGGTGCGGAGAGGTGGCTGATGTGGCTCAACGGTGGCCATTGGATGATGATCCAACGGCCTTGCTTCCCTCTTCAATGGTCGAGGGCACAGTAGGGGACCGTTGGGATGGCGTCACGTGGTGCCATCCCAATCGTTCATCTTCCCACCTTTGTAGTTGGTGCTACAGGATTCCGATTGAGTTGATTTTTGCTTCGTTGGACTGTGATCGTTGATCTGGATTCATCCGTATGATCAGATTTGTCATTTGAGGTTTGGATTTGTGATATCTTACCCCTTGGTCTTTAATCTTCTGTGGATTGAATGTGATGCTACGGAAGTTTGATTAAGACGATTTCGGAAGCGTCAGACTCCAATTGTCGTCCTGATCAGATTTGTACGGTCAGATTTATCATTCGTAGTCCCGAATCATTTGCAATTAATATCGCCTCTCATTTAGAGCATAAAATATCATTATTATTCATAAAGCTAACAGATCAACTATGATGCAAAATATGCTGCTCATGCATGCATTATTTCTAAATTAAGCTAATATCTAGCTTAATTCAGGTAGATTAGGTCTTATGATTGTTGTGCAATCACACCCTCATGCGTGAATCTTGCTAGTCCCTAGCAAATGTAAGACTAAATGTAAAGTGATCCTAAATGACTAATTTCTATCAAGACTTCGACTAGAGATCTATTTCTTTAGTTTTCATCCAAAATTTTAGAAATTGAGATAGTAGTGAAAGTGTAGTGTTGTAGCCTATGCAATGGATATAAGTGAAAAGTCAATCCACATCTAAACCTCGTACTTGATCCTTAGTGAAATTCTATTGGGATATGCAAACTTCTTCCCTTGGAGTTATAAAATAATATGTAATTTCAGCTCCGGATTTTGGCTTAGGTAGAAGAGGTCTGAGTCAAGTGGGTTTGTGTTTGGTGGCTCACACTTTTTTGGTGATACATATAGACTAGTACTATAGAACCTAGATTTCTAGAGTATCAAATAAATCAACTCAGAGAGAGGTGGAGAAACTATGCTCTCTTTAGTTCCTTTGTACTCATTCTCTCTCTCTTTTTTTCTTTCTCTTTTCTTTTCTTTTTCTTTCCGAGCTCACAATCTCACCAGATTTGTAAATATATTTGGTGGTCTCTCATGTCATTAACACTTTAATTAAATTCTGATAACCCTATAACTAAATCAGCAATCCTCAGCCAATGTTCAGGCGGTCAGAAATATAGAAAAGTGGGTCAAGGCTGTATTTGGTGGATTGTAATTGTAGTAGGTATTGTTGCCTCAATGTGCTTGACATAAAATGAAATAAACACAACTCAACTTGTTTTTTTTAATTTCACAAGAATTTTTTTTCTTTTTTTTAAATATATATCTACCAACATAACGCAATGCAACACACATGCACATTTTTATTTACGAGGCATTATTCGGGATTGGGGATGTTAAAGCGGATATCAGGTGACTTATTTGGTGGAAGTGCCTGTTCTTGGCACCGGGAAGGGAATGAATGGGGAAGCATGTTTCTGACCTTGATATATTAATACTCTTCTTCAACCGAGGATTTCATAAAGTACGGTTGTAATCATTCACCTTAGTCCTAGTTTTATTAGAATCCACTCTTTGCGTATTTGCCTTATTTGGTGGCTCTAAAAAATTCACATAAAGAATTTGTACGCAGGAACTAAGAGCAAAAACTATGCCTAACACCAAGTATCATTATCCAATTACTCAGAAATTAAGATTCCTTGTACTAGACTTAGAGCACCAATGGACTCTCTACTCTCACCTCGCAATTGTTTGGTGGATCTAATAGAAGATGGTTTGCCTGACTCCCTAATTAATGTCCAAGGGTTCAGCAAAGAAGCAGTGCTTCTTATCGACAAGCTAAAGATGTCTATCGATCTTCACAGTGTATCAATTGCAAATTCTATGTGCAAGTGTGAAATTGTACTGGATCCTAAATTCAGGAATCAACTCAAGAATAAATCCCTAATAAAACCTTTTTGATAAAAACACTTTATGCATGAATGCAATATGTATAAAAGTTTTTTTTTAGTTCTGACATAAAAATAAGACATGCAATGTCCACCCCCCCATGCCCATTCATTATAATGTCCTCATTGAAATGTATGTAGAAAAATAAAAATGTAATAAGCAAGAGGAGGGGATATCACCTGATTGAGCTTGTTAATCCAAGTCAGCTTGGACAAAAAAATACCTGTACAGAATACTGGGTTGCCTTCCAGCCAGCGCTAAGTTTAACGTCATTTACCAAACTTAGTTCAGCTCTAAGATAATTCCAGGAGGTTAATGTGATTATTAGGAAGGATCAAGATTCTAAGTAATATAAGGCTTCAGCCTTTGACTGTTGACCTTAGTTTCCTGGCTAGTCTTGGGATCCAGAATTAGAACAGCTCCACGAGGAAAATTTTTTCTTATAATGAAAGGACCTGTCCATTTTGATCTTAATTTTCCCGAAAAGAGTTTCAAGCATGCATCAAATAACCAAACCTTTTGATTAGGGACAAAGCTTTTTCGAGAAATATACTTATCATGTAAAGCTTTTGTCCTATTTTTATAAATTCTTGCACTATCATAAGCATCATTCTAGATTTCCTTCAATTTAGTCAATTAGAGTTTTCTTTGTCTCCAGATTGATCAATATTTAGGTTAAAAGTCTTGATTACCCAATAAGCTTTATGTTCAAGTTCAATTTGTAAATGACAAGATTTTTTGTAGACCAAACGGAATGGAGACATTCCAATCAGAGTCTTATACACAGTTTGGTAGGCCCAGAGAGCATCATCCAATTTAGTAGACCAATCCTTTCGATCCAGGTGGATTGTCTTTTGATGGATTTTCTTAATTTCCCGATTGGAAATTTTAGCTTGTTTATTGGTCTGCGAATGGTATGGAGTAGAGATTTTATGAGTGACTCCATACTTAGTCAGTAAGGTCTTGAATTGATTGTGAGTGAAATGGGACCCTGTAAAGATCCGTCCCACTTTTAGCCTTTTAAGACGTTTGGAGTCTCAGTCAGACGTCTGTCCAGACGTCTGGACCCTTTCTCGGACGTCTAAAAATGAAATTTCTGTACGCATACTACGCCTTGCGCGCGTGCGGCGCGCAAAACCTTCTCTTCTCTCTCCTTTTCCTCCTCTCTCTGATGAACCCTAAGCCCCCAGCCACCTATAAAAAGCCCCCTCCCCTCCTCCCCTCTCCACTCCACACACCACCATCTCCATCTTTAGAGCTGCGGGAGTGGTGAGAGGAAGCGAGCGAGGGAGAGCGAGAGGGCGAGAAGGAGGAGAGTGCAGGAGGATGAGGAGGAGTTCGAGGCTGGAGAGCTCCAGTGGGAGCTCGGCGGAGCTCGCACGGCCACCGTGGGAGCGTGCGGGAGGAGGAGAGAGTCGGGAGAGCCGTCCTTGACCATCTGCAGTGGCTGGAGCTGCGGCGACGCGAGGAGGTGCGCAGTAGAAGGAGCTGGGAGTGGGTTTTGGTACTGGAAATTTTCCAATATCAGATGTCTGGAGCGGAGTCTAGACGGCTAGCGGAGCACCTGGACGTCTGTAGTTAAGACCAGACGTTTGAAAGCTCATTTATTGTGAAGGTACGTTCTTTTCGCGGTTATGGCCATGCAGGCTGCACCGCAGAGTATTATTGAGCCTGATTTGGGTGGTTGCCACTGTCGTACGCAGGAGCAGCCTTGGGAAGGAGCACGAACGCTTTTCCACGCACTTTCGGACGTCTGATCAGCTCACCAGACGACCGGAGGTGCTTCCAGATGACCGAAAGTGTGGTTTGACGTCTGGAATGGCCTTCAGACGATCGCAGAGGAGGCCTGGATGTCTGAGGACACCGTAGGGACTTGAGGTAAAGTTCTGTATCTTTTAAGACGTCTGCACTTATTTCCAGAAGTCTGATTTTAGACTGTAGATACGTTTTTGACCCGTTTGGGGTCCAATCGGGATCCGATTTACGCAAACGAAGTACCTATAGTTTCCTTGCAAGTTTCTCTACGTACTAGAGGCCTTTGTACATTGTTATGAACCTTCCTTTTGTGATGTATTCCCTCGTATAGGATTTCAACCTTCTGCGTGTTTGGGGCTCGCAGGGACACCTGGGTCTGCGGTTCGAGCCTCCAGTACTCCCGAATTGTCTGGTTGAGTGGTTTAATACTTTTAATAATGTTCAGATAAGCATGTATTGTAGAATTAACTGACTGGAACCCTGGATGTGGCATGAATCCTAGGGTAGAGAAATGAATGCACTGTTTGGTACCTATATGTAAAATTGAGATAAATTAGTAGCAATTGCCTGTGAAATAATTATGGGTTGCCTGTTAGAATACGAGATGCATGTATTTTATAATCAATTTCCTGTGAAATCACCAGTGGCATGTTTCGAACTATGGAAACACGAGCTGCGTGCATATAAATGAGAACTGAATTGTGAATGGTGGAATTTGGATTGGAATAAATGTGGTGAATATGAGCATGAACCCTATGGGGAATTAGGAGTAGAACTCTTGTGGTTAGTTGAAAACCTGGACTGTAGACAGGAAGTGTGCTGGCCCTTGAGTACGTGGTACCAAGGAGAGCGACTGTCCCCTTTTCGTGTAGAGCGGAGCTAGCCGCCCTTGGGTTGAGACCCGGGGTTAGGATTGGCCACTCTACACCGACTCCTGTTGGCCCTTGTGTACAAGGTACCTAGGCGAGCTACTAGTGTAGGGAGAGAGCTAGCCACCCCACGGGGCTCGGGGTTCAGCTAGCCACCCTACATCAACTTGTTAGGCCCTCTGGGAAAACCAGGGTAGTCAGACGAGGGTGCGCGGACTGTGAAGGGTTGAGACACCTGTTCTGAGAGGGCAAGGCCCTTTATTGTTCCATGCTGTACTTTGGACGTGCCCGCTAGCGAAAATGACTGACCGCGTGTCAGTACGGGGTAGCTATCCGTGCATTTATCACGCGTGCCATAGTCACCGCTACGTCTTGTCAGTGACCTCAGGGTGGTTGACTGAGTGTAGGACTACCATGGGGGACTTTCCCAGCCAGGAGAGCACCACGTGTACCTTCTACTCTTTGGAGAAGACTGCAATCAAGATTGTTCCCACGAGGAACATGTGAGATCGAGAATATTTGGATATTGAGAAGAATGGGTGAAAAGGAAATACATATAAAATAAAATAACTAGAAAAGAGAAGTAAACCTGCTGCTTTTATTGCTTTAGATAGTATAGATACCACTCTACTTAGCATTCGTTGACTCTGTCTTTTTCATAACACTGCTCAGGACCAGGAGTTGAGCAGCCCGAGCTTCTGGCTACGGAGGGTGCTGGGCCCAGTCGAGCCCAGCCGTAGTTTTCTGCATTTCCTTGTTATACTCCCTTACTGTTGTAGTGAGTATTCAGACTTTTTCTTAGCTACTGTTGTCTCTACTGTTACTTTCATTTTCGTTGTTCTGTTGATGTGGTGGTATGTAATGGAATAACAACTTTACTTTCCTTTACTGCTTGTACATTTTTACTACTTAGTTATATTGCATGTGTGAATGTGGTTTACTTCCTGCTATTTGGTTATTTCTTGTTGGATGACTGGGTCTTGGGATTAGTCGAGGCGAGTCGGTCTCAGGTCCTGTAGGGATCCAGAAATTGGGTTGTAACAAGATGGTATCAGAGCATGGTCGTCCCTAGAAATGAACCAATTGGCTTGAGAATAACCATTCATGTGCATGTAACTAGGGTAGCCACCACAACGTATCGCCTTGATATCCGTTCTGAGTCCTTTTTAGAAGAAATTCAGTATTGTTGACCCTTTTGCCTGTCTTTCTCATCTCCTTGTAGAAGGTGCCTCATCGGAGAGTTCTCGAGGCGGGCGATTGTCGCGGCCGTGGACGAGGTCGGAGGGGCGGACGTGTCAGGCTTGAGGTACCAGTTGACCCACCTCTTCTCCTGGATGTTCAGGCCCAGGATCTTGCCCAGCTGATCAGAGATATAGTGCGAAAGGAGCTCCACCAACCTCCACGGGCACCTCTCCCTGAGGACGTAGAGGGGGAGTTTTCGATAGGATAGAGAGACCGCTGCAGCACTAGATGAGCAGGAGGGGGAAGGGGTGGACCTCCACCTCCCCCATCGCACTCTAACACTTCCAAGCATGAGCCCTCCTTGCTTGGAGGCATGCCCGTTCCTCCACTGCAGCTGCACCACAAGCTTTTCGGCCAATTCCGGAAGTTGAAGCCCCCCTCCTTCAAGGGGGATGAGGACCTGTTTGAGGTAGAGGACTGGCTGGAGCAGATAGAGAAGGTGTTCGACACCCTTCACCCTCCTACGGAGTGCCACGTGGCCTTTGCCACGTACCAGCTAGAGAGCGTGGCACACAGGTGGTGGAGGGTAGTCAGAGGCCAGGAGAGGGGGGAGTCGACGTGGGACCAGTTCGTGACCCTCTTCTACAAGCAGTACTTTTCGCAGACTTAGCAGGACTAGAGGAGGTGGGAATTCCACACTCTCCGCCAGGGGACGATGACTGTTAGCGTGTATCACATGCGTTTCCTGGAGCTGTCACGTTTTGCCTCAACAACTGTGGCTATAGAGGAGGAGCACCTGTGGAGGTTCACTGAGGGGCTTCGACCTGCAATTCAGGGGTATGTCAGACCCTTGAAGCTGCCCACCTTCTCACGAGTGGTGGAGGCAGCCATGACCTACGAGGAGACCAACCCGGCTGCACGAGACACTGACAACGGACGGAAGAGGCCCTACCGACTAGAGTACTCTCAGGGTCATCGAGAGAGGAAGCATGAGGCACCCACAGGAGAGCCGTCTCATTTTGCGGGGCCGTCAGTGACCTTTGGGGGCCCCAGACAGGGGCCAGCTGCTAGCATTGGACCCTCGTCCAGCTGTCAGTAGGGACCTACCAAGGGAGGAGTTCGAGTTCCCCTCTGCTACTAGTGTTGCCAGTCGGGCCACATCAGGAGAGACTGCCCATCTAGGGCTGGAGCACAACAGATGCTCCACACATTGAGCGTTGGAGGCTGAGCTGGTGGTCGTGGTCCCCAGGCGCGTGGGGGAGGGCAACGGTCATGAGGAGGGTATCGACCAGCGGCTGCTCGCCCGACCTAAAGTGTAGCTACTTTGTCTGCACCGAGGACTGAGGGGCGTATCAACGCCTTGACACACAGAGACGCCAGGGCTTCCGGTTCAGTGGTGGCAGGTATGGTTACTGTTTCTGGTAGATTAGTGTACGTACTTTTTGATTCAGGCGCCTCACACTCTTTTGTTGCTGCGAGTTTTGCTGTCAGTTTGGGGACAGGATAGTGTACTGTTAGAGAATTTGTTGGTGATTAAAGGCCCAGGTGGCCAGTTGTTTGTAGCCGAGGAGGTCTACACGAATAACGAGGTCAGTATAGGGAGACAGCCTCCCTGCTGACCTGATTGTGATACTGATGGAGGATTTTGACGTGATTCTAGGGATGGACTGGCTAACCGCCTACCATGCCATGGTGGATTATTTCGGGAGGAAGATCGTCTTCTCCATACTGGAGTTGCCTCCTTTTGAGTTTCATGACAACTAGTGGTCGGAGGTTTCAGATGCATCTCTGTGCTTTGGGCTGCAAGGCTTTTGAGCCAGGGGTGTAAGGGCTTTTTAGCCTGTGTAGTGGCAGAGCCTAGCCCCGTAACTGACTTTCAGAGCATTCCGGTTTGTGAGTACCCTAACGTGTTTCTGGAGGAGCTGCCAGGATTACCACCTGGGCGTGAGATCGAGTTTGAGATCTCACTGGTACCGGGGACCAGCCCCATTTCTACTGCATCGTACCGGATTGCACCACTTGAGCTGCAAGAGCTCAAGTCACAGCTACAGGACCTGTTGGAGAAGGGCTTTGTGAGGCCCAGTGCGTCCCTTTGGGGAGCCCTGTGTTGTTTGTGAAGAAGAAGGATGGTACCCTGCGACTTTGTGTTGACTACAGATAGCTGAATAGGGTCACCATCAAGAACAAGTATCCGTTGCCGAGGATTGACGACCTTTTTGACCAGTTGGAAGATGCCATAGTGTTCTCCAAGATAGATCTGAGGTCAGGTTACCACCAGTTGAGGATTAGGGAGACCAATGTCTCCAAGAAAGCTTTCTGTACCTGGTATGGGCACTACGAGTTCTTGGTCATGCCGTTTGGGTTGACCAACACCCTCGCTGCTTTTATGGATTTGATGAACTGGATTTTCAGATCGTATTTGGACCAGTTTGTGGTGGTATTCATCAACATACTCATTTACTCGCGGGACCAGGCACAACACGAACAGCATCTACGGATGATTCTTGACACTTTGAGGCGACACAGGTTGATGTCAAGTATAGCAAGTGCGAGTTTTGGTTGAGACAGGTGACTTTCTTGGGCCACGTGAACTTAGGGGATGGTTTGGCTGTGGACCTAGACAAGGTTGAGGCCGTACTCAAGTGGGAGAGGCACGTACAGTGATAGAGATACGCAGCTTTTTGGGATTGGCAAGTTACTATCGGTGGTTTATCAGAGGATTCTCGTAGATTGCACGTCCTCTGACTCAGTTGACTCAGAAGGATGTGCCCTTTGCCTGGACAGATGCGTGTGAGGCGTATTTTTATGAGTTGAAGGAGAGATTGACTTCAGCTCCTGTGCTTACCATCCCGGACAGCAGTGGCGGTTTTGTGGTGTACACTGACGTTTCGTTGTAGGGGTTAGGGGGTGTGCTCATGCAACGGGGTCACGTTGTTGCTTACGCTTTGCGGCAACTGAAGCTCCATGAGCATAGCTACCCCACCCATGACTTAGAGTTGGCAGCTATTGTCTTCGTGCTGAAGACATGGAGGCATTACCTTTACGGTGAGACTTTTGAGATTTTCACAGATCACAAGAGCCTCAGGTACTTGTTTGACCAGAAAGAGCTTAACATGAGACAGAGACATTGGTTAGAGCTCTTGAAGGACTACGACTGTAGTATCTCCTACCATCCAGGGAAGGCCAATGTGGTGGTTGATGCCTTGAGTCGGAAGGCGCCCGCCCACTTAGCTAGTCTATAGATGCAGAGTTGGAGACTCATGGAGGAGTTGGGTAGTTGGAGACCCCAGGAGTCACAGGGGTATTGTGGGGCAATGACAGTGATGTGGCAGATGTGACTAGAGCTAATAGACAGCATCATCGCAGGATAGATGACAGACCCATACTTACAGGCACTACGGGACAGAGTGCTGTCAGGAGACCCAGGAGACTTTTCCTTTACAGATGAGGTGCTACGCATGGGGGGACACTTGTGTGTTTCCAGGGATGAGGAGTTGTTGAGAGAGCTCTTGACGGAGGCGCACGGGTCCAGGTTCACCATACATCTCGGGAACACAAAGATGTATCATGATCTGAGACACGACTTTTGGTGGAGAGGGATGAAGTGGGATGTTGGTGAGTTTGTGCAGCAGTGTTTAGTGTGCCAGCAGGTGAAGGCCGAGCACTAGAGGCCTGCTAGGCCATTGCAGCCACTTCCTGTGCCAGAGTGGAAGTGGGGGAGCATCGCCATGGACTTGGTGGTGGGTCTACCTATTACCCAGCGAGGACACGATGTAGTCTGGGTGATAGTGGACAAGTTGACGAAGATGACACGTTTCCTGCCGATCCAAGTCACCTTGGGACCAGCATAGTTGGTAGAGAGGTACATTCGCGATGTGGTACGCCTGCACGGAGTTTCACGTGAGATTGTATTTGACAGGGATACCCGATTTACTTCCCAGTTCTGGGCTGAGTTTCCGCAAGCTTTAGGGACACGGTTGAGGTTCAGTACTGCGTACCACCCCCAGACAGACGGACAGTTAGAGCGCACCATACAGACACTTGAGGACCTTTTACGCACTTGTGTACTGGACTGGAGAGGCTCCTGGGAGGAGCATTTACCCCTGGCGGAGTTTGCATACAATAACAGTTACCACTCGAGCATCGGCATGGCACCCTACGAGGCTCTATACGGACGGAGGTGTACTGCACCCTTGAGTTGGGTCAAGGTGGGGACAAAGTGGGAGGTTGGCCCCAGGCTGATCCGGTAGAGTCAGAAGGTGATAGAGTAGATTCACAGATGATTCCGCACTGTCAGGAGCAGGCAGAAGAGTTATGCTGACGGGAAATGCAGATTGGTGCTGTTCGAGGTTGGGGATCACGTCTTTCTCCGCGTTTCGCCCATGAAAGGCCTGTAGCGTTTTGGGGTGAAAGGAAAGCTTACGCCGAGGTTTGTGGGGCCCTTTGAGGTCCTGGAGCGGGTAGGACCCGTTGCTTACTGGCTTGCCCTTCCTCCCTAGCTTTTTGGAGTGCACGACGTGTTTCACGTTCCAACCTCAAGAAGTACGTCACTGATCCCAGTCACGTTCTGAGTCATGAGAGTGTCGAGATGGGTGACAACCTAACCTACCCCGAGAGACCAGTGCAGATACTAGATAGAGCCATCCGGAGTTTGAGACAGAAGCAGGTACCACTGGTGAAGGTCCTGTGGAGAAGCCAGCGGTATGAGGAGGCTACCTGGAAACCAGACTCGGCGATGCGAGAACGGTACCCAGAGCTTTTTGAGGGTTTGTCTTTTCGGACCTACTTCGATCCTCTTTAAGTTTGTTATGCATTTTATGTTTCTTTTTCTACACCCTAGCTAGTTCAAGTTTCGGGGATGAAACTTCCTTTAAGTTTGTTATGATGTAAAGATCCGTCCTACTTTTAGCCTTTTAAGACATCTAGAGCCTAAGTTAGACGTCTGAGCCCTTTCCCGGACGTCTGAAAATGAAATTTCTGTACACGTACTGTGCCCTGCACGCACGCGACACGCAGGACCTTCTCTTCTCTCTCCTTTTTCTCCTCTCCTTGCCGAACCCTAAGCCCCCAGCCACCTATAAAAAACCCCCTCCCCTCCTCTCCTCTCCACTCCACACACCACCATCTCTACCTTCAGAGCTGCGGAAGTGGCGAGAGAAAGCGAGCGAGGGAGAGCTAGAGGGCGAGAAGGAGGAGAGTGCGGGAGGAGGAGTTTGAGGTCGGAGAGCTCCGGTGGGAGCTCGGCGGAGCTCACACGGCCATCGCAGGCGCGTGTGGGAGGAGGAGAGAGTCCGGAGAGCCGTCCTCGACCATCTGTAGCGGTTGGAGCTGCGACAGCGTGAGGAGGTGTATGGCAGAAGGAGATGGGAGCAGGTTCTGGTTTTGGAAATTTTCCAGTATCATACGTCTACAGCGGAGTCCGGACGGCTGGTGGAGCACTTGGACGTCTGGAGTTAAAACCAGATGTTTGAAAGCTCATTTATCGCGAAGGTACGTTCTTTTCGTAGTTACGGCCATGCAGGCCGCACTGCAGAGTATTATTGCACCTGATTTGGGTGGCTGCAATTGTCGTATGCAAAAGTAGCCTTGGGAAGGAGCACAGAACTCTCTTCCACGCACTTTCGGACGTCTGATCAGCTCACCAGACGACTGGAGGTACTTCCAGACGACTGGAAGAGTGGTTCGACGTTTGGAACGGCCTTCAGACAATTGTAGAGGAGGCTTGTATGTCTGAGGACACTGTAGGGACTTGAGGTAAAGTTCTGTATCTTTTAGGACGTTTGGACTTATTTCCAGACGTTTGATTTTGGGCTGTATACATGTTTTTGACCCATTTGGGGTCCGGTCGGGATCCAATTTACGCAAATGAAGTACCTATAGTTTCCTTGTGAGTTTCGCTACGTACTAAAGGCCTTTGTACATTGTTTTGAACCTTCCTTTTGTGATGTATTCCCTCGTATAGGGTTTCAGCGTACTGCGTGTTTAGGGCTCGCAGAGACACCTGGATTTGTAGTTCGAGCCTCCAGTACTCCCGAATTGTCTAGTAGAGTGGTTTAATACTTTTAATAATGTTCAGATAAGCATGTATTGTAGAATTAACTGATTGGAACCCTATGATGTGGCATGAACCCTATGGTAGAAAATGAATGCATTGTTTGGTACCTATATGCAAAATTGAGATAAATTACTAGCAATTGCCTGTGAAATAATTGTGGGTTTCCTGTTAGAATACAAGATGCATGTATTTTATAATAAATTTCCTGTGAAATCACCAGCGGCATGTTTCAAACTATGGAAACACAAGCTGCCTGCATATAAATGAGAACTGAATTGTGAATGGTGGAATCTGGATTAGAATAAATGTGGTGAATATGAGCATGAACCCTATAAGGAATTAGGAGTAGAACTCTTGTGGTTAGTTGGAAACCTGGACTGTAGACGGGAAGTGTGCTTGCCCTTGAGTATGTGGTACCAAGGAGAGCGACTGTCCCCTTTTCGTGTAGAGCGGAGCTAGCCGCCCTTGGGTTGAGACCCAGGGTTAGGATTGGCTACTCTACACCGACTCCTGTTGGCCCTCGTGTATACGGTACCTAGGCGAGCTACTAGTGTAGGGAGAGAGCTAGCCACCCCACGAGGCCCGGGGTTCAGTTAGCCACCCTACACCAACTTGTTAGGCCCTCTGGGCAAACCAGGGTAATCAGATGAGGGTGCACGGACTGTGGAGGGGCGAGACCCCTGTTTTGAGAGGGCAAGACCCTATTCTGTTCCATGTTGTACTTTGGGCGTACCCGCTAGCGGAAACGACTGACTGCATGTCAGTGCGGGGTAGCTACCCGTGTGCTTATCATGCGTGCCGTAGTCACCGCTACGTCTTGTCAGTGACCTTGGGGTGGTTGACTGGGTGTAGGACTACCACGGGGGACTCTCTCGGCCATGAGAGCACCACGTGTACCTTCTACTCTTCGGAAAAGACCGCAATCAAGATCGTTCCCATGAGGAACATGCAAGATCAAGAAAATCTGAAAGTTTAAGGGAAATGGGTGAGAAAAAATGAAATACGTATAAAATAAAATAACTAGAAAAGAGAATTAAACTTGTTACTTTTGCTTCTTTAGATGATATAGATACTACTCTACTCAGCATTCGCTGACTCTGCCTTTTTCATAACACTGTTTAGGACCAGGAGTTGAGTAGCCCGAGTTTCCGACTGCGAAGGGTGCTGGGCCCAGTCGAGCCCAGCCGTAGTTTTTTACACTTCCTGGTTGTACTCCCTTACTGTTATAGTAAGTATTCAAACTTTTTCTTAGCTACTGTTGTCTCTACTGTTACTTTCGTTTCCGCTGTTCTGTTGATGTGGTGGTATGTAATGGAATAGCAGCTTTACTTTCCTTTACTGCTTGTACGTTTTTACTGCTTAGTTATATTGCATGTGTGAATGTGGTTTACTTCCTGCTTTTTGGTTATTTCTTGTTGGACGACTGGGTCTTGGGATTAGTCGAGCCGAGTCGGTCTCGGGTCCTGTAGGGATCAGGAAATCGGGTCGTAACAAACCCACCATCACTAATCAGAGCCTTTGGTACACTGAACCAACTAAAGATGTTTTTCTTTACAAAGTCCATGGCCACCTTATGGTCATTGGTTCTGGTTGGGATGGCCTCAATCCATTTGAATACGTAGTCGACTACAACTAGTATATGTAGGTACCTAAAGGAATTGATAAAAGGTCCCATAAAATCAATGCCCTAGACATCAAAGATCTCGACTTCAAGGATTGGATTTAGGGGCATTATATCTTTCCTGGTCATGTTTCCTAAAGTTTGACAGGTAATACATGATCTATAGAAATTGTAAGAGTTGCGGAATAAAGACGGCCAATATAATCCACTTTGTAGGACTTTGTCTGCCATCTTTCTTCTTGAGAAGTGACCTTCACAAGCAAAAGTATGGTAAAATTCTAGCACACTTGTGATCTCTTCATCCGGAACACAATGGCGGATAACCTGATCCACACACATTCTAAACAGTTCTGGGTCTTCCTAAAAGTAGTATTTGGCATTGGAAATTAATTTATCACGCCTATGCTTAGGCCAATCCATGGGTAATTTTTTGATTGCCAAATAGTTAAAAATGTCTGCAAACCAAGGTAGTTTACAAACAATCAAAAGAGTTTCATAGGGAATGAATCAGAAAATTGAGGAGTTGCAAGTTCTACAAGGATTCTGGAAGATGATCTGCTACTACATTTTGGGCACTAGATTTGTCTTTGATTTCTAAATCAAATTCTTGTAGTAGAAGGATCCATTTGATTAATCTGGGTTTTGCATCCTTCTTAGATATCAAGTGCCTCAATGTAGTATAATCTGTGAAAATTGTGACATGAGATCCAAGTAGATAGGGTCTAAACTTCTCTAAAGCAAATACTACTGTTAGTAACTCTTTTTCTGTAGTGGTATAATTCTTTTGAGCATCATCAAGAGTTTTACTAGCGTAGTAAATCACAGAGGGTTTCTTATCAATCTTTTGTCCTAAGACCGCGCCAATTGCAAAATTAGAAGCGTCGATCATGATTTCGAATGGGTGATCCCAATTAGGAGGTTGTAGGATGGGTGATTGTGTAATGGCCTCCTTCAATAGATTAAAAGCCCTCAAGCAGCTTGAATCAAAATCAAAGGTTTGATCTTTCACCAGTAGATTACTTAAGGGCCTCGCCACCTTCAAAAATCCCACATGTCCAAGAAATGATCTCACTTGTTTAATCATCGAAGGTGGTGGGAGTTTTATGATAGTGTCCACCTTTGCTTTATCCATTTCAATTCCTCTTTCAGGCACAATATGGCGAGGGACTATGCCTTCCCTAACCATGAAGTGGCTCTTTTCTCAAGTTAGGACAAGATTTACCTCTATGCACTTATGTAAAGTTTTCTCTAGATTGATCAGACAAGATTCAAAAGAGTTCCCGAACACAGAAAAATCATCCATAAAGATTTCCATAAAATCACCCACCATGTCTAAAAGGATTGCAAGCATGCATCTCTGAAAAGTCTCTGGTGCAGTGCATAATCCAAAAGGCATCCTACGAAATGCGAATGTTCTGTAGGGACATGTGAAGGTGGTTTTCTCTTGATCGTCGGGGTGGATAGCTACTTGATTGTAGCTGGAGTCGCCATCCAAGAAACAAAAAAACTTTTGGTCGACTAGTCTTTCAGGAATTTGATCAATGAAGAGAAGTGGAAAGTAGTCTTTTGTAGTTGCATTGTTTAGCTTTCTGTAATCGATACAAACTCTCTAAGAGGAAGCTGTGCCGATTGGAATCAACTCCCCATTATCATTAGTAATCAAAGTCAGCTCAGCTTTCTTGGGAACCACTTGTATAGGACTGATCCACGGGCTATCAGAGATTGGGTAGATTATTCCCGCATCTAACCACTTAATCATCTCCTTTTTCACAAGCTCCCGCATATTGGGATTCAGTCATCTCTGCATCTCCCAGGAGGGTTTAGATCCATCTTCAACATATATTCTGTGGGTGCAGTAAGTAGGACTGATTCCCTTCAGATCATCCAATGTCCAATCAATTGCCCTACTGTTTCTTCCCAAAACCTAAATTAATTGATTTTTTTGAGTTTGGGTTAGATAAGAGCTAATGATCACTAGATAAGTCTGATTATATCCCATGAAAACATACTTTAGATAATTAGGAAGAGGTTTTACTTTAGGTTTGGGTCCTTGGGATGGAGGGTCCAAAGGTGGATCACAGTTATCCTCAAGAGGTCTTGGAATCAAGTTAGTGACTGGGTGACTGACCTCTTGATTGGTTTGGGAATCGAGGCCTGTAGGGTCGGATTGGGAAACTCCTAAATTCATACAGTATTTAGCATTATGGTCCACATCCTTAGAATCTTCCATCATTCCACAATCCTCAAATTGTTTGATGGCCTTAAAAATATCAATCCTTGTCATCTTGTCCCCGAATTTAATTTCCATACTTCCAGATTCACAATCAACATTAGCCTTGGCAGTAGCTAAGAATGGTCTTTCCAAAATTATTGGGGTGTTCTTCAAATTTTCTGGTACCTCCATGTCAAGGACCAAGAAATCCACAACGAAATAAAAATCGCGAACCTTGACAATTATATCCTCAATAATTCCCTGTGGTGTGGTCATAGATCGATCAGCTAGCTGTAGTGTGACCTTGGTAGGTTTTAACTCTCCAAAGTTAAATTTTCATATAACATTGTGGGGATCAAATTGGAGGCACCTAAATCTAAAAGAGTCCTATGACGCGCTACAGGTCGTTGTAGCTTGCGTATACTGAGTCGGCTTTAAACAAAGAAACAGATGCGAGTCTGAGTGTCGAACACAGGGAGGCGTGAAAATCGGGTTTTTCTATCACTTAGTGTCACGGAAATGGTGAGTTTTTGCTTGCGCAGGAAAATGCGGGGAAAAACGAGTAAGAGAGAGAGAAAGAGAGAGAGAGTAGGGTTAGAGTTTTTTTAAGTCATGGCATTCATGCAACTCACGATACGAAAAAATTTGTTAAGAAGAGAAAGAGCGACAATAGCTGGAATAGAAACATCTTCATTTAACATGCGCTTTAGTTTTACAAGTACAACACTAGATAAATGCTTAAGCACAAGTAAAGTAAAGCTAAGCTAGAGAGAGAGAGAAAGAGAAAGGGGACGACAAGGTGGCCACGGCGGTGGAGGAGGGCTCCGTTGGTGGCTCGTCGACTCCGGCGATTACAAAAGTGTGCTAGGGATAGCTAGGAGTAGGGTGGAACACTTGCAAGGGTATTCAATGCCTTCCATGGGTGGTTGGAAGGGGTTTATATATGAAGAAGGGCTTTTTAAATGAAGAAGGGGCTTTAGCGACATCCAGAACGTCTCTAAAACTCTTCCCAAAATGTCGGTGAAGCCCCTTTGCCTGCCGGTTCCTCGCGCGCGCTGTGCTTCCTCTCGCGCGCAATCCGCGTGGTCGCCTTAAGGGCTATCCGATTGAAGATCGGACTGTTGAGATCACGCGCGGAGTGCGCCTTCAGTTCGCGCCCTGCTGTGGATCGTCTGATCAAAGATTGGATGGTTGAGATCGTGCACGGAGCGCGCCTTCAGATTGCGCCTCACGAGCACGCGCCTACGCGGCTGCATCTGCGGGAGCCATGTAGCCTTTATCCGGCCGTTCGCTTGCGCATTGACGGCTGAATTTCATCCGTGCGCTCCTTTGCCTTAGATTTGCTATGCAATGCATTTCGACCCCGCGTCGGGTGTGTCGGCGTTTGTTAGTCGACCGCTGCACTGTTGTAGTGGATTGTCGCGGAGAGGAGGTAGGTGCACGAGTGTGAAGGCGATTGTCAGCCGTTCGATCGAAGATCAACGATTGAGACCACTCCTGCGGGTGATGGAGGCACGTGCTGCGATTGATGGATGCGCCGATCTTGCACCACGTGGCGCACCGGTGACTATTCATCAGATCAATGGTCAGAACTTTTTGGGTGAATTGCGGGACCTTTGGATGTCGGATCTGGTCGATTTTGAGCCCGTTGGACTCTGTTGGTCGTTCTGAATTCATCCGTGAGGTTCGATTGCTCATCTGAGACCTGTTTTGACATGCACTTGTGCAAATGGCCATTAATAATGTATCATAAGTAATCTCGATGTGCGATGCATGCAATGCTCCCATGCCCATTTATGATGTGTTATCTGTGCATTTTATCCTTAAGACCGACCCAGTTTGGCAGAATTATCGTCATAAAATGTAGTGTTATCACCCTATCAAAGGCAGTATCTCCAATAACACAAGAAATTAAAGGGGCTTCATAATTTTTTTGTTTTCAGGGTAGGTTTTTAAGGATAAATGCGCTAGCTTGTTCAGATAACACTACCCTTTTAGATGATTTGGCCTGGCATTTAGGTGTGCACATTTCTTTCAAAAATTTCGCACAGGCTGAGATATTCTCAATTACTTCTTGGAGTGGTATATTCACCTGCACTTGTTTTAAAATATCAAGCCACTCCTCAGATGGATTCATTTTCCTTTTCCTAGGTTTGTTCAAGACTTCAGGAAAGTGTGCTTGAGAGAAATCATGAGTGTTTGGGTCCTGATCCTTATCTTCTAGATTAGCTTGGTCTTCCAGGTCAGATTCGGGCTCTTCAAGATCTTGATTAGATTTAGGATTCGAGGAGTAAGGATCTTGGATTTGTTTCCCACTTCTCAAAGTTACAGCACTAGCAAAGGCATTATAGGTAGAAGGTTGAGGTGGGTTTTGCAAGATAGGTTGAGCCTGGTTAGGATTTAGGTTAGCAAAGCCAGGTGGGTGCTGGGGAGCAGGTTGAACTATATGTGCTTGTTGCTCTCGTGTGTTGTTTTGGTTAACCCTATTAAAGTTTCTAGGGTTGGGGATGGGTTGGGATGGCAGCATCCCGTGTTGTCTTGCATCAACTAATTAGTCCAATTGTCCCATCAATTCTATCCTTAATTGATTCATTTCTTCTTTATATCTCAATTTCATTTCTCGCATTTCCTTGAGGACTAAACTTAGATCCGATGGGTGGGTTTCCTAGGTAGGCTGAGGTTGGTAAGTTCGTGGTTGTGTGTACCTACTAGGTTGCCCATAATTATTTTTCCCAGTCAAGTTAAGACCCTGGGTGGGTTTCTAACTTCTCTAGGCAAAACTAAGATGGTTACGTCATCCAGGGTTGAAGGTGTTTGAATATGGGTCATTTCTAGTGTATCCTTGGATTGCATTAGCGTCCTTAGAATAATTAGGCATTAGGATGCCTAAATTAGAATTTGAGGGCATCAAGGTCCCTCCTTGGTACCCAGAAAGAGACGGGTCCAAGTAAAGTTGGCTGATGGGTGGAGCCTTGGTCAGGTCATTAATATTGTGCACTACTTCCTAACCTAGAGGGTTGGGGAGTTGGGTGTAGGTTAACATAGAAATTCCTTGGGTAGGCATAGAGTTTACTTTAGAATGTGTACCTAAGGAATTCTGCCCTTCAGAAGGTTATCCAATTTCTTATCCAAATTCTTTACATTTTTTTCCCACAAGTTCTACCTTATCCAATCGTTGTGCAATCAGTTCTAAATCAATCGAATTTAAATCATCCTTAATTTCATAAACTTCGCTCCTTGGTTGATTTGAGCTATTGAAGGTGGACATCGAGGCATTGTTGAGGGATTTTTCATTCATATTCTCAAATGATTCAAAGGCACCCTCAGCATCTTTTCTTAGGAAATTGCTACCACATGTTGCATCAACAAAATTCTTCAACTTGTCACTTAACCCATAATAGAAAATATGGCCCAAGTGCCACTTGGAAATCCCATGATGAGGGCATTTCCTAGCTAAGTCATTATATCTCTCCCAGGCCTCATGCAATTGTTTCTCAGGGTTCTGCTTGAAGGTTGTAATGGTACATTTAAGGGCATTTGTTTTTCCTATGGGAAAAAAATTCTTCAAAAAAGTGCTTCTTAAATCTTCCCAAGTTAGGATTGGTCTACCAATAGTTCTCAACCATTGAGTAGCTTTATCTTTGAAGGAAAATGGGAACATTTTCATCATTAAGTTATCCTCATTCATGTTCCTAGGGCCAAAGGTCCTTCCTATGTGTAGAAGTTCTTCAAGGTGGTGGAAGGGGTCATCGTAGTTGTGGCCATGGAAGTGGGGAATCGGATTAATGATTTGTGGTTTAAGCTCCAAATCAGCCCCATCTTGAGGTACCCTGACAAAAGGTTTAGGTTGGGCATCAGGAGGATTGTAAAAGTCTCTGAGAGGGCGGTCTGCTCTCCCATTTTGGAGTCGGGTAATGGCCTGTACTATGACCTGCATCTATCTGTCATGATGCCAGCCCTGCCTATCAATCTACCTCCTTAAAAGAGCCATTAAATCTAGATTTTCTACCTCCTCCTCAACATCATCTTCCTCATGGTGACTGGTCATTGAAGAAGATTTAGATTTAGATCTTGGAAAATCAGGTATTCTCCTAGGATTTCTCTTTAAAGGTGGTGGCAAATTAGGGTTTAGAGATCTTCCACCTTGCATGCACCAGAAGAATGTCTATAGATGAGAGAGAGAAGATAGATGCAAGATACCCACCTTCACAATGCTAGCAGTCAAGCTAATCCTTAGAGTGTAATCTCTAATTAGACTTAATCCTGGCTCTTCAAAATACGACTAGATTAGGTCAACCCTTGAATTACTTGGCTGGCCAGAAGGGTGGGACACCCTAGGGTACCCTGCATGGTGGGACACCACTAAGGGTTAACGCGTTATCGCACCGATCTTTCTTGTCACCAGTGGGTCCAAGTAGACAAGGCCTTGACCTTAGTCTAATCTAACTTCAAGTTACCAAGTAGACTAGTTCTACCTAGGGAACATCTACTCAATTTCAGGCTTAGGCTTGAAGTGCTTTTGGAATATGATGGGTGTTAGGGGGTGTTGTCCTTAAAATTAATTTCAAAGGTGATGTGCACAATCAAGGGGTTCACAATAGAAGCTTAGTTGATGTGATTGCTTTTAAGGTTCAAATGCTTGTATTAGTGAATTTTAGGATTCACTTGGGTAAATATCTCCAAACAATGATTTTGATGAGGCACACAAGAGATTTTGCAAATCCCAATTATTTGATAGATTTCCTTTAAGTATGGGGATGCAAGTGTGCTCTACCTTAATGTGAAACCCTAAGAGCAGATAGTGCTAAATGATGAATTTGAAGTCCAAAACAAGTAAGGTAGTTAGACCCAATCAATTCAATCAATTGCTCCTATTACACCACCAAGTAAGCACTTATAAAATATTTTTTTCAAGAATTTTAATGCACATTTTTTATTTTTTTCAGATTTAAACTGTACTGGAGGTTTTGTAGTCTATTTTGACCCCTAGTTAGTAATAGAATATTCCGTGTAATTAAACATGCACAAAATATTTTTTTCAGATTTTGTAGAGATTCTATATTATAACTGGAATCTAACATATCAAATTTCAGGTAAATCGGAGTTGTATAAAAATTCCTATGATTTTTTGAATTATAAAAAATTAGGAACAACAATAGACTTGATAGTAGTTTAGTTTGCAAATTTTGAAAATTTTTGTGTATATCATAATGTTACGAAATTTGAATATGTTTTTTTTTGACTTCCATACGCACGTCTAGTAGCAATTTCATAATTTTTGGATATGTAAAATTTTGGGAATTGAATTTTGAAAATAAAAGTTTATTGCAACTTGAATATGTAGAAGGTGGTTTTGTTGATTTTCAAATGTATATATATGTATGTATGTATATATATATATCTTGTGAAAAGCAAGAAAATACTAACCTAAGGATCAAGCAAAGCACTTAATTTTTTTTGGATTTTTTTTTTTTGTGAAAGGAAATCTTACCTAATCTAAGATATGAGTACTCAGATGAGATTAAAAACTTGCAATTTTTCCGTTGTTGCTTTTCTTCTCGAATTTTCACATATCCTGTGTACACAAAATAAATGGAAATAAAGAAGGTTAGAAATCTCAAATAAGCATTGAGGAGAAAAGCTTCAAGAATAACTCTATTGCCTCCCCAGCAACGGCACCAATTTGTTTGTCATGAAACATGTAAAAAGATTTTTATATTGTTATAGTTGCAAATCATGCTGAAACAAATAAATTTATAAATCAGAAACAATGAGTCCTGAGTCATTCGTAGGGAGGCAAAACGAGATTCTTAAAGCTTTTCGTACTAACTAATCTAACCTAATGAAAGCATATAGAGAGAGACAAGATAGCCATTGAATCAAACTTTTTATTGCTACTTGTAGAAAGTTCTAAATTACGAATCTAAACAAATATACTAGAGAGAGAGAGAGAGAGAGATGAAGAGTGGAGCCACTTGAGGATGCTTGTGTGAAGTGTGGTAGCACTTCAGATCCAGGGCGTCGGGAAGAAGGCCAGAGAGAGGTGCTACAGAGAGAGAGCTAGAGATGTGTGTAGGTGGAATTGCCTCTCAAATGGGAGCTCTGGGGCACTTTTTAGCTAAAATGAGGGACAAAGCAAGTATTTTAGCCTCCAAAACCGTGTAACACCCTTGGATTAATCAAATTTGTCGATTAGGAGATCCACAGATCAGATCAACAGATGACGATCCAATGACCCTGCTTCACTCTTCAGTGGTCGAGGGCTTGGTAGGGGACCGTTGGGATGGCGTCACATGGCATCATGCTGATCGTCCATCTTCCCGCCTTTGTAGTTGGTGCATAGGGCTTCTATTGAGTTGATTTTTGTGCTGTTGGATTACGATCATTGATCTGGATCCATCCGTGCGGTCGGATTTAGTATCTGAGGTCTAGATTTGTGCTATCTTGTCTCTTGGTCTTTGATCTTCCGTGGACTGAATGTGATGCTACGAAAGTTCGATCAAAACGATTCTGGAAGCGTCGGACTCCAATCGTCGTCTTGATTAGATCCATATGGTCAAATTTATCATCTGTGGCCCCGAATCATCTGTAATTAATATCGCCTCTGTAACGAGCGTGTGGCGCAGACGTCTTTTAAGACGTCTGGAGGGTTGTCCAGACGTCTGACCAGACGTCTGGGATAGTTTCCAGACGTCTGGAAATCCGTTATTTTTGACACACGCGAGTCGTCTACGCGCCTGAGCGCGCAGACCGCATATTCGCCTTCTTCCCTCCTGCGGCTGCAGGATTCCCCTGCCGCGAATCCTTCTCTCTCCTCCTCACGCGGCCTTAAAATGGCACGCCTCCCCTCCCGTCTCCACCGTCTCCTCCTTCTTCTCCTTCAGCCAGTGAGCGTGAGGGCGGCAGCGGCGGCCGCAGTGAGCGCGGAGGAGGTGCGGCGTGCGAGGGCGAGCTCGCCGGAGCGGCTTGGCCGGCCGGCGGAGGGCGCAGGGGGCGCGGAACGACGCGGAGAGGGACCTACTGCAGTCTGAGCAGCAGGCGCGAGGTGCGACGCGGGCGGTGTCGCGAGCGGAGGCCGAGTAGCGCCCTGATTCTGGAAAAATTTCCAGAATCAGACGTCTGGGTTGATAGGCAGACGGCGAGGACAACGTCTGGTAGCTCATACAGACGTCTGAAAGGTGTGTATTCCGCTTTCTTCTTCCTTCCTGTCGACCGACCGTACTAAGGGAGGGAGTTGGCTGTGCGCAGGTTCGCTGATTCGCCATCCTTTGCGAATCAGACGTCTGGAAGTTGTACCAGACGGCGGGAGTGACCTCCAGACGTCCGGGGTGACCATCGGACGTCTGGGAGCTAGGACAGACGTCCCCGCAGACTTCTGGACGTCTGGGAAACCACACTGAACAGGTAATTCTCTGATCCACTGTTTAAGACGTCTGGAAGAAGTTCCAGACGTCTGATTTTGCACAGTATCATCTTTTTCGACCTGTTTAGGGCCCGTTCGGGCTCCGTTTTCCGCGATTCAAGTTGCGTTCTTTTCAGAATTAATTCCTCTACCCGTCTACAGTAGCTATACACTGTTTTGAGACACTCCTTGTGTTGATCCTTGTGATAGGACCTCGTTCAGTTGCAGTCTTGAGAGTCGCGGAGGCACGCGGGATTCCCGATCACGCCCCCATTACTCCCGTTGTACCTGGTAGAGTGGCTTAAGTTTATTATTAAAATTTGTTAAAGTATGGAACCATAACTAGAATCTAGGACATTGCATGAATCCTAGGAATGAGAAATGTATGGAATGATAGCTCCTAGGTGATGCATGAATCCTAGGGCTGGAAAACTAGTTGTATGCTAGATCCTAGGATGTGGCATGAACCCTAGGATGGAAAAACGTGTGGAATGTATAATACTACAGTCTTGGAAAAATGGAAAGGAATATAAAGCTGCCTGTAAATTGAATTAACAGCTGCCTGTTATGAATAAAGAAACATGATTGAGATCCTGGATTGTGAGAACGTGAAACTGGAAAGTGAAACATATGATGTTTTGAGATAAAGAGCTGGAACCCTACGGGGAATTAGGAGTGGAACTCCTGGAAAGAAAAAGGAATGGAACTGAGATGTAGTTGTACTGTCTCTTGGGTACGCAGTACCAAGGGAAGTACCTATACCTGTTTAGTGCAGAGTGGGGCCAGCCACCCCAGGGACCCGGGGTTAGGATTGGCCGCTCTGTACCGACTTGTTGGCCCTCGTGTACGTAGTACCGAGGAGAGCTACTAGTGTTAGGAGAGTATTGGCTACCCCACGGGCCCCGGGGTTCTGCTAGCCTCCTTCACCGACTTGTTAGGCCCACTAGGGCAAACCAGGGTAGTCAGGCGAGGGTGCGCGGACTGTGGAGGGGCAAGGCCCCGGTTTGGTTACTGTGGAGGGGTTGGACCCCTGTTACTGAGAGGGCTCTGCCCTGGTTTCGTGCTGTGCTTTGGGCGCACCCGTTAACGGAAACGACTGATCGCGTGCCAGTGCGGGCTAGCTACCTGTGCGTTTATCGCACGTGCCGTAGTCACCGTTACGTCTGTCAGTGACCTTGGGGTGGTTGACTGAGGGTAGGATCACCACGGGGGACTCTCCCGACTAGGAGAGCACCACGTGCTACTTCTACTTTTGGAAAAGACTGCAATCAAGATCGTTCCCACGAGGACATTCGAGATCAAGTAAAGGATCTGAGAAATAAATGAAATAGTGAGAAAATTGAAAGATGTGATTAAAGGAAGTAATAGAACATAACAGCTACTGTACACTCTACTGTTGCCTTTAGTTACTTTGCCACTCTACTCAGCGTTTTGCTGACGTGTTACACTCGTTACCTTTTTCAGGACCAGGTGTTGAGCAGCCAGGGTCGGCGGCTGCAGAGGACGCTGGGCCGAGTAGGGTCCAGTAGAGTTTACCACAGTCTTTTGTACCTCTTTTGTTTCTGTTCTAGTGAGTAGTTTTTGTTTCCGCTGTACTTTCTTTACCTGCAGTTCTTGTTATATGATAAATGTTGTTCTACTGTTGTGGTGGTATCTACTGTAGTAGTTTCTTTCCTTACTGCTGTACTTCCTTACTGTTAGTTATATTCATGCTGAATGTGGTTTATTTTACTGCTCTTTTGGTTACTTCCTCGTTGGATGACTAGGTCTTGGGATTAGTCGAGTCGGTCCGATTCTCGTGTCTCGTAGGGACTCGGGAACCAGGTCATTACAGCCTCTCATTTAGAGCGTAAAATAACATTATTATTCATAAAGCTAATATATCAACTATGATGCAAAATATGCTGCTCATGCATGCATTATTTCTAAATTAAGCTAAAATCTAACTTAACTCAGGTATATTAGGTTGTATGATTGCTGTGCAATCACTTGCTCATAACCTTCTTCTATTTGACTGCTCGCTCCTATCCTTCTCTCACTTCTAGATTGGCATAGTTGGTTTGGATGAGGGTATATGCCTCCTCATCCATGGTCTGTCCCATTAAAGTAGGGGGACAGCTTGATGGCTGCCCCTCGATGCGCTTGGTTTGAGAAGCCATTTGCAAGAAGATTTTGTACATCTTATTTGCTGTTAGGCTCTGATACTATTAGCATATTAGAACTACATAACTCTATTTTGATGTTTAACAAAATATATAATTAATGTTATTATGTTTGTCTCTTATTCTTGAATTGCAGATTATCCACTGTACAAGTTTGATAAAGATACATGAAGGATTGAAAACATGGATATTCATGTTATTTGAGGAAGTTCTCAAAATTCTTTGATGAAGGCTTGATGAAGGCCACTTTCATTTTATTTTAGATCTTTGTTAAAAAGCCTTATTTACTTGCACAGTTATACAACAAATATCGTAGTTCTTGTTATTATGAATTTTATTGACAAAATTTCAGTAGAAAATTACCACGTTGACTTTTATTGACTTATAACTTTATATGAACATTTGCGTGAATGTTACAAAATGTTCTAGAAGTTATTTTTATCATATGTCAATAAATTATTCAAAACTCTTCAAGATATATGCGCTGTAGCCGCAACTGCATATTTAATTCAAAATAAATAACTGCAAATCAGTTATAAGTCAAAATGTAGAAATTAGTCGTATAATTATTTTCAGCTATATTTTTATTAATTAACTAATTTACGTAATTATGTGTTATTACGAAATTTAATTTTAGTTATGGTTTTCTATAACCACTTAAATGTTGTTTCAAAAAAAAAATAACCACTTAAATGTTTTTGCCCCAATGTTCATGACTTTTGAAAGGACCTTAGCACTACTATATATACTCTCTTTGGTTCTTCATTAATGTACACACATATATGAAATATCTATTCTCATATCTACTAAAAAATATCCAAGAGTTCATCAACTTTTGAAAAAGGCCTCTCATGCAATTTCAAGTGCTCTCAAAGCTTTCTCTCAAGTGTGCTCCACTACAAAAGATTTTTCATCACTTTGACGCATCAAAGGTTTATTTGAAAGGAAGTATTTCTCAATGTTTTTTGTACTCACTTTCATGTGCAAATATTATTATCTCTAAGGAAAGGTTTTTTATTGGAGTATAATTGATTAGTATTGAGCTTATACTTACATGCTACACTTACACATTTGACTCTATAGGATTGTTGTAAAATTCTATCTTTTGATACTTCTTGTTGTTGGGTTTCCTGGTGTGGAATTCTCGTTCTTCCTGGAAAGAAGAACAAAATTATTTTCTTGTGGGTTGTACAAGAAAGTGGTTGTTGTAACTTAAGATTTACCACCCTTGGTTGAAACGTGGTAGTATAGTGGATTACTTTCTTTAAGCAAGTGGAAAATCCTTGTTGGAAGACAAGGCAGGGGTTCTTCCTGATTGAAGAATTTCCTCTCTAAATTATTGTGTTTAATTGTGGTTTGCTATATTGTGCATTTTAAAGTTAAATTTTATTTGATATTTGTTATTTGTGTACAATTCACCCCCCTTTTGTGCCATTCTCAGATACCACATATACGATCTGAGATGCCGAAGCACACACTAAAAGGGTGGACAATAGTGTAGGATAAGAAATAATTACTCAAAATAAGTATAAAGCCAAACCACAAAAGATGCATAGAATATATAATGGTTCCCTACCTCGGTTACTCCACTATCTAAGTCTCTCGACTTAAGATTTTTAACCTGAATTCCTTTGCCCCAAGGGAATCAATTTTACTAATTTCAGGTAATTAATAGGTTACATCAACCCAATTACAAGATAAGAACATGAACAAATTAAGTATAAGTGTAAGATGAGAATAAAATCTTCCGATAAAAAATTCCAAGCCTCCTAACAAAATATTAGATAGGCTTTCCCAACTTGTAGAGCTTAGGAAGCTAGGTGCACAACGAATCGTGAATTGGGAGCTTTTACACATGCCTACGAGCTTGTCATGATAGGAATTAAGAATCGGATAGAAAGCACAGAGCAATGAACTTTTTAAAAGAGAGAAGGGCGTAGAGGGCCTTTTGAGGGCTAAGAGTATTCATTCTTTTTGTTGTGTAGAAAATGGATCTAAAGGGATCTATTTATAAAGTTAAGATCACTAAGGTTTGAACACTAGACATTATAATTAAAAAATTAATGTTAATCAACAATTAGCCTTTAATTTAACATTTCAGATTTGTCCTAACAGTTAGTTGGCATCGGTACTAAAGGATGGTTCCTAGTACTAGTTACTTACAGAATGAATTTTAAAAGGCGTTGTTAGAAAACTGAATCTTATGGGTACCGATAGTAATCAAGGGTACTGGTACTCAGAGCTTCTAGGTGAATTAATTCAAGAACTATTCTTTGCCTAGTAATAACCATTAGTACCAGTGTTCACTTCACATAGGTTTGGTATTTAAAGATGGTAGAACCTGTATCCTATAGGTATCGGTACTAAGAGTTAGTATTGGTACTTGTTAGGTACATAATTGCTAAGAGTTCAAATAGAACCCAAACTTGTAGCCTATGTGTACTAGTACTGATCCTCAGTACTGGAACTTGTTGAGTACAAGTTTAGTTCTTAAGTTTAAACTAACTCACAAACCTATCACTTACATGTATTGAAACTAATAGTTAGTATCATTACTTATAAGTGATTTTAACAAGTACCAAAATTTTAACCTATAACCTAATTGGTTTATTATTCACATTTACTAAATGACCTTCGCTTTGGAAAATGATGAATTTTCAAAATAACGAATTCTTTGATAAATGACTAGGATTTTTATGATTCCTAAGTTTATCTCTAGATTATTTTTATGTCTCATTTTAGTTAACAGTTAGGAGGCATACATTCTAGAAATAAAAACTCGTCATGCCACTTCATGCTACCCCATTCTAGTGGTCTTTGCTTTGTCATAATAACTTCCAATTTCCTTTTCATTTCTTTGCACTTCATCCTCTTTTCACATAGATAATCACCTATATCTTGCAACAAAACTCGTTTGCAGCTATTAATCGAAAGAGGATTTTGTTAGCACCACAACTTAGGATCATGTGGAACATATTTCCAACACTAACAATCTAGAGCATACAAGAAGGAATAAGAACATGTTCTAATCCATTGTAGTCCAAGTTACATACCTCTACTCTACATCGAACATTAGAGATCAAACTTTGACCTCGATTTCTTTGACATGCAACCACTTATTTAAGGATTGTGGGTGGTTTTTGTTCGTGCAAAGCACTAAATTGAAAGAATTTTGATGTTAGCAAAATAAGATATATTGGTCTAACTTCGTATTTCAGAGTTAAAATAGAAATCAAGATGAAGATGTGAGCTTTACATTTTAATGAAGTTCAAGAGAGCAAGAAAAAGCAATGTTGATTAGCTCAAGAAAGTCTTAAGGTTCAAGCAATGCATTCCAAAGACTTCATCAAGTCAAAAATGTTACAACATAAACCTCCACCCTAGTAGGGACTTGAGTCGATTTGTCAAATACTTAAGATCTGGTCATCCATCGCATAAACATAGACTAATCAAAGCATTTACATCACATCACATCACATAGAATTATGAAACATCAGAAATGGAAATTGAACTAAAAATAGATTATTATTAGAATATTCATAGCCATTATAAGTACGGAAACAAAACTAAAAAGAATGAACAAGTACTAAAAGAAACTAATAACTACAACGGAGTTGAAACTAGAACTATAACTACCAACTACGGTGCTGTGCTTGGACCGGAACCATCAACTCCTATAGTGACAGAGTCCAACTGTTACAGTAAACGTCAGCAAATGCTGAATAGAGTACCAAAACAATGGAAAAAAAGCAAGCCAAATAGATACAAAACAAAGAGCAGGTATTGTTTTCAATTAGTTCGATTTATCTTTTATTAACTCATTATTTGTGTTTGGCCACAATTTCAATCATTTTCAGTCTAAATCAGTTCCTTGAAACGCACGAGGAGATCTTGCTGCGATATCCTAGATAGTAAATTACATACGACTCACCCCCTTGGCCGAGGGGACAACTCGTATCTATTCTATCTCCTAGTTAACTGCCCCGGGGTCCTAGCTAACAAGGTGTAGTGGTGACTATGGTTCATGTGATTAACATGAGAGGAGCTACCTCGCATTGGTGGACGGCTAGTCTTTTCCATTATAGGGTACAAGAACAACCGCTCCAACCTCTCGTAACAGCAAAACATACTCAACACCTCATTGCCCAGTTTTCCAAAACAACCTAATAAAGCGAGTTGTAAGGAGGTTAGATCACTCCTTAAGCCAATCTCTACCCCTAAAGGTATAGTCGACCTTGCTATTGATATCAGACATAAGCATTGACATTCAAAAAGTGTCACAATTTTCTAGGTATACCAACCCATTACCAATCAATTGTCTATTACTAATTATCAAGATCCAAAATTGTAGATTTAAATAATCTCTTAATTTGTTTATAGTTACGCTGTCAATTTGACTTACCAATGTAATCAAGATGCAATAGTTAAATATTTCCCTTCATTCGATCATTATATTTCATTATCCTTGTCATTATCAATTATCCACGTGTCTCAATTATAGTGTTGTTAACAAGCCAATTGGAATTTTAATTAATTAACAAAAGGACTTATCAATGTGCTTTTTTTATTCGAACAAGCATCAAATGATTATTAGTTATTTACATAGGAAATTCATTCGATTCATTAATTAATTTAGTACTCATAAGACTTCTTAGTTACATGAGTCATGAACTCAATGAGGAGGATACGATAACACAATATTGATTTAATGAACAATTAATACATAGAATAGGACCATTTACTTAGAGGTGTAGGGTTACACTACTTAGGGTCATCGAGTTACAGTGACTTCAAGAAATGCATCAGAAACTCCTTGGACTTTGCACTCGCCTTGGGTGTCTATCTCTAATCAATACAAGAATGTCATGGCAACATGTAGACAATAGAATTCTTAGGGTAAAATTGTAAATTATCACTTTTGATGGAAAATCAGATCTTACCACATCAAAGTACACCTCGACACCATTCCAATGATGGGTGGCTCGCTGAAATCAAACTTCAAACAATTTAAAAGGGCTGTTATTAGGTACCCAAAAGCAATTTTAGAAACTTCAAATTTTCTTTACATAATTTTTTAAGTAATAACCCCTCGCCTTCCTTCTTCACGTCTTCTTCTCCGCTTCTTCCCCATGCACTCTGTTCATCCCATGCACGCATGCATTTCGGCTTCCTTCCCTATCGGCACTCCGGTCACGGCCAGCCACATCGGCTATCGCCGGTGCTCTGCTTCCTTGCTGGTGGCCACCGTGACGTGTCTCTCCTCTCCCCTTCTCTTCCTTCTCCTTCCCCTACTAATGGGTGCACTTGCAGTCGCCATGCAACACCGGCCTTCGCGGCCACGTTGGTGTCGTCGCATTGACCGTTGACGATCTCCGACGAGTGTGAACAAAATCCTCCCAAGGTCCGACATGCAAGCTCTTCGTCACACCTCCTCCCTTTCCCTCTTCCTCTTCTCCTCCTTCACAAGTGGGGTAATGGAGGGAAGAAAGAAAAAAAAGAAAAGAGAAGCCTTATGCTTGCTGGGACTTGCGCTCGCCGTACGACCACGTCTCTGTGACGCCGCCGCCGACGTGACCCTCCACCTTCTCTCACGGTGTGGAAGGCAGAGGATGAAGGAGGACGGTGAATCAAAGGGAAAGGAGAGAAAGATCTCCTCCTCCTCTTTCTCTCTCTCGTAGAAGAATCCACGCTCGAGGACGACTGGTGGCTGGGAGAGATCTCTTCTGCGTTTTTAGGTATTTGAGGGAGTATTTAAACGAAGAGGAGAGAGAAAGGAATGAGAGATGAGGAACTAAAGGCAGTTAATAACTTATCACTGTAATTCCCATAATTTCCTGAAATCATATCAAATGACTTGTAATTTTTACGAAATTGAAAAGTTTGCGATAAGGGAAATCTAACGATACTAATTGTGACACCAATTACATAAACTTTTCCAAAGAATTGACCATAGTCGACCATCACCCAAAATTCCTTATTTTTGGGCTATGGTAACCCAATTCTTGTTCGATAGGTATCAATAAGTTTGTCTCCACACACTTAATCTTAACTTGAGTTTAGATTTGAATTTTGAGACATAACAAAAAGAAGCTTCATGTACTCTTTTTTATTATTTTCTAGAAGCTTGTACAAGAGGTAATGCATTATATATATACACAACCTCTATATGCAAGTAAAATATATATATTACTTATACATATACAACACATAGAACACTACTGACTTATGTAGATGTACATATCACACACTTAAATCTCTTAACAACACACAAACTTAATTAACTTTATTTGCACAACACATACTACAAATGCATAACGCACACATGCACAATACTTAATTTTAGCCTTAAGTTAACCTAAGTCTCTAGAGCACTAAACAACTTAGCCCTTAGCCCAAAAAAAATTGTTTTGAGTTGCCTTTTGACAGAATCAACGTCCCCAAGGGGATGGATTAGTACCATTACTCAGGCAGCTCCTACGGGGGAGGCATAGAGCCACAATAATTCACCACCTGGCGCTCGGAGGTCACTTTGTAGGTTCACACCCCTAGTGGGCTACCTCAATGGGCCTTAACCTATTTGCTCTAGACTTTAGAACCTGTGTTATGACCCGGTTCCCGAATCCTTACTGGACCTGAGATCGGCTCGCCTCGACTAATTCCAAGACCTAGTCGTCCAACGAGAATAACCAAAAGCAGGAAAATAATACCACATCCACACATGCATTATAACTAGGCAGAAGGAAAAACGAAACAGTAAGGAAAGTAGAGCAAATTGTCTCAAAATAGTACATGCCACCACAACAACAACAGCGGAAAGAAAATAGAAAGTAACAGGAACAGTAATTTAAAAGTCTAGTATTCACAACTATAGCAGAAACAAAAGGGCTGGAAAGAAACTACTACGGTTGGGCTCGGCTGGGCCCAGCATCCTCTACAGCTGAAAACTCGGGCTACTCAACTCCTGGTCTTGAGAAGGGTTACTAAAAGACAGAATCAGCGAACGTTGAGAAGAGTGGTGTTTACATTATTTATGTGCAAGTAAAGTACAACAAGCAATCAGGTTTTATTCTCATTTTTATTTATTTCATCTATATATTTCTGGTTCATTTATTTCACAAGGGATCCAAGTATTTCTTGATCTTACTTGTTCCTCGTGGGAACGATCTTGATTGCAGTCTTTTTAGTGGAGTAGAATGTACACATGGTGCTTTCCTGGCAAGGAGAGTCCCCCGCGGTAGTCCTACACCCAGTCAACCACCCCGAGGTCACTGTCGCGACGTAGCGGTGACTACGGCATGCGTGATAAGCGCATGGGTAGCTACCCCGCACTAGTACGCGGTCAGTCGTTTCCACTAGCAGGTATGCCTAAGGTACAGCATGGAACAGTATAGGGCCTTGCCCTCTCAGAATAGGGGTCTCGTCCCTCAGAACCAAACAAGGGTCTCGCCCCTCCACAGTTCGCATACCCTCGTCCGACTACCCCGATTTACCCAGTAGGCCTAACAAAGTCGATGTAGGGTGGCTAGCTTAACCTCGGGCCTCGTGGGGTGGCTAGCTCCCTCCCTACACTAGTAGTATGCCTCGGTACCACGTATGCGAAGGCCAACAGGAGTCGGTGTAAAGTGGCTAATCTTAACCCCGGGTGTAACGACCCGGTTCCCGAGTCCCTACGAGACACGAGAATCGGACCGACTCGACTAATCCCAAGACCTAGTCGTCCAACGAGGAAGTAACCAAAAGACAGTAAAATAAACCACATTCAGCATGAATATAACTAACAGTAAGAAAGTACAGCAGTAAGGAAAGAAAACTACTACAGTAGGTACCACCACAACAGTAGAACAACATTTATCATATAACAGGAACTGCAGATAAAGAAAGTACAGCGGAAACAAAAACTACTCACTAGAACAGAAACAAAAGAGGTACAAAAGACTGTGGTAAACTCTACTGGACCCTACTCAGCCCAGCGTCCTCTGCAGCCACCGACCCTGGCTGCTCAACACCTGGTCCTGAAAAAGGGTAACGAGTGTAACACGTCAGCAAAACGCTGAGTAGAGTGGCAAACTAACTAAAGGCAACAGTAGAGTGTACAGTAGCTGTTATGTTCTATTACTTCCTTTATTCACGTCTTTCAATTTTCTCACTATTTCATTTATTTCTCAGATCCTTTACTTGATCTCGAATGTCCTCGTGGGAACGATCTTGATTGCAGCCTTTTCCAAAAGTAGAAGTAGCACGTGGTGCTCTCCTGGCCGGGAGAGTCCCCCGTGGTGATCCTACCCTCAGTCAACCACCCCAAGGTCACTGACAGACGTAACGGTGACTACGGCACGTGCGATAAACGCACAGGTAGCTAGCCCGCACTGGCACGCGGTCAGTCGTTTCCGTTAACGGGTGCGCCCAAAGCACAGCACGGAACCAGGGCAGAGCCCTCTCAGTAACAGGGGTCCGACCCCTCCACAGTAACCAAATCGGGGCCTTGCCCCTCCACAGTCCGCGCACCCTCGCCTGACTACCCTGGTTTGCCCTAGTGGGCCTAACAAGTCGGTGAAGGAGGCTAGCAGAACCCCGGGACCCGTGGGGTAGCTAGTACTCTCCTAACACTAGTAGCTCTCCTCGGTACTACGTACGCGAGGGCCAGCAAGTCGGTACAGAGTGGCCAGTCCTAACCCCGGGTCCCTGGGGCGGCTAGCTCCGCTCTGCACTAAACAGGGGGACAGTCGCTCTCCTTGGTACTCCGTACTCAAGGGCCAGCTCACTTCCCCAAAACTATTCCATTTACTTTCCAGGAGTTCTACTCCTACTTCCCCGTAGGGTTCCATCCTTTTTACTTAAGATCCAGGTTTCACTTCCCAGTTTCACATTCTTACAATCCATGTTCTCAACCACGTTAGCTGTTCACAACAGGCAGTTGTTAATTCAAATTACAGGCAACTTTATATTTCTTTCCATTTTCCAAGACTGCAATATATACATTCCACTAGTTTTCCATCCTAGGATTCATGCCATATCCTAGGATCTATCATACAATCTAATTTTCCAGCCCTAGGATTCATGCAACACCTAGGAGCTATCATTCCATACATTTCTCATTCTTAGGATTCATGCAACACCTAGATTCTAGTTAAGGTTCCATACTTTAACAGATTTTAATAGCTTAAGCCACTCTACCAGGTACAACGGGAGTAACGGGGGCGTGATCGGGAATCCCGCGTGCCTCCGCGACTCTCAAGACTGCAACTGAACGAGGTCCTATCACAAGGATCAAACACAAGGAGTGTCTAAAAACAGTGTATAGCTACTGTAGACGGGTAGAGGAATTAATTCTGAAAAGAACGCAACTCGAATCGCGGAAAACGGAGCCCGAACGGGCCCTAAACGGGTCGAAAAAGACGATACTGTGCAAAATCAGACGTCTGGAACTTATTCCAGACGTCTTAAACAGTGGATCAGAGAATTACCTGTTCAGTGTGGTTTCCCAGACGTCCAGAAGTCTGCGGGGACGTCTGTCCTAGCTCCCAGACGTCCGATGGTCACCCCGGACGTCTGGAGGTCACTCCCGCCGTCTGGTACAACTTCCAGACGTCTGATTCGCAAAGGATGGCGAATCAGCGAACCCGCGCACAGTCAACTCGCTCCCTTAGTACGGTCGGTCGACAGGAAGGAAGAAGAAAGCGGAATACACACCTTTCAGACGTCGGTATGAGCTACCAGACGTCGTCCTCGCCGTCTTCCTATCAACCCAGACGTCTGATTCTGGAAATTTTTCCAGAATCAGGGCGCGACCCGGACTCTGCTCGCGACGCCACCCGCGTCGCACCTCGCGCTCCTGCTGCTCAGACTGCAGCAGGTCCCTCTCCGCGTCGTTCCGCGCCCCCTGCGCCCTCCGCCGGCCGGCCAAGCCGCTCCGGCGAGCTCTCCCTCACGGCAGAGCTCCGCCCTCGCACGCCGCGCCTCCTCCGCGCTCACTGCGGCCGCCGCTGCAGCCCTCGCGCTCGCTCGCTCTCGTGCACAGGAAGGAGAAGAAGAAGGAGACGGTGGAGACGGGAGGGGAGGCTTGGTCCTTTTAACGCCGCGCGGAGAGGAGAGAGAGAAGGTGCGGCAGGCGTCTGCAGCCGCAGAAGAAGAAGAGGGAATAAGGAATATGCGGTCTGCGCGCGCAGGCGCGCAGACGACTCGCGGGTGTGGACTATAACTGTTTTTCAGACGTTTGTAAACCATCCCAGACGTCTGGCAGGACGTCTGGATGTGATCCCAGACGTCTGGTCAAACGTCTGGGCCACCTCCCAGACGTCTTAAAATATGTCCGGGGCACACGTTCGTAACAATATAACAAACTCAAAGGAAGTTTCGTCCCCGAAACTTGCGCCAACTAGGGTCCGGGAAAAGACGTCCAAAAACCATAACAAACTCAAAGAGGACCGAACCCGGTCCGAAAAGACGTACCCGCGAAAAGCTCTGGGTACCGCTCCCGCATTGCCGTCTCAGGCTCCCAGGTAGCCTCCTCGTACCGCTGGCTCCTCCACAAAACCTTTACCAGGGGTACTTGCTTTTGTCTCAAACAGCGGACGGCTCGGTCTAGGATCTGCACTGGCCGCTCGGGGTAGGTCAGGTCTTCGCTCACCTCGACGCTCTCGTGACTCAGTACGTGGCTGGGATCGGCTACGTACTTCCTAAGGTTGGACACGTGGAACACGTCGTGCACACCAGAAAACTGCGGGGGGAGGGCAAGTCGGTAAGCAACGGGTCCAACCCGCTCCAGGACCTCAAAGGGCCCCACGAACCTCGGCGCGAGCTTCCCTTTCACCCCAAACTGCTGTAAGCCCTTCATGGGCGAAACACGAAGGAAGACGTGGTCCCCAACCTCGAACTGCACCTCTCTGCGTCTGCGATCCGCGTAGCTCTTCTGTCTGCTCCTGACAGTGCGGAGTCGTCTGTGGATCTGCTCAACTACCTCCTGACTCTGTCGGATCAACCTGGGGCCACCCTCCCACTTGGTCCCCACCTCAACCCAACTCAAGGGTGCCGTACACTTCCGTCCGTACAGAGCCTCGTAGGGAGCCATGCCGATGCTCGAGTGATAACTTTCGTTGTATGCAAACTCCGCCAGGGAAAGGTGCTCCTCCCAAGAGCCCCTCCAGTCCAGTACACAGGCACGCAAAAGGTCCTCAAGTGTCTGTATCGTGCGCTCAGACTGTCCGTCCGTCTGGGGGTGGTAAGCCGTGCTAAACCTCAACCTCGTCCCCAAGGCCTGCTGAAACTCAGCCCAAAACTGGGACGTAAAGCGGGTATCCCGGTCGGATACGATCTCTCGTGGAACTCCGTGTAGTCGCACCACATCACGGATATACCTCTCTGCCAACTGTGCTGGTCCCAAAGTGACTCGGATCGGCAGGAATCGCGCCGTCTTCGTCAATCTATCCACTATTACCCAGACTGCGTCGTGTCCCCGCTGGGTAACAGGTAAGCCCACCACCAAGTCCATGGTGATGCTCTCCCACTTCCACTCTGGCACTGGAAGCGGCTGAAGCGGCCCTGCAGGCCTCTGATGCTCGGCTTTCACCTGCTGGCACACTAAGCGCTGCTGTACGAACTCACCCACATCCCGCTTCATCCCTCTCCACTAAAACTCGCGTCTCAAGTCATGGTACATTTTCGTGTTTCCGGGATGTATGGTGAATCTGGAACCGTGTGCCTCAGTCAGGAGCTCTCTCAACAGCTCCTCGTCTCTGGGAACGCACAACCGTCCCCTCAAGCGTAACACCTGGTCTGTGAAAGAGAAGTCCCCTGGGTCCCCTGATAGTACTCTGTCACGCAAAGACTACAAGTACGGATCGACCATCTGTCCCGTGATGATGTGGTCTATCAGCTCTGGCCTGGTCTGTCGTGTCACCGTCACTGCCCCACAGTATCCTCGTAACTCTAGAGGTCGCCAACTGCCCACCTCCTCCAAAAGGCTCCAACTCTGTAACTGTAGACTGGCCAAGCGTGCGGGCGCCTTACGGCTCAAGGCGTCAGCCACCACATTGGCCTTTCCCGGGTGGTAGGAGATGCTGCAATCGTAGTCCTTTAGGAGCTCCAACCAACGTCTCTGTCTCATGTTGAGCTCCTTCTGGTCAAAAAGATATCTGAGGCTCTTGTGATCTGTAAAAATCTCGAAGGTCTCACCGTACAAGTAGTGCCTCCAGGTCTTCAGCGCGAAGACAACAGCTGCCAACTCTAGGTCGTGGGTAGGGAGGTATGCTCATGGGGCTTCAGTTGCCGCGAAGCGTAAGCGACAACATGACCCCTCTGCATGAGCACACCTCCTAACCCCTGCAAGGAAGCGTCCGTGTACACAACGAACCCGCCACTACTGTCAGGGATGGTGAGCACGGGAGCCGAGGTCAACCTCTCCTTCAGCTCCAGAAAACACGCCTCACAGGCGTCTGTCCAAGCGAAAGGCACGTCCTTCCGGGTCAACCGTGTCATAGGACGCGCAATCTGTGAAAATCCCCTGATGAACCGTCTGTAGTAACCTGCCAGTCCCAAGAAACTGCGAATCTCAGTGACTGAACGCGGTCTCTCCCACCTGAGCACTGCCTCGACCTTGGCGGGGTCCACCGCCAGGCCGTCACCAGAGATCACATGACCCAAGAAGGTCACCTCCCTCAACCAGAACTCGCACTTGCTGTATTTGGCGTACAGCCTGCGTCGTCTCAGAGTGTCCAGAACCATCCGCAAGTGCTGTCCGTGCTGCGTCCGATCTCTAGAATAGATGAGCACATCATCTATGAAAACCACCACGAACTGATCCAAGTACGGTCTAAACACCCTGTTCATCAGGTCCATGAAAGCAGGGGGGGCATTGGTCAGCCCAAACGGCATGACCAAAAACTCGTAGTGTCCGTATCGGGTGCGGAAAGCTGTCTTGGAGACGTTGGTCTCCCTGATCCTCAACTGGTGGTATCCAGACCTCAAGTCTATCTTGGAAAACACCGTGGCACCCCGCAACTGGTCAAACAAATCGTCGATCCTGGGCAGCGGATATCTGTTCTTGATGGTGACCCTATTCAGCTGTCGGTAGTCCACACAAAGGCGTAGGGTCCCATCCTTCTTCTTCACAAATAGTACCGGGGCTCCCCAGGGAGACGCACTAGGCCTCACGAAACCTTTCTCCAAAAGGTCCTGCAACTGGGACTTGAGCTCTCGCAGCTCATGCGGTGCCATCCTGTATGGCGCGGTGGAGATGGGGCTGGTCCCTGGTACTAGTGAGATCTCAAACTCGATCTCACGCTCGGGCGGTAGTCCTGGTAACTCGTCTGGGACCACGTCGGGGAACTCTCTGACCACCGGGATGCTCTGGAAGTCTGCCACAGGGCTGGGCTCTGCCACCACACAGGCTAGGAAGCCCTCACACCCCTGGCTCAAAAGTCTCGCCGCCCGAAGTGCCGAAATGCACCTGAAACCTCCGTCCACTGGCTGCCCGTGAAACTCGAAAGAAGGCAACTCCGGAATGGAGAAGACAATCTTCCTCTCAAAATAGTCTACCAAGGCGTGGTAAGCGGACAGCCAATCCATCCCCAGAATCACTCCAAAGTCCTCCATCTGTATCATAATCAGGTCAGCTGGCAGGCTATGTCCCCCGATGCTGACCTCGCAACCCGTGTACACCTCCTCAGCTACAAACAGCTGACCACTCGGACCTCTGATTACGAACGGATTCTCTAACAGTGTATAATCCTGGTCCAAACTAACTGCGAAACTGGCTACGACAAACGAGTGCGTAGCGCCGGAATCGAAAAGCGTGTAAACGAGTCTGCCAGAAACTAAAACCATACCTGCTACCACGGATCCCGATGCTCTGGCGTCCCTGTGTGTTAGGGCGTTGATACGCCCCTCAGCTCTAGGTGCGGACGAAGCAGCCACACTCTGCGTCGGACGGGTAGGTGCTGGCCGGTACCCTCCTCGCGACTGCTGTCCTCCTCCTCGTGCCTGGGAACCGCGGCCTCCTGCGCGCCCTTCAGTGCTCTGCACGGGAAGTATCTGCTGACCTCCTGCCCTAGATGGGCAGTCCCTCCTGACGTGGCCCGGCTGGCCACACTAGTAGCAGAGGGGAACCCGACTCCCGCCCTCAGTGAGTCCCTGCTGTCGGCTAGGCGGGGGTCCGGTGCTGGCGACTGGCCCCTGTCGAGGGCCCCCAAAGGCCACTGATGGCCCTGCACAACGTGACGGCTCTCCTGCGGACGCCACGTGTCTCCGTTCTCGCCGGCCCTGTGAGAAGTCTGGCTGAAAGGGCCTCTTTCGCCCGCCGTCGATCTCTCGCGCGGACGGGTTGGTCTCCTCGTAAGTCATAGCTGCCTCTACCACCCTCGAAAACATCGGCAGCTTCAGGGGTTTGACATACCCCCGGATCGCAGGCCGGAGCCCCTCGGTGAACCTCCAAAGGCGCTCCTCCTCAGTGGCTACCGCTGTCGCTGCAAAGCGGGATAGCTCCAAGAAACGCGTGCGGTACGCGCTCACAGTCATCGTCCCTTGGCGGAGAGTGTGGAACTCCCGCCTCCTCTGGTCCTGCCACGTCTGGGGAAAGTACTGCTCACAGAAGAGGGTGACGAACTGGTCCCACGTCGGCTCGTCCCTCTCCTGTCCTCGGACCGCCCTCCACCACCGGTGTGCCGCACTCTCCAGCTGGTACGTGGCAAAGGCCACGCGGCACTCCACCGGGGGGCGAAGGGTGTCGAAGATCTTCTCCAGCTGCTCAAGCCAGTCCTCTACCTCGGTCGGGTCCTCATCCCCCTTGAAGGAGGGGGGCTTCAGCTTCCGGAACTGTCCGAAAAGCTCGAAGTGGTGCTGTAGGGGAGGTGCTGGTGCACCTCCAGGCGAAGGTGCCTCGTGTACAGAAGTGTCGGAGGAAGGTGGGGGCGGCAGGGGCCCATCCCCTCCCTCGTGTCCAGCGCCGTGTCCGTCGCGTGGTCCCACAGAGGACTCCCCCTCTGCAGCCCCAGGGGTAGGTGCTCGGGGCGGTGGGTGGAGCTCCTCTCGTACAATATCTCGTATCAGTCTGGCGAGGTCCTGGGCCTGGATGCCAGGGAGTGGTGGCTGGTCCACCGAGACGTCAACGACAGCACGTCCACCTCGCCGACCTCGTCCTCGGCCTCGCCCGCGGCCAGTCTCGCCAGTCCCGCGACGAGGCATCTCCTGCAAGGAGACGCGAAACAACACGGAAACGTCAAAACAGACGGTACTTAACAAAACTTCTAAGAGCTCATGTCAAGAGATATGTCGTGGTGGCTACTCTAGCAATAAACATGTGAATTGGTTATTTTCCAGTCAGTTGATTCACTTCTCGGGACGACCTTGCTCTGATACCATCTTGTAACGACCCGGTTCCCGAGTCTCTACGAGACACGAGAACCGGACCGACTCGACTAATCCCAAGACCTAGTCGTCCAACGAGGAAGTAACCAAAAGACAGTAAAATAAACCACATTCAGCATGAATATAACTAACAGTAAGAAAGTACAGCAGTAAGGAAAGAAACTACCACAGTAGGTACCACCACAACAGTAGAACAACATTTATCATATAACAAGAACTGCAGGTAAAGAAAGTACAGCGGAAACAAAAACTACTCACTAGAACAGAAACAAAAGAGGTACAAAAGACTGTGGTAAACTCTACTGGACCCTACTCGGCCCAGCGTCCTCTGCAGCCGCCGACCCTGGCTGCTCAACACCTGGTCCTGAAAAAGGTAACGAGTGTAACACGTCAGCAAAACGCTGAGTAGAGTGGCAAACTAACTAAAGGCAACAGTAGAGTGTACAGTAGCTATTATGTTCTATTACTTCCTTTATTCACATCTTTCAATTTTCTCACTATTTCATTTATTTCTCAGATCCTTTACTTGATCTCGAATGTCCTCGTGGGAACGATCTTGATTGCAGTCTTTTCCAAAAGTAGAAGTAGCACGTGATGCTCTCCTGGCCGGGAGAGTCCCCCGTGGTGATCCTACCCTCAGTCAACCACCCCAAGGTCACTGACAGACGTAACGGTGACGACGGCACGCGCGATAAACGCACAGGTAGCTAGCCCTCACTGGCACGCGGTCAGTCGTTTCCGTTAACGGGTGCGCCCAAAGCACAGCACGGAACCAGGGCAGAGCCTTCTCAGTAACAGGGGTCCAACCCCTCCACAGTAACCAAACCGGGGCCTTGCCCCTCCACAGTCCGCGCACCCTCGCCTGATGGTGACGAACTTCCTCTATAGTTCTATTATTTCGTCGTAGTATAGTATAGAGAAGTGATTACCAGTTTAATACAATTTGTTACTCGGAAATAAAAGAGTTCCCGAGGTCGGAAATAAAAGAGTTCCCGAGGTCGAACTCAGGGAGCAAGTTGTATTCTAGAGATACAAATTCTTATTACAAAAAATATTACACAAATAAAGAGAGAGAGAGAGAGGGAGAGATAAAAATTTGATTTCTTCTTTCTTCCTCTTTGTTTTCTCTTCTCTTTGGCATTTGGTTTTTCTTCTTTGTTTATCTCCTGGTGGCCTTCTTCTTCGGCCTTCTGTTCTTCTTATTTCTTCTTTCTGCCTCAGCTGTAAAGCTTTTCTTCTTGCGGTTCCTTGCTCAGCGGCACAGCTTCTTCGTTCTCCTTCTTTCTCTGCTGTCCCTTTTACTGCAGGGCGTCGTCTCTCCTTCTTTCTTCTTTTTCTTTCTGTCTTCTTTATCTGCAGCAGTGGGTTGATGTTCTTCTTCTTCTTTCAGCTCTTGTTTCTGCTTGTCTCTTTCTTTTTCTTTTCCCTTGCGGTCCTGTTCTTCTTATTTCTTTTCTGCCTTCAGAGCGTCGTCTGATTTTCCAATCAGACGACTTAAACCGCCGCTGCTACAGTGCTCCTCCTTCCTTCAGCTTTCGTCGACCTTCTTCTCTGTCTCGCTCGTCTTCTTCTTCTTCACCTTTTCCTCTTTGCTTCGAGCAGTCTTGGCTGCTCTTCTTCCGTCAGTCTTCTTCTTCACCTGTGCCTGCACTCTTCGAAGTTTTCGTCAGCGGGCAAAAACCTACTCTACCCTCCCCCCCCCGCGTTTCTCTCTAACAGAAGCCGCTCTTAGGAAAGCTCTCCCAGAGCTGCCGGGTAGTCGGGTACGGGTCGAGCCCGGGTCCAGGCCCACCGGCGTGCGTGGTGGGCGAGGAGTGCAGGTCAGGCTTAGTCGGGTCGGGCCAGGTCCGCGAGGCGTGAGCATGGACGAGACCGGGTAACCGGGCGGGTGAAGGGGACCTCACCCCGTGTGCTGAGGCGATAAGCCTCCAGCACCTTTTCACTTTATACCGCTGCGCTCCTTCAGAGCCTTCCGAGGTGGGACTAAATGTCCCACCCCAATTTGACGCCTGCGCGGAGGAAGCAGCTGGTAATCGCGGCTTTACGCGAGGCCTTCGCACGAGGGCTTCGCCTCAGCTACAGCCTGACGCTTTGCCGAAATGCCTCGCACAGCCTGGGAGTCGAATCTGGGCGTGGCGCGCCTGCAGCTGCAGGCGGAAGCAGCTCCTTCTGCACGGCAATGGCGGCGGAGGACGGGTGACCTGTTCACAGAAAAACGGCCTCTCGGCCTAATCAGAAGGTGCCGGGAGCTTCGCCAGAGTGCGGCGAAGCTCATGCGGGTGGTGGCGAGGCGTGGGGCGGCGTGCAAGGGCTGCCCTAGGTCAGACTGTGGGTCGGAAAGTGGGTGTGTTCGGTGGAGTTGCAGAGGGTGATTTGGGGGAAGTGGAAGGGCGGAGGTTGATCAGGGTGAGGAGGCGGAGGTTCTGCGGTGGTCGGCGAGCCGTGTGGGTTGCTGGAGTGATGGGAGCGGGTCGCCGGAGCAGGGGCCGGAGGTGGAGAAGGTGAGGGCGATTGGTCGGATTGGGGTAACAGTAAAGATGTAAAGTGAGGAAAAGGAAGAGGGGAGGAAGAGGAGTAGTTCTAACTTACTTGCAGGGACGAAGGGGGAGTAGCAGGGCGACAGTCGTATCGACTGTCGCCGGAGAAGAAGATGCCCAGGGGAAGGGGCGACGGCGAGGAGAGGGCCGGAGAGGCGCGCGCTGGGTGCGGCGCGATGCGGGAAGAACAGGGGAAGGTAGCCCTGCTGCTGGTAGTGCGGCAGAACGAAGAGGAGGAGGAGGAACTGCCGGAGCTGGTGGGCGTCTGCCGGAGTGGGAAGAGAGGAAAGTTGGGGGTTTTCTCCGTCAGATCCGAGCTCCCCCGAACGGTGGAGCGACGGGGGGTACTTATAGGGTAGAATCAGAGAGGAGGGCAGAGGGAGACGACGTGTCTCCCTCGCCGGAGGACGCCGGAGATGGTGACCCATACCGTCCGTGCATTCGCACGGCCAGTATGGTGGGTTGCAGCGACCAGGGGGTGCTCCTGCGACGGCTGACGACTCAGGGCACCCCCATTTGTCCTGGCAGGCCCTCCCCCTCACCCTGCGCGGCGCCATGCTCCGCGCAAGGTCGCCGGAGCATGGTGCTGGCAGGTTTTGCAGGGAGGACCTGAACGCAAAGAACGGAGGAGAGTTTGGGGCCAAAATGCGAGGGTTCAAAAGTTGAGGGCCAAAAAGTAAATATATGAGGACCAAAGTGTAAAGTTGGTCAAGAAGGTTTCTTCTTAGGCTCAAGTTTTTATACATGACTAATTAGGACCTAAGGAATCTGATGGTGAATTTTATTTCTAGATTAAACCTTGTTTGAACGGTCAATTTATGCAAAAACCCAAATTAAGTTATTAATTGGGTATGGTTCTCAATGTAGGTCAAAATGGGTTCCTAAGGCCAAATTGACGGTTCTAAACCCTAGAGATTATTTTTCTATGAATTTTAGAGGGTTTATTCCATTTTTAATTTGCCTCGAACCTCGTGAATTGAAGTGGGTTTGTTTTAGGGTTACAGATTATCATTTAGTTCCTTGGAATTGCTGTAGCCCTTATCAGATCATCCCACTTTCCTTCTTATTCGGTTTGTTTGACCTATGTTTGGACCCTGAGTTACCCTATTTTCAGATTGGATTGGTGAAACTGCATTTTTACTCCTTAGTTTCTGTTTTCTTTGTGAACTCAGAATCTCTCTGAGTTAAGCCTTTCCTTGAGTTATGTAGGAGCTTTTATCCTTTGTATTGGGTCAAAATGAGCTAGTTATGGCTCATGATGAGGTTCTCATCATACCCCCATGCCTAGCTTTTGCTAGTCCCTTAGCAAAAACTTAAGGTTTCAACCCTTGTTCTAGACCATGAAGTTCTTAATAGCTTCAGATAAGTGCTTTTTCATTTGAGCTTAGATTAGGTTAGAATGCTGACCATAGGCCTAAAAGGTACTCTAGTACCAATCAAGATCCCAATCTGTCTAGCCTCAGCCTCAGTCCTTAGCAAAGGTTTTTAAGGCCCACAAGAACTAACCTAAGGTTTATTGGACTTTGTGGTTAAAGCACCCGTGCTTGAAATGATTTTAGCCCTGGCTCAGTTCGCAGTGCGTTTTATAAGAGAGAGATAGAAAGTTTTTTCTGTTTGGAGAGTTCTCTCTCTTTTTCTTTTTAGTTCTAGCCTAGGATTGGCTTTTCAACACGGTCTGTATCAGATTCCTTGCTCCCATCATCAATCCTCAAGGGTTTCTGGCGATCGATGCTTCGAGATAGCACCGCCCATGGCAACCCCCGGAACCCTGGCTATTGAGATTTCGAGATAATCCCATCCATGGTGTTCCGTGGCTGAATCCAGACCCTGGCAATTGACACTTCGAGATAATGCCATCCATGGAATCTGAACCAGCAGAGTGCTTACATGCCCCCAGTAGGATATGTGAATATCCTAAGAGACAAGCACCGAGGAGATGATATTTTGTTACGCATCTTCGAGGGGATTTCCCGCCTTTCCGTGCTGGGAACTCGTCCAAATCAACTTGTGTTGATCGGCCGCTCCTATTCTAGGTGTTCTTTTCAGAATTTTGCGACGCTTCTGCGTGATTTTGATTTTTACGCTTACTGAACCAGGCTGTGTGTGAGGTTAGGGTGCTTAGGTTACTAAGTCCCGTAAACCAAAAATTAGTTAACGAGGCCAAATACTCCCTAAGCCTTAGACCTAATACTTCAGCTTTTCATTTTCCTCAACCTCTTTGAGGAATGTTCAGATCTTAATGGGTACTAAGAGTCTATTCAAGAATGCCTAAGGTTTGCGTTCTTACTAATCTCATTATGCACTTTTCAGTTATTTTCTTGAATGAGGTCTAGAACTTAGGTTAATTCCTTAGTTCCTTACTAATGACTATCACTTTTTTCTTATATTTTGTGCTCCTTTTTTCCTTTTGTTTCTTTTCTCCTTCTCCTTCACAAAATTTCCTTCTCCTCTTTTCCTCTTATTCTTTTTCGAAAATTTTTAATTTTTATGGTGTTTTTGGCATATGTGAATTTTTTGTTTGAAACCTTTTCTTACAAGTTTTGCACTTTCATACCCCCCCATGCCTAAGATTTGCAATGTCCTCATTGTAACCTAGGGGGTTTTTATTTAACTTAGTTCATTCCTTAAGACAGAAATTTGGATGAGTGAATGGGTCGGGTTGAATTTTTGCGGACAATTTCTAATCCCAAATGCAAGCATCTGAGGTGGGGTCGGCTGTCTACAAGGGTGAACCTTAAGTGCAAAAAGGTGTCAGAAAAAGTTTTGGATTTTTAGGAAAATGGCGGGTTGCCTCCCGTTAAGCGCTGAGTTTTACGCCATCGGCTGGGCGCAATAAGCTCAAGGGGAATGGAGGATATAAGATGCTTCAGCCAAATCAGTAGAAGTTACATCAATGAACGGCTTGAGTCTCTGACCGTTCACGATGAAAGGTTCAGAATCGTGGCTGAGTAGACTGATTTCGATTGCTCCATTTCCAGAAACCTGTCGGACCAAATATGGTCCGACCCACTTGGACCTCAGCTTTCCTGGGAAAAGTTTGAGTCAGGCATCAAAGAGTAGGACCTTTTGACCAGGATGAAAGATCTTTCTCGAGATGTGTTTGTCGTGGAAGGCTTTAACCCGCTCCTTGTAGATTTACGAGTTCTCGTACGCGTCTAGGCGTAATTCATCGATCTCGCTGATTTGGAGTTTTCTGTGGGTCCCAGCCTTGGAAAGATCTAGATTACAGTTCCGTACTGCCCAATAGGCTTTATGCTCCAGTTCTACGGGAAGGTGGCATGCCTTTCCGTACACCATTCTAAAGGGAGACATGCCCAATTGGGTCTTGTGGGCGGTCCTATAGGCCCACAATGCTTCCGGAAGTCGGGACGACTAGTCCTTCCTGTCAGGCCGAACAGTGACTTGCAGGATTTTCTTGATCTCCCGATTTGATAACTCAGCTAGACCATTTGTTTGGGGGTGGTAAGGAGTAGAGATTCGATGAGACACCCCGTATTTGGTCATTAGTGACCTAAACTGAGCATTTGTGAAATGGGTCCCCCCATCAGAGATAATAGCACGGGGAATCCCGAACCTTGAGAAAATGTTTTGATGAATGAATTTGAGAACGATTTTGTGATCACAGGTTCGGGTCGGTATGGCTTCGATCCATTTGGACACGTAGTCCACAGCCAACAGAATGTATTCGAAACCATCTGAAACAGGAAAGGGGCCCATAAAATCAATCCCCCAAACATCAAAGATTTCGCATACTAGAATCGGTTGCATAGGCATCATGTCGCGATGGCTCATGTTGCCCAAAGTCTGGCAACGACTGCATGCCTTGCAGTGACTGTATGCGTCTTTGAACAGTGTGGGCCAGTAAAAGCCACACTGGAGGACTTTTAATGCGGTTTTATGCCCGACGAAATGGCCACCGCATGCCTGGTCATGGCAGAAAGAGAGGATATTGTTGAATTCCTCTTCCGGGACACATCTCCGGATGATCTGATCGGCACCTATGCAGAAGAGGTACGGGTCTTCCCAAATGTAATACTTGGCATCGGAGCGTAATTTGTCCTTCTTGGCCTTCGGTCAATCGGACGGGATCTGATGAGATGCCAAGTAATTTACTACATTAGCAAACCATGGAAGGCTAGTACCAATAGTCAGCAGGTGCTCATCGGGAAAATGCTCAGTGATGGGTCCGGAAGGGTCAATTATTTCAGAAGGAAGACGGGACAAGTGATCAGCTACCACATTTTGCTTTCCCGCTTTGTCGCGAATCTTAAGGTCAAATTCTTGCAACAGCAAGATCCATCGGATTAATCGAGGTTTCGCGTCCTTCTTTGCAAGGAGATGCCTCACAGCTGTGTGATCCGAGTATATGATGACATGGGAACCCAGAAGATACGATCGAAATTTTTCAAGGGCAAATACTACGGCTAGCAGCTCTTTCTCCGTAACCGTATAGTTACGCTGAGCCTCGTCAAATGTCTTGCTAGCGTAGTAGATGACCACGGGTTTCCCGTCAGCTTTCTGCCCCAAAACCGCTCCTACAGCGAAGTCGGATGCATCGCACATGATCTCAAAGGGTTGAGACCAATCAGGGGACTGTAGGATCGGGGCTTGGGTGACTCGGTCACGCAGGATTTCAAATGCTTGAGTGCATTCCTTGGAAATTTTGAAAAGTACATCCTTGGAGAGAAGAGTGGTCAGGGGGCGCGCGATTGTTGAAAAATCAGGGATAAATCGTCGATAAAAACCGACATGCCCTAAAAAGGAACGGATGTCCCTGATCGAGCTAGGCATAGGAAGGTGAGAAATCAGATCAACCTTAGCTCGGTCCACTTGGATGCCTTTTTCCGAAATTGAGTGTCCTAGGACAATTCCCTCAGGCACCATGAAATGGCTCTTTTCCCAGGAAAGAACCAAATTCACATCGATGCACTGCCTGAGTATCTGGACCAAGTGTTGGAGGCAATCGTCGAATGATGCTCCGAAAACTGAAAAGTCATCCATGAAGACTTCCAGATAATCACCTACCATATCTGAGAATATGGCAAGCATGCATCGCTGAAAAGTAGCGGGTGCATTGCAAAGACCGAAAGGCATCCTTCGGAAAGCGTATGTTCCGAAGGGGCAGGTGAACGTGGTCTTTTCTTGGTCCTCAGGATGGATTGCCACCTGGTTATAACCGGAGTACCCGTCAAGAAAGCAGAACCTATTTCCCGCAAGTTTTTCGAGAATTTGATCAATGAAGGGTAGTGGGAAATGATCCTTCTTCGTGGAGGAATTGAGTCGGCGGTAATCTATACAGACTCTCCACGAGTTGGCTAGTCGGGTAGGAATGATTTCTCCAGTCTCAGTTGTTATAGTGGTGAGTCCTGCCTTCTTGGGCACGACCTGGATTGGGCTCACCCAACGACTATCAGAGATCGGGTAGATGATTCCGGCATCTAACCACTTGATGATCTCCTTTTTCACGACCTCCTGCAGATTGGGGTTTAAGCGTCTCTGCATTTCACGAGAAGGTCGTGTGCCCTCTTCTGAATAGATATGATGAGTACAATAGGAGGGACTTATTCCAGTCAAATCATCGGGAGTCCACCCGATGGATCTGCGATGTTGCTGGAGAACAGTAATCAGACGGGATTCCTGTTCGGGATTGAGGTTGGAATTGATAATCACAGGAAGGGTCTGATCGGAACCCAAAAAGATGTATTTCAAGTGAGCAGGAAGAGGCTTTAACTCGAGGACAGGGTTTTCAGCAGCAGCGGGTGGTTCAATGTAGATGTGAGGTTCAAGGGTGGGAGTTACTGGGTTGTGTATGTCTGGATTCGACTCCTCTGTTTGCGGGTCAAGATCCTTCTGTGGTTGATGAGGCATAATCGAGTCATTCTGGAAGTGTGATTCATCAACCAAAGTCTTGACGTCACAAATTTGTTTGATGACACCGCAATTAATTCCTTGTTGGGCCTTAAATATATCAATTTTCAGTGTTTGATCTCCAAACTTAAGCTCTATTTGGCCCTCCTCACAGTTGATGTTGGCTCTAGCAGTAGCCAAGAAAGGTCTCCCTAGAATGATTGGTGTATCCCTAAGGTTCTCAGGTGCGTCCATATCTAAGACTATAAAGTCCACTGGGAAATAGAAATCCTGCACTCTTACGATAACATCCTCGAGAATCCCTTTTGGTGACTTTATAGATCGATCTGCTAATTGTAATGTCACCTCGGTTGGTTTTAGCTCAGATTCTTCCAGATGGTCAAGTAAGGATGTGGGTATCAGGTTTATGGATGCACCCAAGTCTAGTAATGCTCTATCAAATTGGGTACCACCTATCTTGCAGGAAATCAGGGGAGTACCAGGATCTTTTGCCTTGGGTGAGAGTCTACTGAGGATTACAGAGCTGGCTTGCTCTGACAGAACAATTGGGCTCCCTCCCTTGGTTCGCGGCTTACGCTGGGGTGTACATATATTCTTTAGAAATCGTGCGTAAGCTGGTACGTGGCGGATTGCATCCATCAAGGGGATGTTTATGTGGACCTGTTCAAAGAGCTTGACCAGGTCCTCCTCAGGGGCCACGGGTTTGGTAGTCTTCTTTCCCTTGGTCAAGGCCTCGGGAAACGGGACCTTAGGTGGTTCTTCTAGGATAGGTCCAGGTTGTGGATCCGGGACAGGGGTGGGGACGTCCTGGATTACTGTCCTAGGCTTGGGATCAATACCCGTCTTGGAGTGGTTCGGATGAGGTGGGTCTTGGGTTTCCTTACCACTACGGGTTGTTACGGAATTAAGTCCTGCCTGGTTTTGGTTGGGATTGGGTAAGATAGCTTGCTGCTGGTAACCTGCAAAAGAAGTGGAGGCCTCTATCCCGTCAGGTGAAGGAACAGAGGGGGCCTGATAAATCATATGGGCATGGCCTGGGTTTGGGTTCATAACGCGCCGCTGGGTTGGCACGTTATTAGGATTAGGCAGAGGTTGGGAGGGAAGAGTACCTGGCTGGCGAGAGTTTGCCAACTGGGTCAATTGGTTACGAACCTCTGTAAGTTCATCCTTGTGTTGTTTTTGGATAGCCGCATTCGTTCTTTGAATGTCAGCCAGGGTCTGAAGGATCAGGGACATTTGATCCTGATTCGGCCCAGATGGGTAAGTAGGGTTGGGCCGAGGCTGAGGCGGCTGGTAAGGATGAGGAGGTTGTGGGCGGGGTTGGAAAGATGATCTTTGGGTTTGGGAATTTCCCGCCCACTGAAAGTTAGGATGGTTTCGCCATCCAGGGTTATAGGTGTTGGAGAATGGGTCGTTCTGGATAGCGTGGAGGTCCTCGCAGGTCTGAGGAACCTCCAGAGAGTCTGAGAAAGAGGGAATGGAATTCCCTTGGTAGGTGTAGAAGGAATCGGAAGGACCACCGGGTGAAGATTCGGATGACGGGTCCATCCTAGGAAAAGGTCGATGGAGAATGTTTTGCACAGTTTCCCTTGTGGAAGGAGGCTGTGCGAAAGGGTTATGCGCAGACGTGGCTCGCTGCAAATGCTGAGTCAGCTTGTCCACCTTCTTTTCGATAATTGAGACCTTGTCCAATCGACTGGCCATTAATTCCAGGTCGACTGATTTGGACAGGCCCTGCGTCTCATGTGCTCCCCTAAGATTCGTCGCTGCGCGGGTATTCGTCCTGTCGAATAATCCCATGGAGTCATTGTTGATGGAGTTCTCGCACATGTTTTCGAGAATCTCCCACACGGTGTCTTCATGTTGACCCATGATATTTCCTCCGCAGGTTGCATTGACGAAAAGACGGATGTCCTCACGGAGTCCCTGGTAAAAAGACTGGACTTGTTCCCATTTAGGAACTCCGTGATGGGGGCACTTTCTCATGAGATCCTGGAAATGATCCCATGCCTCATGGAGAGGTTCTCCTGATTGTTGAGTGAAGTGCGTAATCTGATGGCGCAAGGCGTTGGTCCGACCAACGGGAAAAAACTTCTTCAAAAACTTGGATTGAAGTTCTTCCCAAGTGTTGATCGGCCGGGTCTGAGTTTGATACCAATGGGCGGCCTTGTCCATAAGAGAAAAGGAGAACATCTTCATGAGAAGAATATCCCAATTTTGCGCCTCTGACCCAAAAGTTTGGGCCAGATGCTTTAGCTGTTTGATGTGCTGGAAGGGATCTTTGGAATTAAGCCCATGGAATTTAGGTATAGTATGAATCATGTTGGGCTTCAATTCGGAATCAGGTCCTCCAGTCGGGATTCTGACTCGAGGCTCAATAGCCACCGCAGCAGGATTGTAGTGGTCCCGCATCATAGGACGCTGTGGTGGGTGCACGAAGTTTTGGAAGAGGTCATTGAGTCGCTGGAGCTGGTGCTCCAGATTGTTTTCTTCCTCAACTGGCTGAGCCATGATGGGGGAAGAAGAAGAACTTGGTTCTGAATCAGAAGAGAGAATAATGTGAGGGGGTTGCTGCACAAACACGGGCGTCGAGGCTTGGCCTTGACGAGAGTGAATTTCTAAAGGAGGTCTTAAGGACCTCCTACCGTACATGCACTGTTGGAAGAGATGCGTTTAGAAGGTGCTGGACCCAATCAAGACACCCAAAAATGTGTTGGGTGACTATAGAGGTGCGGGGCAGATGGACCCCTTGATCAGAAAGATCGTCCACCTGAGAATTACCTGGGCAGCCAGAGAGGGAGAGTCCCGCAAAGACCCCTACACGGTAGAGCATCCCCACGGGTTACAGGGTTTCCCCCACCCGACCTCTCTTGTCACTGCGGTTCCAGGTAGACCAGAATGGGGATCTTGACCTCTTAAGTCTACCAATTTTAGGTTAAGATTAGGGTGCTTAAAGTTACACTTGAACTTTAGTCTTTTAAGTGCAAAGAGTGACCTAATTTAAGGTTGGTTGACCCAAGGGGTCAACTTTACCTCTTGTTTCCTTTGAGAGTTTTTTGGGTCTTGTCTTTTAGGGTTCAAGTGTTTAGAGAGCCAATTGTGTTAGGTTTTCTTTGAATAGGTATTTTCATACAAGGGCTTGGGCACACTTCATTTGGTTTTCTCAATTCTTGCTTAAGGAGTGTGTCTCTAAATCCCTAGTGTTGGATCCTAGGTTGGCTTTACTTGGTCCAGTTAGCTCTTTGTTGGGTAATTAGGGCTCAAGCAAGAATGTGTTAGCCCTTAAATACCCTTAATAGTGTGCAGTAATAATGGGTTGAAAACATGCAACTTTTGATGGTTTACTGAGTACAGAAGACAGGTTAGACCTATATTGCTTGTTCTTTTCTTTTCTTCCTCTTTAGAGTTTAGGGATTGAGAGGATAGAATTTTACCTGTCCTTGGAGTGGTTATCGTGCGGTTGCTTGTCTTCTCGATTTTCTTGTATTTTCCTGCACAACAAAGGAGAGATTGTTAGCAATGTAAAAACAGGAAGTTGATTATCCTAGAATAGCCGTTGCTCCCCGGCAACGGCGCCAAAAACTGGTGACGAACTTCCTCTATAGTTCTATTATTTCGTCGTAGTATAGTATAGAGAAGTGATTACCAGTTTAATACAATTTGTTACTCGGAAATAAAAGAGTTCCCGAGGTCGAACTCAGGGAGCAAGTTGTATTCTAGAGATACAAATTCTTATTACAAAAAATATTACACAAATAAAGAGAGAGAGAGAGAGAGGGAGAGATAAAAATTTGATTTCTTCTTTCTTTCTCTTTGTTTTCTCTTCTCTTTGGCTTTTGGTTTTTCTTCTTTGTTTATCTCCTGGTGGCCTTCTTCTTCTGCCTTCTGTTCTTCTTATTTCTTCTTTCTGCCTCAGCTGTAAAGCTTTTCTTCTTGCGGTTCCTTGCTCAGCGGCACAGCTTCTTCGTTCTCCTTCTTTCTCTGCAGTCCCTTTTACTGCAGGGCGTCGTCCCTCCTTCTTTCTTCTTTTTCTTTCTGTCTTCTTTATCTGCAGCAGTGGGTTGATGTTCTTCTTCTTCTTTCAGCTCTTGTTTCTGCTTGTCTCTTTCTTTTTCTTTTCCCTTGCGGTCATGTTCTTCTTATTTCTTTTCTGCCTTCAGAGCGTCGTCTGATTTTCCAATCAGACGACTTAAACCGCCGCTGCTACAGTGCTCCTCCTTCCTTCAGCTTTCGTCGTCCTTCTTCTCTGTCTCGCTCGTCTTCTTCTTCTTCGCCTTTTCCTCTTTGCTTCGAGCAGTCCTGGCTGCTCTTCTTCCGTCAGTCTTCTTCTTCACCTGTGCCTGCACTCTTCGAAGTTTTCGTCAGCGGGCAAAAACCTACTCTACCCTCCCCCCCCCCGCGTTTCTCTGTCACAGAAGCCGCTCTTAGGAAAGCTCTTCCAGAGCTGCCGGGTAGTCGGGTACGGGTCGAGCCCGGGTCCAGGCCCACCGGCGTGCGTGGTGGGCGAGGAGTGCAGGTCAGGCTTAGTCGGGTCGGGCCAGGTCCGCGAGGTGTGAGCGCGGACGAGACCGGGTAACCGGGCGGGTGAAGGGGACCTCACCCCGTGTGCTGAGGCGATAAGCCTCCAGCACTCTTTCACTTTATACCGCTGCGCTCCTTCAGAGCCTTCCGAGGTGGGACTAAATGTCCCACCCCAATTTGACGCCTGCGCAGAGGAAGCAGCTGGTAATCGCAGCTTTACGCGAGGCCTTCGCGCGAGGGCTTCGCCTCAGCTGCAGCCTGACACTTTGCCGAAATGCCTCGCACAGCCTGGGAGTCGAATCTGGGCGTGGCGCACCTGCAGCTACAGGCGGAAGCAGCTCCTTCTGCATGGCAATGGCGGCGGAGGACGGGTGACCTGTTCACAGCAAAACGGCCTCTCGTCCTAATCAGAAGGTGCCGGGAGCTTCGCCAGAGTGCGGCGAAGCTCATGCGGGTGGTGGCGAGGCGTGGGGTGGCGTGCAAGGGCTGCCCTAGGTCGGAAAGTGGGTGTGTTCGGTGGAGTTGCAGAGGGTGATTTGGGGGAAGTGGAAGGGCGGAGGTTGATCAGGGTGAGGAGGCGGAGGTTCTGCGGTGGTCGGCGAGCCGTGTGGGTTGCTGGAGTGATGGGAGCGGGTCGCCGGAGCAGGGGTCGGAGGTGGAGAAGGTGAGGGCGATTGGTCGGATCGGGGTAACAGTAAAGATGTAAAGTGAGGAAAAGGAAGAGGGGAGGAAGAGGAGTAGTTCTAACTTACTTGCTGGGACGAAGGGGGAGTAGCAGGGCGACAGTCGTATCGACTGTCGCCGGAGAAGAAGATGCCCAGGGGAAGGGGCGGCGGCGAGGAGAGGGCCGGAGAGGCGCGCGCTGGGTGCGGCGCGGCGCGAGAAGAATAGGGGAAGGTAGCCCTGCTGCTGGTAGTGCGGCAGAACGAAGAGGAGGAGGAGGAACAGCCAGAGTTGGTGGGCGTCTGCCGGAGTGGGAAGAGAGGAAAGTTGGGGGTTTTCTCCGTCAGATCCGAGCTCCCCTGAACGGTGGAGCGACGGGGGTACTTATAGGGTAGAATCAGAGAGGAGGGCGGAGGGAGATGACGTGTCTCCCTCGCCGGAGGACGCCGGAGATGGATACCCATACCGTCCGTGCGTTCGCACGGCCGGTATGGTGGGTTGCAGCGACCAGGGGGTGCTCCTGCGACGGCTGACGACGCAGGGCACCCCCATTTGTCCTGGCAGGCCCTCCCCCTCACCCTGCGCGGCGCCATGCTCTGCGCAAGGTCGCTGGAGCATGGTGCTGGCAGGTTTTGCAGGGAGGACCTGAACGCAAAGAACGAAGGAGAGTTAGGGGCCAAAATGCGAGGATTCAAAAGTTGAGGGCCAAAAAGTAAATATATGAGGACCAAAGTGTGAAGTTGGTCAAGAAGGTTTCTTCTTAGGCTCAAGTTTTTATACATGACTAATTAGGACCTAAGGAATCTGATGGTGAATTTTATTTCTAGATTAAACCTTGTTTGACCGGTTAATTTATGCAAAAACCCAAATTAAGTTATTAATTGGGTATGGTTCTCAATGTAGGTCAAAATGGGTTCCTAAGGCCAAATTGAAGGTTCTAAACCCTAGAGATTATTTTTCTATGAATTTTAGAGGGTTCATTCCATTTTTGCTTTGCCTCGAACCTCGTGAAGTGAAGTGGGTTTGTTTTAGGGTTACAGATTATCATTTAGTTCCTTGGAATTGCTGTAGCCCTTATCAGATCATCCCACTTTCCTTCTTATTCGGTTTGTTTGACCTATGTTTGGACCCTGAGTTACCCTGTTTTCAAATTGGATTGGTGAAACTGCATTTTTACCCCTTAGTTTCTGTTTTCTTTGCGAACTCAGAATCTCTCTGAGTTAAGCCTTTCCTTGAGTTACGTAGGAGCTTTTATCCTTTGTATTAGGTCAAAATGAGCTAGTTATGGCTCATGATGAGGTTCTCATCACCTGACTACCCTGGTTTGCCCTAGTGGGCCTAACAAGTCGGTGAAGGAGGCTAGCAGAACCCCGGGGGCCCGTGCGGTAGCTAGTACTCTCCTAACACTAGTAGCTCTCCTCGGTACTACGTACACGAGGGCCAACAAGTCGGTACAGAGCGGCCAATCCTAACCCCGGGTCCCTGGGGTGGCTGGCCCACTCTGCACTAAACAGGTACTTCCCTTGGTACTGCGTACCCAAGAGACAGTACAAACTACATCTCAGTTCCATTCCTTTTTCTTTCCAGGAGTTCCACTCCTAATTCCCCGTTGGGTTCCAGCTCTTTATCTCAGAACATCATATGTTTCACTTTCCAGTTTCACGTTCTCACAATCCAGGATCTCAATCATGTTTCTTTATTCATAACAGGCAGCTGTTAATTCAATTTACAGGAAGCTTTATATTCCTTTCCATTTTTCCAAGACTGCAGTATTATACATTCCACTAGTTTTTCCATCCTAGGGTTCATGTCACATCCTAGGATCTAGCATACAACTAGTTTTCCAGCCCTAGGATTCATGCATCACCTAGGAGCTATCATTCCATACATTTCTCATTCCTAGGATTCATGCAATGTCCTAGATTCTAGTTATGGTTCCATACTTTAACAGATTTTAATAATAACTTAAGCCACTCTACCAGGTACAACGGGAGTAATGGGGGCGTGATCGGGAATCCCACGTGCCTCCGCGACTCCCAAGACTGCAACTGAACGAGGTCCTATCACAAGGATCAAACACAAGGAGTGTCTCAAAACGGTGTATAGCTACTGTAGACGGGTAGAGGAATTAATTCTGAAAAGAGCGCAACTCGAATCGCGGAAAATGGAGCCCGAACGGGCCCTAAACGGGTCGAAAAAGACGATACTGTGCAAAATCAGACGTCTGGAACTTCTTCCAGACGTCTTAAACAGTGGATCAGAGAATTACCTGTTCAGCGTGGTTTCCCAGATGTCCAGAAGTCTGCAGGGACGTCTGGCCTAGCTCCCAGACGTCCGATGGTCACCCCGGACGTCTGGAGGTCACTACCGCCGTCTGGTACAACTTCCAGACGTCTGATTCGCAAAGGATGGCGAATCAGCGAACCTGCGCACAGCCAACTGCCTCCCTCAGTACGGTCGGTCGACAGGAAGGAAGAAGAAAGCGGAATACTCACCTTTCAGACGTCTGTATGAGCTACCAGACGTCGTCCTCGCCGTCTGCCTATAAGCCCAGACGTCTGATTCTGGAAATTTTTCCAGAATCAGGGCGCTACTCGGCCTCCGCTCGCGACGCCGCCCGCGTCGCACCTCGCGTGCCTGCTGTTCAGACTGTAGCAGGTCCCTCTCCGCGTCGTTCCGCGCCCCCTGCGCACTCCGTCGGCCGGCCAAGCCGCTCCGGCGAGCTCGCCCTCACGGCAGAGCTCCGCTCTCGCACGCCGCACCTCCTCCACGCTCACTGCGGCCGCCGCTGCCGCCCTCGCGCTCGCGCTCACGCTCTGGCTGAAGGAGAAGGGAAAGGAGACGGTGGTGACGGAGTGAGGGGAGGCGTGCCCTTTTAAGGCCACACGAGGAGGAGGGAGAGACGCGGCAGAGCGTCTGCAGCCGCAGAGAATATCGGATATTCGCTGGCCTACGCGCTGAGGCGCGCAGACGAAGACTCGTGCCAGAATAACTGATTTTCAGACGTCTGGGATCGTTTCCAGACGTCTGGTCAGATGTCTGGCACACCTCCCAGACGTCTTAAAATACGTCTGGGGCACGCGCTCGTTACAGCTGTCCTCCTCCTCGCGCCTAGGAACCGCGGCCTCCTGCACGCCCTCCAGTGCTCTGCGCGGGGAGTATCTGCTGACCTTCTGCCCTAGATGGGCAGTCCCTCCCGACGTGGCCCGGCTGGAACTCATATATATATATATACATATATAGATACATATATATACATATATACATATATATATACATATATACATATATATATACATATATACATCTATATATGTATCTATATATATATATACATATATATATGTATCTATATATATATATATATATACATATATATATGTATGTATGTATATATATATATATGTACATATATATATATATATATGTACATATATATATATATACATACATACATATATATATGTATATATATATATATATACATAGATATATATATATCTATATATATATACATATATATATACATATATATATATATGTATATATATATATATATATATACATATATATATATATATATATCTATACATATATATGTATAGATATATATACATATATATATATATATGTATATATATCTATACATATATATGTATATATACATATATATATATATATGTATATATATCTATACATATATAGATACATATATATATATCTATATATATATACATACATATATATATATGTATATATATCTGTAGATATATATATACATATATATATCTGTATATATATATATACATACTATATTTATATATATATATATATATATATATATATGTATATATATATATATATAGATATACATATATATATATACATATATACATATTTATATATATACATATATATATATATACATATATACATATAGATATATACATATATATATATATTTACATATATATATATTTATATATATATATATTGTAACGACCCAGTTCTTGAGTCCCTACGAGACACGATGTAACGACCCGGTTCCCGAGTCCCTACGAGACACGAGAACCGGACCGACTCGACTAATCCCAAGGCCTAGTCGTCCAACGAGGAAGTAACCAAAAGAGCAGTAAAATAAACCACATTCAGCATTAATATAACTAACAGAAAGAAAGTACAGCAGTAAGGAAAGAAACTAATACAGTATATACCACCACAACAGTAGAACAACATTTATCATATAACATGAACTGCAGGTAAAGAAAAGTACAGCGGAAACAAGAACTACTCACTATAACGGAAACAAAGAGGTACAAAAGACAGTGGTAACTATACTGGACCCTACTCGGCCCAGCGTCCTCTGCAGCCGCTGACCCTAGCTGCTCAACACCTGGTCCTGAAAAAAGTAACGAGTGTAACACGTCAGCAAAACTCTGAGTAGAGTGGCAACTAAAACTAAAGACAACAGTAGAGTGTACAGTAGCTGTGATGTTCTATTACTTTCTTTATTCACATTTTTCAATTGTCTCACTATTTCATTTATTCCCCATATCTTTTTCTTGCTCTCGAATGTTCCTCGTGGGAACGATCTTGATTGTAGTCTTTTCCAAAAAGTAGAAGTAGCACGTGGTGCTCTCCTGGCCGGGAGAGTCCCCCGTGGTGATCCTACCCTCAGTCAACCACCCCAAGGTCACTGACAGACGTAACGGTGACTACGGCACGCGCGATAATCGCACAGGTAGCTAGCCCGCACTGGCACGCGGTCAGTCGTTTCCGTTAACGGGTGCGCCCAAAGCATAGCACGGAACCAGGGCAGAGCCCTCTCAGTAACAGGGGTCCAACCCCTCCACAGTAACCAAACCGGGGCCTTGCCCCTCCACAGTCCGCGCACCCTCGCCTGGCTACCCTGGTTTGCCCCAGCGGGCCTAACAAGTCGGTGTGGGAGGCTAGCAGAACCCCGGGGCCCGTGGGGTAGCTAGTACCTCCCTACACTAGTATCTCTCCTCGGTACTACGTACGCGAGGGCCAGCAAGTCGGTACAGAGTGGCCAGTCCTAACCCCGGGTCCCTGGGGCGGCTAGCTCCGCTCCGCACTAAACAGGGGGACAGTCGCTCTCCTTGGTACTCCGTACTCATGGGCCAGCTCACTTCCCCAATACTATTCCATTCACCTTCCAGGAGTTCTACTCCTACTTCCCCGTAGGGTTCCATCCTTTTTACTCAAACGTCCAGGTTTCACTTTCCAGTTTCACATTCTTACAATCCATGTCCTGAACCACGTTATTTATTCACAACAGGCAGCTGTTAATTCAAATTACAGGCAGCTTTATATTTCTTTCCATTTCCCAAGACTGCAGTATTATACATTCCACTAGTTTTTCCCATCCTAGGATTCATACCATATCCTAGGATCTATCATACAATCTAGTTTTCCAGCCCTAGGATTCATGCAACACCTAGGAGCTATCATATATTTCTCATTCCTAGGATTCATGCAACGTCCTAGGTTCTAGTTATGGTTCCATACTTTAACAGATTTTTATTAATAACTTAAAGCCACTCTACCAGGTATAACAGGAGTAATGGGGGCGTGATCGGGAATCCCGTGTGCCTCCGCGACTCCCAAGACTACAACTGAAGGAGGTCCTATCACAAGGATCAAACACAAGGAGTGTCTTAAAATAGTGTATAGCTACTATAGACGGGTAGAGGAAATAATTCTGAAAAGAACGCAACACGAATCGCGGAAAACGGAACCCGAACGGGCCCTAAACGGGTCAAAAACGACGACACTGTGCAAAATCAGACGTCTGGAACTTCTTCCAGACGTCTTAAAAAGTGGATCAGAGAATTACCTGTTCAGCGTGGTTTCCCAGACGTCTAGAAGTCTGCGGGGTCGTCTGGCCTATATCCCAGACGTCCGATGGTCACCCCAGACGTCTGGAGGTCACTCCCGCCGTCTGGTACAACAGCCAGACGTCTGATTCGCGTTGGATGGCGAATCACCGAGCCTGCGCACACCCATCTCCCTCCCTCAGTACGGTCAGTCGACAGGATGGAAGAAGAAGACGAAAAACTCACCTTTCAGACGACTCGAAGATCTACCAGACGTCGCCCTCGCCGTCTGTCTATCAACCCATACGTCCGATTCTGGAAATTTTTCCAGAACAGGGCTCCACCCGGCTTCCGCTCGCGAAGCCGCCCGCATCGCACCTCTCACGCCTGCTGCTCAGACCACAGCAGTCCCCCCTCCGCATCGCTCCGCGCCCCCTGCGCCCTCCGCCGGCCGGCCCTAGCAGCCCCGACGAGCTCGCCCTCACGGCAGAGCTCCGCTCTCGCACGCAGCACCTCCTCCGCGCTCACTGCGGCCGCCGCTGCCGTCCTCGCGCTCGCGCTCATGCTCACTGGCTGAAGGAGAAGAGGGAGACGATGGGAGGGAGCGCGTGGCCTTTTAAGGCCGCGTGAGGAGGAGAGAGAGGACGCGGCAGGA